>OX637646.1:3884896-5218042 GCA_951802225.1 Euspilapteryx auroguttella
TGAGTTACTTTTGTATGGAAGCATATTTATTTATTTTACGAGTGTCGTTACTTAGGTTCGTTTTGAGTACCGTCTTTTAGTTAATTATTAGCTGTAGGTTATATTAATGCACGGAATGAGGTCCTGCGTTTTAGCAGGGTCGGCGCACAGTGCAGCAATGTTGCTGATGTAATGTTCCAAAGAGAGTTTATTACTCGCAGAGAGGGTGGGAGTCGAGAAAGGTTTTTCTTTAAGTATTGCATTTCGTAGTTCCGATAGTGCACTTCATTTTGACATTGCTAATTGATACATAATTTATTTTCACTGACATTTCTCACTAAATTAAAACATTGACTTGTATGAATTTGACTTTATATTATTAAATATATTTAAATGAATTGTTTTGGAGTAGGCGGAGTAAGCTCAGGGGTCGGCAGGTCGCGCGGGTGTAGAGATGTAGGGACCGATTTTGTAAAGATGATATTTACAAGTGATAAACTATAACATCACTGCCATTTTAAGACCTTACTGTTTATATACCGTATAATATTAAAATGAAATGTTTAAATAAATACTATATTTAATAAGCAATGTGATTTTTTATTAAATGGGTTGGGTGGCACCAGTGAGGTGGGGAATCGCTAGTAGCACAGTGTCCTGTAGTACTATAATAGTACCGCAATAATTGCGGTTGACAATGGATATGATATGGGTATTAAAAAAGAAAGATGGCGCTATACACATTATAGAGCGCTGTCTCTTTTTTTAATAGCCATAATAATATCCATTGCTAACCGCAATAGATCCCCTGGTCCTGTCCAAGGCGGATGTTTTTTTTTTTTTTATTGTAGTAGGTAGTACAGCTTGGCAAACGGTGTCTTGATTTTTAACCCCGAACGAAAATTCAGAGGGGTGTAATAATTTTACCGTGTGTGTATCTGTCTGTCTATGGCATCGTAGAGCCCAAACGGCTGAACCGATTTTCGTTTCGTTTTTTTTGTATCATAGATAATTTCAGCCAGTGTTCTTAGCCATGTCTCATGAAGATCTGATCAGCGGTTTGAAGATCATCAGCTCTTTTCTAGGTGATAAGAGGATCTAACTAGCTTCCATACGTCCGATCGTTTTGAAATTTAGTACCATGTTACATCTCTATGATATTGAAAGTATATGGTAAGGTAACCATGACCTGATCTTCCGTTTGAAAATGATCAGCTCTAAAATAGTGGATGAGGGGATCAAACTATCTTCCATATGTCCTATCGATTTGAAATTTGGGTACCATGTTTCTTCAATCTTATTCTGGAAGCACATACAATAATTAAATTAGGTTTCTAGTACAAAAAAAAAACTTTCTATTTCCTAATGCTCTACTAATAACACTAACAACTAACTCTGATTATGTATTTTCGACTGATAATAATCAGTCGAAATTCGGCAACTGTTCGTTTTTGTGTCACAATAAACTACCTACAAAAGTGGAAATATACACAGCTTTTACCAGTATAAGACCAAACAGCATACACTTAGACTTACAGACCCCGAACGCGTCCATAAAAAAAAGAGAAAACGTTTTTCCATTGCTAATTATTTTCCAATCGCCATGAAGTTTAAGTACGTTACTAACACTATAAATAACTGGATTTATACGTTTTAATTTTTTCAAAATTCGCTATAGGTATTCAGATTTATATGCCCTTTCAATACAGAGATTTTGTGATAAAAAATTGGTCGGATAAATTTGTTTGTTTTACGAAAACAATGCATATTTAAAAAAAAATAGGAAAACATAAACCTAAATTATCCCGTGGAACGATTGACTACCCTCCAACGCATTTAAATTATGCACAGTTTATGTGCGCACGACGCGATGAGATTTAAACGTAGATTATTTAATGCCGTAGCCATCGACATCAAAATTATTGTGATTTTCTTTTTTCTTTTAGATTAAGGATAGTTAAAAAAAAAATCCCACGAAGCTCCAAATTTCATCAAAAAATCGAAGATAACTCGATGCCTATTAAGTACATAATTATAAATGAAATAATAAACATATTATTAAATATACTTTACTACAACATCAATTAACAATAGTTTTTTATTTGCTATCTATCTATACATGTGATTGGAAAACATTTCAATAACTTACACTTCTATACATACTAAGGTTGTGTGAATAAAGCCATTGCATAAATATAAGAATCATATTATAGCACCTACGTAACACTTCATTTATACAAAAATATGGAAGAGCCTTAGATTCTGTATACTTACCGTCTTATTCATAAAAAATTAACATGGCCTTAAACCACACGTTTAGCCTAAAATGGCGTGTTGTCTAAAAAGTTGGATTCATAAATGCTCATTAGCACTAAAACGTCGTTATAATGCCTCCGCAAGTTAAAGTAGGCCCGACCCTACTTTAACGCACTAACACACTGATTTTTGCCAAGATGGCGCCTGCTGATCAGCTGTTTTTGTTATTTTCTCGCGAGGTCGCGAGGATGTGTCGTGACTCGGGAATGATGTGAAGTGAATTTTGAAAATGCAAGCGCTGGTAGATAAAGAAGATAGATAGCTTTGGATGTTAGCGAGCTAGTTGGAAACCAAAACCCTCCGCACTTCCTTGACTTCGAAAATAATATAAATTATTATACGACCTGATTTCTTTGCGCGATAAAGTACGAACGCTCTACAATAAACGGACATCATCTTTTTTTCGTACAGGAAGTCTTGCAATTTGACACAAGGGATTGTGTGTGACAAATCATTGCAGGGTGTTGGGGATATCGTGAAGTATGTATTGTGTATACTTTTTTACATTTTGAATACCTACCTGAATAACACTATTTTAGCAACGCTCATGGCTATGGTATCTTTATCTTTGTTAACCAGAATACAGATACTTACTCAATTAAGAAGGCCCAATTTAATTATTTGTATTCATCTGAATACTTAAGCACAACTTATTTATGATGAGAAAGAAAAACACATTAATCACAAAATATTTATTTTCAATTTATAAATATTTTCTTAACTCATATACCTATACCAATTATATTGATTTTGTTCCTTTTTTCAGGTCGCTCCGACGAAAGTTTTGCAGTTTTCTGGGCTTGGATGTGATCTGAAACAGTTATAAAACGTATTGTAAAATAAAGTTTTGTTCGCACGGGAAATATTTTTGTTGTTACTTGCCTCTAAGGGATGATTCTCCTTAGATCGGGCCGTGTCCAGTGCCGGGCCAGCGCAGCGCGTAATATCTTTTGCTTTTCCATTTTGCAAACTTGCTAAATGCCCTCAAAACACTAAACGAAGTATAATACCTACTTATGTAAATAAAGTTAAATAATTTTAATAAATAATACCTCGGTACGTAACTACCTATGTTTGTAATGCCTGAACAAAACAAAAAATCATCAGTCACCTCAGCTGACTGAGTCAATCAATCATAACAAGTTTTTTTTTCCTCTAGAATTTGGTGCGCCACTGTTGGGCAAAGGCCCCAAAAATAGACATTTTTTTTCTTTTGTTAAATGATTGATCGTGGATTGACCGGTGCGACAACCTGAAAATGCAAAAAACTACTATTGGCCTCATGTAGTTATAGCAGGCCTAAATTGATTGCGTTTATGAACAATGTATTTTGAAATCAGTATTTTAGCGTTAGCAAACGTTTTAACTAAATTGAACGTTTAGGCCATTTTAGGGGTTTTTTATGAATAAGACCGTTAGTATACAAGTAAAGTAATACTTTATTATAACTTGAAAAATATTTTCAATCAGAAGGCAAAAGCTAGGTTTACAAAAATAAAATGCACAGCAAATTATATTGTCATGAATATATCTTTCTTATCATTAATTACTATAAAGTAAAACGCGCGGATGGTACGGACAGACTAAATTTATTCAGTGTTGCCAATGGCTACCTTGTAATTTGGTATCATATAAATAACACCCCCACTTAACAAATTAACACAACTAATAACAAAAAATTAATAAACTATTTTACTTAACAAAATTTACAAGTTTTTTAATCCCATGCTAGAAGTAAATGACATATGTTTATCTGAACAAAGACTTTTAGTTAACATATCTGCAGGCATTTGAGTAGTTGGTAAATATTCTAATCTAACTAAATTATTGGCAACACATTGCCTGACGAAATGATAGCGTATATCAATATGTTTTGATTGCTTATGGAATACAGGATTACTGGCCAACTTATGAGAACTTTGATTGTCGTTAAACAAAACAATAGGCTCCTTTCTTTCATTAGTCATTTCACTCAGCAAGTTACTTAAGTATACAGCCTCTTTACATGCTTCAGATAAGGCCATGTATTCGGCTTCAGTGCTTGACAATGCTACCGTCTTTTGCTTTCTAGATTCATATGAAATAACTCCTGAAGACATTACAAAGCAGTACCCTGTATAAGACCTCCTATCCAAAGTACAAGACCCCCAATCGGCATCAACAAAACCTGTCAATTTACATTGGTTTTTCTTAAAAGTTAAACAAAAAGTTTTAGTTTTCTTTAAATACTTTAAAATTCTTTTAACATGTTTCCAGTGAGTCTCATTGAAGCAATTATTATACTGACTTAAAAAACTAACACTATATGCTATGTCTGGTCTAGTAAGAACTGACAAGTACATTAGACTTCCTATTAGCTGCTGGTATGGGTAATTTCCACAAATATTATTTTTAGATTTTTCTAATTTTAAGTTTACTTCCATAGGAGTGTTGACAGTTTTACAATCCTTCATATTAAACTTATCTAAAATATTATCAATAAACTTTTCTTGGTCTATACTAATACAGTTATTTTTAACCCTAACTCGCATACCTAAACATTGCTTTATTTGACCTAAATCCTTTATTTTAAATTTATTAACTAATACTTCTTTCAACTGTTTAAATGTATTGTAACAATTATAAAATACAAAAAAATCATCAACAAAAAGAGCTACATAAATCTTTACTCCATTATTACATTTTATAAAAAGACAAGGTTCATATTCTGACTTTTTAAAATTTAATTCTAACAAACAATTTTCAACCCTTTCGTACCAAGCCCTAGCTGATTGCTTTAAGCCATAGATAGCTTTATTTAATTTTAAAACTTTACCATTACAATCATTAAAGTTAGAGTATTCTGGTACTTCCATGTAAACATTTTCATTTAGAAAACCATTTAAAAATGCTGTAGGAACATCAAGATGATTCATTTTTAAATTTGACTCTGAACTTAATGCAAATAACATTCTTAAGGTTGAATAACGAAGAACTGGTGAAAATGTCTCTTTATAGTCAATGTCTTTCTTCTGCGTAAATCCTTTAGCAACAAGTCTAGCTCTAAAACGCACTTCATTTTCACTGTTATATTTTTTCTTAAACACCCATTTGTTTTTCACTACTGTGGCGTTCAACGGTCTGTCTACTAACTGCCACGATTTATTGTCATCAAACGATTTTAGTTCCTCTGCCATAGCACTTTTCCACTGCACTTTTTCAGGTCCGTTCACTGCCTCATCTAATGAAATTTCATCACAAACTAGTTGCGATACGCACATGTTGGCAACACCATACCTATCTGGTTTTTTACTAACACGCTTTTCTATTTCATTATCACTAGTGTTCTGCTTGGAGGCTAACTCACTAAGACTGTCCATAAACGTATCACTGGTGGTATTTTCCACATCACTTGAAGATACTTCTTCTTCTGGTACATACAAAGTGTCCTCTTTGTCAGAACATTCTGAAGCTGAACTCTCCAACTGGATGTCCCCCACTGGATCTGGCTCCTCTGTGGTGTCTTCAACTGTGACCTGTGTTGTCATTCTGTCATCTGTACTTTCCATGACCACAACATCCCTAGCCACTGTCACTGAGCGCGATTCAGGGTCGTATAGACGATATCCTTTAATGTTCTCAGGATACCCGACAAGAAGCATCTTCTTTGCCTTTCTGTCCCACTTACGACGCCTCTCCTTTGGAATGTGAACCATAACTGGACTGCCAAACAACCTTACATGGCTTACATCTGGTTTTCTGCCCGTCCACATCTCAAAAGGGTTTTTCTTGTCCAGTCCCGCTGCTGGAGATCTGTTTTTTAAATATACAGCTGCTGAAACTGCTTCTGCCCAAAATTGTTTTTCAAATTTTGCATCAAATAAAAGGCATCTTGCTTTTTCCACTATTGATCTGTTAAATCTCTCACATAACCCATTTTGTTCAGGAGTATATGGGTTTGTTTTCTGATGAATTATACCACATTGTTTCATGTAATTTTCTATTTCTGCTGAACAGAATTCTCCACCATTATCTGTCCTTAATATTTTTATTTTTCTGGACTTTTGGTTCTGGACAAATTCTCTAAACTGCCTGAAATATTTGAATGTCTCATCTTTTGACTTCAAAAAATAAACAAATGCCATCCTGGTATAGTCATCAACAAACAACAGGAAATATCTGGCTTTGCCAAGCGATTTATTCTCCATTGGCCCACAAAGGTCAGCATGGACCAACTCTAGAATATCAGTGCTCTTTGATGTACTCTGTGGAAACGGCAGCCTTGCCTGCTTGCCCTCACAACAAACTGCACACTTCGACTTGTCAATATCTGCCTTTCCTTGGTAAGTCAAGCCTTCAACTGCTCCGCCTCTCATGGTTTCCAGGTCCTTGCTATTAACATGACCCAAGCGCCTGTGCCAAGTAGTGCTCGAAGTTTTTACTAAGCCTGCAAACAATTCTTCTGACTTTTCAACATCCAATCTGTATACTCCATTTACTTTGTGCCCCACACCAATACAATCTTTGTTTCTGTTGTATATTTGGCAACCGGTGTTTGTAAACTCAACAGTATTTCCTTTTTCAATCATCTTGCTGACTGACAAGAGATTAGTTGTCAGATTGGGAATGCACAAAACATTGCTTACCTTAATGTCATGCACACCTGTGGCTGTGCACGTCCTCAAATTCACTTCACCAGAGCATACCACTTGCACTTTTTGCTTGTTAGCAAATATAACCTCTTTGTTCAAATCTTCTGTAATCTTAGTCAATTTCTTTTTGTCTGAAACCATATGGGAGCTTGCACCCGAGTCCACGTACCATTCGTCCTGGCTAAAGTTCTTCGTGCAAAATACAGCACTAAATGCGTTATCTTGGATAAATTCCCCGGCATCAGAAACAAATAAACCACATTGATTTCTGTAGTGACCAAACTTCTTGCATTTGAAGCATTTGACGTTTGCGCGTTTGACGTTTTCATCAGTTGATTGGAACGTTTTGCCGCCATTTGACATATGTTTCCCTCGGTTTATTTTGCCGGCATTTCCACTACGATTTAGGTTATGATGATTCTTTTTAGCAAAAAATGCACCATCTTTCTGCTGATCCACGTCTGCACTCATATCCAGTAGTTTTGTTTTGATGGCATCTGCGCTGATTGCCATTCCGGAGTGTTCTATTGCCATAATCATCGGCGAAAAACGTTCTGGAAGCCCAGCCAACAGCAAAGATCCGATCCACTCGTCATTTATATCGAAGCCCGTTCCTTTGAGTTTCTGTGCGGTGTCCACAATTTGCGTCACGTAGCTGGTCATCGACTCGCAGTTTTCTAGACGAATCGAAATCAGATTTCGCAACAACGCTATGCGCCGCGTAGAACCGGAATCGTCGAAAAGATTCTTTAGCTTTTTCCACAAACTGCTAACTGTAGGTTCATTTTTGATGTGAACGTAGAGTGACGGGTCAATCGTCATGATCATCTTGGCTTTTCCTTTTCGATCATCCTTTTCGTTTAAATCCCCGCAACTGTGGATGTTTATTCCCTCCAGAATAAGATAATTCTCCACTGCGAAAGCCCAATCATCATAATTGTCCCGGCCTTTTAACTTTGGCACATTTACGCAATAGTTACTGGCCATTTTTCACTCGCGACAACAATTAAACTCCGTTACTAATTAAAAAAACAAAAAATACTACTTTAAACTGATATTTAACTTTATTAAGGGTCTGGGCCCATAACCTATAAAGTAAAACGCGCGGATGGTACGGACAGACTAAATTTATTCAGTGTTGCCAATGGCTACCTTGTAATTTGGTATCATATAAATAACAATTACATCACAAATATAGGGTAATTATTAAACCGTCATCTTACAAAAATTAATGCTACCTATTTAAAGGCTTTGGTTAAACTAAGTAACATAGATTCTGGGGAAGATTCTCAGTCATAACATAAAATTATCCAAAATAAAAAAAAAACAGAAGACAGACAACCTATTGCCGTAGCTCAAAATGGGCTAACGTAGCTTACAGTCTACTGCTCATTTTAAATGCAATGTCGTAAAACGCACCTTTTTATTTTGAGTTGGAAACCCTAAAAAAAACTTCTTGTAAAGAAACAGATCATGAATTTGTTGATTTTGAATAACTTTGGGGTTAAATTGGTGCATAAAAATTACTAACTCCTCATACACAGTGGCGCTCCCATAATTTTAACGACTTTTGTGCCAAGCTCTGCTGTAGTATCTGTATTTGATGGATATGTCACCGGAAAATAACAAGAACCGTAAATTTATAAATTTCCTAGGAAATTTATAAACTTTCGTAGGATTCTAAACGAGAGATAAATTGTATTATTTTACGGCTACATTTTCGTAAATTGATAAACTTACTAAACACACTCGTAAAATAATATGTAACCAATAACCAAACGCCATGTATAATAAATTGAAATTTACCACAGAGCTACGAAAGTTTTATGGTAGCCATGCCAAAAATGTTTTATTTTTGTAGAATGAAATAGGGAACCCCCTACTAAGTAGGTGGGTAGGTACCTATAATACAAGGTTACTTTTTGTATTATATCTGTCACCGTTATATTGCGAAATACGTTAATGTGCACTTTCCGGGCACTGTGCACATTAGCTGTTTAGGTCAGTTAATGTGCGAAATTTTATGTGAAATATGGGGTATCCACACTTTACCTAGTTATTGTGCGTATTACCGGATGTCTCGCCGTTAAAGTGCGGAAAACAGAAAACTCCGACCGAAATTTCAAATCTAGGGCAAAATTGTAGGTTAGGTTAGGTTTGGCTTGTGATCTTTAACCAGTGTAGCGAGCGAAGCGAGCGGAGCTTGGGTTATCTGTGTTAAACTGAAATCTAAGTCAAAATTTTTTTGAGCTTAACATAGTCGTTACTCTGTAGATTACCTAGGGATTTTGCAGATTACCTAGTTAATGTTGAGAACAACATTTTATTTCGAACTCTAACGGATTCAGCCAGTTAGTGCAGTTTTACTGAATTTCGCAAATTAGCGGTAACATTGTACCTATTAACCTACCTGCTTTTTAGTATCAGTAAAAATACTTTTAGTGTGATCGAGTTGTTTGGCAAGTCTGATTGTACGTAAGTCTATGGACGCAAGCATTTTCACTGTCAACATCGACCAATCAGAGAGCAGTGTGTTATTTTCCGTATTTTAAAAAGCGTAAAATTAAAAGCTCTTCTGTGATTGGTCGATCCGTTTAGAATCTTACGAATTGATATCCGTTAGTTTATAAATTTACTGCGACGCGCCGAAAATTTATAAATTTGCAAAAAAGTGGGCGTAAAATAATTCAATTTATCTCTCGTTTAGAATCCTACGAAAGTTTATAAATTTCCTAGGAAATTATCTGCGAATCTTATTATTTTCCGGTGACAGATACAAACTTATAGGTATAAATAAAAGATACCTACCAATATCCAATATTGCAAATGCGGCCCTAATACAGAGGCTGGACCTAGCTTCAAATGAGCTCAGATCGTACGTCGTGGTATTTAAAGCTCTGTATTCAAACAAGGATCACGGATCTCAGTGTGCAGGCTACAGTACGTGCCTGAGCTTCCTCGCGCGTCAGTCCCGCGCGGCGTGAGCGGCGTGGGGGCGCGGCACGGGGCGGCGCAGCAGCAGCGCGGAGTCGGCCGACACGATGGGCAGCTCGTTGCTGCAGTGGTACGTGATGAGGTGCGGCACGCTCGAGAACACGCGGTCCTTCGTGCGGACCTGGGGACAAACGAGTATACTGTTTTAAATGTATATCCTAATATTCCCCTGGTAACGACTTTATACGCAAACGGCTGGAAAGATACTGTCAATCAAGGTTCTTATGAAAATAAAAATTAAGCAGCAGCAAAAAAGCATCGATCATCGGCTCCTGCAGCAGTCAGCACGCTGCCACCAGCTGGTGTCGGCTCCTGCAGCAGTCAGCACGCTGCCACCAGCTGGTGTCGGCTCCTGCAGCAGTCCGCACGCTGCCATCAGCTGGTGTCGGCTCCTGCAGCAGTCAGCACGCTGCCACCAGCTGGTGTCGGCTCCTGCAGCAGTCAGCACGCTGCCACCAGCTGGTGTCGGCTCCTGCAGCAGCCAGCACGCTGCCACCAGCTGGTGTCGGCTCCTGCAGCAGTCAGCACGCTGCCACCAGCTGGTGTCGGCTCCTGCAGCAGTCAGCACGCTGCCACCAGCTGGTGTCGGCTCCTGCAGCAGTCAGCACGCTGCCACCAGCTGGTGTCGGCTCCTGCAGCAGTCAGCACGCTGCCACCAGCTGGTGTCGGCTCCTGCAGCAGTCAGCACGCTGCCACCAGCTGGTGTCGGCTCCTGCAGCAGTAAGCACGCTGCCACCAGCTGGTGTCGGCTCCTGCAGCAGTCAGCACGCTGCCACCAGCTGGTGTCGGCTCCTGCAGCAGTCAGCACGCTGCCACCAGCTGGTGTCGGCTCCTGCAGCAGTCAGCACGCTGCCACCAGCTGGTGTCGGCTCCTGCAGCAGTCAGCACGCTGCCACCAGCTGGTGTCGGCTCCTGCAGCAGTCAGCACGCTGCCACCAGCTGGTGTCGGCTCCTGCAGCAGCCAGCACGCTGCCACCAGCTGGTGTCGGCTCCTGCAGCAGTCAGCACGCTGCCACCAGCTGGTGTCGGCTCCTGCAGCAGTCAGCACGCTGCCACCAGCTGGTGTCGGCTCCTGCAGCAGTCAGCACGCTGCCACCAGCTGGTGTCGGCTCCTGCAGCAGTCAGCACGCTGCCACCAGCTGGTGTCGGCTCCTGCAGCAGTCAGCACGCAGCCACCAGCTGGTGTCGGCTCCTGCAGCAGTCAGCACGCTGCCACCAGCTGGTGTCGGTTCCTGCAGCAGTCAGCACGCTGCCACCAGCTGGTGTCGGCTCCTGCAGCAGTCAGCACGCTGCCACCAGCTGGTGTCGGCTCCTGCAGCAGTCAGCACGCTGCCACCAGCTGGTGTCGGCTCCTGCAGCAGTCAGCACGCTGCCACCAGCTGGTGTCGGCTCCTGCAGCAGTCAGCCCGCTGCCACCAGCTGGTGTCGGCTCCTGCAGCAGTCAGCCCGCTGCCACCAGCTGGTGTCGGCTCCTGCAGCAGTCAGCACGCTGCCACCAGCTGGTGTCGGCTCCTGCAGCAGCCAGCACGCTGCCACCAGCTGGTGTCGGCTCCTGCAGCAGTCAGCACGCTGCCACCAGCTGGTGTCGGCTCCTGCAGCAGTCAGCACGCTGCCACCAGCTGGTGTCGGCTCCTGCAGCAGTCAGCACGCTGCCACCAGCTGGTGTCGGCTCCTGCAGCAGTCAGCACGCTGCCACCAGCTGGTGTCGGCTCCTGCAGCAGCCAGCACGCTGCCACCAGCTGGTGTCGGCTCCTGCAGCAGTCAGCACGCTGCCACCAGCTGGTGTCGGCTCCTGCAGCAGCCAGCACGCTGCCACCAGCTGGTGTCGGCTCCTGCAGCAGTCAGCACGCTGCCACCAGCTGGTGTCGGCTCCTGCAGCAGCCAGCACGCTGCCACCAGCTGGTGTCGGCTCCTGCAGCAGTCAGCACGCTGCCACCAGCTGGTGTCGGCTCCTGCAGCAGCCAGCACGCTGCCACCAGCTGGTGTCGGCTCCTGCAGCAGTCAGCACGCTGCCACCAGCTGGTGTCGGCTCCTGCAGCAGCCAGCACGCTGCCACCAGCTGGTGTCGGCTCCTGCAGCAGCCAGCACGCTGCCACCAGCTGGTGTCGGTTCCTGCAGCAGTCAGCACTCACCACTCCGCTCGGGTCGACCAGCAGCAGGTGCTTGTGCGCGCCGCGCCGCGCGCCCGTCAGCACGAACTGCCCCGCCACGCCCGCCGACTCGCGCACTAGGAACTCGCCGTCTTCTACCACCAGCTGCAACAGTACAAACAACAGTATGAAGGATGAGTCACAATACACCGGACGAATCATTACAGGTCTGCGAAAGAGAGTAAAATCATTAGACAGAGGTGAGCTCAATCGAGGGCGTCTTCTGGCAACTCTATTGTTGGCGTTGCTCATGGGTCTGGGTCGCGTGGCATAACAGCTGTCTACGTACTGTTTTCAGCTATTCGGCCTGGTATGTCTGTTCTTCTGTAGACAGTTGATTTGATATTCGTTTGCCTGGAGTCACATGGTCTTAAACTACCTCGCCTCTCGCAATTTAGGATGATGAGTGATGAATTACTGAAGGTATTGAGAGTCGTTACTGTACCCAAAGCGGAATAGCTTTACACCCACGTTGTGAACTCTACTTTTCATTGTATCACACGAGTTTTTTTAATTAAAAAAAAACATTTTTGTTAAATATACTATTCCTACCTTCTCCGCGGCGCTCCTAGAGATGGGTCCATGGAACCAAGTTTCTTTCGCTAACAGTGCCGCCTGCGCCGCCGCGCTCAGCGCCGCCGCCGGAGCCCCCTCCGCCGCCGGCGAAGTCCCTGGCTGGGAGCTCGACGACGCCGGTGCCGCTGTGAATGGCTCTGTTGGAAGAGCCGCATTATATATTAATTAAAGTTTGATTTTCTTTTCGTAATGGCATCTAGAGGGACAGTATTCTAAATAGGCAAGATGGATAAAATATTTGACTAAAAGGAAACATGAAGAAATCAAGGTAGTAGAGGTAGTCAAGTTTAATATAAAATAGTAAGTATATATTATGGTAAGTGGTAAATGAGACTCACGCATGTCAAAGATGTCGGTGTGGTGGTTGGGCAGCAGCGCGGTGGGCGGCGTGCGCGGCGGCGGCGTCTGGTTCACGTAGTGCCGCGCGCTCTCCTCGCAACTAACAACGATAACAATTTAATCTTAGCCCGGCTTTTAATTATTATTTTATTATTTTACAATTTGACATAGTCATGGACATCATGGTTCACACACACAACACTCATGAACATAAAAATACACGGTTTATAATTTATTAAAACAAAGTAAGAAGCTGTTCAAACAGAGCTGTGTGAAATGGCTCTGACTCAGATTATACTGCAAGAAATTCAAAACAATGCACGCTGGTAGTTTTGCTGTATATATTTTTTTAAATTAGTTAAAGGGTCAAAACTTCAATTAGTAATTAAATGTAAATTTAATTTACAACTAAACATTTACAAAAAATACAATGAGTTTAAAATTGCTGTCTGTACTGGAGGTCTACGTCTTTGGTTAGTTTCTTTGGTAAATACGGGATTAGGTAGTCTATACCAATATTATAAAGTGGAAAGATTTGTTTGTTTGTAACGAATAGGCTCCGGAAATACTGAACCGATTTGTAAAATTCTTTCATGGGTAGGAAGCTACACTATCCCCGAGTGTCATAGGCTATATTAGATTTTTAAAAAAATTAGGGATCCTTACTTAAACTCAAATAATGTAACCCAAGGTGCAATATTTTTTCCGTTGTTTACATATTTTGACAGGTGGTTTGTTGTTGTGTTTGTTTTTTTATTTGACCATTCTGGGCAGTCAAAAGAACATAGTCTATAGAGCCAAGACTTTAGTAGTATCTTATATTCTATGGTGTAACGAAGTAAGCCGGGACAGCTCGTAAGTAATAATAGTACTAACGAGGAGAGCGTAGGTATATGGTGCAGCGGCGGCGGCGGCGGGTGGCGCGGCGCGGCGGGGGGCGCGGGGGGCGCGGCGCTCGGCGGGAACTTGCCAGGCATGTCGTTGTAGTATTCTCGCTCTTCCAACGGTAGGGAGGCTTCGGCTAGCGACCTGCCGCCGTTTAGGTTTAATCTGGATTGTAATACAATACTATTTTATTAAATGTACTAGATTCCGAATGCGGTATTTAGGAAATTTTAATAAAACACCAATATTAGGCCAGCCCGCGCACATAGGGCAAGGCGAAAAAGGTGATGGTACAGAAACACCTCGGAGACTTCATACAAAAAAGCGCGTTGCTTCACTCACAGCCGTAACTCGTGTACGTGTACGCGTATCCTGCTTGTGTAAGTGAGTACTGAGCGGTAACCTAGAGGTAACCGAGAGCGGGGGAGCCACACTTGCTAAAGAAAGGCAGAGAGTGCCCATGCTGTACGTAGTACTATTTATTATACTGTGGTACAGGGTTAAGGACGAATCGCGAGCCATTTCTTATTTATACTTAATCAAATTTCAAACCTTACAGCCATGTAATTTAGAGTTTAAATTGTTATATTATCTTGGTACTTAACTGCATCTCGCCAAATGTGCGCTGAGTCTTACCGTCTTATTCATAAAGATACAGTAGATTTTAAGTAGCGTTACTGGAGGTCTACTTCTCTGGTTTGTTGTATGGTAAATACGTGACATTCAGTCTAAATTGACATACGTCAAATAACTAAAATGCTCTTTAACTTTTTATGAATAAGAGGGTTAAAATATACAGAATTATAAGCCAAGCTTTATGTGCCAGGGTCATATGTAAGACCCGTAGAACGATTACCTACCCTCAAACTCATTTAAATTATGCACAGTTTATGTGCGCTGCGCACGACGCGCTGAGGTTTAAGGGACGTATTAAAAATTGTATTACTTAGAAAATAAGCTTGAGAATTATAAATTGCCCATGACTCATTCAATTATCAGTAAGCTGCAAACTGGTATTCAAATTTCATTCTACAAGTAAATTGATTGCTATGTTTGTGTGTTTGTTGTGAGTCACATTAAAATACGTATAAATCACTTGCCTAAGTGATATTTAAACAAATTACACTAGCTTTATCAGTTGCGTAATTGCGTTGCATTGCAGCTCTGTTAATAAAGCCGAAATATTTTTGTAGGGTGTTATTTGTTCCAAGCTAGCATGACTAATTTAATTTAAAGTAGGAACTCACGAAGAAGGTTTCGTCAAAAACTCCTTGAACCGCAACTCAAACGCTTGTCCAATAGTAGCGATCACATCTTGAGCTAGTCTCCCACCGCACTCTAGGACGTAGCAAGCGCGCCATTCCGTTGGAGGCGCAGACTTAGCCACGTAGGCTACGAAGTCTAGTGAGTCCGCGTCACCTCCTGAAGCAAAGGATACCCGTGGCATGTCATGCCTGGCTATAGACTCTCCACCTTCCAATGCTTCTAGTGAAATAGCCTTTGATGATACTGTGAGAGCCACGTTGGCGCCAGAGTGCGACATGCGAGGCTTTGCGGCTAGTGCCCGGGTCGCTGCCTGGCTTACTCGTCGCTTTTTATCAGCTGATCTAAGACCAGCTGCTGCACAGACTCTTGCTATGCATTCTCTGTAATTTAAAATAGTTTTTTTTTGAAAAATGTAAAGGCTTTCTTTTGTTATATTTTAAAAGAATATAATTAAATATGAGTTAGAGTATTGGTTTTATAGAACTATACTTACTTAGCAACTTGTGATCTTGTGTCAAAATCTAATTTTTTCATAGAAGTCAGTACCTCCATACAGCCAATGTACTGAAAAGATAAATTTGTGAAATTATAAACTAGCTATAAACTAAGAACAGCACATATTTTTTCAATTCTTGTTTGGTGATCACAATCAAGTCTATAAACAGCAGAGCTTTATGTTATTTGAAACAATAGAACATTAACAATAGAAGAAAACAAAAAGTGTTTGCACAAAATAAGTAGGTTTTTATTAATGTTGTATAGTGTCATGTTTTATGAACAGAAGAAAATCCAATTAGAAACAAGCTCCAAATAAGGGTTAAGTAATAATTGTAGCAGTATTACGTCCTGAATATTATAAAGATACTACACAACACAAGGACATTGCCAGAGCATTGTAATTAATGTGTGATGACACAACATGCTAGAAGGCGGGGTAGCTTTACAAGGCAGGCAGGCTACTGTGTTGCATGCGTAGCAATAACACAAGGCAGTATTTTAGTAATATAGAAGGAGACCATAACATTTAAACATCAAAGTAAGAGGTCATTGCGTTACAACATTTCAGTGCTTGCATGGCACTCAATCACATCACAATACTTTAAAGGGCCTAAAGGCAACTCCTTGGTGCATCTGTTTTATAGGAGGCATACAATAACCCTGCAGCCTGAGAATAAACCCATTTGAATGTCAGAAAGTTATTTTGAAACTGGATTGTCACTATTATACTATGTTCCTACTTCATAAAGTATAACTGTTGAACTACAACTAAATTAGCAAACTGAATTTAATGTTTCTTACCCTGACAGCATAAGTTACGCCTTCGTTGGCTAACACGGAATCAGGATGCAGCCAGCCCCTTGCCGGTTTGGCCACAAAGGCTCCGTCCTCCGCCATAGTTTCGAGATAGATATTACACTGAGCAGTCTAAGTTATCACACAGATGTTTCACACTTGGCCGGCTTCAAGTTATTTTAAATGCGCTTTCATTATTCTGATGCAAATCACAACACCCGTCGAGCGGATGTCGACATGACGACTAACAACAACGCCTTTACTAGAATATTTATGGTGAACACAATATAATTCGAGTTCGATTCAATTGTTTGTGAACTTTACAATCCTAGGTAAGTATTTAATAAACAAATGAAGATAATAAAGTTATTTGCGTTTGTTTCAACTTTAACTACAATCCATGTAGGGGCCCATTTGCAGTGTTGCCATGCCAATGCCTATTTACCAGATTCCCCAAGATCACTGGTCAATTTCCCTAAATTCGGGGAGAAAAATATCGTGATTCTCCACAAAATCCCCTCACAATGAGATAGTGAAATAATTACGAAATAACTATTTATTAATGGTAAAAACAATAAAAAAGCAATATTAAAAAAAATATCCGGTAAGTTAATAATCCTACTACGATTTTATCTTAATATGTTCAGTCTAAAAAGTAAAAACATGAAAAAACTAATTAAGTGCAAATTTAACTTACTCGACCGAAAACAAAAAAATAATCAATACTTTTCTAATTAATATAATAAGAACCAAATACTTACCTAAGTACATACATTAGCAAAGACTAGGGATAGATAGATAACCAACTGACTGATTTTAGAGGTAGGGTGTAGGTGGAGTGTGTTAGTCAGTGTTACTGAATAATAGCGAAATATAAACTTTCATTATAAGTACATATATTTCGCTATTATTCAGTAATTTAATTTAAACAGTATAATCTCTTCCTGTAAGATTACTTTGATATTTTTTATCAATGAAAATAAATAAAGTCAGTAATTTTACCAGATTTGATTAATGGATGTTTTGTAAGTTCTTTTTAATCGGTAAAATGCTAAATTCCCCGCATATTCCCCACACAGTGCCTGTCCCCACAAAATCCCCAATCGCTGGGATTCCCCGTAGTTTGGATTATTTCCCACTCATTGGCAACGCTGCTCATTTCATTTGACTTTGTTGTTTTTTAATCTTTCATTCTAGCGGGCAAAGTAACATTGTCCATACAGCCAAGCTTATGTGTGGTAGGCTGGTAGGTAGCAATCGTGTAAGTAAACTTAAAATCTTAAAGCGAAGCGGAGTTTGCCGGGTCAGCTAGTGTTATAATAAATTAATAATGATATAAATTATACAGACCAGAGTCCATGTATGTAGTAACCAGCAGTGAGGTTTATTACAGCAGTAAAGAGTTATAATTAAGGGTGTCGGCTAATTCCATACCAAATTTCAGTAAAATCGCTCCAGGCGTTTAGACGTGAAGAAGTAACATACATACACACTAACAAACTTTCACCTTTATAATATTTGAGATTACAAAAAACTTAAATATAGCTAAAATGTTATATTTATACATTACTGTACTACAAGTGGACTTTTTGACTGAAAAAAATAAAAGCTGTCATTTCCCTTGGTCATTCATAGAGCGCGCCATCGACTGTGGCTAAAAATTCTAAGCAATGTTATCTAGCTAGTGCATCATTGATGCATATTTTGATTTCGGCCAATATTATTTTTTATCGAATGTGGCGCTAGTATCACGTAGCTCTACGCGGACGGGTAGGACTGGACCGCTTTCGAAAATTATTTTTGTTGTTGTGTTTCAAGTCAGCAGAAGGTATACTTAGTTGATATTTTTATAAAGTTAAGCGGAACATTATAATATTTAGCGTTAGAGTTAACTCAGTTGTTTTGTCGTTTTAGATTAGAATATAAGATACTTACAAATAATTGAATTTGCATGCATTGGGCGACCTTTTCTCTAAAAGAGATTTCTTCCAGACAGCCCACGTTAAAGACAGGTGGCATGTCATCTGTCGGGTCCTGTCGGGTCTATTAGTTTTAAATGTTTTTCTCTTGATCTATCTACACTGCTGTCGATACATGTTAAAATAATATAAGTACAACTTTTGACTGTAAGATTTAACGAAACAACTTTAAGACACAAAAACGCGAGTTTTAATAAACGCGACGATAAGCTAGCTAAGTACAGTCCGCGACGAGCTAGGGGACCATTTGTTTTGATCGTCTGAAATTAACTCGGACATTAACTTAAAAGCTGACGGAAATGTTTCTATAAATTTCGTTTGTTTGCAAAGTTTTGTTAGAATTATTTTGCCTTAAACCACCAGAGCCAGAGACCTTCAGTTACCGTATTGTAGGTAGCATCTTACACGTTACTATATAAAATACCTTGTCATACCTTCTCTTCTCATTAAATAGACTTTATTTTATTTGGATTAACTCGTTGCTCGCTTCTGCAGAAAAAACATTAGTTATCGTCAGCAGCATTAAGTTCTGTTTAGAGACGAAAAAAAAAAAAATTATATTATTTTTATAAGTTCATATACACAGGACCAATAAAGCAAAATCATAAGCCAGTATAAAAAATCATCATAAATAAATCGCACATTTATTATTCATAAACTTTTTTTTTCTAGAGAGCGTAGTCAAAAACGTAGCCACGCGTAGCAACTACGAGTGCGTAGCAAAATCTTACGTAGCAAATAGCGGAACTGAAAAATGTTACTCCACGTAGTCGTAGCACGCCGCCGTAGCTTCTCTAGCTAGCTCTACATTTCTATTTCTACGGCGTGTTGTGTAGGGCTGGCGAACGCGGACGCGCGTGCGTGCGGCAGTCGGCGACCGCCGTGCGTCGGCGTACCACGCGCGTCTATAATGCGTCCATTGACGCTACGGAAGCATCTATTACTTCTTGTTTTCCACCGCGCGCCCCTGTGAGTACTTACTATAATTTCATGGATTTTGAATATTTTTAAGCACGTTTATTATTGATTGTAGAGTTATGCGTAAACTAGACATGGTTGGCACGTGCGTTCTGCCCGCATCGCAGCCTCCCGGTACCTAACAAATGAACGTTTCAGTTCGATAGCCCACTGCCCCTGTACTCAGTCACCTGAAGGGTTGCTCTTTCATTAATCTGTACTTACCTACAATTGCTTCAAAGGTAAGGGACAGGGCTCATTGGACTGTGAATTGTCCCTTTTCGGGTTGCCACGTGGGTGTGTATTTGTGTTAATCATATTTTCCTGTCTAAGTTGTTTATTAAAAATACTTTATATTATATGGGTACCAAATACAATTACTTACCTACTAAACTAATTTATTATTTTAATTTTATTGATATATTTAATATTTGTCGGCGTCGTCCATCAATACATAGTATAAAATAAAGTCGCTTCCCGCATCTGTCCCTATGTATGCTTAAATCATTTTAACTATACAACTAATGCTGTTTTTATTTTTATTAATAGATAGAGTGATTCAAGAGGAAGGTTTATATGTATAAAACATGCACAACATAGTAAAAGGTTAGGCGGTACGAAGTTCGCCGGTTCGACTAGTTATTTATAACATTCTTATCATAACACTATAGTTATTGATATTAATGGCGCTTTGTCATTGTCAATAATATTATGTTCTAATTATGTTCCATCCATGTTTCTTTTACAAAATTCCGCTGCATTAAATCTTAATACAAAAAAGTACGTTGTTGTTACAATTGCGACCACGTTTAATACTTTCTTTGAAAGTGTTCTCTCTTAAAGCTGCCTCAAATTAAAAGCCAGCCGGGTTTCGTAGACGCGTCTCGTAATTTGTATGGGGCCTGAAAGCGGCCACAATTAGCTGCGGCTGCCGCGTCGTTTGCCTATTTTTTCTACCGCTTTTGCTTATTTCTATAGCGCCGTACTTGTAAGATCTAAAGCAGAGCTTGCAATGTAGGGCTTATCAAGGACACTTGTAATATAACTTTACTTATTGAAACGTTGGCAACGTTACTGCTATTAAATCAATGTCAAATTAAATAGCTAGTAAGTAGGTAAGTACCTAACTTTAAACGGTACAGTGGCGGATACGATCGGCGTAAGTAATCTTCCTGTTTTTTTTGTATTGCAAAATAACTCTTGTTCTTTGGTATTACAGTCTAGGGCGCACAGGACCATGTACAAAAGAGTTACGCCGTCCGTGTCCGCCACGTACTGTATTTATGCAAGTCACAAAAATACATGATAACAATAAGGACATTTTAGGAAAACAATAAAGTAACATAATAATCAAGAAACTTACGCACACGGTTAATAAGTAAATAACATTTAAATATAATACAATTAAGGGTAGAATGCCTAATATAAGCACTGAAAACTCGTTTTATAAAAAAGAGGCTTTGTAAAACAGCACTGTACTTATATAATGTTATATTTATAAACATACCTAAATACCTACAGATTAAATGATTCCACCTCGCTCTCAGCCGTATTTTCCTTATTTTTTCATTCCACGCGCTGCAAGACATCGCATAAATGAATGCCTGATTTATTAATTAAGCTCTGGATTATGTCGTGCTTTTCTCGCATTTTCTCATTAAACTGCTCGCTGAGGTGTGTTTTATAAATGTTTGCAAAACTAATAAGAATTAATGTTGGCAGTTTTGCTTTATAATAATTTTGGTCTATGGCTTCATTCTGCTTTGTTTCTTTTTACAGCTTAGTCAACTAAGAAAGGAAATTGCCAAACTTTGTTCCGTGAATAACGCAAGAAACTCAATAATACGAAGTTGAAACAAACGCTTTGGCTCCGGGTTACCTGCAGGCCGACCGCAGTGAATTTATTTCCGGATCTCCTTGTTTGTTCCAGCTCCCGCTTGTTTTCCCGAATGCTTTATTGCACTCGACATGCGACAAACAACACAATCCAGCCTGACAAAATCGACCTAAATCTAGGTCCCTCACCACCGTTGTTTTGAATTTGAATTTTTTTGAAGATAACACGTTGACACGTTGCTCGATGCAAGTAGGTAGTTACTCACTGAAAATACAGCAATTACCTATTCGTAGAGCTATTAACTTGCTTGTACCTGCTTTATAGACAGACAAGGCAGTTCGAAGGTTTCGCAAGACTAATCTTTACTTACAAAGAAAATATGCCTAGACTACAGAAATCTCTGTTGCAATATGTTGTTTTCGCTGTTAAACTGCTTTCAAACAATTCGAACCTAAATTGATACTTCATCAATACGTCTGGGTGCCCATTTCACTCTCGTATGCATGCTCGGTAGAATCCCCAAAGCGGGCGGTAATGGATTGCTAATATTAGCCAAATCTCACAGTTTGCACTCGGGGCTCCCTCGATCGTTCCCCGTCGTCGGGTAAGCCGGCTTCATCCGTCTTTTCTGCAGCTCCTTGTTTTCCCACAGTCTCCACCCCCCTAGTAACAAATTGTTATAGTTTGAACAACTTTGTGCATTTTAGAATGGAAGTCGTTAAAAGTAGTTGTGTCGATGTTGACGTTTTTACGGGATACAAAGCTCTTATAATTATTGCTCGGGCTTGCTTACAATTCTCTAAACTGTTTGTTGCATGTTTTAAAATAAACTAGCATAAACTAGAATTGTAAAAAAGTTGGCACAGAAGTAAATGTTTACTTTTATTTGGCTTCGGCAGGCTTGGCAGGTTAGCCAAGGCAGTATCAGATTGCATAAGTTAAAACCAACATAAACGTGCTCGTTAGCTAGGTAGGCTACTTTAATTGAGATAAAAGTGGATAAATTATCTACAGCGTCTTCGTTATAAATTTATTTCTTTATCTTATGATACTGTCAAAGTTCTAAAGACTCCATAATAAAGACTTTGTAATGTCGGGTCACGTACCACCTGTTAACATAAATAAAAGCCTCCCTTAAAAGTCACATGCGATTCACGTAAACCGTAAACGAAGGTGTGAAGGTAGCAGGGGAATGTCGTCTCAAACTGTCTGCACATTAGTGGAGAAAGGAATGGTTACTTACGGCGTATGCCACGAGATATCTGAGGTGACAGCGGAACTGCTGAGCAAGGCAAATTGTCTTCAAACGATACATGTTTCAATTTGTACTTACTGTTAGGTGAAGATCAAAAACATGGTATATATAATTATTAAGTAAGTCCGGAAGTCCGAAAAAGCTCGTTAATTAACTTATTTACACGGAATAGTACAAACTTTAGAAATCACATTTGCGACTTGATCTTGCCTATTCTCTGTCCCTACGTAGTATATACCATTGGGTATAATTATGTATATTACTTAACTAACAATAACATGGAAATACACATATCACACCTAAACGTGCGAGCTAGGAAAACTCACCTAAAAGTGTAATTTGTGTCTTGGACCAATAAAAAGAAAGAAGGCATAAGCTTATCGCTCGCTGTTTATTTTTGTACGTGGCCGAAAAGGTTTCCCGTACTCCAGGATTTCGGGTAAGGGGAGGTTCTGAACGAAAATAAAATAGCGACGGATCCGTTTGAAATGGGGCTTAGCATGATTGACTTTCATTCAACGGTATCTCTGCTGGAAAGTCTGTTTTCGTCTCAGCAACGTAGGTAAATGTTAATGTCACTTTGTTTTCTGGAATTCAAACTATATTTGTAATTGTTCGGCAATCGGAAAATTTTATACCTCGAAATTTTAAATTAATTTACGAACAAGTTGCGTTGCAACAGTGTTTTGTCAGCCCAGTTCAGGATTACAGGTGCCTTTGTTTCAGTGGATGAACTTTTCTTTGCGGAGTAGTAAAAAAACACATTTTCTTTGATGAAAATGAAGAGGGTGACGACTGCGCCCTTTTTTTTTACGGCGCGGTTTACTGTTTCCTGAAACGCGATACTACTGAGGGTAGACAGTTAATGTGACGACTAAAGCACTCTGCTGCAGTATGGTTTTTGTCTCCTCCTAAACTATTTTAACTAAAAAAACACATTACAGTTGTCCCTAGTTTATTTTTATTCAGACTTTTAACTGCGGGTTTAACGAGGACACGAAACCCACAGGACAGGAGAATGGCATGCTAGAGAGAAGCAGGCCTTCATCCAAAAATAGATAATCTCAAAATAATTGTGTAGGTAGAATAATAAAATAATATATTTTATTGTTTTTGTTGGTTTTTTCACCATACTTACTTTTTAATTGGTTAAATCAGAAAAAAGACCATTTTCATTTCGGGTGTTTAACAAAAGTATATTGTACTATAGACTTACCCTCTTATTCATAAAAAGTTAAAGATCATTTTAGTTATTTGACGTATGTCAATTTAGACTGGATGTCACGTATTTACCATACAACAAACCAGAGAAGTAAACCTTTAGTAAGGCTACTTAAAATCTAATGTATCTTTATGAATAAGACGGTTAATGTTTGCCCTGGCCCCGCGGCTTCGCAATTTCCCTTGAAACAGGCAAATACTAATTTTCTGTTCCCATTAGAATTTCGCGATAAACAATAGCCTATGTCCTTTCTCAGGCTTTATACTACCTTTCGCAGAGAAACCAGGGTCACCGACATAGCCAAGCGGATAAGCTCGTTGAAGTGGCAATGGGCAGGTCATATAGCCCGCAGAACAGATGGCCGCTGGGGCCGAAAAGTTCTCGAGTGGAGACCACGGATCGGCAAGCGCAGCGTAGGACGTCCACCGACCAGATGGACGGATGATCTGCGCAAGGCTGCGGGTCCACGCTGGCTGCAGGCCACCTGCGATCGGTACAGATGGAGAGCCTTGAGGGAGGCCTATGTCCAGCAGTGGACGTCTTACGGCTGAAATGAATGAATGAATGAATGAATACTACCTTTCTACCGAATTTATTTTTAACCGTTTCAGTAGTTTTTGCGTGAAAAAGAGTAAGACAGACCCGATTGACAGACAGAGTTATGTTTGAATTTTTAATAATTTTATCCCGGATACACGTACGAATTGTTAAATCTATAAATACCTACATTCAAAAACATACACAGCATTATGAAGTAAGAAAAAAAATACAAAAAACCTTCCAGTGCTGCAGAGTTAGCTCTAGACTAGCTCTAGAGCTTTATTCTGAGGCAATTAGTTTTCAGGCTGGATTTACTACGCTACTCCGCTTGATTGATTTCTTCTCCAGTGCATTTTACTCAGTTTATTTCTGTTTTTATAAATAACGATACGTTTTATATCACGGAAACATATTTCCTTTACGAACTGATATAAAAACAAGAAAATAAGATTTTCTTATGGCAGAATTGGACAGCAACATTTTCCATAAAACTTTATCTTGTGCTGATGCGTGACGGGGATAGATCGCTGCTGCCTATTGTTCTAAATCTCTTCACAACCCTTTTTTTGTGACTCTCTTGTGAAAAGCTGAACAAGTTTTGCAATCCTGTATAAATTATTCAATAGGGTAAAAGATCTTTATCGCCCTTGTTTTTTCACCTATCCGAGATTTTGGGATCCGATCTATGAATATGAATTTAGATAGAGGTGTAAAAAGAATAAATAAATTACATAGAATATTTTTAAGCTTGACTGACATACCTACAGTACTCTTGCTGGCTATACAATACAGTAACAAAGTTCCACACCAACTGTAACTGTAACTTTCAACAATACTTTGCATACAAAGTGCTCTCGAGTTTGATCCTACCTATACCCGAGTTTGAGAACTAAAGTTGCTATTCCTAAAGCCTGTGTTTCATTGATCCATTTAAGGTGCCGACAGCGGCATGCTGGGCGCGCGGCTCAAGTCTTGGGTGGAAGCACAGCTGGGGCGGGCGAAGAAACGGAAGCAAAAGCAGACGCGGCCACCTCCGCCTTCGACCAGCGCTCCTCCCGCCCCGCCACACCTTTCCTCCCCCGAGAGTGCCTACAGCACAGGGTATTCTACGGACGGGACTTCCCCCGGTACTGCGCCCGCTACTCTCGCCGCTCCGCTCGTGTCGCCGCCGCCGCCGCCCGCGCCGCCGACTACACACCTTTACCATGAGCCTGCTAAGGTACTTACTTACCTATATTTTTTTATATAAAGTTGCCCGTAAACCTTTAAATTACGCGTGTTTTTTACGTGAGAAAACTATGTGCATACATTTATTAATCTAGTTCACTGTTCAGCGCGACATCAAAGGTATAAGACTGTCATTGATCAAAGTTTCTGCTCAGAAATATGCATCAACATTTTATTTATAATAAGTATTTAAACAAGGCGACATTTCTACTTTAAAGAACTATGTAAATAGATTTGTTAGCATAGTTGACTGATCAAAGCGCTATCAAATGTAAGACGAGACGGTTTCTATCATTGATCAAAGTTTATGCATAGGAATGTGCATCAAATTTAATTTATATGTAAACTTCGCATCCCTTGTTGCGGAATATTCGATATTTGCGTTCAACTTAACATCTAAAGTCCTTCCCTTATCGCAGCCCCTCGAGTTAAAGTCGACATTTTCATTAAATTTACATAATTCGTGGGTCTGGTTCGTGTTGCATGTATATTGTGCAAATTTCAAAACATAAAAATCTATAAAGAGTACTTAGAATGTAAAACCTATTATTTTCAATTACACAAAATCATTCTTTTAGTAATACATAGCTCGCGCTAGCAAATAGCTATACATTTAATTGTCTGAAACTAAAGTATAAAATAAAATAGGTTCATTATTATCAATACTACTAATGGAACGTTACCAGACATACAGACAACGCACACGACGCTGACACAAGGTATCGATTGAGGTACGGTTACCGAGGCTTGTCGGAGCTTAATTAATAAATTAACTACACCTGCTGAAATAAAGCTTCTATGTATAATTCTGTTAATGGTTCTCGTACTTAGATCGGGCTAACAACAATTGCCTTCTTTGTAGCTGCCAGCCAGAGACGACTGGGCACTAGCATTCTCCCATCTCTCCATGAAGCTAGTATAGTAGCTACGCTGCAGTGCACTGCAGAAAGGCCGTGTTGACCCGATCAAAGTCAAGCAGACCCTAAAATGCCAATGTTCTTTTTTGAAATAGTTCATTAGGTCGCTACTAGATGGCAGTACTAAATCCAACATCGCGCCATCGTTGTTTTGTCTAGAAGTTATTTATCAGAGCCGCAAGGTGCGCCCGACCTTCCTTGTCTCGGGGAGCATAGTGCGCAGTGATCGTAAAGTGAGAGCACTGATGCTGACACCCAAATATGAACCCCGCGCCCGGCTGCCGCAAGGGAGTTCGAGCGCAATTTTTATAACGCCCTGTTCGGGCTTTCGTGTGCTCCCGAACTGCTATTGTGCTGTATGTGTCCCCTTGCTCCCTCAGGAAGTTGCAGTAAATAGAAATTCAGGTTTTCGTGATAATTTAGATATTTTTTAATGAGCGTAATGTGTTTTACAAGAGTCTTGGATAGGTAATGGTGGGAACAATATTAACTTAAAACTAATCACAGCGCTGCTATGCTCCATCACGTCATTTTTCGCGCATGTGATTGGCTGACGATGACGCGATGGTCTGCGTCCTCACAAAATGGTTCGCACCTGCCCGTGAGAGAGCGCTGTAGGCCGCAACATGCCCCCGGCCTTGGAAGTAGTGGCTTTCAACATCTGCTTGGATCAGGCGCATCTTCACCCAGCGGCCATATCCTTTACTACATCGTCTGTTCTTTGTGGATGGTCCCGACGATGTGATGCAGATCAGGTAAGTATCATGCAGTGGAGGAAGGTTGTCGACCTTCATCACAGCCAATGTGTTCGGTTGGAGATGTCGTCGGCGTGTGTGCATTTCCTCCATTGATGCGTGATGCGTGAGTAAAGCGTGCTCTGGAACGTCTCGTTAATAACCATAGGTGTGACCACGGTGCTGCTGGCTCAGCTCTGGCAACGAGCTCACGACGACGCGACGTGGTGTGTGTGCGCGACGCGACGACGGCTCGTCGTTTTCGGTGGGTGGCGCAGTCTGTGCGTTGCGTGGCACCACGACACGGCCGACCAAGAGGTAGGTAGGTATAGGGACTGAAGTAGGTAACAGGGTATTCTGCGGACAAAGGACTCAACGACGAAAATTTAGGAAGGAATCATTGTGTGTAAATACCGTGCTATATGCGTTTGTTGTCCATCGTCGTAAACCATATTTACACGTGCATACCCCAGCCAAATACAAACCACCAACTGAGCCAAAGGAGATGATTAATTTAAATTAATCTAAAATAATTGTGTAATCAAAATAATTTATTTTTAAAGCGGTAATTTAAATATTGTATGAAATTTAACTAATACAATTAATGTGTGTGGAATAATTTAACAGATATTTAATAAAATAAAATAATATATTATCAATCTACTAAATACTAAAATGTTCTTTATTTTTTTTGTGTGTGTGTTTGTATGTGCGTTCGCTACCTATCGAACCGTACTCAACGAGAAATTATTTTCGCTGGGACAGATCGATAGGTAACCTTTCTATTTTCTCAACTCCTTTACGCTATGAGCGCCCGCACGTCTATTGTTTATATTAAAACGTGTGTGTATATTAAAAAACAAACAGTGGCGGCGGTGTGCACCATGCGCGGGGATTGAGAAATCTACAGAAAATTTGAAATGTGTGTAAGTATGTGGTTCAGAAGATGTTGCCTTCAGAGATAAATTTAAGTATATCTATGTGTAAATGAAGTGTGTGTGTGTGTGTGTGTGTGTGTTTAGTGATAGAAATTACCAAAAACATAAGTTGACTGACTGAACGGAATGCTCACGATATACCTACCTTTTATCTTTATTGCGTGTGGTAGCTATAGATTTATAAAAATGGTATTCGCGAGTCCGCTCATCAGTCTGAGTGACCTTAGGGTCTGGCAACTCCTTATCCATTATCATGTGTTTAGAAGTGTGTGCGAACTTACACTGTATGGTCCTATTCCTGTGTGTGTGTTGGTTAATAGGCCCAGTGATTATCCAGCCAAATTTAGTATTGACTAAATAAGGCCCGCTGTGTAATCTTATTTTTCCTTCGGTAACTAAATCCCAAAAAACGTCTGCCCCAATTAGAATGTCAATGTTTTGACAATCTAAAAAGTTAGGATCAGCCAATTGTATATTGTCTGGTATGTCCAGATGTGTGTGCTTGTCATATACATTTGGCGTCTCAGATGTGATTTGTGGGAGTACGAAGCATTGTATGTGTGTAGTGTAGGTGTTTATGTGTGACTTAACTTCAATATTACAAATTTGTGTGCATTTTGTAACTGAGTTTCCTACACCGTGAATGCTATGAGTGGACTGTATGAGTGGTGTGTTTATTAAATTGTGAAATGATTGTGTGATGAAGCTGCGCTCGCTCCCAGTGTCTAGTAGTGCGCGTGCCAGGTGATAGGTATTATCACTACCTAGTACCTCGACTAACGCGGTAGACAATAGGACCGGTCGCAGCTGCGTTGTGTGTACTTTTATTGATAAGGAGTCCTCGGAACCTGTGACGCCTGAGGAGGCGGGGGGGTCAACGACAGGTACCGGATTCACTTTGAGTAATGAGTGCAAGGTTACGACACTGCTATTATTGAGGTCACTGGGTAACTCATTATCAGTGTGAATGAGCGAGTTGTGTTTTTTAAAGCATTTTTTGCATGGCCCTAAACGACAAGAATCAGCTGTGTGTCCTGAACGCAAACAATTCTCGCACAGCTTGTTTTCGTGAATAAGTTTTAGTTTTGATTCTAAATTGCTTTGTAGAAATGTATTGCAAGAATAAAGCGGATGGGCCTGCTTGCACATAAAACACAACTTGCCACTGCGCGACTGCGTGTGAGTTGCAGAACGTTCTTGCGGCTGGCTGCTGGAAACATTACAGTATATTTTTTGACTACCACTATTAGTGTTGTGCTTCTTGATTTCCGGACTGTCTTTTGTATGTGAAACTTGTAGTGTTTCCAACATGTCGGCTCTGTTTGTGAGGAACTGAATGAGATCACTAACTTTGAGTTTTGTGTTTGAATTTCCAGTTAGCAAAGTACCTTTGTAATGTTCCCATTCACGCTCCGTTGTTTTGTCAAGCTTGGAAATGATTAAATAAATGACTAGAGTATCCCAGGAATCTACGGGTTCACCAAGAATCCTGAGGGAACGTAAAATTTTAAGTGTGGTGTCAATTAAGTGTCTTAGCGATATGTGTGACTCCCTATTCAATGAATTAATTGTGAATAATGTTTTAACGTGATTGTGTATTAATAATCTATTGTTGTTGTAACGATTGAGCAGGAGTTCCCAAGCAATAGTGTAGTTGTCAGCTGAGAATCCTATTGCATCAATCACTAATGCCGCACTGCCGGACAATGATGTTTTAAGGTAGTGAAACTTTTGAATTTCAGATAAATTATTGTTATTGTGTATGAGTGATGAAAAAGTGTCTCTGTACTCCAACCAGTTTTCATACGAGCCATCAAAGGTAGGCATGGGAATCGTAGGCAATTTCACGGATGAATATTGGCATTTACAAATATTAGTAGACTGTGAGTTACTCGTAGTCTCAATCGGGATTTTATCCTCTTGCATGAAAGATTCAGCCAGCGCTATAGCAACGTAATAAATGTTTTCAAATTGGTCTCGCTGCGCTAGCTGATCCTCCAGGCAAGAGTCATCGACTGTCTCCTCGATTTGAGACTGAATGCTACATAATTCGGTAAATAGGCTAGCTGCTCCTTTCAAACGCCCTTTCAGGTCTATTTGATTCTGACGAGATAACTGAACACTGCAAATAGTGTTGACTTGTGTAGCGAATCTAGTCAGACGTGATTTTAGGATCCCGCGTTTTTTTACTAAGTCCTGCATTAGTTGCCTAGATGTATCTTCAGATATGCCCCTGTAGGGTGATTTATCGCGTGATTTAGAACTATCTGAAGACTCGCCTTTGGTCATATTGGTGATTTGTAAAAGGTGGAGTACTTACGTGGCGATATCGTTGACAGACGATTTTTAACTTGTGACACTGCCGGCGGCGGCTGCACAACAACTATCCGACCCGGGTACACTCTGTAGTTGATCACTGTAATTGGAAAAGCACGATATTCACACAAATGAATGAGGAAAGGTGTGGATGGGGTGGCTGGTCGACCGTACCGAATGTGCGTGTGTATTTCGTCGTAGCTAGGTATTCCAGGCCAGGTCCAATCTTCTCCGATGCCAAATGATCGCGTCCTGAACGTCTCCTTGTGTGTGAGACGGTCTGCTTAGCGCCTTCCTTAGCGATGTAGGGTCCACGTCCAAAGGTCAATTGCAGCCTCGTGTTAAGTGATCCAGCGAAGAAGGTCCAAATGTTCGGGCTTTCGTGTGCTCCCGAACTGCTATTGTGCTGTATGTGTCCCCTTGCTCCCTCAGGAAGTTGCAGTAAATAGAAATTCAGGTTTTCGTGATAATTTAGATATTTTTTAATGAGCGTAATGTGTTTTACAAGAGTCTTGGATAGGTAATGGTGGGAACAATATTAACTTAAAACTAATCACAGCGCTGCTATGCTCCATCACGTCATTTTTCGCGCATGTGATTGGCTGACGATGACGCGATGGTCTGCGTCCTCACAAAATGGTTCGCATCTGCCCGTGAGAGAGCGCTGTAGGCCGCAACAGCCCTTTTACTTAACAGAGGGCGAATCACTAAGAAAAATATTAAATTTTCAGCCCTATGAAATTCTGATTTTTAAACTACATAATTAGAAAAGGCAACATGTCTGTGTACCACCCTCAATTTAACCCTTTAGCCGCGAAAACTCCCCTTGTCTGTTCCAATTACTGGCGTCGTTAACACAATTTCCGGGGTAAATAGTTGTCTGAGTGAATTCCGATGTGATTGCGCCCCCCATCATCTATGCTACCTATCATCCGCAGTACTCATTCTGTAATACATGGGATGTGTCTCATGTATGTTAGTCATGATTGCATGACTATAATTTGGACCCACTTTGGACCTAAGGAAGTTTTCTCAAACCGCTTCTTGTCTATACTTAGAGCGAACTGCATATAGTAGGTGATTAGATAAATAAAAGGTTTCCCCATAAAATGTTTGGGGTTTTTGCTCCTGTGTGATGGGGCGAAATAAAATCCTTTCCTTATAAAGCGTAATTCCAATCTTGTATTTAAATAGTGTTAGTAATCAGAGATGTGACTTATCTAAGATAAAAGTATCTTAAATACAGATACAAGATACAAAATACGTATCTTCAATCTTGTATCTAGATACTTTTTTTTAAATGCATTTTGTATCTGGTATTTAAATACTTTTGTTAGGTATCTTAGTATCTTGAAGATACTTTGTTTACAAAATACTTTTAGATTGGATTATGAGGGTGTGTTTGTGCATGGCGTTTTAATTTTTTCTTGTAAAGAGGAAAAAAAAATTGTTTCTTTGTATCGAATAAACTCTGTCCATAACTAACTAGACCGATATTAAAAAAAAAAACATTAGAATCCTGAATTATTCCTGACTAGCTTTCCCGGCGAACTTCGTATCGAGCCTCACACACAATTTTATATGGAAAAAATTAAATGTCGTTTTAACTAACTTGCCCTCCGTTTTCCATATTTTCTCACCTTTTAAACCTTCCCTGGACTAGAACGAACATTTCAAAACCAAAATCAACTAAATCGTCCCGGCCGTTCTCGAGTTTTAGCGAGACTAACGAACCACGATATTTTTTTATAGATATACTAGAGGCTGCCCCGCGGTATTTCCCGCGCAGATTTTTCATAAACACAAAAATCCCGTTTTTTTCACGTTCCCGTGGGAATTTCGGGAAATCCCTTCTTAGTGCTCACCTACACTCCCCAAAGAACCCACGTGCCAAATTTCAGCTTTCTACTCCCAGTAGTTTCGGCTCTGCGTTGTCTGTCAGTCAGTCAGTCAGTAACGGAAGAGTTTTATATATATTGATAGTAGAAGGAGATAGAGATGAATTAACAAAGCCAAAATTAGAATAGAGTCTTTTCAATAGACTATAGATAAAGAAATATTTCCAAGAATTCAAAATAGCGGAAAGGCTTTAATTATGTAAATGTTTTTATTTATTTATTTCTGTATATAATATTTGATACTATTGCTTGTGCTATTTTGAATTTTTGCGAATATTCTATACTATTATTATGTTCATCAGGGATAATGTAGGATTCGATAAGATGAAAAAATAAAACGGTCCGGTAGTTATGAGCCTATTCGATGCAAAAGAACACAAACATTGTTTAAACTTACATTGTAGGGCGGTACCAAGTTCGGCGTGCTAGCTTGTTTTATACAGGGTGTCCGGGGAAGCTATAACATAATTTTAAGGGTGTATTCTCTGATCAATTTCACATACAAAAAACACCCCATATGAGGGGTCGCAGCCCCCCCCTCAGTATGATGTTTTTAAGTTTTTTGGCAAAAGTCAACCCCGCCTACTTTTAAATTCACAGTTTTTTTTTTCATTTATTTATTTAAATTTACACAAACGTACAATGAAAGGGAACAATTACATCCGCAAAAATCTGAAAAGGTTTATCCGCAAGATGTGAGTCGCTAATTACATTAATAGGTATATATTATAACTTCAATAACAGATGGTATTGTATTGCTGTTACAATTTTAACAAGGTACACGTTTACTCGTACTTTTTATACAATTCAGAAAAGTATTGCTTAAGGTAAGTTCTACACTTATTTTTCTTAGTTGTAAGTAACTTATCAACAGATTCGCGTGTCATTGTATTCAGAACTTTAGGTAGTAAGTATTGCCAATTGCGCTTACCGAACATATTATTATATCGGGGCAGTGTTAAAGAGCAGAGGCTCACAGAAGCTTCATTAAGGTCATGATCGAAGGCAAAGTAGTTAGGCTACCTAAGTTACTAACAAAATAACCAAATATTGCCTTTACTTTTTTTTAAAGTGGCAGAAACTAAAAAATTATTTTTTTGTTTCACCCACATTAAAAAAAATTGTAAAGGCAATACTTAATTATTTTGTTAGTAACTTAGGTAGCCTAACTACTGAGCCTTCGATCGAGACCTTAATGAAGCTTCTGTGATCCTAAGGTTAAAGACTGTGAATTTACAAGTAAGAGAATACGACTTTAAAAAAAAAACATTATACGTAGGGGGGGGGTGAGGCTGTGACCCCACATTTGGGGTGTTTTCGTCGATAAAATTGATCATAGAATATACCCTTAAAATTATGTTATAACTTTCCCGGACACACTGTATAATGTTGTTTGTCCAATATACGAAATGAACGCGATTTACTCTTTAAAAAAAACTCATAAAAAAAAGTTATGTAAAAAGTATTTTATCTATAAAAAGTATCTTAAAGATACGTATTTTGTATCTTGTATTTCAGATACTATTTTAGAAAGGTATTTGCATCTGGTAACTGAAATACTTATTTAAAAAGGTATTTGTATCTTGTATTCAGATACTTTATTCAAGGTATCTTATACATCTCTGTTAGTAATTTACAGAGGTGCGTAAACTGAACAAGAACAAAGTTGGTCGCGCGTGAAGCTACAAGTGTTAAGTTCAAAATTCGTGGATAACGACTGCCAAAATCTTCCACCGTCCCTCAGGTCATTGGTCGGCTGCAGCTGGTGCTCCGTGATTGGCTCCCGGCTGCAACGGCTGTGATGACGCTAGGTGCTCCTCGTCGACCGCCAATAGATTCGAACCTCGGCGTAACGGTGGTCGCTGGGGGGGCAGTCGCATATACTGCCTGGGCTGTTGCGTGTGTGACGACGGCTGATGAAAGTTGCTTCATCTTTTTGTGCAGGCGTTCAGATTGTCTGAACATACTCCCGGCCTTGAAAGCCTCTGGTTTCAATGATATGATGTTGTGTTTACATTGGCTTTCATCCCATAGCGGGCAGATCTTCGAACATGCCCTTCTTATGGTGCCAGATTCAGTGCGTATGTCAGCAACTCTGGATACTCCGTCCTTGCCAGGAATTATGCGTGTAATTCGTCCCAGTCGCCATTTGAGTGGAGGTAGATTGTCCTCCTTGATCAGGACCAGTGTGTCGACCCTCAGCTCGTCCTTGTCCGAGGTCTATTTTGTGTGTGTCTGCAGCTCGGAGACGGAGACATACTCCTTCGACCATCTTGCCCAGAAGTGCTGTCAGGCGATGCAGAGGTGTGCTGCGTAGATCCTCACGCGCTGGCGCGGTCAACGGACGGCCAACCAAGAAGTAAGCTGGGCTCAAGGGAACAATATTATTATGATAATGTGGACATAGGATTAATAGGACGGGAATTCAGGACGGCTTCTACTTGTGTTAACACCGTATTGAACTCCTCGTACGTTAGATGTGCATTTCCTATGACCCGTCGCAAGTGATATTATATCGACATGACCTCGGCCTCCCAATATCCACCGCAATGAAGACCATAGAAATTAATTGTCTGACTGCTAGTGTAATCTAAAATATCCTGAGAGCCTGTTGATATAAATTGAGCAAACTGAATTGCAAGCAAGATGCGTCTGTTGATCGGTCCCCTACTAACTCTAAATTTAATGCGCGTGTGGTAAAACGTATAAAAATGCAAAGGTTCGGCATGATCTACGGCTGTGTGCAAAAAAGGAAATCCCGCGTCTCGAAGCTGCTCTGGTAAGTTGCCCATACTGCGCGTCACTGGCCGCGCGCGGAAGAGTGCACACCGAGCGCAGCTGTGTACAGTCTTTCTAGCGATGTTACTGCCTCCTCCCGGCCGCGTAAAGCCAAAATCTGTATACTATTCAACACCTAAATGTGTTGACCTCACACAGATATTGTCTCTCATTTGCCGAAAAATGTGAGGACACAATCTGTTTTGGCTCAACACCCTATATTGACAGTTTTTACGCAACATGTTTTGTCCAGTCTTTGGAATTAAAGTAAGAGCCAAATTATGTTCGCACTCAACACTTTTCTATGGTAACGCGTTGAGCCGCAACATGATTGTTCGATCTAAACATTATTAGGAAGGTTCCAACCTGTATTGAAGATAGCATGCATTAGAGCGAGATAGATAATAATTTAGTGTTTTGTAATCTAAAGGTTGGTAACCGACATTCCTATGATTGTGTTAGCTAGCATTGCATTTTGGGACAGTTGACCTGTAATTATCGAATAATATTGAATATTTAGTAGAGTTTAGTTTCTTTCTTGATTAGTGTGTTTTTTAAACAATAAAGAGATCATTCATTAATGTCATTCATTAAATATCGTTGGTTATTATTATTAAATCATAATAAATATGAAGTTGACTGACTTAGAATTAATTATTGTTATATAAAAGAGAATTACATTCAAAAGTAATTTTTAAGGTAATGTAAGTTAAGTAAGTATATGTATTTAAAAAATTTCTTTTTTTTTAAACAGAACCGCCTTTAATAAACTGACAGTAGGTATGTACCTACTTAAATCGAGATCAAAATAAGATGTTCAAGAATAAGAAGTAGGTTTTTCGATTAAATTAGTATTAAAATATTCTCCTAAATATTACCAATACACCTTCTTTTCTGAAAACCGCATCAAGATCGCTTTAGCCAAACTCAAGATAATCTTACGGACAAACATACATACAGGTCAAACTTAGAAACTCCTTTCTTGAAGTCATTTAAAAAAAAACTTAACCTATTCGTATTACTTTTCATTACTTATAACTCTTCAATAATGTTAAATTAATAACTATAATTTAGTCTACAATATATTTAATAAAACTAAAATAAGCGTTTCAAGTAGTTTCAACGGTGTTGGCGCGTAACATACTTTGTCCTTTCAAAAAAGCTTTAGATACTAATTTTAGGAGACGCGTTCTGTTGCGGCTCAACTCATACAGCGTTGGGCCATACACATATTGTGGCTTTACGCCTCCCGGCCATGGCCTCCACTCATCGCGCAGCGAATACAAGATAGCCTGCGAGGCAGCATAGATAAGCCGAATGTGTTCAAACCGGAACAACAAAATTGTGAAGTGATGCTTGCTTGAAATTAGATAACGATAATTATATTTTTTATTAAATGAAAATTCTTGTAAATTGCGAAGTCTCCCCCCGACCCTGATTAAATTTTGATTGTCTAAGAATGAATTTAATTTGATAAAATTGTGTGTATTAGAATTATAATTTGTAATTAAATTAATTAATAGATCGGGAAAAGATTGTACTTGCAAAGTTCGTGTACGAACGTCTAAAGATTCGTTCAGCTCGTCCACACTCAACGCGCCCGTGTGCCGTTTGTTTACATTACGCTCATTGTGGATAAATTGCAACATATAGGCACAGGCTCGCCGCATGCCGTCGAACTGTGAGAATCCATAGAATGGGAACCAATTATTATTGTTCTCAACTTGAGATGAGTGTGTGTTTTTAATAACATTCTCTTGACAGGCAAGCTCTTCCAAACTGCGTGTTTCAGTTGGTCGATCGATCTCCTCCAATTCCCAAAGTTTATTTGATTGTGGTTCTGAACATTGTGTGAAGTTGCATGAAATTTGGGAACTGGTATTCCTACGTGAGGATATCGATCCTGAAATGATCCATCCCAATTTAGAGTTTTGTAGGTGGGGGCCACTTGATAAACGAAACTTTCCTTCATCAAGCAACTCCCAAAATAAATCCGCACCTATCAAAACATCTATTGGTTGTGACTCGAAGTAAGACGGATCGGCCAACTGAATGTTATTTGGAATGCAGAACTCTTGCTCTTCAAGTGTGTATGTAGGTAAGTAAGATGTTATGTGTGGAAGAATTAAACAATTTATGTGTGTTGTGTAGGAACTTACTAGCGACCTTATTTCAAGATTGCATGACTCTGTACACTGTGTGACTGAGTTTCCTACTCCTTTGATATTGTAAGTGGACTGTATAACTTGTGTGTGTAATTTATTATGTAGTGATTTTGTCATAAACCACCGTTGACTACCGCTATCGAGAAGTGCCCGTGCTGTGGGATATTTGTCGTGAATATCGCGTACTTCGATAATAGCGGTGGACAATAGAACCGGTTGTAGTGGATGCACATGCGATTCTTGTGTGATAGAACCGTCTTGCTGTGCGTAGGTGTGTGTGTGATGCGCTAGAGTTGAATCAGTAGATTCATTATCTAATGTGAATAGCGCTAAGGCGCCATTTTGTGTGCCTCCATTAGACTCTTCGCGATGTAGTAGTGTGTTATGTTTCTTTAAACATTTCTTACACGGCCCGTACGTGCAGTCAGTTGACTGGTGACCGGAACGCAAACAGTTGTCACATAATTTGTGCTGCGTGACTATATTATGTTTTCCAGTCAATGGTAGATCCAGAAACCTCTGACAGGAGTAAATAGGATGCTTACCACTGCAGACGGGACATGGTTTCTGAGTGAATTGTGTGTGTGTTGTGGTTGTGGACCTTTTAGAATTCTGAGAGGGTGCGGACCCGGTGGAGATATTACAGTGCACTTTTGTTTCGTGTTTTTTCGTGTCGTGGCTAACTATAATAGTCTCCAACATGTCCGCCCTGCTTCCTATAAATTTTAAAAGGTCTTCAGTTTTCAATTTAGACGTAGAATCATCGGTTTTTATTAAGTTTAATGTGTGTTTATAATTTTCCCATTCGCGTTCGGTGGTGGGATCTAATTTAGAAACTACGATGTAAATTATAAGTGTATCCCACGAATCGGTTGGTTCACCGAGCACTTTTAGAGCGCGTAGATTCTTTAATACTGTGTCAGTAAGTTTCCTTAGCAAAACCGGTGATTCTTTAGTCAAAGATTGAATGGTAAATAACGATTTTACGTGATTATGGATTAGTAGTGAGTTGTTATTGTAGCGATTCGTAAGTAGCTCCCATGCAACGTTATAATTATTAGCCGAAAACTCTAGGGAATCGATTACTAGTGCAGCGCTGCCTTTGAGTGAAGATTTTAAGTAGTGAAACTTCTGGATCGGGCTTAGGTGTGTAGACTCATGAACTAGAGATACAAACGAATCCCTGAACGCTAACCAATCCTGAAATGATCCCTCAAAGGTCGGAAGAACTATTGCCGGTAATTTTACTGACGCAAATGAGTTTGACGCATTAAAATTATTGTTTTCGGGGACCTTATCTTCAGACAACATCGAATTTGCCCTAGCTATCGTTGCGTAATAACTATTCTCAAAAGACTCTCTGCAATCCAACTGTTCGCTAAAGTCATCTGAGGACTCCTCTATTTGTGACTGTATTACATTAAATTCAATTAAAAGGTTAGATGCTCCGTTTATGCGCAATTTTAATTCGTTAGTTCTATCGGAATTTAAATTTTGACCGTTAAACGACTCAATAAAATTCTGCAATTTAGTTAGCCTACCCTTGCAGAAACCTCTTTTACGAATCAAAATTGACATGGGGTCTGTTCTAACTGGTGATTTACTAGTAGATTTAGAGGTAGATGCGATATTCAAATTGCCTAAGTTAGCAGTCGTGTAACTAGTAGTGGAAGTACTGAGATTAGACGCAGAGGTACATTCTTTAGTATCATTCGTATGCATTTTGGTGGATATGAGAAGCTGAGGTACTCACGGTTCAAAGTTCACTGCGCTGTGCTGCGGATACGGCTAACTGCGGGTCTCGCCTGGTTGTATGACGCAGCGGATCGAATACACTGGAATATTACACGGTACGATGTTAACACAAGTGTGGTGTTGGATGGGAAAGGATCTTGGCTGGCTCGTCTTACCAAAGTGTGATCTTTGTCCGACGTAGAAGTTGTGAATTCGGCTCGAAGGTCCAAAATATGTTTGGGGTTTTTGCTCCTGTGTGATGGGGCGAAATAAAATCCTTTCCTTATAAAGCGTAATTCCAATCTTGTATTTAAATAGTGTTAGTAATTTACAGAGGTGCGTAAACTGAACAAGAACAAAGTTGGTCGCGCGTGAAGCTACAAGTGTTAAGTTCAAAATTCGTGGATAACGACTGCCAAAATCTTCCACCGTCCCTCAGGTCATTGGTCGGCTGCAGCTGGTGCTCCGTGATTGGCTCCCGGCTGCAACGGCTGTGATGACGCTAGGTGCTCCTCGTCGACCGCCAATAGATTCGAACCTCGGCGTAACGGTGGTCGCTGGGGGGGCAGTCGCATATACTGCCTGGGCTGTTGCGTGTGTGACGACGGCTGATGAAAGTTGCTTCATCTTTTTGTGCAGGCGTTCAGATTGTCTGAACACTGATGCTGACACCCAAATATGAACCCCGCGCCCGGCTGCCGCAAGGGAGTCCGAGCGCAATTTTTATAACGCCCTTTTACTTAACAGAGGGCGAATCACTAAGAAAAATATTAAATTTTCAGCCCTATGAAATTCTGATTTTTAAACTACATAATTAGAAAAGGCAACATGTCTGTGTACCACCCTCAATTTAACCCTTTAGCCGCGAAAACTCCCCTTGTCTGTTCCAATTACTGGCGTCGTTAACACAATTTCCGGGGTAAATAGTTGTCTGAGTGAATTCCGATGTGATTGCGCCCCCCATCATCTATGCTACCTATCATCCGCAGTACTCATTCTGTAATACATGGGATGTGTCTCATGTATGTTAGTCATGATTGCATGACTATAATTTGGACCCACTTTGGACCTAAGGAAGTTTTCTCAAACCGCTTCTTGTCTATACTTAGAGCGAACTGCATATAGTAGGTGATTAGATAAATAAAAGGTTTCCCCATAAAATGCGTTTCTGTTTTGTTAGAATTAAAAAAAACATTGAAAAATTAGCTGATACAACTTCATGACAAACCACTTTTAATTTTCCAGCGACGGTCTAGCGTGGGGCCTCGCAGGGCCGAGCCCCCCGTGTGCGCAACCCCGTCCCCCCGCCCCCGCTGCCGCATCCGCACCAACCCCTGGCTGGGAGGCACCTCGCCCACTGCACGGCGAAGGTTACTCTCGTCACAGTGCCTGCCGCCGCTGCTGCATGCACCGTTGTCGTTAGATTCTAATTCCGCTAGAAATGTGTCGAGGTTTGTATTTAAAAAATTCTATTTTTGACTTCCTATTCAAGGACTTTGCTGCTAAATAAATTAATCATATCCAAAACTTCATAAATTACCAGATCACCGCATATTTCGCCGCACCACCGGTCGCCGTACTACCGCTGCGGCGCCTCCAGCGATGAAGAATGCCGCAACGTCAGGACAAGAGGCCGTGAGACAGCCATTCTGTCTGACGCTGACGTGGACACTGACGGAGACACGGGCCTGGACGGGGGAGATGAAGACGAGCCCGATGACTACAGTGCATCCCCGGGCAGGAGGCGCGCTAGGAGGCGTCGCCCGCCTAGACGGACGCCACGATCTGCAGGTAAGGAATGAAGATGACGATCGAGAGACGACCACTGTTGGACATTTATGTTCACCTAGGTCTTCCTGTCTGTTCAGATCTACACAAGTACAAGGATACATATTTTGAATTTTAAAGAGGTTTGTTATAATAGTCACGAGCAGGCGTCTTGGTATGGTAATGCCAACTTCGTGTAATCCCTGAGCCTTTTACGACCTACAGGTAGATAGGATGGTAGTGTTGTATCCTACTACCTAACAACACATTTAAGATGGATAAAACAAGGATTATATTTTACCATTTCAGGCGCCACACCACCACGAGTCCGACGTCGTAACCACGCGCCATCAGCTCCACCAGCTCGAGAAAGAGATCCCATTCTCGAGGCAGACAGAGAGGCAGAACGGAAATACAGGGAACTCATCAGAGAGGCTGAAAAACTTCTAGTTTCTGTCTCGAGGGCACCGCTTGAGCCGCCGCATAATCCGAGGATTAGAGAGTTGAGGGCGACAGAAGTTGAAGGTATCTTTTTATTCGATATTATATCTGCAGTTTATTTTGAGATTTGGATATAGTACTTATCTACTTTACTGAGTAATGCTCAAGTTATCAATCAGCAGCATAAACTTGTTGACAAATTCGTTGATATAAAAAGGCTTAATTTTTCCTTAACGCTTAAATAGATATTAGCTTTTTTTGTAGGTAAACTACCAAACCCAAATGTTCATGTCACATTTTATGTTATCTACCTATATTAATTACAATTTAAACCTTTCCTAGTTCCACGTAGAAGTCCAGAACGTACACATCTGACAAACTTCATGCGTGCGAACTCGCCGGAGCCTCCTCGGCGGCTGTCACCAGTCGCCAAGAGGTCACCACTAGCCGTGCCGCCGCCTCCGCCAGTGCTGCCCCGAGTTCACCACTGCACTGTTTTATCACCAACGGACAGACCACACTCTGAACCCCCAAAGAGAAAAGCTTATGCAAGGGATGAGGTACGTCTGAAAACATAATCTTATTCTTAATTACATGTACTTCGATATTCTATTAGTTTTTGTCATTTCAGGTTCTCCAAACTCTAGAAGGTCTTCGTCGCAGCTTGCAGCAGCAGTCCGCCTTACTGGCTGTGCAGAGAACACGACTTGATTCTCTATAGTCAAAGTAACTTGTTACAAATCATAACATTCGTGAACCGTTGAACGCAGCATGTTCCGATGATTTAGGCTATATGTAATGAAGATTCTGATGAAATTAGGTGGACTTTTACCTAAACATTTTTATGGCGTTTCGGCTATGCATCAATGTGATTTCTCCTAAATGTTTCTCTCTCAACCTCAACCCGTCCCCGCCAAACCTAAAGCTACTTTCTTACTACATGTAGGGTATCATTATAGATGGTTATTTCATTTGTTTGAAGTAGTTTCCATTTTAGTGTAAGATGGCTCTTTTTACGCTAGCTTTAAACATAAAATTGCGTCTGAGTTGCTCTTTAAGATCTATCAGCATTGAAACATCTCCAGTAAATTTAATTTAGTTATAACAACTATCTCCGTTATAATGTTGTTATATTATAGCACTTGCAAGCAGAAGGTTTAAAGCTATCGTATTAAAATTTTCTTCATCTACATAAAAATATAATTCTTGTAACCTTCCCTTTTCTAATCCCTCCAATTATTGTAGCGTAGACACCAAGTTTTACTAACTAGTGAATAGTGATAGTCTAGTCGTTGTTATCGTTTCGTATTTAGGCGAAGCCATAATATCTTCCAAAGTTAGGTTCATTTTATAGTTAGATGTAGTATAAATATGGTAGTCTCATTGATACTTTATTATAACGGCGTAGATCGATAAACTGGTGCTTTGGTATTTTTTATTAAAAAAATAATAATATCGTTTTACAATTGGCTTACCAACGTTTTTAAATTCATTTAATTCAAGTGTACCTATTATCTTATTTTATTTTACTCTGTTCATACGCTGAAAATCAGTTTTATTTAAGGTTTTGTTTTTATTCTACCTCGGCACAACAAGCACACTACTTATTTTGGAATTACCATAAAATATACCTATATATTTCTGGCTGCTTTTGCGACAGTGTTATGATTATAGGGAAACTAATTCTCTAAACTGTATTGAATTATTAGAATAACGTACAGAGGTATTTATTTATTTCCTTTTTAGCCCAGTATTAGCGATCTACGGCCAAAAGCATACAGTTACAGGTTAGATTAGAATAGTATGTTGTTAGTGCGTTGTATTCGATTAGTCAGTCATACTTATTATAATTTTGTAATGTAAAATTAGCAGTCACCCTATAGCTAAGGTAAGGCTGAGGCAAAAGGATTCTCTTTTCCTACTAAACAAGAAAAGGTCATAAAACTGCTGAAATATGTATTTTAGTAGTAAAATAAAGCCAAGCCCGACCTGTGACCAACGGCGAAAAGTAAGACTGCTTAATAATAATAATATTATACACAATGTTTAATCGTTGAATTATGTCATTTGGAATGGGTTTTTTTCAATGGATTATTTCTTTTTATGCAAATTAATTTCATAGATTGATCCACTGACCTGTATCACACACATCACCTACCTACCTACGTATTTTATAAGTATATATCCACAATCGAAGAAATGCTGTAAAGGTCTTTAGGGAATTGGAAAAGGAAACGTTTTTTTATCGACGACGTTTTATTATGGATGTAAGTCTTTCAGACAGATTTGCGGTTATTGGTCCCACTTGGGTAATTCATAAAAAGCTGACATTGTGGTTGGGACTTTGTAGCCATTCCCATTTCAAATGACGTAATCGCAGGGGGGGCACGGTGGCCCCCTATATTTTTGTTAGTGCAATTTTGAAGCGGGCTTCGTTGCCCCTTTCAGCTTAATATAAATATTTTAACCATTTACCTAATTGTTTATTTATTGTAAGGTATAAATAAGATTTATACGTTTAGTTGAATTTATAATAAAATTATTACAGGATGATTGATTGTTGTTTTATTTAAAGCGCCATCTATCTATATTGTTTTGCTGGACTTGGACTGCCAACTAACAAGCAAGTGGTTCGAAGAGTTTTCCTTTGCATTCGCAAGCGAGTGACGGGCTGTAAGTTATGCTGTTTGCTTTGCATATTGTATCAATAGATGGCGCTTTTTAATAACGATATAAAGTAGCATACGATAATTAAAAAAATTCAATGCATAACATGCATATTACGAAAATATTAGTTAGTGTTAGTTTAGTAAAAAGTACATACACAAATTAAAAAATATGCAAAATTTATTTGGAGGAGCTGGGATTTGAACCCAGGACTTTCAGCATGCGAAGCAGACACTCTACCACTGAGTTACACCCCCGATGTATTACTAGACGAAATTGTAATTTAAGTTCTATAGAATAGTTTCGTTGACCCTACTTACTAGCTGTGCCCCGTAATGTTCCCTGCAGTAAAAAGTAGCCTAAGCAGTTTGGTAATCAAGAGTGTCAGCTAACTCCATACCAGATTTCATTGAAATTGCTCCAACAGTTTAGACGTGAAGAAGTAACAAACATACTCACAAACTTTCGCCTTTCTAGTAATAGTGTGATCTGTGTGATTATAACTATCGGTTATCCTTACTATGAATTAGGATTAGGCCCTAATTCATAGTAAGGATAACCGATAGTTACCGAGGGTAAGGAACTAAACTACTGAACCGATTTTGATGAGTAAGTACTTTCCAAACCCAATAACTCATTTTTTCGATCGAACAATCAGACGAAATAAAATTTATAAATTATTTTAATTTATTAAAATATCATTTATATAATATGGGAACCCTGGGATCCAAATAGGTACTTACCACATTTCAATTTTTTTTGTTTTTATTTTCATTTTCTTTTTTTTTTTTTCATAAACTCTGTATGTAGTAGGTACAGAGACAGGTTAGCAAAAATAAGCTTGGTAAATGGTGTGATAAAGTAATTGGTATTATAGAAAACATACAATTTGGAAACAAGAAACTGTGGATAAAAATACCTACAATGTTATTGATAAGCTATAACTTCACGAAACTTTACTCAACATAACACTGGAATATTTTGATAGGCTGCGACCAGTATATTTCGATTTCCACTATAAATTTCTGGTTAGGTTAATTAGTTGTACCGTGCCACAGATAATATACTGGACACTGGGCTTTCCACGTTTAAACAGCGTGATTTCGTTCGCCGGGTCACCTTACAATTTAAATATTGTAAGTTAATTAGGTCATCAGCGTATCTACTTAGGCAATTAAGTTTTTTTTTTAAACAGTTATGTACTCTTTTAATGTTCCCTTTTTCAATTTGATATCTCAAAAAAGAAAACAAGTTTTATCACGCCGCTATCAGATGGCATTTTGAAAAAGTCTATAGTTCAAGTTGAAATGTATGATTGAAAGCTCAAAATAAAATTGAAACTCGTCACGCGTCAGTCCAATAGTTTTTGTTTTAAACTTTTCAAGTCAATTTAAATTGATTTAAAATGACATACCTACCTTACCAATGTCTATTACTTTAGACAACGCCATCTACGTGCGTATTACCAACCTATTTTTTTTAATGTCTCTTTGAATGCCCCTCATTGTCCTCAATCCTGTATCATAAGTAAGATCCCAGTTTAAATTGTTATCCTTTGAGTACATATAGTAATTTCGCCGCGTCTCGGCAGTTGTGCGCTCGGCTTTACACTAAATCCTTTGTCATATTTTTTTTGTAATAAAACATCCATACCTAGTTCTTCTTTATTTTATGCTTAAACGATTAAGTATTAAGTCATCTATAGTTAAAAACAATGGACCGCTTTTATTTTTAGATTATATATCTACCCTTGACAAGTCGTCTGACTTGGATGTTTAAAAAGACGAAAAGGTTTAATCAATTACCGACATTGATAATGCAACAGGCAGAATATTTCTTGTAATTTATGTTCATAAAAAGTAGCACTCTTAGCACGAAATCATCTACACCATTAAAATTAAATTAAATTACTTATAGAAATACTGTCATAAAATAGTTTAATAGTTACTGTTTGTACACGTCCTTAGAAACATAATCTATCCACTTCTACTATATAAAATTGAATCGTGGTTCGTTAGTCTCGCAAAAACTCGAGAACTGCCAGGCCGATTGAGCTGATTATGGTTTTGAAATAATTGTAGTAGTCCAGGGAAGTTTTAAAAGAAGAAAAAGTAAGGAAATAAATATATAAAATTGTAATACGCAATCGCGTATTACGAAGTTCGCCGGGACAGCTAGTATTTAAAAAAGAATACACTCTAGGTCCAATACCATTAAAATAAAAGACCTAAGTAAGTATACAGGTCGATATGTTTTTTTTTATAGTAATCTCAAATGGCGGAGTCTCCACATATTGATAGGATGACCTGCTGAAGGCTACGGGAGTCCACCCATTAGATGAGAGATGGGACCCTAAGCTCGGCAATGGACGTCTCCCGGCTGTCATTATTATGATCTATAGGTAAAGTTGGATTATTGGTAGCTAAGGTAAATAAGTAAAATAAATTCGTATTGGCACACCACAGTCAATATTTAAATATTTTACCTATGTATGACTATTCAACGCTAATTTGCACCTATAACCCTGTTTGCCCCTTTTGTTTTAATATGTTTATTTGGTTCAACCACATTGATTAAACCTAAGGTTAGAATAGAAATTCTAAATACTTACATAACACTTCCTTTAAAGCAAGTTTACACGATTAGATCAGTATAATTTCTGACTCTGATTGCCACAGTGATCGGGTTAACACGCTCTGTTGAGGCTGATGAGGCGCCACGCCCTGATGAGGTTGCCGTGCCCACACTCTGATCATTCGATTGCCATGATCGAATTAGCCATCCGAGTCGACTCTGTCAGAGTATACTTTGATCGGATACTAGCATTTTACATTGGTAGGTAATTTCCCAAAGTGAAATTGGTGAAGGTACCTGGTAAAAAAAACAAGCTTATTGAATGCATACATTTATTTTTCGTATGTTTTCTAACAAAGACGAATATAATAAATTTACCTTGTAGGTATGTTTTTATTTAATTAACAGCTAAAAATAATTATTTATTGGTTAAAAATCTAGTACAATGAAAAATTGTTCGGTAAATTTTTATTTCATTTGTAAACATACAGGGTGTTTCTGACAAGGCGGTAATAAATCAAAGGAGGGATTCTGCTCACCATACCTAACAACTTTCCCAAAGCAACATGGGTCGAAATCTCAAAACAAAAATCAGCCGTCTCGTACATTGACCCCGTCAGCTGATCGAACCAATGTATGGAACAGCTGTTATTTTTTTTGAGATTTTGACCCATGTTGCTTTGGGAAAGTTGTTAGTTATGGTGAGCAGAATCCCTCCTTTGATTTATTACCGCCTTGTCAGAAACACCCAGTATAAGTTTATAAGTATAATCTTTAAACAATGCCTTTGTTACAAAATTATTTTACTTACCTACATTAACTTACGCTAATTAAAAGCCTTTGTATCTTTGTAACGTGGTAGGTACGAGTAGGTAAAAAATACAACAACAACACTACATAAAACCTCATTCAGTTCAGAGGAACTTGCCACAAATTGAAAGACTTTCTAAATGAATTTAGAATAGAATAATACTTTTTGTTTTCAATAAAATATTTGAGATCACATTCTTTTAAATGTTCTCATAAGTACTTCAATTATACTCCATTAATAAGTTTGGATTTCTTTCTACCAGGAAAGGAGAACAAAATTACTTTAAAAATTACTTATTTATTGCAATAGGTGTACGATCTCGTTGGATTTGCCTTATAAACAAAACCCAATGTTACTCAGTTCCATGAAACAAAAATATTCCATACAAACATTATTTTATTTTTTAAGTATATTTTTTTTTGTGTAGAAAAATCTTTCAGTTCAATTTCAGCGGCTTACATTTTAAGTTTCGTCTTCATGAAAAAATTAAAGAAACGAATTTTATCGCAATGCCTCTATACTTACTTACAGTGATTCTAAACAATAAAATACATTTCATTTTGTGATTGTTAAAAAATAAAGCAAAAAAAACTAACGGATAAAATAGCTGATCGATTCAATACTTAAACAAACATATTAGGTGGGTGCCTACCTAGTTAAAAAATATTACCTAAAGGCTGTGCTAAAGGTTAAGATCTTCTCGCGAGCCATTTTTCAATATCAAGGGTCAATGCAATACCGATTTGCCTACATACGGCCCAATTTGAATTAACAACCTTTCGTCGTTGCGAAAGCCAAATTCCGGTTACTTACATAATAAAAAAAAATATATATATTAAAAGAGATTGTCACCGATTATATTCACTTGTATGAGTTGGTACTTGGTTTCGCTTTAGACTGACAAAATTTATATTAATAACAAACACATTTTATTTATATCTGCAGTTTCAAGCTCATTGGTTTAAATGAGACCAACGTGTATGGTGCGCTAAAACAACATCAAAAAGACGATACTTTGCAATTACTTGTAAAAAGCCATTTAATGTTGTTTTCGTCAACTTTGATCTTGGTTTAATGACTTTAAAAGATTATTGAAAACTGTTCGAGCTATTAAGAAAATTAAAAACAATTTTTTGTATGTATATACGTTCAAGTATAGTAGTAAAAAAAATATTGAAATAAAAACTCCTAAGTATAACGTAGTACGGCAGGTAATTAATTGGTAAGAGCATTTTTTTCCAGTTTGAAAGTAGTTGTTACAATACATTCAGAATCTCAACAGTGTGGGGTGGGTCCTTCCTACTTTATCCTTCAAAATATCCGACGAAATATAGAACCTATATGTATTTGTAAATACGATTACGGTTCCGACCAGTGGCGGCGATGGACGTAATAATTTATTTGTAGATTTTCATTTTTAAATTTTTGTTGTTTTTCTTTCCCTTTTTTTGTAAATATGTAATATACTTAAAAAATATTTTGAAACTTCAAACGCGATATTGTACCACACAAAACCTACTACATCTTACAAAAAAGTTATTTTTTTTTTACAAAGCTGTCTATTGATATTTACAGTCTGTAAATATTTATTTATAATATTTTTTTATAACCGCTTTAGAGCGGCCGCGGCATGTCGCTCAATTTCACAATCACAAGGAAATGGAAATCCAGGCTAATGCACATGTTGCAGTGTTGTTTGTAGGTATTTCTTTAGAATTTTCTCTTCTCCAAATTGGCTGAGTGACTTGGAGCCAAAGAACAGCAGCCAAGCTATAGTTCAACAAAAACGGAAAGGTTGATTTTGTTGTTAGTTTACAATTAAAAGTTATTGACAAAGGACTTGACTTCAGGGGACTTGGAGTGTCAGGGTGAGGATGTACTTAGAAAGGAATTCCTAATATTTCCTCTAAAACCTGAAAGCCGAAAACTTTATTAATAAAATTGCCGGAAATATTGCGGGCGGGGCTGACTATACTTTTTTTTTAGTTTTATTGTGATTTTTGCTAATCTCGTAGGTACATAATTTATTTTTGAGCTTCTATTCACAGCGTGCACTGAAAAAAAAAATACCTACGTCATAACAATCCTAAAAATTACAAAAACTTAAACCTATTAAAAGTGTTAACTGCGTCAGTAAGAAAAAATAAAACATGTAAGTTCTTGGTATAAGTTCCGTTTAGCACATTGATCATTTCTATTAGTGGTAACAACAGCAGGCTCTATATTCAGAATTCAATTAGTAAGCTTCAGTGAAGATAAGGCAATTTATTTGTCTGGAAAATTTGTGATATTCACTATTTATTTAACTGCACGTATGTCATGCATGGGGTTCTTATATTTATGATGAGATATGTGTTCATTCGTCTCTTTTAAAAACAACTAAAGATAACCTATAGCTAAGTAAACTTTATGAGCCAGTTTACAGCGAAGCTAGAGCCATTATCGAAAAAAAAATTATATCTTCTAATAGAAAAAAAATCACTTCTATTTTCGTATATTTTTTTTGCAAATATTATAATCCGAAGCTGTTTAATATATCTGTTTAGTATATACTCTCAGGTTAGAGAGCAGAAAACGAGCGATGATTGACCGTGGCTGGCCAGCGATTCATGTCACCGTGACGTAACGAGACATCGTATGATTCTCGCTCTATATCCCCCCTTGCGCGTGCGCCGCCCCGCCCGCATCTATGAATAAGCTGGATACTTTGCTACAGAAGCGGTCTGCGATTAAAAAAACTATAATTTTAGTTTTTATATTTCAAAAGTTTACAAATCAGTTTACTGAAATAAATAAGTGTCTAGCTACGAAGTCATCATCATCGACAGGAGAAATTGTTTTTAAATACATTTTAGTCAAAATATAACTGTATTAAAGGTTTTCATTAAAATTGTGCTTACATTAAATTAAATCTTGACGAGCCGACCCGACGAACTTTGTACCTTACAATATAAATCTATACCAATATTATAAAGAGGAAAGATTTGTTTGTTTGTTTGTAAAGAATAGGCTCCGGAAATACAGAACCGATTTGAAATTTTTTTTCACTGGTAGGAAGCTACATTAACCCCGAGTGTCTTAATAGGCTATATTAGATTTTCAAAAAAATTAGGGATCCTTACCTAAAATCAAATAATATAACCCTAGGTGCAATATTTTTTCTGTTGTTTACATATTTTGACAGGTGGTTTGTTGTTTGTTTTTTATTCGGCCATTCTAGGCAGTCAAAAGAACATAGTCTATAGAGCCAAGTCTTTTGTAGTATCTTATATTCTATAGCGTAACGAAGTAAGCCGGAAATGCTCGTTGCAATTAAAGTGCTATTATCATGTCTTACCATGAAAGTGGAACAAATCTCCATTAATCACTTAGCATCCCAACATCTTTAAAAAAATAAACTTCGCAATTATAATGCATATTTAGCATGAAGTAAACCGATAGTTAATTAGATTTAAATGATGTAGAGAAAGGACATATATTATGCATTAACCAAATTTAAATTATTCTATTAACCACTTTTCAACGTAGCATTACTAACTGCAACAATGTGCGTGTTGCCAATTTCAAAGTTTGCACGCTACTTTGATCCATGTGTCTTCATCATAAACCTTACATCTCCGTGCTACTATTTGTTCTCAAGTCAATTTTAGGACTTGTTCTGTATCAATTCAGGCACCCGTGGGAAGTGCTGCATGCATGATTGATATAGATCTTCCTTTTAGCATAATGAAAGCGATTTCATTCGTTAAACTTCTAGAAGTTTTTGACTTTATAGAATCTAGAACAGTATAATAATTACTAAATGTTAAGCTTTATTTAATAATAATTCCTTATGCGACGACGTTCATATATTTTTAAACATTATGGTCTAATTTTTAAACTTATTCCTCTAATTATTTTTTGCAATATTAAGATAGTAAAAAAATAATTATTGTTCATTCAAATAAAATACTAAGGCTAAGGCTATTTTACTTTCTTTTTAAAAGTGGTGTTCGATCGTGATACAATGGTTGAAAATTTTATTATAGAACTAGAGGCTGCCCCGCGGTTTTACCCGCGCAGATTTCTCATAAACACTCAAATCCCGTTTTTTCCCGTTCCCGTGGGAATTTCGGGAAATCCTTTCTTAGTGCTCCCCTACACTCCCCAAGGAACCCACTTGCAAAATTTCAGCCCGCTACGCCCAGTAGTTTCGGCTCTGCGTTGTCAGTCAGTCAGTCAGTCAGTCAGTAACGGAAGAGTTTTATATATATTGATTCGCAGAAAATTAGTTTGTAGGTATGTGTAAATATTTTTAAAAACTGTAACTCCAGTCGCTTTATAGAGACTAAATGTTGCTTCTTCTCGGAGCTGCATATTGCATTAAACATTCGAAATTATGTCTCACGTCAAATCTCAAGATTTTCCATTTGGAATCTTCCGATGTCCTCACTTATGCAGCTTGAATGAATGAATTAAAACGTTTTGATGATAAAATTTTTAGCAATTACAAGTTTCGATCTAGATTATCTGTGCTGGAGCTATTGACTTAAACATTAAATTTTTAAATAAATATTGTTTTTAGGTGCAGGTTGCAAGACTTTTGAGTAATGCGGGGAACACTGCGTTTTTAATGTTAATTAAATTACAATATTTAAATCAAGAAAAAAAAAAAAGTTTTCTCTATCAGATAGCAGAGTTACTCACCATCTCGTCTCATGCAAATGGCACATTAGCAGTTCTGCCAGGGTCGAAGACCCGGACTGCTAATACCTATTGAGTTTGTTTGCTTTGATACGAGTTAAACAAGTGAATTGAAGTGAAGAATAAGTTATATAGGTTATATAGTTAAACAAGTGAATTGAAGTGAAGAATAAGTTATATAGGTTATTAATTTATTTCTGTATATGCATGCACAGATGCATTGTGCATTTGTGCATAAATGAAAGTGATCTTCATTGCAATTCATTACTAGTAATGTAATGTGGTAGTCTTTAGAGCTTTAATGATTTGGCGGTGGCTTTTTGCTATTTAAGCATATTTGGCAAAGATTAAACTTCTAAAATAATAAGTACCTAATTGTTGCTTGTAACCAAGGTGTTATTGTAAACCGCCTCCGTAGCTCAGTGGCGTAGCGCGTCGCGCCTTTGATTAGGGCACGGAAGGTTGTGGGTTCGATCCCCGCAGAAAAACACCACATATTGATTTCTCACAAAAATCACGTTGTGGTTGTTTTCGGTTGGATAGGACATTGCAGGCTTGAATCACCTGATTGTGCGAAAAGTAAGATGATTCCGTGCTTCGGAAGGCACGTTAAGCCGTTGGTCCCGGCCTCAGTAGTGGTCGTTATAACCGCGGCGACAAGCTGGCCCCTTGTCACGTTGGTAATAAAAGCATAAACTTGGCTAAACGTGGGTCTGGCTCTTGAGCCAGTACCTCTGCCTAACCCTTCGGGGAATAAAAGGCGTGAGATTATGAGATTATGGTAAGTTAAGTATTATATAATTTGAAAAATCTAGTTCGTTTGAAACCAAACCGATAATCTACTAGTTGTAATACCAATTCAGTACAAAAAAGGTACTGTTTAAGTACTTTCCTTAAATTATAATATATAAATATTATTATAAAATAAGTTTACCATAAATTTTACTGTTTATTTATTTATTCCAAAAACAGATGGGTAAAATCATTGCACTTATATTTAAAAAAAATATTTACATACGTTACAACGTTCCGTAATGATTTAGAATTATCTAGAATACATTACAGCAGCTTCAGCAGTGCAGTATACCTACCTATGATTAATTTTAAGAATATAGAAATGTTTTTTATTGCATGTTCCTGCAATAAAGCATGGCTTGCAAAAGATTTATGACAGCTAAATTATACGATAGGATTTGAAGTCGTATTGCCTCCGCCTTATTGCTAAGCATTAGTTTTATTACATGGAACAAAATTTTATGTTTTTCAAGTTATTTTTACCTATATAATAATTGCAGAAATAACAAACACATAAATTTTCTTAAGGATGTTGTTGATGCAAAATGCAAATAAGGATGCTAAATTCTCGATTGGTGATATCGGAATCGGTTTTTATTTTGGTCTCACAATCCACGCTATAAATGAATTTGCAATCATAGCAATTTGTTTATAAAAAACGTGTGTATGTACATTATCTAAAGTACGACAAAGCGACAAAGATTATTTTGATATGATAACAATAATTGTAAAACAATCGTTTTAAACCGGATTATTATTAATTATAAAAGTTATATCCTAAATAAAACTCGATCGTCATAAAATATATTGTTTAGGAATATATGGATTAGATCAACTATTTAAAAACCATAATATCTCTATATAATTTTGGCTCTACATTGCTTACAAATCATACTGAGTAAAATAATTTGATCATATCACATTTCACCTAGTTTTTTTTGTTACTTACTTAATATGAGTAAGTACCTCTTACCTACATTGTACTGTAATCCGCTAAATTTAACTTTTTTTTTTGCAACCGTTAAAAAACATTGTAAGGAATTTACATGTCCAGTAGTCTGAGGTCATATTTTAAACAACAACCTTGTTTTTTCAATAAACAGCATATAAAACAGTTATAAACCTGATTTTCGGCACGTATTAAAAATGTATTATGTGCTCTAAATAAAAACCAAACCTTATCAATATATATAAAACTCTTCCGTTACTGACTGACTGACTGACTGACAGACAACGAAGAGCCGAAACTACTGGGCGTAGCGGGCTGAAATTTTGCATGTAGGTTCCTTAGGGAGTGTAGGTGAGCACTAAGAAGGGATTTCCCGAAATTCCCACGGGAACGGGAAAAAACTGGAATTTTGTGTTTATGAGAAATCTGCGCGGGAAAAACCGCGGGGCAGCCTCTAGTTTTTTTATAAATAGAAGAAATACCTATAAAAGTACTTTTTTTTTAAAATGAACGATTGTGAGTTTGCAAACCTGTAATGCTAGCTTGTAGGTAGGTATTGTTATGTATTTTTGTCAAAGGAGGCTACGTCTAGACCACGCCTTTCGGCTGAGATGATAACATACAAACTTAAAAAAAATACAAAATTTTTCCTCTTGAATACATGAGTATTATCCTCTTAATTACTTTAGATGTAGAATCTGGAAGACCAGTAAATATTATGTAGAGGCGTGCGGTGCACGGTGGCAGGGGCAGGCGGCGGCGCTGGCCTCCGCGGGAGGACGAGCGGTTGCGCCACGCGGCCTCAGGGAGTTGCGTATGCGCACTGCATACGCACTCGGACTCCGACACTAGTCTACTTGACCATTATAGTTAAACTTGCAATATAGAGTTTTCCAAAGATAGATTTTTCCTACACTATAGTGATTTGAGGTTTCAAAAGTATTCCAATCTAATGCTTTTATGTGTTTTATAAAATACATGCATGTACCATGCAATATATTGTATGATTTCATCTAAACTATGTTTATTTGAGATTATATATGAATAAAAAATGAGATTCACACTACAATTTAGATATAAAGATGAATACTACTATACTTACAAGCTACTTAGAGGAATTTGAATTGACGTCAATACTAAAATAATTGTAATCCTTTTTTTCCAGAGCCGGTATATGACGTAAATGAGATAGATCTTAATAGCGGTTTTGTAAGCAAAAAATCCCTCTACGCAGAGGACTTAACTGGTTTTAAATTTGTTGATGTTATTAGTTACTTGTTTTCGTAAAAGAATTATGAGATAACCGTTTAGCTTTATTGGGATATAATTGGTTATTAGGACAATTCAAATATGTTACCCGGATTTACTAATTAGTGAATTCGTGTATTTTGTATACCTACAGGACTACAATTAATAGTCTACCATGTAAAATACCATACCATGCCATGTAGAATAGAAATAAAAGTTAGACTAATGATTAGTGCTCCTTTTTCATTAATCGAAAATATATGGGGCAGAAAGAAATTAAACTTGGTATGGCAACAGGTGCTATCAAAAACTAGCTTCATAAAATTTACAAATTATATGATAATTTTTTTTAATAAACTCGTTTACAAAATACCTTTTATGAATTTAGAGCGCCCATACTGATTGATTCCAACGGAGCCTATGAATGGAGCTCAATAACTTGCCAATAGCTGCTCAGACATATATTTTTTTAAATGTTTTATCGTATTAAATATACCACAAACAGAACTTGATCTCATTATCAGATGTGCTTTGTGGTGTTAAAAGAATGTGTCCAACACACGCTTGCCCGTAAATTTGAATTTAGCGCATTCAAGATGTGGTAAAACTTGGTAAAACCCGAAAGACCTAACATAACAGGTTGAAAAGTTGTTTTGATTCAAACATGTATCGCTTGTTTGTGCAAAATAAAATATATTTTGGTTACATTTGGTTTATAAATAAACTAATGTAAACCTTTTCAAATTGCGGCTTTGCTTTAGTATTTTTTTATAATTTTCATGTGTTGATTAGTTGCAATTGATCTTATTTTATATTTCTTAAAAAAATGTATTGAAAAGGCGTGTATGTAAAGTGTTATGATTTTATGACTAATAAACACAGCAAGTGAAAATATATTGTCCCTGCCATGCCTACCCTATGGGAAATAGGCGTATGTCTGTCTCTGTAGGTACCTACTTGCAAGTGAAAACTTAATGAAAAAATAGTTTTTTCTTTATTATAAAAAAATCTAAGGGCAACGAAGGTCAAAGTCCTCTTATTTGGTGGCGAATTGGCAATCGATGACGTAAACCAGTACATTAGACGATGCGTGACAAAGTCCAAATAGTGGTTTAGAGACAGCATGACAAGCACAAATACAGAGACTGATTACATAACTGGTTTTTTTTTTCAAAATTCGAAATAAGATTAATAAAAATAAACATAAAACAATGAAATGTAAAAAACAAGTTTAAAAAAATAAAAATAAGTTAATGGTAGTACATACATACAAAGGTAGCTGTTGAATGTCAATTGTTATGTTGAATGAATTTTGTCAGCCACACAAAACAATGAAAGCTTGACAGTAAACTTTTACTACTGACTGTTACTTTATGATCCAAAAGTAAGAAACAAAGCACACAAAACATATACATTTTAAGGACAATTTGATGTCATTTACTAGGTTTTGTTTACTTATCTATTAAAATAAGTATGTTTCCACAATGATCGTGCATCAGGAAATAAAGAATAGTCTCGAATATCGCTTTTCATATCATAGCGCGCAGTAAGAGATCCTTGAGGCTGTTTGACGAAGAAGCAACCTCGGGTTCTTCCTGGTGTTTTATAATATTTGATGATATTGCGTACTCATGATGACCGGAAGATTTACATACATCTAAAACCCAGGAAATCTAAGGTGGTAAATAACTCAAGTGACATTTTGAGTAAAAATACATTGCAAAAATTTCTACATGTTATTTTTGAATATTGCAGAAAATTCGTGAAGGTCCGTTTTCGTAAACAAAGTCGTCTGCTTACAAAAAAAAGTTGATATAGAAATCTGAATAAAAAACTTCTCAAGATCGTCTGTGGCTTCTTTGAGACATACCATATGTCCTTAGATAATTGTAATGTTAAATAAATGCATATAATTGGCTTTATCTTTGGAATCCTGTCTGTCTTGGCTTTTAAGCACTTATCTACATTAGTTGTCGGTGGTGTAAAGTATGAATTGATTGATCTACGTATCCATCCTGTATAATTTGAATAAAAACCGATGCAACCTAAACGGATGGGACTCCAAACACAATAATATAGGTTTTATCAAAGGCATTTACAATGCCTATTTGCCTATTATGTGATTTGTTATGATTAATTTCAATCTTGATTGCACGCTTGATATGCATAAGTGACCTGTTTGCGTAAACGTTGTGGTTAGTTGAATTTGCATCAATCCTAAGAAAACGAGCGTAAAACGGTGTTGGCACAATCTACAAAGAACTAAATTACTAAATTTAAATATTTTACGAAGAACATAAACAAAGTAACCACTCCTAATTACAAAGAACTAAAATAATGTCGGAAGCGCAAATCAATCGCTTCTGGCGTCTGTCCCTATGTATGCTAAAATCTTTAAAAATATGCAACAGATTTTGATGCGGTTTTTTTAATAGATAGAGTGATTCAAGAGGAAGGATTATAAGTACAACACATGTACAAGATAGTAAAAGTTTAGGCGGTACCATAGGGCGGTAGCCGGGTCGTCTAGTAAATGGCCACTCGCGTGTATGTACAAAATGCTATGTTACTTATCGTGCCGTGGAAATAAATGTTTATTATTTATTTTTTCTTTCTTTTAATAATAATTACAATTAAATACTACATTCGAATGAATAAAGATGTTATTCTTTATTGCCATGCAAAATTCATCCTAAGAATTCTTAATATATCAAATGGTGTCATCCATTGCTGTTGTGCCTATCAATAACTGTTACAAAATTTATTAATAATCACCCAATTATGAAATCAATTAATGTACAATTTGCTATCGTTTGGCGGAGCTGTAAAGGAATTTTCCTAATTATCACCCGGAAATTTACCTTATAATAGATGCGATTATCGAGTGAGATTTTTTAAAGTCGACAACATCGTAATAAGGACCACATTAAGGCGACCCATTGTGGGTTTTGAAGCTAGACTAGTTTTCTTGTTTCAGCTTAAATTTTGTTGTTATCTTTTATAAAGTTATACTCAGATTTTAAATTTTAATTAATTTTTTAAATAAATAGGTAGTTACTGCTTTGTAAAATAGCCATCATTCTAAGCTGCCATTTTTTATCGTTAAATCGTATTCATAGCGGCAATCCACCTCACCAATCAGGTGTGGAATCTGTACATGATCCGAGAACAAGAACAGATAGCTTGATGCTCGCAAAAAGTTGCTTTTCTGGTTACGAAACTCGTTTGATATGCATATTTTATGTTGATTCAAATTTTTTTGCTTGTTTATTTATTGATCAATAATTTATTAAAATACCGGAATCTTAAATAGATTTACAAAGGGTTAGGGTCAGACGGATTTTCTAAGGTCCTTTGAAATGGAAGAGAAGCCTTACCGAAGGTTTTTTTGATTTCTCGGGACCATAAATGATGTAAAAATGTAAAATGCAACTTCCACTCTACTATAAGTAGAGTCTCTCCGTGCGAGTAGTATCTCGGACGGGATCCACTTTTTGCTGCGACGCGAGTTATCTTGCCCAACTGGCTTGGCCAACATGCAAACTGTGTTACGGTCAATATAATAATTATGTAACTGTTCCGTTCATAAATATGCACTCTAAGAAGACTAGTTAAAAATGATCTTGCAAATAATTATAAATGATATAAAACTATGCGCTTTTTGGTTAATGAATCCATAAATGTACATGGTAAAAACAGATGACTCACATTATTTTACAAATACTTACTTAAAGAAAACGAAAAAAAAGATCTTCATTAAATATTGTAATATCAAAAGCATAAAAATTGGACTGGCCGGCGGACTCAGCGGCAGAAGCTGTTGTTTGTTACCGTTCTTTCCGTTATTTTTCATACAGCCTGCAGGATACAGGCCGAAATTTTGTAATTAAGTAAATTGAAGTCCTTAAAACATGCAAGAGCTCTCTTATGAAGTTGCAGTTAGCATCAGATTTAAAATGTCGCTAGATTTAGCATGCTGATTCGCCTGCGCTTTTCAGTGATGTTTTTATTCCGTTCTCATGGGAATCTCGCAAATTCCAACCATAGTAAATTCATTTTCATTTTTAAAGTCTAGCTCTACTTCGTTATTTTCATATTATTATTAAAGTAAATGGAAAATGGTTATCGATTTTATCTGCATATAGGGTATTAGAATTTTCTTACATTTAATCAACCTTACCGCAAACCTGTTGCCATTGTTAATTCTTTGAACTTTTTTAGTTTAATAACTTATTTTTCTAATCTTCTAAAGTATTCTAAAGTAGAACAGGCATCTTTCTTAATGTTGCATTAATTTATAACGTTAATTTTAAAAGCTAACCTTGAAATATAAAAGTATGATTTTAAGAACACAAGCAAAGCCTTTGTATTACCCAAACAAAATGATAATGATACGAAACAGAGTCATTATGAAATTCTTATCATGAAAATATACATTCCTCTTATCAGTTAACGCGTTGGTAACAGGATGCTATCATTATATATGAAAACAAAGCTACAATAAAAATAACATTTTACTGTCTCCTAAAGGGTCACTTGCACCTAGAACCGGTAGATTCTTGCCGTATTATCCATTAAGATAGGTACAGTAGGTTTTAGGTAGCTTTACTGGAGGTCTACTTCTCTGGTTTGTTGTATGTTAAATACGTGACATCCAGTCTAAATTGGCATACGACATATAACTAAAATGGTGTTAATTTTTTTATGAATAACAGAGCTATGTAATCTTTAGACGATATCGATCGCCACTGTGTGTTCACCTTGATGGCATCGTACGCCTTTATGAGACAAAGAACTTCTATCAAATCAATAGGTTGCCTATTTTAAAAGCCCTGCAAATTTTTCGAGATCAAATTGTTTAAATGAATATACTTTGAACATTGGTTCATATCTTTACCAAATAAAATTATATCCAAGGAAAATTTTCAACAGCAGGCAGAGTTTTGAAAAAAAAAAAAATCAAACCATACTTAAAGGTAATTTATCTATTTGTTGGTATTGTGGATATCGCAGGTACCTACTTCAATCTTTTCCAACCAATTTCTGATAAAAAAAAACAGGTCGTCTAAGCGGTAAACGAACGGAATGAATGAATAAAAAAATTGCGAGAATAACCCACAATGACCTCCTTGGCTATAATCCATCAAGTCGACGACAAAAAGAACCGTACGCAGCATTTTGTCAGGCAAATTAAGGTCGGCATGTGATTCTCCACTAAAACTACAAAAAAAAACGCTTTAAATTGAAAAAAAATATATTAAAATTAAATACCTACCTACTTATATTTTTATTTTTTTATAGAAGGTCTCGCTGTCACCTACTAAGTTTCGCGTTTACTACTCGATTTTCGATTTTTTTTTAGAGAACTTCCGAGTTTTTTTCGCTCTACTTTTGGTGTAATTATTAATAAATTTTTCAATAACCATTAAAACATTTTGTATCTATGCGTATTGCACATTAATATTTTTTATCTTTTAAAATTAGGGTCGGTAGAATGTTATTGTGTTTAAACACACAATACACACACATTCAGAACCATAATTTGCTTTTATTTAATTTTTGTTAGGTTTAACTTGCATGTTATAGTTTTAAATTCTTTTTTTTATTTGTTTTCGTTTTTTTTTCTATTAAAATAAAATGTAATGTGCTGTGGATTTATTGTGAATAAAAATAAAATAAAATAAACAATAAGTTAAAGTTTTTTTGCATTATCTTATCTTTGTGTAGTCCGTTGATTATAAATCTTTCAAAACGTTAATTCATGTACTTACATATGAATGACATATATATTACAAAGCATAGGTCAAAATCCAACTTCAGTGCATTCTGTAGCGCTACATTGATACAGTTTAGATTTCCATGAACAACTTAACTATGAATATTGAATAATTACTTAACTATAAAACACCAATTAATCTTGTAAGAAGGTACCTGTATTTTGTTGCGTTGTGGCATAAGAGTGTTTGGCTCGTGTTAGAAAATTACAATAATTGTTACTTTACTATGTTGCCGCACGAATACAATTATTCTTTATTCTATAAATTCTATGATATAAAAATGAATCGCAAAAAGTGTTTACGCGCACCTGGACCAATTTTACCAATTCTTATTTTAAAATGTTCTTTGAAGTCCAAGGATGGTTTTTACGTAGAGAAAAATTCGAATAATTACCGGGAAAGCAACATAGTAATAGGTTAGGCTGAAAGAAGTTCGCCGGGTCAACTAGTTTACATAAAATAAAATGTGGTAAGTCAATCCCTTAATTATTAATAAAAAAAAACTAACTGAAAAAGTGTACTTATTAATTTATATGAAGATCAACTTATAATTAAACCGTTACTATTCCTACTTACTACAATATTCGTCACTCTAGCCCTACCAACTCAATTTTAATAATCTAGCAAATTAAATAAATAAACAAATGATGTAATACGTATATTGTACATAAATAATACTACAAATAGCACAATACAATTCAACATTGTAAATCAAATTGATTTTTCAATACAAAAATGCGATTATAGACCCGATCAGATGCCTATATATTGTTACAAACATTTGATATCCAGTGCAGTGCAGTACTATATAGGCATTTGGGGCTTAATTTGTCTGAGATAGGTAGAGTAAGAGATACAAAGAAAATTATCTATACTTGTAATAAATCACGATCATGGGACGTGAGCGTGTAAAATGAACTCAGACACTTGTAATAATTATCTAAACTATAATTTTATAGGGCAAGCTGACGCAACATACCTATCCGATGGAGCCGTATTCTGTCTGATGTTCACAAAGACAAAAGCGTACCTAGTACTTACCTAAGGACTCTGTCTGAAAAGCTTCTGCAATTTTCTAGTTCAATCGTTCATGGGTTCAAACAGTAACACAGATTCTATGTATCTAATGGTTAACTCTGGAGGTATGTAATATAAAGCTATATTATGTAGGAATGTTATTTTAATAATAAGAATATTTTCCCCGTGAGTATTCAATTACCGGTCTCTGTTAATTTTTATTACAAAACTTTGACCTTTTTTTGTGTCTGAAGTTTTTGTAATAACAATTGTGTAAATTATTTATTTATTTATTTATTTACGAAACAAACAGTCGTTAGGTAACAAAAAAATTACAGTTTGTGTAAATTACAGTTTACAATAAACCTATAGTTTCGCTTATTTGCTAAGGTTTTGCAACTCATTTTTAAATACATTTTGTATAAATAGTATCAAGTACATATCTTATTACATTCAAAAGTTATTGACGTTATATAAACAAAAAAATGAATCTATGCAAAGAAAAAAGAAAACATTACGTACACTTGAATATGAACAAGGTGTCGATTTGGTATAAGTACACAATCTGTTTTATTTAGTGATTAACCCTCCGGTTACTCGGGTTAGATAAAGTATCAATGTATGTACTGATATATAAAAGGCTAATTAAAATAACATCTTATAGGTAATAGTAATAATCCAAGTGCAGCTAGTAACAGCCACAAAGCAGCAATCTCATATTTCGATAAAAGCCAGACAGGCTTATTTATGGCTTTTTATCAGCCATTATATAAGTTTCCAGAGTTAATTAACTTGAAACTAAAGGAAACTTATTAGAGATAAAGATGTTTAATACACCACCGTCTAGGTATAAATTAATATTATACGTACAATTTATGTTTTAAACTTTATTATTTTTTATTTTATTAAGTGGGAAAATCCACGAAAAACCTGAAGAAAGATTTCGGAGCAAGATTGGATTTTTTTTTGAATGCCAGAACACGTCGCTGAAATCAGTTGCGTCGCAAAATCTAACTGACTGATATTCTTATTTTGATTCAATGTAACATGGACCTACCTACGTAGATAAATCACTGCTATTAAATACGATTAGGTAAGATTTGCTCAGAGTTCGCAGGATAAGCGATATTTGTAAATGATTTTTTTTAGGTTTTAACTTTTCTAATTAATACCAGGCAAGCTCTATTAGTTCATGAAATTGAAAATCAATAATACAATGATGAGTGAACTTGGGGCGGTTCAGGGCTACACGTGGAGCAAGCTGCCCGACCTGTATTATTTTCATAAAATCTGCAATCCTGCTTGATAGCCGATTACTAATACTATGCATTGTTGTAATGAACCAACAAGTGTAATAAAATAAACGTTATTTGCTGCTTGGCGAAAATTTATTTATATTTCGGTATCTTATATACAGGGTGTTTCTGACAAGACGGTAATAAATCATAGGAGGGATTCTGCTCACCATACCTAACAACTTTCCCAAAGCAACATGGGTCGAAATCTCAAAACAAAAATCAGCCGTCCCGTACATTGACCCCGTCAGCTGGTCGTACCATTGTATGGAACAGCTGTTATTTTTTTGAGATTTTGACCCATGTTGCTTTGGGAAAGTTGTAAGTTATGGTGAGCAGAATCTCTCCTTTTATTTATTACCGCCTTGTCAGAAACACCCAGTATACATGGGGTAGTCGATGGGAAGCAATGATTACACAATGAAACTGTGATAAAACAAAACTATTCAGATGTGTTTTTGTTTTGTTAACGTAAAATTTATGGTATAACCCTTTTATTTCCTTAATACACAATATAAAAAACATAAGTCAATGGCCCTCAGAGATAAGCCATTATTATGTTTTAATGCTCTAAGAAAAGCCAACACGTGCCCTTGAAAACACCTATTATCTATCACGTTTATTGTGTAAACATTGGTAATAAACCTCTAAATCTGAGTGAGACTCTAGGTGGTGTTTTATCACGCGATAAAGTTATCAATTTTACACAATCAATGTTGATACAATTTGAAAACGTTGGTTCATTAAAGAAGTGAGGAATTGCTGGAAAGGTATGTACATAATTAAGTATACAGAGGTGGATCCTTTTTGAGGGTTTTTTTTAATGCAGCCTGAAAAGTACTTAGGTAGGTACCTACTCTTACTGAAGAAATAACAAGACAAAATAATAATAATTTATTAACTAAGAAATTTAAAGGTAAACGTAATCAAATAGGAAAGTTTTTAAAACACCTAGGTATTAATGTTTACTTAAGTTTAAATTTTGACACTTTTATAAACGAAAAAAAAAAGAATATTGCGATCTTAGCAGTTGGATAACCTATAAACGCCTAAAAATCTGCTAATGTCAAGTAAGTGCTGGTTCTTATTGAGATTTCTTTCAAGGCTTAAGTTATTGGTACAGTTATTTATCGCTTGTATATTATTTATTACGCACTATATTGATTTGTTTCATATAATCATAAACAAGAGTCCTCATCAACTCCTCCGTATGGAAACAGAGCACGATTTTTGCGCGTGCTATGCGCGTGCGAATAATTTTATCCGATCGACGCACTCACAGTCCAATAGTTGTCCGAGTTTCATCATGCTTAAGATGCTGCGTCTTTTGAGTTTAGCTCTAAGTGTCAATATAATATAAAAATTAATTTTAAGCTTCTTATTTTTAACTTTGAAAGTTATTATTTAATTTGATGGACTAAACTAACTCTAACATAAAAATATTGTAAATACTTGTATATAAATTTTAATAAAAATTGTACATTAAAATATTGGATTATTGTTGAATTAAGCCCTCCTAAATTAAAGTGGTTCCGGAATCAACGTTGAAACTTTGAATATTATAAGCCTATTTTTAGCGTTTTTAGCTTAGGTAATTTTTTGTTTGTTTCTTTACATGGTGTGAATTAAACAGGTTTTCTTATTTAGTGCCCGTCATCCTTCTTTGCCTTTTGTTAATGCCTTTAGACAAACCATAAGGATGTTATGTAGAAATAATTACTTATTTAATTAACTTAATGTCAAAGGTGTTTATTAGATTTTATAAAACAATAATAAGTTTTACAGCACGAGCTTGACTTAGCAATGCTTGATTTATCTACCTACTAAGTTTTTATTACCTTGTTTCTGTTCAGATATTAAAGTAAATTATTCGATTATTTTTATAAAATTGTAAAAAAAAATATTAATGTATAAAAAATCAATTGACACATTAAGGCATAATTTTTTATTTTTATTTTATAGCTATAATATAACTATTCTATACATTGCTTGCTGCAATGATTTTAACTTATACTTACATTATGAAATAAAAGTAGCATGCGGGCTACATTTAAGATTTAAGTTACAAAGAAGCGCTGTTCGCCGGGTTCTTCCAAAAATTCCCAGGCCGCATGACGAGCCTGAGGTCGTTACCCTCCGATTTAACGACCCCTCGTCACTAGTGATGTAATGCTGTGCTAGTACTAGTCCCTTTACTAAGATCTACGCACCACTTTATACCAAAGTCATTTTAAGTCTTTTACGATCGAAATCAAAGAGCTTTTTTTTTACTTCTTCATATCTCAAATTCATAGTATAAAACAAAGTCCCGTTTGTCCCTATAAGCTTCATCATCATCATCATCATTTCAGCCGTAGGACGTCCACTGCTGGACATAGGCCTCCCTCAAGGCTCTCCATCTGTACCGATCGCAGGCATAAGCTTAAATCTTTTAAATTCTATTTTTTAATAAATAGAATGATTCAAGATAAGGTTTATAAGTATAATACATGCTCAAAATAGTAATAGGTTAGGCCGTATAAAGTTCGCCGGGTCGACTAGCTACCAATAATTCAATGTCAAACTTAGGCGAGTGTTGTTAATATAGTTGACTACTACTACTAATCTAAGTCAGTAAGGAAAGAAACTCTAGGTAAGTACTATTGAGAGGAACTGTCCCTCTTGTTGTTGGAAGTTCTTCTTTATTCTTATTAATTACCTACTTCAGTAATAAGGCCAGAATATTACGGGAGTAGGTAGGCCGAATGTAGGCAGAATAACACTGCGACCACAAAGCACATCACTATTTTCAGCAGTGTGTAAGTAGTTAAATCGATGCCCTCAATGTGGTCTGTTAACTTTTTCATGCATGCCGTGGAAGGTTGAAGAATTTTAAACGCGTCGACTCCAAGCAGTATTGAGTATTGATTAGATTTAGTTTATAAGTGACTTTATTAGTAACCATATCTAACTTTTAGTCTCTCAAAACAGTGATATATATATAACTTACCTACCCTAATAATTTTTACGAACTATACCTACCTACCTATAATATTTATGTACTTCCTTAGCACAAAATAGTTGTACCACTGTTCTAATTCTACTGATTAGGACAGCAGAAAATGTTTATTTTAAGAGAGCGTCATCGCGATACTACCGCCAATCTGGAAATATATAATTCTTCTAAACCATATCCGAACTGTTGGATAATGATGCACGAAATCTTGCTTAGAATTTAGGGCTCTGTTTTGATCTTTTTACGGGCGCTAGTATCGCCGTTGGCCGCCTACAGTGGAAAGCATTTTCAATATTATTGCAGTGCAATGCAACTACCAAAAAATGCTCTTGAGAAAGAGTCGAGGTTGAAGCTGACGCCAGATCAGTTAAAATAAATATCTAAAGTAAATCCTTGCAATGGCAGGGTTTTCTTTAAATATTTTTTTTTCGACAATAACTGTATACCTTACATATATTGCAAAGTTTACTGTAAAATGATTTGATAATCTAGCATCATCGTGCAGTCATTATCATGCAATGATCGAACAAATTACAGTCACCCTTTAAATAGTTAACATCTATGATTCGTAATAAAGTTTGCTTCATTCAGTGCTCCAGTCCACCGGGGCAGTCGAACGCTTCAGTTAATCTGCGCGTTGATGCTCGCCCATCAGAGCGCATGCGCCGAGCTCGGAAACCCCACCTGACGTAACCAGACGGAAGGTTCTCGAAGGCTGAGGTGGCGTGGTCCTGACGTAGCATGACGTCATTGACTGCGGATTAGATTGTGCCGATGCGATGCGAACGAGTTCTTTTAAACTTAAACCAACCAAGAGGTAATTTTAACTGTTATTTTAAAGTTAGTAGAGACTTGCTGTTCTTGTAACAAAATTGTAGGTATCAAACAGCGAGAGTTAAACATTATTCTGAGAACACAAATTGTGATACAGGTATTCTGTGCCTAAATTATAAAAAAAAATACTTATTTGACATTAGAACAATTGCAATCATGCCTACTAATAACACTATGTTTTCTCTGAATATATAGTAATACTTAGGTATAAAAGTAGATAAGTAGGTACTTTTATCTATACATAAAATGTTAAAACTATGTAAAACCTAATTATCCTCAAGTCTCTGGCTTTATTCTTATGCTGTCCGCCAAGCGAAGGTTCACGTGTTACATTCTTCTCAGATTATAACGTGTTACGTGTCTCTATTATATCGTTTATGTAAACGCGCATATTATTATAACATACCTTTATAATAGGTTTATAGAAGTTTTTTTGGCAAATAAACCGGTAATCTAATGGTTGGAGGAGATGATTATATAGGTAGCTGGAATGGAAGTGGGTGCCGCAGATCTATGATTGTAGTTTGGAAAACGTTAGTAGGGTTGCTATTTTTAAACATTAAAAATAAATTCTTAGATGAAGAAATAAGGTCGGACGTTTCAAATTATAAGCTTTCTTACATATAAATATATAAAAACTTTTGACTCTTGCTTGTGGGTAAATTTTAATGACTTTTGTCAATCCAGGAAATTATTATACATCTGAAATTCTATTATTGAGGACATGAGGAAACAAAGTACACAATTGACAGCAACGAACTCAACATTTTCCCAAACAGTGAAAACCTTTCAGTTACAAAATTTATTAGGTATTTCAGAAAAAGTAAATAATAACTAAAATCGATTTAACATTTGAATGTAAGTTAGTAGGTATAATGTAGTCTTTTACCTTTTTACCCAAATAATTAGAGGCCCGTTTTATTTGTATGGATTCAGGGATTCCTTAGCAAGCCTCAACGTAACAAACCTTCTATCAATAAGCACAAGGTTCAAAATACCATTTAGCAAGCTATTGCATGCAGCGCAGTCCGCGATGTTGCGCAAAGGCTGGTCCAACGAAGGCCAACACGCGGAAACTGGGAGGTGTACGGTGTAAGTGATGCTAATTCTACTCTTCCAGCAACCTCTAAAGATTTGATCACGATGAATAAAATTTCTGAATCAAAAATTTCCGAATAGAAAACAGCCTATGCTATATGATCAAACGAACTTCTCAAGTGAAGTTCGATCAATATTATATGAGTGGTTTCATTTGAAGATATAAATCATTTCACTAGGTAGTCCTTTCACCTACAAGGCAACATTCGCACGTTCTTACAATTAACTATTAGTCGATCGATTTAATCGATATCGATTACTCGATTAATTTGAAATTTACCCATGCTCCCATCCCTACCACTCTACGCGCCCATCACTAGCAGCGTCCGCCAAGCCTGTCATTCTTTTTAGAGATAGTTTTCTGTCATAAATTACGTCGTTTACTGACTTTTTTGACAAAACTCGGGATTTGGGTAGGGAGGGTGATTTATATCTTCAAATGAAACCACTCATATAATATTGATCGAACTTCACTTGAGAAGTTCGTTTGATCATATATTATATTTCGTGGTTTCATTTTCGATATAAATCATTTCACTAGGTAGATGTTTAGAGACATTGTTTTGTCTATATTTTTTCATGATAATGAAACAATATTAATTAAAAAGATGTAATTTTGGCTAGTTTTATTTGAACTCTTAGTATAGGTACCTACAATTATTAAATAATATTACTCATCTTATTAGTTAAAAACACTATATTTTAACATATAAAAGTAATCATTATAGTTAGTTTATAGAGTACTTCAAAGTTTAACATTGCGTAGTTACTTAGGTAAGTACTTGGTAGGTAGGTACTCAGCTACATTATTTATAACATACTTATATACTTATTGTATATTTTTTAATGAACTAATTTGGTCAGAGATTTGATAAAAAATTGATAATCAATCATCATAGGACATTGATAAGTTTAGCAAACTTGTTAGAGGTAGAGGTCCAGGCGGCCGTCTTTTGATCTGATCAAGATTGACGCCGGTAGCATGAGCAGCCGATGTGGCGGCGGCGTGTCGCGTGCTGCTGTGTGTGCCGTACACCGCAAGGATCTGCCTGATCCACATGCTTATTGACTATGCTGTTGTGTTCCTGTGAGGACGTTACGCTTCACAGTTATTAAGAGGTGATTGGCTTATTTAGGTCTGATTTATTTAGTTAAGGTTATATAACCGTCTTATATATAGACGGATTCACCGTAAGATAAAGTAAAACTAACAATGGTTGATAGCTTTTGATTGCATTTAGCGCCTATAGTTTTGATAAAATTTTTATTTACTTTATGATTCTAATGCCATTGCTATTTTTATTTATAATAATCTGTTATTTAGAGAAAGACTTTCAACCATGTGTGCTGTAGGCTGTAGATAATGTTAGTATAAAGCTACTTAATTTAATGTCTATGTCTATGTCTATGTCTACTTTTGTCTAGGATAAGTTCATTCTTGTTTGGTATACATTTTTAGAGATTTTTGAGAACCAATTGTGGATACTTACCAAGTACCTGTGTACTTTGGTGGATTGGGTATTAGTTTATAACATCTTTAAGGAAGGCGCTGATGCAATCATCCGAAGAAATATTTCTGCCTAAAAGCAGAGATAAAGCGGTGGCTCTTATGATGATGCCCTGTGAATCCTGTGATGCGTCTTTTTCGAAGACGTCGGAGGGAAAAGTAATTACACTAAAAACAGAACATTCGAAAGAATCTAATTTAATCATAGTATTGAATAACATTATATTGATATTGTTGAATAGTAATATTAGAAAGTGAGGCTAGTATAAGATGCTGATGAGATGCTGTTGAGGGGATAATGAGACCTGGCATTGCCTGCTCGAGCATACTGCGGCACTCAGGGTAAGCGTGAGTAGGAGAGGGTGACGGTCCCTGTTAGTAGACAACATAGGTTTTCGTCACGCCCTCAAGTGATTATTACGAAATAACTATATCAATCAATGGAGTATAACAGGCAGGTCTAGAAGTACTAGAAGGGAATACTAGAATACTGGTCGTTTCGTCCTCAGTAATTTTTTGTAGGCCGTTAAGAAAAACGAAAAATAAAGGATCGGCATAGAAAAAATATGCATCTGCCCCTTTGTAGCATCTGGGTCTTGTTTCAAAGAAAAGTATTTCTTAAGTTTTGCGCTAGAATGTTTGAAAAGCATCTTTAAATTAAATCTTCGATCTGCCTCTAAATTATATTTCGTGTAATATAGGATGCTAATAGCTAGATTTTTCGCTTCTCGAACCAAGGCCAAATATATCTGGTAAGTTAATTGAAATTAGGAAATTGTATGCAACTTCGTGTCGTAATGTAGGTAGCTGATAGCTAATGCTAATATGTTATCTACCCATAATAAAAATTAACAAATTGTTTAAGTTTCGGGGCATCTAAGGCTTAGTATATTGCTAATAATACGACATATAATTACTATAGTAAGTTTGAGTTACGACTTTACGACTCGAGTCCGTGTTAACTTATGAATCATATTTTTGTGTTTAAATGAAATTTTAAAAGCTTTTAATATTATTATCTCATCAATTCAGGTCCTGTAAAATAATTATCATAGTATTCTCTGAATAGAAGGTAGGTAGAAGGTACCTGTACCTTTGCCTTTCAAGTATTTTTGGTTTCATCCAGCCTTTTGTAAAATGCTGCGCTAGCGGACATTAGGATGCCAATCATTTGTGAAAATTATCTGATTGTAACAGGTGGTAGTTGAGAACAAGAACCAATTCTATTATTTTATTACGTTTATGGCTTGTAAGTGATAAAGTCATATTTAAGTCATCTACTTACTTAAATCCTGAAAATTTGTAATTATTTTGTGGCTATAAGCTACTATTTTTATAGTTTTTAATAAAGCCCAAGCACTCGAGTGATTAGAGTGTAAACCTAACTTTATTTAAATATTCCATGTAACTACGGTCTATGTAAAGGATATCGTCACATACAAAAATTTACCAATTTTTGACCAAATGAACGCAAGTGACCTACGACCCCTTCTTTAATCTTAGTAAAAGTTCTAGGCGCTATCGTGAGCCAATAAGATAAGGCATTGGGTTGAAATCATAGGTGGATAACAAGATTCTGTGTGTTCACATCCTTAAACAGGAAACGTGGGTAAGTACTTACGATAGTTTTAAGCGACAGAAATAAAAAGTTACGAGACATTTTAGGTCAATAGATGCCATGTAATAATAGCTTGCATGCTGTTCTGCCATTTCGAAATGAAGTTTAGTTAGGTACTTACAAATTTATTACAGTTTTAGGTTAAAATGAAATCTCTTACCTCCATTTGAATTGGTGTCAAAAAGGTTTTAGATACGATTTCTAGCAAATTATTAGTTGCGATTGACATTTCTTGTTGTTACTGTGCTAACCATGTTACAACAGGAACATATTATTGCTCAAGTGGAAAATTAGAAAAAGATTTAATTATTCTGTTACAAATCCAATTAAGGATACCTTTATTGTTTGTGATATACAATACAACCAACACATTTTAAAAATATTGTACTGAATTCTGCCAGAATGGTGGTTGAGCACGTGGCCTGATGGGTCGTTCTCTAAACGTGCGACTGCGTCGGTATTGGGTCGTTGTAATTTGGAACATGACGAGTGGTATCTTCGTACTCTGGACCTGGCACGCCCCCCCCCCCCTTGTTTTTCGCAAAGCGAGGAGGGCCTGAGTTTTCCTGAAACTGCGGCCAAGCTGTGCCCGTGGAGCTCGTAGAGGCGGCTGTGTTGTGTAAGCAACAGTATTTCTGGGAAGACTACTGTCTTCCTGATTTGAAGGCATTGCTATTCAATTTTGAAGCTTAATTTAATTTTCTCTAAAATTTGGCACCGAACAGTGCTTTATCTCGTTTTCTGTACTGAAAGATATTCAAAAACGTCTTGGTAGACCTGGTGCGGTCTTTTAAATGCGAGCTTGTGTCTCCGAGCTATAAAGGTTGCATGAACTACGGGAGCCCTCGCTTAGAATCTTGATTGCCTCTATTTTATATCTTGAGTTAGGAGAATGGCCATGGCCCTACTCCCCGATGTGATGTGAAGTCAGTCCAAGTTGAGATGAGAGTATTTTAGTATTTAGCTTTGAAGCCTGAACCAATATGTAGTTGCTAGGTATAGTATATTGCTGAAGGATTTTTTCCTTGACTTCTCTCGCCATTTGAGAGAGATTATCGTAGATTCAATCACACAACTTTAGTTCATCATCCAGGGCTTCGCCCAGGGTTAATAAAATTTATGGGTCCAGTTCCGGAAATTTAAACTTTGCCTCAGGGTCCGAGTTCAATTGGTTGGTGTAACCGCTACTAGTTCCAATAAGGAAGTTATTGCTGGTGCTTGGACCTGTTTTTGGTGACGGTATTGAAAGTGATCACTGTTGGGGCAGTGGTGGCAATTGGCACTTGGTATGTCGCCATCATGATTTTTGGTGATTCAGTCTCATTTAGACCTGATCATGGGTTGTAGGGAATAGTTTCGGCTAGAAATATATCCTCATATTCGAATGATATTTGCTCTAGGCACATTCCTTAAATTGTAAAGGCGTTTCGCCTACTGGAATAAGAAGAAAAAAGAAAATTATGCTTTTTATATTTTTATACTTACATAAAAAATTATGATTATTTTTGCATTTTGCCGCGTTCCTATTGGAATCTATGGCAGTATGGTAGCCTGGTTCATATTTGAATCTATGGCTTTGCAAAAAAAAATTATTTTAATGATAAAAACTGATGTACAGTTTTAAATTTTGCCGCGTTCCTATTGGAATCTATGGCAGTATGGCAGCCTGGTTCTTGTTCGAATCTATGGCTTTGCAAAAATATTTCTTTTACACTTTTTAAATGTAAGTTTATGCAGAACTTCAATTCGAAATTTCTGTCTAAATATTTTTTTTTTTTTTTTTTGAAGGTAGGTAAGCAGATGAACTTACCGTAACATTAGACATTGTCTCTCGATTTATAGTATGAGGATAATGAAATCCATCAAAGTTTAAGTAACTCACTTAATTTTTTGTTAAATATTCGTAGGATCTTTTCGGTATCTTGAAAAATTAATTTTTTGCGAACAAGATCCGAACGCGTGCTTTCGTTGCCTCGCACGGAAAAAGAATGACAGGCTTGGCGGACGCTGCTAGTGATGGGCGCGTAGAGTGGTAGGGATGGGAGCATGGGTAAATTTCAAATTAATCGAGTAATCGATATCGATTAAATCGATCGACTAATAGTTAATTGTAAGAACGTGCGAATGTTGCCTTGTAGGTGAAAGGACTACCTAGTGAAATGATTTATATCGAAAATGAAACCACGAAATATAATTGAAAATGTAGAGACACATTATTATGAAAGGGTACTCAGACTAAGTACTTTTTCATTTGGCAAAGCATGTTGTTGAAGAAAATTTAATACAGCTAAAATGCCTTGTACCTTACCTAGTGCGGTATAAAGTTCTAAGAAGGGATTTTGTAATAGTGCAACAATTAGTTTTATTGCGCCGCAAACGGCCGACCCGACACGAGCAAGCAGCCTCATAGTGTTACTCAATGGCTGAGTTATGTCAGCATCCTTGATTGCTGCTTGAATCGCGACAAGTGCTGATTACTTAGACACAACTATAATTAAATAGTTAGAAGCTAGTACCGAATTGATAGTTGTTAATTTGTTTCTATTATTACTATCTTTTTTACTATTTATACGCCAATAGGTATTTTTTGTGTATTGATTTAATTTCAAAATCATCTTCTTAGAGCTGACACACGTCCACTTTTGTAAATAGAAAATTTCCCAGAGACCGCAACAACTCATCATAATTAAGTAACGCGCATCATCATAGTTGGTCCATGATCATAGTTAGACCTTCTACTTTTACCTAGGTGAAAGAAGAATTCCCGAAATACTTACAGAAAGGAGGAAAATCTGAAACAAAGATAGTCTGAAAACTGAAATTTAACGGGTTTTTTATAAGACGAAATGAAATGTATGCGAAGAACAGTCTCTAGGTAAATAGTAACACATAGGTACCTACTTACTACTTACCTATACATTCAAAGTTAATGCTCTCCATAAACCTGATCTAAGACTTTAATGATCCAGTCTTCATCATCATCATCATCATCATTTCAGCCGTAGGACGTCCACTGCTGGACATAGGCCTCCCTCAAGGCTCTCCATCTGTACCGATCGCAGGTGGCCTGCATCCAGCGTGGACCCGCAGCCTTGCGCAGATCATCCGTCCATCTGGTCGGTGGACGTCCTACGCTGCGCTTGCCGATCCGTGGTCTCCACTCGAGAACTTTTCGGCCCCAGCGGCCATCTGTTCTGCGGGCTATATGACCTGCCCATTGCCACTTCAACGAGCTTATCCGCTTGGCTATGTCGGTGACCCTGGTTTCTCTGCGTATGTCCTCATTTCTGATTCGATCCCGCAGAGAAATCCCGAGCATAGCCCGCTCCATGGCTCGTTGAGCTACTCGGAGCCTGTTCATAAGCCCTATAGTGAAGCACCACGTTTCAGAACCGTATGTCATCACTGGCAGCACACATTGGTTAAATACCTTCGTCTTCAGGCACTGAGGAATATTGGACGAGAAGACGTTGCGTAGTTTCCCGAACGCCGCCCATCCGAGCTGGATTCGGCGATTGACCTCCTTCTCGAAGTTGGACCTACCTAACTGGATGGTTTGTCCTAGGTATACGTACTCGTCGACAACTTCGAGAACCGAGTTCCCAACCATAACTGGGGTAGGCAGAACATGGACATTAGACATGACCTTCGTCTTGTCCATGTTCATTTTAAGGCCCACCTGTTGGGAGACTCGGTTGAGGCCTTCGAGCATCGTGCTGAGTTCCTCCATCGACCTTGCCATGACTACGATGTCGTCAGCAAACCGAAGGTGAGTGATGTATTCGCCGTTAATATTGATGCCCTGCCCTTTCCATTCTAGAAGTTTGAAGGCGTCTTCTAAAGTGGCGGTGAACAGTTTCGGAGATATAACATCTCCCTGTCTCACGCCTCTGTTCAAGGGAATAGCCTTCGAATTCTGTTCCTGTACTCGGACAGACATGGTGGCGTTGCTATACAAACACTTCAGCACTTCGATGTACCGATAGTCAATCCGGCATCGTTGGAGGGACTCTAGCACCGCCCATGTTTCGACCGAATCAAAGGCCTTCTCATAGTCCACAAACGCTAGACATAGCGGCAAGTTATACTCTTCGGTCTTCTGTATAACTTGCCGCAGCGTATGTATGTGGTCTATGGTACTAAAGCCTTTTCGGAAGCCGGCTTGTTCGGGAGGCTGGAAGTCATCAAACCTTCGTTCGAGACGATTGGCGATGATCCTGGAAAACAGCTTATAAACATGGCTCAAAAGCGAGATGGGCCTATAATTCTTCAAAAGGGTTTTATCGCCCTTCTTGAAGAAAAGCACCACCTCACTTCTGTTCCATGCTTCAGGCGTGGTCCCTTCGAGTAGGACAGAATTAAAGAGCCTCTGAAGGACTTTGAGTACCGGTGTTCCACCCGCTTTCAGAAGCTCTGACGTGATTCCATCCTCACCCGGTGCCTTGTTGTTTTTAAGCAGTTTCAGGGCCATCCTTATCTCGTACAGGCTGATGTCCGGGATATCTTCGGTATAGTGTCGGGTTAGTTTGGCTCTAGGGTCGTTAGCCGCACTAGTAACAGGCTTAGTGACCGAATCGTATAGCTGTCCGTAGAACTTCTCGATTTCCCTCAAAATTTCCGCTTTCTTCGACGCTATACTGCCGTCATCCCTCTTCAGCTTGGTCATTTGGCTTTGCCCAACAGACATATCTCTTGCGAACACTTTGGAGCCTTTATTTCGCTCTATCGTATCCTTAATACGCGCAGTATTAAAGACACGGATATCGTGTCGCAAGGCCTTCGAGATCTGCCTATTGAGCCGCCTATATGACGCAGCATCATCGGGAGACTGCAGTCTAAGCAAGCGTCGTTCAGCCATAAGTTTGAGGGTGTCTTCAGAGAGTTTCTGAGTTCTAGCGGTACGGCGAGTCCTAAAGAATTTAGATCCGACCGTATGGACAGTTTTTACGAACCTGTTATTGATCTCGTCCACTGATGCGTCGTCTAGACAATCAAAGCGATTAGAGAGCTCGAGTTGAAAGCTCTCGGGGTTTTCGATCTGAGCGAGGGTAGGACGGAGCGTAGACTTCATCAGGCGGTACCGTTCAAGTTTAACGTTCACATTCAATGTGCCTCTTACTATTCGGTGATCACTGCCGGTTTTTACCCTATGAATCACGGAGACATCATTGAATATCCGTTTCTTGTCGGTCAAGATGAAGTCTATCTCGTCTTATAAAAGCTAAAAATGGTTAACATGTATGTATATTAGATATGTAACAATAACTCATTCCTATCCAGTTGACTGTTTTCTTGAGGTTTAGTTAGTATACTTTAAAGCTTGTTGATTTTATTGTTGCATTTTTACATAAAAGAAGTAATGTATACTTAATGTAAAGTAGTTAGGGGCTCTGAGGGTTATGCCTTATTATTATTATGCGTTTTTATTATTAATGTCTTACATATAAGGTATTATTTATTTTTTAATATAGGTATCTTTATACATACTTATAGCAATATATTGGTATACTTACATGCTTGGTGGTATGATGTAACAACAAAAAAACATAGCAATCGATGAATCGGTATATTCGCTCATTTCTCTTGTCAACGAATCTTCTAAAAATAAATCATCTTTTTGTCTGCCACATTATCCTTGGAAAGCAGATTGGTTCGCCGCACCATCCGCACACTTGACATTGGTATAATCCATCGTGATGGCACGACAAGCTCGTTTATTTCGTAAAACGACATTAGTATTCCTTACAATAGTAACAATTATTTAGGCTCTGCTGTTGTATAATGTCAAGGCGATGGTCATGTGGTCTTGCAGTTTTAACACGTCATTAAAATTATGGACTTTGTACGACACGTATTGAAGTGACTGCAGAAATTCGGTTGCAACTGTAGCTGTGTTTTATTTGTACAATTGTTTGCGTTCAGTGGTTCTGCATTTACTTTGTTTTAATTAAAAATATAACGAGTTCTAACAGATTTTCGATTGATTGTCTACTCGAATATTCATATTTCATTAGTCATATCGTTATTTCGTTTACTTAAATATTAAAGGCTCATGGGCTGCTATTTCGATCTGTAGCATACAAAGTTTAATTCGAACTGATAAAATACTTATAAAAATAAAATGAAATAGCAGTGTTTTCATGGTTCTAAGGAATCACACAAAAGACATTGACTTGGCAATCATCTCAACTTAATATTCAAAAACTTTTCTGCTTTGTTTTGCGTCGCATGAGTATGTTGATCTTAGAATAATAACGCCATTATTCTAAGTTGTTAATGATGCCAGAGATTTTTTTATAAAGATTACCTCTACTGCGTACATTTTTGCAAATCGTGTTTGTTGTGTTAAAGTTTCGCACATCGTGGATTAAACAAATATCCTAAAAGTACCGTGAGTCCGTCATTCATATATCATGTTCTCTCCGAACCGTGGAATACCAATTCCGTGCAATTTTATATTCCATAAATAACTTAGGCTACTTTATTTAAATATTTAGTAAAACGCACAAAAGGTTTAACCACTGTTTATAATTCTATCTACAAGATATATTTTCATAGAGGGTTGGTTGGTTTTAAGTTTTATCATGGAAGCTACAACAATGATTACCCAGACGCATCCACCTGAGCAAAGACTCCGCAAGCGCTTTGTAAATACATAATTACTAAGTACCTAGTGGAAAATAAGAGAGCACTAGCATGTCACAATATCGATTTTTTCTCATTTTCTAATTTCGCTTACGTTTGTTTGGTGTGAATTTTTTTGTGTGAAACGATTTACAACATATCGGCACAGATAAAATAAAAGTTACTAATATCGGTTGTTGTTTCTCGTTATAGTTATGTTTAGATTTGTATAACTCCATTTAAAGCATATTGTTCACACTCAAGAGGCAAAATTTTAAACCTTATTTTTTTTTTTTTATGAAAATTTAATTTATTTGACGTTTCTTTTGAATTTCATCAGCTACTTACGACGGCACATTTCTGAGTTCTTGACACAGTTGCTGTGTTATCTTGCCTTCATCATGTATCTAAGTATTCGCATTTTCCTAAAGGATTAACATTTGCTTAACTTATAAGAGTTGAACATTACAAAGAATTTTCCTGTCATTTACATGATGGTCTCAGAAATTATAATGCGTTCTGAGATAATGGTCAATAGGAAGAAAAACAACATAGCGCGTTCATATCTTTGTTTCTAACAGATAAATGTTCTAGAGTCTAATAACCTTACGTCAGTGCAACTGCACTGCGTTTAATCTTGTATGACGCAATGACGACACCTCGGTACTATTTGTGTGTACTGAACTGTACTAGAGAAAATACGCTCTTATTTTCTTTCAATGATTGCTAGCCAATAATCTAAATTAAGCCGTTGAGTTGGTCTACTGGACCTATTAAGTGGCGGGCGAATGCTAAAAAAATGTTTTAATAAGTCTTTAAAATATTTGTTTTCATATTATTTATCATATTATTACCGTTTTACCATTACTCTAGATTTTTTTTTGTTAATATCCTACATACTTACCTGCCTATATAAACAATGCATTGTGATTTTGGTATAACAAATATATAATGCACAAATGTTACTTACATTAAGAAGATAGCAAAAATGTTGTGATTGATCTTTGATAATTATTTGCTTTGTCCGAGATCCTACAAATGTCCGCTAATGACGCTGACACAATATTTTTCATTTATTGCGCTTGTTTTTGAGTCACGGTTCTTGATAAAGGCAAATAGTAAAATCGCAGTTTACAGTCCCCCCTCCTAAGGTATGACGTCAGATATCCGAGATATTTGCATCATCATCGTAGTGTCAACAGTGTCAACATAAGGCGAGCCTCCGAGTCATCTAATCTGAGCTTCGTAACCTCACTGCTAAATACTGCAATAGGCCAAATCATTAGCCGATGTTTTGATTGCAGTATGCAAGCACTTATCGTGTTGTTAAGGGATAGCAAAAGTGACGATTTCTTCCTAAATTTTTAATACAACGGATTTTTAAATTCATGAAAAAGCTCCCTGAAAGAGACCTGAAGCAAGTTTGAAAAGAAACAATATATTACTGGTTCATTATTTATGTCGTATAAATTTATCAGTTTTAATTTTATCATTCTCATTTTCCAAAGTTATTTAGATGTTTATTTTTCATATGATAATATTTAGAACTACGTTGTACGTTAAATTATATTACTAAAGTACATATTTCGCCCCGCCGGGAATCGAAGCCGGTGCAACCGCGTCTCAGTCTACATCACTGCCAACTGAGCCACGGAGCATTCAAAGTGTTTACAGCCATAAGCAAAAAAAGTTCTTAGTTAGTTAAACGTTCTAACACAAGTTCTAATGGCTAGTTTTTCTATTATACATAACATACCTCTGTTACCAACCGACGAAAATTATTACCTATGTAATGTTTTAAAGAGTCAGATGATTTTAACTCAAGGTGAAATATTCTTTATCAATGCACCGAAACGGCGCGAGGCATGATGTTGCCGGGTGTCTGTGGCTACATATCTACAAATATTCAGTTCTCTTTGAACAAAACTCATAGTAATTAGATTACTATGAGTTTTGTTCAAATAAAAACATTTGTAACCCGTAACGTCGTTTTGTTTTTAATTCTTCAGATAGAGCCTGTGTATTGAACTCACGTCTTATTCCAAGTTTAAGGCCCTTCTCCCATTACGACAAGGTAGGGCAAGGGCATACTTGAGTCGCAAACCAGCTGAATACTTAGCAGCCCGCACATTACGCTTAGGTACTAAGAAAATAATAAGATGACTAAGTAGGTATTCTTACCTACCTACATATATTATTTCGTACTACACCAATTATTGGTGGCAGAGCAGAGCAGACAGGGCAAATAAATATTACTTACCAAATGGTTGTCGTAGCGAATCTCGAGATGCGGAGGAAAAACGTCGATATGGTCGATATGCGGCGATTGCTAAGTGTTCTCCGATTCTCCGCAGAGTCGATTCATAAGTCTCCGAGACTAAGATACCTACCTACTTCAGTTTTTCAATTACCGGTGCGTTAGTGTTTGTCTGATTGGTAAGCATCAAAACACAATCAAGGTCAGGCAAGGTCCCTGGCCGGCTCTGATGGAATGGCATGCATCCTTTATTGCTGAAGAGATAACATTACATCATTTTATTGATATATTTGTATATTGCGTAGGTAGGTATATATAATAATAATATACTGATTGCGTCGGCCGCCACGACCGCGCCACCTAACCGGCATCTGAGTAGCATATTTTATTTGAAGGTCAAGCAGATTCACGAATTCGTTGAAAACCGTTTTAATAGCTTTCTGTTTATACCTACCTAATTACTAGTTTTTTTTGCAATTGTTGTACAGTAGCCGGTACACACAAACACGGCACATCAACGCTGCCGTCGTAACGGTAAATGCAGTACTTGCAAAAAGGCGATTTTGAGAAAAACGGCAAAAACAGTTTTTTGTAATTTTGAAGCTGATATTGTTAAGAATTATGTATTTATGAAGTATGTTAAATTCTTTAAAAATATCACTAGACAAAATCTCATACTTTAAAATTAAATATATATAAGGAATATTAAATAAATGTTGGTAACTGCATTCCAACCTAGCAAAACCGAACATTTTTGATAGTATTCCTACGCCAAAATGCAGCAATTGCGCTTATTACTGCATTCTTTCCTAGGAAAGACGTCGCGCGTCCCTCAAATACTGCATGTGAAGTATGGAACTTTAGTTCTAAAATTTTTACCCAGCACTTAATTATTATAACAGCTTGTCCTAAAATATAGTTTTTTGTAGAAAAGCCTCTTATTGCAATGCTTGAGTATCTTTACATAACAAATTTTTTTTTTACCTTATATTTTAAGTTTTTCCCATATAAATCAGCTTATGGTATAAAAAATTAAAAAAAATGAATTAAAGATTATATTATGATATAGTTTCTTTTCAATTTTAAAACATCTGTAATAGTGATTAAAACAAGTTTTTCGTACTTATATACCAAAATAAGACATTATTTTCTTAGTAAAAGTGTGTAATTACTGCGTTTCAAGCTAGTTTTTGTCGAATACTGCATTTAACGCTAGGAATGTAACAAATTTGCGTGTAAGTACTGCATTTTTGCTTATTGTTTTTCAGTATTTGAGTACTTTTCAGGTGATAATATTTTTTTTATAGGTAGATAACCGCCTATAGGTGCCATTTATGCAATAAAACTTAAACCGCAGTAATGGCGATTACTGCGTTTACCATTACGACGGCAGAACGGAGGAGGAAGAATTTACAATAATTCTGGATTGCTTGAAGTGCTGAAACTGAGTTTTTTTATATTACCTATACTATCAAATCTATTAATACTTACCTTGATTCGGATGAATGAATCTTCTTTTCATATCAATTTTCTTTTTGTATACCTACTGTATGTAGAAAATATGTAGAGTTACTACACGTATCACGTAACAATCCCCACACCAGCCAGCGCCGAGGGTAGCATCGATTTGCCTAGTTTTATGCTCTCTAGGTCAGAAAGTTAAGCTAACAGTAAAATTTCGTCTGAGTTGCATGCTCACTAGCTATAGGTACTAGCCGGTTGACAGGTAAAATTTATTCAATTCAATTAGTCGTGTGTGATATCAAAAAAGCTTTATAGCTTAGCCGACCTTATTAGTTCTCACCTTTCCCCTTTGTTGAGGATAAACAAGTAAACAGCCTAAACACCGGTGTTATTTTACAAACCTGTTATCAGAAACCAGATTGATCAGGTTGCACTGAATTGTAAAAAATATATTACTTTTATTATCCTGTCTTACTCAAACCAACAATTTTGAGATTGTATTTAAATTTTGGAATTAACTTTTAATGTATGAATCTGCTTAATTAAATTAATGTTATTAATTATCTACACAGTCAACAACTTTCTCGTGTCCTCTTCAACCAACCACGCTTTAATATCAATTACATAACTCACATCACAACTCACAACCGCCTCACACTCACATCACAACCTTGGCGTCTCTTGGCGTTTATTGGGTTATGATATGATAACCTAGAGTCTGCAATAAAAAAATATGGTCTCGGGCGCTCTAGACCTAGTATTACCAAAGAACAAGAGCTATTTTCAATACAGAAAAACCGGAACACCGACCTAGACCGCCATTGTACCTATCTAAGTAAATTCAAATTATCAATTTACCTCAATTAATAAAGTCGCTGGTGAACTTCACCTATGCCAGGAAAACAACTGAATGTATAAAATCACTATAATCAGTGCAGCACATTGTTTAAGTTTAACAATCAAGCCATTATAAGTAAATGAGTAACCCTTTGACCCTACCGGCGTCGCCCCCTGCCCTGTACAGAATCGCAAAATAGGTAGAAATAAAATAATCCAATACATAATACGAAATTACATGGCATTGTTTGTTGGCGGTAATGAGGACAGACTATTGTTTCCTGTTTATAAAAAATTTAATGACCTAGGTATATATAGGTATTGCCTAGATCTATATATAGATATAATAAGTATACTTTTTGTTGTTTTCTCTATTTAAGGAAGGTGAACTCGCCCATGCCACTAAAAATAACATTGATGAATTTTTTCGGAACTCCTACGATGATTAAATAATGTATACCTTACTATCTCCAAATTTTATTTTATTGAACAATCTCTTTGTCTCTGCTGTAGGTAAAACATCAGATGTGAAGTGAAGATATTATCCCTAGTTTATTGCCTAGTTCCTACTTGTTAACGAGAAATGTGAGATATCTCCGCAACACGAGGTCGCCTGATAAATACCAGTAATCAGGAAATATTGCCTCAACTTGGGTACATCCACACCTATATTTACCTGTCGTAATAATCGTCGATTGAATTATCATCTCAGATGGGCGTGATATCAACTGCTTCAAAGATTAGGTGCTGGAATTTATCGTTAATGAAATGATTTATGCAAATGAATCATACTAGTTGATTGAACACGTCCAAAAATAGAGGCAGCAAACGAAGACTAGGTGCTCTTGCCTTCCATCCAGATGATCCAGATAACAACACATTACTTCATTTGTATTAGTATTGGACATACCTACCTCGTGGATCATCATTCACAATGATGAATCAAACTTATCAGACTTGTTGCTTTTATGAACGCCTTTATCTTTTATTTTGGTTTTAAGTATTTATCCTGTTATCATTTAAGGTTAAGTTTGTTACTCCCAGTTTGTGCAACGGGGTAAGAATTCTGTGAATAATGGAAAATAAATTCTGGAATGTTTGCCCCGAAACACGATAAGCTTCAACATTGTAAAGTTTTATTTGTTGCATCCATTATCCATCGACACCCAAAACACCCACAAATTCTTAAGGAAACCATTAAATAATTGAAAATTAAGTTTATTAAATTAAAATAACCATAACTTACTGAGACTCCCACACACGTTCAGCCCTCTAATAATATATTTACAAATGCGGGCTGGTAATCCTATATGTACAGCACGTGAGGGACAGGCTGCGATCACAGGAGGTTGTTGAGGCCGTCCCTTAGACGGGGCCGACCTCTTCTTGATAGGAGGAGGTGAGATGCGCGGCGGCGGCGGTGAGGTGGCGCAGCGAGCGGCGCAGGCCGCGCAGGTGGCGGCGGCAGGCGGCGGCGGCGCGCGCGGCGGACTCGCGCTCGTCCTCGCCCTCGATGCCCGAGTCCCCGGCCGCGCTGGACACGTCGCTCTCCGTGTCGCTCACGTCCGACACCCTCCGTCCTCGCTCCACGCGCTCCACTCCCTCTCCGTTCGACCACAGCAGTTCAGTCTTCAGTTCGTTCAGCATAGAGAACATGCTGAACGGGACATCGTCTCCCTCCTGCGGGAGGTTCATCAGCCGGCTGGGCACCAGCACGGTCTCCTCCATTGCGTTCACCATCTTGACAAACTTCTCCATGTCGTTGAGTATGCTCTGTTTTGAGAACTCAGTGTCGTCGTGCCGGGCGATGCGCCGTAGGCTGTTCCTGTAACAATAGAGAATGCATTTGAGAAATTTGTTTAAAGACAATTAATTACAGGTAAGTAACACAGTTATTCAGGATTGAAACTTGAAATAGATACATATACTAGTGTTTTTTTTTTGATTAACATAGCACGAAAAGTAAGAATTGACTAACATTATATTTGATTTTTTGCTACAGCAAATTTTGCATCTATCAAATTTAAAGCAAGAACACTATTTTTCCTGAGTGTGTAAGGATAGTGAACATTTCATAATCTGAAAATTAAATTTTTAAGAAAATCATGTTAAAAGTATTTTGGATGTATTTAATCTAATTTAAGTTCCCACCTAATTCTTCCTCATGAATCATGAAACAAAATACACAAAACCTGCATTAAAATTTTGTAAAGAACTTGATACAGAATTTGCCCAAACAATAAATAGCAATTTTTTATTATTATTTTATTAACATTATTACTTACATACATATTGTCAAACGTTATTGAAAGTTATTTAACTTAAAAATAGGCATGTAATACATGTTACCATAACTTTATGGCATTGCTAAATGAGAAAGTAAGAACAACAATACAGCAATGTGACAGGCTAGGTACATGTCTTAAAGTGGAAGTGAAGCCTTTTCAAATAAATAAATAAAAAGAAAGCTCCGTGTTCAAGTTGGCACTTTCTATAGATTATTTATTATTGTTACTGTTTATGATGATAACTCTCTTTAAGAGGCAAAATTTAATTTTAAAAAATCTTGTTAAAAACACTGCATAAACAATAATATTTAATTTAAAACTAAGTTTTTTTTTAACTTCAGCATTTCTAAGGGATATTAATCAGCAGATTCCAAAAATAGGCTTATTTCTGTTTTTGGATATATTGCCATTGGCTCGGTTCACCATTTCCTATCTAGCAAGGAACACCACATGCAGGTGAGGTTCACAATTGGAAGGGTTAGTTATTTATGATGAGTTTACATTTCTCCCCATGACTCATGACAATCTAGAAAGAAAATTAAATATTTTCATTTAGTTAATTTACTTCCATAGTGACAGACACATACAGTGCTCAGTTGATACACAATCTGATAAGATTAAATTTATAAAATTCCTTATAAAATGTCTGTCTTCTTTATGAACAATGAACATCTGCATTAAGAATCCTAGCATCTATCAAAATATATTAAAAAAGTTGTTTATGAAAAGTTATTTTAATGTAAGTACATACATAATTTAAAAAACATGATTTTCTGCTTGTTATTATAACACACATATTAAACTTATTGTGCTATTATACTTAAACAGTTACTGGATTTGAATCATTACATCAAGTCCCACAAGAGAGAGTAGTACTCACTCTCTCAACCGACAGTTTAATATACTTATATTTGTTAGAAACTGTCTATCATGCCATTTTACAATTTCTCAAATATCAATGGCATCAATGACAAGTCTCCAGTGACTGGACGATTTTTAGTGGAGAAAGGTAGATGTGTTTTCAATGTGCAGTGCGCTAGCAGGTAGATGTAAAATAAATAGCTCTATTTGTGAGCAGCTTACCGATTTATAGGTCTGAGTCTGAACATCATTAAAAAAACTTTTGTTGTCCGACTGTTTATGTTTTAACTACATTTTGTACCTTAGCTTTGTAATCTATGATTATGCAACACAATTTTACTTTAATCTTCTCTTGGACACTAACTGGGCGATTATTAAATTATTGCATTTCAAGGAGATGTTGCAATGCAATCGAGCCATGCCAAGACGAATCAACAACCATTTTTCGATTTCATTTTAGTGTAGGTTTTCTGAATACCTACTTAGCAAGCCGAGAGGAGCAACCCTTTCTACCTACCTAGGTACCCCATGGTACCTACCTAAATTCTAGGAAGAATCCAGGAAACACGTAAGGCGATGGCAAAGCGTTGGGCTGTTACTAAAATCGTATTTTCAAATAGGTACCTACATACCTACTTTATTAGATAAAAAGTTAGTTACCTACTATGATATTAATATAAACCTGTCCTCGGTTGGATTCACAAAACGAAATAAAACCTTAAAACTGCAACATTCCATTACCTGCTGTTTTCTAAGGTCGTCGAAATATCTGTGTTGAAAGACATTTTCCTGTGGTATTTAATAACAATAAATAACACTGAACACACACGAATATAATTTTATTGATTGATTTCACTGAAACTTGGCGTTTATTTTGTAAATCGCGAATTTTGTTTTGATCGAAAGAAATAATGCGACAATCGACCGAACGCGACGACGAAGTTTGACGTTTGACAAAGGGAGGGGAGCGGTCATTCGTTTTTATACGACGCAATCGTACGATGAAATGGTGGTGGGAAATAAATAAATTTTGAATTATAATTTTCTGTAGGAAGGAATGTTAACTTATTGACCTGTGCATGCTTTGATTGACCGCAAAGTAAATATACGCATTTCTAAGGCTGACATTCACAGTCGAGTTGCAGCACTGAGTATCACTCCGAACTGTCAAAATCGCCCGTAAACTCGCTCTCCGCTCGAAATTCATATTCACAGTCGAGTATCGTAGTTATCTCAGTGCCCTGTCACTCGGCGAAGCATGAGACGCCCCGAGTCACCAAATTTAGCACTTGGCTAGCACTCGCGACGGCTAGGACAAGACATTTCTATCAATACCACTCACAGTCACGAAAGTAATCAATCTATTGTTTGAAAAATATCACTGCTTGTTTTTGTTTCTGATCTGAGTTGATTGGTTTTTCGGTTTTTCGTTCTTTTTGCTAATCTACTTATCTAACATATCTGACTGCGGAAATTGTATTACCAGGACCCTCTTTATAGTTTGGACCACTATAGAATGGATAACCATTTGTGTATGGAAAAGATACCCATGATTCTTGCAGGTCGGAAAACACAAGACTGGCCACATCCAATAATTTTGTTGTTAGATTTTTGTTTAAGAATTTATAAACATTATAAGTATTACGAATGATTTGTGGAGCTGGATCACCAGCGGTTAATGGTTTGAAAAATCATAAAAAACTTTATTTGGTCTCGTCTTCAGGAATTATATTTTAGATCTATTTTATACCTAAGTACTTACTTGAAAAGAAATTAAAGAATGTAATTGAAACACCTATTTTTAAATGTAATTTTTATTTACCCACTTATTATTCTTTTTGGAGGTATGTAAGTTGATAGGGTATAGGTCTGCGTCAAATCAATAATTTTTAAAATATATGTAGCGAATAAGTTGTTGCTCACTCTGAATCTGGATTGACTTTTGTTATCTCTTATATACATTGATTATTAGCCTAAGCTGTAAGTACCACACTGCTGATTGTTACCTCTTGGCTTCAAGAAAATCTAGGTAGGTAAGTAATTTCTAATAAATTAAATTCCTTTTCCTAAAACTATTGCACCTTCTTGCAGTAAACTAAATTCCATAAACTCCTCAACTGTAGTAACCTAGGTTCAGCTCTCTCATGTCTAATCATGTCCTTGTGACTAAATAGAAAAATCTGATCATATTAAATACTTGGCGTGATGTACTACAATAGGGTTATACTTTTTTCTTTCGAATAGTTATTCTGTATTATTATATTAATAATATGTATTTTATTAGTATTACATATTAACATTATTTCCATTTTATTTTGTATAATTACTACACATCCCACTAACCAAAATAAAAAAATTAACTGTAATTTTTAACTGCGGCCCGCTACCTAAAATTTATTATTTGCAACAATACAGGCTATGCGTGTGTGGAAGTGTGTGTGCTATTGTTAAAATGTGTTTAGGTTAGTTAGAATTCATAATTAAAAACAAAACTTTTTAATGTTTTTATAAAGATTTAATAAATTCACAAAACAATCTCTAGAATGAGTCCAAAAACCTAAATTTTGAATGAAGTTGACCTGTATTAACCTTTTCTTCCTTTACCTTAATCATATATAAGCCCACTGCTGGGCGAATGCCTCTCCAAGTATTTTCCAGTTTGCTTCAGCGGCTGCCAGTCTCATCCATGTTTCCCCAGCAATGATCTTTATATCGTAGGTCCATTTGGCTGGTGGTCTGCCTACACTTCTTTTCCCTTCTCTTGTTTTCCATTCGGGGACGGCTTGGTCAGTGGATCGTTTTGCCTTTGCTCCTTAAGTAATGGAGCAAAATTAAGTTCTTCATCTTCCAAGGGTCGTAGCAAAGCGTCATGAAAATTGGCAGCAGTGTGTATTTCTGATGACAATACAATAATATTGTACTGTCGAACTGATCTGATGATGGAGCCGGAGGATATAAACTGAAACTTTATGAAACATCGGTATCGAAGCTGTGTGTAAAGTTGTTACAAAAGTCTTGTAATTTTGTAACTTTGACCACGATTAGGGCTTCAAGGTCTGATGAAGAAGCCGAAGGATAAGCACTGGAATTCCATTCTGTAAAGCGTGTTTTTTCTAGTGATTTGTTCTATAATACAACCCAATACTTTGAAATCAAAACAAACGTTTCTAACCTATAAGGTAGCGATAGGTACTTCAATGTGCCATCCCTTTTCGATGTACGAAATAATACAACATACTCTCTCTGTCTTTCAACTTTTTTTTAAATAGGGTGTCCATGAGCATAGACAATCGATAAAATTTTGTGGTGTTTTACCATTGTGAGATGAAAACTATTGCATCTGTGCCAAATATTTGAACTTCGCGAAGTCAAGCCCAAGTGGCAGCCAAACTCGTCTCTGAATACGAATGATTGCGAGTCTACTCCGAGTCGCTAATATGATACTTGAGCCAGTCAGGTCGAAGTTGAACTTTTCGCGCTGACTGTGAATGTCAGCCTTAAAGTTAGTAGGTAAACTTATAAGTCGGGTTGTGCTACTGCTAACAGAGTCGACCGATTTGCCATGCAATGCATGTGACGCGAGACCGAGAGAGAGAGCGTCCCTCAAATCACACCACATTCCGACTTTCCTATTGGCTGCATACAACTTGACCCAAACTTTACCATAAAAAACAATGCAACCATGGTAAATGATGGGTTTAAAGCTCATTAAATTTATTTTAAAGCACTGTTGAGTTGATTCCGGTCGAATCCAATATTGTAATTTAAGTACGTACTTATATTGCACGTGCCAGCCAAGACTGCGCGCAGTCAAAATATGAACCTGTGAAACAAATACAGTGATGTGATGCAATTATAATAGTAAGTACTTAATTCAAATCATTTCAAATTTACTTGAAAAGTTGAAAACAAACAATAAGTAGGTAGGTACCCATTTGACTACCGCGTGACGAGGACGAGTTTTATCAAAATACCTACTAGCAGTCCCGGCAAACTTCGTATTGCGCCTTACAATTTTATATGTAAATATTTATAAGTAATTGTTAATTGTATGTACTAACTTCTCAGCCCTTTTTTCATAATTTCTCACCTTTTAAACCTTCTATGGACTACAAACATTCAAATGTTTTAAGACCAAAATCAGCTAAATCGTATACTATAAAAACGTATAAATTGTCGGAATAAAGAGGATATTATATTCCAATATTTGAAAATATGTATCATTAAATTCAAATCAATATTTGGCACAAATAAAAGCGGCACAAAAAAAATAATTAAAAACTGGCAACACTGTATGGATATTTTCTAAAATCAAAATCTGACAAATTTCCATACAGTGTTGCCCGAAGTTACATGTATTTTAGTTATTTATTCTTATAGCCTTCTTATATGTGAGCCAGTAGGCACAGGAGTCATCAATGTATGAGGATCGACAAACAGCGATAAAAAGGTCGTACAGTGGCGGACTAGGAGGCCGTAACAGATTTGTCTATGGTTTCGTTAGCCCTAGACTGTATTACCAAATAACAAGAGCTATTATGCAATACAGAAAAACCGGAAGTGTTACGCCGACCGTGTCCGCCACTGTACAGATACGATTTAAATAGTACGGTTGGCAACACTCAGGTCAGGGGACTACGACAACCCAGAGAGATGGAAAACGCTACGGGACGTATCACATCATTATTAAGATGACCAACGGATATGACCTGACGGAACCAACAGGATATTAAAGAATAGAGTCAAACTAAACTGTAGGCCTTAATAGAAAAGAAAACTGCCAATTTATCCCACTAAAGTGTCGTTTGTACGGTTGGCCCATAACAAACAAAGTTTTGTATGACTGTGATTTGCATTGGTAGTCCAATGAGGGGTTTTCGTATTTGACAGTTTTAATGGTTCTAGGAGAATGCTAATAGATGGCACTGTGTAGCCAATGTATGTAGGTGTAATGTCAACGTCAAATCTGATTGACCTGACTGATTGAATTCATATAGAATTTGACATTAAACCTGATTGCTAGTGCCATCTTATGGCAGTCTCTGTAACTAAAAGTGACAGTTCGAAAACCACTCATTATTTATAAAAAGAACTCACTATGTAGCTGTTGGGTGTAAGGAAAATGAAAATCATAAGTTTTCTAACAACTCCCGGCTAGGAAGCTATGAGTTTAAAGAACTTCAAATCAAAGCAATCGAACGCATCGAGGTTATATTTTCGACATTTTGAAGATTCCAACTACCGAAGTCTAAGTTTTACTACAGGTTTGTTCTTATTAACTATATATCGCTCATGTGCTGCAAGAACGTGTTATTTCATAACTATATCGTTTTGCAGTAATTATACAGTAAAATCCGCCGCATCGTGCTCTACTTGCTGCAAAAACGCGATATTTCTAGCTCCAAAAATGACTGAGCAATGAGGGAAAAGGTCAGCGATCTCCGGTTTAGTGCTATCTCTTTTCGACCATATGTTTATTGCAAGAACGGTTTACATCAGTATCACCGCTCGTTTATAAAGAAAAATGCTGACCGATTGCGACAAGACCGTAACTAGACATAGTGTCACGGTTTTGATGAAAAGGCGAACTCACTATAATTTTATTTCTATACTAATTATATCTGCTAAAACGGAACATTTGTATCTAAATCATTCTTGTTGTAAAAATTTTAATCGCAGGCTATGGTTTAAATCGAGATGTACCGTTGTTGCTGAAAAAAACTAAAATTTTCGTTGTTTAAGTTCAGATGTTCCGTTACAGTTGATAATGAAGGTACAAAATGTTTAGTCTTGATGTTGGTTGTCTCAAGTTATCACATTTTAGATGAAAAATAACTAATTTTCACAACGGATAGCTTACAATGTTGCAATATAGATGACAAAAAATGGTCTAAATGCAACTTATTTTTTAGGTCTTGGATGATTTTAAACCTTGTCCGTAGGTATGAACGTAGCAAAATTTTTCTGCGCTTCTCAATGTGTAGCATCTGCCGCTAAATCTTCGATCACGTATGTTTGGTAGTAGTTGTGATTAATCAGTGAACGACGCTATTTGGTGTTATGAGAAAATTTGACTATGTGAAAAAGTTTATGACTATCTCCCTATGCATGTTTAGGAATAACCGAAGTATGCATGTTTAGAATGCAGAAGTCCTAAACCTTCCCTACTTATTATCATCATCATCTCAGCCGAAAGACGCCCACTGCACATAGATCAGACGTCGTGGTCCACAGATCGCAATGCCGACCGATCCTTGCATCCCAACCGCAACATTGTAAGGGGTCTGCCTACTTTGTGTCGTCTGGTGCGTGGTCGCCACTCAAGAACTTTTCAGCCTTTTGTGACCATCAGTTCTTCGACATTGTTAAGACAATGTGGTCATGTGTCGCGTGAATCGGATTATTATGGGAAAGCAACTACGTTGACTACATACTCACTCGCTAGTCTTCACCTCCATAGTGTCCATGTCGATGGAATGACCGTGCCTATTGACATTAAGAATCGCTAACCCAACTTAGTACATATATGTTTACTAGAGGCTGCCCCGCGGTTTTTCCCGCGCAGATTTCTCATAAACACAAAAATCCCGTTTTTTTTCGTTCCCGTGGGAATTTCGGGAAATCCCGTCTTAGTGCTCACCTACACTCCTTAAGGAACCTACATGCAAAATTTCAGCGCGCTACGCCCAGTAGTTTCGGCTCTACGTTGTCTGTCAGTCAGTCAGTCAGTCAGTCAGTCAGTCAGTAACGGAAGAGTTTTATATATTATGTTTATTATGTTTTCTAAAAGTTAATTTACTGGAGTACTTTGAGTAAAAAAAAATACACAAATTGTTCTTTAAAAAAATTAAGTCCTCTATTGTATGTAAGTATAGAAGTATGAAGATAATATTGGGGGCCATAATTTACAATTTGATAGCAATTTAAGTTTTTTTTTTATGTTGTTGCAATTATAGTGGGATAAATCACATTTTAAACGTGCACAATCAAAGAATATTAAGCTAATAGAATATCTTATTTGATATCATATTATTAGTTAAGAAGTTTACTTCTTAATCCATGCAATATCATATATTGCAGATACTATCGCTAAAATATTTTTCAAGTTGTAAAAATAAAAATATAATGATTTTTACTGCAGTAACGTGTCTTAATTAAAATGATCCATACATTTATTTTATGGAGTGATATATTTATATCACAGATTATCAATAAAAACGTAACAATACTACCAAACTCGTAAAATTATTGGTGTTTATAACTTTTTTTTGTCAGCAAAAACGGAACATATCTGTTTGTCTCGCAATATTCCTAAGTTTTTACAAGAATAACGCAACAAGGAGGCCCGTTTTTTAAATAGAAAATCATAAAAATTAAAATAATTGAATAAATAGTCTGAATGCAAGCTATAACGATAAACGGATAGTTTGTGAAGATATGTTGTAAAGAACCGCATAGTCCAAACATAATAATAAAAAAGTTATACGAATTTTAAACTTTCAAATGCGTTTTCCCAAAAATTAGGTTTTTCGACTTATCACGTTCTTGTCGCAAATGAGCGATATCTTATCGCTGTTTAGGGGATAATACAGTCCTTGCACAAGGTTTTTTGACCCATCTTGAGTAAGGTGGTAACTCTCGCTATGGCGCGAAATTCAAAAATTTTCGTGTTTTTTATTTATTCTGGCGAAAGAATACATTTTTAATAAAGTTTAAATGAATTCGCGTATGTAAAAAACCATCTCCCATATTGTAATACAACGTTTGTTGAAGACAGACCTACATATTTTGTGTCTAAGGGGTAAAAGGCCAAAAAACAAGTTCCTTGAATAAACCCAAAATCGGTAACTCTGTCTTTCAAAAACGATATATCACAATGTGGGAAATAGGTTTTTACGTACGCGAATTCATTTAAACTATATTTAAAATGAATACTTTCGCCAAAATAATTAAAAAACGTGAAAAAATTTGAATTTCGCGCCATACCGTGAGTTACCGCGTATAAGTATTTTGTTTTAGTTGCAAAAGTCATTTATAAAGGTTAATTCGTATGAATTTGTGTCCATACACCTTAGTAAGTAATTAAATGTTAATTTAAGATAATTACAAGTAAATAGTCCTAGCTTACATTAAGTTTACCCATTGTTTACTTGCTTAAGGAGTTCGCGTTTTTGTCACGTAAAAGGCCTTCTCTTCTCATTCACTAATTTCTTCTTGCAACTATGTTTTCTTACGATACAATACAATACAGTGTAAAATAACGTCGACAAACACAAAAAAAGGTGTACTTCAAGCTGTAATCCTCATCTTTTAAATCTTCGCTAAAACAAATTTTAAGAATGCAAATAATTAGTCATGAATTGATCCAAATTGGTCCACAAAGTAAAATAATTAGTCCACTTATACTTTAGAAGTTATAGCCAAATGTTTGTGAGGATTATGGCTTGACGTTCAAGCTGTAATCCTCATCTCTGGTCCAAGAAAATGGTAGGGGCTATCGACTTGGTTCAGGTCTAAATAATTAGTCCTCAATTGATCCACACGACATGCCAAATCTCAGAATTGGTCCTCCAGAGGTTCCGAAGTTATAAGGGCATCTTAGTGAGGATTATGGCTTGAACATTTGGCACCTTCAATTATCTCCGGAACGCCTATAGCTATTGGTTTGAAATTTGGCCAAAAATTAATCCTCAATTGGTCCACCAGAATCATAATCATTTTTAACTAGGTTTTCTTTGAAGAAGTACGTTAAAATCATCGGTTTTACTTTCCCATACATTGCGATCCATGTACAGTTGTGCACAAAATAATTGATAAACATTGATATTAACCGGTTACCTAAACGATTCTTTAGAAGAGTAAAGTGGGTAAAGTATGTACTTATTATTTTGACGAGTTCCCAATTACGTAAATGTACTTACCAAGATATTTAACCAAAAAAAACCTTTATCTATGATTTATATTTTTGCATGTACTTCAATAAAAAGTTTACAATAGTTTCTTTTCTTACTTAACTTAATTACAGCACCGTTTATATTGCTAAAATTATTTAGTTTTAACAAAATCACAGTTGGTTCAAGTGTAAATAAAACAACAACAAAAATTTGTTATGTATTAGCGCTTGCACCCCTCATTAATTAATTATTTAAAGTAACCAGTGTTACTATGTTTGACATTATGTGTCTGTGTCAACGTAAACTGCTATCTATGTGTATGTATACACATTTTTATTATTTTGGATGTAAGCAATAATAAGCGATTTGTTGAGTTGTAAGGGCGACATTGGATCTTTCTGTCCATTACGCAAAATGTGTTTTAAACGCGGAGGGGAGACGGAGCTGCGGGGAGTAAGTAAGTACTATTTATATTAGTATTATTAGGTACCTACTACTATTTACTAGTCGACCCGGCGAACTTTTTACCGCCTTACCTCTTACTACATTGTGCATGTATTATTCTTTAAACCTTCTTCTTGAATCACTCTATCTGTTAAAAAAAACCGCATCAAAATCCGTTGCATAGTTTAAAAGATATCATACATAGGGACAGACGCGGAAAGCTACTTTGTTTTATAATATGTATTGATGATATTGATGACAATCTTCGATTGCGCGCACGCTGCTTTTGAGTGGAGACAAGGATAGCGCTATTTGGCCAATCCTGGGTTGATAAGAGACATCATGCGCGATACTCCTGTAGAGTTACATTAAATAATATATACACGAGTATAGCGCCTGACGCGCGTCGCGGGACTATTGTCTCTTATCAACCCGGTATTGGCCAAATAGCGCTATCATTGTCTCCACTCAAAGGCAGCGTGTGCGCACGCAACTGCGCACTTGAAAATAGAGCCAGGTTCTCGAATGTTTAAGATCTAGTATTAGCTAAACTAGAACAGGACTAGAATGTAGCTAAAACGGGTATATTTGTAGCCTAAATCGGGAGATGAAAAAAACAATGTAAATACTTGATAAAATTATTTCGTTTATTTATTAAAAGTATAGTTTTGCGCCATACCGAAAGTTAACACCTCACCATAAAAAACTGTGATTATTGCAATGAATTAACTATGATTATTAAAACATTTTTTTTTTGTTATTATTATAACTGAACTAACTGAGAATATTGTTAGTTATTAAAAATAAGTAAGTAAGTATAAGTATTGTGATATAAACGGTGATTTAATTAAGTTAAGTAAGAAAATACACTTTTGAAAACTTTTAATTGAATATATACTTACAAAAATTTAAATTATGCATAGAAGTTTTTTTTGGTACATTAATGATTCACCTGCAACTAGTGATAGCAATCAATCAATCAGGCTGTCTTAAACATAAGTACATAGCGAAAACCAAACCCACTTTCACTTTTCTAAAGAATCGTTTAGGTAACTGGTTAATATCAATGTTAATCAATTATTTTGTGCACAACTGTACATGGATCGCAATGTATGGGAAAGTAAAACTGATGATTTTAACGTACTTCTTCAAAGAAAACCTAGTTCGAAGTGATTATAATTCTGGTGGACTAATTGAGGATTAATTTTTGGCAAAATTTCAAACCAATAGCTATAGGCGTTCCGGAGATAATTGAAGGTGCCAAATGTTCAAGCCATAATCCTCACTAAGATGCCCTTATAACTCCGGAACCTCTTGAGGACCAATTCTGAGATTTGTCATGTCGTGTGGATCAATTGAGGACTAATTATTTAGACCTAAACCAAGTCGATAGGCCCTACCGTTTTCTTGGACCAGAGATGAGGATTACAGCTTGAACCTCAAGCCATAATCCTCACAAACATTTGGCTATAACTTCTAAAGTATAAGTGGACTAATTATTTTACTTTGTGGACCAATTTGGATCAATTCATGACTAATTATTTGCATTCTCAAAATTTGTTTTAGCGAAGATTTAAAAGATGAGGATTACAGCTTGAAGTACACAAAAAAAGCCTTGTTATTATATTTCACTTGTTTGTTATGGGTCAAACCTATAGCGCCATCTACAAAAAGGTTTCCTTGTACAACCGTGTATGTACAGTGGCGGACTCGGAGGCCGTAAAAGATTTGTCTATGGTTTCGTCAGCCCTAGACTGTATACCAAAGAAAAGAACAAGTGAGCTATTTTGAAATACAGAAATACCGGAAGTGTTACGCCGACCCTGTCCGCTACTGTACAACGTGTGTGGGAGATCGCTACGCTAACTGAAGCCCTAGTATGAGTATGAGTATGAGTTTGACTTTGTATAAAATTCAATATTATTTATGATGAGTTTCACGATGCTTTGCTTACGTATTATATAAAACCGTCACACGCTAAGTATTTGTTATGTACTTACTTAACATTTAAAAGTAAAACAGTTTTGTTCTGAAAATGTTATAAAACAGTGTTAGGTATTATAATATTATGTTATAAGGAAACAGTTCCAGCGCCTCTGGCTGGGAGTATCAAAACTATATACAGTACAGGAAACCCATACATACAAGTACCTATTTTTTTAATATTCTATTGCCCCTCAGAGTAAGGAAACCGCCGCTACTTAATCTGAGATGGGCTATCATAAATAATCTCGTGTATATTTTATCTTGGAAATAAACAGATAACGCCATCTATATATAACTTTTCTTACCACGCATCTTCTACGCGGTATAGGAGTTTTTTGTTTCTTGTTTTGTGTCGAGACTTTTGAGATATATAATATTTCCTGCTAGATGGCGTGGTTTTTGCTTTTACCAACAGATGTCACTATCAATCAAATTATTGAGCACACTAAGTAACCACACCATGTATATCGTGATAGGTAGGATAAAACATTGTAGGTGTACATAGGTACCCCTACAATCCCACCGGATTTTGGGATTATTTGGGTTGGAGATCGCAATATCAGTATGGCCATGGCTGTTACTATTTAGTAAAGTTAGGTACTTACCACAGCTCTTTTGACCGACGAAAAAAAAAGGACGAGGTAGGTACCTACCTACTCAATTAGACACGTATTTTTTTTAATGTATGAACACGCATAACTTTTTACAGAGTAATCCGATTTTAATAATTATTTTAATCGACAGGGCATACCTTGTAGTTGGCCCCATACAAATTTGGAAAGTTTTTATTCACTCATTGCCGTGCCATAACTTTCGATAGGTAGGTACTTACAATATTTTTTTAAATGAAATAAAATAATAAACATTTAAGCCGAAAGACGTCCACTGCTGGACATAGGCCTCCCCACAAATCACTGTACTGAACGGTCTAGTCGTCCCTGTGTCGAAAGTGTCGTCTGATCACCTTTTGCGGTGTGACCATCTTGTGGGAGAAGAAAATAATAAACCCCTGAAAGAACTAAAAAAAGAAAACTGAAAAGCATAAAATAATAGTGTAATATAAAATTACTAAAGGGTATATACCAAGTAATTTTGAGTAGGCGCCACAGATTCCTCGTTATGATTCCAGCACACAATTTTTGGTTGTTCCTTATTTCGGCTGCCCAAATTCAAAACCTAGTAACTGGTGTTTTTGGAAAAAACCCGTTTTTGTCATTTTTCGACTTACTAGGCGGTATCGATTCGATATGGACCTTAAAACACCCAGTTTCCTACGTAATTTTAAAAATAATATTTAGCAAGTCTACCCAATTTGGAAAAGTTATTAAAATTTCCATGAACTACAAGTTCTAAACATAGCATGTCGGATTACAAATAAAAAAACCTAGCAACTCAATCGACTTACTAGGTTATGAATTTGAAAGCTGACTTACTATGTTTTGAATTTGACGTCGATTATAAAATCAATCAAATTTTGATGGAATTTAGTAAGTTAAAAAAACAGTAAGTCAAAGAAGGGAAATTTGGCTGAATTAACCCCGAGTCGTAAATAAATCGTAACGAAAACTAAATTCTCCCACAAATAAACCATTTGTATAACTTTTAAATGAATCCACTTCAAAAAATAACATTTGTCACTCGAAACGTACAACTAAAAATATAAAATGCTATAAAAAGTAGAGAATTAACTCAGAGATTGTATTAACTAAGTGTGAAATACTATGTTTTGAAATTGTTTTTATTGTCATATTTGGGTAAATTTTCAAAAAAAAATATAGTGGAATCAATTTAAGTGTAACTATAACTTCTAACACGATTACAAGTACTACAAACTATAGTCAACAATATAGTCAAACTTTTGGTCAAACACCCAAATCGCTATTGCGTCTGGTTTCTTCAGGGCAACGAATTAAAGTGGCCGACCCGTTTTTTGGCTCTCCTGAACATTTTTGTTAAAACGAGTTACTGGGTTTTGATTTTAAGCAGCCGATTTATTATTAAGGAATAACCAAAAATCGTGTGCTGACGCTGCCACGCATCAAGCTTTACGTAAGTAATTAAGGAATTTGCTTATGTGGAGCTTAAAATTACTTGGTATACCCTACATTGCATTGACCTTAGTATAATTAGATTATTATTTTATGCTTTTCAGTTTTTTTCGGCGGTTTAATTTTTTTAATAAAAAGTTTTATTAATCAACGCTTCGGTTGTTTATACGGCCGGCCGGTCGCATAAATTTTAAATGACTTAGATTATCTATACCAATATTATAAAGAGGAAAGATTTGTTTGTTTGTTTGTAACGAATAGGCTCCGGAAATACTGAACCGATTTAAAAAGAATCTTTCACTGGTAGGAAGCTACACTATCCCCGAGTGACATAGGCTATATTAGATTTTAAAAAAATTTAGGGATCCTTATTTAAACAAGTGCAATATTTTTGCCGTTGTTCACATATTTTGACAGGTGGTTTGTTGTTGTTGTTTTGGCCTAATAGCTTTTGGTTTCGGTGGCCATTATGAATTTACACACGGCATCTATCACCTATACACGGTAGACGGAGCTCGCGAATTTAACATACAAAAAAAAACCATACGGCACAGGATAACTAAAGGTAGCCATTGCTTCATCTATCATCACCGACCCTTACGTTTATTCTGCTTTTCGACAAGCTACAACAAACTTTTCAAAACCAAAATCAACTAAATCGGTCCAGCCGTTCTCGAGTTTTAACGAGACCAACGAACCATGATTTATTTTTTTATACCTAATAATGTAGATTGTGAGACAGTTCTCACTATAAGCAATCAAAAAATTATTAAATTACAGGTAAGTAATTTTATGTTTAGGTAGTATCTTCTTTAGTAGAAGCACAGTGTTACAATAAAGGAATATTGTAATACTGTGGTAGTAGGTATCATTCCGCCTAAAGACAGTCGAAACATCCAACTGAAATAAGATCTCCACGAAAAAGGGGTTTGTTTTTAATGCCCATCAGAAAATAAATGCTTTAAGACAATAATGTCGGATTCAACTCAAGATATATAAATTCGGAATTTTATTCCGAAACATAGAGCCAGGGCGCGCCGCTCGTCGTCCTAGGGATGGGATGGGATGACAATGTTTGTCGAGATTATTAACTCAAATATTTTACATTATTAAGATGTTGTCAATTTTTTTTATGTTTTTTGTAAATAAATTTATAAAAATGAGAGTGGAAACACATAAACTTATAAACAGAGAGAAAACAATCACTCGCTATGTAAGTATATATAATTACTAGTCGACCCGGCAAACTTCGAACCGCCTTACCTATTACTATGTTATGCATGAATTATACATATAAACTTTCCTCTTGAATCACTCTATCCTTTTAAAAAAATCGCATCAATATCCGTTGCATAGTTTTAAAGATAAAAGCATACATAACGACAGACCCCGGGAAGCAACTTTGTTTTATACTTTGTATTGATGATAGTAGCCTATCAGTGTTTATGTTCCATACTGACAAAGAAATCATAAAGTTTCGTCGAATTATGATCAGTAGTTTTTTCTTGACAATGGAATAAAATAAATTACTACACATCTAAAAGAGTTTATTAATACGTTGCCACTTGCTAGCGATTGAGCATTGCTTATTGTCGCGCATCTTTATTAAATTTTATTATGTAGCACCTCCACCTTATCTACACCTACCTACTTGAAGAAAATAATACAATACAAAAATATCGACAGTGCGTTGCCATTCCTATTCTGGCGGGCGGGCGGCCGCAGCGAAAGAGTTGTGACCGGCATAGGGCATAAACGTTAAGAAGGGATCAACAAATAAATGAACCGCCCGATCGCTATTACAAAATAACGTAATTCCCCGCAATGCTTCTTTGTTATTATCGGAAAATACGTCTTTTGTTTTGCTTTGTATTGTGTACGTACACAGATATACAAACATAAATAGTTCTGTGATTATATATATATTGATTGGTTTTGAGATATTATACCGTCCTACTTAAAAAATAGATTATGAAAGTCATGTATGGATTGGATATTGTGGATGGATATCCAAGAGGAACAATAAGGCATATCATACTAGTCGACCCGGCGAACTTCGTACCGCCTTACCTTTAATGTACTATGTTGTGCTATTATAATTACATATAAACCTCTTGAATCACTCTTATCTTAAAAGAAAAAAAGCATTAAAAATCCGTTGCATAGTTAAAAATATAAGCATACATAGGGACCAACGCGGGAATTGACTTTGGTTTATACTATGTATATTGATTTGAATAAAAGTACTAGGTTACTTGTAAGTAAAACTGACCTTTTCCGAAGTTGAAAGAAGGGATCAGTTCATATAAATTTAGGGCTTGCACTAAAAAAAGAAACATTTGCTAAAATAAAAATATAATTGAACTGAAAAAAAACCTTTGTTAAAATTTTAATTAAAAGTAGTAACTTAAAAACGGAAAACGGTTGGTTTAAAAAGTGAAAACGGTTGATTTTGACCTTTTGTTGTTGGTTTATGTAACGCTGGCCAAAGGATATATCTAATAGTATTACAAAAATATTGGGAGTGACCCGTACGTCACCTCCTGAAATGATCAGATCTACTTACAAGTAACCCTATATATAGTAAGTTTAACAACCCAACCGTGCAATACGTTTTACATAGTATATCTGTTTTAATACCGCCCACAAAATCAACAGAGCATAATTGAAATCGAAACGCAAAGAAAGAAATGAATGTGAACCGCGCCACGTGCAAATCTTCGAAACGGAAAAAAGTACGACTTCCCCACAGACGCTGTTGACACAGCTAAGTAGCCCGCGCGCGCTTCATTTGCATTTCTCTTAATCCCAGTTATGAATAAAGAAAAATTCCTCGTGATGTTTTTAAGCGTCGCGGAGGCAGCATTAAGGGCGCGCCTAATGAAGAAAGAAGCGGGGATTACGGCCGGGCCTGGCTGGCCGCGTACTCTCGCGACATTACACTTTTAATTTGAACGAATCTTATTATTTTCTTTTGTTGATTTAAGCCCTGGGGCCGGGAGACGGCTCGAGACGTGACCTGCAGTGGAAAAATGCGATTGCCATCTAAAGCCAACCGTTTAAATGAACGAGATTGGAGCTTAAAAAGTATAATGGACGAAGGGGGGTCGAGAGGGACGCGGGGCGGCGATCCCGGGGGCGCAAGATGGCCGATTTGCGATTGAGATGAGACGCTCCGCCCGCGCCACCCCCGCCCGCGCATATCAAGCGGTATAATTAAGTTGACAGTTACATTTCATCTTTCATGTGTTTCATACTTAAATACTGCGAAATAAGGATATACTTACCGAATGCCCGTTCCTCACACGTAGGGATTATTTAAGATTATCTATTCAAGTTGGTGTTCTGTCCTTTGATATAAAGACAAACTAACAGTGACCACATTAAAATGCTCTTCCTGCACGGTATGTAAGTACCTCGTGTCATGATGATGATGTCCTCTTATTCCTCATCAGGAACATAGGGCTCTCAGTAAAGCTCGCCACTTGCTCCTTGTCTTGGACAACCTCCTCCATCTCGCCCCACGGTGCTCCGAGTATGGGAGCCTCTTGTTCTTGTTCATTGTTTTTATTAGCTACGTCAATTCGTAGCAGTTACGTTAATTCGTAGCAGCTACGTAAGTCGTAGCACTTCGACAGGTTGGCTCTTTGTTTGTCCAAGGAACGATAAAATAAAAAGAACTCACACTTGTGGGTGAACGCTTTAGGGTAAATTTACGCGGAACTTTCTAGTTGTCAGTTAGCTCAAATAAAAATTAAAAAGAAAACTACCTTCTTAACTTTAAGGCTACGTATTAAGAAAGGCAACCCTTAAGTAGCGGTGTGTTATTCTAGCAGATTTATTTATCGCGTCGAAATATTAAAGTATTCAGTGCTTCGGAAATAGGTTTTGTGCGCCAGTGTCGTGCGATTAAGAGCCAATATGCTAAAAAAATCGAGTAGTGACGACTCACATTTCATGAACAGACAATAAGACACCAGCGTGCAAGCCAGCGCAAACCCGGAAAGAATGCTTTTCCATCGGAGATTTCTAGCTACCTAGATAGTTAATAAACTATGTGAGTCTAATATAAACGTGGATTTAGCCCTCTTATGTATTCAGTGTAAAACTTCAAGTCTTACAGTGGCGGGTAGAGACTTTAAAGCCATACCTGGAAAAAGACATTACTACTACTATACGCTTTCTAAATAAGACCCTAGCAAGAAACAATAAGGATTGTTTTAGCATACAAATAGTGATTTGAGATACGTTTCCTTGATAGTGATTATTCTAAAGATGGCCAGCGGTTGCCCTGACAAACCTGATCTGGTCACGTAATGAAAAATGACAAAACTGCTCTTCTTAACGGAGCGGCGTTATTTTTGCAGGGTTCCTTTGTAAACGTTATGGTTCAAACCCCAGCCAATCATATCGTCAATAAACTGAAACCATTCACTGTTCACAGGGACTTTATTAGGCGATTACTGGCGACAGAACAAAACGTAAAGCTTTCCTTTGAACAGCTCAAACGCGGAAAAGTTGAGAAGTATTCGGGGGCGTTAACCACAGCCTCCCGAAAAATATCCCTCCCAGGGGTCGCCACTTCAGCCAAGAAATTTCAGGCATACTTTCAAACCTATAATCCTTCATAATCACCTTTACAAAGCAAAGATTAAAAACGATTCCCTGGTAACCACCCGCGGCCCCCGCCCGCTGCCGCGCTTTTATATGCGCGACAGCGAAAAGTGAGATTAAATCATTATTTTTCTTAAGCTCCTCTCGGTTTTCTCCGCTCTGGTGGAAGTTTTTTTCGCTTGGACTTTGATGCGGACGATCAAAGACTTGTGTTTGAATTTACATAACATTCTTAAATAAATTGCGGGGAGGTAGGGTGGTTCAATTTAGCTCGATTCGCATCGGCCGGTGTTCTGAGTAAACTTATTAATGCGGCCGCTATGCCTTGTTTAATGTACTATTAATTTATTCGTCAGATTAGTTGAGTGTTGTCGCATAATTTCTGGGCTCAGCTGTAGCAGCGGATTTACAATTATTTATGATTTAAAACGAATCTCAAGAGCGATTAAGTTTTAGTGGTATTATTAGGAAATTTAAATAAATCTAGAGCTTGCAATTAATTATTACATTACACAACACACTTTACAAATTTAATTCCAGAAATAAGACGAGAAGATTTATTTTATGAGGGTTCCTAGCATAATATAACTGCAAAAAATAAAAAAGTAAACAGTAGGTAAACTTCATCAAATACTTATTATTAAAACATTGGGTAAGTATAAAGAATGTTAATTAAATTTTAAAAGCAAGTAACTTGACACGATGGAAAGATCACAGCTAATAAGTACGAGCGCCGACTGACTTTAGACATCTTACAAACTCTGATACTTAATTAAGAGAAGCTCTAATTAGTTATTTTGCAGAGAACATACGTTTACAAACAAAATGTTTACCAGCAAAACTTATTAAAAATAATGATCGTTAAAGATTTGTTATTATTTTTAATAATGAAATACCTATATGTAAAATAAAGCTGTTGATAAAATTAATTACTAAACATTTTTTGTAGCCAATTCTGAACGTTCTGAGAAATGATTTTAACAAAGAGGTTCGGTATTATTTAAAGATTTGATTTGGTTATAGTCAAATTACTTTATTAAAGAAACACTTTAGATAAAAAAAGTTGAATCAAAATGTAGGTTGAATCGAGTCATGGAATCGTTTTTTTATAGGCATGTACATACATACATAATCTCACGCCTTTTATTCCCATTTATAGGCATGTATTTATTAAAAATACTAGCTGTGCCCAGCAGTGTTCCCCGCGGTTTATTACCTTAGTAAAAAGTAGCGTATGTGTTTATCCAGTGTGGAAGCTTACTCCATACCTAATTTCATTGAAATTGCACTAGCCGTTTAGTCTTCAAGAAGCAACAAACATACATACTCATAAACTTTCGCATTTATAATATAAGAATTATTAAGCAATTTAAGGGCTTTAAAGCCTAGAAACATTTAATAATATGTCATTAATAATCTGCGATAATCATATAAATTGTAACGTGTTTAGATACTTTGTTTAAACTTTATATGTATTTAGGTAAATCTTAAGCGCAGTTGTTTGTTGTTTCCGGAGCTCGAGTGTGTGGGCTCGGATTGTTTTCGGTACCTACAGGTAGTGATTTACGGCCAGTGTACGCATTACGGCTTAGCCAAGTTTACTTTACTATTTCGATAGTAGACTTGGGTAGTAGCTATAAAACACAGTTATGGATTCTTAGTACTTGTTTCCTAAAACAGCACTTGATTTAACATCGTTAAATACTACTCGGCTCGCAAAAGAAAACAAAAACCGAAAGCCAACATGAAAACTTGAGCCCCAAAGAGTTTTAATTTAAAAAGTTACCACGTCGATTTCCAATAAGTAAACAGTGTATTGCAAGGTCTGAGTATTTAACTTAATTTTTATACGCTTCCAGGCAACTTAATTGGGAAAGGCGCAGCGGAATGCCGTCACAAAAGAAGCACTTAAATGAATGGCGAACAGAGGCACTCGACCGGCTCAAAATAAACTTATCTTCGTTACCGGGCAAGGGTTAAAAGGCAAGGCAATTGTCACGCAGGCAGAGGCGGCGGGGCGGGGATGTCGCGGTCTGATTCAATAATACGCCGCTACGCCGCCGCCGCCGCGCCGCGGCCTCGCTAATGTTGTTATTGTCTATCGAGTTTTTGAGCGCACTCGCCGGCTGCCGGAAGCTTGTTAAGGCGGTGCTGTGTATCTAGTAGTATATAAGGTTTAGTTACAGAGAATATAATACTTGTACAGTGTATTATATACTATAGTATAGCTACGCGCTTTGATTCCTTCCCGTAGCGGCTATCTTGACTACGAGTTATTTTTATTTATCTTATTTCTGCTTTAGTAGAGCTCTGTCCGAATCATATAGCGAATGATACGATAGTTTTAAGTTTTAATGAAAACTGAAAAAAAAACTACTGTAATGTAACAATGTCAGACAGTTTAAAGTTGTAATTAAATCTAAAAAAAGAAAAAATTACAACAATGTCCGTTCAAATAGGGAACACTCGGGAACAGCTAGAATAAACTTCATCTAGCAACCGGACAGTGAAGCGGCCGTTATCTTGTCTGAGCCGACATTCTATCGGCCCATTGTCGATAGTTGCCTGAAGCCTGAAGGCTTCATTGTCGGCTATTCGATGTTGCGATATACACTTATGTATTTTGACCTCAATTAAAACATGTGGTTTTGTATAGGTGGTTCTTTTAGTTTTTTTTTTATCCCAAGAAGTTTATTCGTATTATGTTAAAACTAAAGGAAAAATATTCATTATTGTTATAGCAAACTTATATTAAAACCTGAAATTTGATTAGAATGTTCATTAATAGATGTCAATATTTTATTTGAGAGTAATGTACTTATTTGAAAAATAAGGGCGAAAAGAAGATTTTTTTTGTTGTGCAAAAAAATAACGTTTATCATTAAGTGAAAAGCGTTCGTTGGGAAGTTCTGAATTAACATAATAAATCTGTCCGCCGCCATCAATCAAGCGGATGGCAGAATTCTTTCAAAAGGTTTCTAAGCCCTTACTTTCATCCCCGCTGGCTCTTGATTTTGCCACAATAATTACGCGATTCAAAATAACTTAATTTATTTTATCATTATTCAAAAGTACCTTGTAATACGGGTGCCTTTTGAATATTTTTTTTTAATTAACCAATAATAAAAAAAGGGGCAGTCCGGGATTTGAACCCGGGACCTCACACACCTGGATTTGGATTACCAAGAAATTTTAAGTCGGCGCCACACCACACAAGCAAATTCATTATCTATGTAAAGCGCGATGCGCAGCGGCATACGTTTTTCGGTTATTTCTTTGAATTTCAGGTAATTTAGTGATCTTTATTCGTTGATTCTGTGGCACCGACTCAAAATTTCTTGGTAATCCAAAATTACTTTAAGAAGTGAGTAAATTAAGGCCTAATAGAAAATGTTTCCCTATTATTTAATGCTTTTCAGTTTTTTCGGCGGTTTAATTTTTTAATAAAAAGTTTTTATTTTTTGCTTTTCAGTTTTTTTTGGGCTAATTTTTTGACCCTAGCTAATCATACTTTACCGGGTGGTCGCACCCCACAAGGTGGCCACACAACCTGGTGAAGGTTGAGGGACTAACAGGATGAGGTTCGATCACGACCGGTCGGTGAGGCGATTTGTGAGGGAGGCCCATGTCCAGCAGTGGACGTCTTTTGGCTGATTTTTTTTCATTTCCAAAGGTATTGTAAGTAGGTATCAAAAGTTATAATGTAACACGGAAATGCAACCTGTGAGTGGATAAATCGACCCGCCGACCAAAAAGTCGCCCCTATTTTCCCACCCTTAGGGTGGTAATTTTATTTCCAAATTTTTATGGGACCAACTTCAAGGTATACCCTGTCGATTAAAAAAAGAATTATCAAAATCGGTCCACACAGTAAAAAGTTATGCGTGATCATACATAAAAAAAAAAAAAAACAAATATACGCGACGAATTGAGAACCTCCTTCTTTTTGTTTTTTCGTCGGTTAAAAAAAGCTGTTCCGTGGAAATTTTAAACAGCTTATGTGCCAATGTACGGGACAGTTGATTTTTGTTTTAAGATATTGAACCATGTTGCTTAGATCTTGTATAGGATTTTTACTATGGATGAAGAAGAAATGAGAATGTACAAATTGTTTCTGTAAATCACGGAGTCCACAGCTCTTATGGACTTAAAGGCTTACACGGTGCGAAAATAGCGCCACTCCCGATAAAAAATTAATATGTTCTAAACAATGGCCAAGGAAATCAAAAATATGCGTCTTTGACTGATAATCTGGCTTAGAATTTTCAAGGCCCTGTTGAGTAGCTTTCAGGTTCAAAATCTAAGAAAATAACCTAAAGTGGCCACTTTTGTTTCGTAAAAGAATATTTCTAAAATCATTATCCTAAAAGCTACACAACAGAGCCTTACAAATTCTAAGCAAGATTATCTAGGAAGTCATAAAGACGTATATTTTTAATTTCGGTCATGGTTTAGAAGATATTATATTATATAAGTGAATTATTTATCGAAGTGACACCTGTATATCACCGTTTCGCCCCATAGCTAAGTACACGTGAGTACGTTTGTGGTAACATCATGTGTAAAAAGTATGACTCGTAATTTTTTTATTGTCAAGCGAGCGGCTCGTTGGTCTAGGGGTATGATTCACGCTTTGGGTGTGTGAGGTCCCGGGTTCAAATCCCGGACGGGCCCTGTGTTTTCATGACTTTGTATTTAAATTAGCTTACTATATAGTAATAATTTTCAGCAGCCATTTTAAATCAAAAGACTTAGCCTTTGTATTGAAAAACATAAACAGGCGGCTCGTTGGTCTAGGGGTATGATTCACGCTTTGGGTGTGTGAGGTCCCGGGTTCAAATCCCGCACGGGCCCTGTGTTTTCAAGACTGTATTTAAATTAGCTTACTATATAGTAATAATTTTCAGCAGCCATTTTAAATCGAAAGACTTAGCCTTTGTATTGAAAAACATAAACAGGCGGCTCGTTGGTCTAGGGGTATGATTCACGCTTTGGGTGTGTGAGGTCCCGGGTTCAAATCCCGGACGGGCCCTGTGTTTTCATGACTTTGTATTTAAATTAGCTTACTATATAGTAAGAATTTTCAGCAGCCATTTTAAATCGAAAGACTTAGCGTTTGTATTGAAAAACATAAACAGGCGGCTCGTTGGTCTAGGGGTATGATTCACGCTTTGGGTGTGTGAGGTCCCGGGTTCAAATCCCGGACGGGCCCTGTGTTTTCATGACTTTGTATTTAAATTAGCTTACTATATAGTAAGAATTTTCAGCAGCCATTTTAAATCAAAAGACTTAGCCTTTGTATTGAAAAACATAAACAGGCGGCTCGTTGGTCTAGGGGTATGATTCACGCTTTGGGTGTGTGAGGTCCCGGGTTCAAATCCCGGACGGGCCCTGTGTTTTTACGATGATGTACTAAAATTAGCTTGCTAATGTAACAATAATAACTAGGAAACCCTTTCTCCAGGTTTTCCGAAACATATTCAAAGTCAAAAATCACACCCAGACCGAGAATCAAACATAGACATTCATCATAACAATGTTCGCCCCGCCGGGAATCAAACCCAGTTCATCCGCGTCTCAGCCCACATCACCGCCTGTAAGTTTTTCAGCAGCTATTATGAATCAAAGGATTTGGAAGGTATTTGTATTATCAAAACTAATTTTTTTAAAAACCCCTGACCCAGTCAGAACACTCAACAAATAAGCAAGAACTAAAGCTGATCATCTTTAAAAGATCATGGTTACCTATATTATACTTTCGATATTATTGAAGTTACACGGTGCAAAATTTAAAATCGATAGGACATATGGAAGGTAGTTAGATCCATCATCATCCACTATTTAAGAGCTGATCATCTCTAAACGGCTGATCAGGTCATGGTTGCCTTACCATATTATATACATTCAATATCATTGATGTAGCACGGTACCACATTTCGAATTGATCGGACATAAGGAAGTTAGTTAGATCCCCTCATCATCATTTTCTTCGGGGGTTAAAAACGCGACTCGATTCTATATGATGTATAAGCCCTAGCCAGACCAATCCCCCTTAGGCCACATTTATGGGCACGCAGGGCGTTGCGCAGGGCATGCTGCTTTTAAATCAAAAGTATAGCAATGTATGAGACCATTTACGAAGACGCGTTGGCGGGCGCCGACGCGTGCGCTAACGGGCCCCGTGGCGGTGCCCGCGTCGTTCAACGCTTCAAGAACAAAACATAGGCGCCTCTGTTCGATATCGTATAAGGAGACGCGTCGGCGCCCGCAGCGTCGGTCGCCCGCAGCGGCGCCCGCGTTGGCGACGCGTCTTCGTAAATGAGGCCTTAGACTCTACTAGACTAGAGGTATGATTCACGCTTTGGGTGTGTAAATTCCCATGTTGAAATACCAGACAGACTTTATATATTTTTTTTTAAATACCTAAATAATCTCATCAGTTTAAAATTTAATACTTTGCAGCTTTTGCTGGTGCGTGCCATAACTCTTACCTGCCATACAGCCAGACAACTGTGTACAATGTGCAGTGCACGAAACATGATCTGCTGTAATAACTAGGTAGTTATTGAAGCTTATTTAATAGTCATCAATAATCAAAAATAGGGCCCGTCCGGGATTTGAACCCGGGACCTCACACACCCAAAGCGTGAATCATACCCCTAGACCAACGAGCCTCTTAAATGAAATCGCAAAGGCTATAAGAGATTTTAACTGTTTGCAGAAAAATCAATGTATAATTGTTGACTCAGATGTAAAGTTTTCTGTTAAATCAGCTGATTTAATTTTAAACTATCTGCCCCGGAAAACTTACCATAGCCTTAGAATTATTAGTTTACCCGAACTATTGAAGAGTTAGCTGTATGGACTATTGCCTGCCCAGCTTATGTGAATATGTGAATAGGTGAATAGAAACAGTAACAAAGAAATTAAAAAAATCTAAACGATCTTAGAAATCAAATTTATGGAAGTATTTCTGAACGAAACAGTAACCATCAGCATATGTATTTTAACAACTTCCACAATTTTGTTCACAATTTCTCACATTTTAAACCTTTCCTGGACTACTACTACTAGGGTAAAACGTCCTATTACCGCGGTAGTCAAAATCACGTCCTATTACGGCTCTATTTCATCTTTTGCAATTTATGATTCGTTGTGACTGTGTATGGTATAGGTTACTACATAGTGTCCAAGGGAAACTAACACGTAACTTATTAACCAACACTCGTGCGTTTTAAATCGTTTTAAATTACTTAAATTAATTATTTTGTGTAACGTCACCAAAGCGAGAAGCTGTTTCATACAAACGCAGACTGACTCGCGGTAGAACATTGAATTTTCAGACTTCGTTTTTAGTTCAAACAAACACTTTAAGATTATGTTACTATATTCGAATACTTTTTACATTCAAGTAGTCTTAGTTAATCAAGTTGATTTCTGTTTAAAATCAAATAAAACAAGTAAATATGAGTAAACAAAAGTCCACCGTGTTAGGAAGGCTATTTGAGGGTACCGCCTATTACGGAGGGTACCATCGGTAATAGGAAAAACGCAGTGTCGGTAATTTATAAATTTAGTGGTATTATAAATATAATTTATGTACATTTCGTTATTTAAGTGTAATTTTCATTAGTTCTCAAGTATAAAACCAATTTTGGAGGTACATATTTTTTAACTAGAATCCCTGTTTAAAACGCTTAAAGTTGACAGTAAAATTTAAGTTTGTTAGAATACTGTGAAACCTAACGTATGAGTTTTAATGAAGAAAAATAGTCTAATACAACGATTACTAAAGATTTGAGAGTTTTATGGTAAAGTTAGAAAGCTCTTATGTGTAAGTAATAACTTACATTACCGAAATATCTTTACATTATATTTCAGAATCAGGATATAAAAACTCATTAGATATTTTAGTACCTACCGTATGAGGCTGTACGGAATCCTAACACGGTGTATGGAAATTACAGAGCTAATAATTTAACCGTATTATTCATAAAAATACCGTACATTTTAAAAGCTTTACTGCAGGTCTACTTATTTGGTTTGTTGTATGGTAAATCCGTGACATCCTGTCTAAATTGACGTACGTCAAATAACTAAAATACACTTTAACTTTTTATGAATAACAGGGTAAGTAAATAATTAAAAAACTTACACAAAAATGTAAACTACGCTTTATTTCGTACTTACGTAATTTCGCATCAATATAATAATGTACTACTAGATTTTACCGCAACTTTGACACACCATACAAAACTGATTATGATTCGTTGGTTGTTTAATTGTATTTTGGTTTACGTTTTTTTGTTGTTTTTTTAGTGTTCCATTTTATTGCATGTTTGTGTCAACGTTATTGTAAAAAAAATATCTTTCTTTTTTTTAACTTTCTCCGCTTGAGTAGAAATTTCCATATTTTTTTACCGTTTAACTAAACCTTCACTGACTGCACCCCGCTGCTTCGCCAGTTAAATTTTCCTTCCAAATATGTTTTATTTGTAAGGTTTCATTAAAATCTATTTCGTAGTTTTTACTTGAAAGAGTTACAGACATCCTTTATTACAAACTTTGTCGTTTATAATATAAGTAGGATTATTAGAACCCTCGTCCGGGCCTTTTCAAATTAAATTTGGAGAAAAACGAACAGCAATTGTTTATATCGAGGTCAAGGAGGTTATCAATTCGACCTGTATGTATGTTTGTATGCACGTTTTTCCACGATTATTTCGATTTTATCAAAACCGATTTTCACAAAAGTATTTTTTAAATTCAGAATAAGTTAAGGTTTTAGTACCTATTTTTAACCGATTTTAGAAAAGACGAAGTTCTCAGTTTGTTTTGTATCAGTTTATTGATGTAGGTTTCGGGTACACGTCCCGGGACCTTATTAATATGTAAAGTAAAAGTAAAAGTAAAAAATGATTTATTCAATACAGGATACAAGATATCGCTTATTGAAAGTCAATTAGACTAATCTAATTAATATTGATACCTTATTTCGTAAAGTATCCTATACTGATAGAGGCGAGGTAGTTCAGGGTGCCCACTAATTGGCTCAGGCAAACAATGTTTGCCTTGCCTTACGACAATGGTCGCCTGGAGACGCCCCCAAACGAGCCCTCCTCTGTCAAATGATTCTACTCCCTTTCGCAATGATTTTACAGCGTAGAGAAGAAAGGGGTAACAAACTCTACTTTACAATTTCTCTCTTTTTTTTTTTTTTTGTTCTTATATATGTGACATTACAATTCAATTTACAATACAAAGAACATAAATTAATACGATTTAAAGTACATACATGAAATAATGAAAATATCGTGCAGAGCTAGACTACTTCCATGCGTCTTTGTCGTTTTCATAATCATCAACATTGTAATAAGCTTTCTTAATCAAACCTTTTTTGATACGAGTTTTAAACTCATTATCATTCAGGATCAAAATCTCTTCTGGGATCTTGTTATAAAATCTTACTTCGTTTCCTATAAAGCATTTGTTTGTCCGTTTTAGTCTGTTCTGTGGAATACTTAGTTTGTTTTTGCTACGCGTTCTGTCTTTTCCATCCGTCCGTCTGTCTGTCTGCCACATGCACTAATTTTCGAAACGGCTCGATTAGTTTTAATGAAATAATTTCACGATATTTTATTTGTCGTCCAAATAATTCTAACAAATATTAAAAACTTAAAAAAAATATGGAAATTTAGAGAAAAATTGTACCAAAATCTTCCTTTTTTGAACACACTTTTGTCGAGCCTCTACTGAGATAATAACCTGGTCAACATACATTAAATAATGATCATTTGTAACTTCACTTAATGTAGATTAACAACAAATATTAAAAATTATGTTAATAAGCTAGCCAAATTTGCAGAAATTACGCTTTTATGGTTGTATGGGCTGTCTCTCTTCTCAACTCTTCCCTCATACTAATATACGCGAGATAGCATTCGTTCGGCCGCCATTTTCGAATCGTTTCTTTATCAGCGCGGCTTATAAAAAAAAATCGTCCCCATATTTAATTCATTCCATTCCGTTGTGCAGAGAGATGGGAGAACGTTACGATGCCGTAGATTGATTGATTGATTGTTGTTATGCTATTTGCCCGTTCAGGTCAGGCAAAGGAACATAGTAGCCAAATATTCATTATTCGTGTTTCCTAAACTAATTATATTACTGGAAACTTCTTAGCGATACACAAAATATTATCAAAATAGCCCCTTACTAGGAAGAACCTGTATTTATGTACAGTGCCAGTAACAATTACAGCCATTGCATACCATTTTCTGATTGCACGGAACCATGAGCTGAGATGAAAATGTTTCATCGTGAGTGTGTTGTCATCCCATACTCCGTAATAGGCTGTGCTTACCGCCGTAATGGGCTTCAAACTTTTTTTTGCCGCCGTAATAGGAATTCCGAATTGTCAGACAAAATATTTATTTAAAATTAATTATCACTCTAAAATAAATAAAACTACAACTGAAATAGAAAATATAATTATCATGACTGTCAAAAAAAAATTCAAATATCTGCTAAAATATTTAGAAATGTTTAATTTCTTACCCTACTTTAAAATGTCGTCAAAACGCGCCGTAATAGGGCATGTTACCCTACCTTTCATAACCAAAATCAGATAAATCGGCGGATTCTCGAGTTTTAGCGAGACTAACGAACCATGATTAATTTTTATATCATGGTTACTTTTTTATCGTGGAGGAAAATGAAATACGCGGTAGGCATAGTGATACAGGACTGATTCCTAAAATCAAAATTGAAAAATAATGAACCGTGCTCAGTTGAGGTCCTTCGAAAGTTTTTGTAAAAAAACATAAAATGATGTGTAGCATTAGACCAATGATCTACGGTAGCTTGAAATTGTGGTACTTTTCAAATTAAAAATAAACGAAAAATAATTAAAAATATTACAGCTGAAAACATAATCAGTAATTAAATACTGTAGTATGGCAAACAAGTTAATGTTTAATAATATTGCTCTAATTCTGGAGAAGTCTTAATTTTAGAGCTTAGTTCTATACTGCGTAGTTACATTGGTTTCAGATTTGTTTTCAGCGGCTCGTTGGTCTAGGGGTATGATTCACGCTTTGGGTGTGTGAGGTCCCGGGTTCAAATCCCGGACGGGCCCTGTGTTTTCATGATTATGTATTTAAATTAGCTTACTATAAATAGTAAGCTTTTTCAGCAGCCATTTTAAATCGAAAGACTTAGTGTTTGTATTGAAAAACATAAACAGGCGGCTCGTTGGTCTAGGGGTATGATTCACGCTTTGGGTGTGTGAGGTCCCGGGTTCAAATCCCGTACGGGCCCTGTGTTTTCATGATTATGTATTTAAATTAGCTTACTATAAATAGTATGCTTTTTCAGCAGCCATTTTAAATCGAAAGACTCAGTGTTTGTATTGAAAAACATAAACAGGCGGCTCGTTGGTCTAGGGGTATGATTCACGCTTTGGGTGTGTGAGGTCCCGGGTTCAAATCCCGTACGGGCCCTGTGTTTTCATGATTATGTATTTAAATTAGCTTACTATAAATAGTATGCTTTTTCAGCAGCCATTTTAAATCGAAAGACTCAGTGTTTGTATTGAAAAACATAAACAGGCGGCTCGTTGGTCTAGGGGTATGATTCACGCTTTGGGTGTGTGAGGTCCCGGGTTCAAATCCCGGACGGGCCCTGTGTTTTCATGATTATGTATTTAAATTAGCTTACTATAAATAGTAAGCTTTTTCAGCAGCCATTTTAAATCGAAAGACTTAGTGTTTGTATTGAAAAACATAAACAGGCGGCTCGTTGGTCTAGGGGTATGATTCACGCTTTGGGTGTGTGAGGTCCCGGGTTCAAATTCCGGACGGGCCCTGTGTTTTCACGATTATATACTTAAATTAGCTTGCTACAGTAAGGATTTTTCAGCAGCCATTATGATCGAAAGACTGAGTGTTTGTATTGAAAACCATAACTAAGCGGCTCGTTGGTCTAGGGGTATGATTCACGCTTTGGGTGTGTGAGGTCCCGGGTTCAAATCCCGGACGGGCCCAGTGTTTTCATGATTATGTATTTAAATTAGCTTACTATAAATAGTAAGCTTTTTCAGCAGCCATTTTAAATCGAAAGACTTAATGTTTGTATTGAAAAACATAAACAGGCGGCTCGTTGGTCTAGGGGTATGATTCACGCTTTGGGTGTGTGAGGTCCCGGGTTCAAATCCCGGACGGGCCCTTTGTTTTCATGATTATGTATTTAAATTAGCTTACTTTATAGTAAGCTTTTTCAGCAGCCATTTTAAATCGAAAGACTAGCCCTGTTATTCATAAAAAGTTAAAGAGCACTTTAGTTATTTCACATATTATGTCAATTTAGACTGGATGTCACGTATTTACCATACAACAAACCAGAGAAGTAGACCTCCAGTAAAGCTACTTAAAATCTACTGTATCTTTATGAATAAGACGGTTAGTGTTTGTATTGAAAAACATAAACAGGCGGCTCGTTGGTCTAGGGGTATGATTCACGCTTTGGGTGTGTGAGGTCCCGGGTTCAAATCCCGGACGGGCCCTGTGTTTTTGACCGATGAAAAAAAAAGGAGGAGGTACTCAATTCGACACGTATATATTTTTTTTCTTTTTTTTTTAATGTATGATCACGCATAACTTTTTACAGAGTAGTCCAATTTTGATTATTATTTTTTTAATCGACAGGACATAACTTGAAGTGGGTCCCATAAAAATTTGGAAATAAAATTCCCACCCTAACGGTAGGAAAATAGGGGTGATTTTTTGGTCAGTGGGACTTTTATGCACTCACAGGTTGCATTGACGTGTTCTGTATTTACATTATAACTTTGAATGCTTACTTACTTAAATATCTTTTGAAATAAAATAATAACATTTCAGCCGAAAGACGTCCACTGCTGGATATAGGCCTCCCCCACAAATCGCCATACCGACCGGACTTGTCGTCCCTGTCAACTATGTCGTCTGATTACCTTATGCGGTGTGAACACTGACCACCTTGTGGGAGAAGAAAACAATAAAACCCTGAAAGAACTGAAAAGCATAAAATAAAACTTTTTATCAAAAAATAAAACCGCCGAAAAAAAACTGTAAAGCATAAAATAATAATCGAATTACTAAGTTCTTAAAGTAATTTAGGGTATCCCAAGTAATTTTGAGTCGGCGCCACAGATTCCTCGTACAATATCACTAAATTAGGTACCTTAAATTTAAAGAAATAACCAAAATTCGTGCGCTACCGCGCATCAATCTTTACGTAATTATGGAATTTGCTTGTGTGGCGCGCCGACTTAAAATTACTTGGGATCCTTATGCTTTTCAGTTTTTTTTTCGGCGGTTTTATTTTTTGATAAAAAGTTTTATCACGATTACATACTAAATTAGCTTAAAATTATTGGATTTTAGATTAGCTAATGCATGAGGTTGTTGTGTTTGTAAGTATTTGAGACATAAACAAGCGACTCGTTGGTCTAGGGGTATGATTCACGCTTTGGGTGTGTGAGGTCCCGGGTTCAAATCCCGGACGGGCCCTATTTTTGATGACCTATCGATTACTACTACCACAGTGCACTACTTCCCTACAGTGGCGCAACGCCTTTGATGTCGACGCTACGCCGCCGCCGTGTAAGTAGCTGTACACACAAAATGAAAAAAAAAAACAATTATTAAGTACTTAATATTTTTATAAGTATTGTAATGCTATCTTTTATTTATATTATTTTGATCAATTAAACATCCGGATTCGGAAATATATATTTTTTTTATAAAACAGCCGAAAGAAGTAATGTTTAATTATATACATGCTGATTGTACATCTAAGAACTTTATTACTATAATACATTATTTTGATAAAACTCGCCACGCACGATAGACGATTAATTTAGTTAATAGATCATACTACCTACATCTGTAGTAAAAAGGTTAGTCGCTTGTTTATGTCTCAAATACTTACAAACACAACAACCTCATGCATTAGCTAATCTTAAATCCAATAATTTTAATCTAATTTAGTATGTAATCGTGATAAAACTTTTTATCAAAAAATAAAACCGCCGAAAAAAAAACTGTAAAGCATAAAATAATAATCGAATTACTAAGTTCTTAAAGTAATTTAGGGTATCCCAAGTAATTTTGAGTCGGCGCCACAGATTCCTCGTACAATATCACTAAATTAGGTACCATAAATTTAAAGAAATAACCAAAATTCGTGCGCTGCCGCGCATCAATCTTTACGTAATTATGGAATTTGCTTGTGTGGCGCGCCGACTTAAAATTACTTGGGATACCCTACATTACTTTAAGAACTTAGTAATTCGATTATTATTTTATGCTTTTCAGTTTTTTTTTCGGCGGTTTTATTTTTTGATAAAAAGTTTTATCACGATTACATACTAAATTAGCTTAAAATTATTGGATTTTAGATTAGCTAATGCATGAGGTTGTTGTGTTTGTAAGTATTTGAGACATAAACAAGCGACTCGTTGGTCTAGGGGTATGATTCACGCTTTGGGTGTGTGAGGTCCCGGGTTCAAATCCCGGACGGGCCCTATTTTTGATGACCTATCGATTACTACTACCACGGTGCACTACTTCCCTACAGTGGCGCAACGCCTTTGATGTCGACGCTACGCCGCCGCCGTGTAAGTAGCTGTACACACAAAATGAAAAAAAAAAACAATTATTAAGTACTTAATATTTTTATAAGTATTATAATGCTATCTTTCATTTATATTATTTTGATCAATTAAACATCCGGATTCGGAAATATATATTTTTTTTATAAAACAGCCGAAAGAAGTAATGTTTAATTAGATACATGCTGATTGTACATCTAAGAACTTTATTACTATAATACATTATTTTGATAAAACTCGCCACGCACGATTGACGATTAATTTAGTTAATAGATCATACTACCTACATCTGTAGTAAAAAGGTTAGTAGGTAGGTAATTACTACGGTATTTTGGTATTGACTACTTAAACAAATTAAAAGACCCACCTCTCGTTGCGGGGAAATCTGTGGAACTTAAATCCTTTTTGAAAAAAATATATCGTCTAATTACTTAATAAACTTCTTTAAGATTAATACGTACTTAGGTGTCAATACAAAAATACAATTACAATAACAAAAGACGGGGGTACCTAAGTGGGGAACATACAAATCTTTTGGCAAAGAACGAGAAACAGCTCCTTCTTACCAAGTCGAGTTACATAATGGCAACGTCTGTAGCCTCAGTCTGTAGCTTCCGGGCTTAATGGCGGAGATGGTGGCACAGTCGACTAATGAAATAAGATCCACGGCGACTCAGGCCAGAAACTAGAAAATAACTAGACAGCTAATAACATGCTATGTCTTTATATGACGTGCAGCATGCAATAGGTTGCCAAATCCCAAAAGACAGTAATGTATTATATTACCGCTAATGTGCGAAACTCAGTTGCAGTGCAGAATAACTAGTTAAAGTTAATCTGCAGACTAACTGGCTGAATCCGTTAGAGTTCGAAATAAAATATTGTTCTCTACATTACCTAGGTAATCTGCAAAATCTTTCTGCAAATTCTGCAGAGTAACGACCAAGCATACGGTAGAGTTCGAAAAACTTATAGATTTCCGTTTAACACAGGTAACCGGTACAGATTTGTCTGTAAATATTTTGTAAATTTTTTGTTCTTTTCTTATTGATTTGATATTATTGTACGCCATAACTAGCAGGTTGTGGACATTATTTTACGTACCTATCACCTTTGTTAACTTACAATCATACAATAAAATATTTGAGTTTTTGAGTTTGAACCCAAGCTCCGCTCGCAACCCAAACCTTTTTTTTTTTTTTTTTTTTTTTAGGCGGGGAAACTCCTAATGAGTACCCTGCAGCCCCGGGGGGAGCCGCAGGGTTATGTGGGGTTCGCACCCACTAAAACCCCGCCGGTGTCCTTCTCGGCTGATAGCAGGAGGGTCGCGGGTAAGCCTGTGGAATTCTCCGCGACCCCCCCCCAGCATTGGCTGTGTAGCCTCTTCACGGGGGACAGGTGGTGATAGTCCCCCCTGAGCGCGGATGGCTCTTCCTACGCCCGACGACGGAACTGGACACCTCGTTCCGTCGTCCTTCTCGGGGCCGTTATGTGACTACACGAGGCCCCCGCCTCGTGCACCCAACGACCCCGGGGTCCTGCAGCGGTGCTGCAGGGCGGATCGGGGCCTATCGGCCCCGCCACGGCGTATGTGATCCACCGTGGTGGGACCTTTGAGGCCCCGCCCGCTCTCCTCCTCGACCGCCCCATCCAGCAGTCGAGCGGGAGCAGGGCTTGTCACTCCCCACATGGCACCACGTAACGTGCCATGTTGGAAGCGTCAAGTCCCCGCCCCTTCCTCCTCGACCGCCAGGTGCTACTAGCCGTTCCACCTTGGCCGCAGCACCCAGCGATCGTGTGTGACAGTGCCCTGGATAGGACACTGCCACCCTCTCCTACGGGGCATTGTGAGCGCCCCATCGCCACGCCCATTGCGGCAGCGACGGCGACATCAAGCCGACCGCAAAGCGTGGAGAAATGACAGCCCGGCATCTACTCCCCTGCGGGTTCGGATCAGCCGGGTAGACCTGTGATCCCAACGGTTGGCGACGTAGTCATCAAGCCAACCGTGGGCAGGACTATTGTTCCCGGCATCTAATAACGCAGGGTTTCTAATCAGCCGAGCCATCAATCCCCACGTGGACGTGCCATTGGGAAGCTCCCAATCCCCGCACTCCATCTCGTCGCCATCCTTCTTCTCCAATCTCTCCTCCTTCCTTCCCTCATTTTTCTTCCTCGCTCAGCAGGGCTTGTTAGTCCCCCCACGGCGCTGAGCAGTTCGCCGTGGTGGAAGTCTCAAGCCCCGCTCTCCGTCTCGACTCACACTATGCTCTCTGATAGGGCAGAGAGCATGTGGAGCGCCACTCCCGCCAGATTATTAGCCACCGGACGATCACACCAAACGGGAAACGAAAAGTGTGATCGTCCGCTGTTGCCCAGGGTGCACCGCGTGGAGGTTCTCTGGCCAGCACCCCTCGCAACCCAAACCTAACCTAACTAAGAGTTTTAATCTAGATTTGAATTTTCGGTTGGAGTTTTTTTGTTTTTCGCACTTTAACGGCGATACATCCGGTAATATCCACATTAACTAGGCAAAATTTCACAAAATTTGCACTTTAACTGACCTAAACAGTTAATGTGCACATTATCAGGAAAAGTGCACATTAACGTATTTTGCACTATAGCGGTGACATATATACAGAGTCATTACGTCAGGTCAGAAACATATTTATGTATCTGGTCTCTGGTGATGAGGAATAAGCTGAATCGTTACCATAAATTAACCTAAACGTATTTTAAAACTAAAATTTGTTAGAATTTGGTTTTAATGTAGCTTACTTACCTGCTTTTGTTTTTGTAGATCTATATGGTTGTATACAAAATTAAAAATAAGAATTAATAATATTTGAATTAACGCTCCATAAGTTTATGTGAACAAAATCACAGCTAAGGAATGGCGGAATTAAAACCACATAAATAAGCGCGATCTACGAGAAAACGGGAAATCTCAGTTTCAGCAAAATTAATTTGTGCTCTAATAAAACCATCTAAATTACTATCAGGGGGTATCTTTATTATTTATAAGATCTTGTTTGTTACAATAAATGTTTGACTGGATACGACATTTAAAATGTTTTTATGACAGCTGTGACTTGGAGTGCAAGCTTCGTCTAAGAATGTCAGTCAGCCTCAGTCCATAGTTTTGTATTAAGTGAAGAACTATTATGTTGATTATTAATTAATACGATATTCAATTAAAAAAATCTTCATTTTTATTTATACAATTTGAATTTCGATTTTTATTGTTAAATTAGTCGACGCGGCGAATTTCGTACCGCCTAACCTATTACTATCATGTTTTGCTCATGTATTATACTTATAAACCTTCCTCTTGAATTACTCTATCTATTAAAAAAACTGCATCAAGATCCGTTGCAAAGTTTTAAAGATTTAATCATACCTAGGGATAGACGCGGGAAATGACTTTGTTTTATACTATGTATTGATTCAAAACAGATGTCTACGAATAACTTGATTTTATTGCAATTAAAAAAAGGAAATCATAATTTTTAACACGCACACACTCGAGTCGACCCAAGCCGCATTCATTGGACATTTGAATCCGATGGCTCACACCAAAGCGTGTAAGAAACCCCTTAGAAAATGACACTTGACCTGTACGAGTTATCATAACACTGCATCTCATCACATTGCAAGGCTGATATTTAAATCAAATTATAAGCTAATTTGCGTATATATAATTGTGAAAACAGAGGGCCCGTCCGGGATTTGAACCCGGGACCTCACACACCCAAAGCGTGAATCATACCCCTAGACCAACGAGCCGCCTGTTTATGTTTTTCAATACAAAGGCTAAGTCTTTCGATTTAAAATGGTTGCTGAAAATTCTTACTATATAGTAAGCTAATTTAAATACAAAGTCATGAAAACACAGGGCCCGTCCGGGATTTGAACCCGGGACCTCACACACCCAAAGCGTGAATCATACCCCTAGACCAACGAGCCGCCTGTTTATGTTTTTCAATACAAAGGCTGTCTTTCGATTTAAAATGGCTGCTGAAAAAGCTTACTATATAGTAAGCTAATTTAAATACAAAGTCATGAAAACACAGGGCCCGTCCGGGATTTGAACCCGGGACCTCACACACCCAAAGCGTGAATCATACCCCTAGACCAACGAGCCGCTTATTTAATGTTATAAATATAAGCACTTGTTTTGCGCTGGATTATAGTTAATTATATTTTTTAATCAAGAAATGCTTACCATACATTTGCGAATTTTAATAATTTATTGTAACTTCAAAAACATCAAAAAGTATAAAATCTCTAGCCGTGCCTTTCGTACAATACAAAAATTAAGTAATGCCTCGTATCTGTGTACTGCGGTGAACTTACCTCAAAACGATTCTCTCAATTTTATTCCAGTTTTCTCCAGCTGTGTCTTGCTTGTAAAAATGCCGTTTTGGAAAAACAATATGATAATCAATAAGCTGAAATAATTTAAAAGGCAACAATAAGAGCTTTGTTTGCAGTTTCCCTGCATGATTGAATTAGAAATGATAAGATCCGCAAAAAATCTCTAGTGACCACTACGCACCGGCACACCCAGAGTAGGCAGACAACCAACTTGGTGTTCGGATGACCTGGAAAAGGTAACGGGAATACAGTAGATGAGAGACACGCAATACCGAATTGGTATAGCGATCTGTTGGGAAGGGATATAATCATCCAGTAGACGACTTTCAGTTAAATAATGATTCTTGGTAAAGGGCAAAAATAGGGCCCGTCCGGGATTTGAACCCGGGACCTCACACACCCAAAGCGTGAATCATACCCCTAGACCAACGAGCCGCTTATATATATTAAAGTAAAAATTAAAGAGCTGAACTGAGACTTTGCACTGGTATTAAAGCATGTGTTGACTCAGATGGAAATTTACTGAAATCTCGCTGTAAGTATGTTTACACTTTCATTGATTTATTTATTTCTTTGATTGATTTTTAAATTTAATTTCGAAACACTCATCAAGCGGCTCGTTGGTCTAGGGGTATGATTCACGCTTTGGGTGTGTGAGGTCCCGGGTTCAAATCCCGGACGGGCCCTCTGTTTTCACAATTACATACTAAATTAGCTAGCGATAAATATTAAAATGTTTGTACTAGACAAATTACTTGTTTGACGCAAGGGTCAGAAATTGCGAGACGGATCCATTTTCATAGAGAAGTCAAGCGAATAAATAAGCTCCTTTTATAATCTGCTTTTGCATACATTTGTTTATCGAATACATTAATACGTAAAATCAATAGGCAAATGACAAACATACAATGCTAACTGTCCTAAAATCATCAAAAATTACAGGTTAAAGTTAAAAAACACTTTGCTGCATACAAAACATACAAAAGAACATTAAACAATTAATGTTTATAAAATAACATGATGTTGCTTATTCTAATATTTTTCTTAAATTCTTATTATTTACTAAAATCTATAATTAAACCTTAGTCCAGACTAAAGGTTTTTTTTTTAGTTATTGGTGAAATAATGTGGAGCATATTTACATCTTTATTTATCTTCCTAATTTTTTTTTGGTTATATTTTAGTCGATACAAGTAAACAGTAGTTCAGTTCTATTCACGCGAACGAGCGTCTCCACAATAAATACTGTAATATTTATTGCACCATTCAAACGCGGCCGGATAAACAGCAGCGAGACGACTCCATTCGAGCCACTTGAATAGGAATTGACTAATTTTGTCCTCGGGAAAAGGAATTGAGGTTTCTTTAAGGTACTATTTATGGAATAGCTTGCTAAATTATCTTTTTATACTCATTTAATACACACACCTGAGTCACTTATCAATTCACACGATAAATTACTTAAATTCTTAACATGACAATTATCTTCTTCTTTAGTCCGAAATACCAACTTCTGCACAAACGCTGCCGTTACCTAAGGTACCTTCTTCAACCAGCAGTGGTAGAGCCTTTCCTAAGGCTGACATTCACAGTCGTGTCGCAGCCCGAACTCGGACTCCAAATGTCCAAATATAATTTTAAATCGTTCTCTGCTCTAAATTGATATACATAGTCGATTTCCGACTTTGTGACAGTAAAACATATGCTTGACGGAGTATAAGACAGCTCGAGCTAAGATAATGAGTACTCGGGAACTACTTGTTACTTGTATCTATCATACTCGTCAGAGAAGTCTCCAAACACGGACTGTGAATGGCAGCCTAAGAGACTTCTGTCCTTTGCACGCATTGGCTCCGTTTATTCATCATCATCATCATCAAGGCTGCGGGTCCACGCTGGATGCAGGCCACCTGCGATCGGTACAGATGGAGAGCCTTGAGGGAGGCCTATGTCCAGCAGTGGACGTCCTACGGCTGAAATGATGATGATGATGATGAATCAGTCGTAAAACGTCCACTGCGGAACATATCGACTGGTCATGAGCAACTCGCATCCAGTGTACTTACTGCCACAGCTTTCACCAGGGGCCTATTTAATATAACTTACAAATTGTAGAATTGTAATTGTAATTTACAGGCTACAATTTACAAGTTTTTGTTTAATAAAAAAAACGAGTTACAAGTTTAAAATTGTAGAAAATTTACAAATTGTAGAATTGTAGCTACAATTTTACAATTCTCTGTTTAATAAAGGTTTTCTTCTTACAGGTGAAAACTTACATATTTGTAAAGAAAACAGCTTTATTGAACGCACAATTGTAATAAAAAGTTTACATATTTGTAAATTGTAGTAAAATTTCTACAGGTAGATCGTCATGCGTCAGATATTTACAATTAAGTGCATCAATCTTTAAGTGATTTATTTGAAAAAAAAAAGTATGAGTAGTAGGGTAAAGCAGTAGTTATAGGTTTAGACTCTTCTGTTTTAAGTACTACAACTGTACTGCTTGTTTTTAGAATACTATTTGAAATACTTAAAAATTACTAAGGACCAATATCTGACTTGACCAATATTTGACTGCTCCGTGGATCAGTTGGCAGTGCTGTGGACTGAGTAAGCGTGTGCACCCTGGTTCGATTCCCGGGCGGGGCGAATATTGATATGATGAATATCTATCGATGTTTGTTTCCGGTCTGGGTGTAATGTTCGTCTCTGTGTGTGTTTGGGCACCCTAGATACAGGTTCTTCCTAGTTAGGGGCTCTGAGTGTGATGTGTTATTATTATTTTATTATTTATTATTAATATCTAACGCATTAGGGAGCCCTTTTTTTGATAAAAAGCCTTATGACTATGACTTCTTTTTAGAGTGGCGTCACTGTTCGCGTTAAAGAACAAGTTTATTAATTTTTATTTTCGTATAAACTTGTCCGGATCGGCAAGCGCAGCGTAGGACGTCCACCGACCAGATGGACGGATGATCTGCGCAAGGCTGCGGGTCCACGCTGGATGCAGGCCACCTGCGATCGGTACAGATGGAGAGCCTTGAGGGAGGCCTATGTCCAGCAGTGGACGTCTTACGGCTGAAATGATGATGATGATGATGATAAACTTGTAGCTACCATTCTCATAGAAATCTGCAAGGGTTTTCTAAACTTGAAAACTTTTATTAAACGGCACTTGTAATTGGAATAGGTAATAGTAAGATTGTTACCTGTAAAATTGTAAAATTGTGGGGTTTATTAAACAGCACTTGTATTATTAAACAGCACTTGTAATTGGTACAATTGTGAGGTTTTTACCTGTAACTTTTTTACAATTTGTAAGTTTTATTAAAAACAAATATGTAGCTTTTTTTCACAATTGTGGACTTGTAAGTTATATTAAATGGGGCCCAGGTCGTCTGATTACCTTGTTGGGGGTCTGACTACTCTGCGTCCTCATACATACATTTTATTACAAATTTTAACCAGAAGTAGCCGGCTTAATAACTTGAATTTGTGTTTAACTGTCTGTAAAAAGAGTTTGTTGATTTTAAGCGGAGGCTTCGGAATGGCGGGGTCAACAATAATACACGCTGTGGACCGCGCGGCCTCGCCACACAAATAGCAAGTCATATAGCCTGCGCAGAGATATAACGTTTTAGAAGTCACATTTTATGATTAAATATACGAATAGGGGCTACCCTAATGGGCTAGCAAATTGTGATTCAGTGCTGGGCCAGCCCAGCCAGCCCTTTCTGCTCGACAAAACTTCTAAATATTAAACTTTAGAATATATTGGATTTAATATTATTGAAACACACTCTATCATAATCATTAAAATGCACGATTTAAAGTAAGTAAAAAAACATATTTTAATTACTGTAGGTATGTATGTTAAGTACCTACTTTGACAAAACCCCAATCACATGGCATGACTAAAAACGTGTACAGGTGTTTTAGTAATTATGATTAGCTAAGGTTAGGCACCAAGTTAGTGCAATTATTTCTTTGCATTTATATTTTCCTGTGGTCAATGACCATTTCTACTTCAATTAAAAGCTCTGTTAAAATTTTGGGGCAGGTATTCACTCTGACAAATTTCCCGGAATCCGGCAAATGATCCGGCGCATCCCGCACAATCAACATTGCGTCTCCATTAACAGAATCCATGCTAAAATCGATCGTAACACTTTTATATTACGGTTCAAGTTTCATTTGACAAATTAACTGCATTCAATACGTAAGAAGTTTACCTTTATAAGATTGATCGAGTGGGGTAAGGATGGAGATAATCTGGAGCTGAGGATAACAAAAAAGGGCAGTGACTTGTCAAATTCATGGCACCTTTAACATGGATTTTGGATGTGGATCCGAAGAAATTTGTTTTGATGGAGAACAAGCTGAGAACAAATTATACAGTGCATTGTTGGCTGTAATAGTATTCTTTGAGTTTTTATCGGAAGTCAAATTTTGAATACTATCCCGAAACTTTAACTACTTTCATTAAATTTATTGTACAGAGAAAACATATATTTAAGTATTATTATTAACTTTCAAATAAAATAACTAAATATATAAAACAGTCTATTGAGGTTTTTAAAAATCTATTGGTTACAAAAATTTAGAAACGTTTAATTATAATCAAACTTCTTATCTTGAGCATCTCGACATCTCAGGTAGACAGAATGATCCCAGTCAAATTCTATTGACGTTTCATTAATTTAATCCAGAATCTCAGTCCTTTTTTATCGCTTAACGTGGGCTGATCCGCGATTTGCAGCCTTTTAAAAGGTCTTCTGTTAATATTTTTTTTAAATTCTTAAACATTCGTCTTCAGAAGGGCAAGTAAATAGTAATAATTATCAGTTTTCAGTTTAATGTGTTCACAGCTGTAGTTTTTAATGAGTAAACATTCTTTGTGCGTAAAAGTTAAGATTTTTCGTGATTTACAATAAATTTAATCAATTACTAAGCGGCTCGTTGGTCTAGGGGTATGATTCACGCTTTGGGTGTGTGAGGTCCCGGGTTCAAATCCCGGACGGGCCCTATGTTTTAAAATTCTGTTTTTATAAATTAGATTCTGATTTCAAATGTTCCTGAGCGTAACTTGTGCTTTCCTTCTCTATCAGGACTTGGAAGTATTATGCGCCAGCCTTACAAATATTATAATGGTCAAATGTGTGCGTGATCCTTTTTTTGTGTGACTAAGGATTATTGATGATTATACGATTACTCGGCGATAAATGTCTTCGGTGACTTAGGAGAGGAAGCTATTCAATTTTTTTTTTTAATCAATGTTTTTATTTTCTATGCCATTATTGGATCGCATTAGTTTATTTAAATTATATAATGGAAAATATCCTTAGGAATAACTTAGGGTGAAAATGAGTGTTATTACGACTGCGAAAAAGATGTACGTACCACCCTAATTAGTCTTATTAGTCACGTTGGAGACATCGGAATAACCCTCGCAAAAAACAAAGCGTCCGGAAAAAATCTAAATATTGCAAGCTAATTACAGAAAATTATCATGAAAACACAGGGCCCGTCCGGGATTTGAACCCGGGACCTCACACACCCAAAGCGTGAATCATACCCCTAGACCAACGAGCCGCTTATTTATGGTTTTCAATACAAACACTCAGTCTTTCGATCATAATGAATGCTGAAAAATCTTACTGTAGCAAGCTAATTAAGTATCTAATCGTGAAAAAAGCAGGGCCCGTCCGCGATTTGAACCCGGGACCTCACACACCCAAAGATGAATCATACCCCTAGACCATTGAGCCGCTAATTTAGAGATTTCAATACAAACACTAAGTATTTACATTGATAATGGCTGATGAAAATTTGTACTATAGCAAGCTAATTTGAATTCATAATCATAAAAACACAGGGCCCGTCCGGGATTTGAACCCGGGACCTCACACACCCAAAGCGTGAATCATACCCCTAGACCAACGAGCCGCTTATTTAGAGATTTCAATACAAACACTAAGTATTTCCATTGATAATGGCTGATGAAAATTTGTACTATAGCAAGCTAATTTGAATTCATAATCATAAAAACACAGGGCCCGTCCGGGATTTGAACCCGGGACCTCACACACCCAAAGCGTGAATCATACCCCTAGACCAACGAGCCGCTTATTTAGAGATTTCAATACAAACACTAAGTATTTCCATTGATAATGGCTGATGAAAATTTGTACTATAGCAAGCTAATTTGAATTCATAATCATAAAAACACAGGGCCCGTCCGGGATTTGAACCCGGGACCTCACACACCCAAAGCGTGAATCATACCCCTAGACCAACGAGCCGCTTATTTAGAGATTTCAATACAAACACTAAGTATTTCCATTGATAATGGCTGATGAAAATATGTACTATAGCAAGCTAATTTGAATTCATAATCATAAAAACACAGGGCCCGTCCGGGATTTGAACCCGGGACCTCACACACCCAAAGCGTGAATCATACCCCTAGACCAACGAGCCGCTTGGTAATGGTTTTCAACACAGCCTTAATTCTCATTTCATTAAGTGCATTTTTTTGAAATGAAATCGTAATAAGCTAATTTAAGTTCATAGCAGTGGTTTATAGTCACGAAATCTTCATTAATTCCTTAAATTCTTATACACTCAATGCGTGAATAAAACCCTAGACCAATGAGGCACTTTATAATAAAAACGAGCATTCCCGGCTTAATTCATTACGCCATAGAATATAAGATACTACTAAAGACTTGGCTCTATAGACTATGTTCTTTTGACTGCCCAGAATGGGCGAATAAAAAAACAAACAACAACAACAGACCACCTGTCAAAATATGTAAACAACGGAAAAAAAATTACACCTTGGGTTACATTATTTGAGTTTAAGTAAGGATAACTAATTATTTTGTAAATCTTATATAGCCTGTGACACTCGGGGATAGTGTAGCTTCCTACCAGTGAAATAATTTTTCAAATCGGTTCAGTATTTCCGGAGCCTATTCGTTACAAACAAACAAACAAATCTTTCCTCTTTATAATATTGGTATAGATAAATTTGAAGAAAAGTAGGTTTCACTCACTAATTATGTCAGTTTTAAGGTTCGGTTCGACAGTTTTTAAGATTTAGACATACATTTGTACTACATATTTTATAATTTTTTTGGATTTTGTCTACGTCGTAACATGTATGAATTAGGCCAATGAGCCTGGTTTTAACAAAACAACTTAATGATCAAATGCAAGAATAATTTAAACACTGAAGGCTCTGTTCATAATGAACTGAAAATAACTGACATGATTGACAGAAAAAATGGTTCATAGAGCCGTTTTACGGCGTCTATATGTACGCAACTGAAAAACATTATGCTATTTTCAACGATAAGTAACAATTTCGTATTAAAATCCGGTTTGTGGGGATGTGAGGAGGTGCGGCGGACCCCCACCTCGACCCCCACCTCGACCCCCTCTATTGTTTCCGCTTTAAATCTTAGCTTCAGACGTCAGATGCCTTAGCGAGAAATTGGGTCAAACTAGATCGTTGAAAGTACTTAAGTAAGATATTATACTTAGTATCTAATAAGCTATGTTCAAAATTATTATACTTACACTAAAGCTATGTGAATGAATTAGTTGACTTGCCCATATCTATAGATTTCGTTAGCAAACGCTACATCCTAAAGTTATCGATTTGTTCCTATTCGAATTTAAATCCGTCGTCGATCTAAACGCATGGTATCTTTGCCGTAGTAATGTATTAGGCGTTACGCATTTATTAAATACAATACCGACATTAAAAGAAATTTAAGTACAAAGACTGAGCTTGATTATAATATAAAAAAGATAAAATTTAACTAGATAAATCAAAACTTAACACAATTCATATCGTAATCTACCGATCAGTAGCCGACAGTCAGGCACCCTCACAAACTCAGATCATAATGCCATCCAAGTGACGTCACAACAAACGGCCACGTGAAGGCTTTACCGCTTATCTGAGACGAATGCCGGATGAGCGGCACTCGCTAGATAACGGGACAATGTGGCTGGTACGGGTACGGCTGGTAGCTGGTAGCGCGCGCGGCATCGACCGCTGGGCGTGGCGAGTCCCCGCCCCGCTAGACAGAGACCTCTAATCTCGGTTTAACGGATAACTGCCGGTTAAACCGGAGAGGTGGTTGGTGGAGGCAGGCTGGGTGTTAGCGAATGTCGACGCCTAGCGAACGCGATTGGGCTGGGTTTATACGCGGATTAGGATTGGTATATGGATTTCGGCACATAAGATGTTTCAGGCGACTTCAGTTTAGCTAGTCGGACGTGTTTGGCCTTGTGTTGTGATGACGAAACATGAAAGTGAGCGTGCACGGCGGTATAGTGAACGCATTTTATTAACTATAGGTAATTTGGGTTTAGGTACTTTATATACAGCACCACCACCAGTGAAGTTAGATAAAAAAAAAAAAAAAATAAAAATTAGAATTTCGTGTTCTATTAATTCTTTAATCAATCCTAAATTGCAAAACTAACTTTAATTCTATAGAAATAAATGTAATCAGTAAAAAAGCTTTGAAAATTTGCTTTTCTAGTATCTTACTTATAATTTATATTTTCTTCTGTGATTATATTCGATCTTACTAATGCTGCCACAAAATTATTATTGGATAGAAGTAATAGTCATAGTGATTCTTAAAATATTTTTCCTCTTTCCAAATGTCATGTTCTCAATAGCCTTTCAGCTTAGCAAACAAAGACAATAACAGTTTCAATTATCACCAGAATGAAGTAGTTTATCTTATTAACAAGTTCCACTTTAGTGACAGCTCACGTCTTTTAAACATAGCCTTTATTAGAACTAGCGAGTCTACTAACTGACTACATGTACCCATCTAAGTGATGAACTCAAAACGCTCTTGATGCAAGAAAAGCTTAATTTAAATAACTCGAAATAATATTGAATAGGTACCAATTTTTTTGTTTTAACTCTCTTTAATCTCTATCTAGTAGTAAGTGTTATACAATTTACGTAAGTACATTTTATTGCAATATTATGTAACACGTATTATGATCATAATGCCATGTTATTTATAATCATGCAATCATACTCCTTTTATGGGACTGAAGTGTTTCAGTAAATTTTGTACGTGCAACAATGAAATGTAGGTATATCTAAGAGTTGTACTAAAAGTATTGACACAAGTACAATACTGAGTAGGTACTAAAAGTATTGACATGTCACTGCAGACAATTTTTTATAAACTTTCAATACAAAAGTACTACTTGTCCTCTACAGACCACAGATCGCTTCTTTGACCAGTATTGTGTGACCCTCATGCAGGAAAATTTATTTATCATAACGAAATATTATAGAATCTTGCTCATCACTTCAGCCTTTGATACAACAACAAATACTTTTATCTTCAACAGTGCGGAGAGAGTTCAAAACTGATTGAAAGCTAATTCAAAAGCGACCGTATTGACTATATGCTCTCGGTTTTCTAGGTTTAGTTCAAATATTGTTTTGTTTTAAGGCGTAAAGTGTTTGTTTGACCAGTTAGTGTTAAGTTCTGAGGTGCCGATGATCTGAGCGGCGCCGTTACTTTTTTTAAACTATGATCTTGTTTTGGAGAAGTGTGAACTCTCCTTAAAATAGAGTTATTTGTTTTAGATATAAAAGAATAGCTTTAGTTACGTCTCGGTTAAAATTATTTTAAAAATTAAATAATTACTTAGACTTATTATAATACGGACCTTTAACAACTTATTCTTCAAAACAAAATAAACTGCCAATGCCTTCCACAATTTTAAGTAATTTAGCCGAAAATAATTTCATAAATTTGAATATTTGTCGCGAATACCGGATACTTACGCCATTTAAGGCCTCGCTCGTAAGAAATTAAGACAAATTAACTCGCCAAGGTAATATTGTTAAGGAGCCACGTACAAAATTATGGGAAGCCGTGACAATTTTTTCCCGTACATCCCGGAGGCGGCGGGAAAGCTGCTGTGATTTATTTAATGAATAAAAATGCTCTACCTAGAGCGGCGACCAGGCGCCATTTTGCAAGAAGCTAGGATATCACAATTAGCCTCCATAATAGACTTTTAAATAACACATTTTGGCTGTAATTATAATGTTTAAATAAAGTGGCTCTTATCAATATTAAGGTGCCATTATCAAAAGATTTATAGTGTCAGTAAAACAAAATATTTTACTTTGTTTTATATTTTCGTTCTTTGATATTTAATTAAAATAAAGTAATTAGCCCATTAGTGACAACTGGGAGTAACCATATCCAGTTTGTTTCAATATAAAAGATAAAGCACTTTAAAAAAATAAAAATACAAACAAGGTACTAGTCGGTGTTTGAAAACTACACCGCGCATCGAATATGCGACGCTACAAATTAATAGGGGTTGTCGCAAGCCCGGTTCGGGGCGAATTACAAGTGTAAATAATCTAGCTCGCCCAACCACCGTCTCCTGTGAGAAAAAAAAAACGAAACTCGTTAAAAATAGCGGCTTAAAAAGAAAAGCGCTGAAACGGGAAGGCTCGGGTGGTATCGGTTTTTCTTTGGCGGTGGGGGGTGGTGGTGAAGACAGGCGGTCACTGGGCGGGGCTCCAGGCTTCAGTACCGCGCCGCCGGCCGGCCCGACCGCACGTGCGACGCACAGTTGCTTGACATGTATGTTGAGTGACACGACATGTTTATGCTGTGAACCAACATGGACTTCCAAAGTGCTATGGAGACATTCGCTGAAGCATGGGCTGCGGCCAACACTGTCAAGTCTGAAGCGCCTAGTGATCTGTCACAGGTTAGTTTCATTAATTACAATTATTATTAAAATATTTATTTAATTAATGTAGGTATTTATGAATATATTTTTAAATTATACGTTTTTTTTTTTAAGTTAAATATAATGTTTCATGCTTATCGTTCTGACAGTACTTAAACTTCTAATTCTTCTAAAATTAAAATTCTAACTTATTGTAATTTTACTGTTTTTAATTGTTTAATAATATTTTTTTATGTTTCCATTTAATTAATGTACTAACCTAACTACCTAATAACAATTATATATATTTTAACATAATCAATCAATTTTTTAGCTAGGAGCTATCTCCTATGTATGTGTGAATGTAAAACTCTATTATTGGTCTCTCAGATATTATTAATTTGCCTTTTTTTTCTTTAAAATAATTATCATAATAACGTTTATGTTATGTATATTTTTTGAAAACAAATGTTTCGTATCTATATGTATTTAATTTAAGTTAAGTTATTTAGTCAAGAAATCGAAATGCGGAAAAATCTCCAGAAGACTAACTCGTAATAGTGACATTTAAATGTAAACCTAGGAGCTCGGAGAACTTCGTAACACAATGATATGGGTCTTGGAGTACACTTTGTATGGGAAAATAAGAAGTTGTTTACTATTTTCCCTACTAAAAACGGTTCCTAATAAAAAGTTCCCAAAAACGATAGGTTTTCTGAACCTTTCCTAGACTTTAGAGAGAGAATATTTACGAACTAACTATACACATGAATTATCAAAATCAATTTACCCGATCCCGAGTTTAAGCGAGACTAACGAACAGCACATAATAATGTTGTCTTTTTCAGTCAGTTACAGGTTGATTTGTTATACCTGCAACTAACTGAAAATATTCATTATCTAAGCAGAATCAATACCTAATTGATTTTATGGCATTAAATTACTAATACTTCCCTAAAGTTTTAGAGCCATAATACGTAAAGTTAGCCGAGTACAACTCCGGTTTTCTTGATCGGCATGCAGGTTGTGTCCTCCTAATTATCGTAGCGATTATCTCAAAATTATTAATTACTCTGAATATATTGCGAAATAGTTATTAGTAAAAACCAATCAGTGCAACGCAAATCAAAGTTCCGCAATCAAATTTTAGATAGAGCGTGTCTTTAATCGAATAATTCTTAATATTATTATTCGATCGCTCCGATAGCGGTGTTTATAAATATTCGCTGGCGAGCTAATCCATTATCGTGGATTATTGTTTTCTGCGATAAAATTGTATTACCTTCGAGTTACTGATATCGCGGCTCGCATAAATCATAGCTCTACGTACCGGTGCGGTAAATGTATTTTTTTGCTCAGATTGAATTTTTATTACTTTGGTTGGTTTTATTTTAATAATTTCGGACTTCGTTATTCTTTCATAAACTAAATGCCTACACAGTTAATCTTTATTATAGTGCACAAATTTATAAAATTTTACTCTTTTTGCAGTAGATTTAAATTAAGACGCGTGTTCGGTAGCATCCCGCGAGCGCAATATCTAACTTTCATTATGTTTTGTTATCATCCGTCTCAATAAAATATCTTCGTCATGATTACCATCTTAAAAGTAATCGATGTAACGACAGCAATCACCGACATGAAATACTTTTCCGACAAAAAAAGAACCAGAGCTGAAATCACAATGGTTCATAACCAAAAAGTTGTTTATTATCCGAACGTAAATAGTTATAGAGGTAGAAAGTGGCTCGTGCCAGGCGAGGCGGTAGCAAAAACTAGACAGGTTATCGTCAAATCCGTGGTATTACCCACGTAGGTGGAATATTCGGGCAATTGCTGCGAGCGGTGTGGAGCGGTGGCCAACAAAGAGGTCCCGATCTCGGACCTCATTACTCCGCCACGCGCCTCGCTCTTTGTGTCGTTATTATGAGTATCATGCTCGATGATCCAGCGAGCCGTTACGTTTTGTCATCGAAAATAACATGATGATACCAACATTACGACTTTGATTAAAGGAACATAATAGAAATCATGCTACGACGTTCGACACAACTTAAGCAAGCAAAACTTAAACTTAAACTTTTACGTAGGATCTCTTTGCTGAAAACAAAAAAAGAAAGTCTAATAATTGTCGTAGTTGCTGAACAAAACGTTGAAAAGATTTTTCCTTTTCCACTTCATGAGTTATTGTAATTATACTAGATTATAGAAGATTACTAAATTATTACAAAATTTTGATTGTTCGAGCCGAGCACCCAAGTTCCCCGGCATATCCAAGATCGGCAGAGTCGACGCCGGCACCGTTACCATACCACTCAAATCACGTCCACCTTTGTAATATAATATCCAATCGCTCTAGAATAGATTGCGGCTAACAAGTTATTTACTTTGACATTTTAATATACTTGTTGTAATAAAAATAAAAAAAAGGAAATCAAACTATTTAAAAAGGTAATTATAAAAATACTGTGTCGGCAACAGCCACCGTACGCGCCGGCACTCCAAGGTGCCTTTGTTAGGCTAAGCCAATAAGATTAATTTCGTGAGGTCAATTACTGCCCAATATGTGTAAGTAATGTATTGGTTGCAATATTGACAATTGAGGTTTCGAAAGGCTACTTTCGATTCGGTAGAAGTTTTCGTTTTTTTGGAAAGAGAATGATTAATACGCGGGATCGGCAGGCGCTGGGTGCTGGGTAGTTATCCAGTAGTTGTATACTTGAGATTGACGGACGAGGTCTGTGACCGGGCCGCTGGGCGGGCGGGCTGGGGCGAGGGTGGCGGGGGGGTATGGGCCTGCTTCTGACGATGAGCAAGCTGCATTGCGAGGGCTCGTCCGCCAAAAACTAACCATAAATTACTGCCTCCCGCGGACGACACACGAGCTTTTTACCGGCCCCGGTTCTGATCGTGCTCGTAATACTCACTCGTTTTTCATTTGCATCAGGAATTCTCAATTGCTTTTTGTGTTTTCATAACTCAAATAACTGTTTAATTAAAAATAAACATCGGTTACTTCCAAACTTTTTGCCAAGAGATAAAAATTATTCAAGTTCCTTTTTACCAATGTAGTGTAAAGTTTAGAAAAAAAGTAGTCAATTATGAATTACTAGAGGCTGCCCCGCGGTTTTTCCCGCGCAGTTTTCTAATAAACACAAAATTCCCGTTTTTTTCCGTTCCCGTGGGAATTTCGGGAAATCCCTTCTTAGTGCTAACCTACACTTCCTAAGGAACCTACATGCAAAATTTCAGCCCGCTACGCCCAGTAGTTTCGGCTCTGCGTTGTCTGTCAGTCAGTCAGTCAGTCAGTAACGGAAGAGTTTTATATATATTGATTACGATCAAGATGTGCAAAAAAAGTTGAACATATTAAAATGATTGACGTTCGTTACGTCACTTTAAAGTGAACCGGGCGCATTAACAAAAATGTAGCCTGCAATACAAGTCTTTCAACTACTTTTTTAAAATATTCATCATATTCGAAGATATGAGCCGGACAGCCTTTCTCCAAGGGAAGGCGACGAACGCTCTAGCGATTACCAGTTTTTTTGCCCCCCTCATTATGCAGATTCAGGCGAAAAAGGAATAAATTTAATAACACGCGTTCGTGCGCCTGCGTTATCGAACGCACTTGTTGATAATCTGCTCGCTGTTTCGCATTCTGCAATTATTTCTTCAGAGATCGGCGCCCACGCCGCCGCTGCTGCCGCGCCGCCCGCGCCGATTCAATGTCCCCTGTTTCATTCAATTATGTACTCTTTTGGAAAAATTCTGAAAGCTTTGATTTTGAAGATACTTTTGTTTGCTTTAGAAAATCGCTTAGTTTAATGTTTTTTTTTGGTTATGTAGCTAATTTAAACTTTTGTGATACATAAATAAATTTCACTAAAACTCTAGATTTCTTGAATTCATATGCATCAAACTTAATTCCCCACCAGTATGTAGAGTCACCGATACGCAACCTTCTATAACATGAATTTCAAAACCTTATATTGCTATAATAGGTTTTTAGAAATGTTGCTAAAAGGTACCTATTTTATTATTACTTAATCCTCGATAGCTAAATGCAATTTGATAACAATCGATCGGCACCTGATCGATTCTGTAGCTTTTATTCCGTTGTGACGAAACGAAGTTAAGTTATTGACTGTTTCGTTGCGTGATACAAAAACTTACACACTTAAAGCATTGTTATCTGGAGTAAATAAGTTTTAAATTGAGTTTTAGATTATCAGTGAGTCAAATGAGCAACTAGGCCGGCCAATCATAAAACGGACTAGATGGGTTCCACACCAATATTGCAGCAGGCTTAACTATTTTAATGATACATTTACCCTGTTATTCATAAAAAGATAAAGAGCATTTTAGTTATTTGACATATGTCAATTTTGACTGGATGTCATGTATTTACCATTCAACAAACCAGAGAAGTAGACCTACAGTAAAGCTACTTAAAATGTACTGTATCTTTATGAATAAGACGGTTAATCTTTGGAACTAATTAAAATAACCAAAGAAAGAAATACCTATCTTCTATGATTGATGTAATTCGGCTTGTTACTGCTGACCTGATGCCTGATTTCACGTAGTTGAAAAGCTTAAGCCATACTGCGATTGCCAACCCGTATGGCGATAATGATAAACTATCTCTCTAACTTTTGGCCTTGTGGCGATTTTTGGGAGAGGCCTATGTACAACAGTGGACGTCTGTCGCTGAGACGATGATGAGGAGAACACAGTTTAAATTCAATGCAGAAAATCCTAGTTATGTATTAAATTATCTGATAGCTATTCTGGTGCGGAACACTAGTTATGTTCATCTTTATCTAATGAGCATGTTTTATTAGAAAAATAGAATGCTTGACCCGCGACCCGCTTATCTCACAGTTAGTAAATCGGTCACTTTTAGGATTAATTGGGAAAAATAAAAATTCCTTTACGTATTTAATAAGTAATACAATCAGAAATACATTTGCAAACAAATGCAGAAGAAAAAGCGTTCACAGATTTATAAATAATTAAAAAAATCTTATTTAAAATAAACTTTTATTTTTATTTAAATTTTATATTAACTTACTTATATTAAACTAGAGGCTGCCCCGTGGTTTTTCCCGCGCAGATTTCTCATAAACACAAAATTCCCGTTTTTTCCCGTTCCCGTGGGAATTTCGGGAAATCCCTTCTTAGTGCTCACCTACACTCCCCAAGGAACCCACGTGCCAATTTTCAGCTTTCTACGCCCAGTAGTTTAGGCTCTGCGTTGTCTGTCAGTCAGTCAGTCAGTCAGTAACGGAAGAGTTTTATATATATTGATTATGTAGCACCTCCACCTTACTTTTCTTATTGAATATGACAATTAGTTGTAGTTGATCAATTACCTGCTAAATTAAATTTAGTTAAACACGGCTTAGATTTGAATCACTGCTCACCTAGCCACTATTTAATCTTATTCTATTGTGCGAAAAGTAACCACCCGGGCAAGCATCGAGCTCAGTGCTAGTTCTGCTAGTAAATACGGCACAATTAGAAGACTCCCAGTCGTGAGAGGAAATGCATGTTGTTAGTTCTGCGGCCCACCTAATAAGGATCATCTGCACACCTGAGCTGTTAAATTAATAATGGAACAGATGTCGGGCTTACTTGCGAATCCTGAGAAGTACCTGCTTAAATTCGGAGCTTATTACATGGAGGAGAGTTTAAGTGATTGGTATGCGGCTAGATCGTGAGACATCTTAGTGTCTAATTCACATGTAATAATCTGTACCTACAATATTATTTATTTAGTACCCATTGAGGTGGTAGGGGTGGGTTTGTTCACGTTACTAAAGAAAGTGCTATGGTTTATATAAATATTTAATTTATTTGAAGCATAACATAACATAATCTCACGCCTTTTATACCACGAAGGGTTAGGCAGAGGCACCAGCTCTAGAGCCAGACCCACGTTTAGCCGAGTTTATGCTTTATTACCAACGTGACAAGGGGCCAGCTTGTTGTTCTTTATTTGAAGCTTGCCAATTTATACGACAAAATTAAATTGAGAGCACTATAAGTTTGTGTGTAGGTATAAATCAATGAAATTCTGTTTCTTTCCTAACTAAATCGATATGCCTGAACTTTAATGTAATGTTTTGGAATAAGATTTGTAAAGTATTCTATAAGAAATAATACCTTATACCACTTTACAATTAATCAGCTACAGGAATTAGTGAGAAGCAAAATAAAACAATGCTCCACTTTTTCCTACTGGACAGGAATATTTTCGTCAAAAACACTTACTTGCAGTTGCAACCGGATTGCTCTGGCCAAAAACTGGCCATCCCGCCTTAGCCTTGAATGGCTTAGCCGCTGGCCACGAGCAAATAGCTGACGAGGGCCGCGGGCGCGCGCTGCATACAGAGCAGGGTAGGCTTGCTGTTGCGCGGAGTCGCTGAATTACTTTAGTACAAATTCTTTACCTTCCTATGTACCAGATGTAGCCAATTTTTTTAGAATAATAAAGTTCAACTATGTAAAATAACAGATTTTAATTGTAATTGGTGTTAGGAATTGACGGCACGGTGTCGCTGGTTTACTTTAGTTTATTTAAAAATTGCAACTATAAGATGTAGAGCAAGATGGAACAGATTGTAACTGTATTCGATTTTATAGAAATTATTATGGTATTATGTACTCTAAAATTCAATTTATTTATACATATAATATATTTATGAATATCAACTGCCCGAATAACTAAAAGCTCATTATCTCAAAGCGACTCCGTGGCCGCCGCTGTTCGGCTGGGTAATGGAGTATTTCGTATTTGCTTCTTTTTTCATTTTTTGCAAGTTCGATTACGCGAACGCGATCTCCTTAACGTTCCCCGCGAAATTCGGGAGCGTCTCAGACGTCCAGCCTGCGGAGATATTAATTATTGATTGATGCGTAAATATTGTATGGCCCGCAAGATTACAGGGATCCCACTCCATTATGTCGTAACTCTGTGTTTTTCCACCGTAGTTACAGCGCGCGGTAATTTTTCAACATCCAACCGAAGTTCATGGATTAAGATTCCTTTTTAGTCGATACAGTTTCGGGTTTTCGTGCTGCTAAGTGCGTAATCGTGCGCGTTGCCAAAAGCAAAAAACGTTTTCGAAAGGCACACGAGAACTTTTCTCTTATCGTCGCTTTTGTTGGGGCTCGTGATAATGATCGCGCTATATGTGATATTAATAATGGAACAATGGATGTTAATTACGAGAGCCGCTGAATGCGTCAGCTGCCGGCGCGGCGGCCTCAAGAGTGCGGGACACAACCACTCCACGAAACCCCACCTTTTAATCCTTGGTTAGCGAACTATTCTAGCATTGAAAAACCAATTCGACAAATTTAATATACTTTTAGTTTATTTTGAAAGATAAAGAGTCGCATCGTCCTAATTGGCCACGTTCGTACGTTGATACAATGCGTTTTCATATTGAGTTCAAACTACATATATAGATTTCTTCGACGGCTTGTTAGCTAGGAAACTTTGAAAAAATCTGTCCCCCTTACCACAAAAAAGTTAGACCGGTCTAAAATCGCCAATTTGTATGACGAACTAGTGATTTAAACCTAGTGTATTGATTTAGACCCGGTTTAACTCTTTTTGTGGTAGAGCCGTGTATGTTTGAACTCATCGTAAGACGAAAACCCGTCATATTATCCTACGATCTCAGTCGATTAGGAAGACGCCTTGAATAAAACTAATTGTTAACGTGAACGTGACATATTAATAATTAAATGCAGTTAGAAGTTTTCGCGCCACAGTTTTTCGAGTGTTCATTGTCCAGAAACAAAAGGGCCGGTAGCACCACTCGAACTTAATTCACGAAGTGCGGTTTAGTTTTTGAGTAGAGTTTAATCGTGGGATAAACAATAGACGAGCGCTGGTGCGTGGAGGAACGCCCAGGCCATGTGTCCTGTCGTGCTGGGTTCCAAAACTTATAATATTACCAGCTTTTAATATGCAGGTGAGGGATTATTATACGTTTAGTAATTTGGGAGCCATGCAGCTTTTTAAAATCGAAATAATTATTTCAAAGCCTCGTCATAATTAAAAAAAAAACTAAAACATGTGCATATTACATGGTCCAAATAAATTTTAAAACATTTTTTTCAACCAAAAATTACAGTGTAAACTTAAACAACATATTTTTTTTGTTTTGCTAAAAAGTTTTTCTTCTAATGCTAACGATATATTTAATCAAGCGCAGTAAGTAAATAACTTGTAAAAAAGTTATATGGCTCATTAAATACCTGAAATCAGCCATCGAAAAAAAAAACTATTTAACGTATATTCATTACTATTCGTTTCAACCTAGATCAAACCTTCATGTCGAAGGAAGTTGTATCGTTCAGATGTTCGTCTAAGTTTTATACTGGACAAGCTAGAGCAATGAACTGCCCCGGGGCAATTCTTACCCTGTTTACAAGTAACTTGTTGTGTTGTCATTTAACCCTTTAGATTATCGTTAGAAAAAAAGAATCTACTGGCTATAGTTGTATGTAAATGTGGAGGGTGGTGACCGAGGGTTGAGTGATGCGAGACGCGTGAGCGCGCTGCGCCCGCGCATCACGGGAAGGGAAACAGACAATGACATCGCAAGCCAGCCACATATAACTAGCATTATGTGAATTTCTGAGTAGATGACCATGAAAGTACCTAAAAGACATGGCATGAGCTCCGATCACATGGGTGTGATAGCTACACTAATGAATTTGGCGCTTCAGATAGTATCTTCATTAAATTAATACAGAAACAAAGACTATGTATATTTAAAATCAACTTTAGTTTCATAACGCAAATGTATGCATGCCGGCACACTTGTCACGCACTCTCACGCACACATTTAAAAAAGATAATATTTTTGATCGTAAATAATTGGTTTGTAAAGGAAGTTGCGGATTCCAATTCAACGGAACGACGTTTTGGTCACACGCAATGCAATCCTGCCTGATATACGCATTTTTTTATATAAAAATTAAAATCGTTAATGTGTCAGCCAGCTCCATGGAGCTACGAAAACGGTAGCCGTTTAAGCTTCACGTTTCATGAGCACGGTCGTGATAAGCTTCTTTCGAAAAAAGTGTAATAGCCTAGTGTAGTTATTGTGTTAGGAATCGCGAAACTCACGCATATCGGAGTTAAGTAATTAACGCCGCCCTATCGCGACGATCCACTACGCACCGCTGAAACATCGAACGCTGCAATCAAAGCTCCGCGCCACACTGCAGCGAAAACAGTAGCCGTACGATTATTATAATTTGCAGGTAGTTGGGAAACTCGTCACAGTCGCACGACTTGTTTATCGATTTATCGGCGGATGCGTCGACGATTACCATCGGCCGAACTAACCGTTATACCGCGTCAAGTTTTTTGAGAGAAAAAAGTACAATTATAATTATACCAACGTCCTAGTATGGAATACCATCATCACTTGTTTATGCAAATTCATTGACTAATTAGGAGGGAAATAGTTTTCATGTTGTTTGCATGTTGTTTATGCAAGGGCTAGAAAAACTATCGATGGATAGGGGAGGACGGAGCGCTGTCACTGGAATGGCTAATGAGTAGGCCGAGGTGACTGATCTATTATGCGCCTGCGCCGGCTATAGCTATAAAGTCCTTAAACCCTTCGACTCTTTCATTTCTCGAATATAAGTTTACGCACTTCTAAGCGCTTAGTCCGTTACGCATTATAAAGTCCCTTGTTTGTCAAACTCCGGGAGTTTTTAAAGCCGCTTACTTGAATAAAGGGCCGGGAAGTAAAGGGTTCTTACAGAGCGGTTATCGCAGCCTTAATCTTAGCGGGCAAATTAGGATTAATTGAATTTTTTAAATCGCTCACTAGCGTCTTTGTGTGAGTAATTCGTTCAACATGCCATCAGAGGATAAAGAGCTGCTTCCGATATTCAAAATACTTTTATCTCGATCACACAATAATTAAGTAAGGGCTAAACGTTGTTTGCCTTCCCATTGATTATGTTTTAATAGAATAACACTTAAGCTGCACTCATTAGATTAGATAGCGACTTTACTACTGGTTTAACAGATAACTTTGTGTGCAGTTCGATAAAGCTAATAACATCAACACGAGCATTAGCAAAGGCTAAATGAGTTTTAAATCTGGTTATGTTAACAATCATTGAACCGGTCAAGTTACTAATATAGAAAAAATGCAGATTGCTTTGTTTTAACAGAAATATAATTGCGTTTCAACGATTATACGGCTTCTTCCCCATTCGCCTGAAATTTTTCGCCCGAAATATTAAATTTACCCATTCGCCTGAATTTTAATAAAAAGTGCTCCCCATTCGCCTGAATTTATTTCATGAATAAATAGCACCGTTACAGGTCACAAAATACAACGATTATACACGCAGGCAACAGATGCTTCAAATTCTTTATAACTTCCAAGATTCCGTTCCTAGTTTAGGGCTTATAATTTAATTTATCAAACGCGTAAATGATATTTATGCGCTTATACTTTAAGCGTAATGTTCGCCATATGTTTGACAACCTGAATCTTTATCTTATTGTCATTTAAAAATATAAAATACTAGTCGACCTGGCGAACTTCGTACCGCCTTACCTGTTACTATGTTTTTCCCGGTAATTATTCGAATTTTTCCCGTCGTAAAAACCATTCTTGGAGTTCGATGAACATTTTAAATAAAGAATTGGTAAAATTGATCCAGGCGTTGTTGAGTTATGCGCTTACCAACACATTTTACGATTCATTTTTATATTATAGATTGCTGATTAAGTTACATTAAAAACAACGGATTATTATTATTATTATTACGTACCTACATTATCCCTCCAGGTTTGTGACCTTTTTCAGTATAAATTGAAACTAGAATACCAATTATAAAACTTGAGATAAAAAAAGCGTCAAGTAGACACCATTGACAATTGGTAAACTAAGTATGTAGTACTTACCTAACATGAGCAGCAAATACCACGCACCAAAAAAGTAGCTATCGTTGACACAAACTGGCGCTGTATCAATTAATACATAGTATAAAACAAAGTCGCTTCTCGCGTTTGTCCCTATGTATGCTTATATCTTTAAAAGTATGCAACGGATTTTGATGCGGTTTTTTTTAATAGGTAGAGTGACTCCAGAAAAAAGGTTTATAAGTATCATACCTGCACAAGATAGAAAAAGTTTAGGCGGTACGAAGTTCGCCGGGTCGACTAGTAAAAATATAAAGTAAAAATTAAGGCCCCTGACCTCATCATCGCTGAAAATACAAAAAAACATCGAATACACGGTTACATTGAACTGCAGACAGATCATGAGCGGAATTTGATTATGTAAAACTAATAGCATGTCTTACTGCAGATAACTGTTGTTTGCAATGTCTATGAAATAATCTCAATAATACTTTATTTTTAAAAAACGAATTGACTGTTTATTCTGTTCTTAATACTCTTTGTTTCATAAGATACGATCAGGCGAATGGGGAACCGTTTTTATTAAAATTCGGGCGAATGGGTAAATTTAATATTTCGGGCGAAAATTTTCAGGCGAATGGGGAAGAAGCCGATTATACGAATTAATTTACTCAAAGCAGAATTTTGATTGTCTCTATTATTGGTAAGTAATTAGAAGTTGATCTAGTATTAATAAAACAAGTTCCTATTTAATTATCTAGGTTAAATCAGATAAACTGAAAATGCATTAACAGGAAAATGACTTTACAAAGTAAGCTCTGCTCTACACCAGTATGTTGATGTGGAGAAGTGCGTGGAGTTAGGGGCGAGGGAGGTTGCGGCCGCGGGGTTAGTTTAGGTATCCATAACCCAGAGCGGCGGTTACGGGCTCTCAGGTGTGACGGGACGGAAGCCCGCTATCATTAACCTACCCACATGAAGGTGCGTAGCGTACTGCGACGCACCCCAACACAGGTGCACCACGCAAATTGTCAATGTGTTCGTACAGCCCACGGCCATTCGAATACGAATCGGCAACGGATTACATTTTATAGAACAATTCCAGTACACACATCTCTATTGAATTTTTATCGTCCCCTATTGAACGCCTCGAGTACGTTTGTATTCGCCCCGGCCGACACGCCGCAATTTGCGTACGTACGTAATTTTATTGTTTATTCCAGAGATGTAGGAAAACCGCAATATTTATTAAAATAATAAAAATAGGGGGAGATTTTGTATCTTTTGTAGATATAAAAAAAAATTACGTGACTGTCAGACAATCATTACGGTACGCAAAGTGCAGAAAATAGCTTTGGTAACTCTAAGGTTGGAGTTGTACTTTGTACAATTAAATCGTATTTGCATACCGAGGTCCGTCAAATCCGCGGGCGTTCGTTTCAATTGCAGCCTATTAGCGCTGGGACATGTAATTACGACGGAGCTAGTGAAGCTGAACCAAAACACGACCGGGTTCAATATCATGCACCTACTTATTTCAGGATAAGATCTTTCAGGTCGTGCCCTCAGGACTCTATGAGAGAAAAAGTGAAAAAAAAAAACAAAGAGAATAACTGGGAATTTAAATAAGAACGACCAAGCAAACTTCTTGATCTTAACTAGAGCATAATCGTGCGTCTAATAATGAAATCCGGGATTATATAAGAACTAACGCTAAATAATAAAACAATTTATTATTTCCAGTTTACCGAGCCAGTAATGCCATCGGCCGCGACATCGTTACTAATGTAGACAATAAAACGTAATTGTCGGTGAAATATATTAAAATTATTGCGTTATTAACATGCATCGTGCGATTATCGACTGGCTCGGGGCTACGTCGCGTAACTTGGTATAGCATTTTTTTTTGTCCATTCCAAGACAAGGTGTTCGCAATTAACGACCTCTGATAGCCCCGTATGGCGTTATGGCACTCCTTGTTTATATTTAAATCTAATTTACTAACAGACATCGATAAATTACTATCTCTACTTGTTATCTATTGAAATCGGTTCCTCGAAATTAAAGTTTTATATTCGCAAATGTTTGTTTCCTGGAATTAAAATGAAGAAATAGTTTTGGTTATTTATTTTTAATTTACTAGTGCATCGCACATCACACGCATGCAGTGATTGATTTTAGTTCAAGTCAATTCCAAACGTCAGTAAACATTTCATAGCGCGTGAAAGTGCACAATTGTATCCATATTCATCCCTCTGCATTAATACAAAAACACATCACTTGCAGATCTTTCAGGGTGTACGTAATTCGTCGCGGTATAAACATATCGTTAAACTAAAAAAAAAAAAAAAAAATAAAAAATTAAAAAGCATTTATTGAACAAAAACACGTTTTAAAGCACACATTTGGATAACAATGGCTGGCATACTAGGCAAATGCCTGTGTCATGCCTGCCGAGATACAACATGAACATAGTAAAAACCAAGTTAGTGGCGCTAGTGGAACTTATTACATAAGTACATAAAATTGTTACTAACTCCTCCCTCCATCCCCATGAAAGCAAGTAACTATATTGTATTAAAGACATACTCCTGAAAACAGAAGGAGCAGCAGCACATGGACATGGATATTTAAAAAATAAAGAAAAAAACAAACAAAACTTTGCACTTTAGTGCTAGGACGGGGTATGAATTATGATTAAGGCTTATGAGGAAAGGGAAAGGATTTTTTATAAGAAAAGAATATAATACACAAATTACATTAAAAGAAAAGTGAAATGTATTGTAAAATAAAAGATAATTAAGTTATGTTATAGATATATGTATATATATATGGGTAAGTATAGATAAGTAAGAATTGTATATATTATAGAAAATGAGATTGTGGAATTTTAAATATAGAATAAAAGTGACAGATATTGTGAAATAAAAGATAATTAAGTAATGCTATAGATTTATGTAAGTATAGTTAAGTAAGAATTATATTATAGATAATAAGATTAAGAAGTTTTAAATATAAAAATATATGAAGGAGCAATATCGAGTTTCATTTACCACTTATTTTAAGCAAATCCTCTGTATCTTGGTAATCTAAGGATAGTAGATATTGTTTAAGTTTGAATTTAGCTGATGAATATAGTAAACCAATGAAGTTGAAGTTTTTGATAATTTTATTGAAAAGAAATGGTTTGAGAAAATGTTCTGCGTGTTGGCCAAAACATGTGTTCATTGAAGGTACAGGGAGACAAATAATTCTTTTCCCTATAATTTCTTCAAAATTTGGTTGTGTACTAAGATCTTTGTATCCCGATATAACTATTTTGTGAATAAATAGTTGTCTAATTGTTAGTACTTTACATTCTTTATAAAGAAGAGTGGTGCAAAAACGAAAAGGTTTATTAAATAGAACTTTAAGAATAGACCTTTGTGCTCTTTCCAGTTGTAGTATGCAAGTTTTGGTTATTCCGCCCCAGACAGAAATACAATATGTCAGAATAGATTCACATAATGCAGTATAAATAATTTTCTTTATATTGTCATTATTAATGTGCCTAACAGTTTTCATTAAATGAATTAATTTCCTTGCCCGTTTAGATGTTACAGACATGTGTTCTTTAAAGTTCAAATTCTCATCTATTGTTATACCCAGATATTTAATATTATTAGTACGGGAAATAAAACTATTGCAGTTACAAATAGGGGAGAAAAAAATGCTATTGGGATTACTACATGAGTGGATTTTTAACTGATTAATCTCCTTAGGTTCAGAGACTTTAGTTTTGTGGAAGCAAAGGAATTTTGTTTTGTCAGGGTTCATTGTTAGTAAATTGTTCTGAAACCAAGAATTAACTCTACCAAGTTCCTTTTCTGCTTTTTGCATGACTTTACTCCAAGAGTTCTCATTAAAAATAATAGCTGTATCATCTGCATAACAGAAAATTTTTGTGTTAGGGGTGCTATCAAGACAATTAACAAGGTCATTAAGATACAAGATGAATAGTGATGGTCCCAGAATGCTGCCTTGCGGTACCCCAAAGGAGATTTCCGCAGGCTCACTAATAAAGTTAGCTATCTTTGTAACTTGTTCACGATTTGTTAAGTAGCTTTTGAACCAATCATGTGCAACACCCCTAATACCGTATCTTAGAAGCTTTTCTAGTAAAACAAAATATAATACGTCCTTGACTAATTCCCATCCAACAATTAAGACAATCCGTTTTCATCGCGCATCTGGCCTATATTTAGAGCTAGTGTCCATTAAAGAGTGGTTTACAGACAGAATCTGGGCTAAGCTGTCATAGACAGTTGACACCGCGGCCCGTCTCGGTGCCACTTGTTATACCATGATCTTCATTAATATTTGAATGGCGTAACCGATTGAGGAATGCTTCACTGAATTAGCTCGGTATTGTTCTAGTTTGTAGCTAGGTTAAGCTAAAGTAGTACTGTTACTTAGTTGCAAAGAAAGCATATTATATTCTAGCTTAACTTTTTAATGACAGATAAGCTACTAGATAGGGATTAAATTTATTTTATGTTCGATCAGAGGGGCTATTACGGCCGCTTTAGCAATATTACTTTTCGTCTTCTTTGTGTTTTTTGGACACTCTAGAGGACGAAAAGCAATGTTGCCATTGCCAATGTGGCCGTAATAGTAACCCAGATAACAGCTCTTACAAATGTCAAAAAAAAATTGAGCGTAGTTTCCTTTCCTATGTAATTTTAGAGTTATTAAGGTATTCAAGAAGATTAATTAAACATTTAAAGTAAAATACAAAATTATTTAGTTCAGCAGCAAGAATACCTTAAACCTCGCTTAGAAAAACCAGTTTTGTTATAGTGAAACAAAACAGAATTTTGGAAAAAATTAAACAATTTCTCAGGGAACGTGTCGGAACTTTACAGAGAAGGATGACGGTTATAAAACAATTTAGAAATCCGAAATCTAGTAGCCTTTACCTGAGTTTTATTGCGCTTAAACAAAAACGAAGATCTCTCATTGTTTATCGACATTACGTCAAGTTTTGTAACACAATGCTGATCGATGTTATCCTTAACGGTAAAGAGATAAAGGCTAAGAAAAAACCTCCGAGGTACCTGCCGGCGGGAGTTGAGCTGTAATGGGATTACGGATACTTTGTCACGATTTTTGACAGCTCTTCTGTTATTTTTTTCAAATTCTCAGACATCAGGATAAGAGTAAACTAACCTTATAAACTAGTAATATTTCTGTTTCAATCTTATAACTACATACGTATAAATTACCTAAGTACATAATTTAAGCGGTGCGTGATGCAGTGTGTATAATTCGGCTAATCTCTAAGGCTCACGTTAAAAAAAATTGTAGGGAGACTATGTCTAAGCTGACGACAGGACGATGACAGTTCAGGTTGTAAATGTGTTAGTGTAGTTTTCCATATCATCAATATCAATACATAGTTCAAAACAAAGTCCCTTTCGCTGTATGTCTGTCGCTATATATGCTTAAATCTTTTAAACTATGCAACGGATTTTGGTGCGTTTTTTTTGTAAATAGTTAAAGTGATACCATAGGAAAGTTCATATGTGTAATACCTACATGTACAACATAGTAAGTAATAGGTTAGGCGGTACAAAGTTCGCTGGGTTAACTAGGTATTGTATAAGAATGTTCCATATTATTGTGTTGTTGTGTAGTGTTGGAGTTCAACAACATATACATAACTCTTAGTTCCGTCCTCGTTCCGCCTTAGTTCTGAGTCAAAACTGTTCATCTCTAAATGATGCAACTCTATTTAATATTAATGCAATACAAATATTTCATATTAATACATTGTCTTCAAAATTAAATCGTAATGCCTGATATCAATTTCATCTGTTCATAATTTACCACAATAAATGATCATAGTGCGTGAGCGCTGTCACATCCGAGATTAGAGTTCGTTCACACAGGATTTTATTCCTCTGCACCGTGGACAAAGGGTAGGACAGTAGTAGATGACCATGATCATTAAAATGGAATGGCATGGAATGGGCTCAGATTTAATTACTTAAATACATTCTTGTTTATTTTTTTATAGTCTGATAAAGCAGGAAATATTTCTATAAAATTTCACGAAACAAAAAGGTATAAAATGTACACACAATAACACGAAAACATACAAACTATAAGAATATTAGTGGATGTCTTATAACCTTTTTTGTCTGTCAGAGAGTATTTATATTTGGATATTTTATTTGAATGAAATAAATTCATAATGTCATCAAAATGTGTAAAAAAGTAATTAATGTTTGAAAGTCGTTTATTTTATTTAAAAAATCTATATCTCTAAAAAAAAAATTTCTTGACACAGTTGACTACTGAAGTCGTACCCTGCAAATAATATAGATGCGTTTACGTATCAGTTCAGAGTTCTTACTCATTTTGTCGTGGCAATTGTAAAAGGGACGGATGAGATAACTAGGTCGATGACATTTGGCTCTGACTGACGATTACTGCGATTATGCACGGAGACTGCATGTAATGAGCATTGAACTTTATTACGAGCTTCGATAGTGGACTTGCTTGATAGAGCCACTGTGATTTCCCTTTCGCTTGTTATGATTGTTTCAAATTTACGACGACAGGTTTATGTTAGCAGCTCCGAAACGGAAAACTTGGAGACTCTGTAGTTATTATCCTTTTAGGTATGATTTTAGAATCTCATCTTTTTAAGTCAAGAATATAGAATAATTCGTTTAGGTTCAGATCTACTTCTTCTTCTTCGTCGTCGTTCTCTCATGGCTGAGGATCGTGACCAATAACTATTTCCATCAATATATCGCTATCAAGGGCTATGTGGGCTGCCCTCTGCATGGAACCACATACTTAGGTTCAGATAGTTGCAAATTAAACTAAGGAGCAAGGTTCATTACTAAATAAAACTATATTCCAGGCTCTCATTCTGAATGCTTCTTTCCAAGATGTAGTTTCTCAAAATTTCTTGCGTAACACTAGCACTGGTATGCTGTATGGCTAATGTAAATGTTTGTTTTCGATTTCCTGGTGTTTAGGTTATTGCGACTAATTGCACTCTAAATTGTTTTAATTTTGGGGCTCTTAGTTTAAACACTAATTATAATAATCAATCAATACATAGTATAAAACAAAGTCGCTTCCCGCGTCTGTCCGTATGTATGCTTATATCTTTAAAATTATGCAACGGATTTTGACGCGGTTTTTTTTAAAAGATAGAGTGATTCAAGAGGAAGGTTTTTAAGTATAATAAATTCACAAAATAGATATAGGTAAGGCGGTACGAAGTTCGCCGGGTCGACTAGTATATAATATAATAAAAATTTTATATTTCAGAAAATATTGTACATAGATTTAGTAGAAAATAAATAATTCATAAAGATACAGTAGGTTTTAAGTAGCTTTACTGGAGGTCTATTTTTCTGGATACGTGTATGGTAAATACGAGATATCGAGTATAAATTTACATACGTCAAATAACTAAAATGCTCTTTAACTTTTTATGAATAACAGGGTAAGACTTTAGCAATATGATTTATACTAAAACATACCGAGGTCGTACATACGTGTCCCACCGCCACAAAACTGTTGCTTCTATCGAACCAACTCCACCACAGCGTCCACAAACGAGCGTTCCCATACCCGATAATGTTGGGCCCAGTCTATCGGGTGATAGTGCTGACCACAGTCGCTATCGCATCCGGTATAGTGCGGTAGTAATCGAGTCCGGATCTGGTTTAAAATCATACGCGTTTTGTATGGTACATACATAAGGCTATTTTGTATAAAATAAAATAGCTATTACCATGGGTACTATTGAGTTAAGTAGGATGTTGAAGGTCTAGTTACAGTTATATTACAACATAGCTTGTATGTAGCCTGAGGCGGCAGACGTGGTCCTGTCTTAAATTGACTCAAAACAAAAACAAAAAATACAATAGAACAGTTTATAAGGAATTGAATTGCCTTTTTTTCATCTTTCTCGCTATTTTCTAATAATTTCTCACCTTTTAAACCTTCCCAAACGATGTAGGTACGACAAACATTTCAAGATCAAAATAAGCTAACTACCAAGTGCTTTTGCAGTGTTAGTTCTTCTTTAATACAAATTCTGTAGTTTAGTAAGCACTAGAGGCTGTCCCGCGATATTTCCCGCGCAGATTTCTCATAAACACAAAAATCCCGTTTTTTTCCGTTCCCGTGGGAATTTCGGGAAATCCTTTATTAGTGCTCACCTACACTCCCTAAGGAACCTACATGCCAAATTTCAGCTTTGTACGCCCAGTAGTTTCGGCTCTGCGTTGTCTGTCAGTCAGTCAGTCAGTCAGTCAGTCAGTAACGGAAGAGTTTTATATATATTGATTAAAGAGGAAAGTAGAGTAGATTGTTGCGCTGGCTACTGTACTTATCTTCATTGCATCTGTCGCTGTATTGTTTGATAAATAGTTTTTTCTCTTTTTTTATTTTGTTTTATGAAATAAATTTATTATTTATGTAAATAAATAATATAAACATAGATAAAATACCGCTTTACTCATTAGTTTGTTGAATCGGAAGTAGCTTATGTATTTATAAACGGATTGGTCGCCAGTAGTAGTGATAGCAGAGGCCCAAGCGACCCTACGACCTTTACCGAAACGGGTAAATTGAGATAATCATTCTACTTAGCTCGTGACGGTTTTGTGATTATATTTTAGAGTCACACTGGACATACATGGACAGTTCACAATATAGATGTAAATTATGTTACATATATGTAGAATTATAGGTTATTTCTATAGGTATTAACAAAAAGTCCAACAAGGATTATAGCATTATTTACACCAAATATATTCAAAAAGTAGTCGTTTATAGGTAAAATATTGAGTAGAGGTGCCATAGGATTTGGTATCATCATCAATACATAGTATAAAATAAAGTCGCTTCCCGCGTCAGGTTAGTCGGTTTCGATGTTCGCCGGGTCGACTAGTACGTAATCAATTATAAGTATGCAAAAATTTCAAAATAACGTCTGCAACTTCCAAAGAAGGATTGAGTCATTAAAACTGTTATCATGACTGTCCGCATCCGGACTCGTAAACCAAATGAACTCATAAACTAAATCATTGTAAATGCATTTACAAAGGTATGGTTATATTGTGTATCATGTGAAAACTCGTAAATTGACAGTAGGTGTTGTTGTTTGACTATGAAGCGATATTTTAATAATTTTATCTACTAAGATATTATTGAGTTTTTTTTTAAATTATAATTTACCAGATTATAGTTAAAATAGTTGCAAATCTAAGCAAGTTATCACAAAAATCTACACAACGGCAGCGCTCTAAGACCTTTTTTAGGATTCCGTAGTCAAACAAGGAACCTTTTAATTTCGCAAAGCCCGTCTGTCTGTCGCCGTAAATTATCTCAGTTACAGTTTTGAAAATATGCGCATATTCTAATTATGGTCACTACTCCCCACTTAAAAAAAAAATACATTACCAAATGATATTGAACATTCAAAAAACAGAATAAAAATACGCGATCAGCTTTATTAATTATAGTGTTTTTCCAAATAGTGTTTTATTTTTATTTTTTTAGTAATAATAATAATACTTAAAAGTCCTTGTAACTTTCGAAATATTTTTTTATGCACATCATAATTTTTATAACAACACGTCATACCGGGCGGCACTCGGTATCTAACTCGCATTTTAGCTTTACTTAGAAACGAAACCGTCGAATAATACATGCATTGTCTCTTTAAAACATATTCAGCCACAGCCGCGATGATGATGAATAATTAGGAGCGGGAATAATCTATACTAGTATTGTGAAAGTAACTTAATAAAAGCTTGCACCACTTAGCCATGCCAGTGTTATTTCGTTGATATTTTAATGAAAAATAATGTCCTGTTTATTCCATTTCCAAATGTAGAGCAATTATTCTTGCACTGTCTTGGTATGTTTGATAAGCTTTTCTGCGTACAGCACAGCTCTCGTTTATTCGCTGTAAAAACACATGATTTAGTTTTATACTGTGTACACTTTTGGTATAACTTTTTACCAACAAAATACTTTTTCGAAAGATTTGAGTACTTAAAAGAGAACACTTATAAATAAAGTGCGCATAATTGATCATTTAAATTCAACTTATATTTTGAAATATTCATAGATGCACATCGTATCACTAATCTATCCGTTGACAACCTTTTATGGCGTTCATTAAACAGTTTCGAATTTCGAATCGAAGTTCAATGACTCCATTTTGGGGATCTGTCTTTCGATAGCGGGGGCGACTTCCGACGCGGCGGGCGCCGACGGATTTGCCGGAATCAACGCGGGCGCATCAAAAGACTGCGAAATTCGGACGGTGATGCGCGCGTGAATCGATTTGAATATTTTTATAGAGCCGCTCGCACCCTGAGCTTGGTCGTTGAACGTCTGGAAGAACCTGCATTTTTTTAATAATGCCACTGCATAATAATGCAATGTATGATCAAACTTACTTAAATTAAAATGTAATACTTGAAGTCCCGCCCGACGAAGCAAAATACATACTGGCTTACCGCGTGCGTGTCCCCTGAACATAAAAATTTAGGGCATGAAGACGAATACTGGATACATTATTCGGATAAGTATTTAAGAGCATCATAATGAAATTAACCGCTAATTAATAATTATATTTGGTACGCAAACGGCCGCAAAAAGAAACAAGTTAATTACGAAAAAATGTCGCTGGGTAATTGTAATTTTTCCTTTCTGGATTCAGTGTATCCAAAATTCGGCGAGCCGGGAGCCCACACGGGCTTTCTTGCTACTCACATCTCACGTTTTTGAGGAGCCGTAATATTTAAATTGGTGGCGTAGCTCCCGCGGGCATACCTTGCATGGGAATGCGCGGCGGCGGTCGTCAGAACCAGCTTTTACCGAATGCGTTATGCATTGTTAGAGTGCATGGGCTGCCGCGACCGTCCTGCTCCGCCAACGGCTTCCTGAAAGAGAGGTTCGAATGTCCGATACCTACTTTTACGAAGCACTTTTATTACAACATTGAACGCATCCCGCCTAAAATTCTGCATGAATGCGTTGCGCATGCGTAAACGCCCGTGTGTGCGCCCGCGCAGGCAGACACGTCCGAGACATTACTACTCGATGAATATTAATCGCAGAGGAAGTTTTGTCAACAATATCTAATGTGCTCCGCGAATTTGTTGCGGTTCTATTGATGTTCCCTGTTTTTGGTTTAAATTTGACATCAGAGACACGAAGCCGCCTAACGGGGGCGGTTCTTTTTCTTTCAGGTATTACAAAAATCATTTTCACTTCCGTTTTGCCTTATATATTTTTTTTAACACTTTAAGTATGAAAAATTATAATGGAAACCCATCTAATAGCTTAGGTACTCAATTCGCAAGTGCTCAAACTGGGTTATTCCATTTAAATCGTGTTCATTTCGAGTGTAAATTGGCGATAATCAAGATTCCAAATAATCTTTGATTTGATAATCGACGGTTTTAAAGCATCGCGTACGTAAGAAGTTAATCTCAAGTGTTGACTAGCTAACAGTTGAAACGATAAAATCCTTGATTAACTTTATTGATAATATTGTTTTATAGAAATATGTAAAGTACTAAAATTACAACGGAAACTAGAATGACTTTGAGGTATAATTCTTTGAATCTGCTCAAGTACGAGTTACAGCGGGGGATTACAGGATTGTATATGAAGTAAACTTAATTATCGGGAATTTCAATAGGAATGCAAATAAAAACAGGAGCCAACGTTTTTAATATTAAAAGCACATAAAAGTTGCGGCCAAAATTATCTGGTTCCAGAAAACAAACAGACTGTCATTTTTTTGTAAAATATAAGTTTACTAGTCGACCCGGCGAACTTCGCATCGCCTAACCTTTTACTATTTTACCTATAAAACTTCCTCTTGCATTACACTATCTATCGAAAAAAACCGCATCAAAATCCGTTTTAAGCATACAATAGACAGACGAACAGCGACGACAGACGCGGGAAACGACTTTGTTTTATACTATGTATTGATATAACATGTGGTAAGAAGGATTAAAACCATGATATAATAACAAATCAGAGCCGACGCCGTCATAATCCAGGATTGTGCGATTGCCGGGCTTATCGCGGGCTAATTAGACGAGTATCTGCCACGCCGCTGCCGGATAATCCGATGCACTATCAAGATTATGCGGAATCAAGTAAATTGATTTCATATCTAGATAATTATTATAAAGTTGATACTGTTTGTCTTTAGTTGTTTCAAATGCCTTACAATGTTTCTATTGATTTATAAAAGGTTGTTTATCAAACATTACTTACGTGCTTATGTATCAGACGTATTTCAATTGTCTATGATTGCATTTCAAAATTAAGGTCGTCCGCGATCTTAAGCGATACTAGCGCCAATGTCGAAATAAATAACTTCGAAATCAAAAAATTCTAAGCCACATTATCTTAGTGCATCATTGACACATATTTTTGATTTTTTTTTCCGAAAGTCGCGCAACTACCATATTAAAGTTAAATAATATTTTACCATCAACATTGATATACAAATAATTGACGTGCGTGACACGTAGAGTTATACAAAATAAAACAACTGACAATCTAAAATGAAAAGCCTCTAATTTTTTAAACTATGAGTACCCAATAACAGTACTCGCATAGTATAAGCAAACGCAGTACACCTCGCGTTAACTAACACAAATTAGACCAGATTCAACTATATGGAGCAATAACTCGAAATCTTCTCATAGCGGTCTTTCCCATTCATTACTGCCGTGTTAGCGAAAGGGCTAATGAAGTTAGCGCTTTCCTAGCCAAGCTAACAATCTGCCGACCGAGCACAATCCTCGGGAACGAGGCATTTTAAATATCGGAGCAAGGCCTGTTTTCCACGACGCCGTGAAAATCAATCAATCAAAACGTTTATTTGCAATACACAGGTACAATCAAAGGTGTTTTTTGTAATTGTGGTTCATGCCGTGATTAGCCAATTTTAGCGTACAAATATTTTTGTATCTTAACTTATAATATACATATATCTACGGTTTATTCGCCGTGCGTAAGCCACGTCGTCAGTATTTTTTTGGATCACATTTGGAGCTTGTTGACGGCGGCGGACGTGAAGTTTCGCGGCCCATCAAAATTAACATAATAACGTTTCGTGACGTGAAAATCGTTCGTGGAAAAGTGGCTTAAGGGAAAGGTGTATCATGCATGATCGTGCTAGACGGACTGCTGGACGATCGACAATGTAACCAACTGTGTTTATCCCATACAAGAACAGTACGCACTCTAATTATACCTTTCTGTCGAAGCCGCGCTAATGGCTTACTCATACGCGGCCGAAATATAAGGTTTTAAAAAAAGTAAATCGTGTCTTCATAAATTGGATTCAAAACGGTGATGTGATACCCATCAGTTGTTAACATTTTACTTAAAAAATACAGGGGTTATTTAACTCGCTCCAAAAATCTGTTAAGCCTGTGCAAAGCGTTCAGCTAATCTGTGTCAGTAAGTCCTACTATTTATTTAAACTAATACCAAACCAGAAAGCTCCTTAAATCTACAAAACTAAGTAAACGTCAGTCTAGAGCCTCAGCACGGATTAGCTGCTGTGGCTCTTGAGCTACCGGCGCGGCGCCTGTAACAATTGATAACGCAGTCATTGGAATGTTTTACTACAAAAAAAAAAACCTTGTCATGTTTAAAAAAATCCGTAGCTATGTAATGTTAATCATTCGAAAGAGTACCTATATAACGACGGAATCATATTAATAATTATAAAGCTGAAAGTTAGTTTGTGCGTTTGCTTTAACTTTAAAAAGGCGGTTGATTGGTTCCTGAATTAACACACAGGATATTTTATGCAATTGGAAAAGAGGAGGTTTCTATGAATACATGTATTTTACGCAGTTACATCGTATATAGGGGGCACTGATGTTACAACACAACCTGGCGAGCTGTAGCCAGAATAAAAAGTGCATGTGAAACTGTGGACGCCCTCTAGTTTTTAATAAATTAAATATAATTAACATAACAGTGATATTATGACGTTAAAAAAATATTATAAGAGTCGGATACTCTGAATCCATTGATAATGAGATTTATCTAATAATCACGCATTCTTAAAGCGGGATCACACGCATGTGAACTTGCCTGTTTTTTTTTTAATAACATTATGATAATCTCTACTTATATTTACTAAAAACTTGGCTCACAATAAGGAAAATGGAAATAAAAATTATTGCTTATCGTTCTAAAATTACGTTTGATTGTCGCTCAAGCAGGCCTCGAAGTAAATTATGATTAAGTTGTGATTTAAATAGAGTACGTTTCAAATAGAAAGATACCCCACTAACACATTAATATTTAAAAAATACTACTTTTTAGCACGAATGGGTAGGTTAATGTCAGCACCTACTGTCCTTATAAGGATAATTTGAAGTAGGTGCCTATAAAATATCTTTACATTATCTATAAAAGACATCGGCTCAAATGGGAAACGACAGTCTAAAAGTTAAGTAATATGCCTTTAGCAATACAACAATTAATTATCATTATTATATTAAACTAAAACCGTACCATCTTTTTTCTTGTTTTTTCTGACACTTTCGTGTCATAAAATTAAAATTAATCTCTAGATCACCAACGACGTGCCCTCGTCATCTTGACAGCTCAAGAATTAAAAGATAAGCTATTGTACTGTGTAAATACTAGACATTATCATTAGAGCAAATAGTTGAGTATAATATAAATTAATCAGGGCTCAACTCGTTTAGGAAACAGTGATAGGGTAGGTGAAGCATATGTTGCACGAGAGGCAATATACTTATAAAGTACTTTGTATTCGTTTGATAGAAAAAAAAAACAGTAATATGCAAGAGTTTTGTATGCATATAACAAAGCCACATCTTATTAGTGGCTGGCTATACTGGTTGCATGTGGATACATGTAAGACTAGTAAGTAAAGTTTCACAATAAATAAATAACGCATCACAGTCATTACCCTAGCCCATAGTAGATCACGGGATTTAGCGTCGAAATAAGATTTTATTAATTGATCATATTACTGCTCGCACTTGCCGTTCTGGGCGCCTGTTACGGCCACATTTGCAAAATTGCTTTTCCTCTAGAGTGTCAAAATAAATACAAAAAAACGCAAAGAGGAAGAAAATCAATATTGCAAAAGCGGCCGTAATAGGCCCTCTGGTACAAAAAAAAACTGGATCTTCCAAAACATACGTTGCAATTTTTAACCATGACATGCATTACCTACCTGAGCGAACGATCTAACACTTTCTGATCGGAGCAAGGAAAAGCAACATCACCAGCAGTATCAAACGTTTTAAAAACAAACGTAGGCAACCCTAATAATTAGGGAGGTGGCGAGCAAAATTTCTAAATAATAAGCACGCTTGGCAGACGCTATTAATAGCGATAATAATACCCTAACAAACATTAAGGACCGCGTCTGCCAATATGGTAGCCCTGCGTTTACATTTGACAAGGTTTCAAAAATGTAAAAAAAAAAAACTCTACTAAATCATTTGCACGTGTCTGCCTCTGGGGCTGATGATAACAACCATCCTGTCAACACGTAAAATCGAAGAGGCAGACATCTAGGGCGCTGACTTTTGTAGATATTAATTTTTGATTTTTTTTTTATGATTTAAAAAAAATAAATTATTTGCACGCTTGGCAGACGCTATTAATAGCGATAATAATACCCTAACAAACATCAAGGACCGCGTCTGCCACCATGGTAGCCCTGCGTTTTCAATTGACAAGGTTTCAAAAATGTAAAAAAAAAAAACTCTACTAAATCATTTGCACGTGTCTGCCTCTGGGACTGATGATAACAGCCATCCTGTTAACACGTAAAATCGAAGAGGCAGACATCTAGGGCTCTGACTTTTGTAGTTATTAATTTTTAAATTTATTTTTATTATTTTAAAAAAATATATATATTTGCACGCTTGGCAGACATGTATAGTTAGAATAAAAACAATAAAAAGGAACTCGGAAAAATAGTCTGCCAACATGGTGGCCCTGCGTTTTCAATTGACAACGTTTCAAAAATGTAAAAATGTGAAAAACTATACTAAATCATTTGCACATTGTCTGCCTCTGGGGCTAATGATTATATAGTCATCCTGTAAACGTATGACGGAATTAAAACTATAAGGAATCCTATTTATCAGATAAAATACACGCATTGCTTTGATTCCGTGAATTTCAAACAGTCGTACAACTAAAAATCAGCGAGCAAAGTGTCTTCCAAATGGTTTTTTTTATCCAGGGAGTCCAAATGAATCGAATGATCACAATTAGAATCGAGAGAAAATGATTTAGTAGAGTGTTTTTTTTACATTTTTGCACCTCCGTCCCATGAAAACGCAGAGCTCTAAGTGTCTGCCTCTTCGATTTTCGTGGTTTTTAAGATGATTGTAATCATGAACCCCAAAGGCAGACACGTGCTAATGATTTAGCATAGTTTTTTTTTTTTACATTTTTACAACTCCGTCCCATGAAAACGCAGAGCCCTAATTGTCTGCCTTTTTGATTTTATTTAGTTTCAAGATGATTGTAACCATGAACCCCAAAGGCAGACACGTGCAAATGATTTAGCATAGTTTTTTTTTTTGACAAGTTCAATCCGCTGTAACGCGAAAACGCAGCGACATAGGACAAAATTTTACTGAACCAAATCAATTCGTACTGACATAAACTGCAACCCACCGCGATGTGGATTCCGTGCAAGTACTTTACCGAAATGCTACGCACCTCCTTCACTATAACATTAAAAGTAAATGCGTCAGTAAACTTTCATATCAGTAAGAGCGTAGTTAAGTGTGTGCCGAACTTAGGCTACTGCCTCCGTATTCAGATCGTACTAGTTGTGATGACAAACAACTGGATCAATGTGGCTTGTTACGTAACTTGTTTGCTTTTTGAGCGATTTTGTTGATTTGTAATTCAAAGGATTATTTTCTTGGCATGCAGTCGTAGGAAGAAAAAGCAGTATATTAGTCGAGGTCTGGGAAGTAGGTTATTGCCGGACGAATAGAACTGGGAGTCAAAATCGTATGCGAGAACTTGATTGCGAGTCTGGCAAACTTATTTCCGCATAATTGTTTTTTTTTTGAAGAGCGCAAAGTCATCACTTTGGGCATGCTTTGGGCAGGCAAAGCGTCAATATTATGATTTTTTTTCATAAACTGACTGGCCAGTAACAAAAAATAAACTAACTCGTAATTTTAAATTTGTATTAAATATTATCTGCCCTGCATTCTGAATTTTTAAAATTATTCTATAGCCTATATCACCCGAGAATAAAAGAAAAAATAATTTTTAAAATCAGTTCAATAGTCTCGGAGCCTATTCAACGCAAACAAACAAATAATCAAATGTTTTCTTTTTATAAAATTAGTTTAACATTATACATTTATATACTCGTGTTTTAAATTCGATATTGAAAAAATACGACTGATAAAATCTATCCACAGTCTGTTTTTTTTGAGCGCCCTGAAATTAGTTTTCTTTTAATTCATGTTTGTGAAAAATATAGTAACAAAGGGTATTGTTGCATAATTTTATATTTGATATATTTAGCTATAGCGATAATAACAAATAAATTAAAAGAAGTTGTCAATAGGAATTAAATAGGTTTTTCTTACATGCGTTTCCCTATTGCATAAGATAATTCTCATGATAGTAAAATTTCTTATGTTTTGCATTTTAGTGTATAAAATAAGTAACTTATGGTTATTAAGCAAAGCTGTCATTATTCTAATAATTTCTATTAAAATAAAGTCTCTATTAGTAAAAGAGATTTTATGTATTTCCTCTTCTTATGCAAAATTATACAGCTTTTTTTTTGAACATGAACATTTGTAAAATGTATGGAGGTAAATGTAAAAGCGGAAGTTCGAGGAAAGTTTGCTTGAATTGTTTTAATAGGGGTAAGTATGAGTGTAGAGTTGATGCACGAACATACAACCAAGGACTGGAAGTTATGGCCCGACACGATATCTAAAGCTGAACCTCTATAGAGGCCAAGGGCTATGGAAAAAAAGAAGATTAAAATTACCAATACGTGGTACCATAAGTTCCAGTCACGTAAATAACACTTATTCATATCACTTATAGCAACCAACAGCCTCATTATAATTATAACACATGATGATTAATTACTGTTATGTCAACAAGCTGTCTCATGAGAACTCCTAAGACCTCATTGACGCTATTTACATATTAATTGTTGTACTTGTGTAACTTTCCCTATCTGAGGCGTTATCTCGCGAACATAACATTAATCCACCCATTATTTCCAAGAAAAATGAAAAAAAAAAAAAAAACAGTTTGTCATCGAGTTTTTGCACTTTGATTTGCAACGCACATTACATTTTATACAGTAGCTGCCAAAAGTTAGATCGGACAGAATGTGCAACTTATGTCCATATAAGTCCAGGAAAATACAGTTATAGGGTCAATGGTTTTAATACCGATTCAAATAATCTGCTACTGTCTTAGTTTGTACATATATATATATATAGTATTGGCACGTATTGGGTTCAACAAACTAAGTAAGTACATAATGCTAGCTAAGTGTACAGGGTCCTTATAAGTTCATAATTCTAAAATGAGTAGCTTTTTACACTATGTTAAAAAATTATAACCTAAATTTTGGGTAACTTTCCTAGCTCAGATTTTTATTGGTGTCGCAATCAAAATGTAAATTAACAATACCTACCGATTTATCCATCCATCCATATTTATAAATTTTAATTACGTATTTAAAGTAAACAAAAGAATATTCTTTGATAAATATCCACGCTCCCACATTCCACATTGCTTAGTAAATAAAATAACAGTTTGTCCGGAAATTCGTTTGTTTGTCTTTAGTCTTTACCTATTTGATAAATTATGTTGTAATTTTATGAATCGACATCAGGATATAACTTATAATTAAAATATATCTACCTATCTATGTCCCTATTAATAGTATCAAATACTTATTATAGTTAGGACTTTATTTTTTGTGTATTTGTAGAATGACATAGCGTCTTGGTTGAAGATATAAAAAACCCAGAGGAGAGGAGAACAATTTCCAAGACAAAATCAAATGTGAAACAACCCCTAAAACGCCACAATGTGTTCAAAAGTATTCATTTTAATTGTAGAGGCAGCAGAGATTGCAGCAAGAGTTAACACATAATACATTACAGTTTGTGTCACAACACAATCAAGGCAGTGGACGGAGCTCGGACGTAATCTGGGTTAACAGGGGTCAAACGACATCACAAATTCCAATACGATATTAGACGTATCTGTGGCGCGAAACGTATCATCGGAGACTGCCATGGCTCCTGGTTCTTAGCACCATCCGCGTGATGAGTGCGTAACCATAGGGAAATAATATTATGTTTTTAGTAAATCAAACGTTAGGTTGCTATCAGACTGAAATCGACATACGAGTGTTGACTGCATGCGGTTGAGGTATCGACTGCATGCGGTTGAGGTATCGACTGCGCGCGGTTGGTGCCGTGCAGTCCGTCTGATGTCAACCTAACATTTTTGTCTCGACCAACATCAAATCACCTTAGTACGTAATTCTAAAGCACTACAGTGTTTTATTATTACTTGCAGCTCGTAGCGTCCCACTGCTGGGGAAAGGCCTCTTTCCATTTTTTCTACTTTTCCCGATCCTGGGCACATTCCCAGGTCATAGTGTGGGCTCCCTACTCATCGCTCCACTGTTTCCTAGGTCGACCACGCAGCCTCTTGCCAACCTTTAGAAATCACTCGATGGTCTGCTTCGCCCGCTTCCGCACAGATCCGGCTGTGCATGGACTGAAATGTAACTTTTGAATATTTCTTCTTTTATCGGTCAATATATATTTTTACATAATGGTATGCAAACTAATATAGCCCTTTGATAAAGTGACAAGCTTCACCTTCATCATCAATAGGTGAAGATTCAACAAATCAATATATCCATCGACATTAATATAGGCAAGAAGGAAGATCCTTGCATCCAATCGACCTCAACTGGTAAACAATTTAGACTCCAAGATTTCGATGAGCGCGACGTACCTACTCGCTACACATTATACATTTCCCACAGAAACAATCGATATTTTTTCCATTGAAACGGATAGAATTGTTGTAATAATCTCAGTGCCCCGTTGTTTCTAAATCTCATAAATTACAGAAGCTTCCAGAGTACGTTCTATCTACTTATGCTAGTTAATCAGAGTTCTATGTAACATTCCTTAGTTTTTTTTTTTAAAGAAGAGGCTATTGTCGTTACTTTATATCTAGACGATTTCTAAGGGTGCATTCACGTACAACGCTGGTAACAAGCGCTTGTTGGCGCTGGTTTGAAAAATGTATAGAAAATACCTGCGCGGTCATAGACGCTTGTCCAGCGCGAATGTCAGCGCAGGTATTTTCTATACATTTTTCGAACCAGCGCCAACAAGCGCTTGTTACCAGCTTTGTACGATAATGCACCCTAAGATCATTTGGTCCTTCGATAAAGTGATATGGTATCTGCGGCCAAATTTTGCGACCTCAGCAATGAGTGGAACTGTCCCGATTGACTCAGCAGCCAAGTGTTCAATTTAAATCTCGACTTGCCTTAAGTGATTTGACTTTCTTAGATTAGAGTGTGTTTGTAGACAACAGTCATGATGCGTGATGAGCAAACATGAACCAGATTTGAAAACAATTTGGTGACAATATCAAAATCGTGGGAAATGAATTTATGTTTTATCTGAGGAAACATCGATTTGCTTTACACTGTTTAGATTTTGTAGACAGGATTAATGTTCTAATGTACTTGTTGTTTAAATTTATTCCAATGTGCTGAATATTGCTGAATTGCAAAAAAGTATATCCATTTATTTTCGCAATCTTAGGTTTAGGGAAACCTGTTTTTTTGCGATCGATATTTAGTGCATAACTTGACTAATAATTTACGCAAAACTCTGTGAACCATCCCACCTCTAACAACAACATGTTTATTTATTTAATCAAGTACAAAAGTAACGCTACCTCAGTAACGTTATGCATGCATAAGTAGTATCATTATGTCTGCGCGTTTGCAAACTGTACGCAGCCTAAACTGCGATATTATTCGCACTTCTTGAAACCAATATAGGAATTCTATTCTACAAAATAAAGTTACTTGTATGCTGATGTTGATTCCAGTTCAAAATTAAAGGAAATGAAAATTGATTTCGTTTATGAATTGTTATTATTGTACTTACTTCTAGCAAATCTTTAAAACTTGGTATAATGTTTAATTTTTATTATACATTTTGAAAATATATGAAATTAAAAAACTTCAGTAAAAGATTATATGTGGAGGTCCAGGTTTCATATCCTCCCTTGCTCCCCGGGGCAGTCATTGGGATTGATGAAAATCTATTTTCGTTTCTGTATCTGGGTGATCATGTGCAATGTATTTGCATACGTTTCGGACGCCCTAAACTCTAACTAGACCCAGGTTTTACTAAGTTAAAGTATCTTAGTCAAACGCGTTATTTATCAATTTTACACTGTGTTCTTATAATGGCATTGAAATTAGCTCTCTATCAGCCCAAGACTAAATGCATCAATAATAAGTATTTCTTTTGTTTTTAGAACCACACAACCGAGCACCGTCGCAGCAAGACGCCCCCGCGCCGCTCCCCGGAAGACCGCAGCCAGCGCCCCCCCTCCGCTGCCACTCATCACGAGAGGCTGCAGCACACGCCCCATCTGTCTCCCAAGAAGGAGGCCTTCAACCATCTACTGAATAAGACTATCTCAGGTATTTAGACTATTAAACTGCAGTTCTGTAGTTTCTGCTTCCTGCTTTCTAGAACGCCGCTATTTCGTCTTTGGTCGGCCCCGCTTGCCTGTTTGTGTTTTCAGTACATTTAGGTTGCAATGAGTCGAAGTTTTCTTCTTATGATAAGGGTTTGGAAGAGAATCGAATAAAACATCGATCTGTCCTCTGTCGGAAACTTTCATAATAACATATTCATGCATATGTTAGTACAATAGGATGCCTCGAAGAAAAAACTTAACGGAATACAGTATTTGAATATTATTATTGTGTGAAGTAAGAATAGAGTTGATGACGAGTGAAACTGAGTTAAGAAAGTAAAACTAAGAAATATTACTGTTTATGAAGTAACCGATTTTAATGGGGTTTTAAGAAAATATTTTTTAAGCAGTTTCCTCAATAAATTTTGGATTAATATGACTGTATTAGTAAGTAAGTATCTATGATCTCTTGTCAGAGACACACAACATTCAGTTAGAAGAGTGCATTTAATAACTTTTTATATCAATCGTCGGTTGTGTTTAATACAATATGCAGTCTTAATCTGCATAGGCCATTTATTCAATGTCACGCATCCTTTCACCGGTCTCTTGTGTGTCTTTTTTTGTATTTATTGGTGTTTGAATAAGTATTTAATCTTTGCCTTAAGCGTATGCATGCAGCTTAGCTAACACAATCAATTGAAAATATTTTGTCTTATATGATGATGATACTGAAAAAAATCTTCTTTCGGAAGTACGTAATTGTTAAGATTTTTTTAAATAAAAATAACTAAATGCCTAAGTAAAACTTTTCTTTTCGCAAGGACACTAATTTGGAGATGTTTAAATTTCAAATCTAGTAGTATAATCTAATACAACAAAACTGCAGACTTTAGTAAACTCAGCAAAATAGGCACGATAGCTGTTAAATTGCGGAAACTAAACTAAACTCAGCAAAAAGGACGTTTCGTTCGCGAGATTATGGTATTTTTTGAACTATCAGTTGAGATCTTTGAAAGCAATTTCGATAGGATCGGTTCTATGCAAAAACTTTCTTCAATTAGCACGATATCTTCATGGTTTTATTTCATTTATTTTATCAACAAAAACCATACAGAAACATTAACATATGAAATTAAAACGTATATATTTATTAAATATGCCTTGGTTTTTGTGTACATAATGTAGATTGATAATAAAGATATTAATGTATAAATAGGTACCTATTTCAGTCACACCAAGCAGCACATTTGGTTGCATAAGAGCTTTGGAGCATGTCCGATTATTACTTATAGTAATAGACTTAAGCGCTATAGCGTGCTCTGGAACCCTTATGCAACCCTTATGCAGCAATTTGGGCACAATTTTATGCAACTATGAGTGCTATTGTAGCTCTATAACGGTGGCACAGAGGTGCTACTAAGGCTGCAACAAACCATTAACTCTCTTATAGCGCTTCTCTAGCACTTTCTAGTGAATGAGATTGAACGAACTGTGAATGAATGATAAATAATTTACGCCAAGTGTTTGGTGTTTGTGACAAACAGATTCACAAGTAATACAAGTTTTAAAATTCCATGGATGCTCATCGGATATCGGCGGCCATTAATTTAATTTTTAGTAAGTAAGATGCTGTTATTAGGTTTTGCAGTTCGTATAAAAGCAAATTTTTAAACGCAGACAAGTTTTCTGTAAATGTTAATGATATTTTTTTGAGTAATTTTGTCGCGCTTCCGTAATTATATCAGAATGCAAAGTAAAAACAATTATAATGTAAAATATTTTCTGTTTTATCTACAAATTTTAATTAAAAACATTCCCAAATCATTGCATGTAATATGCCTGTGAGCTAATAATGCTATATCAATCCATTTTTTGGAAGAAATACGTATAATTGTACATGGATATATTGTATATAACCTCAAAGTCAATTAAAAAAACTAAATTTTTTAAAATAAAATGGCGTCTACAAAATACAACCTAAGCCTGCAAAAATCTCTCTAATAGCACTCTTGCAGAACTCAAAGTGCTAAGTTCTACCTGTTTACGCCTTAGAGTGATTTTTATTACCCTTCTGTTACTAATATTCTTAAAAGTGATTCCCTTTTCCGAGTTTAAATTATTTGAGTAAGTGTTTTAGGGATCCTTGATTCTGCCATTGCCAAGTATAAGAACAAATAAAAATTATATTTAGGGCATAGAGCTACAGCAATGCTAAGTGTTTTCTTGTTTTAAAACACTTTACTTATTCAACCAAAGTTACAATAAAGATCAGGTAGGTACTTATCCTTGAAGATAATTGGAAATAGTAAATATTAGTTTTAAGAAACCTAACAAAAAAAATACTTTTTAAAATTGCAAAAGTGACTAAGTATGTATGTTAGGAACTGAGTGTCCGGAGACTGCAATGAGACACCACTGGAAGCAAGCGAGGGAGGTCTGCGCAGCAGTAAAATACTAAAGAGGCTATATAAAAAAAAAAACTATTTGTGCATGTTTATTACGCTTTCACGCCTGAACTGCTTAATGGATTGGGATAGAAATGAGTAATTATTTTGCTCAGAAACACAAAACAAACATTGGATAATTTGAACCTGACACCTGTCTTTAATATTTGATCTCCAACTGGTATTAACATTTATTATACCGACGGAACCCTCGCACATTTTTCTTTATTTAGGACAAAAATTGCGAATAACTAGGCTGCTTAAAGGAACATTTTATTACTATTGCATTACTAATAGTAGTCCTTGCTTCTTATATAGAGCTTTCAGTAATATATTTATTACCCTTATATTACTAGCAGTGGCTCTGTAGTGGATTTTGTTACTACAGGCTACAGTTATTTCTTTTATAAAGTTTACAGGCGTATAACAGCTCCAGTAGCAACTCATATGCAACCGTAAGCGTTAAAAAGTATTGCTTAACACTGTTCTAGAGACTGTAGTGGCAAAAGAGTTCTAAAACGAACTATTATACAGGTTAAGGTAATACTGGGTGGAACTTTTGCCACTCTTAGTAACTTTTGCAGCTATAGGCGCTTATGGAAGCTGTTATGCAACTTTAGCCTGCCACTAGAACCCTTAAATTACTCTTAAACCACTTAAAGTAACAATTTAGGCTGCAATTTCCACTAGTGTGCTAGCTGGGAGTGACCGTTAAAGAAAGCGGAATGTCTACACGCGTGCGATCGAAACAATAACGTTAGCCATTATATTTGCATAATCTTTATCCGTTTTAAAAATATATTAAAATAAACATGCTAATCTCAAGGAGTGGTAGGTGTTGGATTACAAGAGATACATTGCTGATATAATCTTTAAAAATATATATTTTAATACATATTGGTTTAGTAAAAATCTTGCAGAATATTTTAATGAATAGGTAAATGACCATTGACTTTGGCTATTAAACGTTTTGGGTTTGGCATAGAAGTTCAGAAGTTATGAAAATTTCAAATTGTTTAAAAATTGATAAATATCATGTTTTGGAATTCGAGGGTATTGTAATAAAATAGAAAAGAGAACGGAAACTAAACTTAGTTTTTGTAACCTTTTCTCTATAAGAAAATAGGTGAAATGTTGATAAATTATTCATTGACTTTACAACACTTACTTACAACTTCTAATCTAACCAAATCAAATTTATTTTGTGTTTTTACACAAGAAAAAATCAAGTTATCAAGCAGAAACCTTGAATAAATTCATCATCATATAATCCTAGCCAAGATCACCCCACGATTATTTCCCTCCATAATAATTTTCCATTCACTCTCCTCAATGAATCATAATCTCTAAATCCCTCGAGCATCCTTTTCACTCTTTGTGCAGGCGTGTATTGTGCTTCTCACTCGAGTTCTTTTACCCCTTAAATCTAATCCGGAACATCCGTCTGAGACCCAAGACTACACCCTTACGCAATTTAGTGAACTTTACTCACACAGTCGCACAATAACCTAAACTATAAACCATTCGCCGACTGGAACTTTTAGTTTGGCAGTTAACTTCTCGTTTGATTTTTTAAACAGAAAATATTAACTCTAGTTAAAATTAATTTAGACTACTTATATCTGTCAAAACGCGAATTAAATAAGGAAATAATAAATACGGTCTAAATGTCTGGTTGAAACGCGATTGGACCTAACCAGTTTTTTTTAAATCTAAACATTTTGTTATAAAAAACAATCAAAAATGGAACTAAAAGATACACATTATATAAAAATATGTAATTAAGTAAAACAAAAATATGGGGTCGTTAACACGTCGTTTAGTCACTTTTCATGATTAAAGACGCAAAGAGCAGACAGCAAAGCAGTATAAGCACTCGAGTCTCTAAAATCCAAAGTCCCAAATCCTCTACACGACAGTGAATGCCTAATTCACATAATCGAGCGTGATTAATCATTATTAATATCGGATAGCGCGCCGATCCGCGCCGATTAGTGCTTGCACAATGACCGGCCGGATTAGTCGGACCGACTCGGCCCGGTGTAAGGCACCTATATATTCTTGTCCATGTCCAGCCGTACCTGTGGCGTACGGTTGGCATAAGAGGAACATTATTATTTTTCGATGTTTAAGTTTCGAACTGGAATAGGATCAGAAGTGGTCCTTCATTTTACTGTTTCAAAAACTTAAATTTACGTGCGCCACATACAATACGACTAATAATAAAACTACTCATTATGAAATCAATCCAATCCATTTTGTAAATAAAAAGCCTCTATGATTTTTATATATTCCTACGTATTTATTATTTATAGTTATTTATATACACTCATCTTTTTTATAGGTGAATACACAAACAAAAAAAAAACAATTTAGGTATCGCAATATTAAAAACAAAAAAGTTCCAACAACAAAGTCATTTTTTTACCTTTTTAGTTTTTATCAAATTAATTCTGAACTTATTTAATCACTAATACAAAACAAAGCACTCATGTTTATATTACGTAAGTATGTTACAATATTGTATTTATCTTTCGAAATTGAAATCGAATTTTGTTTGTTTTGACTTCGGTACTTGAGCGCGTAAGCCGGTTTTATATGGATAAGCCGATTCTGTCTTTTTTATTGTGTCGCATTATGATTATTTTTTATTTTGATAATTTGAGCTTGCCTATGTGAGTCGTGGCTATATTGCTAAATTTTAACGGTTATTCAAATCGTATTGAATCTTGATTATCCCATAAGATGTCGGTTGAGTTGCCAATTACAGAGATTTATTAAAAAATTGAATACATAGGACTTTATATCAGTTTGTCATGTTTTGTCAAACGTTATTTCATAACAATATCTGTGGCAATGACGTTTCATCAATTATACAGCGCATCAACTATCCGCCCAACCCACTTCAATAATATTTATAACTTACTAGCTTTTTCCCGCAGCTTCGCAAGCGCTTTTTTTTATTAAATGTAAATTACTTGTTCATTTGTTTTGTTATACTCTCTAATCTGTGGTTATACTCTGAAATATAAGGAAATCGTTTCCTTTTACAATACAAAAATCTTTAGCTGTTTGGGCTGCAAGCTATAATATCCGTTTTTCTGAATACACAAACTAACCTTAGCCTATATGCATAACTCTGACGATTCAAACAAAAATTTTTAGTTCATCTACCCGGTATACTCCGTTTCCTTTCATCATCATCGTCGCTCGCTACCGATAGACGTTCACTGCTGTATATTGGTCTTGCGCGACTTTATCTAGTATACTTCAACAACCGTTTCTTTTTTCATACAAACTGTTAACCCCTGTATCGGCGTCCGCATAAACTAAGAGGACGCCCCTTTTTATTAAACTTTATGTCCACCATGTTGGATTTTAAAATTTCTAACTTTTTCGTAATCAGAACCCCCCATATCCTAAAGAACTTCACACATATCGATTTACATTTTGCATTTATAAATTAAAATGATAAATAAAGATGTCTTTTTTGTAATAACGATTTCTAAAACCTAGAAACCTATTTCGATTTGTAAGAAAAATAATAAGCGGTTTCGGTTTTTCATAAAAAAAAAAAAACAAAAAAAAAAATCTAGTGTCAATAGTTTAGATTTTAGCGATAAACTGGTCTTACCCTGTATTACCTTAAGAACTCAGGGGCAAAAAATAAAAATAAAATACTTGTACTTTGTATGATGTTTTTAATGCAAAAAGAATCTACAGTGTAAATTTATACTTTCTGAATCCAGACGTTTAGGAGTTTCATTCACACAGTTACACCTGTATACGGCGTCCCGTTTGTTTTTCGTAATTTGCGCCCCCAACAATCTAGAAACATCACCCATTTCGATTTCTAAGAAAAATGAGCGGTTTCGGTTTTTCAAACAAACTTAAACATCCTGTATCAAGACTTTCAGGACTAATTAACGCAGTTTTGATATTATATTTGATGTTTGAGTATTTTAAGGAGCTTATTTTAAAAATCTCAAGTCTCTAGTGTCATTAGTTTCGATTTTAGTATAAATTTGTTTCACCTGTATAAAAACTCAGGAGCAAAATAAAAATAAAAAACAATTATGATGTTGGAGATGCAAAAAGAATCTTCATCCATTTCGATTTGTAAGAAAAATAATGAGCGGTTTCGGTTTTTCATACAAACTTTAACATCCTGTAAGTATAAAAGCAGTTATGTATAATACCATATTTGGTGTTTTAATATTAACAGGAACTTATTTTGAAAATTTCAAGTCTCTAGTGTCAATAGTTTAGATTTTAGCGATAAACGTGTTTTAACCTGTATAAGAACTTATTGAGAACTCAGGGGCAAAAAGAAAAACTACTTATGATAATATGATGTTTTTAATGCAAAGATAATGTACAGTGTAAATTTAAAAATTTTTAATCCAGACGTTTAGGAGTTTTATACACACTGTTACATCCTGTATACGGCGTCCCGTTTGCTTTTCGTAATTAGCGCCCCCAACAATCTAGAAACATCACCTATTTTGAATCAAAAAGAGAATCTACAGTGTAAATTTAAACTTTCTAAATCCAGACGTTACATCCTGTATACGGCGTCCCGTTTTTTTTTCGTTATTAGCACCCCCAACAATCTAGAAACATCGACCACTTTAATTTCTAAGATATTAATGAGCGGTTTCGGTTTTTAATACAAACTTTAACACCCTGTATCAAGGCTTTCAAGACTAATAAACACAGTTTTGATATCATATTTGATGTTGTTATATTATAAGGAGCTTATTTTAAAAATTTCAAGTCTCTAGTATTATTAGTTTAGATTTTAGCAAATAACATATTTCATCCTGTATAAGACCTCAGGAGCAAAATAAAATAAAAAAAAACTAAATCATTTATAATGTTGGTGATACAAAATAATCCACAGTCTAAATTTCAACATTCTAAACCCAGGAGTTTAGGAGTTTCATACAAACTGTTACACCCTGTATACGGCGTCCCGGTTAAGTTATCCCAAAATACCGTCTTAGTGGGTGCCTAAGTCACGTAAAGAAGCTACTGTCCAAATTTCATCTTTCTATCTTCAGCGGTTTCGGCTGGGCGATGATGAGTGAGTGAGTGAGTAGATCAGTGGTATTTGGATTTTATATATATAGATTTGGTAGGTTAAGAGAAGGTTATGAGTATTATAATGTAATGACGATACATTAAATGACGTCTACCTAAATTTAGTAAACTTGGAAACTAACTTGCATAAGAAAAGTTATACACTTTCAGTCTTATTCAAATTTCACCCTTTGAACTACTTTGACTAACTGAAAAAAAAAAACCATTCGCCTCGCTCGCCACACTCTCTGTATGAATCTATATACTTACTCGTCCGTGAAAGTACGTATACGTCAACACAGGACCGCTTTATCTCCGGGCGACACGAGGTTGATCCGGCTCCTGTTCATCCGGATTAGCGACGGATCCGGTCGACGGCTCTGTGTGCGTGTTTTATAGGTGTGAGTGTGTGGGTGCGAGAGAATGTGCAGCGTTGTGACGTGACTTGTGACTGAAAAAGTCTGTTTAAAATAAAAATAAAATTGTATTAATGATTCCTGATAATGGCACTATATAAAAAAATAATCGTTTGACAGTCACCGTTGCTGGTTGGATAGTGCTTGCAATATACCATAATTATTTTTGCGTACAACAAAGACCGAGGCGTGACCTATGTTTCACAAAATCTTGCGATTAGTTCAATTTAATAGCAAGAAAAATAAGGAATTAAAGAAAAAAAAAACAAATGTATAGTATATACTTTTCTGAACTATTTTCTAATAACATCAAATTACAAATAACGGATTATACTCTCAGAATCGGGCAACTCGTCAGGTTTCAGCCCGCGTTATAACAAAGGGGGGATGTAGTACAGACACACACGCCCGGCTCGAGCTGATCCGGATTTGCCCGGATTAGGCCGCAGCCTCTTCTGAGACGGCCATCGGCGAGGAGATTACTTAGATACGGATTTAGTCAAATATCTTGCCTGGGCTTGGGTCAAATTGAGTTGGATTATGCTTTGGATTTGATCAAAGTTATTGAAACCAAATTTGTAAAAGTACCTACTTAAATATTACGTTTCCACCTCCGTATCCGTTCACTTTTTCTGTTTTAATTATTTTTAATTTGCTCTTTAAATATGAATTGAGATGGTTTTCTAAACTCATTGCCATGTTTCTAAAAAAAATCAGCATCGTTACCTGTTAATTGTATTGTATCGTCTTAGTACTACAGGTCTCAGCATTTCAGGCTTCAGGGTACCCATTATTATTGTAAATTCGTCTTTGTGTAGTACGAATTAAGGTACCAGGGTATGTGTTGTACTGATTATACTGACTGTTCGTAGTACCGTAGTAACCGGGACAGGGCAGGGTACATAATTCCGGCCGGATGATCCGGCTTACCTCGGTACTCATCCGCCACACTTATAGATTAGCACGTACCTATTTCCTATACCGTACATATTAATCTTGCACAATTCTTATATCTTGATTAGTTAATACCGACATACATTGTGATAATCGATTTAAATAAGACGGATATAGGTATTTTCTAGATTTAAGATTGGATAAAACAATTTTTAAATACTTTTAGGAATCTAAAAGTGAGTACATAAATTGATTTTTATAAAAGTATTAATTTGCATAATACCTCCTTATTTTCTATTTTAGTGAGGCAAATTTTAAAAGAATTGAAATCGAAATTAATGAATTAGTCCTATAAAGATTGAACGTTAAAGCTAACTTACTAGCTCTGCCGTATAAAAAGTTAGTAATGTATTGTTTGGATAAAGTTACAAGTATCAATGTCTATTCATTTAAAACAACCCGCAGAGATAAGTATTAGGAAGGAGAGGGCCCATTCAGCCATCAATCATGGACAGATAATCTCCTCTCTTGAGCCAAAAGAACGCATTAGCTCCACTCGCACAGACTTAGGGATATACCAAAATATTCAGCTTTTTAATCGCTACGGGCAATTTATAAAAGTTGTAAGTATGTAAAATTATGTTTGCTGGTAAGTAACGAAAAAATTACAATGTAGTCTTGTGTTTTTATACATATTTTGCAAGACTTGCGATAAGTATTTATTTAATTGAACCATTGAGAAAGTTGATAATCTATACCAATATTATAAAGAGAAAAGATTTGTTTGTTTGTAACAAATAGGCTCCGGAAATACTGAACCGATTTGAAAAATTCTTTCACTGGTAGGAAGCTACACTATCCCCGAGTGACATTGGCTATATTAGATTTTCAAAAAAAAATGGGATCCTTACTTAAACTCAAATAATGTAACCCAAGGTGCATTCTTTTTTCCGTTGTTTTCATATTTTGACAGGTGGTTTGTTGTTGTTGTTTTATTCGCCCATTCTGGACAGTCAAAAGAACATAGTCCATAGAGCCAAGTCTTTAGTAGTATCTTATATTCTATGGCGTAATGAAGTAAGCCGGGAATGCTCGTCAAATATAATTAACGAAAAGAACATCCCTTAGAGCTCCTTTGCTTATTATGAGATTGCAGAAGAATCGTCACTTGACTAGAACTTGCTAGCTCTGATGTGCTCATGGTGATCTCTCAGAAATATAATCCTTCCTCACTCAAATCCCTGAGAATCATGATGATAATTTCTTTAAAATCACTACTCGCGTAAGTAAACATATTTTGATTTCGTTACTACTTTGCCTGTGTGCGTTTTAATCCGTCGGCAACAACACAGGGCCGCAATCAGCTGAGCCGTTGATCAATCGATAAAAAATCGAGGCGAGTCATGTGGACAAATAAGCTGCGCCGGATAACTGGCGTGATCCGCCACCATTTGTCAAGATTAGGCTTAAGGACGCATGTGGATTGTCGCGTACCGTGGCCGGCTGTACTTGCGGTGTCTTGGACTGTACCTCTACGGATATTGTACAAATAGAAAGCAATGTAAGTCATACAGTACTGTAGAAAACTAAAAGCAAGATTTGCTTTGCTTTCTATGGATATTAGTTATACTTAATTTCTACATTTCTGTTATCAACAAATTTATTTAAATTAATGAATTTAATTGATAATTTAATAAAGTAGTTCAAGTAACTTCGTTTTGTAAAGAAAACGAAATATTATCAATTCATAGCTATACTATATTATAAATCGTTCTTATTTGCCGACCCTAACCCGTTGTCTCAGCGCGGGGACCGTCTGTCTGACGGGCCCTGAACAAAATCTTAATCCCACAAAGGGTTATGAATATTATCTGATTACGCTCACAAGAAGTAACCCTTCAAACTGGTGTTTCCTTTATGAGCGAGCACATTTTATGCTTCGGCATAACTGCATAATTATTATACGCGCTAAACGACGTGGCTTAGATCGTTTTATTTCGAGTTTGCAGATAATAATACAAAAATATATGAAGCGACCTTAGAAATATCTGCTGAGATTTATATTCAACTTATATTATAAATATCGGATCAAACGTCATTTTTGGATGAGTAATCAAACCATTGAGTCAATTGATTTATGTGTCATTCAAGTTTCCTTTAGCAAAAGTAAGTACCAGGACATCATAGATCAAAGCAGCTGCCGCGGACGGACGAAGCTCGGCGCTGTCGTGCTAATCTGCCGTTCGCGTGGAAACATTATATTTAGCTTCAAACGCGGATTGTAAGCCTATTAATCGCGGATCCAGTGGACGGGGCGCGATGTATGCTGCGTATTAGGGGTGTCAAGCAATAATTGAAAATATAGGTGTATAATATTACAAGTAGGATAAATATAAGATGGTACTAGTAAACTCATGCTGTCCACAATTTCAAAAAAAAAAAAAAAACGACAAAAGATCCTGTAAAGCTACTTACTAGAAAAATGATTATGAATTAAAATTTTATCGTGGAATGGTATCCAACAAAAACAAAATCGCCAAGTATACCTAGATAGGTTAAACTATTCTTTGTAATCAAACAACAACATAATAATTATATTTTAAGGATGTAAAGAAAAGCATTTTTTTTTAACTTTGATGATTGGTAACCCTCATTCATACTTGTACGCGGTTGCAACTACCGGCGCACTCCTGAGATCTGATAAGATTCAAATAAGGGATTAGAAAGAGATGGCGCGAGGATTTGCAAACCGTGACCGGATGCTAGAGCAGGATGCCCAGCAGGATTATCTTCGGACCACGGAATTTGGATGTGTGTGTTACATATTATCATACTATACAATATACAGTACACGGAGATGTTGTGGATTGGAGATTATTGAAAATTTGGGGATTCATTTAGGTATAAATAGCTGGAAATAATAAACCAAATCAAACGAATTACTCTTACTGAAAAATTATCTTACCTATTTATTGACCTAAGTATTTAATTTTTTTTACCACGAAACTATAGAGAATAATAGTGACCTTCGTCCAATACCCAAAGGTTTCCCGAACTTTAGTGTAAACGCAGATATAAAGGCAGGTTCACACTATCCAGACGCGGGTGAGGGATATATTTTTCGAGTGGGATTACGTTAAGTCGGGATCAGTGAATCCCGGGTTTTCACAAGCCTTTTCAGGATTTACTCGGCTTTAGCTATAGCGTTGTCAAAAGAGTTTTGTGTTATAACGCTTCTATCTCTTTAATGTAAAAACATATTTTTCTAGCATTAAATAGAAAATAGTATTCTGAATAATTATGAAGTTTCACAAATCATGATAATAATTAATTAAAACACATCACATTTCATTATGAAACAGCTTGTAAAAGAAATGAAAAAGTTGTTTTATATTACTGTTCCAAATAGTTTCTTTAAACAAAACAAAATAAAACGTCCCGCACATTTAAATTAGCGGGATTATAAGATTATGTCTTTTCAGTATTTTTTACCGTTGCATTTTTTTTCTCTAATCTAAACATAAAGATTTTATTTGATTCTTTTTCCGTTCCGCCGAACTAATCCTCAGGCTTATCTAGCGCTTGCAGGAGTGCAGTAGTAGCTGAATTAGATTTAACATTACTTGCTATAAGGTCTATTATAGTTTGTAAGGATTATGTAGAGCTGATCCGTCAGTACAGCAGGGGTTGGGTACTATGAACCTTTGGGGTTACGTTGTCTACGCATTCGCGGCGTGAACTGAGATGTGATGTGATGAGACATGAATATTGATTGTTTTTTTCTTCTGATTTTTGATACTTTTGTGTCGTTCATAAATTGTTAAATGGTAAGAAATAATAGGAAAAAAAAACTCTACAATACTGTATAACATAGTGCCAGGCTACCAATGCACAACATATGACTTACTTATGCGTAGATCCTAGATACTTACCGTATCTATACCAATATTATAAAGAGGAAAGATTTGTTTGTTTGTTTGTTTGTTTGTTTGTAATGAATAGGCTCCGGAAATACTGAACCGATTTGAAAAATTCTTTCACTGGTAGGAAGCTACATTAACCCCGAGTGTCATAGGCTATATTAGATTTTCAAAAAAAATAGGGATCCTTACCTAAACTCAAATAATATAACCCAAGGTGCAATATTTTTTCTGTTGTTTACATATTGTGACAGGTGTTTTGTTGTTGTTGTTTGTATTTTATTCGGCCATTCTGGGCAGTCAAAAGAACATAGTCTATAGAGCCAAGCCTTTTGTAGTATCTTATATTCTATGGCGTAACGTAAAGCAAGTAATCCGGGAAAGCTCGTTATTCATAAAGATGTAAGGTAGATTAGTAGATTATAAGTAGCTTTACTGAAGGTCTACTTCTCTGGTTCGTTGTATATATGATACGAGACAATCAGTCTAAATTGACATAAGTCAAATAAATTATATGTTTTTTAACTTTTTATGAATAACAGGGTTAGTGGGTAGCTTATTAAATCGAACGTTCTAGAATAGCCGCGACCGGCCCGCTCTGTTGGCGCCTGCTAGCTGTTTCCTAGCGATACATTCGCACAGCAATGTTCTAGATGCCTACCAGGACACCTGCCTGTGCGTTCATAGCCTAAAGATTTTCTTAGTCCCTAAACTACGTCGACAGCATTAGTCTTATAAAATGCGATTAACCGCAATCAAGGAGCATTGGGCTCGGTATCACGGTTCCCTGCTCCGCACACGATTAAAGTTTTATTTGAAACGTTTTATCCGCTTTCGAATAAAGAGATCTGCCAAGCGGACAGCGATCGAGCTCGAATTAATTGGGGCTATTGTAGTTACTGTTAGTAGTTTTTTTTTAATATGGACTATAATAGGTACTGTTTAAAATATAAGTAGATTCATTGATGGCTAATTAATAATACAAATATGTTTTAAATTATTGTATTTTTTTTGTTATTAACGTCATTATTAATAACATGTATAAAGTTATCTATACAAATAGTTTTAATATGTCTTTATAGATTGTTATTTTACATTTTTATATTGAAAAGTAAAACGTAAAACTGACAGTAATCGCTTTGCAGGCTTATCTCTGTTTTTGCGCGTCCACGCGCGGATTATTCCGGCTTACCTCCATCCGTTGGTAAAATATTTCCTATGCATCCGTGACCTGGCAAACGCTATTGAATAAAAATTAAAACATACGCCTCTGATAACGTTTTTGTTGTTACGTTTATTACGTTATTTAATACTTTCAGAAAGGGAAATTTTATTACAAAATAAAAAAAATTCATTTAAAATTTGCATACAATGTGTAGCCATCATTAAAAGAGTGATAAATACATATGGTATTTAATCCGCTTGACTTGGAGCAAGGTATTGTTTTAATTGGAAATTTAAACACAGATAATGAGCAATTTAACATACTTACTTAAACATTTAATAGTTTTGTATCCAATATTGTTTATGCTCGTGATATTTATCTAAACGCAATTCACGCGAAATAGAAGTCTAAGATCGAAGATTTTCCCAAGCAAAAATACTCCCGATGAAATATCACGGTAATTACGCGGCAACCTTTTCATTTGGCAAATGTTTGTTTTTGTCTCATTTAGGCAAACATCGTTGGAATCTTTTGATGTATCTCTTACTGATCCAATAAGGCTAATGCGCTGTGTGCCACCCCAAATATTTATTATGTTCTTATTAATAACTTGGTAGGTAGAGCTTTCAGTATCTTTTTTGCAAACCGACTGTTTTGGACCAAAATTATCATGTCAAAAATTTGATATAAAATTAATAAATATCTATCTGAGTATTTCTTTTAAGATAAAAGCGGGCGCACATTGAGCAACTAGTGGCGTTAACTAAACGCGGCCACAATTGGCTTAATGAAGCCACTAGACGTGGCGACCGATCGCTGCGGCTATGCCATATAGTGGTAGAGCTCGGCCGATACTCTCGGTTTGCGCCGATGCTTTAAAAATAGAACACGTCTACAGTTTGTAGGCGCATCCAGAGGCCACCACTAGGGCTCAGTGTGCCTTACTCTTAGTCAATACAAAAACAAAAATAATTACTAAAAATAAGTACCTATATTATTGTTTTCAACATATTATACACACATCAGAGTTGATTTTCCTTTTTTCTAAACATAAAATATTATTTTATTTATACTATGTACTGCTCAGTACCAGCTAGAAATAGTAATTTAGCGGGTATAAAAGGCTTGGCTAAGCCACGGTCCGCTTAACCAGATTTCAATAGGGCATAATCTGGGCCTAATGAATCCGGGGCCGGATTACGCGGGGCCTCTGTAATGGGTCATCCGCCGAGCGGCTCTCACTTGAGGGGAGGAAAAACTGTGTGGCACTAAATATTATATTAATGTTAGTGCTTTAGTATTTTTTGTTTAGGAAGTTGTATGCTGTTTTGTAGAGACCTAATATAATATGTAGGTATCTACATATTTTTTACATGCTAAATACGAATGAGAAAACCAGTCAGTATAAAAAAACATAATCAAATATTTGTCTCTTAGAACAATGACACAAAACTATCTTAGAGCAACGTTAATTCACGTATGTCTGATTCGTGCCAATAAATTGTAAGAGCGCCGGCCACAATAGGCTAATCCCATTGGCAGGCATTAGGACGGCTTTGGTTGGACAGATCGCGCGTCCACGCCGAAATTACCTAGCAATTGGTCGCAGGCAGAATTGCCTGCAGGCTCAGTCTAAATCGGCTGCAGACACTTTTATTGCCGGCCGGAATCCCGGTGAGCGGCACACATCCATGACGCTCGCCCCCTCCTTTATCCCGCTGCCCCCTTTATCCGGGACTCGACTTAATTCCAGATTTCACATCGCTTAATCCGCACCCGTGTTGGATATCGCGTCGACACAGGCGTCCGTCCGCTTATACAAAGTTTGTTTTATTTACCCAGCATCTATTCGCCAATGGATACTCAATTTTTGTCTAGGGATTTAGTATTGGATTTTGTCGAGTGTGATGTAGGTGTTTTTTTTTTTCAAGTTGTTAGTATTTTTATAGGAATTTGTCTGCTTAATGTACAGTTTCCAGTAAAATTGTATTTGATTGATAATTTGTCCGTACCGCAGAATGATCCACACCGGTCATACACGGAAGTTATTATGGCATTGTGTGGAAAAATGAGCGATTAATTTTATTTTTATTGGATAGTGCGTAATGCGAAAAATTGAGCGGTCGGCAAGCAAATGAAAATGATCGACTGATATTAATATTTTCAATGGTAGATCCATGACGGAGTCAAAAATCGTTTTGTATTAAAATGATAATATTATTTCTTCATAAAAAGCTATTGCACGTTTGGTCATTTGTGCAGAAAACGCTTTGGGGGGCTTAACCGAAATAATTATTAGAAGCCAAAACTATATTTGTCGGTAAAGTGAATAGGCGTCTATTTCCAGTTTTAATGAGGATTATAGTTTCTGGTGCATTTAGAGCACTTCGCGCGGTGAAATTAATTACTAAATCGACTATGTCTGTGTGCGCTAAATACACGCCGAATCATTGCAAAGCCTAATGTTCGCGTATAATTTCAGTGCTGCTCTAATCCGAGTTTTATTTGCGACGCGACTCGCCCACAATTAAATACGCCTCTGTTATGTGAGGCTGACGTTTGTGTAGACTCGGAATTCTAAATATTTTGCATTAATATTATAATATTCTAGATTTAGGAACAGAATTAAAATACATTTTAAAATTCTTCGTGTCTCCTTTGAAAGTTACAAAATCCACCCTGATTAAATTTAAACTATTACTAATTCCCATGTACTCCCAAGGGTGACTAAGTTAACACCCAAAGGATCGACAGTAGCGTCCTTCAAACTCCGATAGCGAACTCGACTGCCAAGTGTAGCAAGTATCGCAAACCTTCCCTCAAAAAGTTGATCCTTGAGGACATCTATGAGAGAGGCCTATCTGTAACAGTGGACGTTTCTCAACTGAGACGATGATGATGATGATTTCTAATGTATTATTCAAATAATAATGTGATCAGCGTTATACTAGTTACCGTAGAGCCAGCGATAATATGCCTGAGCCGAGTAGAGTCGGCCGGTCAGCATTATTGGCTCGATAATTAGTCGCCGCACCGATTGTGTGCGACCGGTGCCTGTGACACACTGAACACAGAAACCGAGGGTTACATAATCAAGCGGATTGAACAAAACGTATACGTGTTAAACTAGCTTTTCAAAGTTTACTGTATCCTATGTTTTAATGTAGAAATTTAAAATGTAGGTATACATTTTTGTTTTTAATTTGATCTTTTATTTTATAAAAATAAACCATTTCTTTAAATATTTGTATTTCATTTGTTATTATATTTAAAAAATATATCGTATATATATTTTAGTGCAATAGAAGTTCCTTTATATATTTATCAAACAAGGTGTTAATACACGCAGCGCGAATCAGATACATCAAAATAGGGTCTTCATGGGTAGCTTTTAAACTCTAGACAGAGCGATTCGTCATCTTTTCTGCTGGGTACAGTCGGCTAAAATTTCGTCCTATTACGCCCTCACTCAGTCCACGCCATCAGATGCCTGTAACTTTTGAAATGAGTTCATGAATGGCATCCCGATTATAGCCGGTCCGCTGTACAATGCGGACGGCCGCGGTTTGGTAAATCTGTTTAGCGGTCTCCCGATAAAACGTACGCCGTTACAGCGCAATTGTTTAACACTACATAATTTTGGGCCACGATACTACTAAAGTTCCGTATGAAATATGACAATATTTGATTTTTGATACAAAAATATCATCCATGATACTTGTTGTTAAAGTGAAAGTTTTTAAATAGCCTACGAGATTTTATCCTGCACTTTTTTGTATCTTATCTATATTTATCTTTTTGTAATTAGAAATCATTGTCATGCATGCTAGTGCCATGTTTTATAAAAATACAGGACAAATAGTATTTTTTATAATATCAAACTAATTTATTGCATAAATTTAAAAATGTAGAATTAGGTCCACAAAATAATACTAATCTATGAAAGCCCAGAGTGGTCAATGCGAGCCCAATTATTAGCGGGTGCTATTGTTTTATTGATGTTTACGATACGGGACTGGGTTTATCATTGCCTGAATCCAATAGCACAGGTTAGTTGTTACTTATGGTCTGATAAATAAGCTTTTAATATTAACAATACAAAGTAAACACTTTTGCAACCGAAGTATCGAAAATCATACATTTTTGTAACGAGTTGTCTAATAATATCTTTCTTGTCAAAAACAAAAACTGTAAAAAATATTGATAATACAAAATTCTATTCATTTACTACTAATGGGTATAGGCACAGTGGTGGTCTAGGACGGCGTAACAGTTTGTCTACGGTTTCGTGCGCCTGAGACTGTATTACCTAAGAAAAAGCGCTATTTTGCAATAAAGAAAAACCGGAAGTGTTACGCCGTTCTAGACCGCCACTGTAGATAACTTCTGCATCACAGTAGATAAAGAGGTATACACTACAAAATTGAAAGCATAATGACAGAGGTCCAAACTTATTTACTTAATTACTATTTGATTAAAATATTCCTCTAATAACAAAACAAGGGGTAAATGTAAATTTCTAAAACAATTTACTTACCTTTTGCGTAGCGCAGGCTTTCCGAGTGTGTACCGTTTCCTCTATGAGATTAAATAAAGGGTGAAGTTGCTGAAATTGTCGCTAAATCCAATATTGAAGCGGGCTCAGGCCGCGTCACGCCGCAATAGAGTTTCAAACATTTAGCCAATTGGAATAGGATGAAAGTTGCATTGCTGGAGGTTAACCCTTTTACACATGGCATTTTGTAGCCACGAGCGAGATCTAATGATAGATGAAGAACTCGTTAGAGTTGAAACCTTTGTAATGGTCGTTAGTCAGAGAGGAACAGTTTTGTATTAGATTTTTATAGAAAGGTCAACTATTTTCCAGTTCTTTTGCAATTATGAATTATTTTATATTATTCTAAAAAATATCAATAATTACAGCTTGGGTAAGACCGCAGGAAAACGCATGTAATGCATGTAGTCTTATTTTTAGATTATCATACAATTTAACAAAATTTAGTTTAATACTTACAAGAATCATCCCTCATTTTGACCCTCCCACAACTCTGATTGTGACTAAGATGTTGTTATAATTATTTAACACACTAGAATAATATTTTGAAATCCAGTTCTTATAAAGCGCGCGGCTAGCTCCTTGCGCCGGCCTGTGGCCCACAAAGCCTAACTAATCCTCGCTCATCCACGCCGCAAGACGCCCGGCGCCGCTTGCTTCGGACCAAGGGCTTCTCTGTCCTGTTTACATAAGGAAATAACAATATACATTTAAATTATATGTTTAGAGTAAACTAACATCTTAAACCTTGTTAAACTTAAATAGAGCTATTTTTAGTCTATCTTGTTTTTTTTGCTTCGGTCAGGAATCGAACCTGGGATCACCGAGTGTCGAATAAGACGTCGATATCAATATACCGCGGCGACTGCAACTTATTTAAATTCGGCCCAATTTATTCCGGCTGTCGTAGCGGCGTAGCCGCTACGCTCGGAAAGCGTAGCGCTACGAAGCTTTTACGTAGTTTTTTACTAACATTTGGTTGTGTGCACTTACTAGCTAGGTAAATATATAACAGATGTCCACTAAAACAAACAGGTCCCGTCAGACTTGTCCCCCGCACCGCCTAAACCGCGCCGGGATTTACCTAACCGCCCGTGGCACATCGCTGCAGATTAATTATTTATGTACGGCCCCCTATTGCCCGGAGGGTAGATTTAACGTCTCCCAGACGGTGCGATTCCTCTCTCATGCAAACTACTACTCGTCTTAACGAAAATTGTTGCTTCCACTTAAATATTTACAAATCAAGTCCTCGGACCACTGCGCACGGTCGCCTTTGCTTTGGCTAAATAATTTAAACGTCTTTTGTCTTCAAAGCATTGTCCGGCTGAGCGGCGCCGGGCGAGATGACCACCTTGTCATGGCCGGGCTCCGCACTAATCGCATAAGTCCGGACTACGGCAGACCTAACTCCGCTTTAATGAACATCCATAAATAAAACTATTGATTACCAGGTTGATTAACATCTAAAACATAATCATATTCGATTTGTAGGTAACACTGAAATCAATACATGCTACCCTAAGGAAACAAAGTAAACAAATATGCGTATATGTTGTTCTGTCCTAATCCTTAAGGCGTAGCAAAGCACGTAATATGTAGAAACCTTCTTAACCTAACAGGATTATCGCGTGAGGCGAGCATTTCAGGGCCGGATCACACATCCACCGCGCAGCTAAGGCACAGATTTTATTACACAAATGGGATTAATACTTGAGCGCCTACCGTGACTTCGTTACCGGCTTCGCAGGTTATTACGAGCTGCCACAGTATCGCATTCATCGCTCCTCACGATAATTAGTTAAAATAATCCGCCCCCATAAACGAGGAAATTTAATTCTTCATTCTCAAATCTCAACATATCTCCCGCAATGTCAATTAAAAGAGCAAACAATCCGACCAGAGGAGGCCATTTGTAAACTTGAGACAATCACCGCCGCGAGCGACATGTGACAAACGATACTGGGGAAAATTGTCGCACTTTATTTTGGGGGAAGAAGGTTCCGTTTTGTAAAGCGACTGTCACTTTCGCGACCTTTTCATGTTGTTTGACGAGCGCGCTTCGATAAGCGAGCATTGTCGCTAGATCCGACAAAGGCTCGAGTTTTCACTGAACGCTCTGTAAGAAGGCAAGTGTTACAGATCTGTCCGCCGCGACAAGGAACTGATACGAGTATGCGATACAGATGAGTTGTGATCACAATGAGCTTTGAAATCGCTACGGAGTTAATTAGAAGGCTTTTGATGAGTTAATAATTTATTTTGAGAATGTGTTGGTTTAAATTATTATTGGATGTTGTACAAACGTTTCTTATATATAACATCAATACATTAAACAACACCAATCATCATCATCATCATCACAGATTAAGACATCTACAACTGGAGCCTCGACCTACCCCACAGATCGCCACAGACTCGTCTCGTGCAGGACTCATCCAGCGTGTTCTGTGCAGTATTTAATTTAACAATATTATTAAATATCGAATCATTAACGTTGTTTTCGGATAATAAAGTCTAAAGAAAAAGTACCTTAAAACTGCGGATGATATAATTTTTGTCCTTAACTAAACTATTCTCCATACCTAGGTGCTCTAAACATCACGTGTTAAAGCTTTAGTAACCTATAAACTTATATAAAACAATTAACCGATCACCCCTTAACCGCGCGCCCTCGCACCCCACACGTCACGGCGACTCTGAAGCGCCAATTGTTTCTTCTTCCGTCAAGATCGCGGTTTAATTAACAAATCTTATAAATGTAACTATTGGTATACTTACTAAATCTTATTCAACTAGACATATTTGTAAACGGGAGCCATACAAAATCCTAAATAACTATTTTCTTTTAAACTTGTTTTTAAAATGTTATTTTTAATTTAAGAGAATACAAACAGCAGGGTATAATAAAAGCAGTCCAGTTTACTGCAGCATAAGCCTTAGCTTTGCGCTAAGACCTCAGTGTCAGGTTACCTAGACGCGAGCTAGACTCTAGACGGTCAGCTATAGGACCTAGATACCTAACTATCCGCCGCGCCGCTCTGGCTTAGTCCTGCACGTCAAAAACTTTGTGTCATAGAAGTATTTTATAATACACTACATTATTTTAACGTTTTAACTACATATAATAAAAAAAAGAAAGAAAATTCATTAGCCACAACGACACAATAAAAATAAGAAAATAAAATAAAGTAATAAGTAAATAATAAGTAAATAAGTAAAAAACACTTTATATGTGGGCACATACCCACACAGTAGATAACGAGAAAATATTTTAGAAAAGCTTTTGACCACGTGAATGGTTCAGTGACATCGGATTTTATTGTGTGAAGTCTGTTTCTAAGTTGTATATCAACTAAAACAAGTGTTTATTTATGTGGACTAGCCACGAGATAACATGGATTTGTTTTTTTATTTTTCAATATTACAATTTTTTGTAAAATACGTTTTTTACTACATGTATTTTACTGGAGCTCTCTATCAGTATCCATACTCTATATAGAGCTTGGTTTGCTGATATAAGGTAACTTTGCATTGTAACCTATATGTATTGTATACTTTGACTTTTTTTAAGTTAAGGTTTAAGAGCCAGTTTACAACATATAATCTTGCTTCGTATTTTTTGAACATAGTAAAGTAGTCCTAACTAAAAAGAACAAAATTATCCACAGATTGTTGCCAAAAGTTGCCACTTTTAGCAACACTTTAGAGTTTTCTCTGGTCTTTAACTTTAAAGCTAAACAACAAAAATACTAGGCTACATTATCTAGTGTCATACTATGCCACATTTTTGATATTTGACTTAGTTTAGAAGATTTTTTTTGCGAATGGCGCTAGCATCGCTGTAAATTGGCTATTAACGATGCTTTTGTAAATAAATTAACAAATTATTCTTCATGTATATATTAGAAGAAATCCCTTAAATTTCTATGAAAACTTAAAAAAAAACTTAAATTTATATTCAAAAATGAAATAAAACTTCAGTGATGTTTCCCCCACAAACAGAATGAGCTTTACTAGCTTAATTTCTATAAATATGCTCATTAAAATTATTATAAATTCGATACGTGAGATGAGACCGAGTCAGGATTTTCGCCAATCAACGGCAATGTAAGAGGATTTCAGGATAAAGAGAGGATTTATTCCACCTTTGATATAAGAAGGCGTCTTTACTTTAATAGCAAGAAAACTTAAGAACCTTGTAACAAGTGCACTCTTAAGATTTTCTACATAAAAACACGTGTAGGTACTTAGCGTAATTTAAATACAGAAAAAAAATCACTTAATATTTTTTTTACATGCGTATGTATTAACAATGACCTAATGACTGGGAACATCCTGTGTTGTGGTGGTCTGTGCGTGGGTTATATTATACTATAGTTTTAGGTGGTGGAGCTTAGTGTTATCAAATCTACTTACTTACTACTTCTTAAAACTAGGAACAGACAAAACTCAAAACCTACATTAGTGGTTCGGGTCATATCTCTGACGTTTTACTTACTTTTTTGTACCTGCCTATTTGTACAATGCGCGGCCACGCCGCCGAGTAGTTTTATAGTACTATCTTTTTTTTTTCTAATAATCATGCCATGATGTCGACACTGGGAGCTACTTGTAGCGCGTTATACTTGCCTGGCTTCATCAGAGCCGAGATGTCACGCGATGGTTTATCCATCTAACTAGATCATCGCTCACGATAGCCCTCTCTGCCACACGCAAATCCAACAGCATAAAGGTACTGACCATGGAGTTTAAAACTAATACACATGAATTTAAGGTAGAAATAAAACTTGTAATGCACAATAATTTTTTTTTATTGTTCCAAAGTTTTAAAAAAAACAAGATGATTTAGATCCGTGGTCCGCTATAGACACTATTAGATACTTTATTTCAGAGACCCGTGTAGGTTTTAATTTAAACTAGAAACACTAAAGTTATTTGTCCCAAATTGCTGCGGATCAATATAATACAATACCATACTGCGCTCGCCAACCCGCCTGCCAAGCGTGGCGAGTATGGCAACCCCCCCCCCCCTCATGCAGCGTAGGACGTCCACCGACCAGATGGACGGATGATCTGCGCAAGGCTGCGGGTCCACGCTGGATGCAGGCCACCTGCGATCGGTACAGATGGAGAGCCTTGAGGGAGGCCTATGTCCAGCAGTGGACGTCTTACGGCTGAAATGATGATGATGATGATGAATATAATTTTTAAATCACCGTAATACTTTATTTAAACGGTTAACTATGTAGACAGTTATTATTCATCAAACAACTCTATGGAAATCAAAAGTAGAGTCCTGATATTTCCTTTAGAAATGCAGGATTAAATCCAAGACGATACACAGATGTGCGGAAGGTTGCAAAAATATTTTTCTCTTTATTACAATAAAAAAATACGATTTATCATGCTCTGTATTAAAGACAAATCATAGACATGCAAGTTTTTCAGATATAATTTGTTTCGAAAAAAATATTATTTAGGTGTACATTTTTTGCTGCTCTATGAGTTAAGTAAATACTTATTGTCATAAAAATTGTGTCAATGCAAAATTATAGAAATTTAATCACATCAAATTAAATTATATAGGTATGATTGTAACACCGTATTTATAAAGATATAATTTTTTTTAGTATTTGTATAAAGTAGAGTAGCTTCAAAGAAATCATTAACGGACACATACCGGATATTCGGCCATTTGCTATTGATGTATTCTAATGATTTAAAAAAAAATACCTAAAAACATTTTTGTATTTTATTAATTTGAAATTTGAATAACGAATGTTGTTCTAGAGATGTTTTTTATTCCAACTTAAAACTACACACTAGATATATTGCTGTCAAATCTCATCAATCAGACACATCGTCACACACACCAGCAGTGTTAACATGACTACTCAACTCCGCTAAGTATCTCCCTTCACTTCATTGCTAATTCTCGAGTTAGGGAGTCGTAAGCTTCGCAAGACGATTCCGCTTTTAAACCCGACGAAACTTTACAAGGGAAGTGATGAATGAGTCTTGATGTTGATCTGCGTCAACGTATCACGAGAATGAGATTTGCTAATGCATGCGTGTAGTTACTTATGTGAGGTTTCCTGTCGTAGGTTATTTTACGGGAGTTTGTTTTGTTTTGGGGTGGATATTAATTGAATACTCATTTAAAATTGAGAGTTGTGGCTTGTGAAGGGTGGTCAAAAAAATAATTTAATATTTTCAAGAGGATGTTAGTTTAAATCGAAATAAACTGTTATAAAATTCAGCATTAAATAAATCCCTCATTAGTTGAACATGAAACGGCAATTATCTCAAAAACAAGCTAGAGCTAGTGCGAGTCGATCTTCCAGGCTTAGCCCGTAAGAGGCGCTCTTGAAAGAGTTCAAGACGACAACAAAGGCGCTCGGCGATGTCAAGGGGCCTTATAAGTAGTTAGAATTAAAACTTTTCAGCGAACACTCGAAATTATGCCAACACTATGACAAGAAAATCTAGGGTTACAAAGGTTTCAGAGGCTGAAGTGTATCCGAGTTTCATCTTAGTCTTATGTCTTAGCTTTTAACCCACAATGTTTTTTAAAAATAAAATAACTTTAACTTTGCGCGGCGTTTTGGCATGAACGTGGCATTTGTGATGGTCGTGGCATCGGCTTGGCAAACCCAATCTTGGTCCTGCCTCCGCACTAAGTCTCCGTCTGTCCAACAATTAATTTACAGAATATTTCCCGAAACAGCCTGAATCCCCCGTAAACCGGGATTTGGGGAATAATCGGGCGTGCCTCGCGATAATGCAGGCTTCTGTCCGAGCAGAACAAAGTCTTGTAACTTTGTTACCCTTCATTTATCAGTTTAGAGTAAAATATAATATTAACAAAGAACTAATTGATAAAGCTCTTGCAATACATGTTTTATGTACAGTCACTTGCAGATTCAGAACATAGTGTTCGGTTTGAAACAGCTTGTACGCAAATAATACAACTGTTATAAAATATCCCCGCTGGCTCTAAAAGGCTGTACTACTGTACCTACCAATATAGTGTTCGTATTTTTTTTTACTGTTTTAGATAAAAAAAAACACAACCCGAATCCTTGTTATTTAAGCATGAAATAATTGTTTACAAACTAACGTTAAAACATTACTTTATGTTGTAACGAGTAGCCCACAGTCCACAAACTATGGATATTTAATATAAACAGATTTCACTGTCTCAAATCCCGAAGGTTTACTGACCAAAGGACGCTCGGCGCGCCGGGACGCATCTAAACCTCAAATAATCCACGCTCCATATTAACCCTTAGGTGCTAACCTGAAACTACTTCCGCCCCCTGCCCACGCTAAAGAACTTGATAACGAAAACTATTGAAAGTTACTTTGCGCGATTACCTCTGCTCAGAAATTTTAGTGTTATTTCGTAGGTAAACCTGGGAGCTAAGCGAAGTTTGCGCCGTGTCGCGGCAACCAGTATTATTAAGAGATTACTGTGCCCCGAAAATAATTCCGTACTGTAAAGTAGATGTTTTGTTGTTCGTCCGAAAATCCCGTTCAGTAGGTAGTAAGTAGGTAGGCAGGAATTATGTAAATTCAATAACGGGTAGAATTTATGGAAGGCCTTTGTTTCATTGTAATATCTTCTTGATCAATTTCCGATTACAGGAAGTCCATAAATTTTTAAAGAAATAAGAAAAAGAGTAGAAACTTTATTTTCTTGATAAATCTCTTAGAAGACGTTTCACTTAAATGGAAGCAGTATAAAAAAGCGCATCGAAGCAGCAAAAACTATTTAATATCTTGCAGAAGGAAGAGGCATCCACAAAGAAGTGCGCTAAAAGCATCGGCCGGCACAAAGCGCGGCAAGGCGCGGGATTAATTATTATTTTAACGTTTCGCAACGAACGACTAATTTCTTTTTTTGGCGTCCGCGAGGCTGTCAAAGGCATTGCTTTTCGCATGAAAACTTGCTAAATAATAAAGATGCCTTCTTAGCAGCAGAGTTTTCTGAGTACTTAGCAACGATTTTTCCGAAGCCTTCTTATACTTTTCCTTAGCTTTTCTGAAAACTTCAAAAATATTTTTTGAGACATGTAAATTATTGACGTAGCTTATTTAAAAATCCCTCCGAGCGTATACACATTGACTATAAATTGCCCGATACACTTACAATTATACCCAGAACATTGCCCATATGAATATCCAGACCTGGAAAAAATCATAAAATTTGTCGTGACTTGCGAGCTAACTTGAGCAAATCTTTGTCAACAGGCAAAACCCTGCCAGTCCACTGCGTGGTAGAGGCCGTCTCGTCCCTGGAGGAGGGGGCGTGGCGGCGGCGCAGCGTCGTGGAGACTGACAGCTACGTCATCATACCCTCGGCTACGGCCTTCCATGAGCTGGTGCCGGCTGCCCTGATGAGGCTTGGCTATCCACATGAGCTGGCTGCTTCTGCCAAAGGTACATTGGTTTTTCTTTTAGTTTTATGGAAACTTTTGAGTCAAGTTTATTGAAATCAGTTCCATTCTTCAGCTCAATCAGTTCAACTTTTAGGGAAATATTTCTTGCATTAACACATTTCTAACCGATTCGATTGATAAACAAAACAATTTCAATTTATTCGTAAACATAGATATACTTTTCACTATAAAAACACTACTATATAATATTTTAAATCTTTTTTGTCATAATTTTTAATTTTTTTGTCATAATTTTTAAATTAGTTATCTAAAAAAAACTTTTGTAATAATATACCCAGATAAGTTCATTATACATTAGCCTTAAACTCATTTTGAAAAAGCTGTTAGTTTATCTTTGAGAGGCCTCGTAGTAAAAATTGTACGAATCCTCCCCACTTTCCCCTACTATAATCTTTTTTTCTATAGGTTCAGTGGTAATAAACAATTGGAAGCCCCTGCCGTTCGACCGTATAGCTGACGGACCCCTGGCTACAGTAGGCGAGGTCCTTGGCGAGTTGACAACCGTGGCGACCTTGAGGATCCAGCTCCTCAGACCGAGGTCTACTCCTCTTCAAGACATCAAGGACAAGCTTCTGAGGTTGCTGCTGATTCAGAGCCGCCCTTTACTGCTTTCCACTGGATGCCCTTTGGATGAGGTAAGAATACACATAGTTCTAGCAATGTCATAACAGAAAGAAAAAAAAAGAAAGAATATACATTTATTTAACGAATTAAAAGTTAGGAGGTAGACATATAACATAGAACAAGTTAAAATAAAATAAAAATAATAAAAACCAGTGTCCACCTGCCTATTACCACAATACCTAATACAAAGTTGAGCTAATATATTCTTTAAAACGGAGTATTGACTCAGCATATGCCATGGCCGAAACCAAGGCGCTGTTCTTCCGCCTGATACTGATACATAGTTGAGAAAATGACGATACAAGAATTTTCTCAAAACAAATTTTGTGCGCATTGCAGTACAAATTAAAGTATAATCACTGGCAAACAAAAAGTAAAGCTATTGAAATTTGTTAGCTCGTTAATAGACAAGGATTACTCCTGCCTGTCCACATAACACGTAGTTTTATTAAAGAAAACATTTGAATAACTGGACACTAAAAACAATAAATAGACCAATGACAATATTCACGAGAACAAAATAATTTAAGTTCCACATTTGAAAATTAAAACCGTTGGTAACAAACACCGTGCGCATGAAAGAGCTAAACCAACATTCACATTGTTCCGCGAACCACGACAATAATTCCCGATTGTCGCGACCCCTGGCTGCCTCTCGAAAACCAGGGGGTCTAAACCTTTAGCCCTTATTATAGACAATTCATTGTTTCCTATATTTAAGCCCGCTCATTGAAATGGTTCTAAAGCGTTATTCTCGCTCGTGTATTGTATTAAATAAATTAATGTACATTGGTATCTAGTGCTCTATTATTTTAGAAAACAGCTAAATCAAACTAGGTGGGAAGGTAACATAAATTATGATACCAGATTCTAGATTGCGTAGCTTATCACAAAGAAACTTTTAATCACATAAAAGTATATTTCAGCAAATTTTGAATCGTCGCACATTTATACCAACTAAAATTTGATAAAAAGTGTGGTCTACCCAAACTCCACTCGGGTTCTGTATTTCATACATTTTAATATGATTTCGCTGTTCATATTGATCACTTGAACGCAAACTCATTCAGGTAGAAGCCAATCCACAGTAACCCTTGATTAATGGAGTCCAAATCAAATAAACGACGCGCGACAGAGTGCCCGCGCCCTTGACTGGTGCCCTCTAAAACACACCTAATAAACTTAATGGAAAATTTATATTTCGCCGACCGAAGGTGGAGCACTCAAATTTATCCTGTTGAGATTGTCTAAAAGTTACCGGGGTGGTAATTCTCGCAAATAATTGTTATTGCATTTCATTAACATTGCTATAATTTTCGTAAAAAAACATTAATGCTTTCAAGGCGTTCCCAATTATTACGAGAAACTAATGCAAATTTAAATTATTTGTAGAAATGGAAACCCATCCTAATAATAAAAATAAAGAACTCTGAGATCATCAAGAGGCATGTATTATAAAAGTGACAAAGGAGAGATTATGGAACTCAAGTTAAGTAGGCGAGCGTTTCTTGTTCTTGTATAATTTGCTCGGTTCATTATAATTTGCGAGGTTACGTCTAAGTCCCTACTAATAAGGATGATCGGGACGGCGAATTAAAGCGTTTGTTTTCATGTAAGCGGGGAATGTTTGCTGTTTGCACAAAAGGAACAAGACTCTTGAACCTCTGGAGAATAAGGATTTACCGTCGGCTTCATCCTTCAAAATATTTGTTTTTTTTTATTGTTTAGATTTTTGTCTTCATTTAAAATAAACATTAATCTAAAAATACCTTGTGTGCTCTCCAAATAATATTGGTTTAGAAAATTCGATTCCATATTCTCTACATAGAGCCACATGTAGATAACAAAAGGTGCGCGCATCAATTTGTCGTGCAGAGAGATGAGCACCTGCCTCGCTCCGGATCTCCATACATAATAAATTTAATTGAATCTTAGACTCATCCGTGTCGTCTCAGCCTTATAATATTTCCTAAAATACGTCTTGTAGCGGAAGGGTTAGGGGGCCGCCCCCGTCTTAACTCGAGCTGAGAGAAAGAGGGTTAAAAGGAGTTTTAGATGTACGAACGCTTTTGATCTTATTAATACCATAAAATAATGCTTTATAATCTTATTAAACGCGAGGTTAGCGCTTCTCGTGCGCCCTTGGCTGGTTTAACGAACGTAATGGCATTCCGTGATTTCAGTATTAGAGATTCTCGTCGACCTCATGCCCCAGTTGACGCGATGAGACGGCGGCTATACGATTTAATAAAATTTCCATCATCCGAGATCCGACTATACCTTGTCGGTAAGGAGGAGCGCAGCGTGGGAAAAACTAATTGAAAACAATAGAAACGCTACATCACGTGATTCGTCGGATGCTTGTTAACAGCAACGCGTACTAATTGTTGAATCGACCAATTACATTAACAGAAATGGAGGTACGATTCTTAACAAGCCACGCCGCTAAACGAGAATTTGCGTCACTGGGAAATAAATGCCAATTCCTATTCAACTTCAACAAAACTTCCAACCGAACGCGTAAATGAGTCAAAGGAATCAACTCTTGAAGATAATCAAACACCTCGAACACCGGAGCGGCAGCGGCAACTCGCCGGCAGCTAAGTGCCAGATGAACTCGGCTTCAAGATATTATTATAATTTATTGCTCGCCAATTTCTGCCACTTCGATCCAAACTTTAACTCAACTTTCAGACAACTCAGAATAAAGGGTTGCGCTAAAAGAAAGTCAATGAAGGGCTTTTAAAAACGATAAATCTTACAGTTTAAGACCTCTCTCGCTTTTTTAATCCTTACGTTACTCGGTTCTTTAATTAAAATGGCGCTTAGAATTTAGCTATTTAAATCTTGCCATGATTTACTTAATGTCTTCAACAGTAAACCAAACAAAGATACGCGATAAGGTATAAGCTCATTGTTTTGTGAAGAAATGTTCGCAATGTCACCGAATTACGTACTCAAACGGATTATACGTGACAAGTTATCTTGCGCGAGCGCCGCTTCTCGTAAGTCTTGCTTGAAGCTGAACAGGTGATATCTGAAAGTAAATATGGAACGACTATTTGAAAATACAACACAAAGAAACGGATTAACGTATCAACGGTAGAGCTAAGACAGAGGCTGACATGATTTATAACAGTCACGAGATAATAGTTGAGCTAATTTAACATTTGATTTGGCAACAGTCGAGACAGCTCCGCGACTGTCAACTGTCTTGACGGCATAATCGCTAGCATTGTTTCAAAGTAATCTCCAGATAAGAGCGCAGATTTCTATTGCATAACTGTCCGGTTAAGTAAATTAAGATATAGAAAAAAGGAAGGGGTATTGCGTTAGTTTATATTGGAAAGAAAATAAGATCTAAAATATTACAAATATAATTACAAAAATGAATGTGTATCTTTAATGGTGTAGATGAGTTTTTTAAATTCCTATACATTAGTATAAAGAGAGTTAGTTTCCTTAACTAAAGCGCTTAAGTGAACCTTTTTAGTACGTGATAGTAGTTGTCGGCAGTTCGCTGAAGGAGTAGTGGGTGGGTACTAATTGTGAAGACGCGGTTCCGCGCTCATTGTTTTAGAGCTGACTATGATTGAAGTTTCGGCGCGCATTAGCCCGCTAACCAGCTGGTAAACAGCCCTGCTACGGGCTGCACCGCCGCCGCCGCAGCTCCCAGCCCGACCACTTCGGCCGTGCATGACACACACATTAACGGCCGGCCGACCTAATATTTTCATAATCTAACAGCGATATTTTGTGAAACAACGCACACTGTTTATAGTTCCAGTTATCTCTATATCTGTTTCTAGTTAGAGTGACCTTCTTAAAATTCTCTTACGAGCCGTTCTCTCAGTCCATTACCTCTTAGTATACAGTACACGTGTAATCGATGTATGTGTTTTAAAGTGCTCTTATTTTCAGGTCACTTTGGCGCAGATTTGTCGCGGACAAGATAGAACACCAGGACCACACAACTTTCATGAACCATCAGAAGAGATGCGACGTAAATTTGAATCTTGGTGGAGCGCCCAGGTGTCTCCACGTCCTCCGCCGTTCAGTCCACGCCGGTACCCTTCTCCGGGTCCCAAAAATCGTTCACCGACGCTAAACGCCATGCCTGAGCACTTACATCCAGCGCTTCAGACAGTTCAGAATCAATACCCCACCCAAAAAACTCGTATGAGAACAAGCTTTGATCCCGAGCTGGAATTACCAAAGTTGCAACGTTGGTTCTCTGAGAATCAGCACCCAAGCCGCCAGCAAATCCAGCAATATGTGCGGGAGCTGAACAATCTGGAGTCGAGGCGTGGGAGAAAACCACTCGATGTGAATAATGTTGTATATTGGTTCAAAAATGCTCGAGCGGCGCAGAAGCGCGCTGAGCTTCGAAACATTGGAGGACTGTCATGTCACCTTGGAGTGAACGGTTTCAACAGTCGTAGTCACAGCCCATCTAATGGATCACTGTTGACCGGCAATGATAGCTATGGTCAAGACCACAACTCACTTAAAAGCCCATTGCAATTATCTGGCAGTCCTGGAAGATACCCGATGTCTGTTATGTCCGAGGATAACTTATCAAACAATGGTTCAGACATGGAAGACGAGGGTGGTGACTTAAATCCCGATGACAGGCCAGAGAGCCCTGAAGCTCCTCTTTCATTGATTACTACGAAAAAGAATAACAACGATTCAGAACAACGTGCTTCAGAGTCACCGAAACCACCGGATATAATTAAGGTAACTATTGTGCGTATTTCTTTATAACTAGGTACTTACTGTAAAAATAAATTGCTTTAATAACTTAATTTTTGTTTGGCAGGAACACGACATCAAACAAGAGCCCCGAGACTTGAGTAAACCGGATCAGGAACGCTCACCTCAACGTTCTCCGGCGAAGAACAGTGACTGCTCTCATAACAACAACAATAATAACAACATCGAGGATGAGAACGGTGTCGAGGAAAACGAAACAGTGTCCGACGATGAGGGCGTACAGGAGCACCACTACCCTCCTACCTCCTCGCCTCTCGACCGTCTCCCCTTCCCCATGGTGCCAAACCACCCCATGTTCGGGCATGGCATCATGTACATGAGTCAATATATGAGCGGCTTCCCAGGAGTTGGCGCCGTACCGGGGGAAGGTGCTAGCGGGCTGAACCTTGCCCTCGCCGGCGCCTCCGACGAGCGCCGAAAACGCAACCGCACCTTTATAGACCCTGTATCAGAAGTTCCTGTACTGGAGCAATGGTTTTCCATTAATACCCACCCTTCACATAATCTCATAATCAAGTACACTGAGGAGCTGAACAGAATGCCATACAGGCAGAAGTTTCCACGTCTGGAGTCAAAAAACGTGCAATTCTGGTTCAAGAACCGGAGAGCAAAGTGCAAGCGGCTGAAAATGTCGCTGTACGAGCCGGCGTCGCCGGGCGCGCAGTACGGACACCCGGCGCACGCGCACGTGATGGCAGAGCGCAAGATGGTCTGAAGGTGCTCCATGCAGGAAATATTATGCATTTGCATTAGATATTTGGGGGAAGACTGATGGAACATTCGTTCAATGTTGTGTTGTGTAGTGCCATGAACACTTCTACGTATTATGATTCTACGTTGCTCGGAAACCTACGACTACCCTACACCTTTTTTCTGTGGTACATTAAAATGGCTAAATGTTCAAAGTGCACAAAACTGGTCACGAAGAAGAATCCTGGCATTCTGTGTAGTAAGTGCTGCAAGTGGATACATGGCGAATGCGCCTCATTGTCTACGGAACAGCTGAATACATTACACTCGACGGACTCAGTGGATTGGAAGTGCCGTAATTGCGCGGGAAATGCAAAACCAAAGCGTCTCTCTTGCATTTTGCCGGATGGAGATGAGGACGACAACAACTCGGAGGTCGAAGTATTAAATCAGACCAAAACTACCAACATGCTCTCGATGATACGTAAAGAGGTTCGTGAAACAATTCGATCTGAACTACAGACGTCATTAAAGTTTTACGCAGATAAGATTGATGATTTTGAAGAAAAAACACAAAAATATGAACATGTCATGAAAAATTTAGAGAAGCAGCTTCTTGATGTCAAAAACACCTGTAAGAACCTTATCTTGAGGAACGAAGTACTCGAGGAAAAATGCAACCAACTTGAACAAAGGCAAATGTCAGACTACATTGAGATATGTGGAATAAAAAAGGAGGACAATGAGAACCTACTTCATATTGTTGGAGAGGTCGGTAAATCTATTAATAAACAACCCGAAGATATCGTTAAAGCTTACAGAAAGCGAAGTAAGAAGCAATCCAAAAACAGTGACGCAAATAACTCAGTGATCATGGTGTCTCTTCGGGAAGGATGTCGGGACCAATGGCTAGAGGCAGGTAAAAAAACAACATTATCTACGCAGGCAATTGGACGCAGCGATGATTCCACTATATACATGAGAGAAGCACTTACTGGCACCACGGCACACCTACTATGGAAGTCAAAGCTGGAGCTGAAAAACACTGGTCTTATGAAATATGTCTGGTGCAAAAACGGCACGGTTTTAGCCAAAAAAGGTGAAAACGAAAATGACAAAACATATGTCATAAAGTCACTGAATGATGTCACAAAACTGGCAAAGGAGTTCACCATCTAAACATCACTAGAAAATGCCATCCAAATATCAAAAGCTACTCTTAAACATGCTTGATACCGATACAATAGATAAATCTCTCACAGAAACAACATGTGCCAATTGGAATGAATTTATGACCATCCCCTCATCTAGAAATAACAGACTTTCAATATTACATGTCAACATCCGATCTACAATATTAAACTTCAGTCATCTGGAATACATAGTTGCAAGCAGTACCCAACTTATTCAACTAATAGTAATCACCGAGGTTAACATCAACAAAAATTGCGCTCCATTGTTTGAAATACCTGACTACGAGATGCACTCAGAGCTGCGAAGCGGAAGTAAAGGAGGCGGCATTATTGTCTATGCACATAAATCAATTCACTTTGTGCGTCATCCAGCGACAACGCTATATTTCGAGTGTGTATTAGGCAGTGTAACGAACGAGAGCTTTAATTTTCATCTTTGTGCTATTTACCGACCACCTAAATTAGATAAAAACTGTTTTATAAGGGAAATCTCTCGGGTATTGTGTTTTTCACAAAGTAATAGTAACTGTGTACTGCTGGGTGATATTAATCTAAATCTAAAAAAACCAGACTCTTACGTTAATAATTATTTAAATATACTTTCGGAAAACGGCTTTGAGTGTGGCATAACGGACTATACTCGGATAGAATCAAGATTAGATACCATATCCAAAACATGTATCGATCATATTTTTGTTCGTAATGTTACAAGAGATAGCAACGACCAGTTATGTTCGACCCATACGGCCGTTATAAACACGTCCATTGCGGATCATTTCATTACTGGTCTTACTTTTGTGAGCAGTTTTGTTAAATATAATAAAACACAGCGAAGGGCAGTGTTAGACAAGAATAAACTAAGTTGTGAATTAGAAAATATAGACTGGAATCACGGTCTTACTTTTGAAAACCCGGATGAGATTTTAGACTTTGTACTAGAGAATTTTACTTTGGCGTATAATAATAGTGTAAAAAACGTTGTATCAAAACTAAATAAAAGAGAGGACTGTAAATGGGTAACTAAAAGAATAAAACAAATGTGTAAAAAAAGAGATGAATTATTTAAAATATGGAAAAGGGATATAAATAACAAGGAAAATAGATTATTGTACAATATTTATAGAAATAAAACAAATAAACATATACATAAGGTTAGAAATAATTATCATAAAGAACAAATAACTAATAACTTTAAAAATCCAAAACTTGTATGGAAAATAATAAATAATATTTGTGGCAAAGTGTGTACATCGATCGACGACATTATTTTAAAGTCATTTAAGCTTGATGCACCTGTTCTAGTTAATAAGTTTTCTAATGAGTTGCAAAATAACGTAAAAAAGTTATGTCATGACTGTAATGTGCCCTTATTGAAACAAAATTATGCTAATACACCGAATCTAACACTTCGTATGAGGCTAGCAAATGACAGTATAGTTTTTAATATTATAAAATACATGAACGCGAAAAAAAGCCCCGGTTCAGACGGGGTTAGAATAAAAGATATTCAACAAGTAATAAGTAAAATAACGCCTACTATCACTCACTTAATAAATTCTTGTATTTTAAAATCTACTTACCCAAACAAATTAAAAACCGGCATTATAAGGCCTATTTATAAAAAGGGGGCACATGACAATTATAATAATTATAGACCTATAACTATACTGTCATGCATTGATAAGATAATTGAGAGGTACTTCAGCAAGGAAATAAATAAATTTACAGACAAACATAAAATTATTAACAATAAACAGTATGGCTTTCAATCGAATAAAAGTACTTCCCAATTACTTACAAAGTTTAGTGACGAAGTCAGCCAGCACATGAATGAAAAAAAGCATGTGCTAGCTGTCTTCGTTGACTTTAGTAAAGCTTTTGAAACTTTGAGGTACAAAACCTTGTTTCAGAAGCTTTACGATAATGGCATACAGGGCCCTCTACTAGAGCTTTTTAAAAATTATCACACTGGTAGGAATACTATGGTCAAAATTGGTGATGAACTCAGCGAGAAATGTGTCACGGAAGTAGGTACCGCACAAGGTTCCATAATTGGACCAACTGAGTATATTTTTTATGTAAATGACATGTGTAACATATTTAGGAATTGCTCGGTTTATCAATTCGCCGACGATACTTGTTTACTGATCGCAGAAAAAGACATATCTGTGGCACAAGAATACTTGCAATGTGACTATAATGCATTGTGCCATTGGGCACACGATGTTGGTTTGTCAATAAATACTGAAAAAACTAAACTCGTTCATATACACTCCCCTCATTTAAAAACGTCAATTTTACCTAGCATCGTTGCCCACGAGCACCAGTGCATGCACAGCAATAATAAAATCTGTAACTGTAATAAAATCGAGCTAGTTCATCAACATACATACTTAGGATTAATAATCGATAGTAAATTAAACTGGCTTCCCCATATTGAAAACTTATGTACAAGACTTAGAGCTATAATGTCAAAATTATCAATACTTAAATACAAGATTCCCTTTCATATGCTAAGAATATTGTATCTTTCACTCGCAGACTCAATTATTAACTACGGACTTAGTACCTACGGCAGAACTTGTAAGACGAATTTAGAAAGAATTTACCAATTACAACTAAGAATCCTTAAAATAATAGTTCCATACAAGATTAAAATTAAATACAAAAACAACGACTTAGGTTTGTTTAATTATTGCAATGTAGCAAATGTTCATGATAAATTGAAAATATCGTTGTTGTGTGATTATAAAGACAAGTTAGAAAGTCTTAAAGTTAAAGTAAGATCAAGTAATTTAAGAAACTTATCAAATCTGTCTACTTTTACACTGCCCCGATATAATAATATGTTCGGTAAGCGCACTTGGCAGTACTTACTACCTAAAGTTCTGAATACAATGACACGCGAATCTGTTGATAAGTTACTTACAACTAAGAAAAATAAGTGTAGAACTTACCTTAAGCAATACTTTTCTGAATTGTATAAAAAGTACGAGTAAACGTGTACCTTGTTAAAATTGTAACAGCAATACAATACCTACCATCTGTTATTGAAGTTATAATATATACCTACTAATGTAATTAGCGACTCACATCTTGCGGATAAACCTTTTCAGGTTTTTGCGGATGTAATTGTTCCATTTCATTGTACGTTTGTGTAAATTAAATAAATAAATGAAAAAAAAAAAAAAAAAACTTAAATTTAGCAGGTGTATGAGGAATCGATCGCTCATAAAAATATAATATGTCAAATATTACAGAGATTATTTTTCGTTCACAGGCAGTGGCGATTTCAGTTTTTGTTTATGAATCTCAAAACACATGTAAATAGGTAATTTAATTATCATAATACATATAACTAATTTTGTTTGTCAAATAGTAGAATACCTACCAGATTATTATGTGCCGTGATATTTTATTAAAATGTATGTATGTTAACTTCACATTTACCTATACCTATACATAAAAAATCTAATAATGTAAGTATTTCGCAATTTATTAAACACGTACTAAGTAGTAATCCTTTCAGAAAACATTCCTTTCAAAAAAGTTTTCTAAACTATAAAACTCACTAAAATATAAGTATTTATATATGTATCAAACTATCAATGTATGATAATTTAGGAATAAGATTAAATTTCATTGAGTCACTTAGCTGGTAAATGCACTCTAGTGGTAAGCAACTAAGTTGTAATTTAGAGTACTCTGAAAACCCTAGTAAAGTCTCAATAAAGTAGTTACTCGTTGTAGGTTTTAAATCGAAATGTACGCACATTTTAGTGTCATTCCACTTTAGTTCTTAACTTGAAGTCTCCAGATCCAAAGATTGATTATAAATATCATTGTATTATCACAAAGGACTTACTATATTTATTCGTTAGGAATTTATATGGTTTTTCGTAGAATCATTTTAAAAATTTACAGTATTTATACGCATTTATCGTTCGAGGCTGTTGCATCCATGTGGCCGATAGATCATTGGATTGTTTTTTAGTTTTAAACATGTTTAGAAGTTATATTATTATAATCTGTTTATTGTTTTAATAATGCTTGTTTTGTGAAGCTGTGATGACATTCCCAAATATTGTAAATATTTAAAATAATAGAGATGTTGATAAGCTTTTATTGTAATAACGTCACTATGCTCACACGAACAATTTAGCATTTACTGTTAGATGATGAATTGATGTCATTATCGGCTAAATGTTTAACTTTACTTCAATTATCTAAACGAAAAATAAATCGAATAATATTATGATTACAATATTAGCATTTTTGTTTGATTTATTAATTTCTAATAGGTTCTTATTAAAAAAAAAAACAAACACATATCATCAATTATCTACTAACTATCTATATAAAAACTAGAGGCTGCCCCGCGGTTTTTCCCGCGCAGATTTCTCATAAACACAAAATTCCCGTTTTCAGTACTTTCGGCTCTGCGTTGTCTGTCAGTCAGTCAGTCAGTCAGTCAGTAACGGAAGAGTTTTATATATATTGATTAATCGTGTTTCGTTAGTCTTGCTTTGCAGTAGTCCAGAGAATGTTTGAATGGTGAGAAAATATATAAAAATGGAATGGAAGACGGGAAGTTAGTAAAAAACAATAATTTATTTTTTCCATAAGTGTCATTACTGTTTTCGCGTAAGCGTTTTTTTATTCAACTATTTTGGGCAGGCAGAGGAATATAGCCCATACAGTCAAGTTTTAAGTAGGTATGTAGGTAGGTAGGTAGGTAGGTTATATTAACCATCGTGTAAACTTATAATATAAGGCGATACGAAGTTTTACGGTTCAGCTTGTAAAATAATTTACTGACATAAAAGTAAGTATAATATACATTCTATAGCGCAGGGTACTAAATTAATACTTTAGAGCCTACCTAGTTATTTTTATGTTTACCATTTTGAAAGTACAAACCAATGTATCACCAAAGTTATAGTTTAGTTCTAAGAGAAGGGATCGTCTGCGTTGTCAATATTATAACATGTGTCAATAGTATCAGGCAATCGATAGGGTCCGTCGGAAGAGGCGACTAGACACACCCAAATCACTTGTCAACTAACTTGCGACTCACCACCTAATCGCAACCGATGCTATCTCTTCTTTGTCAAGTCTTGCTCAGTTTGGGGAGTGACCAAAACCCAAACCCCTTGTTTACAAGATTTCACTAAATCAAGTTTTTGAGTTCCTAATTTAAACGTAGAGCAAATACTGATTGAATTTTGCTATGTTTTTTTAAAAGGCGCGCTCAAAGGTTAATTAGCCCAAAAAGTTATTTTATCATGACATAGTAGCTAAGCTAAGAACTTCTTTGCTATGACTTTACACAAGCCATCTAACATGGTATCGAGACACCGTACCAAACCAAAATAATAGTCATGTAATTTTGTTTTAATAATTTCATTTTTACTAAAAGAGACCCGCCTTCAGCGAACTGATGCAAAGATAATCTGAGAACTTCCTGTTTTTCGAAGTCGGTTAAAATAGGTACTAAAACCTTCTCCTGAATGTAACAAATATATTACTAAAAACCGCATCAAAATCGGTTCAGCCAAACGCGAGAAAATTGGGGGAAAATATACATACATACCTTCAAATTGATAACCTTCTTTTTTGAAGTTGGTTAAAAAAGTTATCCTCCATAACTTAATTCGATACAGTATAGACAAAATATGAAGATGTTTTGTTGCTCTACAAAAGCCCATGCAGTTTCTGTTGCATGAAAACACCAAGTCAATTAATAAAATGTACGGTAAGCCACAGCTTAGCGGGGCCTTGTTATATCATAACTAAGGCAGCCAGATAGGCACTTAGGCGTTATTGCCCCGTATTAAGTCGTGGAGTAAATCTTTCTTCCAGTGAAGCTGGGCTTAGGAGTTTTATTGTCGTGTCTTGCAAGTGGACGGACATGTTGTTTATTTTCCTTTTCTTAGATGATTTTGCTGCAAAATTGTTGAAAAGAATATGCGTACCTACTATAAGTACGTTTAATCAAAATATTTTTACTCAAAAGTCAAGTTAATGAGTAAGGCAGAGTACATGTTAGGTTTGATATTTAAAATCCCATTAAGATTTTTTTTTATTTCGTGTTATATTATGTACTAGTCGACCCGGCGAACTTCGTACCGCCTAACCTATTACTATGTTGTGTAAGTATTATACCTATAAACCTTCCTTTTGAGTCACTCTACCTATATAAAAAAACCGCATCGAAATCCGTAGCATATTTTTAAAGATTTAAGCATATATCGCGACAGACAGACGCAGTAAGCGACCTTGTTATATACTATGTATTGATAATGTAAGTTTACATATGTCGGTACTCTTCAAAAAGGGGTTTGTAGATTCCGTCTACATACTCATCAGTAGGTACCTCGCCTGCCGTAAATTCCAAAGTGTAAGAAAGCGTGTTTAATATAAAACAACGTGTTAATCCATGGTTTACTAACACAAATGCCCGGCTCTTACTCACCGGCAGTTTGTTAAGATTAAAACTTAATTTCATAAACATTTATTAACGAGCAGAAAACTGTTGCTGGTAAATTAATGGGCTGATTTCATTATAAGTAAATTATGTTTACTTAGGTAGCTATTTAGTGTTACCACACCATAAAATTACATATATTACATAAGTGTGAGTACAAGATGAATCCACAATTGCACATACTCAAATCAAATTTGTGTGTCAAATTGTGGATCTTTAAAGGCTTGACTTGTTCTAGTCATAGAAATAAAAGTGATTAGATTTCATTCAACCAAAAAATATTTATATTTATATTAGGGGTAAATCTGTAAATTATTTCTTTCTTTTTCTCTATAGCACTTAGAAATATTTCCGAAAAGTACCTATTTATATTCACTTTATTAATTACTAGTATTCCTAATGTTTGCTTCAGTAAAATTAGGTTCAACTTGATTTTTTTTCCGTGAATCGCTGCGGCCGCGTAATCTCAAATCTCCTGACGCCAATTTATTTTCATTAGCGATGATCCTCGGTTAATTTTATTCCCTACTTACCCGCTACGATGCGAGCAACAAGCGTGGAGATGGACTTTTTATTTTATTGTATCAGTCAAAAGAAAATCAGTCGACTAACTAATGTACGCATTTAACTTTCATTAAACTACATTTTTAATTATTTAAAACTAGTTTGCCTGGCGAATTTCGTTGGTTCATCCTAACAATATGCAATTGCGTTCATCTGATATTTATGCGCTAAATAGTTAGGTTTTATTAAAATATATTCAGTAGTTTTTTTTCGTGAAAGAGTAACAAACAATCATGCTGAGTTCTTGCCCCCTTTTTAATCGCTTTTGACATTTTAATGCGGAAAAATGTATGGAGATGATCGACAAAAGTGACAGATACGAAAAATTCGACAAATTGTCCGTCATGTTACCGCCGAAGAGCCTACGAAAACTGGTAGTTGGCCAATTAAATTATTACATTAGATCGAAGAGGAAAAGGTACTTAAATACTTAGATTTGTTTCCACAACATACTTAATACATAAACTTAAAGAGATCAGTAGGTGCGGTAACATTGTGAACCTTTATGTACTAATTTCCCAAGAAGAAGTCTTTAAAGTTTAATTTAGTACTAAACTAGTTTATTCAATTCCATAATAACCTAGCCTATCTCATTGGCCCTTTGAGCCGCGATATCTGGAAGCCGCTTAATTCATTTCCACGGGATAATATTATTTTTTTACTTCCTCTCCACGGCTTTTTTGTGACGTCGAATTCGTAGCTTATTTTTTATTCATCGAATTAATTTGGGGTCGAAACTCGTCTCCACTCACTTGCGAGTTGCGACTCATGATTCGTGAAGAATTGAATTAGGTATTAAATTAAGTCGCGCTTAGCAAAACAGACAGAAAAAATACTTTAAAGGAAAATCTTTGGAAAAATTATTACTACAGTAAGGTTTTCAGTTGCATGATTATTTCTGAACAACTTATTGAACTTATTTCTTGCGACCAAAGTACGAGTGAGTCAAAGTCTGCTTTTAAGATTAATATTTCCTGCACTAGCTATTCATTTCCTGAACTTCACAATTAAGCGCAGCTTCCGAGGTAAACAGTGCAAAATATGACAAAAGATTGTCTAATGCGAGGCGCAATCTAAATCTGTTGCATTAATTTGTTGGGACGTGGTGAAATGAACGCTCGAGCGGCCGCGGGACGTCTGACGTCTCACACTACCCTCGCTACCGTCAGTGAGATCTATATAAAGTACTTTACATCAGCCTCGTTTTTACAATTCTATCTATCGAGATATCTATAACTTTGGTTTTATTTTATAAACTAAATAAAAGCTGCGTTATGATAGTTCCCTAAGAATTTACAAGTTATTTATCTCGATAGATAGTAGATGAGAATGGTCGTCAAACAAATCGAGTGAATTTTTTGGTTTCCAGTAAAAGTTGTTGTAAACGCGAACATGTCCGAGAGTGATCAAAAAAACTCACAAGGCTAAGATACATTTTATGAAATGAACTATAAATTATTGATATGTAAACCTTTTAGGATCTCGCATTTGAACTTATAAATCAGTTATTAAGTGAAGCAACAGCTCTAAACATTTATATCTAATAAAAGCGTCGTACACAGGCGACCTTCCTCAGGTGAAAATATCCCACGCCCGCTCTGTCTGCTGCGCTCAGGCTAAAGGGGATCCGACCTTCACTTTAGCACCACTAACGAAAAACTTAAAGAGAAACATTGCATATATTTGTGATATTTCCTATTTCTTTTAAAATACCCAATATTTTTTTGGACGTCACATACCTAAAGGTTCCATAAGATTTTCAATGAACAACTCTTTAGAGCTTGGTAGGACCTCGTCTCATTTTCTAATTTTATAATCTTATAAAATAAAAATAAACGGCTCTACCACAAAAAGAGTTAAACCGGGTCTAAATCACTAGACTAGGTTTAAATCACTATTTCGTCATACAAATTGGCGATTTTAGACCGGTCTAACTTTTTTGTGGTAAGGGGGAAAATGTTTACTTGATTATCCCATCTCAAAATTAGAATCAGAAAACCATGCCAATAAAAAAAATCTACATCTGAGAAAAGCATCAAAAAATAAAAAATATCTAAGTATTTTGGAGTGACACTTGTGTAAGTGCAGTTTACATTCAGTGTGTACCTTCCCTAATACGTATGTGTTTACTAAGTTTCAGTATTACGTAAATCAGTCTGAATAAAGAAGCTTCTGAAATGAGTAAACTGTTCATAGTCTAGTAAGCACCACACATTACGCGAAAGCATTCAACAAAGGACGATTCTGCCCGCCCTTGTTTTTCCCTTATCACCGGCTATAAAGCTGACCTTAGTTATGCATAATTTTTTAATCACCTTACCTACTAATTTTGTCGGTTCATAATTTTAATCAGTTCATGAAGATTATTATTAACGGAGATGATATCTTAAAAAATTGTAAGTATGTTATTGTGATAACCAAACCGTAAGCATTACGGCAAACAGAACATTGGAAAGTAGAAATAGCAACTCTACATTTACAACAATAACATTCTATTAAATTAAAAGCACAAACAAACAGGAATAATGAACCCGAATTTTAATAGATATTACTGTTTTAATTAATAAAACGGCTAATTCGAGTGTTGCGCTTATTTTTACGATTAGAAACAAAAGGCGAGTTAATTTTTAACGAGCGAGCATCAAAATTGTTTAATTGCGTCCCCCGAGAGACAGAAGCTAAGCGTGAACCTGCCAAATCAAGTGGTTGAGATTGGCGCCCGTTAAACTAAGGGAGAGGGTACTGTGCCCGGCTGAACGACGACACGGCATCGCCAATAAATGGAAATTAAACTATTACTGTATATTTGGGTGAATATTCAGAACGGCGATATTCAGCTGACTCCTCTGGCAGTTTTCAAATTTAGTTTTTTTGAAATATCAGTTAACTTTTATGAAAGTATGCCTCACTAGCTTTAATATTTTTGATTGGGCACCATTTTTAGACCAGGTCTTCTTATGAATAATTGAGTTTTTAAGTTTTTGGTCAAGAGCAATCAGAAAAGTGCTTCCAGAGTAATCACAAATCTAAAATTATTTGAGTTTTAGTAGTTAAATCTTCCAAAAAAAGCTATTTATCATACATGAACTAGTTTTTTTATTAATGAAAATACCGAAGCGAGAATTGGTAATACCAAGTTGCGATTTTCTAAAGATGTTATTATATTCTCATTCAATTTCTCATCATATTTTAAATTAATAATATTATGCTTACAAACATATCACTGGCATCTGCTTAAAAGTTGTACGTACCAAATTACCAACTGGTATTGCGTCCTGCTCCTGCACATATTTATTTAACATTGCAGCCACTTTTTGTAGACCATCAATAGCGCAGTGCCAGCACTTAGTTAGGGATTCATTGACATAAACACGCAGGTTAGGTAAGAATTGCCAAAAAAAATTACGGACAAGTATTCAAATGCAAGATACAAATTTTGGAGGCCTATTAAAACTGGCAAGACTTAGATAATTAATTCCACACAGCTTGTGAGGCCATGCTGCCTACTGGAATGGCGTGGAACATAGTGCAATGGTAGAAAGCCTAAGAGCAGGTTTATGGTCAGTGCAGCGTCAATTTAGGTGACACATAACAATGATCATCACAATAATGTCGATAGACCGCAGGAGTTTTGGCGTCTTAAATTCAAAATCTTCCGTAATAATCTAATCCAATTTGGTAAATCTTATGTAATTCAGTGTGCGTTGTTGCTGGTCTTCTGATCAGCGAAGCCGATATAAATGCTCTAGCTTAAGTTTGCCTGGCTAGGCTGGTCAGTGATTGTCATTTGCGGTATAATGCTCCTGCCTAGACCTTTACGAGAAAGCCTTTGTTTTGTATTTGATTTGATTAAGGATTAGTCAGTGCTACAATTTTTTTAGCGGTGCCAAGTGCCAAGTGGACTATAGTAGCTATAGCAAAGTGTTGATGTTTTGTAAATCTTGTCTTCAAGACTCTGGACTGGAAATAACTATGTTAGGCATTAACATAAACGGTGAATAGTTCAATCAGCCTCGATGTGTTATCGATATCATAGTTATGGATCCAAATCGCGCAGGATCTCAGTACAATGCTGGATGACCTTAGTTGGATTCTCAACATGGACAAAACCAAGATTATGTTAAACGCCCATTTCAAATGCTTCTGTTAATATTGGATTCTTTACGTACGCTCGAAGAGTAGTCGACGAATACATAGCTATCTATAAGCTAGCTATATAAACTATCCAACCAGGTCGGTACAATAGGCAGAGGGCGATCGTCGAAACAAACTCGATGGGCAAGCTTTGCTACATATTTTCATTCATATTACCATAAGCGTAACCAATAAGCGTAATACATATTACCAGATGGCCGCTGGGGCCGAAAAGTTCTCGAGTGGAGACCACGGATCGGCAAGCGCAGCGTAGGACGTCCACCGACCAGATGGACGGATGATCTGCGCAAGGCTGCGGGTCCACGCTGGATGCAGGCCACCTGCGATCGGTGCAGATGGAGAGCCTTGAGGGAGGCCTATGTCCAGCAGTGGACGTCTTACGGCTGAAATGATGATGATGATGATGAAGCGTAACCATTACCGTTTACCATATCAGGCTCAAGACAAGAGTCTAGAGTCTAGACGGTCAACGTGTATTGCCTGTGATGACTTACCGGACCGTGAAATAGCTCACTATTGGGCCTAATCAAAAAGCTTACCAGTCACCCTAAAGGGCTATGCTTGAAATTTTCCTGTATAATCGAATCAGAAAACTTCCATGTAGCCAAAACAAATTGCACAACTGTATCGTAATGGGCAAGTAAAAGTTCTCGAGTGGCGCCCGACCGTGCAATGCACGATGCGATTAGGCCTCTTTTGTCTAAAACAATAATTATGATGATAACAATAGGTTTGACATCTGATTTTCAGGATAAAAGTGCAAAACTGCTGAAAATTGCTGATTCCTATGGGAAAAAAACCAGAGATATCAGACCATAGGAATCATTAAAAAATCATAAAGTGATCCGTCCAGCTTAAACGGTTTAGGATAGAAAACCAGTTATTTTATGAGGAACACCCAACTATACATGACATACAATATAATCTTCAAATACGACATAGCTATTTTATAATATAAGATAAACAATTGCAGAGTAATCAGGGTGACCACTGAACCACGATCAGAGCAATCAGATATTTGGCATCATTACTTCTAAACGGAGCACCTTAGCCAGCAATTACCTCATACACACTATAAAGCATAGCTTGGGACAGCCCATCCAAAAAACTGCTGAGTTCTACATAGCTTAGTTTAACCATGAAAGTGATTGCTGCACGCGCCAGAGAAATCACACGGTACACGCGGACAAATCTTAATGCTAGATTTATTTCAAAACTAGCTTCAGTAATCAATCAGGGACAATTTATTTGCAATAAACAACTATCTGACTATGCTTAACTGATCTTGAATTTTATATATGTTTGTTCAAAAAAAAGTTATGGAGTCATTTATAGTAAAAAATGGAGCCCGGACGCCCCACAGGAATCAGAATATTCCGGTTTTTTGGACTTTAGGTAAGATTTTGGCGTACTTAAACTATGTATTTTTTAATAAACTTACCGGGCCCAAACAGAATGGAAGCTAAAGTTTGAATCTAAATCTTCAAATTAAAAGTTTTCTTGGAAAAGTCACAAAATAAAGCCCCGGACAGAAAAAAATCAGGCTCTGAATATTCACCCATTTCTTACATCTATCTTAGAAGAGGGCGACACATCAAAGTATCAAAAAATCTGCTGTCTCATACATTGGTTCAATTAGCTGGCGGGGGTTTTCCATTGAAATTTCAACCCAGGTTGCTTTGGAAAAATGTTAATGATCTCTAAATCTCTCTTTAAATGTTCTTACCGACTTTTCAGGAACGCTCAGTCTAAAGTAATCTCTGTATAGCCACCTTACTTATTGGCAGTCTGTGGTAACGATAACCTTTATATGAAAGGACTTGTAAAATTCTTGGCAAGTAATCGCATGTAGCATGTCGCATGCAAGTAGGCGCATTTAGAACGAAAGTAGAACCTTAGAAATGCATAATGAAAAAATTAAACTAGGGTAAAACGTCCTATTACCGCGGTAGTCAAAATCACGTCCTATTACGGCTCTATTTTATCTTTTGCAATTTATGATTCGTTGTGACTGTGTATGGTAAAGGTGACTACATAGTGTCCAAGGGAAACTAACACGTAACTTACTACCCAGCACTCGTGCGTTTAAAATCGTTTAAAATTACTTAAATTAATTATTTTGTGTAACGTCACCGAAGCGAGAAGCTGTTTCATACAAACGCAGACTGACTCGCGGTAGAACATTAAATTTTCAGACTTTGTTTTTAGTTTAAACAAACACTTTAAGATTATGTTACTATATTCGAATACTTTTTACATTCAAGTAGTCTTAGTTAATCAAGTTGATTTCTGTTTAAAATCAAATAAAACAAGTAAATATGAGTAAACAAAAGTCAATTTGAGGGTACCGCCTATTACGGAGGGTACCATCGGTAATAGGAAAAACGCAGTGTCGGTAATTTATAAATTTACTGGTATAATAAATATAATTTGTGAACATTTCGTTATTTAAGTGTAATTTTCATTAGTTCTCAAGTATAAAACCAATTTCGGAGGTTTTTTAACTAGAATCCTTGTTTTTGACGCTTAAAGTTGACAGTAAAATTTAAGTTTGTTAGAATACTGTGAAACCTAACGTATGAGTTTTAATGAAGAAAAATAGTATAATATAACGATTACTAACGATTTGAGAGTTTTATGGTAAAGTCAGAGTGCTCTTATTTGTAAGTAATAACTTACATTACCGAAATATCTTTACATTATATTTCAGAATTAGGAAATAAAAACTCATAAGATATTTTAGTACCTACCGTATTAGGCTGTAAGGAATCCAAACACGGTGTATGGAAATTACAGAGCTAATAATTTAACCGTATTATTCATAAAGATAAGTTCGCCTATTGTCACCTTACTTTATGCTGATTGTTAACATATTATTAGATTTGAGTACAATAAAGTGTATATTTATTCATTCATTCATTGAAAGATACCGTATACATTTTGAAAAGCTTTACTGCAGGTCTACTTATTTGGTTTGTTGTATGGTAAATACGTGATATCCTGTCTAAATCGACATACGTCAAATAACTTAAATGCACTTTAACTTTTTATGAATAACAGGGTAAGTAAATAATTAAATAACTTACACAAAAATGTATACTAAGATTAGGTTTATCGTATTTTTCCATCAATATAATAATTTACTACTAGACTTTACCGTAATTATGTTTAATTTGTAAGGTTTCATTTCATTAAAATCTATTTCGTAGTTTTTACGTGAAAGAGTTACAGACATCCTTTATTACAAACTTTGTCGTTTTTAATATTAGTAGGAATATTAAAACCCTCGTCCGGGCCTTTTCAAATTAAAGTTGGAGAAAAACGAACAGCAATTGTTTTATAAAGAGGTTAAGGAAGTTATCGATTTGACCTGTATGTCAAACATACATCCACGATTATTGAAATTTTGTCAAAACCGATTTTCACAAATGTATTTTTTTAATTCAGAAAAAGGGTTTTAGTACCTATATTTAACCGATTTTAGAAAAGAGGAAGTTCTCAGTTTAGGTTTGTATCAGTTTATTGATTAAGGTTTTGGGTACACGTCCCGGGACCGTATTAATATGTCTTTTACATCCGTCCGTCTGTCTGTCTGTGTGCCAAAGGCACGAATTTCCGAAACGTCTCTATTAGTTTTAATGAAAAAAATTCACGATATTTTATTTGTCGTCCAAAGAATACAAAAAAATATTAAAAACTTCAAAAAATTGTGGAAATTTAGAGAAAAATGCAAAAATTGTGCCAAAATCTTCCTTCTTGAACAAACTTTTGTCGAGCCTCTACTGAGATATTAACCTGGTCAACAGACATTAATGAAAAATGATGTTAATAAGCTAGCCGAATTTGCACAAATTACGCTTTTATGGGTATAACCTGCTCACATAAAGAAACGATCTCAAAATGGCGGCCGTTGTATGGGCTGTCTCTCTTCTCAACTCTTTCCTCATACTAATATACGCGAAATAGCATTCGTTCGGCCGCCATTTTCAAATCGTTTCTTTATCGGCACAACTTATTAAAAAAAATCGTCCCCATATTTAATTAATTCCGTTCCGTTGTGCGGAGAGATGGGAGAACGTTACGATGCCGTGATTTATTTATTTATTGTTGTTTTGTTAGTCGCCCGTTCAGGTCAGGCAAAGAAACATAGTAGCCCATACAGCCAAATATTCATTATTCGTGTTTCCTAAACTAATTATATTACTGGAAACTTCTTAGCGCGAGGCCATTTATTAAATAGTTGATACACAAAATATTATCAAAATAGCCGCCCCTTACTAGGAAGAACCTGTATTTATGTACAGTGCCAGTAACAATTACAGCAATTGCATACCATTTTCTGATTGCACGGAACCATGAGCTGAGATGAAATTGTTTCATCGTGCGTGTGTTATCATCCCATACTCCGTAATAGGCTGTGCTTACCGCCGTAATGGGCTTCAAACTTTTTTTTGCCGCCGTAATAGGAATTCCGAATTGTCAGAAAAAATATTTATTTTAAATTAGCTATCACTCTAAAATAAATAAAACGACAACTGAAATAGAAAATATAATTATGATGAGTGGCAATTTTTTTTTTAAATATCTGCTAAAATATTTAGAAATGTTTAATTTCAGACCCTACTTTAAAATGTCGTCAAAACGCGCCGTAATAGGGCATGTTACCCTATATATTAATGATAATTTTTTATTTAAGGTTTCTTGATTAAATTCCTAAATAAAATTTTGAATATAATTTATGGTTTCTCAACATGACCTCTCACTAACAATAAAAGTGGAAAGTCCCTCAGCAAGGAATCACCCCCAGGAAATTATCTCTAAGAAAAAAACCCCTCGTCCGAACATTAGGTGTCAGAATGACGCGATTATCACCTATCGCCTCTCGTCAGATCTGACGGAGAAATTTTTAAGAAATGTTTTTAATTAAATTAATTCTGATCAGCTCCGGCAATAATGAGAAAAATATTTTATTTGCTTTTGTAAGCCCGTGCGTAATTTGCCTTTGCAAATTATATAACTTCCAAGAAGAAGGAACTTTTAAAGGAAGAGTTTTTTAAGTATTTATATATGTAGTTTGTGTATTATCTCCCCTCACTAGTAAAATTATGTTGGAATAAGTGCTCGTTTCGTCATATTAACTCCATACATCGAGTGTATTTTCTTCAAGTGATTAATTAATTTATTTTGCATCGTGTACTTTCGCCAAATCGTAAAAATTATTGCAAGTCGTAGTGTAAGTAAATCGCAGAGAATATGTTTCAAATTGAAGACGTATCAAAGAACGTGACAACGCGACCTATTAGACTACTGTTATTTTTAAATTCTATCTTGATTATATTTAAACATGATTGAAAACAGTTCGATTTCTAACGATTACACTTTAAGCGATTACAATACAAACATAAATAAACCGATTTAATAGTCGTTCGTTTCCTTCACGATGCTATTACAGTGATAGCGGAAGAAATCACTTCAGCCGATAAGAACGGTTCCTAACGTCTTTCTTATTCAAATTAGCAGTTCTAACTTTTTAAAACTTCATAACATGTAAAACCCTGGCTGGTTTTTGTTTATTTTATTTTTAACTCAACTTTTTTACACGATTACACTATTGAGATTTAGAGTTATGTGTTTATAGCTCATATTTGTCCTAACAATAATAAATATTGTGTATTCTCTAGCACTGATTATCAAGACTTTGTTCTGTGAGATTTACGTTCAGAGAGAGGTGAGAAGTTCTTTTTTATAGGTTACCATTTGAGTGTACTCTGTAACACACAGAGTATGAAAAAAGTTGGGGTAATAATTTAGTAATATCTAGGGTTTGTTAGGCACTTTTTTTTACTACTGAACAAATTTTTTAAAAACTTGCTGTATTTTTAAGTTCGGATATGAAATTACCAAATCCCAAAACACATTTAAATTGATTCAATAGTTTATTTGTTAGCGTGAATAAACAATAAGTAAACAAACATTATATAAGTCTATCCCTATATCTATATATATAAAATCCAAATACCACTGATCTACTCACTCACTCACTCACTCACTCACTCATCATCGCCCAGCCGAAACCGCTGAAGATAGAAACATGAAATTTGGACAGAAGCTTCTTTACGTGACGTAGGCACCCACTAAGACGGGATTTTGGGATAACTTAACCGGGACGCCGTATACAGGGTGTAACAGTTTGTATGAAACTCCTAAACTACTGGGTTTAGAATGTTGAAATTTAGACTGTGGATTCTTTTTGTATCACCAACATCATAAATGGTTTAGTTTTTTTTTAATTTTGCCCCTGAGGTCTTATACAGGGTGAAATATGTTTTTTGCTAAAATCAAAACTAATGACACTAGAGACTTGAAATTTTTAAAATAAGTTCCTTATAATACTCAAACATCAAATATGATATCAAATTTGCGTTTATTAGTCCTGAAAGCCTTAATACAGGGTGTTAAAGTTTGTATGAAAAACCGAAACCGCTCACTTTTTTTTTCTTAGAAATTGAAGTGGTCAATGTTTCTAGATTGTTGTGGGCGCTAATTACGAAAAAAACGGGACGCCGTATACAGGGTGTAACGTCTGGATTTAGAAAGTTGAAATTTACACTGTAGATTCTCTTTGATTCGAAATGGGTGATGTTTCTAGATTGTTGGGGGCGCTAATTACAAAAAGAACGAGACGCCGTATACAGGGTGTAACGTCTGGATTTAGAAAGTTGAAATTTACACTGTAGATTCTCTTTGATTTGAAATGAGTGATGTTTCTAGATTGTTAGGGGGGGTTAATTACGAAAAACAAATGGGACGCCGTATACAGGGTGTAACGTCTGGATTTAGAAAGTTGAAATTTACACTGTAGATTCTCTTTGATCCGAAATGGGTGATGTTTCTAGATTGTTGGGGGCGCTAATTACGAAAAACAAACGGGACGCCGTATAACAGTAACAGTGTGTATGAAACTCCTAAACGTCTGGATTCAGAATGTTGAATTTTAGACTGTGGATTCTTTTTGTATCACCAACATTATAAATGATTTAGTTTTTTTTTATTTTGCCTCTGAGGTCTTATACAGGATGAAATATGTTTTTTGCTTAAATCTAAACTGATACTAGAGACATGAAATTTTCAAAATAAGTTCCTTATAATACTCAAACATCAAATATGATATCAAAACTGCGTTTATTAGTCCTGAAAGCTTTGATACAGGGTGTTAAAGTTTGTATGAAAAACCGAAACCCCTCATTATTTTTCTTAGAAATTGAAATGGTCGATGTTTCTAGATTGTTGGGGGCGCTAATTACGAAAAAAAACGGGACGCCGTATACAGGATGTAACGTCTGGATTTAGAAAGTTAAGATTTACACTGTAGATTCTCTTTGATTCGAAATGGGTGATGTTTCTAGATTGTTGGGGGCGCTAATTACGAAAAACAAACGGGACGCCGTATACAGTGTATAACAGTGTGTATGAAACTCCTAAAATGTCTGGATTCAGAATGTTGAAATTTACACTGTAAATTCTCTTTGCATTAAAAACATCTTAAGTAGTTTTTTTTGCCCCTGAGTTCTTAAGTTCATATAAAGCGTAAAACAAGTTCATCGCTAAAATCTAAACTATATTGACACTAGAAACTTGAAATTTTCAAAATAAGTTCCTGTTAATATTAAAACATCAAATATGGTATCATAACTGTTTTCATAGTTACTGGAAGGACTGATACAAAGTTTTTATGAAAAACCGAAACCGCTTATTATTTTTCTTACAAATCGAAATGGGTGATGTTTCTAGGTTTTTGAAATCGTTATTACAAAAAAGACATCATCATTTTAATTTATAAACGCAAAATGTAAATCGATATTTGTGGAGTTTTTTTTAAGGATATTGGGGGTTCTGATTACGAAAAAGTAAGAAATTTTAAAATCCTACATGGTGGACATAAAGTTTAATTAAAAAGGGGCGTCCTCTTAGTTAATGCGGACGCTGATACAGAGGTTTAACAGTTTGTATATATGAAAATAAAAATGGTTGTTGAAGTATAACTGGATAAGAGTCGCGCAAGACCAATATACAGCAGTGAACGTCTATCGGTAGCGAGCGACGATGATGATGAAAGTAAACGGAGTATATACCGGGTAGATGAACTGGGTTTTTTTTTCTGAAGCGTCAGAGTATGCATATAGGCTAAGGTTAGTTTGTGTATTCAGAAAAACGGATATTAAAGCTTGCAGCCCAAACAGCTAAAGATTTTTGTATTGTAAAAGGAAACTGCTTGATATTGATTTCTTTAGGGGTTTGGATTAGAAATGATTTCCTGATATTTCTGAGTATAACCACAGATTAGAGAGTATAACAAAACAAATGAACAAGTAATTTACATTTATTATAAAAATGCGCTTGCGAAGCTGCGGGCAAAAGCTAGTTTATATATATAAGCATACATAGGAAGATATAATATCTTTAAAACTATGCAATGAATTTTGATGCGGTTTTTTAAAAGATAGAGTGATTTAAGAGTAAGGTTTATATGTATAATACATGCACAACATAGTAATAAGTATGGTGGTACAATGTAAGCCGGGTAGACTAGTATAGAATAATACTTGATACAATGTCTCCAAAAACCGTAACCAAGGGTCCAAGTACACATTTTACTTATTATTTGATTTTTGTTTAAATTATATTGGAATATGGTCTCTTTTTTACACTATTATAATTTTACAGTATTAGATAGAAGATAAGAATTCACAAATAAGTTTATTTTTAACGAGTCTTTAGCATAAATACTTAGCATGTCACCATAACGAGTCTCATCAAAATATAAATAAACTCTTTACAATTTCACCCGACAACGAGCAAAGCCGTCACGAGTCACGACTCAATTGCCTCCGTTTATTATCCTCCGACCTTTATCTCCGAGTTTATGTATGAAAAAATCATGATGACTTAGTAACTGAAAGTCTCGTTATAAGTACCCAGGTCTATTCATGTGGTAACAGCAGCCAGTCACGGGGGTGGGGAATGAGACAAGGGGGAGGGTAAACAAATAAAGAGCTGAGTTGTTTAAAAATGGAACAAGCTGGTATTTGGCGAGATAAGGCCGCGCTTCCGGCGGGAGGGAGTGGAAACTGGAATTATTTCTGCGGTTCGACGCCGGCCCGCCTGGTGTTGTGATGTTCTGACGTCGCATTCAACACTCCGTCTTTAAAAATGTTAAGAGATGCTACGGGTCGACGTCAAATTGGATATCGACTGTTTTAGTTTTACTTTATCGAAAATTACAAGACCTTATGGAAGCTTAAACTGAAATTTGTAGCTTGTATTTGTTCATACAACTACAACTTGAAATTATTGAAACTTTATGTCTAGAAACTACCCTGTACACATGGCTTCCCATCTTTGATTTATATTAAAAAAAATCGTATTTATAAAATGCAATTAAACTGCAATACTTTAATAGCTATTTATTCTATCGACACGTTCATTAGTGCAAAGCCGCCCCTAGGCAAGATCTGGCGCGTCCGTGTCACTTGCTCCTCGCTTCTTAATTTCCTCTCCGAGATAAGATTGGCTTTCAGGTTTTTATTGAATTTTCTCTGACTTTAATGTTTGTTACGTTTAACAAGTGACGTCGTCAAATATGGAGCAGATAACCGAATTATTTTCGTGTTTGTTGAGTAATGTAGTCGCTTAGAAGGCGCATTTTCTGATATGAGGGGTTATTGAAAAAAAAAATTCCTACAAAAAAACTTTTACGTATTTAATAACGCATCATACTGAGAAAGAGGTGCCGAAAATACTAAGAATATCCACAAGAACACTCAGATTAACTCAAACTAATCTAAATAAAAATCATAATTCACCACCTTCATACCAATGACTACCCCCGTCGGCATCGAACCAGGACCTGGTGCAGCTAAACATTTGACATTACTGCCCATTGAGCCATGGAAGCCATTAGAAAAATTAATTATGAAATTTCAGTACAACCACCATGTTATGATTATAAAAAGACGACAAAAAGAACGTAAGAAAGTGGCCACATTACCATAATCGTAAGAAATCTCTCATTCAATTCAAAGATAAAAGGGAAAGCTGTGCCATTATTCATCGCTGGTGAGAAAATACCTCTTTGGGGTGTAGTTTATCCCATCCCTTATCTCTGTGGAGCAAAATAAGTGTGGCCTGTTACAGTAGCGGAAAAATGAGGTGTGTGGTTGTATCTTGGACGAATTTAAAACTATTAGTATTTATTTAGATAAGTAAATACAAATGCTACGATACAATATTACGTATTTATGGAGAAACGAAATGCTGCTTTAGTGGTTTCGTTCGGTAACAATTAAATTTTACTAAAAACGTTTTAGCTCCACAAAAAAAAAAACATTTTAAAAAAGGAAAGAGGTAAGTATATTTGAAATAAAACACAAAAAAAAACAATCAGCCAGGTCGTGTTAGTTATTGAATCTCATCTTAAACGACTAAAACAGGTATGTAAGTACTACATAATTCCTTGTCCAGCAGCGTTTCCGTTTGATAACTGCATCATTATAAAAAATCATCTCCACTCGCGCTTTATCCCTCTCAGTTTATCAGAAACACAATGCATTACCAACAATATCATTACGCGGGCTATTCAACATTTTTATTATTGCTTGCCACAATGGCAGAATTGTCTTACGACCGAGATAGCCGCAACGCGAAGATATCTGGCAGATTTATGTAATGTTTTCTCTTGTTTAGATTTATTCCTTGAAACACTGTTTTATTATGTGGAATGGTAATTTTGGTAGATCTTCCGCGGATTACGCTTAATCAGTGCCCGTAAATTATAATTAATCAATCCTTAATTTATTTAAACTGGCAATTTATGCAACTTTACAACAGTTGGTACCATGATAGATCTCTACTTCACAATACCGTGGGTGGATGTTATATAATAACATATCGCTTTACCTGGAGGTATGCTTATATTTTGGTTAGTTATTCAATCACACAGCGCTCTTGTGAATCTCAATATCTTGAAATCAATGAGTAAACTAAAAACACTTAAGCGCCTAAAGGAAATCTGTAAGTACATGTAATGTAAGCTTAGACCAATATAAAACGAGTACGTAATATTAGTGTTATATTGGTCCATGATATAAGTATAATAGAACGCCTATAAACCTTTCTTAACAAATCCTTTGCCTCTCCAAGCAGCGCCGTGCAGCGCAGATTAGGCCGCCCCCACCTGCCGACCGCGGTACACACAATAAATCATTATCTAAATTAATTTCGAACGTTTAAGATTTTCTCCTAGTTTCTTAAAGTCGCAGTGTAGCCGGGGAGTGAGTCAGTTCGAATAAGTTACGAATGTAGCCTACAACTTTGCTTTCACTGGCCTGCTCGAGAAATTAATGTGAAGAGATATACCACATAGGAAAAATTATTTACATATTGTAAGTGAGGGTATTTTGAATATTCACTAGATTAAAAAAGTATTGACTAAAAAAAGACCGAGAGCCTAGAATAGTATATAACTAAATTAAATATTTCTTATTTTGTCAACAATGCAATCTATATTTTCATTCAAAAAATTGGATTTTTATGTGGTTTGAATATCTGATATGTCTACTTACTGACGTAAATATAATGTTATGAGACAAAGCTAATATTGTCAAATTAAAGGAAATTATAAGAATGGTAACTCTGTACAAGATTTTCTATTACTATTCTGGGCTCGGCCATAAATCTAGCGGGGCAAGATTACTGATCTTTAATCCCCCCTTCGCGGCTTCGCTTAAACTTGAGATTTATTGCCTAGGAATTATGCGACCCCCGTGTTATGACGCGCACTTACTAAGAACTCTACATTTTTGCACACGTGGGGTCCTTAACTAGCTGTGATAAAAGCTCTTTTTTAAAAGAAATCTTTAAAAAATATATATTTTTACAAAAATAAAAATTTAAAAAAATTTTATTAACAAACATACATTTCAGGCTGTGGATAGTTGGATAAAATGTTTAGGTACTTTCAATGTTATTTTATAATATTAAAGCAACATTTTTGATAGGTATCTAGCAAAAAAGGTATTACAAATTTTGTTACCTTACTCAATTCTTATCCTGCATTTCGGATGCGCGCGGATCCGACATTGTTTTTAGGGCGTTTAAGAAAACGAATATTTATCGCCGAACTTTATTTAATATCGCCTTCGCCACGTAAGGCGGAACTTCTAAGCTGCTCACTATGTTGCTTACTTAGCATAAAGGAAGGCTTTGTTCGGGGAGATAAGGTGCGATGGCGCGAATGCAAGTGAGGCTTTATTACTCGAATACTTAAAGGTATTTAAGTTTTGAAACTGCTGCAGCTACACTGCATAGTAGGTATGCCTTGAATTAAATAATACTCTACAAGCATTTAGTACACATATACAGAGTTCTGAAATTGCGTACTTACGTAAAGATACAAGGATTCTTTCAAATTACATTTAAATAGAAAATGTTCCTTTTGAATTTCGAATATACAGAAGTCTTTTAGACTGCAAAAACTTAGATTAAAAAGTCTAAATCACGCTTCATAACAAAATGCCTGTGAACCGATAACTAGCAAAGTACCTCTACAGTTTGCGACAAAAGGTGTAATTGAAAGATCGGAAACTCCCAAGCAAGGACATATTTCAAAAACCGCTCGCCTCCGGATAATATAAGAAGATAGAGGACAGAGTCGGATATAAAATATGACCTCCTTTCATGAATCTTATTAAGATATCCTCGAAAACAGAGCAGGACGGAAACAGTTCACAAACACTTCGTGAAAGAGCGAGAAGTGTAGCGAAGCTTATGTATATTAAAATAATTCAGCTGCGGTTAAAGAGGTGCAACGGGTTTCCTCGTATATTTCAGTCTTAGAATGCGGCTATGAAAAACTGAACCATTTCCATACTCGACTAGAATTATCTTTTCTCCTTTATGTGAAAATGTAATTTAGAATTTGAGCTTTACACATTGCAAGTAAACCGCTTCTTAAAGTTTAATATTCCTCTTATAAACAAAAATATTGTTGTTTTTTGTTATATGCAGAGTTTATTTCTCCAACTTGCACGGGCAGACGTAAAGACAATAGGTGGACGACGGGCAGCAGTCAAAGAGCAGTGGCCTAAAGACGGACGACGTATAAAGTAGACAGAAAACCAGTCTGATGCTCTGACGAAACAGTAAAGGTCGCCGGTAGGCCGTGGATCAGACTAGCACAGCAAAATGGTGCATGGCGTGCTAGAAAGGAGGCCTATTTCTAGCAGTTGGGTCTGGTTTATTTTAATGATAATAACTATTATTCCAACGACAAAGGCTGTTTAGGGAAAATAAAAATATAAAACGTTCGATATTCAATGTGTAAGGAATAATCTAGAAAACCGAAAACCTTCTGCAATAACTCACGGGAAGTTTCTTACGAACTGCTATCGCGGCTATGCAAAATAACTTGCGCGGATACATACATGTTTAGCGGAACGGAGCCGATAACCGGAACCCGGAACAAGTTGAATCTACTTCCGGCGCCGCAACTGGGACTTGAACTAAAATAGGTACATGAAGACAAAAGAGAGATCGAAATTTTTAGAACACAACATTTGAATTTGGAAGCTAGCTAATCTAATGACAGTTTAATTACATAAATTAAATTCCTTTAGATAGATGTCTTTGCCTTTCTGAATCCAGCATATCGCGGTCGCAAGTACCTATTTGTTAAAAAAAATGAGAATGTTCTCCATAGAATGTTTTACGCGGTGACCGTGTGATTACGGCATAGAATACTACCACCCCATCTCTTCACGTGGGTGTCGTAACAGGCGATAAAAAAAAATTTCGAAGTTTGGGCAGCAGCAGCCTTCATTGAGGAATTTAAACAACCAATACTGCGATCGCCAACCCGTCTGCCAAGCGTGGCAATTACGGCTAATTCCCTCCACAATGTTTGTCCTTGTGACAGTCTACTGGTTGTAATGAAATTATGATAAAGGTTGGTATAGTGAAGTTTGAAGACTTTCAACACATTGTAACCTTATTTAAAAATAAAATTTGAATTTATAGCTGTTTCAGAACAAGATTGAACCGTGAACGCTAAGTGAACTAAAAATCTCAACCATGCAATCTTAGCCAAACAAAGCATTATAATTCAATTTCATCACAACTCCGCCGATATGAGGGGTTGATATGCAAAAATTACGCTCACTCGTTTATCCGACCATAAATAACATTAGGGTTCCGTAACCGTGTGCCGCGTGAGAGTGTTTTTGTAATTACCTTATAAATAATAATTCAGCGGAGCCCGTAGATTACGGTTACGGATGATTCACGAGCACGTATCTTGGAAGACGGCATGAGTGGGGGTTGTTTATTGGCTATAGTAGTGAATAAAAGGCATCTTGGTCAGTTTACGTCTTTATAATTTTTATGATAAGGGAAAAAACCTTACTTCGTTTAAAATGTTCAACAGCCATGCTGCCATCACCAGCTTGCCTGCCAAACAAGGCGATTATGCCAATACCCCAACCCCGCACAATGTTTGCCTCTGTGGTGTCAATAATGTGGGGAAGGCATATGCAGCAGTGGACATGAAGTTTCGGCTGAGAAGAGGAAAACTTTACAAACAACTTTTTATGCAGTGGTTTTCTTTAACTTTTGGCACTATTTTGCCAATAACCAACAGCAAAAAAAAAACGTTTTGAACTCCTTTTATCTAAGTACACCTCTCCCGATGTTTGTCTTTAATAAAAATCTTTCAAGTTAAATTTTGTCACACTATGAATCACCTTTGTAAAAGAGTCTTTAAAAGCCGAACCTGTAAATCTTAAGATGGCGCATAAAGCAAAATTGGCCCGCGTTATCCCACCACCGCCGCCGCAGTAATCAGACGTCGAGATACGGCGAAATATTACAGACATTACTCTTGCCCAGCTTTGTCAACATCCAGTGGAATATTTATTTAGACGGGTTATACACCTAATCATTTTTGTTGCAGATTTAAATTTTAAAAGGGTGGGTGAGCTCAAGATGCTTTTATCTTGAGACTTTGATGAGGCTTGAAAACAAGTTAATTGCGATTTGTAGAATACCTACTCTCCGCTAAACCAAATTTTCAGCCATATTCAGTTAACACTTCTAGGGAGAAAAACAAGTCTTAAATAATGTGTGAAAATTACAATATAGGGCAAAGACCTTAACTAACATTTTTAGGGATGTTGTAAATCGTCAACCCGCAATGTGAGCTTTCTTTTCCAGCCGTCAAAGTATAACTTGTTTCAGTGTAATACAATAATTAACAACTTATTTTAGTTAAAGAAATCTCTTATGATCCCGTTAAAGACTTAATCATTTTGATTTATAGCTTTATTCGCTTTAATCTACCATTGGAATGTTGCGCTTTAACTTCTGACATCTCTACCTTACAAACTTCTCAACTCATTCTCAAAGAATTGACTAAGACCGGTACCAAGCGAAGGTATTAGGAAGCGTTTACACGGGAAGCACGTAGAGTAATAAATAATAGAGTAATCAGTACGATTCGTACATCCCATTGCTTATTAGCGGCGAACACCTACCGAGTGTGTCTTAATGCCCTGAGTTACGGCCACATGTGGGACTACGGTAAGATTTCGCAACAATTTATTGTTCTTCAGCTTATGAATCGTAAATAAGGAGGGCTAATTAGAAATACGGAGGCTTTATTATCGATTTAGTTGATTTAGTGGCGGCGCCTGTGTTTTGTTTACAGTTCAGGCTTATGGTTAGTAGGTAGAGTTAAGTAAAAAGAATAAGTTAGCGAGTAAATTGTAAAAAAATGTTGTCTAATACATTGGAGTAGTACCAGAAATAATAATTCTAAACCTAGGCCTTGTTAATATTTACAAACCAGGCACGATGTGCAGCTGAAGCCACAGAAAGTATTTTTTTATTAAATCTAAATACAACGTATACTATACTTTACCATTTTAAGATTCAAGATTCAAGATTCAAATATTTATTGCTTTCATGTGGTATACAAAAGATGGTACAATTTATTAAAAAGTTCGACACATGACCCAGTAAGGGCACTGCAATATACCTTAAATACTATCTTAAAAATAAAACAGAAATATCTTAAAAAATAACGCAGAGTTTCATATTATGAATTAAATATTGAGAATAAAAATGTAACAAAAAAAAAAAAAAAATAACAATAACAATAACAAAACAAAGCTTTCTTTTTAAATTATAATTAGGAACTTCTTACAAATTCTTTACTTTTCCTTATCATCTATAAAATCTTTTAATAAATAAAAACATTTATGATTTAAATATTTATATAATGTATTTTTAAAATGGTTTATGTTATTAATTTGCTTGATATGATCTGGTATTTTATTAAATATTTTTGCTGCCATTAATCGTGGTCCTCTGTTAACTATTTGCAATTTACAGGTATGTGTTGCTAATCTATTTTGAATTCTAAGGTTTGCCGGGCGTGAGTGCTGTGGAAAGTCGTTTAAATTATTTTTCACAAAGATGCATGTTTCATAAATATAAAGGCTCGTTAGGGTTAGTATTTCGTATTTCTTAAAATAATTTTCACAACTTGTCATTTCATCTATGTTTGCTATTATTCTAATACATTTTTTTTGTAGTATAAAGAGATCATTAGTGTCGGTACTGTTGCCCCATAGAATTATACCGTACCGAAGCCAGGCATGCGCATATGCAAAGTACGCATTTAAAGTTGTTTTGGTATCAGTGGTTTTTTTAAGTTCTGAAAGTGCATAGGTAAAACTTGATAATCTGTTAGATATTTTTTGTATATGCATTTTCCAGTTTAAATTCGAGTCCAAATTAATACCAAGAAGGCAGTGTGAGTTAACAGTTTTTAAAGAAACATTATTAAATTCAAAATTTATATTAAGAGGTTTTTTTTGGTACGGACGAAATTGCATAATTTTTTTAAAACATCTCTTTACCATTTATGCATTATTACATTAACTGATGTTAATTAAATTATGTAAAAAATTAACTTTATACTTAGACAAGTTGATTTTAATTAGTTCGGAGTTTAAAATGTGAATTTAACATACACACACATTCTAATGAAAACAACAGGCGTACGCTGATAAAAGTATAAGCACTCGATGATAAGGCGGCGAAATTGAGAAGTTTTAACAAGTTGCGTATAAATCTCTTCGCTGCGGTTATCGGCGCGTGCGGTAGGCTTGCGAGTTGGGATGCTGGCACCGCTTCAGGATTCTGTCGGGACACATTGCTTTCAGAAAATAAAAGAAGCAAAAACAATTTTGAAAAAATTATAGAAGTTATTTTAGTTTTCATCCCTGCACATGCTCATTTTTTTATACTTTATTCATAAGTGTGCATAACTGCTTACTAACCATCACATTTATTTTAAGGTTTTGTTTAATTATGACTAATGTTTTGCTCTCAATAAGTTATTAAAATAAACAAACAATATTAAAAATTATTATTATTATTTACACATATAAATTTATCCAAAATAGATAGGATATAATAACGGGTAAGTATAAAAGCAAAGAATGGAAAGTAAAGTGAAGTTAAGCAATAAATTAATTGTTGGCCAAGTAGCGATCCAAGCAACGCGTGTGGGATCTCGCAAGTTTAGCCAATTAATTTGGGCATTATGGCAGCGACAAATAAGTTGGATACGTAAATGTTCTTATAAGCTACGCTCCCATAGCGTCTTGTGTTATTAATTTATACTTTATGCGTGGGAAGGGGTTCTTGGTGTTTTGGGATATACTTAATTACAATACAAACTTTTTACAATAGCTGATCGTTGTTGAGGATATTTTAAGAGTGTGTTGAGTGAGTGTAAATTTTGGTTCGATAGTCTCTGTGGGCTTGTGTTTGGTTGCTGCTTAAAGTATTAATTTTATGATGATTAACACTGATGTTTGTTTCAGGGTTTGCCGGTTTAATTTTGGAGTGTAAATAGTGATTAACAAAACTCTTTTTCGCGTTTATAAAACTCTTTATTTATATATCAAGTCACTAACAAACTAAATAAAAAATAAAATAGAGATGTTAAAAGATTGATATACCCTACGTAAACGAATCTCCTTACCGTTTGAAACTAGGGCCCTAACACATAAATAAACGGTAACCGATCATTAAACTGTAAATTTTGACAAAACGACAAAACTTTACGCGTTCGTCAAATAAATAAATCCTTTTGCGTGCCCAGTAAAGACAATATTGGTTTTATGAGTCGTTTTTGTTATATTGTAGGCTTTGCGTAAAACCAGAGAGACATTATTTAAACTAATTAATATTAGGACATTGATAACATTAAATTTCTACGAATTTAATATATATTTTTAGTGCACTTGTATAATTATGTAAAAACCAATTGTCGGATTACAAAGAAATGTAAGTCTTCAAAATTATAATCTTTTAAATCCACCACTTTCAAACCTCACATATCCAATATAAAGCACATTTACAAATCTACACAACAGAACCAGCACTCAATAAGGAATATAAAAAGGTATCCACGTGGTACTGAGTGGGCGGATCCACCCCACCTGTTGTTGATCCGGCTGATCCGCCCCCACGATCCGGATATAGCCGGCTATGTACGGATATAAGCGCCACATCCGAGCGCCACGCCCCGCGGCCGGTTTAGTCTCGCATTTGTGGTTTTCTCTGAGAAATTGTTTTATTAAACTCGTGTTAGTAATAGCTGTCCCGGCGAACTTACAATTTGTATAGAAAAAAGATATTGTTACTTTAACTATCTTCCTCTAAATTTTTCCATATTTTCTTAGCTTTTTTACTTTTTACTATAGTTTATTAAGTAGCTTAGTTATATTGCTTTATCTTAATAACTTGCCGGCTGGATCGGATTGCAATACAATTACAGCAATGATTAGTATAAGATGCACAACACAAATAAATGGCTTACCGTATTTATTCACTTATTTTCACGGCTACGCTACGCTTTCTCGTAGCGTAGTTACGTAGCTGCTACGAGACTTGAGCTTGCGTAGCACAAAAGAACGGCGTAGCTAATAAATTTATCATTTTCAAAGTTATGCGATGAAAGTGCAGTGGTACTTATACTAATGAATTCGTAAGTAACGTATTGTAACTGATTGATTGACTGACAGAAGAATGGGAGGAGTTCCTGTAATTTCCACAGACTAGAGAAAAAGTACAAAATATATAAAAAGAACAGATACAGCTACAGATAAACTTAATACATACCTTCCTATATTTGAATTAGGTTTTCCTACAATCGCCAATACGTCTCAGGAAACTTAACCCTATACCCTTTCACCTCGACGACTAACTGCTAATTGGACTAATCGAATTACAATGTGCAGGAATCGAAGCCGGCACTCCGGCGATCCTTTTAACGATTTAGTGCGCACCCTTTGAGAAATCTTGGAAGCAATTAAGGGATAGTTGTAAGAAGGGTTTGGATCTATTTATCGGGTCTGATCGATCAAGGGTGTAGAGAGTAAGTTGATGTAAGTAAACGTTAAGATAAAGGTGAAAATATCATTTAAGTACCTAAATTAAATGAAAAAGCAGTCCTGTAATAAGTTTACACTGACAGTTAAAACGTACAGTGCGGTCTAGGAGGCCGTAACAGATTTGTTTATGGTTTCGTCTGCCCCAGACTGTATTGCTTAAGAACAAGAGCTATTTTGCAATACAGAAAAAGTGGTTACGGCATCCTAGACCGCCACTGTAACAACCAAACTTGAAATAGAGATTTCAAATTTGGAATTATAGTTTGTAGGAAGAGGTGCACTCAGAAATGAATTCCTGAAATTATGACGCGTATTCTCAATTAGAATTGTCAATAATCTGAGGCCAGTTTTGTATATAATACCATTATAATCAAATCTAGAGGAATTAAGTTGAAGGAAGGTAGGTGGAGGTTGTGGTGGCACATTAGCTATAATTAGTAGCCAGTTCAACTCCCGCACAGAACTTGTGTAGAAGACGCCCTCTGATGGCACTTAGCTGCCCGATAGTTCAAATTTAGCAGCTGATGGGCCGGTGACACGGAGCTCTCAATCGTCTTTAAAGTTTGTATTTAACAGTTTTTTTTTTTTATGTTACTCTGGAGTTTAGGTATATAGTGGACATCGTTTAACCTACCAACTTATATTTACCTACCCTATAGGTAAAATATATATACTCTAGCAATACTAATCATATTTTTGCTCTAGATCTAGGACTTTAAACTAAATATTATATTATATTCAAAGTGAATAAAGGTAAGGTGTCAATAAAAAAATTTGGATCTTATCTAATATTTTTCCATTGTAATTTTAATTAGCAAATTAGTCTTAAATTATTTCAATTATTTCAATTATTTAATTTATTTAAGTAAAGTTTCTGAGCAACCAGCCAGCACCTTGGTCATCGTGCGGCCGCCGTCTTTAGAAGCATTACCGAGAAATGGACTAATGCTCCTGCCGCCCACTCCATCTATACAGTTGGGCCGAGTTATAAGCGCAACCGTGAGCACAAGAACAAAAACTTAATTTTAGAATCAGTTAATTTCAAGTTTTTAATAAATCTTTTGAAGTATTATCACTGAATAATGAAAACTTTAATGATAAATTAGTAATTTCACTTGATCGATGTAAATATAGTCACTAAAGTTTCAAGTGTTCGAGTGTGAAACATGTCGACATTATTTTTTAGGGAAAAAATGCTTTAAGTTCTCAAATTTATACTTCCACTCCCATAATCTATACCAATATTATAAAGAGGAAAGATTTGTTTGTTTGTTTGTTTGTTTGTAACGAATAGGCTCCGGAAATACTGAACCGATTTGAAAAATTCTTTCACTGGTAGGAAGCTACACTAACCGCGAGTGTCATAGGCTATATTAGATTTTCAAAAAAATTAGGGATCCTTACCTAAACTCAAATAATGTAACCCAAGGTGAAATATTTTTTCCGTTGTTTACATATTTTGACGGTTGGTTTGTTGTTGTTGTTTGTTTTTTATTCGGCCATTCTAGGCAGTTAAAAGAACATAGTCTATAGAGCCAAGTCTTTTGTAGTATGTTATATTCTATGGCGTAACGAAGTAAGCCGGGACGGCTCGTAATTTATAATTGTATACTAGGATTAAACAACATTTGTTTCTTACTCGCGGGATACCATATGTATTTATGCGCTTATAAAGTAACAAGGTTTAACAAGTTAGTCTGTACTATATAGGTGCAAAATATATGTTTGTATGATTAGATATAAACTGTCTTCTCTTATGACTTGTAAACAATATTCTGAAAACTGTTAAGGGGCCGGTTAGAGGCTTTCTAAGACACTGATACAATTAGTGCATTGTATACTCAGGGCTAGTTTGCAGTTCCCGTACGGGTCATTATCATCCAGTGAGTAGTGGGCTTAATAATTCAATAACTAGACCGAGAAGAGACTGTCTTGTCTTGAGTGCCTTCTATGGTCTACTAGTTTTGATATTCCACTAAGTTTTGCGTGCATTCCTAAAGTAAGTAGTTCCTTAATTGATTCATCTTAAACTTCATAAGTATTAATAATATTAAAGTTTTATATACAAGTATTTATTTGATCTAGATATCACTTTTCAGGCAATAAACATCGAGTAGGTGACAACACTATTTAAAGTTGTAGTTACAGATGATCGAAATATAATTGCTTTGTGAATATAGATAAAACGTCATAATTTTTCACCCTGTAGCTGAAGTATTCAGAAGTAAACATGCGCTGCGATCTGGCCCGTCTTTGGCCCTAATTGCCGGCAGATGGAGCTTGGCCAATTACAGACGATATTTAGCATCGGGAGGCACGATAAATGTGCCAGATAGTCCTCCGCTCCCGCCTCGTTACGAAAAGCAAATGCATAAGCACTTCAAGTTTAACTGCCTTGCTTGGTTTCGTGAAGAATTTGCTGACATAAGAATATTTTTTTTGTATTATTTCGAAAAAAAAAACAATGTTTCATTGCTTTAGTCGAACAATTGGTAGACTTCTTCTATCGAGTACGGATTTATATTATATAGTTTATTAGCTAGCTAAGTTACCTAATCTTACTAATTCAGTTATTCTAGCAATAACAAATTCGGGATGAATTTATCTTTAATGAAAAAGAAAGCAAAATGCATGTCACGATTTTTTTCTTTAAAAAATAATTTACAGAAATCCATAATTATTAGGAGTTAAACTGAAGAGGTCTCAGATATTTGTGTTTTTGTTTCAGCTGAATTATAACGCAATTGTGATAGTACGATAAGTAAACATAGTTTCAGAGAAACCCTTCAAATATTGTAGCATCGTACTGCACCTAATATTACCGAAAAGATAAATGTGCACACATTTTTGTCTCATTCAAAACTCGTGGAGCGAAATGCAGGACATTAGTAGAACGAATAACCTCTGTCGCGACTATCTGTGCACATAAACTAGTGCACATTACCATCTCGCCATTACCGGCCGGGCTAATGTGCTGCACGGGACTAGCTTACTCATTACAAACCTATTATTTGGAATTTGAAGTTAGAGTTTGATGACAAAAGATTTATTTGTCAATAATAAAAAGTAACAAAAGGTTTTCATTTGTTTTATACGTTTTATATAGGTATTTTTTTAATCTAAAAGTTCTAGGGTTAGATAGAAACAAAATACTATAATATTCCATATCCTGTATAAAAACCACATTTTCAGAAACTGAACTTTAATTCATAGTTTACAGACATTTTGTCGACCCCTACCTTACTACGCCCACCCACAATCTCAACATAAAGTCACAAAGACAAACCTCGACCTCTCTTAAAGTAAATCTGCTTTATTAAATTTGCTAAATACCTAGAGCGAGCTAAAAGCAAGAGCTTCGTGAAGCTGAAACTTGTAGAAATCAAAATAAAAATACGTCGCGGGGCGGCGGGCGGCGGGCGGCGGGCGGCGGGCGGGGCGGGCGCCGCGCCGTCTTTGCCACCACTATTTTCATTTCGTGTAGTGCCACATTTAATTTCGTTGAAATTCCACCGTAGCTTTGCAAAAATGTCAACTTTATTTCGTCTCAACCGGCGACGCTCGGATACCTTGCTTCTTCATTTTGCCAGAATGTTCCGTAGTTCCGAGACGGGCTTTGAGAAACTATAACTTTATGAAAACTCCACCGGGCCCCAGTAAGAGGTGGCTTCGCTGCGACATGTATCAAAGTGTATTTAATTTTAGTTATGACTTCTTTGTTGGCTGGAACTCGAGAGTACGGTAACTGTGACAAACAGCTAGATAAGTTACAGAAGGAATAGTAAACGGAGAGAGACAAGAACATTAGGAGCAATCTCTTAGTAGACAAACGAAGCAATAAATCCTATCAAAGCCACATCGACAGTCGCGATCTGAAATTCATATCGATCCCGCACAAAGCGACGACTCACTATAAAGACTGAGCTCCCGCGGGATGGGGTAAAAGGTCGCGGTTAATAGATACCTATCAACTAAGATATCGTAGATCGGATGTTTTTATTAATAAGTGAGTAACAAGACTACATTGATAAAATAAATAAAATAAAATAAAATACTTATATCGCGATAGCAAAAACATTGACTTGATGATTTTCTGTAACTGAAGTTCCGGCAAACTGAAGATTTGAATATAATAAATACTTTTCACACTGTTTAAGATACTATGTACCACTATGCCCTTTCTCAATAATTCAGTCTGTAACTGAACAGTTTTAATATTGATACAATAAGATAATTCATATAAACATCATCGCAGCTACAAAGCCTTTCCATTTTGTCCCAGCCAGGCTAGTACAAATAAAAGCATGTTCTAAGAACAGTCATCTCGGTGCACGGTCGCTCCTCACTCGTCAGACTAAGCCTGTTTCCCGACCATCGGTTTACGATACAACTCGCTTCGATGCTGTTTTATTCCGCTTTCAGCTTGCTCCATAAATACTTAAGATATTTCTGATCGTTTCAGTGATGTTAAATGATCGATATCGATGTTTTTTTTTTAAACATCAACATACATGTCCTACCTATATTAAAAAGAAAGGTTGTGATTACGGAAAGTCTTGTTTACGTGTGGTTAAGGTGGTAACTCTCGCTATGGCGCGAAATTCAAATGTTTTCATGTTTTTTATTTATTCTGGCGAAAGTATACATTTTTAATAAAGTTTTAATGAATTCGCGTATGTAAAAAACCAACTCCCATATTGTAATACAACGTTTTTTGAAGACAAACCTACAGATTTTGTGTCTAAGGGGTAAAAGGCCAAAAAACAAGTTCCTTGAATATACACAAAATCGGTAACTCTGTCTTTCAAAAACGATATATCACAATGTGGGAAATAGGTTTTTACGTACGCGAATTCATTTAAACTTTATTTAAAATGTAACTTTCGCCAAAATAATTAAAAAACGTGAAAAATTTTGAATTTCGCGCCATACCGTGAGTAAAAAACATCGTACTTAAGCCATACCGCCTTAAGTGCGATGTTTTTTGTTAAAGAAAGTTTGAATCTCTAAAATGCCTTTAGTTTTCAAGACTACTAATTGGCACTGAGTTGGCACAATTTGAATGATACTGTATGTACCTTAATCTCTCCAAAAAACCCCTTGACCTTCCAGGAAAGTTTTGAAGAAAGTTACAAAATTATCACATGTTAGTTGTGGTTATCTTTGTTGATTGTTAATTATAAGTTTCGCAAAATTATTTTGTTATTGTCGTGCCTAACATAATTAAAGAACACGTCTAGCAACTTAAAGTAACATATCTTAGGTAGTGAGGTTATAGTTTATTTATTAAAAGGAACACAAAAATATTTACAGTACATTACATATTTACCGTCTTATTCATAAAGATACAGTAGATTTTAAGTAGCCTTACTGGAGGTCTACTTCTCTGGTTTGTTGTATGGTAAATATGTGACATCCCGTCTAAATTGACATATGTCAAATAACTAAAATGTTCTTTAACTTTTTATGAATAAGAGGGTTACAGTATAAAATTCCGGTTAAGGCTTGGTGCTTCAAAAATTTGTGTTTTTGAGATTTTTTTAAACAATCTGAGACATACAAAATTGATGTCTTCATTCTGAAAAAAATATATGTGTTAGTTAAGGATCTAATCTAGTCATCATACTAAAGGGAAATAGGATCTAATTAATTTTAGTTGATAGAAAAAAATCTCAAAGTTACCCCTTTTTGTTCCGTTTTTTCCATTTTATTTTTAAACCGCTGATTGTTTTTATTTGATTTTTGGAATGAAAATTGCTGACCTTAAATTTTAGACATACTACTATAGTAAGAATTTTTAAGTTTAACGAAAAGACAAAAAACCAGCAAAAACTAAAAAAAAACATCGTTTTCGCGCGGTCCGATGCCATGCCGCGCCGCTCCCTACCCCGTCAGTACCCTTGTGGCCACGGCCGAGGCCGGTTCTGTGTCAAATTTTTGTTTTCGCGCTCTCGTATTTCGTTTTATTGTTATTCAAATGTAAACAAATTTTGACAACAGATGTCAAAACAATGAACCATAACATCTGATTAGGATCTGTATGGAGCTGAAAGAAACCAATTTTGATACCGATATTACATTTATAAAACCGTCGCATTACAAACTTACCTTTTTTATTCCCACAAATAAAACTTAAATCATAGGTTACTTATTATATAGTTATATCATATCTTTGTTAGTTCTGTGGCGCCGATTACACAATATTAATATTACATTAGCACAATATTACGTGGTATACTTACTCAAATTACTTTAAGAAGGCAGTAATTTATGTCTTAATAGAAAATGTTTCCTTTTTATTTTATTTTTTGCTTTTCAGTTTAATTTTAAGGAATTCCCCCCCCCCTCACTTCAAGGTTCACCTTCACCTCAAATCACCCTCCAAACGCTGGTCTCACACCCCTGAAGGTGGTCAGACGACCTGGTAAAGGTTGCGGCCTATGTCCAGCAGTGGACGCTATCGTGTGAGATCGGCTGCTTAAAATCAAAACCTAGTAACTCGTTTTAACAAAAATGTTCAGGAGAGCCAAAAAACGGGTTGACCACTTTAATTCGTTGCCCCGAAGAAACCAGACGCAATAGCGATTTCGGTGTTTGACCAAAAGTTTGACTATATTGTTGACTATAGTCACACTTAAATCGATCCCACTATTTTTTTTTTTTAATTTACCCAAATATGACAATGAAAACAATTTCAAAACATAGTATTTCACACTTAGTTAATTAACTAAGTGTGAAATACTATGTTTTGAAATACAATCTCTGAGTTAATTCTCTACTTTTTAAAGCAATTTATATTTTTAGTTGTACGTTTCGAATGAAAAATGTTATTTTTTGAAGTGCATTCATTTAAAAGTTATACAAATGATTTATTTGTGGCAGAATTAAGTTTTGTTTACGATTTGGTTACGACTCGTGGTTAATTCAGCCAAATTTGTATACTGTTTTTGTAACTTACTAAATTCCATCAAAATTTGATTGATTTTATAATCGGCGCCAAATTCAAAACATAGTAAGTCAGCTTTCAAATTCATAACCTAGTAAGTCGGTTGAGTTGCTAGGTTTTTTTATTTGTAATCCGACATGCGCTATGTTAAGAATATGTACTTCATGGAAATTTCAATAACTTTTCCAAATTGGGTAGACTTGCTAAATTTTATTTTTAAAATTACGTAAGAAACTGGGTGTTTTAAGGTTCATATCAAATCTATACCGCCTAGTAAGTCGAAAAATGTCAAAAATGTTTTTTTTTCAAAAACACCAGTTACTAGGTTTTGAATTTGGGCAGCCGAGATGATGATGATGATTATTATTATATTAGTCGGCGAGGCGCTTCTCCAGAAGTCCCCCAGAGTCCTCCAGAAGAAGGCAGGTAGTCGCCACTTACAATGGAACTGGTGGGGCGAGTGTTGAAAATTTTGCGGTTTTTGTAATCCAATCGTCGTAGGTCGCCAATTTAGAGAACTCCTATGTCCGCCCGCCTGCAGTAGAAATAACTCCAGAGGTTGAAGAAGGGGTGATATATTTACACATGGTTAGGTACACTATTTACAAGAAAATGAATGCATGTTAATGTGTACAGCGGCTGAGATGTACTGCCTAGTTAACAAAAGTCTTTTTGAAAGGTAACAATGTCAATTTTAAAATCTTCTTCTATAAATTAAAAAGTAACAGTATCAAAAATTAGTTTGGTTACAAAAAGGTTGGAGGAAAGGCACAATTTACTTTTATTTAAAAAATATATATACTTATGCGAGCAGTTCTCATGTAAATTACAATATGGCAATACAATCTGTGAGTGAATAAAAAAGGCATCCATATTTTATCCACCCTTAGGCCGCATTTGCAGGCCGCACGCAGGGCGTTGCGCGAGGCGTCGTGCGGGGCGTGCTGCGCCCAAATCAAATGTATAGCAATAGTATGAGACCGTTTACGGAGACGCGCATAGGCCTATGTTCGATATCGTATAAGGAAACGCGTCGGCTCCCGCGGCGGCGCCCGCGGCGGCGGCGACCGTGGTGGCGCCTGCGTCGGAACCCACACGACATCCCGCACAACACGCCGCGTCTTCGTAAAGGAGGCCTTAGGGTGTGATTTTAGTTCCAAATAAAAAAAGTTATCAACTCAAACTATATCGTTATTTGTTTTAAATTAAAACAACCAGTGGTGTTTTATTTATATTGAGAAAACACTACAAAAAGGGTTTACTTTGATATTTATTTCTACAGAGTGAAATTCATTACATCTTGTTACTTTTTAATAACTTGTCTAAACTAAATCCTACATCTATATTTTTCAGAATTAAGAAATCTGTTTTATATTTCTCAGATGGTTTAAAAAAAACTCGTTATTACAAATACCTTACCTAAACGCAAATTCTTGTTAGCTGAAACGAAAATCGGAAAGAAAAATTGTGCGGTAGGTATAAACATCTCGATTTAACTTCGGCTTGTATGAAAAGTAATAAAATTTAAAACTGCCGCGACATTTCGCATTTCGACGCGCGCATGTCACAGCTGCGAGGGTGGGGGACCCTCATACCTAATTAGGTAAGAAGCTTCAAAGTACAGGCCGTTAACTAAAAAAAATAACATACCTACAAATAAAATATTTCGTTCAGATCGCCGCCACTGGTCGGAACCGTGCCCAGCAGGCTGGCTGCGTTTCCATGCTGGATGGCCAGGCTTAAACGCTGGCCATCCATCTTAGGTAGTTAAAAATATAAATTTAATGAAATTATCGACAAACAACCATGGAAACTTTTTCTCGGCACACATTTTTAAAGGATTTTTTACGTTTGAAATCATAGTAAAAGCAAAGTAACGAATTCAACTAAGACGAGAAGCTCTTTGTGAGATTTCGATAATGGCAAGCATGAGAAGACCGAAATCAATAAGAATAATAGTTTCTAGTTACAATATTCTTCGAATAAGTTAATATTGTTAAGTGCTATGCTTTTTCACAATGCTATCTAAATAGATATATCGAGTCTAGCCCTTATGTTAAGCTATCACTTTTATATTATTCGTTAAACAAACTATTGCATATAGTTATTTGATAGGCACCTCCTTAGCTATTATATTAATTATTTTTTATATCATTGAAGTGAAAATATGTTGGGGATTTGCTCCTGTGTGATGTGGCGAAATAAAATCCTTTCCTTTTATAGCGTAATTCCAATATTGTATTCAAATCGTGTTAGTAATTTACAGTAGTGCGTAAACTGAACAAGAACAAAGCTGGTCGCGCGTGAATCTACGAGGCTAAGGCACCCTTAGTAATAAAAAAAGTTTTACGTTAAAAACGAAATTAATCGGGAAAAAGATCTATTACAATATAGCAAGTAAGTACCTAGACCTACCTAACAAGATAATAACAGTCCAGTCGGCAATCAAATACGATACGGCAAATTGCCCCATATCCCTTCCCAAGTCATCTTTCTGGGGTCAAGCGGCTTAACATATCAACAATTATGGGCACAGAGGGTAAAATAAGATATTGCTCCACTGTATTGGAGCTAATATTTTATTTATATTCAATTTAGAATATATTATTTAAATCCTGCTCTCGTAACTATAGCAAAGAGAATCGTCTCAATAGTTGGAAATTGACAAATGCAGAGGAAACGAAGAAATGAAACCAAGAACTTATGAGAAGTTAAAATTAAAAACACTAGTTAGAGATAAAATGTTGTCCTTGTTTAGCTGACGACATAACGTCCTTCTTTATTTAGTTTTAGTATCGTCACAACCAGATAAATATGATGGTATGATGAATATCGATGTTTGTTTCCGGTCTGGGTGTAACGTTCATATATATATTTCGGGCACGTTCATATATAGTTAGGGGTTATTATTATAAGAAAGTTAAAAGCTACATACAAATAAGTAAAAAAATATATGATATACTGACACACCATAAACTGAACAGTTAGCTGTATCATGAGTCTAGAACGTAAAGACTACTTCCTAACCCAACATATGATATAATAAGGAAGTCTCGTTTCCTGAAACGATACTTAAATTATTTTCCTGAGTGCCATTTTCACGAGAAATAGGCACTACTATAGGCATTTTGGTAGGTGGAGTCGCTGATAATTAAATGTTAAAAGTATAGTATGTGCCATTCCGTATGCCGTATTTTAAACCTTGAACTTAAATTCCCGTTTTAACTCGTGCCTGTTTAAATTTCAGAAAATAAAAACTCTTTATCTGTAAAGGTTTGAGGGGGCTTTGTTATATGTCAGTCAGTCAGTAAAGACTGGTTGCCTGGAATAAATCGCTTTTAGTGATTAGGCCGCTATTTGCATTGATCTCTTGTTCTTTAAATGTATTTTTTTTAGTTTAAGATTGCATTAAAGAATTCTTTAATCTAATCTTATCTAATCTGAAGAAAGAGTTTCATATTGATCATTGATGCTACTGTTTCTGATCATAGAGCTATAATTGTATGTCGCTGTCACTGCGCGAGGATCTTAACCCATCTCGCAACTTCGGAAGCAGCGTGTTTCCTTATCCTCAAGCATTACGGACGGCGGCGGGTCAGCAATAGATTGTACTTTGTTGGACATAGCAATATAATCGCTACCAACATTGCGGCCCTTGCAATCCTAAGGATAAGAGATTGTTTTGTTTTTTTTTCCGCTTTTCGATTGTTTCTTTTAAATTTTATATAGTGGTTGTTTGCGACTTCTTTAGAAACGAATAACATAGTGCCTTTAGAAAATTTTATAGAGTGATTTTCAAATTTCGTAGAGGGAAATGCATTTTGGCGAGAAAGGCGTTTATTTAAAATTTATAATTTAAATGAAATCAAATAAGATTTCTCATTGTAGGTTCGTTTTCATTGACAGAGTACATTTTTTTTAAATATTTCATCTGAGCCGAGAAACAGCAAACAATTATTATTGAATTATTGTTATTATTATTGTTTTGCCATCGCAATATGGCTCTTTCCATTTATCATCGAAGGACGCTGCTGTCCATCTTTTGAGCACTACAGACCACATGGCAGAACTAGCTTTCGTATAATGACATGAATCTGTGAATCACATATAATGACTAGTAAAGTTTACAATAAAATCAACCAATAAAAAACCATATCGTCGTATAAATTTTCAGGTAAACAGTTTCTGAAAGATGCAATAACCAGTCGAAATCAGAAGAGCTTTAAATTTGTATCGTCCATTTCCGTTTCCGGCAAAGCTCAATAAACAAGGATAAGGCCCATTAGAGGCGTCCAGCAAATCTTAGGACTCCGAACGCTACTTACTTAGACTTAAAATGTTCCCAAACGCTATTTTATTGTGGATTTCGGTAAGGATCCATTTTGGAGATAAATAACGTTCTTGGTATCTCAGGGTTTGCTAGGAAAAAGTTTTGTCGTGAAATGATAATTAAAAAAACCTTTAAAAGTAATGATCATAGTTTAACGACATAGGTCTTTTACGAAATAGACAAGAACCATTTTACTTTAATATATTTGCCTTGTCAATAATAATAATAATAATAACACATCACACTCAGAGCCCCTAGCTAGGAAGAACCTGTATCTAGTGTACCCGAAGCACACACAAAGACGAACATTACATCCAGACCGGAAACAAACATCGATATTCATCATATCAATATTCGCCCCGCCCGGGAATCGAACCCAGTTGCACACGCTTACTCAGTCCACATCACTGCGAACTGAACCACTAGGCAGACAATAGTAATTAACTCTACCAAAAACCATTAAAAATTGCAACAACAATGGGTAGATAATTAGGTACCTTTTAACCTTTTAACCGCCAAGCACTTGATATGAAGTAGTCACAAAGTTCTCCCACCACGCCAAGCACTTCTCTGGAAGTAGCTTACATTTTTACATTTTATGACCCAACTATATGTTCTAAAGAGAAAAATCCAATTGGATACTGTTCTTGAAGCTTCTATGAAGTAATTCATGTTAACAGATTTTGTGAAAAGTTAATAAACTTAGAATAATAAGACGATAAACTTTAAGAAACTTTCAAATGAAAAATAGTGTGCTCTCCCACGCCAAGTACTTTACTGGAAGTGGTCTAGTGTTGTGACATTACTCGGAATTTTCGATGATTCCTAACAAATATATTTTTTAAATTATGATAACTATACACTTTTTCAACCATCTCATAACGTGTACGCATAGTGCGGACTGGAATAATATAATTTCTATTAGAATTTACTATTGATTCCTTTATTGTAGACATTACACATCCTCGCCTTTGAAAATGTCGACAACAATTAATAAGGTAGGCGGGCGGCTCTAGCGTAGCAACCCGTTCATCAGTTGTTTGATATATCCCGTACGCCAAGCACTTGAGGTGAAGTGCTGCTGTGACGTCACATACGCAAGACAAGTTTTTTAGTGCTGTGCTAAAGAGTGGACATTTTGGTACATTGTGTCCAGACTGTTGGTACGCTCAGCGTAAAAAATAGTGAAAGTACATCTACAGATGAATTGCGCTGCGCATTTTCCAATGGTTCTAATTAGAAACTAATAAAATATTGTTGAATTGAATTAAGTCAGTTTGGATTTGGTCGTAAAAGTACCTACCTACTAATACTACGTTTACTTCGAAACGTGTACACTTAGATCTACAAATGGTCATCACAGATTTTTTACAAACATCCATACATAGCTGGGTAAACGCTTAAATAGACACCATATAATTGAATATTATACTATAGAACAAAATCACGTCTTTTAAAAAAGCTTTCAACATTTTAAACGGTATTCACAAAGTAATAGGAAATACCCAGCAAAACTAAAAAAATAATATTGGCAATTAATTCCATAAATGGATTTGATTTGTTTGCTAAAGCTTTAGGTAGCAGTGCTCAGAGACAAATAGATGTCGCATTATGTTGTCTTTGTGTGTAAGGTATGTTGGAAAGGCACCCCGCCTATGCGTTTATGCTAAAACAAAAGCGTCGATTCCAGGTAAGAATACTCTGCAAAAAACCCTTTACAAAAATGTGATTTATGACTTTGTTTACCTTAAAAGTTATTCTTTCCCACGGCTTCTACTACTGGAATACAGATTTGCAGAGAACCATTGGGACCTTACCTCATAAGTTGTTTTTTTTGAACTAGTTAAAAGTTCATTAAAAAAAACTCTACAACATATATTTGTTTACGTATGTAAATGACATACTTAAGAAAATTCCTGATGAAAATTAAAAAATCTCTTTGATGAAGTGTAGAGGTTGTAAAAAGAGACTTTATAGTATTTTACAATTATTTGTAATTTTTAATTTAAATGTTATTTATGTCCTCAAAATTAAAACAATCTTTGATTTTACATAGTTCTTTATAATGACGTTTTGGATACGATGGTATCTATGATTGATTTATGGCAATGGTCGAGGGACGAACAGCTACAAACATAAATTATATTAATTTTTAGATTTTAAATTTATAGAAAGTATAGTTTTAATTTTGTACATATTTGTATTTGAGGACGAAAGAGAATAATTTAAAAAAAATATAATTTGCCAAAAGAAAACTAAGTATAGGTACTATATTTTTTTTTTATCCAGATTTAATTACGTATTTATTCAAAAATAGAAAGAATGCGCGTGTGAAGCCTAGATCCCTCTGGAGGGGCACGATAAGGACCGATGCGCTCGCGACACTATAGGCTCCGTCCGCCCCATTTATATTGTCTCCATAATGTAAGGCCCCTGCAAACGCAAAAGCGGAGCGTTTTTTAATGGTGGCGAAAACGCCAAGTGAACATTATTTTGTTGTTACGAGTGTTAGACAAATTTACCCAACAACTTCCATGTCCCAATACAACTCAATTTAATAAACGGCTATTGGTTTTTTCAAATTATAAGCTTTATAACACTACTTTACGTTTTTTTAACTAACAACTATAGCTTTTGGAGTATAAATTGAGGTGTGTTTCCATGCCCATTGTCCAGGTATGATTCAATGAAATATCCCGCCTCGCTCATGACAAAATGGTGCCTTAAACTGTAACGAGAAATGCATCACATGACATGTGACTCATGAACTTAAAATTATTAAGTTACTTGAGTGAGATTATTTTGATTGGTACATAAATCGTTTTATTAAAAACTAGTCCACCCGGCGAACTTCGCACCGCCTAACCAATAACTATCTTGTGCACGTATTAAACTTATAAACCTTCCTCTTGAATCACTCTATCTATTTAAAAAAAAACCGCATCGAAATCCGTTGCATAATTTTAAAGATTTAAATACGATTAAATAAAAGATTAAAAAATATAGTACAAAAAAACTATCGACTCTGTGAATAACAACCCTTTAACGAGATCGAACTTCGCAGTTTTTGTGTCTCTCCAGCGCCGAGTACTTGATATGAAGTAGTTAGTGACGTGCCACCGCTTTAGTTTGTTATATAATTCAGTTGAAAGTAATCAGACAAAACTCCATAAAAGCAAATTCTAATTGGGTTCTAGCATTACAAAAGTTTAAAAAACGGGAAAATGTTTAGCTTTTCGTATATTATTAACTCCATTGTTTATTTATCTCACATAAAAATTTTGGTTGATTTTGTGTGTCGATTGAATTTTGCAATCACTAATGTTTTTGAAGGTAAAATGCCTTGGCGTGGGGGAGCAACCTTCGTTTATTTCCTGCGGCGCCGAAAAGGTTAAATACGGCCTCACAGTGGACATTACTAGAAAAATACAAATCATTTAGTAATAAGTTTATAAATTTTCCTTTATCTTTAAGTTAAGAACACAATGGCTTACATCCATTCTAATACCTTCAAACTACGAGGTGTTCCTTCGATTTCCTGCGCCCCATCCGCAAGGGTAATGAGTTCAGAATTCAGCAAACGAATCTAGACAGGCGTGACGCCTCAAACGTGTCGCATTTTTGCCAACACCTGGCTGACTTAATCTCTCCGAGGCACTTAGGATTTTGCCGTGACGCTGATTCGGTGGGACAGATTAAGGGGTGAGCAAGCAATGATTTCTGTTGACGTTTTTCCAATGAGAAAATTTTGGATTCGTCTTTGGGAAATTCGTAATGGATTACAATCTTTTTATTAATACTAACATCACTTATTGAACTGCCTTACGCAGGTTTGTCTAACAACAGAACATAAATCTGGTTTCTTACACTGCGCCTGAGATGATGCTTTATTTACTTTATCACTTCATATTATAATAGCAACAAAGCCCAAGGCCCTCTACCATTCTCAAGTGGACAAGTATAGGCTTATAATAATTTTAATGCTGCTGATTGCCAACACCCATCGACGACGTAATGTTTTCAAGAAAGTGATTAAGCATGCATACTTTTAGCAATCGTCGATTTGAAGAGGTTCCTTGATAATTCGATATCCAATCTACGATAAGGATGCCGATAGTGAATTGCGTCAGGGTTCGCAAAATATGGATTTATTTATACAGCTTAATGTGTATATTAAGGGGCTGCGTTTTTAATAACATACATAGCAGACCTTTTTTTTTAAATAAACTGATCTAAAGTAAATGTTTGTTTGTTTACTATCATCATCATCATCATAATTTCAGCCTAAAGACGTCCACTGCTGGACATAGGCCTCCTCCATAGAACGCCACAGTGAGTGGTCTTGTGCGACCCTCATCCAGTGTATTCCCGCAGCCTTCACCAGGTCGTCTGACCCAGCCTTCACTACGTCTTCCGGTTCGTGGTGGCCACTCGAGAACTTTTCGGCCCAGGAACCATTCTGCTTACTATATAGTAACAGTTAAATGTTTGTCTTTGTTTCGGAATTCGCCTTCAAAACTAATCTTAGAAATATCGATGCCATGCCGTTATCAGCAGATAAGCGATATTGACAGGAGGTGTTGGTGCACGGACCTGTAGTTATTTGAACAGTTTCAAATGGTTGATTACGAAAGCGGTTCAAATCTCTAGTAATAGTTGTTATCTCTTTAGTCATTGCCAAAACACACAGAAAAACTCACGTCGAGTCAGAGAAGGCGTAAATTTTAGTTTATTGTTAAATATAGTATACGTACTTATATTTACATAGTGACAAGTGCCATGTAACGGACAGTGATTAACACACAGCACAAATACTTGAAGAACATGTGATTTACGAAGAATTACTCATGGGACTAGGTAATGAGCCTACATAATTATTTTAAAGGATTTTATAGCAACATTTTTTCAAATTAAATACATACTTATATTTTTTAATTATTAAAAAAAAAACGTAGTTAAATCCTTCCACGTGTGTTTTTATATTTTGTTTGAAAGAAGATCATTATACAAATTAACAGGATTTAATTTTTATGGCTTTTAAAATCCTTCTTTGTGTGTGCTCGCTAAACGGCATAACTACTGAAACAATTAAAATGTTTTAGTGATTTGGAGAGTTCATATAAACTCAAGAAAATGCATCTGTAGTTTTATAGTACCTACCGGTAATAGAGTGTTCGTTCGCAGCCGCGGGGAATCGGTAATAATAAAATTTGGTAGAGACTTAACGTTTGATTCATAAACATAAAATAGGTTAAAAATAGAATCACTGGAGGTCTACTTCTCTGGTTACTTGTATGCTAAATATGAGACATCCAGTCTCAATTGACATACGTAAAATAATTAAATACTTTTTAACTTTTTATGAATAACAGGGTTAAATTTTAACAGAAATAAAATTGTGTTGTAGATGTGCTAAAGTTGGTGCTATTGTCATCGTGGATGGTATCTCAGGCGTCGGCAGGAGTGATCCGCGATGCTGCAGGAGAGAGGGCCTGCAGGACATACACCCAGGATGGGCTGGTCCATGTAGACTGCGCGGACCTGGGCCTCACCGACCTCCCGGAGGGGTTGGATTATCGGGTAATTTCTTAGTAATTTTTTCAGGATTGACGTAACTTGCCATACTAGTTGTTACTTCTTATTTTCATTCAGAGCTTGAAGTCGATTCAAAATCTTACTTTACAAAGTAAAGACCATTATTATTATTAAAACTTGTACCTATTTTGTTTCCAGGCTCAAGTTCTCAATCTAGAAAACAACAACTTTGTAACACTCCCATCAGAGCTCCAGTACTTCATCCGCATGGAAAAGCTTGACTTATCCGGAAACCACCTGAGCCGCCTCCCGGTCAGCTACACTGAAAACTGGGCAAATCTGCATACACTCAACTTATCAAATAACAATTTCGAAACTTGGTCCAATTTCGGCCTCGGAGCAAGTCTAAGAAAATTAGATTTGTCAAAGAACAAAATCAATAACGTCGACGAGGCTGCATTCAACGAAATGATGTCTTTACATTTCCTCGACTTATCAGAGAACAGAATCTACGATTTGCCGCAGCAGGTTTTCGTCGCAGCGCACAACTTAGACAGTCTCATTCTATCCAGAAATTACTTTTCCGCCATTCCCAATTTCCAGTCGTCGTCGCTTCGTAGTCTAGACCTGAGCAGCTGCCAGGTGGCGGCCCTGAGCGCCGATGCGCTTGCCGGCAAGACTTCGCTGCTGGAAATTGATTTGTCGATAAATCAGATCGAGTACATCCCGGACAACTTTACCTCCACCACTCTGCAGGAGCTCAAGCTGAGCTATAATGACATTAACACTCTGACAGATCGCAGCTTTTCGTCCTTACCGCACCTGGCGGTACTGCATTTGAGAGGCAACGATTTAAAGGAAGTGCTGTCCACTTCAATATTCTCCTCGAACCCCTTTCTTAGAGAAGTGCATCTGAAGGGGAACCGATGGAACTGTGAAGGTTTTGGTGTTAACCTATTGCTAACATATGAGTACCTTACTAGAGACCCACCGAAAGTAGCGGATAAGGCTTCTTTAATATGTTACTCTCCAACAAATGTGACGCAGTTGAGTTGGCAACAGGCTTACATCGCAACATGGCATCCCGAGGAGGGTTACTCAAACTACACGTGGGCGGCGGTTATGATTGGTATAATAATAGGAATCCTGCTGACGTCACTAGTTTGCAGAGGACTGATGTCATTGAAAGGCGAGCCGGAGACGCCGCGGCCCGCGGCCGTGAATCTCAACGGAGGAGTGGACACGCGCGTGCAGGCGCGGGTAGAGTCGGTAGTGCTGAGGATCCCATTGCATGAAGATCTACCACCGACTTACGATGAGGCTCTTTTGATGCCGAGGCTCAACTCTTCGTTCCACTCGCTGCCAGATTTTGTAGATGAAGACGAGGATGACAGGTACCGCAGGTTCCGCCGCTCGAGGTCTATCGGAGACCTCGCGGACCGCCCGCGGAACAACAACCGGCGGTCGATACGAACACATCACACCGTCGAAATTAATATTGAATGAGGCTTGACTGACTGTGACATCGATGAAGTGGTCTCTAATTTGAACGGTGTACTAGTTTAATATTTTTAGGTTATATGAGTACCTAGAAATAAGTATTGATATTGTTGGTTCAGTTATTACGAGTAAGATAAATAAGATAAATAAAACAAAGTTAAATAATTTAATTTAGTTTTAAGGGTAAATAAATTGTTTTTAAAGTAATTTAAGACATACTTATTTCTGGTTTTTAATTTGTTAATTATAGAGCCAGCTAGCTCATCAGCCTTTAGTACAGTGGCGGAAATCCGTCCTGGAACGCCACTGTACCATGATCTCGCTATAGCATATTCCTTGTTATGTGATTTCGCTGCTAAAAAGTAAAAAAATTCTGTGAGCATGATTATTTACGTACACCTAGCAAATAAGCCTTGTTTTTTGTAAAAAAAAATGGCCAGAGGGTAGGCCCTCTGGCCATTTTTACGGCCGTAATAGGTTACGGCCGCATTTGCAATATTGCTTTGCGTTCTCTTTGCGTTTTTTTTGCACTTTGACACTTGACTTTGACACTTTAGAGGACGAAAAGCAATATTGCAAATGCAGGCCATAATAGGCCCTCTGGTTTACTTTAAAATGTTTGTTCAACCTGTTAATGTCACAAATAATTTGATTAGAATTATCGTGATTTTTACCTTTATGGCTTTTGCAATATTGCTTTTCGTCCTCTAGACTGTAAAAGTCAAAACAAAAAAACGCACAGAGGACGCAGAGCAATATTGCAAAAGCGGGCGTAATAGCCCCTCTGGCTACTGCTCTATCTCTTTATTAATTGTATTGGTTGGTTGACATAAAAATTTCATGTGCCATAAATGTAAGTAGGGTATGATGAGCTGCATAACTCCTTAAAATTATTATCAATACCTTGTCTATCTATTTAAATACAGTTGATAAGTATAACAGAAAAAAAAAACAATTATTTTTAATTCATCTATATATATTTTCTTATACCTACAATTTCGTTTTACGAAAATTACCCTACTTAATAACAATATCTGCCATCTGTCGTTAAAAATACGAATAGTGTCGTTTCAGCAAAAGACATTTCACACAGGCTAGGTTACAGAAACTGCGTTCTCTCTGGTGTTTTGATAGTTCGAAAGATGGCGCTACTATACACATTACAGCAATGAAGATGGTGCTGCCTAGCGGCGGTTTCCAACCTCTGTGGTGCTGCCGTTACTTTAAGCACTTATTCAAATATCAAAAACTCTTATACTGTAAAGATTACCTAAAAAAAGATCATCAGCACCAGCAAACATTATTTCATTATATAATTATCCAGATCATCTGTATTCTGAATAGGCACTGTAAGCACGTATGCATAGTTTACTCACTCGCTTATCATTGCTATCAAAGATAAAATAGTATTTGGGAACAGTATGCGACCGGGGCCGGTACTGTACGAGCCTTTACTGTTATCTATTTATTACATAAATATTAGTTGAAAAAAAAAAGATCTGATTTAAGGCCAAGCTAGTTGATCATTAAGTAATTGAGTAAAAATATTTGTAAATGAAACACATGAAAGGCCTTCAGGAGTTGTGTGAAAAACTAAAATATACCACGACCGGCTAAAAGGTAAGACTACTTTTAAAGATTATTTAAGTATAATTTTCTACGAATAAGTATAATTTTCTTTTAAACTTTCACATAGGTATAATTTGAAAATGGACAGCTATTTCGCGTTGTGGATAAATCAATCGATTAAACAAAACTTTCTGTGTAGATAAAATAACAATACTTGAAGATAACCATTACAAGCTTCGGCAAACCACACCTTTTAATAATTAATAACTGGGATATTTTACGATAATAACACACATTTATCGATTTTCAGGCAATACCTATATATATTCTGCACCAAAGTCACTGCCTCAATTCTAGGAAGTTGAATCATCATTGAATACAGGTGAGTACTTATAGAGCTACGTTTTGTGACCCAAATTAAGATATTATCCTATGCGAACCATCGCCTTTATCAAGTGCTGATAAGATGATAAAAGTTGTTCACCCAGCATATCCATGCGACTGTGTTCTTTTATTTTACCACTTTTTATGCTTCTAAGTCAGTATAGAGTACTAGCTGACCCAAGTTCTTACTTACCAAGAATAAAATACGGGATCTGTGTTTTAGCCCAGTCTATAAGCTGGCATACACACTTGAATATCATCATGATAACCAAAAAACGTCTACTGCTGCAGGATACAGCCTCCTTCAAAGATCGACGTAATATTCAACATTCTTTCTCATCTCTTATCCTTATTTCTGGTAAATTTCACCAGGGAGTCTGTTTTTTTTAAAGTGTTCTTCCACCTCTGCGTCCTCAGATGTGCAGTTGCCTTTCGAGACCTTAGACTTATTATTTTCGACAAACCGAATCATGCAAACAGAATGTCTACTAAAGCAACTTAATATCAAATTTCAGTAATGAGACGCACCAGCGATGATACAATCGAGGGCCACTGTAACGGTCTTGCTGCTGACCGCAGCGTTGCTTGCGGAATCCCTGGACTTTGATGAGAAAAGTGGTGACGAGCTATGCTTCGTGTGTCAGTGCAGCGATGACGGAACCAGCGCGGACTGCTCGGGTAGAGGACTCACTGAGCTGCCAGACGGATTTTATGATAAAGTGAGTCAAAAGTAAAAGTACACTGTCTTGCTGATTTATACAGATGAAAGTAAAAGAAGTAAGGTGTAAGATAACAAGAATCAAACAATTTTTCTTTAACTTACCTATCATACGATTGAGTTTGAATTTAAATGAATGCTGATTTAAACCTGCCTTGCCGTTATTTTCAGCCGTACTTAGTAAAACCTTTAAAAATCATTGTTGTAGAGGTAGGAATCTACATGCAGAAAAATACCCCTTGTCGAGAAAATTATAAAAAACGATACTTACCCTGTTGGTTGACTTAACGCTTTTTTTTCTTTTAGGTCACTAATCTTAATGCATCACACAACGATCTAACGGAGTTCCCGACGAATATGGGAAGATATCCGAATCTGATACGACTCGACTTAAGTGGCAACCAGCTGAATACCTTAGCTTCCAATGTACTTCGCAATCTACTTCATCTTGAAATTCTTAATTTGTCTAGGAATTCCTTTACGTTATGGCTCAATTTAAACCCTAACGAATTGCTGTTGCCAGCGAAACAGTTGAAGATGTTAGATTTATCACACAATAAATTTACAACTTTGGGAAATCTTCAAAGTGAAGAGTTATTTGTGAGTGAGACGCTAGAAACACTTATTTTAGACAGTTGTAACATTGATTCTATTCATGGAAAATCTCCCTTGAGTGGCCTGACTAATATAAAAGTACTCAAACTGAGTAATAATCCATTGAGACGAATTCAAAACCTAATGTCACCGACTCTTAGAAGTCTTGATGTGAGCCACTGCCAACTTAGCTTTGTTTACCATGACACTCTAAAGTATTTACCAGCATTGATTAATTTGCAGATTTCCAATAATTATCGCCTTGTTTTAGCTACTCCGACGTACACCTTGATGTCGGACTCTTTAAAATATTTAGACATTTCTTATTGCAATGTTATGCAAACTAGTATTTCAGGCTTTCCTAATTTAAGAAAAGCTGTACTCAGCCATAATTTAATAAGGTTCCTTACTAATGGTGTTTTTGATAATAATACAAAATTGGAATATTTAGATTTATCGTATAACAGTATCGGTAACATTCAAAAAGCCACTTTTAACGGATTAACTAATCTCAGATACTTGGACCTATCATGGAATGAAATTGCAACGATACCTGAAGACGCTTTCTCCAACATGGCAATGATTTCACAAATAAGTCTCTCGAGGAATTATATTACTAAAGTTGGACATTTAAAATCTATGTCTCTAAAAACATTGGATATGAGCCAATGTGAAATAAGTATAATAGGAAAGGACTCACTCGAGGGTTTGCAGTCACTAATTGATTTGAATTTATCAAGAAACCTTCTTTCTCATATACCCGATACGATTTCATCTAACAGTTTGCAATTCCTGAATCTTGACTACAACCGTATAAGCTCAATCAATAATTTTACCTTTTTTATGTTGCCTCGACTACAATCTTTATCAGTTGTTGGTAATAGGTTTACCACAATATGGAATAAATCGTATTTCCAAATGAATCCGTATCTTGAACGGGTTGAATTGAGTGACAATATGTGGAGATGTGATTGCAAAGACGGCAACATGTTTGACTTGTATGAATTTCTAACTCTGGAGCCAAGCAAAAAAGAAGAATCTTACAATTTAGTTTGTAATAGTCCAAATAACGTTTTTGGGCAAACTTGGTTTGAAGCTTGTTATTTTACTTGGTTTCCTGGAGAAAATAATGTAAATACTAATGGTGTTTTGTGGTTTCTTATGGTCATGATAATAGGCCTATCTCTATGTTTTCTCATAGTCACCACTGTAAGGAGCTCAATGAAACGTCGTTTAGCTGTAATACAAGCCGAGAGAGAAAGGCAGGTAGAAGAAGCAAGAGACAGACTACGCCAGCTTAGAATGCGTGCTGAGCAAGAAGCTCAGTGTAACACACCAGATCCTCGAGATTTGATTGCACCACCGACTTACGACGAAGCTCTCTCAATGCCGAAACTAAATACCTCATGTCATTCATTAAACGAAACTGGAACAGGTAAATCGAGGCGGAAGCGAGGTCGAAGAAAAACTAAATCCAGCGGGGATTTACTTGAAGAGACAGAACGCAATGGAGAAGCACGGGTGTACGATGATTTTGAAATGTCTGAAACACCTGACGAAGGGAGACGAGAGCGACATCGCGCACGAGCCAAAAGATATGGAAGTCACGAGATAGCAGACCTCGAACACTCTCCTGGCGCCAGAAGACGACGAATGTCTTACTACGAATATGATATCGGTACATCAGGAACAGTCACGATAGATATAGAAAATGAGCAAAATATGCCTCTAAGACCGCGTAGAAGGAATTCAACTGACGACGACGAACTTCGTGAAAGTGATTTTTAATGTATCTAGCTAAATTTATATCACGCACGAATTCCCTTTCAGCAGTTCAGTGTGTTGTTCATCGTATTTACCATATAAGACAAGATATTACATCTTCGATAATGAGACTTGTATACCTATCTATTTATAATTTTATAATGTAAACTGTAAATAATTGTGTCGTTGTAATTTTACTTATAAAAGATTAAAGATAAGTGTTATTGTTTTTTAAATAGAAAATTGCTTCCAAGCCCAAGCACGAAAACGACCAAACTGGAGAGAAAATTTATCTTCTTAACAAAAATGTTTCGTCACTCTCATGCTTAGCTGGCTATAATAAAGCAAAGCTCAAAAATCAAACAAACCAACGTAATAATCAACGATTTATATATATCGCGAATGCCTCATGTCTTACCTAGCTATTAATTATTGCTCTTTAATTATTTCCATTTGCATGCCGTTAATAAATAACAAAAATAAACAGATGGTCTCATTCCGAAAATATATAATTAAGACTTAATACTTAGAAAAGAATACACTTGCAGTAACTTAAATGCTTAAATTTAACAATTTATTTTAATAATAAAATAACGACAAATATACAGAAATGAAAAATACCTAAGAGAAAATATATAAACATTCCATAGTAAGGACATACAATGACTTACTCTTAACATTAAATGGTATCACATTCTTATTTAATTTAAATTACTTTGAGGAACTTATCTTCAGCAGACTTTGTAAGAAAGTATCTCAATAAAACGATGAAAAATATTGTGACATTTTACAAAAATATCTGTTAATACAACGAAATTGATTCGTTGTAATGGGATTAAAAAAGATTTACTAACCAAACGGGAACATTTAAAAAACGGTAAGTACACAACCATTATAAAGAGAAATTAACCCTCATATTCATAAAAAGTTAAAGAGCAATATAGTTATTAGACATATTTCAATTTAGACTGGATGTCACGTATTTACCATACAACAAACCAGAGAAGTAGACCTCCAGTAACGCTACTTAAAATGTACTGTATCTTTATGAATAAGACGGTTAGAATATAATTAATAAAATAAGGTTTTGCTTTCATCGTTAAATATAATTAATTAATATTGGTAAACAGGGTAGATAAATAAACTATTTATTTAATCCTATAATGAACATGGCAACCTTTTTACACGTATAAAAATATGATTTTTGCATTATTTATTATGTTTCTCATAATATAAAATAAAACTATTTTACTAACGATTAAAAATAAAAGGCACTGTCGTCGACTACAAACACACTTTGGCAGCAATAGTTTCTAGACATAACACACCGATGCATCGACTTATTGAAATCTACGGACCCTGCGATATCATCAACTACTAATAATAAACGCACACACTAATCACAGAATTTTTGCCAATAGTAGTATAGTGTTTGTTTTTGACACTGATCTTGCAAAATTATTTGTATTATTTTGCTGTAATTTTTTCATTCTCAAGTCGTTGATTTGGGTGTGTTTGCATCAATCGTTGGGGTAATGATGATGTCGCCTGCGTTCGATCGACTCCTCGTGACCAACACCGGAGTTTTTGGCTTAGGAGTCTCGCTGAGCTTTATCCTCACTCTACCCATGTCGGGAGAGTACACTGGTATGTAATCCCGCGGTGACAAGAAATCTGTGTCAATACTCATATCGCCATTTAGCAGAGGTTGTGATACATCAGATTCAGTGATGCCGTTTAACCTTGGGGTATCATCGTCATTCAAAGGTACAAATATATCTTCACTCAATAGTGAATGTGTATCCTTTCTTGAATCTAAGGACGGCTGCGTAGAATCGAATGAAGTATCTTGCAGAGGCGACACAGCGGTACCATCGTCCACCAGATTGTTATCTATTGAGCTGCTTTTATTTTGATTTGTGTCCCTTGGACTTCCTGTTCTAATCCCATTGGCATCGTTACGTTTGATTCCATTGCCTAAATCTCCATTTCCGCTTTTCTGACTTTTATCATGAGTGGGTACAAGCTCATATTTACCATTTACTTTTTTCTCAATGGGAGCATCAATAACAGCTGCTTTTCCTAATAATGTCTTATTCATATCAACCATTTCTTTAGAGGCTTGCTCTACATCTCTTTTTTGCTGTCGTAAGAGCCTTCTGTCTCTTCGTTTTCTTATTTGACCTTTAACAATAGCAAAACCAATCAATCCTACTAGTAAGACTACTATTATTGCAATGCAAACATATGTCCCAGTTTTATGAGGTCCAGGCTTGTCAGAGGAAGATGGAGATTCATTAATTTCAGCGGCTTGAGTTACCCGAATATGTTCTGACACTGTAGTATCTCGTGTAGTTTGAGTTGTCCCAGCTTTATCAGTTTCAGCAGTTTCAGTAACTTCTGAGTTAGAGCTTCTGCTATGCCAATCTGCACCACCAGCAAATATAGAAGGTGTCTTAGGAGTAGGAAATTCTAGTGTATTGTCATCGAAAATTAAAGGAGTTACAGGTCCTGTATACAGTTCTGTATATGTTGTTGTGGTTTCGACAATTTTATTTTGAGGTTCTTCGTAAGCTCCAAAACCAGAGCCTTCCAATATATCAGAAAAACCAGATCCTTCCAATGGATCTTCAGTCCCATCTTCGGCTTTGACAAAACTCGAATGAGATTCCCAATCTTGTCTAGGTGCAATCAAATCATCTGTTGGTGTAATACTTTCATGTTCTCCAGACCCTTCGATATTATCAGACTGTAAACTGGCCGATGGTTTGCTAACTTTCATAAACACTAAACTATCATCATCATCAGCTACCACACCTTCTTTAATTATATGGCCATCTTCTAAGTCACTATTGGCTGTCAAAGGCATTGATTTTAGGGCAGTCGTTTCTTCTCCTATTTGAATCGCATCGACTGGTTCATCGCCCATCATCATATCCAAATAGTTTATTTCTGTTTTTGGTATTTTGCAAATATCCTTTGTTTTTATTTCCAGCCAAGACCGTCCTTTAAATCTCCACGGAGTAGTGCATTTTACGTTATCTATAAAAACTTTCGCACTTAGCAAACGGTCTCGTGTCATAATGATGTTGCAAGAACAGTCCAACGGGTTACCTTCCATTTCGAGATGTTCCAAGCCTTTCAAGTGTTCGAAATCGAAGGGCACATCTTGTAACAAATTGTTGGTTAAATCTAAGGAACTTACACTTGTGGGTAGATGTGCCAATGAAAGATTTTTTATTCTGTTATTCGCTAGATTCAGGTGAACCAACTTTTTGGCATTTTTCAAAAACTTATTAAGTTGGGTTATGCCATTATTGGAAAGGTCTAGTGTCACAACTTCAGTTAGGCGGTCGAGCTCATGAGCAACCTTTGTTATATTGTTGTGGGACAGATCAAGAATATTTATATTGTGATGTTTCTGGCGAAGAGTGAACTTGTAGAGATTAGTTAGGTCGCTGCAGGCGGCGCGGTGAAGGCCGTCGCGTGTTGTGCTGCACACGCAGGAATCGGGGCAGACGGTAGCCAGCGCCGGGCCAGCCAGCACCACCATCAACAGCCACGAAAGACTCCACGACATTTTACTAAAGATGACTGAACACCTGAAAAGAAGAAAGTTTATGTTTAGCTAATTATCAACATCTATTTTCGTTTGTTTAAAAGTTACTAGTTTATGTTGCACCTTGTATTTCATGACTTTTGTTTATTGTGAATCACGTCCACCTAGAATTACTACTCCCGAGATGTGTAAGTCGATATTATTATATATCTTATACAGAAATATGGAAACGTTATTTCAAGTAAACAATCCACCGCAACGTTCACCAATAACATGACAACTACGTTGATGGGCACAGTTAAAGAATATTATTATCTCGTCGTCTATTCAAACTAAATCAAGCAAGGTAGAGAACTCTCTGCAAACTATGAATTGCGATTTACTCTCAATAGTATAATGGGTGCAACCAGCCGGCGGTCGCGTCTAAATATAGGATCTGATGATATACACCGCCGGCCCCCTGCGGTCCAGGCAGCAGACATGTTCCTCCAATTATTCCTTCTGTACTACAGTAGTTTAGCAATTGGAATCAAGTGCTACCATTAAAAATCAAATAAACTGCTTCAAAATGGGTAGGTAGGTACTTCATGTTTTATAGCTAAATGCTCATTCTCCTTGTTTCATCAAACCTCTTTGCTATACAGTGTGTCCAGGGAAGTTATAACATAATTTTAAGGGTGTATTCTATGATCAATTTCATCGATGAAAACACCCCATATGGGGGGTCGCAGCCTCACCCCCCCCTCAGTATGATGTTTTTAATTTTTTTTTTGCAAAAGTCGACCCCGCCTCCTTTAAATTCACAGTTAAAGATCTAAGGCTCACAGAACCTTCATTAAGGTCTTGATCGAAGGCTAAGTAGTTAGGCTACCTAAGTTACTAACAAAATAACCAAGTATTGCTTTTACTTTTTTTTTTAAAGATGATAAACCAAAAAAAAAATTTTTTTTTTGTTCATTTTTTACGGTTTTTCAAAGTTTTCACAAAAAAATGCAAATACTTTTTTTTATTTTTTGTGTTTTATTGTTAGCTTTTGAGTTGTTCTCCAAATTGGTATTAGATTTATTTCTCTACGTCTATTACTTCAGAAATTATCAACTACCAAACAGACCCTTCGCTTTTACCTTTTAATTTAAGATTTCAGTTTAATCCACTTTTATTAAAAAATAAAGTCAATATTTTATTCTTTTGTTAGTTATTTTGGTAGCCTTCCTACTTAGCCTTCGTACAAGACCTAAATTAAGAGTCCTTTTACGCGAACAGTGGCGCCACTCTTGAAAAAAAATTATTTTCTAAAGTAAGGTTTTTTTTCAGAAAAAAGTGCTCCCTTGTGCATAAAATCTTGGTCCCTAGTATTTTTTTAGTATTAAAAATAATATCTAGGTTTAGAATATAATTTTTTTACTGTTTTTTGCTAAAAGTAGCCACTTTTAGGAACAAACAGTAATACATGAAACGGTATAAACCTAAAGTGACCACTTTTAGCAACAAACAGTAAAAAATAAATATTCTAAACCTAGATATTATTTTTTAAACTAAAAAAATACTAGGGACCAATATTTTATGCACAAGGGAGCACTTTTTTCTGAAAAAAAGCCTTACTTTAGAAAATATTTCTTTTTTCAAGAGTGGCGCCACTGTTCGCGTAAAAGGACTCTTAATTTAGGTCTTGCACGAAGGCTAAGTAGGTAGGCTACCAAAATAACTAACAAAAGAATTAAATATTGACTTTATTTTTTAATAAAAGTGGGTTAAACTGCAATCTTAAATTAAAAGGTAAAAGCGAAGGGTCTGTTTGGTAGTTGATAATTTCTGAAGTAATAGACGTAGAGAAATAAATCTAATACCAATTTGGAGAACAACTCAAAAGCTAACAATAAAACACAAAAAATAAAAAAAAGTATTTGCATTTTTTTGTGAAAACTTTGAAAAACCGTAAAAAATGTACAAAAAAAAAATTTTTTTTTTGGTTTATCATCTTTAAAAAAAAAAGTAAAAGCAATACTTGGTTATTTTGTTAGTTACTTAGGTAGCCTAACTACTTAGCCTTCGATCAAGACCTTAATGAAAATTCTGTGAGCCTTAGATCTTTAACTGTGAATTTAAAAGGAGGCGGGGTCGACTTTTGCAAAAAAAAAAATAAAAACATCATACTGAGGGGGGGGTGAGGCTGCGACCCCCCATATGGGGTGTTTTCATCGATGAAATTGATCATAGAATACACCCTTAAAATTATGTTATAACTTCCCCGGACACACTGTATAGTGCATGACAGTCGTTATGTTAAGAACTATAAGGAAGTTCGTAGGTATAAACAGAAAAGTAAAGTATTAAACAAATCAGAAACCTGGTGGTAATGATGGAATGCTCAGATCAGGAGTTAAAACTTTTTTTAAATAGAAGCCCAAATTGCAGCAAAATATTATCTCATCATCGCGTTCTATTTCGGGCCACCTAACAACATCCTCCGTGCACTTGGCCGACATTGGCAGAAGTCGTCCAATGTCGGCTGGCGGGAAGCTGGCGGTGGCGGGATACTGGCTGTTATGTGATTGTGCGAATGTGGCGCCGGCAGTGACACCGACACCTTGCATGCGGAAGTGCGCGTCTCATCTTCAAGCACCGCGTGGGAGGCATCCCGGTGTGGTATGAAAATTGAACGAATCGAATTTGAATTGTAAGAGGAAGCAACGCTACAAGAGGTCTGTAACATTATACTTTAACGTCTTGTTGATTATTGAAGTAAGTTGATAATTGCTAATAGAAGTTACTGTGATGTCATTCAGAAGGCTTTTGTTTTTTAAACCCAATAACTTTGGCAGGTCTAAAGGCTTTGCTAAGTTTGTCAAGGTCCTATTCCTTCTACCCTCGGATCATTATGCTAGTACGACACGGAAGCTTGGTATATCACGCTAGGCTTCTTGCAATATTATTTCGATGGTGGCACGAGAATAATTAGGGATTCTCGAAAACATCGCGTGCATATTCGAATTAGGCCTCAAATTGCAGGAGATACCACGAATTTGTCCTAAGATAAGGCCTTGATGCCATTATTGTCATCATTATACAACAATATCATCTTCTTGTTATGTTTTTTTAACTAACTTAACTATTGATGGATGAAATAGTATTATTATATTCACAGAACAAGGAAGATGCTCTCTCTATTATATTAGTAGATGAAATATAACAAAATAACGATATTTATCCTTAAAAAAAAACTTGATTTTCTGCAGTTTTTAAAAGAATAGACATTGAATTGTTTATTTTCGCCATTTACCTTATTTCAAACTACGTGGTTGGGTACAGTCATACGAGGTTATAAAAAATTGTAATTATAAATTAATGGTGGACACGAGTTGTTCCATAGTAACTTATTAATTACATAGGAAGGTAATACACGTTAGTTTAGGGATGGGGAAAATGTATACGTATTGGTATCAAACTAGTATCAAATGACAAATTAAAGATTTGAAATCAAATTAAAAGGTAAATCAAATTAAATTGTAGGAACCTAATTCTTTACGGACTTGCCTTCAAATGATACCATAGTTCGCTAACACAACAAGATTTGATTGATATTGAAATAAATAACTCAAGGATTGTTTTTAAAACCGTAGATTAGAGCTTTTATGGAATTCAACTTCGTGTCAAAGAACAAATGAAGTGATGCTATTTCCTTCATTAAACTGAAGGTTAATTTTCTCGATCGATTCGATGAGTAAATGTTTATATTGAAGATTGATGTAATTAACATTGATGCGAATAAATTTTGTCCTTAAAAAAATAACAAAAACAAAAATCAAAGTGTACATTCGCCTTATAATAATATAAGCATGACATTGTAAACTAGACTATGCGAAATTAAACTTTGTTAAATAGGAGTTTTTAAGCATTATGAGCTGAATTACTCTTTTTATTAAATATACAGTCTCAACAATTAATATTGTTCGACAAATTTTTAATAAATATTTTCCAATTTTAATTTGACTGAAATTCCCAGTACCTATCGATAAATATAAGAATATAATTTACATTTATATAAATAGAAGTAGGTACTGTTAATAGACTTTTAAATAACATCTTCTAAGAAACGCTTTATTTACGAGTATTAGTTATAGAATCGGCCCCCGTACGTATACAACGTTATCTGCGAAATGTTCAGAGATCGCGTGAAATAGTTTCTCACCCGCAAGTTTATCTTTACAGCATAAATCTTGGGATTTATCTTGGCCACTGCCATGAAATGCAACTGATATTTATTGATATTATACAACAAAAGCGAATTCTTTGAAATAATAAATATACTTATTTTGTGCTAAGTGGAGTTTCAGGTGTTAAATATCTCGTTAGAGTAATTAAAGGATCATTTCAAAAATTGTAGAAAGTTCAATTTTTTCCTTTAATAATTTATAAAAATACACATACAAATACAATACATTCTTAATGAATATTCATTTGTGATGAAAACTCATGAACAATGAATAATGTTCCGCATGCGAAAGTTAAGTTTAGTAGTTTCAAGTTGCCTGTTTTGTTTTTGTAGCAATATCTATTAATTTTATTATAAAACGAGCTTTCCCGGCTTACTTCGTTACGCCATAGAATATAAGATACTACAAAAGACTTGGCTCTATAGACTATGTTCTTTTGCCTGCCCAGAATGGTCTTGATAAAAAAACAAACGACAACAACAAACCACCTGTCAAAATATGTAAACAACGGAAAAAATATTGCACCTTGGGTTACATTATTTGAGTTTAGGTAAGGCTCCCTAATTTTTTTGAAAATCTAATATAGCCTATGACACTCGGGGTTAATGTAGCTTCCTACCAGTGAAAGATTTTTTCAAATCGGTTTAGTATTTCCGGAGCCTATTCGTTACAAACAAACAAACAAACAAACAAACAAATCTTTCCTCTTTATAATATTAGTATAGAAAATTGCTATACAATAGTTGTGAAAACCAATAAAAATAAACTGGATAATGAAGGCAAACTACCTATACAAAAGGTTGGCAAACGAGTTGGAATATCCTACGATCTGTCACACTTAATAAGGCACCATTTTGCAAAAACGCACGCCCTTTGAGGTTTATTATTATTTCAAGAGAAGTAATTTCTTTAAGACCTTTGTTGTAATAAAACTGCGGTTACTTAATTACCACCTTCTGCATCTAGGAAACAGGTTTCATCATTACGCGATTGTTGCAATTGCAGGATACAGAACATGAAAAAACCATATAAAGTTATAAAATATTACTCACAATTTAAACGCTTTTCAATTACATACAGTTACTACCTACAAACAAGTTGATAGATTGGGTTTGTTTTAATATTGTTTACTTCCTCAATTGTTGTAACTGGGTTTCTTTTATTTCTCAAAGCTTTTATCGTTTTGCCAATTAAACGGTATAGATAAAACAAAACAAACACGACAATTTTTCGGGTCTTCAAAACACTTTGTTCAGCTTGACCTTTTTAAAACGTAACTTTGTGATTTGGAGCACATAACTTTGTTAGAGCAACTTTATATTAGAATCTTTAAAGTTTTAAAGTCGCTTTCTCAAGCAACTCAGGCTGTGTATATTATCAATCAGTCAGTAATGGAAGAGTTCTATCTCAGCGGCGGTTTCCAACCTCTTTGAGTTCTATACATATTTATAAAAAAAAACTCAACTGACCTGCACATACTTCACGTACAACAAAACGTTATTAAACTAAGACATATCCTCATAAAACACGAACAATGCCCTCGTCTCATTACACAAACACTATTCTTCAAGAATTCTTCGTTTATAGAACATTTTACAAACAAACGATCGTATTCCACTTTTTCCAGCACAAAACTTTATATCAAAAAGCAGGCAGGATCATTATCCTAAGTTGGAAGTTGCTTAGATACCCTGGATAAACGGATAACAATAGCAACAAAAAATTACTAGTATAATTTCTGAAAAAATTGAAACATAACTGCCAAAATGCCACTGAAATATTTTTATGAGCATTTATGTTGTTTTGGTAGTTATGTTTCAATTTTTTCAGAAATTATACTAGTAATTTTTTGTTGCTATTGTTATCCGTTTATCCAGGGTATCTAAGCAACTTCCATTCCAAATTTGGCGCTTCTACACTCACACAAACTTTCAGTTTTATTATATTAATGTTTTATATTGGAAATTATGCAGTATTTATTATTGGAAAGTTCTCACATCTCATTTGAACACTTCGTAAACTTTCGCTAGTAATCTGTACTCTGAGAAGTCCTCGCGTTCACTGCACTGCCCGGTGCCTTGTAAAAAGAGACATTTTATTTGCGACCATCACCAAGGTGAACCGATATTGTCTCCGAACTGGATCGGTGCCAAGTGGAATTGAGGAAAGTAAAAAAAATGTGTTTACCCAGATTTTAGTATTTTTACAGGTTAAGTTGACTAGACTGCCTGGCGTGGTAATTTTTTTTTCTGGAACATGTCTGAGATATAGTATGCATGAATTATGAACTCTATATTTCCAGTAGCATCTATTAATTTACGTTTTTTTCATATGTTAATTCGTTATTTTCATATATATAAGTAAGTATTTTAAATTTTCTTTGAGTATATAAATCACTCATCGGATTTACCAACTCGTCATAAGCTGATGTTGATGAAATGAAGGTATATTTTTTTCGTCAAACAAGGAAGAGATGCAAGGTAAGATAAAGGTGGACTTCCTAGGGTCACGGTCGCCAGTCAAGCGCGATGTCGTCCTCTTCTTTTGAATCGCGAAGTTTAACTGAAATTCGTGAACATTTTGTAACTCTATTCGGTTTTTGAATTATCACAGTTTATAAGAACTGATTATCCAAGCAATTTCGAGGTCTTGGTCCTATTGACATTATTTATGTCTATGAAAATTTAATTTTCACAGGCAATGTCCGTGTTCTCCTATTTGAAATATTCATAATATGCCATGTCGAAATGCAATTGATTTTCACATCAAATTAATAATGCATTACGGCTGCAACAGCACCGTATATCGCTTTTAGTAATAAGGCCGCCTTTTGCATTTTTCTTTGTAACTTGTTTTTTTTTATGTATTTGATGTGATATTTTGATTGCAATAAAGTATTCTCTTATCTTATCTTATCTTTTATCTACGAAAGAGAAGAAACAAAAATTTGTTGCCAATGTTTCTAAAAAATGTGATTAGAATCAAAGCGAATTACCGTTCATACTCGTAACTACTATTTAATTTCTATGTATTACGCAGGTACACGGTTGTTTTTCCTATTTCGCGTTGGTATTAACTATAGACGAACCGTGACCTCGCGGCTGCGGCGTCGCCTGAGCAAACCTGTCTCAAATCAACTAGCTAACACCGTCAAATAACAAGTGAAGACATATTGTGACGTGCGTTACGTAAAGCATTTAATTCGTTTTTCATTATCTTATCAATGAGGGTTTATCATGATTGTTTCGGCCAATTTTTTAACTTTAATTTGTAGGTGATTGCAAACGGGGAAACTCCTAACGAGTACCCTGCAGCCCCGGGGGGAGCCGCAGGGTTATGTGGGGTTCGCACCCACAAAAACCCCGTTAGTGTCCTCCTCGGCTGTTAGCAAGGGGGTCACGGGAGATCTCACGAACGTTGTGTTCAACTCCGCGACCCCCTCCAGCATCGGCTATGAAGCCTCTTCGCGGAGGGACAGGTGGTGATAGTCCCCCCTAAGCGCGGATGGCTCTTCCTACGCTCGGCGACGGAACTGGACACCTCGTTCCGTCGTCCTTCTCGGGGCCGTTATGTGACTACACGAGGCCCCCGCCTCGTGCACCCAACGACCCGGGGTCCTGCAGCGGTGCTGCAGGGCGGATCGGGGCCTGTCGGCCCCGCCACGGCGTGGTCGCAGCTAAACCTGCGCTTCTATCAAAGTCAAAAGTCAAAGTCAAATTCTTTATTCAATATAGGATACAAGATATCAATTATTGAAAGTCAATTAGACTACATCTAATCTAATTGCTATTGATACCTTATTTGGTAAAGTATCCTATACTGTGAGAGGCGAGGTAGTTCAGGGTGCCCACCAATTGGCTCAGGTACACAAATGTTTGCCTTGCCTTACGACAATAGTCGCCTGGAGAGGCCCCCAAACGAGCTCTCCTCTGTCAAATGATTGTACTCCCTTTCGCAATGATTTTACAGCGTAGAGAAGAAAGGGGTAACAAACTCTACTTTACAATTTATCTCTCTTTTTTTTTTTATACTATATGTGTTTATCTAAAATGTGGCACCATCCAAATATCTACAGTCAGATTTGTTTTTAATGACTTTTTTATACTAGTTTTACGGCTGCCACAAAAAGTGGCTCATTAGACGAGTATTTGTTAACACCAAACTATAAACTAGTGACGGTTTTTATTCAAATCTAACATTGTGGTAAATAAATTGGTATTTTACAACCTTTAACTGAATTCTAGACTAAGCTTAAATATACCTTTAATAAATTTTGCTGAAAATAGATTCGGGATTTCCGTTTAACCAAAAATTTTGGAAAACCCTGTTAAATAATTGATTAATTATATACAGCTTGACTTAGTTTTTTCTACACACCAACTAAACCGTTCATTGATTTATTGTTTACCTACTAGCGCTCCGCGGCTTCGCCAGCGCATTTTCCCTTGTTAAATCAAATTCCCAATATTCCCATAGGAATATTGGGATAAAAAGTAGCCTATGCCCTTTCTCAGGCTCTAGACTATGCATATACCAAATTTCATTTGAATCGGTTCTGTAGTTTTCTCAGGAAAGCGAGACAGACAGACAAGCATTCGCATTTATAATATTTGTATGGACAAAGTCAATATTTCCAGATGTAACCTAACCTTCGACAACTCTTACTATGTCAACATGTCAACTAGATAAATCTTTGTAATTTGTATCACTGAAAACGCGCCGTAGTTTGCAAAGCTATTTACCAAAACAATAAATTACGTTATCTGATAATTTGTTAATCGGCTTGACAATTTTAACGAACATCCTGTTTAAGAACTTTTCAATTGCTTTTACAAGGTTTAAACAGTATCCAAAAAAAAAATCTTGGTACTTTTTGAAGTCGCTTTTTTACATTACACGATCTCATTAAAAAACGGCAGCACATCTATTTCTGAAATTCAATACCAGGCCACCGAGCGTCAACGCAAATTATCGTCAAAATTTTAGTCAATTTTGTCGTCTTTTTGTAGACTGGATTTCATCATCTATGAAATAGAGCAAATAATGGTCGCGCATGCGCAAAATATCAAATTTCATAAAACAAGGCGACATTTAACCTTGTAACAAAACACCTAGGACAGGCAAAGCGCAAACTGTTTCCGATAGTGATTGCCGATAGTCCTATATTTTATTATTTTGTAGAATCCGCTCTTTAGAAGTCTGTAATTGCAAAAAGAGTGCATTGCATTGCACACCTAATAATTAAATATTTTTAGTTTACTAATTAAAAATTACTAAATATTTGTTAGTAACAATAATTAATAACGTAACGCTTCCGGTTTTTCTGTATTGCAAAATAGCCCTTGTTCTTTGATATTTCAATCTAGAGCACACGTGACGAGACCATAGACAAATCTGTTACGCCGTCCTAGACCGCCACTGTACGTACATAATATATGTATACTACAACTTAAATATAAGTAGTACTTATAGTAAGAATAATTATCAACGAGACGTCAGATATACAACCAACACGTGTGCAATGTAAGACAATGACACAGGACACAGGCCAACTTTATTCCGTTGACCGCTGACCCGGCAGGCGAAATACGCGATATCTGAATAATAAGATAAAAAATGCCGCCAGTTACCTACAGTTACTATCTTACATTAGACTAAGCTTTCAATTGGTTTTTTATTTAAATTAAAATTTACTAAAAAAAATATATTATTAATTAATATTTATTAAATGCTTACCATACATTTACCCAAAGGCCTTTATACTGCAACGTATTTGAAATATTAATACTTTATTTAATATAATTTAGGCTCTGAGTGAATTAAGTATTAAATAAATCAAATTAGATGAATGTTATGTTATTGCAATAAAGTTTGATTCAAACAAAAAATCAGTTGATTTCATTCAACTCTATGTAGAAATCTCTGAAATCAACAGCCTTATTCATAGAAAGTTCGATGACCGCTAGCGTGAAAGCTTCATAAGATTTCGCTACCTACATAAATAGATTAACTTTCATATTTAATTTTATTTACCTTTTCAAATTTGAAAAAGAAGTGAAGAATACATAACACGGACTGCACCTGAAACAAATGAACACACCTCATTAAATATATTTGTATTTGATAGACGAATGATGAGATCAATGTTGTACATACCTAAACTTAGTATGTAATGAATTATTTATTGTAATATACAATTGTACATATAAAATTTTCTTGTGCTCATTAATTCTACAAACAAAGATTGTATTGTCAGTGCACAGATTCGGTCGTTTATTGAATATTACTCGTAAATCGTAATCATATTTTACGACTCCCGTCCGGAGGTTATCAATATGTGTTAATTTCAGTTTTACTTTTGAACTCAATCAGATAATATATGAAATCTACTTTTGAAATTATGAAACAAATGAAAATGTATAATTCCTGTTTCATTTTTTCCCTTTTCAAAATGCACGTAAAAAAATGTATATTCTCAGAAAAATTACGATCATATATGAGGAAAAGTCGAGTGCTCACAATGAGATAATAATTCAAAGAACGGTATTGTTTATTTAGGTACAAATAACCAAGAAGAATATCCTTCTGTCTCATTTTGTCTTATATACTTACATGACAAAGTGACAACCTTCTGAAAACGTACCGTACATGTTAAGCCTGTCATCTAACTAAATAGACAAGGTTGAATGATTATTATAATAATTTAGGGTTTTGGTTTTAAATAGGTACGCGTTCACAATCAAGAAAAAACTAAAATACTTATAATTATGAGCCACCCGACAATTTCTTTCAGTTTAACCTCTTTCAAAGATAGATGATTATAGCTATTAACTAGGTACAGTTTTCTTTCACGAAATGAAATTGGTATAATATCTTTGTATTCCCAGATATTTGTAATCTAGTACGACATCATCGTGCCGTGGCCGCTGATTACGTTTTATCAGTTCCGCTCCGTGCCCTTGGAACATTTACTTTTGTGTAGCAAATGTTATATCACTATTTTGGGAGTATTTAGCGCAGTGCGAATTACCTTAACAAAAATTTACGTCACAGCGCTACGGTCACGCTTCAATGATAACATAAGGTTTAACAATCATGCAATCTTGATACCACGATTTATACTTAGGTATATCGTTTTTATTTAGGATTTTCTACTTTCAAAAAGCATCAATTTGAAGTACACGTTCCATCCAAGTTAATGAAAACAGTGCAGAAAAGCATAACTTTGTCTGGTGTATCAATATAAATTTCACAACGTTTGAATACCTATCAAAGTAAATTTAAACGTTCCAAGTAAATTGAACTACAGATTACCTAATGCGCTTCTCTAAATACAGGCAATCTTCATAAAACTATAATAAGCACTGACCTCACCGTCACCAACTGCGTCTCTGCTCGAGCAAACATCTAGATAACTGTGCAACTGTTAGCACAAAAATTATGTTGCGAATCTATGGAAACAAGTTATTCTTGTTAGACTTTCACAAGCTTCATGTAATTAAAGGTTTACTTTTAGGAGAGGACCATTTAATTACATTTCATAAAACTGCAGTATACAAGATCTAGCTGCTAGTTAGAGTAACGGACTCCGGTGTAAGTACCGTACGGCAAAACGGCCAAAAATGGCCACGAGCATCCATAGCCTGTTATTACCAAATCCAGACAACGCATGCCTTCATGCGAATCGGCACTATAAATTACATTCAAGATCGAGAATTCGAGATTATTGTTCGAAGCAGGGCTTTTAAAAAACCTGTTGCTGTGAAATTAATAATACTTAAAATGTCAATGTAAGGGACGTCTGTCTGGTAACAGCTGTTTCGTATTTATTAGCCTCAGCAAGGTCACGTTTGATTTTCAGAGATGCAGCATAAACTTAAGTTAAAACAATCCATCCAGCAAAAAATAATAAAATTTGATATTGCCTAAAATCTGAGTTGTCATTCTGTTTCGTGACTGGAACCGTTTCCTTATTATCAATGTCATTAGCAGTTAAACACAAGGTATGCAATAGCGGATTATTTCGCGAAGATGAGTCATATCCCGTGAATTATAAAGGTGTCTTATATGTTAACAAGTAACGTAAAAGACTGTCGATAACACTGGGTAAAAGAAATTGAAAGTGCAAGTTTCTGGTACAAGGACAACAAGTCGTTGTTGAAACCTAAAAATAAGGAGATTTCTTTTTTTTTTCATCTTGAATAGCGTATTGTTTTTTTTGTTAAATCACTATATTACTGCACTTTATTAAAATAGTTTTCGCATGAAAATACGTTTCAGTATTTCAAGTAGTAATATCGCAGTAAGTTAAACCAACGATCTCAAAGATAACTTCAATATAGCACCGTTCTGTGGTCAGACAGACAGCATGGGGCTTAAAGCTAGGTGAAAGTAGTAGTAGATATCAATTTAGCTAATAAAAAAAGTGTAGGCGGCTAGCGAAACAGTTTGTTACACGCTGATGTCAGTGCGGTGATAAACTGCAAGAGAGCGACGGCTTATGTCATAATCACTTCTCATAGGTCATTGACTTCGAGCCCAAGGCTTAAATTATTGATTTCTTAATAGCCATAATTAAGGCAAAGCTAGACTTAAAACGAATGATGCAATTATTTTAATACGAATCAATATCTTTAAAGAACCAAAACCGAACCACGTTAGCGAGCAGTTGCTTGAACATGCTAATGTCACCGTCATACAGTACACAAATAATTTATTCTATTACTTAAGTTATGCAAGCAGGTCCATTGTGTCAAAATAAAGCAGCCAAATTTAATTAACAATGACTGAAGCGGTGAGCAGAAAAGGAAAAGTTGATCTCAGTATTCGCACCTTTGTTGACCAAACATGTTGTAGTAAAACATGCATGAACGGTAAGGTGAAGTGGTGAAGTGTTTACACAAAAACTCTTTTGCTGTCGTCGTCGTGTTTGATTGTTATGGAATAATAAATGACTCGGATACTGTTTGTTTTTTGCTTTCGCTTTTAACGCCAAAATGGATAAGGCATTCAGAGACTGACGAAGATTTATTGAAGACTTATAAAGCAGTGACAGATAAAAAGCAAAATTACTGTCGAATGAAAATGCATTGACTTAGAAGTGTATAATTAAAATTTTCTCCAAAACATTTTTTTCTGAAAAAATGCCTTTCAAATTGGGTGTTTAAACGCTTGGATTTTCTCACTAGAGATGATCGCATCAATTATCCGTTCTTCGAATAGATGGGAGCTGTTCTAATTGGACTCATCGCTAACGCCTCGGTTATCTCCACTGGACCGCACAAATTGCCTACTGCTGTATGTAATCTTGTTCAGCCACACACTTATTGCTCGATGCAAACACTGTATTCGCAGTCAGTCATGACATGCGTGTGAACTTGTTAATAGAAATGTGTAATCTTGATCTCTTGTTAAGTTTGTTGTCCTCTGTCAGACTAAATTTAGTTAAATAACTATTTTAAATCATTCCCCTTGCTATTTGGAGTTCAAAACTTCAACGGTAACTGCTTCAGAACCTGTCCGCCTCTGAACCTAATTATAGAGACGACATTCCAACTATTTCGTAATCAAAATAAGATAAAACGTCCTTTTCTGGCGTGAAGATTGGTTGTGATAAAATCTAAAGTATTTAATGCATTGGTAGAATTTGTTTCCGCATTAATAACTTAAATAGTAAAAGAAAACGCATCTCATTTAGATACCCTTACAAGATAATACAATAAACCGATATGTATAGTTAGGTTTAAGGTTACCATGGCAGACGACGCCAGCAAAGGCAAAAGCTAAATATATATGTACTAATCTTCGTGAATTGAATTTGGGAAGTCTGTTTTACGTCTTTTTTAAAATAAAACCCACTGTCCACTACACCATAGACGCTGTCATGTATAAAATAATTTAGCCTAAAAACTATCTCAAGCGAGGGATAGCAGAGCATATCGAGCTCATACAGCCAATACAGAGCACTTTGATAAAATTGTTTAGTTAGAGATAAGGTCAGGTAGGGCGGCTTTATTAGCTAGTATGACGCACTGGACAAAGTTCCAGGATGCGACTTTTGCTCATTTATTTTAACTACTGTTAAGCTATTGTATTTAAAACCTACAATTTATGACAATTGATATCTTTATAAAGGACTAATGCTGTCATCATTAGAGTTTTAAACAAAAACGAAGTGCTGTTTTTCCATAATGGTCATACATAAAAACTAGTGCAAAACAAAAATAGGTAGGCGAGCTGGTTACTTGAAAAGAAATCTTAGTAGAGAATCAAAATCAATTTTTTTTTACAAAATTCTATCCTTTCTTCCCAAACCCAAGCATGAGATTTTTTTATTCATCAGAGTTCCGGAAACGTTTTGAAAATTTAGCAAAATGTCAATGTATCAATGTCAACATGCACTAATGAGTTAGTAAACGTGCCAAGTCGGGCATAACTGTAGACAAGCACGCGAGCAAAAAACGTGGCTTGCTTCCATCTCGGATTCTCGGGGCCATAGGGGATGAAGACACAAAGGGCACCACTGTCTCGGAGGTCTAGTAAAAAAAATGTAAAGAAGTTTTTATTTCTCGGGTCGACGCATGACGCAGGTAACAAAAACCAAAAACAAGAATCGTCCGTTGCTCATTTTACTTGCAACGATTTGATCTCGGCCCGTTTGCATAGTGCGACCTCACTTTGCTGACGTGAGCGACCGCAGACAGCGCAATGAGAAGAACATGAAATCCTAATGGATTTACGGTATTTATCTTTTTATTTTGTGGTGACATATATTACTAGTTCCACATGCGCGTACATTTGTAACCGCTAGCAGATGCAGTACTTACTTACTTACTCACTTATGGTTTATTTTGAAAAAGTATAATTTACCGTTAACTGGTATTGAATATACCAGAAAAAAACATAGTTTTACAGTTTCTGCGGTTAGCTGGTAAATTTTTAGTGTGCTAGCCAGGCTACATTCTGCTGTGTACTGATGGCACAAAGTTAATCCACCAGTCAACACTGCCACTGAAGCTTAAACCCTAACTTAAGGCAGTAATGTTGAAAATTGAAAAAATAACTGCGAGAAGGTGATTTTATCATTCACTCCCTCAGTTCGCTCCAGACCTTGAATGTGTTTGGGACGCAGAGGGGTCAATTGTATTCACTTTGCTCCCTCTAAATATGTATTTTTTAAAACATAAACACGTCTCAAAGACAGAAATACTTTGAAGACTTTTATGGTAATCCTCCTTTTGCATAGGCAAGATATTTGATGAGACTGTGTCTGAGGCTTCTATTATCTTATAAAAATACAGCATTTTAAATTGAATTTTTTTTTGCGGGAGTGGAGGCTACAAAAACATGTGACAGTTTTTAAAAACAATCAATGTTATTGATTCAACTTGGATTTCTTAAACATTGTAAACTGATCTGCAACATGGGATGCCGATCACGCGCTTCATCAATGCAAAACTATTCTACATAACTTTTGCGGCTATCTTACTAATCAATCATGATTGCTAATGAGTTACATCAGGCTGGATGTACAAAATAATTAATTTCATTGTTATTTCATTTAATCAGCCCCTTCGAATTGAATTTCTTCAGGTTCTGTTTTATATCAAAATAAAGGTAGCTAAGCTATCCTTTGGCTGAAAATAATACATTTTTACTTAAGTATATTTATTATTTTAATTAAAAATATCTAAGTACTTTATTATGCATTTCAAATGTCCAATCTGTGTCACCACGCTAATAGACTGGCTAATCTAAATAGGGTAATGTAGGTACAGTCCCTGCGAGCACAGAATTTTAAAAGACTATCGTCAGGACTAATGACATCCATCAGCAGCAGTCGGCATGTCGGTTTCGGCTCTTTTGACTCCCAATTAGCTAAAAACTACTTAAATATTTTCTCCGGCTGCCTCAGGTTTCCTTAAACACAGAGCGGAATGGTGTTGCAGTGCCGGCGTGGCTTAAACATTTTGATAACGGTAATGTAATGGTTTTTGTTAAGCACCCAGTTCACTGTTGAGGAACTTTAAATTTCTCTTTATTTATTTACTATCTTAATTTTTTAAGCCTTTGACAAATCACCCAGCTTCCATTTTCGATTTTTGATATATCACATACACTTTCAATGATAATATTCTAGAAGTGTATTTCAATTTGTAATGTGCACTAGGTCTTATTATAACTCAAGCGTCCCCTACGCCCTACGCATCGCAAATTCAGGTTTCTCTGCGTCCTATAATTTGACTTGTTGTTGCTGTTGACCGGTTCAGTAATACTGTTATTGAATATTTTACTAGGCATCTACAAGATGAATTTATAAACACCTTTAGTTTTCATACTATACAGACAGTATCAGGTGATCATTTTAAAATAGGAAAGCTAACGTATTATTATGCTTCACGTACCTTTGAAAATATGTATATTGAAAGACAATTTCTCGATGACCATTAAACTTACAGATTATCAAAGAAACCTGACACCTAAGAAAGTCCAAGCTTGAATTTACGATCACGCATTAGTATTCAACTAGTTAATAGTACTATTCAAGAAATACCGTTAAACTTCAGTTTAGTGTATCAAAAGTCATTTATTGCAGTAAAAGCGTTTGTGGTTGCGATTGGAAAGCTAAGATAGGGAATGGTTTGGGTGCGTCGCAGCGTGGGCGAGAAGGTGTCGCCTAACGAAGGCCTATAGGACAGCCTACGTACTGCCTGTGACTAGTGTCTCTAACCCGTATATCATAGAATATTTAGGATAGCTTTAGATAAATATAGAAAGAAAAAGAACATCGCCCTTGTTTCGGGCAGAAGCAGCGGTTCTCCCGAATCACACTATTTTTTTTTTCAACTTATAATAAAAACAATTACCTACAATCCTTTGTGAAAGTGATTAAAAACAGTTTTTCCTAAATCAGACAGCGTATAGTGAAATTATCTTAGAATTATTAAAAAAGCAGTACATTCTAATACACCTTTTGCTTTATCCTCTTCGTATAAATTTAAGTCTCATCGACGTCCATGACAAAATTCTTAGGTACCTACTAAATTTCACACAATGTCGCGTCGTAGCTTACCAGTATTCCTGTAGATTTATTCACTACATCTGGTCAGTTCACCCACACGGGGCGCGTGATCGCCTCCGAGAATCTGAGCCCTAGTTGGAGATAGCTGACGGGTAGCGGAAACGTTATTTCAATGTCCTATACAGCGTTTATGGTGCTCTCGACGTTCCTGGGCATTGTGCAAAAAGTTAGTCTTTAGTACCGCTTGATTTATAGCAACTTGGTTTTATGTCTTCTGTGCCAAATAATGCATGTGTGTGGCTCTGACTATGAACATACCGGATTATCAATATCGGTAAATTTAGAAGATGTTTTCTTTAGGCACTACCGATTATTTTAACACATGAATCTACACGCGGCACGTTAATATAAACTAGCCTTGAAAAAGACTCCTCAAAGAGAATGTAAATTAGTATAAGCACATAGTTTTTAACATAATAAAACAAGACGCTTAACTTTTAATTAGGTGTATTAACATACAGAATGGCGTCATTATAGTTGGGAACGACTCCCTATAGCACTGTTATACCCTTCCCGGAACCGTAGAATTCAATCGTGAGGAAGGTGTGGCTCGTCACTTTTTAATTATGTTGACGCTAGCATCTTGTCCATTACGGCCATATGTTTCTGTTGTTGCTGTAATCAATCACATTTTATGTTCTTTTTCCTTCTTCGAGTAGAAATTGTTGTGACAATAAATATTTTTTGATATGAATAACGAAATAGGTGTACCTAAGTATTTTTTAACTATTAAATGCACTTTTAATAAAACCCTGGTTATAAAGCTGTAACAGAGTTCTTCTGTACACTGAAGATAAAAATAAAAGATGTTTTATTTAGTGATCCTATTTTTTGGTCCATTTTTCGTCTGTTTTTTTTTTGTGAACTTTAAACAGCATAACTACTGAACTGATAATTTTGGGATTTGAAGAGTTATAAAAATGCAGCAAGTGTCTTCAACATCGGTTCGGTAGTTTTAAAGTTCTTTACACGAATAGTAAGAGCGTGGGCGGAGCTTCGAGCAAAGCCTAGTATTTCATAACAGGAGTTGGAGTAATTTTGCATTTGTTGTTACAAGTTAAAATGAAAATCATAGCAACGTCACCTTAAACTTCAAGTTTCGCTAAAAAATAATTATCGAGTAAACAGTATCGAGTCTTTGCATTTTAAAGAATACGGAAGCGAGTGGCTGCCCTTATACGGTGGAGGTTGGGATTCCTTTCATTGCGCCCTCCTCAGGAAAAAATAAAAGATCGCTTACTTTCTAAAGTAAGTATAAAATTTTTTTCGTGAATCGTAACATACTTTATACCCTATTTAAATATAAAGGTACATTTAAAAGCTAAGGACGGTGCCCAAACATCTTAGATAAAGACATTAATAAGAAAATACATAATTATCAGATTGATAAGATTTATAAGTTAAACAACGTGTCCCACCCAACCCAAGAGCTGACGATCTCGTCAACATGTATGAGACGTGTTATCTCTACGCGGGTCACGGTCACGGCCGGCTACAGGTTATTATTAATATTATTTAAGTTTACACTTAAACAATCTTCTAGCAAAATTATTTTTCTCACATTTGTAGATATTTGGTAAACTTTGGCACCCCATTGACGCGCGTGAACGCGTAATGCTGAGGAAGTGCCTTTTTCAATAGTGGGATATCGTTACGGTCATATGTTTTTTGTTATCCTTTGCTTGTGTATTTTAAATGGTGTGTCACTGTTTGCTCATTTTCAACAATATCAAATCTTGTTCGTCTATTAGAATACACATTACTTAACTAAATATGAGTGCAAGCATAACATAATAATAATATGCCTATATAATATAATTATGTCCCAGATGTCTTCTTTATCATCTACACTGTGGGACATTAATACAGGCGCATGGTGGTCTGTTTTTATCTAAACTAAACCTCCTCTATTATATGCACTTATTTGTCAAGCTGAATGGAGGCATTGTCTGTAAAACAAAATTTATCACATGTTACAACATTACAAAGATCACTATTGTTCTCACAAATCAAAGTTTTTAAGTTGAAGGTTACACTTTCATAAAACGAAATATCTATCTTATTTGTAGAGGAGCGTATGTTAGTTACGGTTAAATGTAATAAAACTCATTTTTACAAAGAAATTCCTGTAATGATTTTGCAAACGACGTTATACGTGGTAATGTTATTAGCTTCACTTCAACTATCAGAAAGGAGATAGGTCCAAATTCACACGGGACGTCTCTGATTAGAGCTCCCACAACACACAATACTATCACTGTTTGATTTAGTTACGTGTTAATATGTTATCATAGCAACATTCTTAAAATGTTGGACTTTCCAATGCCAGAAACATTAACAATGAATGCTTACTACATTACCTTTGTTTCAAGCTGAAAGATATGGCGCTAGAGTGTGATGTGAATTAAATTCATTTAAGATATGTAAATGTAACATTGTCGTGTGTAGCCACAATGAGCAGCAATTACAATGCGCGGACACAATGCCCAATGACCCATTTATAATATTTGTAGCGAGCGACACACCTCTGCCAGGCACTTCACGTTCTATTTACCGGCATAATAGAATAGACGATCTAGTTGAAGTCGTTGAACGTAAATGATTTACTATAACATTGCTGTGAATGGAAGGATAGCAATTAACGATGTCATATTATGTAATGTACCAAACGATCAAAGAAAAAGCAGCCGCAGTGTGATACGATAATTACAATGATCAAGCCGAACGGTGCCGACGCGCTGCAGTGCAGTATATACAGTTCTTGCGCTTGCGTGACAGTTCGCAAGACCCAGTTTCATAATGTTCACGTTAATGAAAAGAAAAGTATAGTTAAAATTTTGATACCAATTCGCGATATTAAATTTGCAACGGTATGGGGCGAAAGCAAGTCATTTTCGCGCTCAAATATTTTTAAAACTGGATGGGGCAGCTTAACCACTTTGCAAGCACGGCCTAGCTAGAAGATATGAATGTATGCCGCCGAGCCAAGCTGGCAGATATGAATGATGGTATCTTTCATAAAAAATTGGTTTCTATTAAAAATCTTCTCCGGTATGTTACCTGTTCCTTTGACTGATTAAATCCCCCGGGATGTTCGTATCCTGCTTAAGTTTTTGATTTGTCACGCTTCCCGATTATGTAAATAATCCAGCAAGGTAAGTAAATACTTTATCTCTAAAGTTCAAACCATCATCGATCATGTTCTATACTGTGTCAAAATCTACGTGAGCTTGAATAGTATTATCGACCACTGTTGCCTGTATCACCCGTTTATTTGTAAAAAAAGGTGTATACCAACTTTGATAATTTCAATGAATATACTCAAAAGCGGTTTACATGAAACTCGTTTTTATTTTAGTAGACAAACCGGCTTCGGCTAATCCGCGTACTTGGACCAACAGTTGTCATGCATGATTAATCATCATCTGGCCATGAAAGTTATACAAATTCGTACCTCCTACAAATAACATTTCATCTGACTTCATATAAGGTGGCATGATTCCCCGAGACCTTGTTTAACTTTTTTTTAAATCGACCAATCGCAATACGACCTTGCATATAAGTGCATTACAGGCTTTTATGCAGAATTATTAACCTTTCTACAATGTCCCTTGCAACATATTCCACAATGATATAATCAGTGACATAAAAAGATGCAGGGTCATATTGCAGAGCACTAAATCCACTGTATTTATGAAAAACAAGCAAATTTTGATCAGAAGAAACATCGTAGTACCACAGAATACCTAATTAGGAACTTTAAATTTTAGAAACTTCACATCTTCACATTGATCAGTCTTATTCTCCATTACTTATTCATTATTTTCTACAGTTTGGTTCTTAGATGTTATATCTTTAAAGGCTGTTGTGACTTCAAATCCTAATTGCGTCACACGCATTTCATAGAATTACCTACGTCTTCAGACAATAGCGTTGTCGCCAATACTAAAATGTGCGTCAACACTTTGCTAATTACATTATAATCTCGAGTATCCGTTATATCATTAGCAAATGATGATGACTGAGATGGCTCCCCTTAACAATGTACCCTGTACTTTAAGACTTCGCGAGAAATCCAATTTAAATTGTTTTTATAGTCTTTAGTGTTTGTTGTTTTATTTTTGCAAGTAATTCAAAACCATTTAGTTTTCAACCCGCAAGCGACAGACAGAACCTTTATGGTGCGCACAACTTACACGAGGTAAGTGGTAAGCGTTTTATAGTGCACTAAAACAGAAGAGCCTATAGTCTACAAACGTTTTAACTGCTAACTAGGTATATCGTTGGAAAGAAAATTAGCTTATTTCTCTACTTCCAAACTCGAAATAGGAATTTGCTTAGAGCTTGAAAATGTTACTGTTTGAAAATTGTGAAATGCTTGCACTAGTTTTTTAACAAGATTAACTACATGTTTGATTTTATTTATTAATGAAAGATGATAAACTATTTGCATTAAGAGCCAGTTTACCGCGATGCTAGCGCCATTCGCGAAAAAAATTAATATCTTCTAAACTTAGGCAAATATCAAAAATGTGGCACAGTATGACACTAGATAATCTTGATTAGTATTTTTTTAACCCAGTAAAGTAGTCCTAACTTAAAAGAACAAAATTATAAACAGATTGTTACTAAAAGTGGCCACTTTTAGCAACACTCTGTAGCTTTCTTTGGTCTTTTAATAAAAACTATACAATCGTGCCCTAAAAATACTAGGCTACATTATCTAGTGTACTTAGTGCTGTACACACTGTGTCCGATTTTTTATATTTGCCTTAGTTTAGAAGATATTAATTTTTTTCGGGAATGGCGCTAGCATCGCTGTAAACTGGCTCTTAATCAAAACACATCAAGAACAGGAAGTAAATCAACAGATTCAAGCATTCGATCGGGTTATTCAGTAGAGGAAAACCCGAAACAACACCCTCGAAGAAGTTTACACGGCAGAGGCGACGGCGGCGGCCGCGGGCGGGAAGGCCACTAGGGTTAATCGACTTGTGTGAGTTACACAGTTATTACCTTAATGATGACACGACTTGGGCGGCGGTCTGCAGTAGGTAACGAGCCTTGCCTAAACTCATTTAGGAGTTAATCAGTTATATGACAGATTGCTAAATGGTTGGATGAGTTCGGTGTGCAATGCAAATTTAATTAATAAAATCTAGAGTCATTTAACAACTACTGATCAGGTTCAAACTATAAGTAGGTAGGTATGCTATGCCGGAACATATTTTTGTAGATCGTTTCTTAATACTTTGATATGGAGTATATCAGGTAGGTAAAGTAACAATACATTTTGTTTACTGACCGCGAAGTTTCGATAACTTATCAAAAGGTAACTAGTTAAACCTCAGATAGGTAAACTGTCAAAGAAACACGTTTTAAGCAAAGCTATGCCTATTCATAAAAGATGTATGTACCTGTATTTATTTATTTAGTGAGACCGTATATACGAATACCTAGAAGACTGAGAAGGATTCATATTTTTTTCGCAAATAAATATTCGGAATAGACAAATATATTAACAAAAAGTGATAATAATAATATGACTGCTCCGTGGCTCAGTTGGCAGTGATGTGGACTATGACGCTGGAGCACCTGGTTCGATTCACGGCGGGGGCGAACATTGCTATGATGAATAGAGATGTTTGATTCCCACGTCTGGGTGTATCGTTCGTCCATGTATATGTTCCAGGCACCCTAGATACAGCTTCTTTCTAGAGTGCGATGTGTTATTTATTTCAATTAAAGCTTAATCTCATTTTTTTATTTTTATTGTGATGCGGATAGGGGTAGTTTAATGTTTGAAGTCCAATTTCTGGTTAATATACATTGATTTTATATCAAAAATATCATGTACTGTGGTTCTAATTATATTCTAAAACTTGTTTATGACTATTCACAGTCCAGTGTGTAACCTTTGGCGACTATCAGTGAGGTTATACAGTCAACGATTAACTGATTAGGTAAGTAGGTACGTTAATTAGTTTAGATACAAAGTCAACGTGTGTTAAAGCAGTATCTATCATGTATTTATGACGAAATTATTAATCAAATATTATGAATAATTTATAAAAGAAATTACTGATCGGTCATTTTCATTCAGTCCATGAAAAATACGGTAACTGTAAATTCTGATGCTTTCTGTAAAAGTTTATCTGCACGTAAAATGTCAATAAATTGTAAAAAAAAGTGTATTAAGTAGGTAATTTCAAAATAGATTGTTCCCAACTTTTTACTCATTTAATTTTGAACAGCTGACGCACGACGATTACAGGTTATTGATAAAGTTTGATTAAAGATTTCTTAAAAATTTACGTAGGTATTAAATTATAGGTATATATTTAAAATTAAAATAAAATAAAATAAAAGACTTACCTGAAAAAAAAACGTGCACAAAACGTTATTAGGAAAAATTCGTATTGTAGTTCGCAACTTGGAAGCCGGCCGGCGCGAAAACTTGGGAAAAGTCGAGTCCTAAAATCTATCACAGCTCACTGTGTCCTCACTATCACATAGGCACTTGTGATTTCTCTAATGAAGACCTAAGTTGTATTAAAGTAGGAAGTAATAAGGCGGTTGTCACGATACAGTGTCCAAGGCACAGTGGTGAGCTCCGAAGCGTGGTGTCGAGTCGATGACGCGCCGCGGACTGGCAATGGCACAAGGCTCCCGGGGCACGGCCTGACGCGGCGGCGGCTGGCGTGGCGGCCCGCTGCTGGCTGCAAGCCTCCACCGCCGCCGGAGATCCAACCACCCAGCGGTATCAAAACTTAAACTGCCTATGAACAGCCTTTCGCCAAACGGAATAGGGTCGCGAACGTAGCGAATTTTTGTTGACCAAACGGAACGTTATTTTGCTCGTAGCAGCAGCCTATTCGCAGCAACAGATCGTACGATGATCACGCCATGATACAAGCAGTTAATTTTGCATCGTTTTTTTTTCTAGGTTTCAGTGCGTTTTCTGCTTACCGGTGCATACAGTAAGTTTGAATATAGAAATATAGTCTTCGAAACCAGCATTGTTACTCACTGTCTTCGTATTTGTTTATGATATGTTTAGTTTAGTATTAGTGTTCCATTTCACTATTAAGCATATGGTCTGCCGTTATTTCTACCACAGGGTCCACAGGGTTCAACGTTACTTGTCCAAACAGCCGATCGCTAACTTAAAAGGAAAATATTGGAACCAACCAACACACTCGGCAAGTAACACCCCGCACTAGTCGTTAAATTTGTATGGAAGAAGGAAGCGCAAGCGCTGTGACCATACGCGCTGCATTTTAGTAAGTAATTACCAACAACATTTTGAATGGTTTTTGGGTTTTCGCTAGCAAACTGTTTGAGTATCTATTCAAGAATTAATTATCAACATAAATCATAATATCATCATAATAATATTAAAAATGCTAAATTTAATAAATATGTATGGAGTTTTGTTTTATTTTAACTAGAAAACTACTGATCGGAATTAGATGAAACTTCACAGAATTATAATTATTTACTTTAATTTATTGGCGAGACAGTGATTGTCGTCGGTAATAATCAGTTTTAGTTACAGTAGATTTGTAACCAAGATGTAGATTTCTTACCAACTCATCCCCGAATACTTGAAACTAAAGTGCATTGTGTGACTAGTGTTTATTTTTTAAATGTCGTGTGCATATACCCTGAGCGTAGTTTATATGGATATCAATCTATAGAATAATAATGGTCTCCAAAATAGAAAAATTTTAAATCATCATTATTGTAATATAATTATTATCAACATAAATGCATGTTTCGCAAGTCGCGTGAAGGTGAAGTGTCATGTTCTGCTGCCTAGACAAAACACGCTCAGCTTACAAAAGTTTTCAAATTAGCAAAAATCATGTGACCTCAAAAGTAATTTAAAAAAATGTAATCAATAAATAATATAAGTATTAACTCTTTTGCTGACTAACGCTTTAGGATTTTTACACTTTGGCATGAAATTTCTTTATGGGGATGAATTCTCTTCGGGATCCGTAAAAAGCAAAAACAAGGAATTATTTTTTACAATTAATTGGTGATTCTGCAGGACTGCGGGTACGCATTAGCTATATAAATGACTGGCATAGTGACCGATATACTGAAAAGATACAGTAAAAGTAGAAATGGGTGAAGTAAGGAATTCTCAAAACTCCATCGAGAAATTTACGTATAAAATTGAAAAGCAAAATAAACACTCGCTTCTTTCAAACACAATTTTACAAAAAAACAAGAGATAAGTTATTTTTGGAATGCAATGATTCTAATGACCGGCCTAAAACAGTCAAACATAAAGTAAGTAACGGTATTCTTATCAAGAAGTGGTAGTTAACAGAATAGTTGTAAAAGGACCAAAGAACGATTGCTCGTTAATGCTACTTTTGGGATAAGTAGAGCATGCCATTTAGGCTCGTAGCCACCACACCACTCACAGTCACGGTGGCATGTGTCAGTTGGTTCCTAAATACACAATAGGGCAGTGATGATGAAAAAACTGGTGTTAAGGTGACAGTAGCGTGGCGTCTAAGGGACTAGCATGAATGTAAGACAGATAACAAAGGGCTAATCGCACAAATAAGTACATTCTTTAAATTTACAGCCAAGCTTTTTGATAAATGACACTTTATAGTATCTATCCCAGATAGATGGAAAACGCTAGAATCATTGATCCATCCACGATAGTCGTAGAGCCTACAATCCACTTTCAGATATATTTGAATCAGAACTACACCTGTATTGGCGGTGCTATGAAAGTCGACAGAAGTTATTTTATTGTTGAAAGTTACACTTTCAAGTTTAAAACGCGAGTTGTTACATATTTACTTATTCCAATTTCAATAAAAAATGTAGGTACTTACTTTCATGTTATTTAAGATTATAATAATTTAACACTTTATGTATGAGCTTTCGTGTCTTTCCAACAAACAATAATATTTGTGCATAATATTCAACAAAAAACACAGCAAATGAACTGTCAATTTACATAACATAAAAACAATAAAAAATATCGTACTGTTTTATTTTATAAACTAGTCGACCCGGCGAACTTCGTACCACCTAACCTATTACTATTTTGTGCATGTAATAAACTTATAAACCTTCCTCTTGGATTACTCTATCTAATAAAAAATACCTCATCAAAATCCGTTGCATAGTTTTAAAGATATAAGCATACATAGGGACAGACGCGGGAAGCGACTTTATTTTATACTATGTATTGATATTTATTATTATTTGTACCGCACAAGTCATCGGACGATAGTGCGAGAAACATCACCCACCACTTCAGTTAGGCAAGTACTTTCATAAAGTTGATGTTCAACTGTTATCTTTTAAATGAATTCAGCGCTGTTGGTTAGTAATACGGTGCCCCATTTACAAGTAATTGTTAAGTCGCAATAGAACAATAGAGTAGAACTATAGGTGAACTGTTAAATACTAATTCAGTTTAATTTTTTTAGCAGCAAGTAATGGAGTGAATAGCAATAAAAACGCGAATGTAGCGCCAAAGTAGCGCCACTATTAAAGTTTAAGTCACAACTTCTAAACGGCAAAACAAAAAATACGGTCTATCGGCTGCTGATACTTTGACTGCTACTTAACTGTACAACTATTTTGATATTCTTTTTTTTTTTAATCAGTTCCTCGACTCAACATGGTACGGTGGTACGGATCCATACAAAACCGCGAAAGTGTTGAGCGAGAAGATTAATGGGGTAGGTGAGTATTAAATAAAAGAGGGGAAACATACTTATCATCACATTAACATGGCATAGGTTTTTCTCATTATATTAAAGTACCATTCGTTCACGCAATTAATTTAGGACTCCCCTAAACATTTAAGATTAACGACGCGTAAAAATTTAGCTAAAATAATATAATTTTACACAGCTTTTTTACTACTAAAAGCTATTTCTACGTTTAATATTAACATCTTATTTATCAATAAACGAATTACTTTAAACATAAAATCCACACAAACATTAATATACAATTTATCTACCATATTTACAGTTAGAATTAAATAAATCAAAAATTTAACACAAAAAGCAAATATAATAATAATACATAATATTAAAGTAATAAAACTATTTATTGAATACCAAAATTGTGTTGTCTTTTGACGGTATAGAGTTAGCGCAATAGTTTCCCTCATTTCCTAAGATTTTACGTCGGTCACACAAAAATCGTTAGGTAAACCTTGTAGGGCATAAAACGACGATAATGTTCTTGTATGAAAGTGACCACAAGTAAAAGAGCTTAACCATATGAAGCTATACCTAATGTAGACTAGCACAGTTTGCTGGTCCAGCTGCGATATCAGAAAAAAAAGTATGTATTTTTTTAGAGAAGCCTGGTAAGATCTACGCTCGTAAATCAATTATGAATTGGTTGATTAAAACAAAGGTTACGAAACACAAGTTTTTTAACCGACTTCAAAAAAGGAGGTAATCAGTTTGACCTGTATGTATGTATGTTTGTCTGCGATTATCTCGCGTTTGGCTGAACCGATTTTGATGCGGTTTTCAGAAATGTATTTGTTACATTAAGGAGAAGGTTTTAGTACCAATTTTAACTGACTTCGAACAAGATGAAGTTCTCAGTTTATGTATATGTCAGTTTCTTGAAGGCGGGTCTCTTTTTGAAAAAAATAAATTATTTATCTGTCCTTTCATTTTTTTTTCTTTTTACATTTTATAGCAAAGCAAACCTTAGCTATAGCTTAGCTTTAGCTGATAACGTCGCTATAATTGGCGTGCGTGTGCCGATACTCAATTAGTTAATGAAACCCATTATAAGCATCTGGGAACTTTCGAGTGTTAGTGGTGAAAGCATTTTATACTGTCGGTACTTTGGAAGTGTCACCCGTTTCGAAACTTATTAAAATCTGCGTTACGTCCCACTTGGTTAAAACAAGGTTAAAACAATATTCAAAAAATGTGCAGCGTTAAAATTTCTTTATAAGACTTTCCGGACATAATATTTTTTTACCTATACTAGAAAAAAGTTTTAATGCTATTTGGGTAGGTAAGTACTTACCTATACCTTGCTTGCTACTCTGTCGGATTGTCTTTTCCGCAAAAATATTACAGACAATGCAAATTTAAATCAGAATATGTTTATCTAATTTTCAAGTGTGCGTTTAAATATAAATTACCTATATAGTAGGTATTTGCAATTTGCTTTTTGCTATGAAATTTTGCTGACAATACTTGATTGGTAGTATACCTAATGATTGCTTAATTTTAATATCCTTTCTCTATTCAATGCCACCGATGCGTATCGAAGTAACAAATTATTCTACGGGGTCGTAATTGTAAACGTCGATGTGATTTACTGAGAGGCAAGCCTACTGTTGGGACAATATCCAATTAAAGTTTCTGCGCGATTGCGTGCTTTCTTTTCTTGGATACCGCTTTTATTTAATGATCGTAAGTACATACTACGAAGAAGGATAGTAAAATTGAAAATCTAATTAGGTATGTAGAAACAGTATCTAGGATGCCTGAATCATGTAAAAAGACATACAAACGCAGCCAAACTCAGCAAACAGACATCAATAGGTATGTATCGTAAAAATGCACATTCGCCCCCGCCCGCCCGGAATAAAACCATCAAAAGTCTAGGCCCTTTGGACAAACAACAAACTAAGAAAAAAGATAGAGGCTCTGAATCTTCTCTGAATATTTGAAGTTTCTTTTTGATGAAGAAGTATTTGACCTATTCATAACAACACCAAAAACAAACCTAGATACAAATTTACAGAAAAAAATTTATATTGTTACGGAACTATTTTCCTATTATAAAAGTTTATTGAACTTATTAACGACTAGCGAAGCCGCGGGCTCGAAATAAATTATTCTATTGATATCTAGCAGTTAATTTATAAAACAAAGGGCTATGCTTTGTGCATGTGTACCACAACAATGTCTGTGTGATTCAATATTCCTAGCCACACCTCGAAGGGAAATGTATTAACTTTATGGCTGGGAACGCTGAGAACTGATGAGCGCGACTCAATTATTGAAACTCAGAATAATATGGTGTAGAGAATGACAGTCGATCATATGACTCGCCAAACCAATGTTTTAATGTAATTTCTTTCGACAAAAATTGCACAAGAATCGTACGAGCTCAGTGTCTTTATCAAAAAATTGTAAGCCAATTGATAATTAGTTTAAAAGTTTATTAAATACGTATTAAATACGTTAAACTACTATGTATTCAACTTGATGGTAAAATAAGATGTTTATAAGTATTTCTGTGTGTTTATAAATATTTTTGTGAGAGCCTCTTTTTAACAAAACCATAATCACAGGCGGATGTTCTGGCTACCATAATAATTTCGTCCCACGCCATAACTGCATATATTAAATATGTTTTGTTGACAAAATAATCTAAGATACAACGATTTATCTTCGTTTATCTGCTTTAATTTAACCTAATCGTCTCTAACAATAACTCAAGTATGGACAGCAAAAATATAAAAATAAAAACTATTGGATAGCTACATAACTTGTAATTGTTTAATGTAATTTTGAACCTTACGTACTTACACTAAAGTAAATTTAATTTTTACTCTATATTGCGAAAAAACACCTGCCAATCCACTAATAAAAAATAGCAGTGAAAACTGAAAGTGGTGTTTTCAAACCGGTTCGATTAATTGTTGCAAATTCTACAAGCAAGAAAATTATAAAAACGCATAAGCGATAAAACTTTCATAATTTAAAAAATCTAAATTTAGTCTTCCTTTTTGATATTTTACTTTTTAATTTATAATTTAAGGATAGTTTTACACTAGTAAAAGTAAAAAAAAAGTAAAAAATGATTTATTCAATACAGGATACAAGATATCGCTTATTGAAAGTCAATTAGACTAATCTAATTAATATTGATACTTTATTTCGTAAAGTATCCTATACTGATAGAGGCGAGGTAGTTCAGGGTGCCCACTAATTGGCTCAGGCAAACAAATGTTTGCCTTGCCTTACGACTACTTGCCTTGCCTTACACTAAAGAGGTAGAGACTTACGCCGCGCCGGCCACTTGCTAAATTCGATTTTGTTTGACGTACGATATCTTAAACGGAATTTCGTATACGTACGTATGTAAGAGTACCGAAATGAGATTATGGACAAAATTCAAATTTTCCAATCATCTTACATAAATCACAGATTCGAAAGTGTAAATGCCGAAATTTAGCAGCTAACACCTGAATACTTAACACCGACTTTAAAAAAAAGTCATGTTTTACTAGTTTATTTTCTACTAAACTGAATTCTTTGCAGTTTTTAAAATATTGTCGAGAGTGACGCTACTTTACTCTAGCTCTTTTAAACCTCACCGCGCCATGCGCTCATAATTTTGTATGGGTTTAAAAGTAGGTAAACATCCGACGGGACAAGAAGAAGTTGAAGACGACATTATAAGAAATCAACAAAAAAATCATGGTTTACTCTGCAATCAGTATCCAATCCGCCTTTAAAAGTTTAAACGGCCGCCGGTCCCGCAGTTTCGCGACCTTCACCAGGACTCAATTCAAGTCCACGTGCCCGACTGTTCCGTCCCGAGCGTACCGGATAATACGCGAAGAGAAGACGACATCCTAGATAGGACTTCCATGTCTAAAAGGGGTCTTACTTACAACCAATTAAATTATATACGATACGAGTCATATTATGAGCACTGCACTGTTAAAACGAAGTAGGTACATGAATAAGTCGCAACATAACTTTGTTTTATGATTAAAAAAACTGAGAAAACGTTTACTATAAAACAATCAGTTTGGATTCACCTGCTTTAATATCTTAAGTTTCGTGACAGTACATGAACAATATTGGTAATTATATTTTTTAGATGTTATCTGAGTCACAAAGTCTAAGTAAACATAAAATCTATTTCTAACAAATAAAAAAAAAAATAACCTACTTCTAGTGTAAATTACAAAAATAACAATAAAATAATTTATTTGCCGCACTGCATTTTAAATAATTAATGATTCATTTGATTGACTTGACCTAATTTTATGTAGCTAACACTCTTTATACCTATTATTTCGTAACAAATTGCAATTACTACATGTTTTGAAGTTCTACTGTGCAATATTATGTGTAAAATGGGATGGGTATCGGACTGCGAGTTTGTATTCAGTTTTCATTATGAGCGTTACCTTCCTTCCTTCCTTATAATTTCCAGAATATTCATGACCTCAATAAAATAAACAATATTCTGCCCGATACTGTATAGGCACAATATAGATGGGAGGTATAGGTTATTAAAGCAAATTAGCAACGACTGACCCGATGCCCGCAAAAACATTTTCGCGGTAGTCTGCGAAGCGATATCTAATAATTATCGTGATTTGATTCAGCTTTTGATTCTCGCATATTTGATTCAGTTTTTGTAGCGTTTAAGAGGCTACACTGAAGTTCACAAATTTTTAAAATACAAAATACAATTATACAATACTAGAGGCTGCCCCGCGGTTTTTCCCGCGCAGATTTCTCATAAATACAAAATCCAGTCAGTCAGTAACGGAAGAGTTTTATATATATTGATTGCGCGCTCTACATTATTGTTCTCAAGATTTAAGTTTTTACTTTTCTTGAAAGGAAAATGAGCTGGATCTCAATGGTGATCATTTATTAATAATCATCAAAGCGTTTCCCCACCTCACTGATAATCATGAAAGTCACAAACAATTTTTGATCTATGCATGATCTATACTTGCTACGACTTTGACATTATGTTTTTCTTTCGCTTCTTCTACGGCTCTACCACAAAAACAGTTAAACCTGGTCTAAATCTCTAGACTAGGTTTAAATCACTAATTCGTCATACAAATTAGCGATTTAGACTGGTCTAACTTTTTTGTGGTAAGGGGGTAGCTAGAGTTCAGTGGTGGGTGGTTTAGAAGGTCGTAACAGATTTGTCTATGGTTTCGTCAGCTCTGGACTGTATTGCCAAAGAACAAGAGCTATTTCGCAATACAGAAAAATAAGAAGTGTTACGGTGACCTAGACCGCCACTGTACCTAGCATAACCCTTTCTAACACTCACATTCGGTTTGATAAAAATCTTGAATAAAGTCTTCTTAGACTCTTACATAAAATCGTGACGTCTTCATTACAGATGAATTTTAATTAAAGTATACCTGTAACTAACATACATATTATTTTGTATAATAAAATGCAATTATATCCAGTCTTGGACTACACAATACAACGATATTTGAACGGTTATTACTGTAACAAAAAGCGTCCGACGGACTGGGAAAGTAGGTCTTTGACAGATCTCAGAGCCAGACGCTTGCTAGACAAACACCCGCACTATGAAATTCCGTTCATTTCTTACTATCAAGAAACGTTACGTACATTACCTTTAATGTTAAACGATTTCCGGTATCTGCACTGCTATAACAAGCATTGAAGAGAGAAGTAGAATTTCAACTTTATCTGCAACAGTTCAAATTTAAAATTGGAAGCAGATTTGAATTACTGCTAAATTATGGTAACCGTTTAAAACAGAGCGTGAGCTAAAAACAAAAGTTTTATCAAATAAATTAAAGATATTACTCATTATATCACTAACAGAACCACCCACATTTTCTTGACTAATCTGTCATCTCTGCAACGTTGCGGCGTGTACTAAAACATGTGGTTTAGAAGAAATTGCAGCAGCCTTTTAATTGGAAAATAATTTAACACATTTACTATGAATCATGCTTGAAAACGAAATCCTTTCTGTTTCTGGCTTGATAAAAGTAGTCAAAACTTTCGATTGCAGTCATGGAACTCGGGGTTCGAGGCTCACTGTGGGTGGCTGTTGTGATTGGTCTTTGGGTCCAGTCTCTCTCGACGATCAATATGGTAAACCCTAGGCCTTGACTTAGGGAGCGCAGCCAGAGTGGTCCTTGGTACCTATTTTCCTGCTGCGGCATGGGGCTCTTGTGTGTACGGAGCCTAGGCTCTGTACACCGTAGATGGGTGATGGGTCGATGGGCGGTAGGTAAGTACAGTCGAGATCAGCTTATTCTCAGCAGCCGCTGGACTCTTGGCGCATAAGGTGTATTTCAAATTCAAACCACCTCCAGTGGTAGGGCGTTATGTAGCATTGCGTCAGGAGAGGCCTACAGTTGTGATTTCTTCGGGTGCTTTTATGACAGATGTAGCGATGGTCACCATGGTTTTAGTCAGTGCGAATCTGAAATATCCTCGTCTGACATAACAGAAAAGACTACAGAAAATACTTCTAATATCTATACGGACAAGCACTTTAGTAAATGTGGCACCAATATCTGGTCGTGAACACCGCATTTAACAGTTTAGCGAGTAGTCATGTGAAATAGAGCAAATGCCTTGCATTCCCCACACTCCAACGAAATCTATAGCTTCTATTATTATTGTAATAGAGTTTATTTTATATAATAAATAGCTCAGTATGATACTCGTTTTGTAAACTGCAATGTATACTTTACCGGTTATGTATGTTGCACAAGAAAAGTGAAGACACGTCAAGAACGGTCACGATACGGATGTTTTGCATTTGATACTACATTTTTTTAATTATAAAACATCTGTAATCTGACTGACGCTGCTGGTGCCGATTCTATGCAAATAATGATTAATTGAGAGTGGGAGTTAAGTTTCCAGATCATGAATATTATGCAGATGAAAGTTAATGCTGTTTGTAGATCAAAACATTTAACATAAATCAAAATGCGAGCTGAGCTGCCCACGTTTTGCGAATTAACAGCTTAATCGATTTATCAAGTTACTAGTTACATTGAAGGGGAAAGTGATATTTTTAACGTGATCAAAAGCAACCGGGACCATTCTTAAATTTATTTTTGTTACATGTCATGTTGCTATAACATGCGTTAATAATGCGCTTGAATTACAATTTTGAATGGTTTGTATACTGACTAAATACTCATTAATTTAAAACCTGCTGGATCAAGGATTCAGTTAATTGATGAATGAATCATGAAAATATTGTTGAAAGACATAAACAGCGAGAACTCCGTGAAAAGATCTTCTTTTCTAGGATGCACCTATGGGTACTGCCAATATTTCAAATACATATATACCAATGGGTAATACTAAAGTTGTATTGCTAATCAAGCCGGTGCCTCTGCCTAACCCTCCGGGGAATAAAAGGCGTGATATTATTATGTATGTTATGTATTGCTAATTCAAATGTATGATATTAGTATAATTTGATACTTTTTAAAAAACATCCGGTACCTACCTAAGTAAAAAATACAGGTTGTAAAATAATTAGGTATCAAAACAACATGGAAAGTGTTAATTTTAAAAAGCGAAACTTGCACCAACAGTCAATAAGATATTAACCCGGTTTTAACAGTTGTTTTATATTTAAAACAAAATTAAATTAGAGTTTTTACACTTACTTGAAGCCTAATAGCATTTGCGTTCCTTTCTATCTAATGAGTTTTTACGGCATTTGACATTTTGGTAAATTTGCATTATGTTATATAGTTGTTTAATATTAATTAGAACCCCTTTAACACATACCAAGAATTATTTAGGTCCTTGTTGTGCCCAGACGAGCTAGAACTTTTAATATTAACTATATTATTTAGCTTGGCCCACTATTGCAATTGTAAATTAAGTTTGTCGTAATATTTTTTTGTCTATTGTTTTTCTAAATATGATTATGATAAATGAGACGATCACATCAGAACGCACGTCTCTGTGCGGGTGGTCTGCGTAGATAATTCATCATGCTTGTTTCACCACAAAGTTGGGCCAAGTGATACCAATACCACTACCAAGAAAACACATAAAAAGTTATTAAAAAATAATACTGGCTGAATCCGATCTTTATTCATAATTTTTTTCTGGCTGTTAATTATTTTCAAAAATAATACTGGCTGAAACCGATCTTTATTCATAACTTGTCACTGGCTGTAAATTATTTTTCCTTACTATTAAAAAAAAAAAAACAAAAAATCGATAGTATTCTGTCTGTTTTGTAAGGTTTTGTACAAAATATTTGACTCTTTTTAAATATTTTTTATGCGGTAGGTAATTTTTATTTTAGTAATTCAATACAACTGCTTACTACAATGTTGCCGTGGACAAAGGTAAATAAACTTTTAGTCAGATACCTACCTATTTGCTGCGACACAGCGGCATTTACTAAAACTATAAAAATGTCTTCTAAGAAATAAATCCACATGACAACCATCAATAATGCACGCGTTATATTTTATCGTCGTCGGCAGTTCAATGAGGTTACTACTCCGAGCTAAGTGATATTTTATCATTATGTTATAAAATCTGAGCTATTATGTGATCGAGTTAATTCTCGATTTTATCTTTTATAAGGCCTTAAATTTTTTGTCACTGAGAAATAACTCGGTTTGTTACAATCTACAAATTATGAAATTGCGCTGAAATATTCTTGTTTGAAATTTACTGTCAACTAAGTACGCATATTTTATTTTATTATTATATTTAATAATTAGGTTAAAATGTATTTAATAATAATATGCACTCCATTTAAATCTAATAGGTACTTTTCAAAATTGTCTTCACTCTGCTAACAATCTATGGCTATCCCAATAAATTATGCTTTGCCAAAAAGCAGAGCAATGGTATGCCGATTCTTGGGGAATGCGAATTGATACGGCATTCTGGTTTTGAAAGCATATACGCGCGCTGGTACTCAGAACAGCAGCAAGAAGAAGAACCAAAGTCATCGACATAGTCCAGAGAATTGTAATACTGGTAATGGGCAAGATACAAAACTCGAATAACAGCTGGTAGCTCTGCAAACAAAAAGCTCTTGAGTCAACTGTGCATGTAGAGATAGGCAGACCCCCCACAATATGGTCAAATGATCTGGTGAAGGTTGCGGGGGTGCCGTGATCGAATATTGTACCGTTTCTTTTCATAGTTTGCATGCTAGATTGTGGACGTCTCACGCGCTGCCGGCGACAGACCGGAACGAAACACAATACGGCTGACGATACATTATCCTTGCATAGATTAGATTAGATCAATCAATACAAAATCAAAATTTCACTTATTAATATAATTTAAAAGTAAATTTTTGAATATGATTTATATTGAAAACACAAAGTTAAAGATATAATGCACTATTAATAATGCTAAAAAATATATTATCATTTTCCGCTAATTTATTCAATAAAAAGCGCATTTTTCTTTCGCCGCCATCCTCCTACTAACGACAAAGTTTACAGAAACAATTGCCAACTCGCCGATCTTCACTTGTCGATATGCCGCCACCACGTGCGACGCATGTGGGGCAGGCAGGACGCGATGTATTGACTATAAACTGCAAGCTCTACTTACATACGTACGACGGAACTATTGTTCTGGCTGCAAAAAAAATCCATGTAGCTGAATAAACAAGGAAGGGGAAATACATGTGCAAGATCTCTATTTTCCGTGAATGAAATCTTCCGTTATACATAGTTTACTTAAATAGTGATCGTATTCCGATTTGATGAGTATTTTACAAATAAATAACTAACTTTGGTCAAAATCGCATAGCACTAAGTGTTAGTTCTTAACTTATTCAAGCGCTCAGTATATTTGCATAGCTCTTAAAAAAAACTAAGCTATCTGCATTGTGTATTTTGGCACACCAATCACAACATCCGTTACTAATTTCGCGACAGTTATTAAGAGTCGATTAAACAAACACTGCTATTCAATCTGAAAGAATTAATCCATCCGCTCGAAAAGACTTTCAACGCCTTTCTCTAAAGCCGCGGTTCGAGTTGATCCTCCATGGGGATCGGCCTTCATTCTGCAAAAAGCAGCTGATCTTGCAATATAACAGTTAGCCTTTAACCCTCGAATACTTAAAACTTGAAGGCCATGTTAAACTATGTAGTTAATAATAAAGTGAGAGATACGAGAGGAGTATCATCTGGCTATAAAGTTTCAAGTATTCAGTGGTAGTGTTTATTAGAGAGGACCTTTCTGTCTTGCATTGTGGCTTAGCTACAGTTAGTTAAAGGTTCTTCAACACAGCATGCAACCGTAAAGAAAATATCAAGAAATTGGATCATAATCAAAAGTTTTATAATTAAACTTATTATTTAAAATAGTAAATATTTTTAGCAGAGTAAGCCTCGGAACGTATTGGACATCAATCAAATGTTATTTATGAAAAGCCGGCCGGAGCTGGACAACTTTCGCGATGGACCGCCGCCGGTCACAATTGCCGATTAAATCGGTCGCTTTGGAGCCAACGCTCCTTGCCTTGGATTAGGGTAAGCCTACATACCTTGGGTTTTTAGATAACATGAGATCGGACATATTATTTGTCTACTTAACTTTTTACGGCCGTAAATGTGTCGACCTTTAAAAAGGTCGGCTTTACTTCTAACTATATAGTCCGTCCTTCTTGTTTTTGTAGACAATTTAGAAAAATATGAAAAGCGCGTAAGTTACTCTTAAACTCTGGATTTGAAATGGAATCTAATATTACATACAAAAAATACCTTAGATTAAGCAGGGTTTAAGGTATTAAGTGTAAACCACACTTTGATATCTCTTGGGTGGTAGCTGTCCACCACGCACGTAAATGTAATAGAAAAGTGACTGACAAAGTAGAAACAAGTCGATTAGAGAAAATTTTCAATTTCCTTCTCCGATGTGATTTACGGCCACTACCCAGTACTTAATCTGACGCGCGTCAGATTGTTCATTTGCTAACCACCACCGCATCATCACATAGCTAAGCCAACTATGGTAAAGCTAATACAAGTCAAGTATGGAAGACGATAAATCTCTTCGTAGAATTTGTATCATTTTATAATATCGACTCCTGGAGTTTTTTAGTTTACAGGATGACTAAAAACTAAAATCTACATATATTTTTTTGTTTTTTAACAATTTCCAGTTCCAACTTAGACCATGAGTAATGACTTTTTGTATAAACAACCAAAAATGTAAATGTAATAATGTAAATCGGTTCGTTTGACGTTTGAAGAAACCCAAAAAAATCTTAAATAGGTATGTTGGGTTTCTAGCTAAACCATCAGGATAGCAAATATTTTAGAAACTCTGTCAATATAACAAAAAGTTGCGCATAAGCATGAGCGTGACGAATCTCGCCGGAAATAAGTGACTTGATAACGCTATCGTCACTTTCCCGAAATTCCTTTTTTTTTGTAAAGGCTCCCGGATATGATAAGAAAGTGCAAATGCACCAGTCACAGTCACCACGATAGTGAAATTATTCTGATAATTGCAAAAAAAAATAAGAAGAAAGATTATGGCCCTGCCCGGATGACCTTTGGATTTTACCAATGTTTAACTTATGTAATTTATTATCTAGATTTTCACAATTCATTTAAAGTAACATTGGTAATTCGTCTTCAGGTGTATAAGAATAATACCTCTTATTACAACCCAATTGTTCGTATGTGCAGACTCTACAATGAATTGTCACTTGATAACCTCAAGAATAAAAATAATGTCAGTTTGGACATTATTCGATCCAAGACCTCAAAGATTTAAAAATAACTTAAAGAAAATTCTTATTTAGTAGGTATGTATTAGTTAAGGTTTCTCAAATAAAATTTTTAAAAGCCGTTTCTTCATTATATAAAATGTAAAAACCATTTTTAGTATTTTTATAATATTTTAGTTAGCTCGTTACATATACTACCATAGTTTCATGCATGCTGTGTATACTATTTTTGGTTGCCAACCTAGATTAAAACAATATTGTATGCTGTATTAGTGCTGATATGGTTGTTAACTGTTTGTATACCGAAATAAATAAATAAATAAAACATTGCTCGTTTGAACGTAGATGAAATTAATAATGTTTTAAATTTATTTATCTTAAAATAAAAACAACGAAAACGAACCGACTAAACTGTAAATTTGACAAAATAAAATCTCTTGGTGTTCACAACCTGTATTCATTTTATAAAAGTTTCACTTGTTTTACTAGTATTGTTGTTATAGGAAGTTGATCACGGCTGCAGGAAGTGACAACAGACAGTCTTTTGAATGATAACGGCTCATAAAAAAGCCTCTTCATTGTTTGAGGCGCATACGCATACCACATTCAAATCCTGTAACAAAAATAATAAAAATAATGAACTAGTCATCACAATATTAAGTATGAAAGAACATAGTTTTTGTTTTCAGTAGATATATCAGAAATTTAATAATTCAAACATTTTTCCTGCATCGATTACCCTCTTACCACAAACAAGATAGGCCGGTCTAAATTCGCCAATTTGTATGACGAATTAGTGATTAAAACCTGGTCTAGAGATTTAGACCAGGTTGAACTGTTTTTGTGGTAGAGCCGTGATCGGTCAAACTTGGGCCAAAACGACAGAATATTCTTTACAAAGATTAACTAACTTCAGCTTCAGTGAAATGGTTTTTTTAGAAGACATTACGAACGCGTTCAATGGCAACGAGTTCACTAGAATGAGTGCGGTCGAATTACAAGAAAGGAAATCGATTCTAAACAACCGTCGTGGAATTCGATCTAGAAATTTGCATAGACTATCAGGTGGTAAGTTGCATTCAGTTATATTCTATCTAGCCTCAATAAAAGTAATCTTAGGTATGTAATGGATGGGCTCGGACTCACAGTGATGCTGACTGTAACTTCGGGAAGTCCGGATTTGATTCCCGGCGGGGATAAACATGTCACGCAACTGTGCCGCCATCATGTTCTGCCATGTGCACAGCAAAATAAAACTTCAGTTCAAAGAATAATCTGTTTATAAGTCAAGCGACGGTGCACTTTTAATACTTTTACAAAACAATGTTTTTGGCCTTTCAAAACTTAATCTTAATTTTAATTTTGATAAATTAATCTTGATTGATAAATTGCAATTTTTTGAGACATCTAAATAAATTAAGTAACTATATACTTAGCTTCTAATTGAAGAGCTATAGTAGCGCGTCTCTGCGCGACCCCAAGCTGCAGGGATGATTTTTAAAACAATTATAAATAAGAAGATATTTAATCCCTACGAACAAAAAATTAAATATGGAATTGGAGATAAGTAACATTCTTTTTTTTATTAAAACGCATTATTAAACCACTTGTTTTTTTAATATGGACATCGCTTTGTCCAACCGTATCATTCATAAGTTAGATCACTTGGGTGGTCGCTTTTTAAACTTTTGTGACAATAGAGCCAGCATTTTAAAGGATATAATGAATTCAATCGGATTATTTATGGACTTTAATGCAATTATATGATATTTAATGCATAGAACGCTATAGTATATAAAATATTATAATAATAAAGCGTAACTAAATAAAATAAAGAAATATATGTTTTATGTAGAATAATAAAGTAACTCAATTCCGCTTTCGAGATAAATTTATAACGGAACATTTTAACTTTTATTGGTTTACATGGATAGATTGATAAATTACTTACTTATAGATCAATAAAAAATAAAAACGACATTAATTAGATGGTTTACGTTTGTTAGTTCTCAATCAAATTGTGAGACAAAAAATTATAATATTATAGTTATTCAATGATTTATTACGGCTCTATAATTTAGAGCTATCGATAGACCATTATTCGGCCAATAGCCCAAACTGAGCGTAACTACTTTGCTCTGCGTACGTAGCGGTACTATTACGAAACATATTGGCTCAGAAAAATACTTGACAATGTACAAACTGCAATTTTAACGGCCAAATCACAGTCAAGATATAGAGCTCCTTACCTTAGCCTGTCTTTTAATCTTTTTTTCTGAAGGTTAAGATTTATTTTCTTAGGGATTTGTCAATTTAACTTTGACTCGAAAGGGGGCGAAATAATAACGTATTCGATTCCGTATAATATTATATTCCATAAGCACAAATGTTCGTTTATCAAAACCAAATTAGCCGTACTAATTAAAGTACTTAGGTACATATATACCGTTTTTTTTTTGTTAAATTACGCAGCACCGTGTAGGTTATTTATAAAAGGCACCTAGTTGTTTTTTCTGTCATGCATGTTACATATACCTGTAGATGAAAAAAAACACAAGGTGCGATCAGTATATCGCAAAAGAGAGCTCACAATCTAGTCTAGACACCAGACCCCGGGACCACTATTCATAATTGACTATGATGATCAAGGCTAATAGCCTTTACGCCGAGTCTACTGCTAATTTCTATGAACAATAGCTTTTTTTTTGCCAATATTTATTTAAACAAAATATTATGACTAAAATTTCCCCCTCTTCACCCACCCGTCCACTGTCTGTTTCTTATTTCACTGTGTGTATTAGTTAGGTAAATATACAATATTTTCTATGTATATGTAGGTGTATCATAATTATTATTAATATATGTATGTTTATGTATTAGGATTTAGAATATGTATTAGGTAAGTTTAGATTATTTAGTACTTAAAAGTACTTACTTTCTTAGTTTTAGTTGTTTATATATATAATTTCAGTTTTTTCTCTAAGCCTCACATCCTACTACTGAATTGTATTTATCTCCTCGTTGGTTGCCTGGAAGAAATCGCTTTTAGTGATAAGGCCGCCATTTGCATTGATATTTGTAACTTGTTTTATGTACTCTATGTTTTATTTTGATTGCAATAAAGAATTCTCTTATCTTATCTTATCTTATCTTATGACTAATATGACTATGAAATATTTACTGCTCCGTGGCTCAGTTGGCAGTGATGTGGACTGAGTAAACGTATGCACCCGGGTTCGATTCCCGGGCGGGGCGAATATTGATATGATGAATATCGATGTTTGTTTCCGGCCTGGGTGTGATGTTCATCTCTGTGTGTGTTTCGGGCACCCTAGATACAGGTTCTTCCTAGTTAGGGGCTCTGAGTGTGATGTGTTATTATTATTATTATGAGTTTTTTTTATAATTATTTTCTAATTTATTAATTTTATACAAGACACATTTTATACTCACTCCACTCTATGTCCAAGCTGTCACCAAAATATATACGTCGTACCCTATTGATATCATATAAATAGGTGTACACTAAGACCTTAAAACTCGGGCAAATCGAGAAAACAATAATGGAAGGGATGGGATGACGTATGAATGAAAATATACATGCATATTACATACAAAATTATAATCTCTTTACGACTTAGAAAAACTAATGGTTTCAAAGAGCATATTATTATATTATATAGGTATAAGGAAATAAGTATTCCGATCTCAGCAATATGAATAGCAAGTGTTGTGACAATCAAGCATTCAATATAAAATATATTCAAGTGGCAGCCTGCTTTAATCTGGAGAAAGCTTAGCTTAAGCTTTGCATGTTTGTCTTCAGCAACTTAGAATCTTTGGAGAAGGTAAACAAAAAGGTAATTTTTTATTTTATTTCGGTAGGTATTTGCTATTTATTAACACCATGCTATAAACCAATATATATTATATTACTATAATTAAATAAAAACGTTCTGTACCATTTCAGTGCTGTAACTTACAGTGATTTGCTATATGGTGGCGGCATAGATTATGACCAGCCACCTCCCCATCTCTTTCCAACGGGTGTTGTAAAGGGCGACTTAAAATATCCGAACGATGGGCAGCAGCGTCCTTCTTCCTTGGAAAAAATTAAGAGCCACACTTGAGATCGCCATCGACCTGCCAAAAGTGGTGGCTATATCCCCTCAAAAATATATTTCCATAAACGGGAGGCCTATGTCCAACACGGGAAGTCGGGACAGTTATTTAATAATGGATTCCATGTCCCAAATGTAGTAGGTATGTGTACCTTATAACCTTTGACGCCTTGCGCTTTTGACACTTCATAATCAGGCTGTGCTTGTTAAACTTCTGATACCATCAAAAAGGTGTTCATGAAACCTTTTATGGATAAATTAACTTTGAATGGAATGATTTATAAAATCATGTCACGAAGCATCCTTTGAAAGGAGGTTTGAACACAAAATGCATAGTTAACGAAAAAATTCCAAATGTTTAAGAGCCATAGCACAGCTAAAGTAGCGCCACCCGAGAAAAAAAAGGCCTTTTAGGTTAAAGACTACAGAAAGCTACTGATTGTTGCCAAAAGCGGCCGTTTTTAGCAACAATCAGTACCTTTCTGTGGTCTTTAACCTAAAAGCTATACAACAGTGCCCTAAAAATACTAGGCTGTATTATCCAGGGGAATACTGTTTCACATTTTTGATATTTGCCTTAGTTTAGAAGATATTTATTTTTTTCTCGGGTGGCGCTACTTTAGCTGTGCTATGCCTCTTAACCAACACTAAATAAATGACTTTGTAGGTACGTTTTATTGACAAGAATTTTTATCTAATTGGATTCAATGAATTCTCGAAAAATAAAGCTTATCATCAAGGATGCTGATTCATACATCCTTCGGAAGCGCGTAATGAAAGCGTTGCATTGCGTGTGCCCTGCGCCGCGCCGCGCAGCTTCAGTAAAGCACCCCGCTGACACGCTGATGTATGGTGCTCGCTTTACAAATCAATTTATAACAGAAACTGCTACCGGTTTGAAAGTTCGCTTCATAATCTTAGTTATTACGTTTGCAGTACCTACTGTCCATATTACCTCTATGGCTGCACCTGCACCTATGATCATGCCCTTCTAAAGAGTTTTACTAAAAATGGTCGATCAGATGTGATGCAACTGCAACTCTTCTCAATACTTCTCGTCTCGACTTGTGAAAAAGAAAAACTTGCATTACATGCTATTGTATGTAACCTTTACATAGACTCAAGATTAACCACTACTACTAAACATTTCTTTCTACTGACATCTTAACACAAATCTCTGGTATGATAATTTTATTATGACGAAAGCTTATCGAAAGGTTTCAAGTACCTACCTCACCATCTCGAAGTCGGCCTTACTTAGTTGGACAGTTTGTCCTAAGAAAATGTATTCGTCACCCAACTTCTAGCGTTCCTATAATTTGCGTATAATATCAGTCTAAGATGATCTATCAAGAAACTAAGTAAATCAAAGTTCTTCGAGGGTTTTACAGCGTTGATCGAAGTATACAGCTTAGGCCATAAATTCTACTAGTGCCACCTACATCTGTCTATAATACCAGAAAAGCGACCTCTAGGGAATCTCAAAAGGACCGACGAGCTAATTTTATTTATTCCTTCGACTGCTGTGCGGCGCAAGCAGCTGCTAGCTGCTAGGAGAACGAGAGCGAACCATCCGAACCGAGCATGCAGCCATCTCTTTCTGCCCTTGGCACATGAAGGCAATCTTTCTAATTTATTCATATTATTCATTCTTAGCGGCGGTTTCCAACCTTTCTGTTCTTATTGTAGTGAGTTAAGGCACATTTTCGCAAGATCTATGATAAGTAAAACGGACGACCAAAAATATAACGTTAGTAAACGCTGAGACACGCGCGTAGCCTGTGGCCCGTCACGCACGTTATTTGTTCTATTTATCAGTTTTTAGGTTAAAACAAAATATACCATTTACTAACGAATAGTACGTTACTTAGTTACTTACCTGTCTTGTCAACGATGAGTTTTGCAGATAAAGATAATATTAATTTGAAAAAGTTCGTAGAAGAAGTTCATAAAAGGCCAGTACTTTGGAATGTAAATTGCGCTGAATATAAAGAAAAGAAAAGACGCAAATTTGCATGGGACGAAATCTGCAGAGTGTTCCATGAAGATTATGACACCAAGAGCAACGTGGAAAAAAGTGGAATCTGTAAGTTTTTAATTTTCACACAGCTAAATTATTTAGTACCACAGTGGTCGTCACAATTTTTTTGTCATGGGCCACCTAAGACAAATTGGGGTACTCCGGGCCACACACTACATCATTTAAGATATGGATATTATTGTAAATTAGCAATGCTGGTAGGCAAAGTAATTTTTTGGCTTCTTTGGGAATAATGCGATCCTCGTTGCGTATTTCAAGTGAGTAGTAGTAAGGCGATATCGATGTTAGATTTCAAAAAGTTCATTTTTGAAAAAAAAGCTTCGCAGAGTCGGTAAGTCAGAAAAAATAATTCACAGTCTTGGATAGATTTGTAGGTAAAGTTGGTCTCTTGCGCCCTAGACTTAATTACTAAAGAACCAAGAGCTATTTTGCAATACAAAAAAACCGCCGCTGTAGGATATGTACTAGACATACTTCTCGGAAATTCTATGTCTTACTACTTACTTTATATGATGTGCGATGAATCAAGCTTTGATTTAAAGCAAAGCCTATCAGTAGGTCCTTTATTAAATTTGCATAAAAACGGCCGAAGGGCCGCATGCGGCCCGCGGGCCGCAGATGACGACCACTGATCTAGTAGGTACCTAATCTAGGTCTTTAGATATTTTATAAGAAAGAACTACCTACCTATACCTAGCCTTACTACCTACTTGTATAAGGATTTCCTGGATAATATGTTAAAATTTACCTTTATTATCCGTTGCAGCATTTACAATGTCCTCAAAGTGGAGGAATGTCCGAGACAACTACATGCGCGTACATCGTAACGCAAGCACTAAAAAAAAGAAAAACAACCGAAAGCCTTATGTTCATGGAAACCTTCTTCACTTTTTGGATCAAATTGTAGAAGACCGGTATAAGCGCAACCCCAAAGATACTGAGTGTAGTACAGAAGATGAAAATGAAAACTTGAATACCATCGAAAGCGAAGAGGTTGACATCAAATCGGAAGATACAATCGATCATGTGTTGAATGATTATTACGAGGAACCAGAACCATCTGAACAAACACAAACACCCAGAAATAATGATGAAGATGACGATATGGCTTTCTATAGATCAACCTTGCCCATGGTTAGAAATATGTCACAGGAACAGAAAATAGAATTTAGAATTCAAGTTATGAATCTAATACAGAATTGTTTAAATAAGAATAATAATAGTTCCTAAAGAAGTTAGTTACCAATAATGAGCTTTTCTTTTTACTAAACTTTTGTTTAAAAAAAATTGTACACAATACTGCCAGTGCCATCTACGTTACTGAAAACAAACCATAGCTGTCAATTTTCTCTTTCGGTAACAGCATCGAATGAAGCTACAAACAACTAAGAACTTCCGACATTCGTAGCATTTTAATAAATCATCAGCTAGATGGCAGCACAGACAGTTAATTTTTTTAATCTAGCATTTTACATGAGCTCTACATTATGGAAGAGGTCCCTACTTGCAGCCTTCTCAGCCTTAATTAAACATTGATAAAATATGAAAAATAAGTAGTTGATTTTAGAAAAAAATATGCTAATATAGGTAAGTTGTACTCTAATCTAAAACAAACTACAAAACACTAAAACTTCTCAGGTGCTATGAACTTCAAAAAGTTAATCTGAAGTTTACACAAATATAGGTAGATATTGATAAGATAATTAATCGAAGAGTTACAATAAGTTTCAGAAATTAATCAAAAATCTCTTCCATATCCTTAGTAGCGATAGATGTACTGCAAACATCAGGCGAGTCCTGGCTGGCATTATTCGAGGCTTTGTTTATGTGGGTTGCTGCAAGCAGCAGGCAGGTAACAGATGGGGCCGACTGGTAGACGGTAGTCTCTGTCTGCAGCTGCTCAGCACACAGTGCCAGAGAGAGAGAGTCGAGGCGCTCGCGTCACTGAGCAAACAAGGCGCAGCCTTCCGATTCTCGAAGCACTCGACGAGTTGGAACGAACAACCGGCGCCATTACTCCAAACGAATCCGCACGAACGTGACTGTGTCTACATTTTGCTTGTTTTTCATCATCGATCGCGCTAGGACATCCTTTCTGCGCAGTGTAAGGTAAGTGACAGTTTCCTTTGTTCAGTATCGATTGTTTCAGCCACTTTTTCTTCTTTTTAGGGTCTAAAATCTTTAAGTGGACAGGCAAGCTTTCTCACTTATTTATGCAAAGAATTTACCGAGGGCGATATATGCATAGGTGAGTCGGAGGCTCGTTGCGAGGTGCGCCGCTGCCTGCCGCCTGCGCACTCATGTCTACTTATAAAACCATGTGACGTTTGAGAAACTTGGATGCAAGTTTAATATATGTGTTCAGTTCAATGCTCAGTGTTTCCTTGTGTGTCTTGGATGGACTGTGATCTGTGCTGCGCGTGGTGTTTTGTTCGTGAAGTTAAAGAACTACAATACAGTGCCAGTGTCTTTTGTGCTCTAAATGACGATGATCAAGTAAAGTGAGTGACGCACCGAACTCTACCTGAGCAGGTAGAGTCACCTAACTCGCTCTACATTCATCATAATGTGACGATAGTCACGCGTATTTTGTATAGGTATTAAACAGAAAGGAAAGTCTTAATAAGCAAAGTAGCGTTTAAAAGATGATTTGTATGCTGTTTTTTTTATGATTTCTGTTTGCTTATTGCCAAAACCTGTCTTAAAGTACGGCTAGGTGATCGTTTAATTAGCAATTCAAGAGTGCTTTTCTTGTGGGTTTATTGTATAATGTACTTACTTATTAAAATAAAAAAATATTCATTGAAGAACACATACAAGACGAAGGTAGATCATCACAATACACCTAATACCTACAGTGGCGGACACGGTCGGTGTAACACTTCCGGTGTTTCTGTATTTCAAAATAGCTCTTGTTCTTTGGTAATACAGTCTAAGGCTGACAAAACCATAGACAAATCTGTTACGGCCTCCTAGTCCGCTACTGTACAACCACTCACTGTTTATAATTATTTTCTTTCATGTAATTGCAATTTGATACGATTGCACCTCGTGATATCTACAAATCTATTATATCTTGTAGTAAGATACTGAAAATAAAAAAAAAAATTTTGGATGATTGGCGTCAAGGTCTAAACAAAAAATCTTATTTTACTAGCAAAATCGACAAAGCGCACTTATAAAAAAAATCTATCTTGAAATACTTACTATCTATCTTGGCTTAAGTAGGTGCTATGTAGTGTGATTAAAATTTGTGTATTATATTTGCTGTACGTGGTTACAAATTACATTTAAAATTATAAAATACCCAATATACATATACTTAAAAAAACAATAATTTAATACTTATTGCTCCTGCAACAAATACTTACTATACAACGTCAAAGAAAAATAGTGGAAAAAGTTAAAATAGTCCTTGTTGAGTGGAAATAGAAAAGTTCACCAAGAAACTGATAAAAATAAAGTTATATTACGTAATGATTTTAGACTGTAATAGCAACCTTTGCTAACTAGCTTGTAATGTTGAATCAAGTTTGATTTATAACTCGTAATTGACGTAGGTACAACGAGTCTGTCTGGCTGGATGCAATGCGGCCTGCCATTGAGCGCAACGCAGCATCTGTTAACTGGAGCAATTTGCTGATACTAATAACAACAATCAATCGACATTGGCGACCGTGCCGCGGTTGGTTGGCTGGCATGGCACGGCAAAAACGAGACTGTCTGCTTTGTGCCCGGCTGCTTCCAGCAAAAACATTGTCATCCGTTCCTTTGTGACTTGCCCGTCTAGCGTGTCCATATTGCCTGAGATTCTGTTGTCTCCATCATCTCCACCTAACTTTTTACTGCTAAACTGTTTCATTTACTTTTTGTTTCTAAAGATGAGCTAAATTGCTGTTGCTGCTTGTACGAAGTAGGTATTGTTGTTGCTTGCAACCAATTTTGAATATTATACTTCGTAGGAGTAGAAACATAAATCTTTGAGACAGTTTTATTATCTGTTCCATTATTACGTTTGGGTTGAATGTTTTAATGTCGCTTCATGGTGTTTTGTGTTTCCAAAAACGTAATAGAAAAGAATAAAAACATAATTTTAAAGTAACTGTGATTGACACAACATAAATTCATACTTTTGCCTTTTCACTTGATGAAGACTGATGATTTTGATAGTATTCGATTTCTTAGAACCCTGTCGAACATTCTAGAGATTTTCCACGGCGGGCAGGTCGGCAAACCCTTTAACGTGGTCGCAATGCGCCCGCGCAGTGCAGTATTTAAAGGAATCCGTTTAAAACTCCTGGCGGATGTGCGCGCGTGCAAATACTCGGCTCGTTGCTTTACAGTTATTAAGTCCAGCTGCTACATCACTATTGAACGCTTGTAAATAATAACTTTTGCACGGATTGGTTGGTTGGTCACACAGTCGATGTTAATGTTTTGTTAGTTTTACGTATGATTTGCCGAGACGTCGAGGTTTTATAATTTGGTGTTAATTTTAGATGCAATTTTTAGCAATGGCTGGTTGACTTTGTCATGATGATGGTTTTCTTGATTTTACTAACAGTAAAATGACAATAGAAACAACATAAAACTAACTGAAAAAAATGTTTATAGATCTATTTTCCTTTATCTGTCTGATTTGCTCTTGCTATAACTATCTCCCTTTCTTCGATAATAATATTTGTTCTGCTATCTGTCACAAAGACACACTTGTTGATGATTTTTATAGATGGTAAACTAACCTTTTATGATTTAGGCCCTCAACTTACCTTCTAGCTCTAGCTTTGATAATAGGGTCTAGCTCCGGGTTAGGTTATTCTATTTTTTTTTTGCTTCAGCATCATTCAATGCCATTCTAGCATGGATTGATTAATCAAATAAGCACTGTCGTTATTTTCCTTGTGACCTCAATACCTTTGAGGAAAGTTTGAAGAATCTTAAAATTACCTTAAGCAAGATGGTAACTTGAAACTAACAAAGACAGTAATGAAAGTTGTCTGATAAGACGTAAACCACACCAAATGTTGAATCTATCGCTGTCCTCGATCAATCAAGCACCTAATTTGTAGACCAAGACAACAAAGAGAGAGACAACATGAGTGTGATGACATTGTTCGGTAAATCCATCTCCACTGCCGCTATCGCATCGGAATTTGGTCAACAAACAATGAGTATAGAGCAAACTGGGTAGGTTTTCGATGGAAAACATGTTTTTTTAATCCACACTAAATCATGAGCGTACCCTAGTAGATAACACAGAAACGTTCAAACAGCTAATTAGCCTCAATAGCCTGAATCAACACCTTTTAACAAGTAGCAAAAAATCTTGTTTCTAATTTGTTCAACATCCGTGAGGGGCGTCGAGCAAATCACAGTTCTATTGTCCTCTAATTAAATGAACGTCAACTACTTAAAGTATTACTATCCTAGTTAATAAACGTTTCGAGGAATCGATCACTATAAAAGTGACGAATCTCCATGAATTCTTAGTTTCGTACAAATATCTGTAGCATGATCGGTTGTTCAATCAGAGTGGGTAACGTATCTATAGTGTGGTTTGTAAACCAGTATCAAATTATGACCTCAATATTACTCCTCATTGATTTTTAAATTTATCTATTATAAATGTTTGAGCACCCGCTCGCTGTTGTTCGCCGCATACCTTTGTAAAGCAACTAAATTGAAAACGACTCTCTGAATGGAGAGTCGGTGAACCGTCTCGGACTAAATTCTTAATTTTAAACTTGCCAGCGTTATCATCAGTGGGCGTGTGTTTTCATTACTATATCGAGTATGTCGGTAGCAATAAGTAGTTAAGTCAACATAAAGCAAATGTTGGCAAGGCTACCTGTCCATACTTTAATTTTTGTACTATCACGTCACAAAAGACATATTTTTATCAGCAGTAAATCACCGCTCAGTGACAAGATTTCAATAATATCTTATTCACTCGTTTTAAAATGTAAAATATTCATTCTAAAAATATTCATCACATATGTAGGATGGAGGAATAACTTTTATGACTTCATGTCACTAACCTCTTCACAGGTACTCATACGCTACATAGATAAACTAAGTACTTTGTTTCTACTTTCTTAATTTCCTTTTCTTAGTAGATTAAACAGTCTCCTTAGTGATATTCTACAATTTGATTTATTAGACATAAAATAAGGTATGGTTACAAACATTGTCTCCTAAACTGCGGGCCCTGAGCCGAGAGATAACAGGCCACAGCCAGTATAACGGGAAGTCTGCTGGAGTGTTCTCACTTGCCAGTTTATCGGTCAGAGATCGAACAGTTACTTTATTGTTTCCTTTTGAAACTTTTGTAGTTAAGACGCTTTTAAGACGTTTATATTTATCTTCACTAAACAAGGTGTGTGTTTAAAAAACTTATACATAAGTATAAGTTTAAGTGGTATAAACCACTAATTATTTAAATTTTTGTCTCTTTATTATTCTAATTATTAGAATAACATGTGTTCACTGGCTATTTTTATCTTTTACTTGGCATATTTTATCGTGTATCAGTTTTGTTTTGCCTGATATTACCTAGCTTAGACAAATTATGTAAACATAACCAATTGCGTTCAAATCTGTGTGACTTGTAATTGACTGCCCTTGATTATTTACACTAAATACTTTAAACTTAATACATTAAAAAGTCCGACGACGGACAGTAGGATTAGAGTCACGTCAATGGGCGTCGTTAACATAATCTTGCAGACGTGATATTCTTCTTAATCATTCATCTGTCGTGTCAATGATTATTATCATTCCAAACTAAACGTCTAATAAATTTAACTTTCAATTATTCGACTATATTTCCTCAACATTTAAATTCTTCTGATCAGCGCTCAGCTACTAAATTAAACCAATATCATTAGATTAGTAAAAACATCTTCCATCTGCTTTCAAGGCTGCAGTTATAAATCAATGTGGCGAAACAAATTACAAGCAATTGTTTTAGAATTATTTCATTCAAATCATGCGCAGGCGTCTGGTGCGGTGGACTCGTGGATGGATCAAATTGGCGAGCCGATTCTAATACCATAACTATGGCGCCGTGGACTTGATTTATACCGATCTATGCGCCGTGCCATATTTACAATAAAGCGATGGCGCTACAACCTTTCTTAGATTATTCAGAGCAAAAAGATTTATCGTTTTATGCTTTGATTATTGTTGTATTATGCATGATAAGTAATATTCCGTCATTGATGCTAATTATTCGCATACTAACTAGGTACTATCATCTGCTTGAATAACAATTTAATGTATGGTGCCTACTCACAGAACTATGTATTCATACCGAAAAAGCCATAAGTTCTCATGTTGGGCCTCAAAATAAAAAAAAATAACAAAATGTACTTACTTACCTAAATATACTTAAATAAAATTAGTTTTGGGTAATTCATTATGTTAAAATTGTAGCGCCACCTTTCTTCTTTTCACCTTAAAATTGCGTAAAATGCGTGGTAAATCGTTCTACCCATGCAACGCATCACAACACTACTAAGATTTCATTATCCTTTATGTTATCTTCTTTGGCATTATTGAGAGGTCGTTATTAGTTACTGGCGACACCAAACAATGAGCTGGCATGCCCTTTTCCTAAGCAAGAAACGACATTTTGTAGCACATAAAATTTCTAAATATCCATTCTGGTCAAAACTTTCTCTTATCCAATACTTCCCATAACAGCCGAGCGGGTCCCTCAGTACCTACAAAGCCCAGTCGTCGTCGAACCGCTCTCAGTGAAGAAACATATAGGAATCAGGTCAATGTCCCAACCTTTACTGCTTTATTGCTATCACATTTTATTATTTCTATCCGAATCTAGGGCTGCCTACTTCTACTACTAAAGAAATATAGGGCGTGTAGCATAGAGCATCCACGTACTCAGATTTCATTGCAAAAATCAAGCCAAATTAGTGCCCTAAATCAATATATATAAAACTCTTCCGTTACTGACTGACTGACTGACTGACAGACAACGCAGAGCCAAAACTACTGGGCGTAGTGGGCTGAAATTTTGCATGTAGGTTCCTTTAGAAGTGTAGGTGAGCACTAAGAAAGGATTTCCCAAAATTCCCATGGGAACGGGAAAAAACGGGATTTTTGTGTTTATAAGAAAACTACGCGAGTGAAACCGCGGGGCAGCCTCTAGTAAACTTTATAAACTGAATCAGAAAGCAGTCATCATAAAGTTAGTGAAACTTACTCTAGCGTCTATAGCTATAATCGCATTGGGCGCAATTTATAAACTAGGCCTAAAACTCTCATCAATTCTTCTCATATTTTGATGAAATTCAGAGCTAAAATATTCTAAAAGTTTTAAGTATTTTTTGTTTGTACTAATTTGTTGGGCAGTTAACTGACTTAACTGGTTGAACTAGCCAGTCAAATGAGGCCCTAGGCCGTTAATTAAATGACGGCAGTCAAAAAAACGAAATGAATGTGAACTTAACATAATGTATTCTGGAACTAAACTGAGATTACTAAAAGTACAGTAAATAGGGCATTTACGCAGAGACGACGACGAAGAAGTGACAAAGCGATGGCTGACTGGTCACATTGTCTGCACTCTAAATGGCGCGACATTAAAAAAAACTTATAGTAAATGTACAAAATGACGGAAATGTTTAGCACGAGGTGACGTCACTACGACCAAATACAGAAACGAAGAAAATACCAATTTCTTGCACAGAAAAATACTCTGCATTAAGTTCCACAATATACCAGTAAATATGTGATTGATTCTCAAAATATGTAAAAATAACCTTTAATGTATTTTAAATTAAACATAGATAAAATTAATATACTTACTTAAGTTTAATTAAGTATTAAGCAAATAAACTTCATTATCGACATAAACTTTGAAATTCAAATTGTCTCTGTAGACCGGTCTGACGAGTGATGCTCAGCTCGCAGATGCGCCGCCACCTGTGACGGTGACCACCTGGCTTCAGATGAAAACAATTGAGGGTTTTGCAAAGTTTGAAACTGTGATCTTAGCTTAGAATCTGTTACGCGTTAATTACTCGTTCGTAAGTAGATAATTAGAGGACACTCTGCTGTTTAAACAGAGCGTGAAACTACAACAATTAAAGAATCATTGCCATGACTAAGGTAAATTAGTGTCATGTCGTATGTACTACTGACGCAGACATCAAATCGAGATACTTAGCTAAATCGATGCAACATACCATAACGATTCTGCAAAATAATATATAGGTACTTATATTTCAATAACAAATTTGATTGTAATAAGAGTTTATCTAACTTAGCGGGTATTTTTTTATCCTTTTTTTTTCTAAAATAGAATTAATAATAATATTCATGTTAGAAGTAATTAAACTTTTTATACTAACATGTGATATAGGTAGTGATCACGACAACAATCACGACCATCTGGTGTGATAAGAAACTATTTTTCTTTTCACATTTTATTGCTTTAACTGACAATGACTCAATTCTTTCATATCCATCAAATAAATAAGAAGAGATAAGATGCAAATCGTAACAAAGAAACAGATAAACTAAGGTCATTCAAAATGCATTAGGAATTAATATCTTGCACGTTGTAGAGATTAACGCCTGTCACTCAGTAGTCATTAGGTAAAGTTTTAAGAAAATAAATTAACCTTTTAACCGCCAAGCACTTGATATGAAGTAGTCACAAAGTTCTCCCACCACGCCAAGCACTTCTCTGGAAGTAGCTTACATTTTTACATTTTATGACCCAACTATATGTTCTAAAGAGAAAAATCCAATTGGATACTGTTCTTGAAGCTTCTATGAAGTAATTCATGTTAACAGATTTTGTGAAAAGTAAATAAACTTAGAATAATAAGACGATAAACTTTAAGAAACTTTCAAATGAAAAATAGTGTGCTCTCCCACGCCAAGTACTTTACTGGAAGTGGTCTAGTGTTGTGACATTACTCGGGATTTTCGATGATTCCTAACAAATATATTTTTTAAATTATTATAACTATACACTTTTTCAACCATCTCATAACGTGTACGCATAGTGCGGACTGGAATAATATAATTTCTATTAGAATTTACTATTGATTCCTTTATTGTAGACATTACACATCCTCGCCTTTGAAAATGTCGACAACAATTAATAAGGTAGGCGGGCGGCTCTAGCGTAGCAACCCGTTCATCAGTTGTTTGATATATCCCGTACGCCAAGCACTTGAGGTGAAGTGCTGCTGTGACGTCACATACGCAAGGCAAGTTTTTTAGTGCTGTGCTAAAGAGTGGACATTTTGGTACATTGTGTCTAGACTGTTGGTACGCTCAGCGTAAAAAATAGTGAAAGTACATCTACAGATGAATTGCGCTGCGCATTTTCCAATGGTTCTAATTAGAAACTAATAAAATATTGTTGAATTGAATTAAGTCAGTTTGGATTTGGTCGTAAAAGTACCTACCTACTAATACTACGTTTACTTCGAAACGTGTACACTTAGATCTACAAATGGTCATCACAGATTTTTTACAAACATCCATACATAGCTGGGTAAACGCTTAAATAGACACCATATAATTGAATATTATACTATAGAACAAAATCACGTCTTTTATAAAAGCTTTCAACATTTTAAACGGTATTCACAAAGTAATAGGAAATACCCAGCAAAACTAAAAAAATAATATTGGCAATTTATTCCATAAATGGATTTGATTTGTTTGCTAAAGCTTTAGGTAGCAGTGCTCAGAGACAAATAGATGTCGCATTATGTTGTCTTTGTGTGTAAGGTATGTTGGAAAGGCACCCCGCCTATGCGTTTATGCTAAAACAAAAGCGTCGATTCCAGGTAAGAATACTCTGCAAAAAACCCTTTACAAAAATGTGATTTATGACTTTGTTTACCTTAAAAGTTATTCTTTCCCACGGCTTCTACTACTGGAATACAGATTTGCAGAGAACCATTGGGACCTTACCTCATAAGTTGTTTTTTTTGAACTAGTTAAAAGTTCATTAAAAAAAACTCTACAACATATATTTGTTTACGTATGTAAATGACATACTTAAGAAAATTCCTGATGAAAATTAAAAAATCTCTTTGATGAAGTGTAGCGAGGTTGTAAAAAGAGACTTTATAGTATTTTACAATTATTTGTAATTTTTAATTTAAATGTTATTTATGTCCTTAAAAATTAAAACAACCTTTGATTTTACATAGTTCTTTATAATGACGTTTTGGATACGATGTTATCTATGATTGATTTATGGCAATGGTCGAGGGACGAACAGCTACAAACATAAATTATATTAATTTTTAGATTTTAAATTTATAGAAAGTATAGTTTTAATTTTGTACATATTTGTATTTGAATCTTATTCTTGAATCACTATCTATTTAAAAAAAAACCGCATCGAAATCCGTTGCATAATTTTAAAGATTTAAATACGATTAAATAAAAGATTAAAAAATATAGTACAAAAAAACTATCGACTCTGTGATTAACAACCCTTTAACGAGATCGAACTTCGCAGTTTTTGTGTCTCTCCAGCGCCGAGTACTTGATATGAAGTAGTTAGTGACGTGCCACCGCTTTAGTTTGTTATATAATTCAGTTGAAAGTAATCAGACAAAACTCCATAAAAGCAAATTCTAATTGGGTTCTAGCATTACAAAAGTTTAAAAAACGGGAAAATGTTTAGCTTTTCGTATATTAATCACTCCATTGTTTATTTATCTCACATAAAAATTTTGGTTGATTTTGTGTGTCGATTGAATTTTGCAATCACTAATGTTTTTGAAGGTAAAATGCCTTGGCGTGGGGGAGCAACCTTCGTTTATTTCCTGCGGCGCCGAAAAGGTTAATAATTCATGAGATTTTATTTAAAGCAAGCTGAAAGTGATTTTTCACAGTTATGTGAAATCGTACAGAAACCGATTCTTAAAATAATTTAACTTTGCTACGTCAAATATATCATTTAACGTAGCAAAGTTTTGTCAAAAACGCGCTTTACGATTTTATCAACTTTGGATTGAGTATCAATCTTGGATCGAACAGACCATATAATAAAATAACAGTTAAATTCATACAGTTACCAACACTAACTTCATTCTAATCTTATTAAAAAACTAAATACTAAAACGAAGGAAAGTACGTTTAGGTGAATAAGTACATGCTAAACTGACAAAGATCATCGTAGTGCCTGAACGTGTTGTTGACACACCGTTGATAGCGATAAGCTATCAGTAGACACTTATCTACTATCAGCCGTGTTTGAGGTTAATATTGTTTTTATGGAACTACCAATGGTGCGGAGCACCCAGCCCGTTTAATAACAACAACCTTTAAAACAATTCAAATGTAGAGCTCTTTTTTAAACCTGAAACAGAACACGATACCTAAGCTTGTTAATTCAACACTGTTATTAAATGGGTACTCATCTTATATTTAAATTACTCAGATAGAATGCAGAATAAGATATGACCATTATGACCAAACCAAATTGAGACCTAACCTTAAAACATATTGTAAGAAATATAAAAATAATAGTAAGAAAAAAATAGTTTCCGGTGAAATATAAAAGTAATGAAGCATTTTATGAATACTGTTCTGAGTTTGACTAAAGATGGCTGTTTCATTACTTCATTAAAAGTGCTTTATTTAATACAATAATGTTAAAATACTTACTAATGAAACGAATATTATAAATAAAAGACTTAAGAAATATGATATATAATTAAAATAAGAAAGTTATTAAATATGATGAATAATGTTTATTATTTAAAAGAAGGACTTGTAAATGTAAGAAGTAACAGGATGTAAAGATTAGAGCGGATTGAGGGGTTAGAATGATGACGTTTGGAAAAAAGGGGTTACTGTGAAAATAAAAAGAGGAAATATTGGAATTGTAACAATAAATGTGGAACATGAACTATAAATGACTGTGGTTTACTTTTGGGATACTGGATTATCTTAATATCAGAAGTGCAACAAACCCAAGTCCACTAAGTATACCAATTCGGCGGGTGATGTGGAAATGAAATTATATAGTCACACAGGTATAAATGGAAGGCAGCTGGGCTGGATACCATTACCACAACCAGCCAGCACAGCGGATAACAAAACGACAGGTTATACAGAATGCTGGTTTGGTTATGTGAAATGCTCTTGCTTTTGCTAGACACCATGATGATGACCGCTGTTTTATACCACTATGTATGTACCTACTCAGTCTTATAATCAAGACCAGGAGCACCAGTATAGCAAAAATGGATATTGATTGCATAGAAACGATGGCTGTGGACGAGAGAGGCCGAAAATGTCTTCCTGCTGGCGTCAACTCTCGCCTCAAAAAAAAAAAAAAAAAACGGTGAGCACACACATATACCAAGTTATGTTTTTAAACTATTATACTTTCCCTAACCAATTTCAATATTTGTTTTCGGTTAACGAACGCGTCACCGTCGCCGTCGCTGCTGCCGGCCAGAGCTGCAGTATCAGAGCGTTCTGGCGAGGTGTGGGGTAGCTCGTCTTTGCAGTGGGAGCGCAGACGCCTTGAGACCGGCAACTTCTGGCGTGCGTGCGTCAGCACGTCCCTCTTGCTATTTATTCAGCTTTGGTAAGGTATCTGTAGCACATTCTGATGCTGCCCTCCAATGTGACCCTGGCTCGGTGCCAGAACACAAACTCACAATCACAGGTTATGTACATCAAGTAAATAAGTATTAATACATGTCTAATGAGCATGCAGCTCACTAACTAGGCATACTAAATTAATATCAACGGATTTCTATAAGTTCTCAAGGAAATAGATGTCATAGAAACATTGAGTATACAGTAAAATAATAATAAAAATAAGTGTAATGGACAGGGACGGCCTTAAAACTTAATGAATAAATACTTTATGGTATTGACATTTACAAGTTTTATATCAGTAAGGTACCTACCAAAAGACTATCATAATGCTGAAAAGAGATTTCTTCCAGGCAGGCAACTTGTTTAATAAAATATGTTTTGTCTTTGAAGAGAATTGTGTTATTGCCATTGAATGAACCATTTGGCAAGATTTTGAATGTTTCTTGAAGTGATTTGTGACTAATTACATGAGTAAACATGTTTGTTTGGTAATAATAATGGAAATTTAAATGCTTGAATGCAAAATAAAAATAGTTTAGTCAATATTATGATGAAATATATATTTATTAACTAACTTAAAAAAAAAAAAAAAAAGAAGAGGTTCTCAATTTGGCCGGTATGTATGAATGTTTGTCCGCGATTTAGCTGAAACCGATTAAATGTGGTTGTGTCCGCTTATGGAATTATTGAACATGTGTAATATTAAAGGAAAAGAACAGCGGATGTCCAAAATCATGGAATTCAGGAATGGATAAATTAACAAGTTAATTCTCAGGTAGATTTTGTGAACCAGAAGATTTTATTTTATTTATTCTTAAAAGATTTAAGCGACAAACTTAGGATTTGAATAAGTTCACAGGGATATTTAAGTGAAGATTGTTGAAACTTTCAAGCTTTAACTTGAATGGTAAACAAAAGGGACACTTAGTAGCAAATACTGAAAACCTACAAATAAATTTAGTGTTTTTGTAATCTTTGGAGACACAAATCAACAGAATGTTTTATAAATAGTTTGTTTATAAATACTGAGAAAACCTAACTTATATATATAATTTTAATAATATTTAATAATAATGTGTTTGTTCTAATAAAGGAAAAGATACCTAATAAAAATCATGTCAACTCAAACTAAACCTTATGAAGGTTAGGAAAAATCATAAACGGATCCTTAAAACTGAATAGATATAGACGGCTCTACCACAAAAAGAAGTAAACCGGGTCTAAATCACTAGACTAGGTTTAAATCACTAGTTCGTCATACAAATTGGCGATTTTAGACCGGTCTAACTTTTTTGTGGTAAGGGGGAACAAATGATGATATTTCTGAAAATGAAATGAAAAAATAAAAATTTATTTATTGGCATGCTTTCTTAACCTAGAATATAAAAAAAACATAGTTTAAATAAAAGCATGCATTAGCCTTAGTAAAATGAATAACATAAAATTTGCTTAGTAAGGGCCACTCACTAGGCTAGGCCTGTATCGAGAGCCCTATTTCTGTAAAATAATTTATGATTTTAAGCCCTGTTACAGTAAACATTAAAATATATTGAAATTAGAATCTTACTAAGATTGTAATTAAAAGAAATTAAGTGCAGATATAGAAAATAATAATAATAATAGTAAAAATAATAATTCAAAGTATTAAGTGTGATATTATGTCCAAATATGAATTAGTAAAATAAGTAGATTAAATTAGAAATTATGTTATAAAATTAAAATTATAGAGAATAGTCAATTAATTACCCTATATACGGCGAGACTTACACGGGAGACACAAGCTCTCTGTCTGGTCGTAGGTTAGACTTTTTAAGTATTTAAGAAGGGGGCGAATACTAAATATTTTACATCCATTCATTCATTTCATTCATGAAACTGAATTTATCTAGCTGATTTACCATGAAAAGTTAATACAAAGACGCAGTAGTGTGATGAAGTTCTCACAGAAATAAAAAAAAAAAAAAAAAAAAAAAAAGTATAAGTACAAGTATCAAATCACACTGCTACATCACAGTACAAGGATCAAATCACATGTAAAGTACCTATAGAAAAGTATAGACAACTTAAATATAATATTGGGGCCAAAGTGAATTTTTATTTTAAAATACCTATATTGTACAGTCCAATTCTATACACACAGACAAAGGTTTTGGCATTAATATTACAGTCTAGGGCACGAATTGGCCCTACTTGAAAACGTTACAGCAGATAATGTTGTTGATTCATCTGGGTACAAGTTGAGAAAAACTGTATGGTATATGGAGAATGAGATTTTATTGAAAGTTACAGCTTGGCAACGGTGTCTTAAAACGGAACCATTTTTATCTTAGGTTAGAAAATCTAATAATAAAAAAAAATTAAAAAAAAAATAAAAAATAAAAAAAAATAAAAAAAAGTCAGTTGTAAAGAAACAGATAATGAATCTGTAGATTTTTGATTTTGACCAACGTTGGGCTTAAATTGTGTTTTATATTAAGAGAAAAATTAGAAAAAGATTTATTACTTCACATACAAAGTGGCGCCCCATTATTTTCTAGTTATCTGTGCCAAGCTGTAGGGAATGTAATATTGTAAAATGATGGGCAGGAAATATTACGACCTCTTAAGGGGATAAATAGATCTATAATTAATTATTTTATCTTTAATTACTATACTGCTATTGCAAATTAACGTAATTTAATCGAAAACGCTAGTAAAATATGCGTATTTTATGGTGATTTACATAAATTACGGTAAAAATAACTACTTCTTGGTATATATATTTCAAAAAAAAAGAAAAAAAGACCTTTATTTTTTATAATTAGGATGTTAAAAATAATTATAAACGAGAACACAGTTAAGTTTACACTTAACAGAAATTTACACATTTTATAAGAATCTGGTAGCCTTTTAAAATTTATAAACAGAATTTCTAGAACGATAATAAAATGTGGTATTTATATTAGCGCTGGATAATTTACATATAATATATAATGATACAAATTCTAAACAATTTGAAATATTATAAAGTATTAATTATAAGAATAAAAAAAAAAAAAAAAAAAGAATAAAATTACTGTTCTCTTGTACTATTCCACTACTCAAGTGGATAGGAGCGTTGCCATTTCTAACGGCAGTCATTCGTGCGTCATCGGGCCGGCTGGTTTGCCTGTTGGCGATAACGCAGTGATCATCCCATCAGTGGGGCAATCGTTACCGTTGATGCGCATTATCGATGTTTAGAATTTTGTAATATGATTTACAGGAAGGTGAAACCAAACTATTGTAATGAGCACGAATTCTTATTTAATAAAAAAAAAATAAAAAAAAAAAAGATAGTTGAAGACGCTCGCTGTGTAAAAGGCTGTTTGAATGTCGAGCAAGAAGATTCTTGTTTAGCGATTTTGATACATGATCAGCGACACTGTCGAACTATCGTTGTTTGCTGAACTGACTGTCGAATGCCCTGTCCTGAAACCGAATTGTTCCTTAGGAATAATTGTCGACCATTATAGCAATTCTACCAACTAGGTGGTTCAAAAAAAAAAAAAAAAATTTATATATATCTTTAAGAAAAGCAAAAGGGATTTCGCAAAGATAAATTCACAACTCTAGCAAGCATTGTTCGAATATTAGTACATATATATTTATGCTTGGTACAAAATAAACATTCAAGTTAAAGACATAGAACATGTTAATAACATATGCATTATTACATAGATACTCATAATAATTGGAAATTATTATGTACAACATGTTTTATATTTTTGTGGCTTTTGTATTTGTTTTTACCAAGCAGGAACTACAGTTAAAACATTTTTGTAAAATTATATTTGTACACCTACCATTGTAGTAAGCTAAATAAATATATTTAATATTCAGTATTAAATAAATGGTGGGTACGCGCGCGAGCAAATACTCGTAATATAGTTGCGTTCGTGCGTATTCCGTACGACCGCATTGCCAATTCTTTGTAATTTATTGGCTTATGCTGACGTCGGAGCACTGCGACTAGGATCATTTTTCTTGGAAGTAGTTTAATTCGATTTTATCTTACCAAATTTTATCGTGAAATATCCTATTATTAGATATTTATTTATTTACGAAACAAAGTCGTTATAAATGAAAAAAAAAAAAAAAAAAAAAAAAAAAATGTAGCATACACTGCAAGCTTTGTAGTTGTCGAAGACATGGCGAATACGATAGTCGAGAGATTTCAGAAATTTGTTTTGTATTTTCTCAATCTTATTAATATGTATATGATAGAAGGGGTTCCACACTAGACTGGCAAACTCCAAAACACTCCTAGCGAAGGTAAAATACAATGTTTTATAGGTACTGGCCAAATTAAAAGGTTTTCCCTTACTACGGGGTTTACTACTATACAACGGGGTTTCTGGTATAAGGGCGAATTAATTCAATAACTGTGCTATGTGGATTAAAACTTTATAACCCTTATAATGAAACATGCTTACACGTTGATGCGACCAAATATGAGCGATAGTACTACAAATAGTAATGTTACAGGCTTTCAAAAACGAATAGTATGGTTCAGTAGGAAAAGCCAGTAAGGTAAGTTCCACCATTTAAGTTTCAAGGTACCTAAATTCAAAAAGATGTTAAAAAAAGGATTATTTAGGTACATTATAGTTATAAAGTAATGTATAACAGTGATAATGTCGAGACTCAGCTGATCCCGCAGACAAACTGTTTAAACAGTTTTGTATATGTTTAATAAATAAATAATAAAGTTATGTCGATGAACAAAATAAATATGTTTTTATGCTAGAAATGATAAAAAAAAAAGTGAGAAATTTAATGATTAGAAAAATATTTGATTTACTCATATGTTAAAGTTGTAGTAAGAAGGCAGATGGGTAGTGTTGACAGATCCACTAACATCATGTCAAATGGCAGTGTTGATAGATCCACTCATATGTTAAAGTTGTAGTAAGAAGGCAGATGGGTAGTGTTGACAGATCCACTAACATCATGTCAAATGGCAGTGTTGATAGATCCACTCATATGTTAATGTTGTAGTAAGAAGGCTGATGGGTAGTGTTGACAGATACACTAACATCATGTCAAATGTCAGTGTTGATAGATCCACTCATATGATAAAGTTGTAGTAAGAAAGCTGATGGGTAGTGTTGACAGATCCACTAACATCATGTCAAATGGCAGTGTTGATAGATCCACTCATATGTTAATGTTGTAGTAAGAAGGCTGATGGGTAGTGTTGACAGATACACTAACATCATGTCAAATGTCAGTGTTGATAGATCCACTCATATGATAAAGTTGTAGTAAGAAAGCTGATGGGTAGTGTTGACGGATCCACTAATATCATGTCGAATGACAGTGTTGATAGATCCACTCATAATGTTAAAGTTGTTGAGAAGAATGATGGATAGTGTTGAACGCACTATCATTATGCCATGGTTGTAATAAATGTAAATGTAGTATTGTACCTATACTACGTCACATTATCAAAGTTGTTAAGAAAATATTGAATAGTGTATAACACACTATCATTAAGAGATGATTGTAATTAATGTTAATTTACCTACGTCAGATTATCAAAGTTGTTACAAAGACGGATGGATAGTGTTGTACGCGCACTATCATCTTGTTATGTTATATATTGATAGTAAAATACTTATAGTTTTGTTTAATTAAAACACAGTTTGTTTGATAATGGTGGAGATCCATTATCATCATATCGTTAAGAAGATAAGTTAAGAAGCTGTATGATAAGATGCTGATGAATAACTTTAAAGATTGACTACCTTATTAAATTATATTTCGTGGTTTCATTTTCGATATAAATCATTTCACTAGGTAGTCCTTTCACCTACAAGGCAACATTCGCACGTTCTTACAAATAACTATTAGTCGATCGATTTAATCGATATCGATTACTCGATTAATTTGAAATTTACCCATGCTCCCATCCCTACCACTCTACGCGCCCATCACTAGCAGCGTCCGCCAAGCCTGTCATTCTTTTTCCGTGCGAGGCAACGAAAGCACGCGTTCGGATCTTGTTCGCAAAAAATAAATTTTTCAAGATACCGAAAAGATCCTACGAATATTTAACAAAAAATTAAGTGAGTTACTTAAACTTTGATGGATTTCATTATCCTCATACTATTAATCGAGAGACAATGTCTAATGTTACGGTAAGTTCATCTGCTTACCTACCTTCAAAAAAAAAAAAAAAATATTTAGACAGAAATTTCGAATTGAAATTCTGCATAAACTTACATTTAAAAAGTGTAAAAGAAATATTTTTGCAAAGCCATAGATTCGAACAAGAACAAGGCTGCCATACTGCCATAGATTCCAATAGGAACGCGGCAAAATTTAAAACTGTACATCAGTTTTTATCATTAAATTAATTTTTTTTGTAAAGCCATAGATTCAAATATGAACCAGGCTACCATACTGCCATAGATTCCAATAGGAACGCGGCAAAATGCAAAAATAATCATAATTTTTTATGTATAAAAATATAAAAAGCATAATTTTCTTTTTTCTTCTTATTCCAGTAGGCGAAACGCCTTTACAATTTAAGGAATGTGCCCAGAGCAAATATCATTCGAATATGAGGATATATTTCTAGCCGAAACTATTCCCTACAACCCATGATCAGGTCTAAATGAGACTGAGTCACCAAAAATCATGATGGCGACATACCAAGTGCCAATTGCCACCACTGCCCCAACAGTGATCACTTTCAATACCAGGTCCAGGTTCAATACCAAACAGGTCCAAGCACCAGCAATAACTTCCTTATTGGAACTAGTAGCGGTTACACCAACCAATTGAACTCAGACCCTGAGGCAAACTTTAACTTTCCGGAACTGGACCCATAAATTTTATTAACCCTGGGCGAAGCCCTGGATGATGAACTAAAGTTGTGTGATTGAATCTACGATAATCTCTCTCAAATGGCTAGAGAAGTCAAGGAAAAAATCCTTCAGCAATATACTATACCTAGCAACTACATATTGGTTCAAGCTTCAAAGCTAAATACTAAAATACTCTCATCTCAACTTGGACTGACTTCACATCACATCGGGGAGTAGGGCCATGGCCATTCTCCTAACTCAAGATATAAAATAGAGGCAATCAAGATTCTAAGCGAGGGCTCCCGTAGTTCATGCAACCTTTATAGCTCGGAGACACAAGCTCGCATTTAAAAGACCGCACCAGGTCTACCAAGACGTTTTTGAATATCTTTCAGTACAGAAAACGAGATAAAGCACTGTTCGGTGCCAAATTTTAGAGAAAATTAAATTAAGCTTCAAAATTGAATAGCAATGCCTTCAAATCAGGAAGACAGTAGTCTTCCCAGAAATACTGTTGCTTACACAACACAGCCGCCTCTACGAGCTCCACGGGCACAGCTTGGCCGCAGTTTCAGGAAAACTCAGGCCCTCCTCGCTTTGCGAAAAACAAGGGGGGGGGCGTGCCAGAGCCAGAGTACGAAGATACCACTCGTCAAGTTCCAAATTATTCTGGCAGAATTCAGTACAATATTTTTAAAATGTGTTGGTTGTATTGTATATCACAAACAATAAAGGTATCCTTAATTGGATTTGTAACAGAATAATTAAATCTTTTTCTAATTTTCCACTTGAGCAATAATATGTTCCTGTTGTAACATGGTTAGCACAGTAACAACAAGAAATGTCAATCGCAATTAATAATTTGCTAGAAATCGTATCTAAAACCTTTTTGACACCAATTCAAATGGAGGTAAGAGATTTCATTTTAACCTAAAACTGTAATAAATTTGTAAGTAACTTAACTTCATTTCGAAATGGCAGAACAGCATGCAAGCTATTATTACATGGCATCTATTGACCTAAAATGTCTCGTAACTTTTTATTTCTGTCGCTTAAAACTATCGTAAGTACTTACCCACGTTTCCTGTTTAAGGATGTGAACACACAGAATCTTGTTATCCACCTATGATTTCAACCCAATGCCTTATCTTATTGGCTCACGATAGCGCCTAGAACTTTTACTAAGATTAAAGAAGGGGTCGTAGGGCACTTGCGTTCATTTGGTCAAAAATTGGTAAATTTTTGTATGTGACGATATCCTTTACATAGACCGTAGTTACATGGAATATTTAAATAAAGTTAGGTTTACACTCTAATCACTCGAGTGCTTGGGCTTTATTAAAAACTATGAAAATAGTAGCTTATAGCCACAAAATAATTACAAATTTTCAGGATTTAAGTAAGTAGATGACTTAAATATGACTTTATCACTTACAAGCCATAAACGTAATAAAATAATAGAATTGGTTCTGAAGTGTTCTCAACTACCACCTGTTACAATCAGATAATTTTCACAAATGATTGGCATCCTAATGTCCGCTAGCGCAGCATTTTACAAAAGGCTGGTTGAAACCAAAAATACTTGAAAGGCAAAGGTACAGGTACCTTCTACCTACCTTCTATTCAGAGAATACTATGATAATTATTTTACAGGACCTGAATTGATGAGATAATAATATTAAAAGCTTTTAAAATTTCATTTAAACACAAAAATATGATTCATAAGTTAACACGGACTCGAGTCGTAAAGTCGTAACTTAAACTTACTATAGTAATTATATGTCGTATTATTAGCAATATACTAAGCCTTAGATGCCCCGAAACTTAAACAATTTGTTAATTTTTATTATGGGTAGATAACATAATTAGCATTAGCTATCAGCTACATTACGACACGAAGTTGCATACAATTTCCTAATTTCAATTAACTTACCAGATATATTTGGCCTTGGTTCGAGAAGCGAAAAATCTAGCTATTAGCATCCTATATTACACGAAATATAATTTAATTTAAAGATGCTTTTCAAACATTCTAGCGCAAAACTTAAGAAATACTTTTCTTTGAAACAAGACCCAGATGCTACAAAGGGGCAGATGCATATTTTTTCTATGCCGATCCTTCATTTTTCGTTTTTCTTAACGGCCTACAAAAAATTACTGAGGACGAAACGACCAGTATTCTAGTATTCCCTTCTAGTACTTCTAGACCTGCCTGTTATCCTCCATTGATTGATATAGTTATTTCGTAATAATCACTTGAGGGCGTGACGAAAACCTATGTTGTCTACTAACAGGGACCGTCACCCTCTCCTACTCACGCTTACCCTGAGTGCCGCAGTATGCTCGAGCAGGCAATGCCAGGTCTCATTATCCCCTCAACAGCATCTCATCAGCATCTTATACTAGCCTCACTTTCTAATATTACTATTCAACAATATCAATATAATGTTATTCAATACTATGATTAAATTAGATTCTTTCGAATGTTCTGTTTTTAGTGTAATTACTTTTCCCTCCGACGTCTTCGAAAAAGACGCATCACAGGATTCACAGGGCATCATCATAAGAGCCACCGCTTTATCTCTGCTTTTAGGCAGAAATATTTCTTCGGATGATTGCATCAGCGCCTTCCTTAAAGATGTTATAAACTAATACCCAATCCACCAAAGTACACAGGTACTTGGTAAGTATCCACAATTGGTTCTCAAAAATCTCTAAAAATTTATACCAAACAAGAATGAACTTATCCTAGACAAAAGTAGCTTTATACTAACATTATCTACAGCCTACAGCACACATGGTTGAAAGTCTTTCTCTAAATAACAGATTATTATAAATAAAAATAGCAATGGCATTAGAATCATAAAGTAAATGAAATATCTTATCAAAACTATAGAAATATTTTATCAAAACTATAGGCGCTAAATGCAATCAAAAGCTATCAACCATTGTTAGTTTTACTTTATCTTACGGTGAATCCGTCTATATATAAGACGGTTATATAACCTTAACTAAATAAATCAGACCTAAATATGACAATCACCTCTTAATAACTGTGAAGCGTAACGTCCTCACAGGAACACAACAGCATAGTCAATAAGCATGTGGATCAGGCAGATCCTTGCGGTGTACGGCACACACAGCAGCACGCGACACGCCGCCGCCACATCGGCTGCTCATGCTACCGGCGTCAATCTTGATCAGATCAAAAGACGGCCGCCTGGACCTCTACCTCTAACAAGTTTGCTAAACTTATCAATGTCCTATGATGATTGATTATCAATTTTTTATCAAATCTCTGACCAAATTAGTTCATTAAAAAATATTCAATAACCCTGTTATTCATAAAAAGTTAAAGAGCATTTTAGTTATTTGACATATGTCAATTTAGACTGGATGTCACGTATTTACCATACAACAAACCAGAGAAGTAGACCTCCAGTAAAGCTACTTAAAATGTACTGTATCTTGATGAATAAGACGGTAAGTATATAAGTATGTTATAAATAATGTAGCCTACCAAGTACTTACCTAACTACGCAATGTTAAACTTTGAAGTACTCTATAAACTAACTATAATGATTAAGTACTTTTATATGTTAAAATATAGTGTTTTTAACTAATAAGATGAGTAATATTATTTAATAATTGTAGGTACCTATACTAAGAGTTCAAATAAAACTAGCCAAAATTACATCTTTTTAATTAATATTGTTTCATTATCATGAAAAAATATAGACAAAACAATGTCTCTAAACATCTACCTAGTGAAATGATTTATATCGAAAATGAAACCACGAAATATAATATATGATCAAACGAACTTCTCAAGTGAAGTTCGATCAATATTATATGAGTGGTTTCATTTGAAGATATAAATCACCCTCCCTACCCAAATCCCGAGTTTTGTCAAAAAAGTCAATAAACGACGTAATTTATGCCAGAAAACTATCTCTAAAAAGAATGACAGGCTTGGCGGACGCTGCTAGTGATGGGCGCGTAGAGTGGTAGGGATGGGAGCATGGGTAAATTTCAAATTAATCGAGTAATCGATATCGATTAAATCGATCGACTAATAGTTATTTGTAAGAACGTGCGAATGTTGCCTTGTAGGTGAAAGGACTACCTAGTGAAATGATTTATATCTTCAAATGAAACCACTCATATAATATTGATCGAACTTCACTTGAGAAGTTCGTTTGATCATATATATCATGGTAGAAATATAAAAATAAAATAAAAAAGTTTATGTAAGTAATGTAAAGGTCACTTTAACTAAGTTAAAGTAGTATTAGCAAAAAAAAAAAAAAAATTAAAGTTTGATTGTGTTCCACTATCACAATGTCAAAATTGTATTGAGAAAGCTGATAGTAGAGCTGCAAATCTACTAACATCATGTCATAGTTAAAAAACATAATATTAATAATTGTGAATACCTAATTAAAATGTATAGTACCTATATATAAATAATCATGTAAGTGTGAAGTCCAAGTTTGAGGACAAACTTAGTGTCAGGAAAGGCCGAATGTAAGAAATATAAAAATAATAGTAAGAAAAAAATAGTTTCCGGTGAAATATAAAAGTAATGAAGCATTTTATGAATACTGTTCTGAGTTTGACTAAAGATGGCTGTTTCATTACTTCATTAAAAGTGCTTTATTTAATACAATAATGTTAAAATACTTACTAATGAAACGAATATTATAAATAAAAGACTTAAGAAATATGATATATAATTAAAATAAGAAAGTTATTAAATATGATGAATAATGTTTATTATTTAAAAGAAGGACTTGTAAATGTAAGAAGTAACAGGATGTAAAGATTAGAGCGGATTGAGGGGTTAGAATGATGACGTTTGGAAAAAAGGGGTTACTGTGAAAATAAAAAGAGGAAATATTGGAATTGTAACAATAAATGTGGAACATGAACTATAAATGACTGTGGTTTACTTTTGGGATACTGGATTATCTTAATAATATCCACAAATGTAGAGCAAGTTTTCAAGTCATACGTTTACTGACTACATGTTCCACACCTGATCTAGTAAAGTGTACCGCAATTTATTGATGAGCTGTGAAAAAAGAGGAAATGCACAAACTCAAAGAGACTGAGCTGACTGGTGCTTTAAACCTCCTAATAAGAATGAAAAACTAAATGTTATTTTCGATTTCTTTTTATTTATCTTTAATGAGCTCTTAATCCTACGCCACAATCATATTTGTTGTTTTTGTTGTTCCTCGCCGCTTGTGAAGGAGTATCGAGGAGGTTCGGCGACGAATAATCGTATCGTGTTACTTTGCAACGGGTTTAAGGCTTACGGACCACCTGGCTTGAGCCTTGTGTATTTTTGTGTCGAATAATCTAAATTAATAATAATAAACTAGCTTTAGGCGCTTACTTAGTTCTCTTTATAATTTTATTTTATTGGGATACTTGTTTTAACTTAAAATATATGATCTGTATATAAAATCAATTGCTGTTCGTTTGTTTGTCTAGCTAAAACTCGAGAACGAGAGTAGTTTAGAGAAGTTCAATCAAACGGTGAGAAAATATGGAAAAGTCACTTTTTCATGATTCGCGGGCACAGACAGGGTTTGTTTGAAGGAGTAAACATAAAAAAATAATTTAATTACTGAAACTATTATACAAAAAAAAAAAGATTTCCATTTAAATATTCATTAATTTGTTGTTATTTGGTGAATCATTCTGGGAAAACCGCATGCAAGTTTATTCGGCATAGTCTTCACGAACTTTTTTTTATATTACCTAACTATTTATTAAGTACAATGAAGCAGCCATGACTTGACTACAAAATACCCAATTAAAACAATGTTTTACCAAAGCAATGCAACCATTAAATTCATTTAGGAATGTTGATTACATAAAATATTCTACAGTAAAGACTTCAATTAAATCTTTCGTTAGCAGTCTCTAAAGACAATTTTTTTTGCTGTGAAAATGAACTCTTCAAGGGCAAAAGAACTATCCTATTACAGACTTGATTGTATTTGTTTGCAAGTGCGGAAGAGAGCAGAGCTCCGACAGTATATATATGTGTCTATCTTATAATTGTATGTATTGTGTAATACAACATTTTATACGATAGTAGATTTAATACTTTAATCTCCCGATAACCCCACCAAAGGAAGGTGTTAAACCACAAACGCGGTCACACTTCCGTCCACCTTGTTGTTGTAGATACCTTTGCCATAGTTAGCGATGCACTTGGTTATATGCCTTACCACTAATCATTTTAATTATAAAATCTTTGTTGTTTTTGGCTGGCTGAAAATTAACAAGAATAAGTACTTGCTCTCCCCTCGTCAGACATCACTTACCAATCCGAGTGTCTTACTTAACTTAAATTACTATTTCATTTTTATTATTTGCAGTACTGTTACCGTAAAAATCGATTACTAAAATCATAAAACATTAAGTACAATGTGCAAAACATTCCCGCATCAACAGAGCAAGTTTAATTAAATCTCTGGGTGGTTCTAAGTTCTAATATGTTTCTATTATAATGTTTCTTCCTCTTGATATCGCAGATCAAGTCTGAGTTTGCCGATCCTAGTTATACTTGGAACCAGTCTTAGTACTCGCAATAGTTACAAGCCGCCTAGTACTAGTCTAGGGCACAGAGCGTGTGCTCTCAATGCTCACAGAAGACGCATTGCCATAATGTCAAACCAATGTAGAGTTAAGATATTCCTTCAACAAAAAATTCAATTTTATTTAATGGACTTTTACTCCACCCATGTTAAATATTTTGCATATATAAAGTTCAAAAACAGGTTAACTAAATATGCATTTCCAGAGAACAAAATACAGTTTAAACCTCATCCCGTCGTGCGCACATAAACTGTGCATAATTTAAATGCGTTTGAGGGTAGTCAATCGTTCCACGGGTTGGGTGGAATTTATTTATCAAAATACACGGTTGCGGAACCAACGTTATCTAATGTATTCCCCATAGAACAATATGCATGATAGATAGATAGATAGATAGATCTCTTTATTGTACAAAGAACACAAACATTTGAAAAATATACATAAGTTGACATAAGGCGAGCTTATCTTTTTAAACGATTTCTTGCAGGCAACCTGTTGTTTTTTTTTGTATACGTCAAGAAACAAAAACATTGATATTTTGATAAAAAAGAGTTCAATTATCTGTTAATCTTGTATAGAAATTCAATAGTTTTATTCTTTATACCTTCTCATACAACAGGTATCGATGATAAAGTTCATAGGTATTTACCGATTGTAAGAAGCTATATGTCTAGAGTCTTACACCGATCAAAAACTTGTTGTATTGCGCCTACATTGAAAGATCGTACGAGTAATCGGATTTATTATTAAGTAGGCGTTTAATCCTGTGGAAATAACTCATAAACCGTATCTATAGAGAGGCAGTAATAATAAATTGATAAAATAACAGCTTCAATCAACTCCATCCTCTAGGACCCTTGTAAAGTAGTTTATATTACCCGCTAACTTGCAGTGTGTTCCTACTTTGATGACAAATACTTCGTCGTCCCTCCATTTAAAAATTAGTGGCGTGAACTTATTTCAGTGTCACTAATCATTATTCATTATTGATACGGATACATTGTATTACTCACTTCCACGTCCGTAAAGTAGGTAGGTCGATTCAATAAGAAAGTCTCTCTTTATTAACTTTTAATACTCTTGCGATATTGTTATGTTCGTTCACGTCTTTAATATTTAGATCGCTATAAAATATATGTAATATATTTTTTATAAAACACGATAAAAATAGTTTTACACGCATTTTCTAAATTTAATGTGTCTAATAGTGCAGCACACGATTAATTTAGTTGTAGTGTAGGTAGGTATAGTGGCGGTCTAGGACGTCGTAACAGATATGTCTAAGGTCTATTTATAAAGATTTGATTTCTTCTTTGTATATCCTCATTATAATATTCGTCCGTTCGCTATATTAAAATATGCTATGTTTAAATTAGACCAACAACAACCAGATATGCAGGATGAACTAATTTACCGATACTCGAAATCGAGTGTAGAATCGATTTGGTAACTATACGTGAATAGGTCGATTGTTCAGTTCAGACCTAGCAGCAGCCGGACAGTGACCCGACCATCTGTTCGCTTCAATGTGGTCTCAATGACAGACCGGGTGATTTCCATTTTATATTATCTGCTGTATAAATATGAAATCAGTAGAAATATTAATAGTTTTTTTATTGATACCGCTTTGTTAGATGTTTGATTCTATGATTTTTCTAACCTACGGTTCTTATATACTAATCATAATACATACTTACAGGCTATATTCTTGTACCTACTGTTAAATGTTAGCCGTAGTTTTATAAATGCTTCATGCTGAGATTCATTATTTGAGAGTAGTAGTATTATTAAGTCTCCTCCTTTTTCCCAACGAAAGTACTGTTTCATTCTGCTACAACTGTTTTTTTGACATATATATTAAGAGTTCGGTCGCGTCCAATGCAATTTATAGATTTTATTATAAAATGTTAAAATTTCGTTGCAGGGGACTGTAGTATATGTATAGAAGTGACTCATAAGTCAAGCAACAAGCAGTGCGTACAACAAAAACATATTTTTGCTATTGTTTTAACTTCGGAATGTATTTCAGTTTCACTTTGTACTAAAGTTGCGTTTCTTTATTGTTTCAGGTTGCAAGTTTCTAAACGGCTGAACGAGAACCAAGGTGCGTTTTCAATTTATACTTTATTTTAATAATACTTATAGGTAGTTGGGTTTTAAAACAGCCCCCAACCTTGTTACTACGATGATCTATAAAATCGAACATTGTAATGATGTGATTAAAAATCTTTTCTTCGAAAATATCAACGAAACAAAAAACCGGAACAATATTACCTTGACTTTGAATTCGATTGATTTCTTTAGGTGATTACGGCTGACTCCCTTAGTCCTTAGTCATTATACTATGATCCATGATTTCTATACTCAATTAACCTGATGCGGAAGTAAAGGAAATGAATATTGTATCACATTATTATGATGTAGAGAAAATAAATTATACGTAAGTACCTACGTATGTAAAGTTAGTTTATGCCCCCTAAAAGTAACAATTTACACGAAAACTTGTAGTTACCTCTAGTAACTTAAATTTAGTAATACATTGCATATTCAGACATTGAGCTGCCTTTCTTTAATGCATTACGAATCGAAATTATTTCCTCATTCCTATTCGCACTACTTATTCTAAGTAGTTGTAGTAAAATAAAATTCGTCTAGTAGTCGACACGTAGGAAAAAATAGGGTTTGCTTGATAAAAGTTGGAAGTTGTCCAAACATAAGGTACCTATAAGTTTTGTTTAGGGATGCTTATTTAAACTTTTGGACCTAAAAGGGCTCCTATGTACTCTCTCTCTCTATTCCCGTTGCTCCTCTGTGGAGCCTGGGGTCGTCAGAAGACGTCTTCATCACTGTCGGTCTTCGGTCAAGTCCGGCAGTTCCACCCATGAGCAGCCCATCTGTCGAGCTTCGGCTATGACAAATCGCTTCCAGGTGTGTCTTGGTCGGCTTAGTCTCCTAGAGCCACCTGCAGGATGCCAATTTAGGGTTTGTCTGGGGATGTGGTCCTAAGTACCTACCATTAATTGAATTTTACTCTAACATTCGAAACTCTTTCTCTCTCGAAAATCTCGTTAAGCTAGCCTATATCACTGTCTATTTTCGTAGTATATTTGATTACCTGCCTTATTAATTTCGTGTAGGTTAGGTTCACAAATATTCGACAGGTCAATTGTTTGATTCTGCTTATTTAGTTCTTAAAAATGAGGAGCGTAGAGTTCAATCCAGAGACCGATACAGAATGCCACAATGCCATTGTATGCTAATTAAATAATTTTACTGCATTATCGCTTACAATTGTGCAAGGCCATATAGTACTGGCACACCCATTTTTTTAATGTAAAAACGCAAACCTACTACTGCTAAAAATACTTACAAACCCAAAGAGCTATGATAATGAAGGCATGTAGGAGGGTTACCGTTGGCTCTCAATTCTAAGGTAAAATTGAAAAGGTTTATTTTCTTCTTTGAGTTTTAATATTATCAGAAAATATACTAAGGAATGCTAGTTGCTTTCTTGGCGTACAAATTATCTTATCTTATCTCGTCGCCATTCTGATTTTATGCTAGACTAAAGCTAATAAACTACAGGACGCAGATATTTTATTTAATTTTTTTTTTCATATTTAAAAGAAATCATTACATTAGATACTCTGTTGAATTTTTTTATTAATTAAAAAAAAAATTGCATGTTAGCTTGCCAATTCAATTCCTATGACAAAAATAATTGGACTTTAAAAGACTTTTCATAAAATCTTCAAATATCGTTTCTTCCCACACAAACCCTATCTGCCGTAAAGATTTCCATAAAACCCAAGGAACATATAAATTAAACACATTTCATAAACATTTTATAGACAGACCTAAGCGAGGTCACACACTGTCCAACGACGACGAGTCCTAACAAAGCCCAATTTGCACAACATAAAATGAAGCCAGCTCTTTACAGCCTGGCGTCCTATTTCGTCGAACCTTTACGGTTATAACACGTAAAGATCAGCGCAGACTGGCGGCACGGCACTGCAGAGGATTTTGCTTGTGATTTATAAATTATTACTCGACCCACCTACTACATGTTGCTAATGTATTGTACTTATAAACCTTAAAAAAACAGTATCAAAATCAGTGGCATAGTTTTAAAGATATAAGCATACATAGGGACAGACGCGAAAAGGGACTTTTTATACTATGTATTGAAACCTTATTTTCATAAGTCGAGATTTGTTTATTTCGTGCCAAGCCGAGCAATGCTTCAGCATGTCTCATCATCCGATCAAATATGAATAATCAACTCATGAAAATAAGCTTTAATTATTGAAAAAATTATCTGGTGTGCCGTGCCGCCAGTCAGTGTCAGCCTTAAATTAATGGCATTAGGATCGTCCATTGTGCTGGTTCTGCCTCAACACGATTGTCATCTGAGAAAGTACTTTGACGACTTTCTATTCCACAGTAAATAAAGTCACAAAGTTTGAATTTACTTTTATAAAGACACATAAGTATGTATCTTCGTGCAATGTATGTATCTATGTATCACTGCTCCGTGGCTCAGTTGGCAGTTATGTGGACTGAGTAAGCGTTTGCACCTGGGTTCGATTCCCGGGCGGGGCGAATATTGATATGATGAATATCGATGTTCGTTTCCGGTCTGGGTGTAATGTTCGTCTCTGTGTGTGTTTCGGGTACCCCAGATACAGGTTCTTGAAGAACCGTTCTTCCTAGTTAGGGGCTCTGAGTGTGATGTGTTATTATTATTATTATTAAATAAGTTTTCTAATCGGCTCATCAATATAATTATAGCTTACAATGCCCATTTGTCAGTCTGTTACACTCACACACAGTGCTCCTACCACTTATAAAATAAGCTAATGATTTTTTACAAAAAAGCTTTTAAATTAAATTAAGAGTGAAGTAAAGAATCATCAATCAAATTTGAGTGTGGAAACCGACACCTTTTTAATATAAAATACGGATAAAAACAAATTAGAGTTTTAGTAAACCGGTCACTGCAATACAAGTAGAAGTATTATAACAGCTTAAAGCCTAGCGTCCAAACTAAAACTTGAGACCCTAACCTTTCTGTTAGAGTATGTATCACAAATTTAAACAAAAACAATAAAACGTATAAAAAAATTATCGTCAAACGCAACGAAGATCGTTAGTGAATTCTCGTCTCGATTACAAGACCCACAGTAAACGTTTAGCATTAACTTAAGCATAAGGAAACTCAATGCAAAGTGTTTATGTAAACAATCTGCAATAATCCCGCGACCGCTACATTACGTTTAAATTTAGTGCTTATCCAAGACTGACGCAATCCTGATCCGAGGTAGAGGCGACGACGCTTAATGAAGGCTAAACCGTTCTTGAACTTTTAATAAAGGTGCGATGAGACAGGCAGGTGTAAATATAAAGAGGATCGATCGTGACCTACTCGCTTGACAATAGGCCAAAATATATTAGACTTAGCCCTCAAATCACACAAAAAAAAGAGCTTGGAAAGCGTTTTGTAGAGTTAGAAATTTTATTTCATCATACCTTTACTGAAGTCTCGAAAATTTCCTTCTTTTCACAATTTCAATTGCCAATTTATAAACATTGATTTGAAATGTATTTCGTTTTTTTATTTATTAAAATATTATTCATAGCCCATGCAATAGTTCTCATTACACTCCCTAAAGTGCTGAAACTGTATTTATTGGATCGACTGATTATAAGTATAGTGAATAACTGAAATGAAAACACAGACATCTCATTTTAAAATGCAACAAAGAAGCTTTGAGTAAACGAATTACGCGCTTTCTAAATTCTTGAAACAGCCGGTACTTCACGAGACTCGTTTTTTTTTCTTTTGTTAAATTAAATGTTCCTACTGTAACATGTCAAAAAAGAGATGCGATGAGTGTGAATGTAACCGTGAAATCATGAATGAAGAAAACTACCCTAATTGTCAGAAGGTCGGCTTTAGCTTTCATAAATGGTAATACAAAAATAATACCTTACTCAAAATAGGTAGTACGTACCTATCTTACTACCTACTGCATGTTTTAAATTCGCTTTCGCAATCGGGAGCTGCTATTCCTCAAACAATTCGCTATACCAACAGTGCTACATTTGGACTCAATGCCATAGTGAAACGTGCACGTTGTTTGCACATTGTTTTCAATTGCAACTATTGTTAGCTCTAATGCCGCAATTCTAAAAAAAGATGAAAACAAATTACTAATTCATTGTTTTGTGGTGTTTTAACTGTACATCAGATTAACCAACGTGACAAATCACGTGTATTACTGTAAAATTTAATCACCTTTCTGAACATTCTCGCCGTATCCGATAAAAATCTCATCGAATGAGTCAATTACCTACATTACATCTGAATGATGTTACGATCTATACCCTACCTTTCAGTACAAACTTAACACTAGATTTCTATTGATTCCAGAGTTCGGTTCGACATGGGGGCTCGGTCCCGGGAGCTGCTGCTGCTGCTGACGCTGTGCGCGCTGGCGCTCGGCGAGCACGCCGCCAACAAGACTGCCAAGAAAGACTCCGACGGCTTCCTCTACCAGTATGAAGACTACGACGCCGCCGACGACCAGGAGGAGGTGCTCTACAGCGAGAACAAGCCATGCCCGAGGGACTGTCTTTGCTCAGTATCCCAGGGATACAAGATTGCAAAGTGCAACCGCCTCGAGGTCGGGACACAAAAGTTCGGCGATGACATCACGGATCTCGTAATTGAGAACGCCGACCCGCGCTTCCCCATCAACCTTGATGACATGATCTTCAAGAAGCTCGGCCTGCACCAGATCGCGACCGTCAAGATCGTGAACAGCACCATCGGCAGCGTGGGGCCCAGCGCCTTCCACGGACTGCACGAGCTGTACGCCGTCAATCTGTCGAACAACAAGCTTAAGAGCCTCCACCCAGAAACTTTCGCCACCAACAAAAAACTATTACTGCTGACTCTCTCCAACAACCCCCTCAAGTTTCCTGCGCTTGGCTCTCAGGAGTATTTCCTCAACGCATCGTCGGTGCAGGAGCTTGACGTATCTTACTGCAACATTCAGTACATCACGGCTAATACCTTTAAAAACATGCCAGGGCTCATGTACTTGAACGTTGCTGGAAACTATTTAGGTGACATGCATCCTGACACATTCAAAAAGCTCTTAGATTTAGAAGAGTTAGATCTAAGCGATAACAATATCAGGAGTCTACCTGACGACATGTTCTCTGAAAACACTGAGTTGGCAACCCTACATATTCAAAGGAATCCAATCGATACCGTGTACGGTCTGCAGATTTCTGATCTTTTGACTCTGAATGCCGGGCAGACTATGATCAAATTTGTCGGCCCATCTATGTTCAACGGCATGACGTACATTGCCAACCTTAACTTAAGTGGAAACGCTATTGAAAAGATACACAACCAAGCATTCCACAAACTTGTGGAGTTGAACTATCTCGATCTTTCGTACAACGACCTAGATTTCATGTCGAGCATTCTTATCAAGGAAAATATTGAGCTAGACATCTTCAAGATCTCAAACAATCCTAAACTGAAACATTTACCTGACAATGGTTTCGAATGCGCCGCGGAGCAGTTCAACATTTACCTGTTCGACGCGTCGAACTGCGGCCTCGAGGAGATCACGGACAATGCGCTGAGCACGTTCACTGCTCTATCGCAAATAAACCTTTCTGGTAACAAAATCAAGGAGATAAGTAACAAAGTTTTCTTAAGAAGTCCCAAGCTCGTTGATATTAATCTCGCTTACAATATGCTGACAACGTTGGATGCTAAAGTTTTCGAACAAAACAAGGAATTAGGAAAACTGAATCTCCAAGGGAATCCTCTAAAAGTTTTTTCATCTGAAGTATTCGTCCACACTCCAGCATTAACGTGGCTAGATATGAGCCACACTGAGCTGACAACAATCCTAAAGGAAGACAAGAGCCGCCCAACGACACTACTAAGTAATTTAAGTTTCCTGAACGTTTCTCACTGTCGCATCACAGAGATCAAACAGAGCGAACTCGAATCGAGCACTAAGCTGCGCACACTTGACATCATTAACAACCCTCTCGCCTGCAGTCGCGAATTCGAAAATTTGATGACTTGGCTGAGCAAGCGCAAGATTTCTCCCAACTCTAACACTGCGAGCATCGCAAACCTGGCCAGAGACGCCAAGGACGAGGAAGGCACCTACAGCTGGGAGCACCTGACGCGCAAGACTTGCGGCAGCGCCCTGCCGCACGCCGTCGAGCCGCTGCCGACGCCCGCACCCGCGCCCGTCTCCGACGAGGAGATCTGGGAGAGGATCGACGAGGACGCCGAGGGCAACTTCGACCTTAAGAACACTCTCGACGACGGCAAGCTCGCCGATGACAAACTCCCTGATGGCAAAGACAAAGCCGAAGACGAACTGGACGACGGCGACGACGAGGCCGACGACGAGGAGGGCGACGATGAGGAGGACGACGACGACGAGGAGGACGACGCCGCCGAGGACTACGACGACGACAACGACGACGTCGAGCTGAAGGTGAAGCTCATCGAGAAACCCAAGAAGCAGGCGGCGTCGACCAGCACCGCCGCGCCGGAGAAGGTCAAGATCGACATAAAGCTGATCGAGAACGAGATGTACGACGATCTGGACGGGGACGTGTACGTGGCGGCGTCGGCGAACGAGCGGCGCGGGCGCTACGAGTACGTGTGGCCGGCGCTGGCGGCGCTGGGCGGCGCGGCGCTGCTGCTGTGCGGCGTGGGGCGGCTGGTGGCGCTGGTGGCGGCGCGGCGCGGGCGCGGCCGGCAGCTGCGCTACAACAGTGCCATCGTGGCGGCCATGAGCCAGCAGCAAGGCCGCACCAAGAAGGACTGCGGGCTGGTGTACCAGCAGCTGTCGGAGGAGCTCGGGCCGGCCACGCCGCGCCTGCCCCGGCCCGCGCCCGCGCGCTACCAGCCGCTGCCCGCGACCGTCTCCGTGCACCCAGACAACCTCTCCTACGAGAGCAGTCCCTTCCACCACAACAACATCGTGCCCGAGGCGGTCTGAGCCTGAGCGACACACTAACGCTGCTTTTCACAATACTATCTAAGTATTAAGATAGATAGCTGTCACTTTGGTACAATATAGGCTTTTGTTTTGATTTTGTATAAATTGACAATCTATATATCACGATAGATAGTATTTTGAAAACGGCCGTAATTCGTTCTAGTATTAAGCGTTAGCGATCCGACTGCGCAACTTAAACTAAATGCAGTAAGTGATACATAGACATAAGCGCTAGTCACGAGAAACAAAATTCAGCCATTGTGCCTTCGGAACCATCCTCCGGCGACGACCCTCCTCTAGCGCTTCCTAAGTTTTAATCAATGAGGAAAGTAACAAAATGAAAAGTCAGATTTTTACATGAACTAAATTAAGGTATACAATACATATTATATATTTTACAAATTAGTTGATAGGGTTATTTTATGTACTTAAAATTATTAAAAATTAAACATAAGTCATTTTGGTTTTATTCTGTGACCCGCCCAAAAAAAAAAACAGTAAAATATATTTTTAACATTTACTTAATAAAAAACCAAAACATTTTGTATATTATCTAAAAATACATTACCTATTCAAAAATAACAACATTAAAGTAGAATTCAGAAGCCGATTTCAGGAATCTCCTTCAGTATAAAAATAAATGGTATGTAACTCTTAACCCCCGAAATGTCGTGCGCACATACCCTGTGCGTAGGAATTTGGTACGGCAAATGTCCTACGCACACACCCTGTGCGTAGACTTTTAGGTTGGCAATACTTTTTTTTGTACGACTGATTTCGCTGTTGGTGCCCCTGACAAAAATATCCAACCAATCTGTGTATTGTAATAGACAAGTGAGAATATTTTGACCAGACTAAAGTGCAAATTACAAAGTGAAAAAAAAAAAAGTTGAAACCTATCCGCGCGCTCTGTCACAGGCGGCCATTACGGTTTTTATTGAGTGAACTTTGACCTGTGATTCTAAGAGAAATATTTCTGTATTTTATAAACGGTAAGTGTTTATCACATGTATTATACCTCAAATTACAGGTAATTGAGTAGGCCACACGTACAGTATGTAGTTTTTAGTATTAGAGTAAAATTTATTAGTAAAAAGACGATGAGACTTTTTATGATGCAACAATTCATGCCCGTCATTGCTGCTTTGTTTTTGTTATCGTAACAGAAATTCAATCAGAATCTTATTAGAAATAGATAAGTTTGTGCTAAATTCAGTAAGAAACCGATACATTCAGTCAGTTTAGCTTGAAACACAACAATTTTCGTAAAAAAACCGTTTATGTTTTGTTTTGGTACAAAATTACGAAAATGTACAGTTGGCAAAAAAGTAAACGTAAAATGAATATATATTTTGCTATACTAACATGAAAAAATCAATGTATGGCATGAATAATACATAATTAGACTAGCTTCGTGAATTTGTATAAACCATAATATTATTTTTTATTTCTTTTGTATGGACAAATTTTTTTGTTTCGTAACGGATGTTTTTTTATATATTTATGTAGGGGACCTATACACATACTTTTTTAGTGCCTATACCTTTTTCTCTATAGTGTATAATTTTTGAGAAAACTGTAATTGTATTTTTTTGTTTTGTATGAGAAATTTTTTTGCTCATAACCTATAAACATACATTTTTATGTAGCAGTTATACTGGTTGTTTTCTTTTGAAGCACTGGTTTATCAGTCGAATATATATATTTTTTTTTCTTTAGACCACCAGTACCAGCAATGCGAGCGGAGTGGGTGCAGCGGACCCTGGGAGGTTCAATGTACGTGGGGGACCCCGGGGTTTCGGTGCGCACAGCTCAGAAGCCTCAGCAATCCATCCAGTAAGTTGAAAGATTTTTATTATTTTGAATTATGTACATTATAGAAACATTTTCTTATGAAAAAGTATGAAATTCATCATCATGACAGCCGATTGACTTCTATTGTTGACAATTGTATGCCTTTATTTTCAAATTTTATATGTATTAATTTCTAATATCTTTATTTATAGCGTCGCACCTTTGGAGCAAACGGAGGAGATGGACGTGGACCAGGAAGAGGGTGACGAGCATCTGGAGCATGTTCAGATATCAGTCGCTAGAAAGTGTCAAAGCTGTTCCTTATGATGAAGTACTGTTAGACTATACTACACTACAGCTGTCTACCTAGTATCTTCAGTGTTCTGTTATAAATACATGTTGATTTTTGACTTTTTTGCGTATATATATATTTTTTTTAATAATATAAACATTGTTTACGAAATGTTTGTTTTATTTGCGACGCTTGTGTATGACGTAGGAAGATCCGATAATTAGGTTTTTTGCAAAAAAAAACTAGGGATTTTGCGAAAACCCTGATAATCCGATACAACCATCACTCCTTTTCCAATCATACTGACAAAAAGCAGTTATTCTGCAAAAAACCTAGTATAATTGAAAAATTTGATACCTTTCTTAACTCTGATTGGCTAGATTATATTGCTTACCGTGCAACTCTCATTGTGATTGGTTCTCTGTAGCGTCAAAGGTATTTTAACGAACCAATCAGAATACGAGTTAACTAGCCAGAAATAATCTAGCCACCAAATTTTTCAATTATACTAGGCTCCTTGCAAAAAAAAAACTGCTTTTTGTCAGGATGATTGAAAAAAAAGCAATGCCTATATCAAATTATCCAGGTTTTCTCAAAATCCCCTTTTTTTTTTGCAAAAAACCCAACCATCAAATCCTACTACAACATGTACACATATTTGTTACCCTGGTAAAATCGGTATTAGTTGGATTTGGTAAAAATGGTATTAGGTGGTTTTGGCATTTGTGTTCCGGTCCGGGTAGGCTGGTATCTCCCGGGATGAGGTAATTGTAAGGGTAAGTATTTTCTACAAGATATGAAGTATAACATAATAAATACACGGTCGTGCGCTTTTGTTTACCGCAAGGCTACGAAAGCATTGATAAAATAAGCCTGTAGTTAGCCACTACCACTAAAGGCTTTGTCAAACAGACGGCGCTAGAGCGCCAGCCCTACGCGGCGCCAGAGCGTCGCGCTCTTTGTATCACTACGCAACGTAAAGGAGCGTGAGTGATACAAAAGAGCGCGACTATAGCGCCGTCTAATTGACAAAGCCTTTATAAAACGTACCTACCTAACCCTCTTTCAGTCGGGTAAAAAGTAAAACACTTGCTTAGTAACATACATGTTTTATCCTTTCTTGCTATTTCATTTTACACATGACAAGCATAGATAATATTTATGAACTGAACAAATGCTTAACTTTTTTAAATAAGGCCATAGCCGATCTATATTATGTGTATATTTATTTATTTATATTTCCGTTTTGCATCGCGGCATAATTAAAAAAGAAAATACTTAAACTTCTAATCTTTCTTATTTTTATATATACTTATACAAAAAGGCTGAGAAGAAAACAAAAACGCTTATACAAACATAATTAAGTGTAAGCGTTTTTGCTTTCTTCGTGGCGTTTATAAACATATAAAAACCGTTTCTATTTTACTCGCAGCCCTGTCATATTGAATACGTACCTATTTAAAAAATATGCAAGTAATAAAAGGTTGGTTACGCAAATAATATAAAGTAGAAAAAGATACATGAATCCATCTATATATATAATCTATTTATTTGAATATAATGAATAAACGTAATAACATCAAATTCTCTTTACTAAAGGAGTTCCTATTTATTTGATAATCAAATTTAATATGAACCCATTACATTATACAAATAAAAAATTAATTATAATTATAAGAAATAAAAAAGGTACCATAATCCGAGCATAATCCTTACTTTGAAAAACTATTGTTTATAAAAGTAATTTGTAATATATTGTATAATGATAATACAAATTCTTTTGCTAACTGTACCTGTACCGGCCGGCACGGCAGTTGTGCGACTAGCGAAGTCGATGGCCGCCATTTTTTTGGTGATCGCGTAAATAAATATTTATTGTGAAGTAAATAGGGTTTCTGTGATAATAACTAAACTAATTATAGAAACCTTACCTTGCAAGCCTACGATATATTGTTGTGTAGTGTGGTATGTGGCTATAAATTTCGTGAAATCAGTGTGTGAAAATGTGACTGGCGGGAAACAAACAAAAGAAAAACGTTATTTTTGTAAAAGGAAAAATTATATTGAAGTAAACAAGTAAGTGACACGAAAATAGTTATAAGTATCGGCAAGGGAATGTATTTACCCTCATTTTAGTATATAACACATAACATATTATTATATTTACTAAGTACCAGGAACATATTTCTATGGAAAATCGGGAAAATTTGCATAGTATGACGATCATTTCGGCAGCATCCATAATCAGGTCCTCATCATTTGACGGGTTAAACTAATAAATTATTAAAACATAACGTAAAATATTTCACTTACATAATATAAACCCTGTATTTCTGTAACACAATCCGCGCGAGGCGATAGTTTCTAGTAGATAGTCAGCGAGTCCTCCAGCAGCTGCGACAAGTCTTCCTCGGTGTGGGCCAGGGGAGCGATCTTACGGAGACGATCCTAAAAAAAACAAATCATTTAAAATTAATTTGGATTTACACGAATATTTGAACAGTACAGGTTATACAAATTAATACTTAAATATAGGTATAAGAACTGGTGGCACACAGCGCAAGAACGTGAAGAATGGAACAAAGGGTGGGAGGCTTTCGGTCAGCAGTGGGACAACTTAAGTTTCTTATAATAATAACAATAATAAGCTGCTTACTGCAATTATCATCAGGTACTGATATTGAAACAAAAAAATACATTTACTCTTGAAGCCTAATTAGCTGGATGAACAGCTTTTAAAGTTAGCATACTGTACTGTACCATTTCATACACTTAACTACACACACTTTTTATCTTTAAATATATAAAAAAAAAAGTAAAAATCACACCTGAGCAACAGCACCCTTCACCATTTCAGGTATATCTTCACTGTTGTACCCGAGCGCGCTCAACCCATTATCAATTTTCATAGTGTCCATGTACTTCAGGATAGTGTCCGCTAAAACTTGACCCGCGTCTGTTTGCTTCTTGTTCCTAACGTCGGTTCCGAGTAGGCTGGCGGCTTCCAGGTGTTTGTCGGGGTCGGACGGGGCTGTGAATTTGAAGACCGCTGGCGCTGTCATCACCACTGATAGACCGTGTGGGATTATCGGTTCGTTGCTGGAAATTTAAAGAAAAATTTGATAAAAAACTACCGCGCGCGATTGGTAACGCTCCGTGCTGACTCTAAATTAAAGAATTACCGTATAATTCATAAAGATACAGTAGGTTTTAGGTAGCTTTACTGGAGGTCTACTACTTTGGTTTATTGAATGGTAAAATACGTGAAATCCAGTCAAGTTGAAACACGTCAAATAACTAAAATTTTCTTTAACTTTTTATGAATAACAGGGTTAGATTATCATTGTAATAGCCATACTTATAAGCCTTTCTATGTAAATCAGTAGTGTCCAAAGTGGTCCTCGATGGTTAGATTGGACACACTTTAGACACAAATCACATTCCGCGACGAGCCTTAGAATAGAACCCTCAAGGGAAACGCAAACGTGGTCGTCCAAAACAAACATGGAGACAGACAGTGTTGACTGAAGCAAAAAGTGTCGGGCTGACGTGGAGTGAACTGAAGCGAGCCGCCGCGGACAGATTGACCTGGAGAAACACAATATCTGCCCGCTGCCCCGACTGGGGGTCTTAGGACTGCAGAGAGACAGAATAGTCTTTATGCAGAATGCAATAAGATGGTAGGGTTAATTGCGCTCACCCATAATCCTTTGGCACATAAGTCTTGACGTGCCCGGCGATGGGGTAGGCGAGCCCGTGGCACAGGTGCACGCCGGCGTTGCCGATGCCCACGCCCGCCATGGTGGCCGCGAGGTGCAGCGCCGAGCGCGCCTCCAGGTCGTCCGCGTTGTATACTGCGCGGGTGAAGTTCTTCTCGAGAGCCTGTATAACAAATCATAATTATAAGAACATATTTTTCCACACACATAATATTTTATCGTAAGAAACAGTTTTTCTACACTAATTCACATAATTATATGCCATCCATCTTGAGCCTAGGTTACAACCTAACCGTAAGATAGGTTGAAACTTATATTAAAAGGTGGTAAGTATACGAAATTCTCCGTGTCAGCTAAAAATACATGGATAACAAAATACAATAAGTCCCAGAGTAGGCAGACAAGGTGAGACATGTTTGTGAAGGTGGCGTGAGTGCCCTGCATGAGGGTTGCACAAGAACAGCCACTAAATGGATCTGTGGTGAAGGCACTAGATGTAATAACTCAAATTTAAAAATTTTAAATCCCCGACCCAGTCAGACCCCTCATCAACTTAAGTAGAACTAGAGCTAATCATCTTAAAAATATCATGGTTACCTTAACATATACTTTCTATATGATAGATGTAACATGGTACCAAATTTCAACTCGATCGGACATAAGGAAGCTAGTGAGATCCTCTCATCCATTATTCAAGAGCTGATCGTCTTCACACGGCAGATCAGATCATGGTTACCTTACCAAATACTTTCTATAACATAGATGTAACATGGTACCAAATTTCAAATCGATCGGACATAAGGAAGCTAGTTAGATCCTCTCGTCAATTATTCAAGAGCTGATCATCTTCAAACCGCTGATCAGATCTTCATCAGACATGGCTAAGAACACTCGGCCTGAAATTATCTATGATACAAACAAAACTAAACGAAAATCGGTTCAGCCGTTTGGGCTCTACGATGCCACAGACAGATACACAGACAGACAGACAGATACACACGTTAAAATTATAACACCCCTCTCTGAATTTTTCGTTCGGGGGTTAAAAATGTAGAGTCCTCATCCTCAACATTATTTAATAGTCGAGACAATAACTTAAATAACGTTTTGTCACAGGAGTCCTAGAGGACTATTAGAGGTCCCTTTTAGGAACTAATGCTCTAGCAGGTAATACTTTACAATGTTGTAATATTTAAATGTAGTACCTACCTACAAGCAGCTACAGCTGCCCTAGACCCTCGACGTCGAGTCTGTCGCAGACCCCTATGGATCCATCTGGGCCCCTATGGCAACAACTACTCTACTCTACTAGCTGAAATACAATGTTTAAATGAAATATACTTGCCTGTAAGCAGAACCTGGCCCAGACATCGGAGATGGGGTTGCTGCCCTGGTAGGCGGGGCGCAGCGCGGGGTGGGCGGGCGCGGGGCCGCGCTCCGTGTACGGCACCGCCGTGAAGCTTTCCAGCGCGTGGCAGAATATGTCGAACCCCGCGAAGTTTGATACCTGATTTATAGGTACCATTTATTAGGTTATCATAACGTTATAAAGACCTAACCTATTGACTAGTGTAAAACTATGTATAAGGTAAATTGTGGAAACAATAAATGATTGAGTATTATGTACTATTGCTGGGGAGACATGGATGAGACTGACATCCTACAGAGCAAACTGGAAAATAATTGGAGAGGCATTCGCCCAGCAGTAGGCTAATATATGGCGAACAAGAAGATATAAACTACGAATAACATGATGCTCCCCTTTCTGTTTCTGCATTACATTACGTTGCATTATCATACAAAGAGCGCGACGCTCTAGCGCCGCGTTAGGATAGCGCTTTAGCGTGACGCTATAGCGCCGTCTGTTTAAAAAAGCCTTTATAAAACAAAGCCGCTGGGCTGTTTGTATCCTTAGATCTGTAAAACTACGTAACGGATTTTGATGCAGTTTTTTTGATAGATAACGTTATTCAAAAGGTACGATCATATGTATTGGTCAAGTGCGAGTCGGACGTGAAAACGGGATGGGTGTTATGGAAACTTAACTCCACGCGGGCGGACTTGCCGGTAACAAATTTTCGTAAAATTCAAGCAAATCAAAGTTTAATCTACATCCGTTTACCTTTTCCGGTATAGAGAGCGTATGCAGAGGGTCTATCAGCGCCAGGTGCGGCCGCAGCGCCATGTGCGAGATGCCGGTCTTGGTGTGCAGCGGCTCGTAGTCGAATATGCTGACGCCCGTCGTCTCGCTGCCCGTGCCGCTCGTCGTTGGAACTGGGAAATTTTCAATCAATCTTGAGCTTGAGAAAAACATTTTACAGAATAGCCTAATGTCCTAATAATTTAGAAGCATGGACCGGTAGAAGTAGAAGGAGGGATTAGGATTCCGTAAACTATAAACTAATGCGATTCAATAATGAACCTACCCTCCTGAATCTTTGAAACTATATTCACCTTGTGTAAGTATAATAATATAAGTACATGGTGATGCACAGCTGTATAGGGACGGTAGGCTGTAATCATCTAGCAAATATAATAGAGTTCATAAAGTTTATCTTAAAACTTGAAGCGAAGCTCTATCAGAAAAATGATTATTTTTTTAAGTTCAAGTCGTTATTGGATACCTGATGAAGTAATACCAACTTACTAGCAATCATAGGCTTCAACGTGACTGTGACGGGCTTGGCTTTCCCAATGGGTGCGTTCACATAGTCGAGCAGATCTGCTCCTGGGTCGCTGGAGTAAAGATTGGCAGCCTTGCAGGTGTCGAGTACTGAGCCGCCGCCGACGCCGACGAAACTGTCAAAGTTTCCCGCCTTCGCAAACTGGATCGCGTCCTTGAAACTGGCGGGAAAATAAAAAACAGCCATGCTAATTATTTTAAAGTAAAGTAAAAGTAAGTAAAAATGATTTATTCAATACAGGATACAAGATATCGCTTATTGAAAGTCAATTAGACTAATCTAATTAATATTGATACCTTATTTCGTAAAGTATCCTATACTGATAGAGGCGAGGTAGTTCAGGGTGCCCACTAATTGGCTCTGGCAAACAATGTTTGCCTTGCCTTACGACAATGGTCGCCTGGAGACGCCCCCAAACGAGCCCTCCTCTGTCAAATGATTCTACTCCCTTTCGCAATGATTTTACAGCGTAGAGAAGAAAGGGGTAACAAACTCTACTTTACAATTTCTCTCTTTTTTTTTTTTTTTTTTTTGTTCTTATATATGTGACATTACAATTCAATTTACAATACAAAGAACATAAATTAATAAGATTTAAAGTACATACATGAAATAATGAAAATATCGTGCAGAGCTAGACTACTTCCATGCGTCTTTGTCGTTTTCATAATCATCAACATTGTAATAAGCTTTCTTAATCAAACCTTTTTTGATACGAGTTTTAAACTCATTATCATTCAGGATCAAAATCTCTTCTGGGATCTTGTTATAAAATCTTACTTCGTTTCCTATAAAGCATTTGTTTGTCCGTTTTAGTCTGTTCTGTGGAATACTTAGTTTGTTTTTGCTACGCGTTCTAAGGTCTTTAGTTTTATCACATTTTTTATCAAACATATGTAAGTTTTTACGAGTATACATAATAATTTCAAAGACGTACTGGGACGGAAGCGTCAAAATATCAATTTCTTTGAATTTTTGTCTGAGGGACTCGCGAGCTTTAAGCTGATAAATGTTTCTAATTGCACGTTTTTGTAGTATAAAAATGACGTTAATATCTGCAGCTCTTCCCCATAGAAGCAAGCCATAGGTCATTAAGCTATGAAAGTAACTGAAATACACAAGTCTCGCGGTAGAAACATCAGTTAATTTTCTGATTTTCCAGATTGCGTACGCAGCCGAACTGAGCCTTGCCGCAAGATTTGAGATATGGGGGCCCCACTGAAGTTTCGAATCTAGAGTGATACCAAGGAATACAGTTTGATTTACCAGATTAAGCTTGTTATTGTCCAAATGTATGTCTGTATCATAAGCAGTCACATTTGGCAAGGAAAACTTAATGCAATTAGTTTTCTTTGCGTTCAAAAGTAAATTATTAGAAGTAAACCATTGAGAAATCTCCACTAATGTTTTGTTTATATCTAAGTTGAGGGAGTCACCTCGTTTAACTTTAAATGTTAAAGAGGTGTCGTCCGCAAAGAGGACAACATCAGTAAGTTTATCTAACATGTAAGGGAGATCATTTATGTAGACTAGGAATAGGAAAGGCCCCAATATCGATCCCTGAGGTACACCAATCTTGATAGGACAACCTGCAGACACCGCACCACCCACGTCCACTCGTTGGTCGCGATCAGTAAGATAAGAGGCAAGTAGATCAAGTGATTTATCAATTAAGCCATAGTGCTGTAATTTAAGTAGCAAAGTCTCATGATCAACGCAGTCAAAAGCCTTCGAGAGGTCACAGAAAACCCCAATAGCATCGTGAGAATCCTCCCAGGCTCCATAGACATCGCTGATGAGTTTGTGACCTGCGTCTAAGGTAGACCGCCCTTTCCTAAAACCAAATTGATTTTTGTGTAGGAAGTTATTGACTGAGAAGTGAGACGCTAATTGTGCAAGAATAAGTTTTTCAAATATTTTACTTAAGGCTGGAAGAACCGCGATTGGTCTATAATCAGTGGGGTTTTCGGTATTTCCAGATTTAAAAATTGGAATGATTTTGCTGTACTTCAATAAATTTGGAAAAATGCCTTTTTCGATACAAGAGTTAAAAATTAATGCTAGATGAGGCGCTATTAGTGTTATAACAGGTTGAAGTACTTTAATTGATATCCCCCATAAGTCTTCTGTCTTTTTTAAATTGAGTTCCTTAAATATCTTAATAATACATTGCGGTCCAACATGACGAAACGTGAACGTTTTCTTACTCCTAGTCAATTATTGTTGTTATATTTATTACTGTTATTGAAATTTTAAGTTTAATTTGCATAATTATAGTAGTAATTAACTTTTGTTTGAGTATTTAACTATTGTGGAGTTGATGATCATGCATCAATCATAACTTTTCAAATAATTAATGTTATGTACATTATGTAACTGCTAAAAAGTATCCTTGCTTTGTTGATATTACTGTTAGTTTCTAAGTTTTAATAGAGGCACTATATAATAGGTAAGTAGTGTAATAAAAGTAGACAATGATGTTACCTTACCTAGTATCGGTAGGCTCCACCCTGACTCTGTCATAGACGGTGTAATTAATCCCACACTTTGTAAGAGAGTCCAGGACTACTTGTAAAGGTTTAAGAACAGCAACATTAGGGTCTGTCAGCACACACACATTCTTAACTCCAAGGTTGGCCAAGTCCAAGCCAACCTCCTTGGTCACACCAATGCCATATCTGATTGTAGAGCATTTTATCTAGGACAAACCCAAAAGAGAATCAATTCAAATTGAGTTTTGCTTGATGTAATTTTTATTAAGTTAGTTATAAGTTTAAACAGTTCAAAGCAATATCAGAAATTTAAGAGAATTCAAAAGGGCCACTTTAGAATTCTATGACATTCTGAAGATTTTAAATAACAGGATATGTTACTACTTTAAGCATAATATGATCTAATGCAAGCAGGTTTGCTGAATTGAAAATAGAAAAATTACAGGTTCTATTGTATTATGTACTTACTTCAAAAGCATAATCCTTAGGTGCTACAGTGTGAGAAACTTGAAAGTTTCCTCTGTGACTGTGAGCAGGGCACTGGCAACTAAAGAAAATATTTTAAAATATAATAAAAAAATAAAATGGGTAATAATAACTACATATATTTCTGGATCATCATCCATTAAGGAATATTACTTGAAAAAGCATTCATATAATGAGTATAAGCATTTCATTGTGGTAAATACTGTTACATTCCCAAGACGATAAAGATAAAGTTAAAGAATAAGAGTTAAGTAATTACGAGCTTTGTGAATTGTATAATATAAAAATACTTACGAGGCATTTACAGTGCGAAATAAGTCAAAAATTCTCTTCCGTGAAGCCATTATTTAGGACTTTCCCAATTTATTTTTGTTCTCTGAAAAAAAAAGTTGTAGTAATTGTTAGATTTTTTTACCTATGTGTAACTGTAGGAAGTTGTCAATATCAGTGATCCAACTTTCAATCAACTTGATTAGATTATGATAACACTTATCACTATAGGTACTGAGGGGCCAGTTTAAGTTTCAGTCACGGATGTAAAGCTTCCTACTTACTTTTCTGCTGTGGTGATTATTAATTAAAATCTGCTGAACTGGGGAACCATAGGGGTCTGTGGGTTGTTTTAGGAGCTGATGTTTTCAAATTTTACTACTGTTTGATTTAAAATAGGACAGAGTAGCTCTTTTAATATAGGTACTAACAATTCAAGCTAAGGTTATCTGCAATCACTGCGATGTTTTCATTTTACTGATAAGATATTGACGTCCACATTTACAACAACTTACTTGTTTCGTTATATTATAATGTATCACAGAAGAGACCAACCTATTAGGTATTTAATATTTTATTCAGAGAGAAGATACGCATTACGTTTTATTAATTATTTTGTTAATAAATAATAATTCTATTGTTTTGATGCTGATAAGTTTGTTTTGTTCACAGCCAGCACAGACCAACTAGAGATACTACGGATTTAAGTGGAAGTGGAAGTAATTTGGAGTTAAGTGGAGGAATGCAATTTTGATGTTATCGATATCGAAGTAAAAATATCGGTATTTACATAAATACGGTCGCTTTACCGATACGTTATTTATTCTATTCAATTTTTATTTTATAGCGATGTGTCGTTTTCCACAATGTGTCAGGTGATAAGTATTTAAAAACTCAAATTTTAAAATTTAAAAACACCCGTCCCAGTCAGACCCCTTATCAACTTAAGTAGAACTAGAGCTAATCATCTTTAAAATATCATGGTTACCTTAACATATACTTTCAATATCATTGAAGTAACACTGTACCAAATTTTTAATTGATAGGACAAATGGAAGCTAGTTAGATCCTCTCATCCATTATTCAAGAGCTGATCATCTTCAAACGGCAGATCAGGTCATGGTTACCTTACCAAATACTTTCTACATCATAGATGTAACATGGTACTTACCAAATTTCAACTCGATCGGACATAAGGAAGCTAGTTAGATCCTCTCATCCATTATTTAAGAGCTGATCAGGTCATGGTTACCTTACCATATACTTTCTATATCATAGATGTAACATGGCACCAAATTCCAAATCGATCGGACATAAGGAAGCTAGTTAGATTCTCTCATCCATTATTCAAGAGCTGATCATCTTCAATCGGCTGATCAGGTAATGATTACCTTACCATATACTTTCTATATCATAGATGTAACATGGTACCAAATTTTAAATCGATCAGACATAAGGAAGCTAGTTAGATCCTCTCATCCATTATTCAAGAGCTGATCATCTTCAAACGGCAGATCAGGTCATGGTTACCTTACCAAATACTTTCTATAACATAGATGTAACATGGTACCAAATTTCAAATCGATCGGACATAAGGAAGCTAGTTAGATCCTCTCGTCAATTATTCAAGAGCTGATCATCTTCAAACCGCTGATCAGATCTTCATCAGACATGGCTAAGAACACTCGGCCTGAAATTATCTATGATACAAAAAAAACTAAACGAAAATCGGTGCAAGCGTTTGGGCTCTACGATGCCACAGACAGATACACAGACAGACAGACAGATACACACGTTAAAATTATAACACCCCTCTCTGAATTTTTCGTTCGGGGGTTAAAAATAAAAAACAAAATGGTAGATTTTGCAGGAAACAATCATGTGGACCTTTTTCCTGATGTTAGTCTGAAATGAGGACGTTTATTTATATTTTGAACTGATTTAATTTACTTACCTATGACTATTGCGCCTATAACGTCTCGACGGGCGTATTGCGAAACTATTTTTTTAAATGTCACTTTGAGAACTATTAGTTTGAGACTCATTAGCCAATCTTTTTTATTATTTTAAACAAATTTTGTAAAAATTTAAAAGATCCATATAGGTATTATAATATTACTTACATATATTTTGTATTTAACTCTTGTATCGAAAAAGGCATTTTTCCAAATTTATTGAAGTACAGCAAAATCATTCCTATTTTTAAATCTGGAAATACCGAAAACCCCACTGATTATAGACCAATCGCGGTTCTTCCAGCCTTAAGTAAAATATTTGAAAAACTTATTCTTGCACAATTAGCGTCTCACTTCTCAGTCAATAACTTCCTACACAAAAATCAATTTGGTTTTAGGAAAGGGCGGTCTACCTTAGACGCAGGTCACAAACTCATCAGCGATGTCTATGGAGCCTGGGAGGATTCTCACGATGCCATTGGGGTTTTCTGTGACCTCTCCAAGGCTTTTGACTGCGTTGATCATGAGACTTTGCTACTTAAATTACAGCACTATGGCTTAATTGATAAATCACTTGATCTACTTGCCTCTTATCTTACTGATCGCGACCAACGAGTGGACGTGGGTGGTGCGGTGTCTGCAGGTTGTCCTATCAAGATTGGTGTACCTCAGGGATCGATATTGGGGCCTTTCCTGTTCCTAGTCTACATAAATGATCTCCCTTACATGTTAGATAAACTTACTGATGTTGTCCTCTTTGCGGACGACACCTCTTTAACATTTAAAGTTAAACGAGGTGACTCCCTCAACTTAGATATAAACAAAACATTAGTGGAGATTTCTCAATGGTTTACTTCTAATAATTTACTATTGAACGCAAAGAAAACTAATTGCATTAAGTTTTCCTTGCCAAATGTAACTGCTTATGATACAGACATACTTACATTTGGACAATAACAAGCTTAATCTGGTAAATCAAACTGTATTCCTTGGTATCACTCTAGATTCGAAACTTCAGTGGGGCCCCCATATCTCAAATCTTGCGGCAGGGCTCAGTACGCAAAATCAGAAAATTAACTGATGTGTCTACCGCGAGACTTGTGTATTTCAGTTACTTTCATAGCTATGATATGACCTATGGCTTGCTTCTATGGGGAAGAGCTGCAGATATTAACGTCATTTTTATACTACAAAAACGCGCAATAAGAAACATTTATCAGCTTATAGCTCGCGAGTCCCTCAGACAAAACTACTGCGCGTATTAAGGATACGATAGAGCGAAATAAAGGCTCCAAAGTGTTAAGTTCTACGGACAGCTATACGATTCGGTCACTAAGCCTGTTACTAGTGCGGCCAACGGCCCTAGAGCCAAACTAACCCGACACTATACCGAAGATATCCCGGACATCAGCCTGTACGAGATAAGGATGGCCCTGAAACTGCTTAAAAACAACAAGGCACCGGGTGAGGATGGAATCACGTCAGAGCTTCTGAAAGCGGGTGGAACACCGGTACTCAAAGTCCTTCAGAGGCTCTTTAATTCTGTCCTACTCAAAGGGACCACGCCTGAAGCATGGAACAGAAGTGAGGTGGTGCTTTTCTTTAAGAAGGGCGATAAAACCCTTTTGAAGAATTATAGGCCCATCTCGCTTTTGAGCCATGTTTATAAGCTGTTTTCCAGGATCATCGCCAATCATCTCGAACGAAGGTTTGATGACTTCCAGCCTCCCGAACAAGCCGGCTTCCGAAAAGGCTTTAGTACCATAGACCACATACATACGCTGCGGCAAGTTATACAGAAGACCGAAGAGTATAACTTGCCGCTATGTCTAGCGTTTGTGGACTATGAGAAGGCCTTTGATTCGGTCGAAACATGGGCGGTGCTAGAGTCCCTCCAACGATGCCGGATTGACTATCGGTACATCGAAGTGCTGAAGTGTTTGTATAGCAACGCCACCATGTCTGTCCGAGTACAGGAACAGAATTCGAAGGCTATTCCCTTGAACAGAGGCGTGAGACAGGGAGATGTTATATCTCCGAAACTGTTCACCTCCACTTTAGAAGACGCCTTCAAACTTCTAGAATGGAAAGGGCAGGGCATCAATTTTAACGGCGAATACATCACTCACCTTCGGTTTGCCGACGACATCGTAGTCATGGCAAGGTCGATGGAGGAACTCAGCACGATGCTCGAAGGCCTCAACCGAGTCTCCCAACAGGTGGGCCTTAAAATGAACATGGACAAGACGAAGGTCATGTCTAATGTCCATGTTCTGCCTACCCCAGTTACGGTTGGGAACTCGGTTCTCGAAGTTGTCGACGAGTACGTATACCTAGGACAAACCATCCAATTAGGTTTAGGTAGGTAACTTCGAGAAGGAGGTCAATCGCCGAATCCAGCTCGGATGGGCCGCGTTCGGGAAACTACGCAACGTCTTCTCGTCCAATATTCCTCAGTGCCTGAAGACGAAGGTATTTAACCAATGTGTGCTGCCAGTGATGACATACGGTTCTGAAACGTGGTGCTTCACTATAGGGCTTATGAACAGGCTCCGAGTAGCTCAACGAGCCATGGAGCGGGCTATGCTCGGGATTTCTCTGCGGGATCGAATCAGAAATGAGGACATACGCAGAGAAACCAGGGTCACCGACATAGCCAAGCGGATAAGCTCGTTGAAGTGGCAATGGGCAGGTCATATAGCCCGCAGAACAGATGGCCGCTGGGGCCGAAAAGTTCTCAAGTGGAGACCACGGATCGGCAAGCACAACGTAGGACGTCCACCGACCAGATGGACGGATGATCTGCGCAAGGCTGCGGGTCCACGCTGGATGCAGGCCACCTGCGATCGGTACAGATGGAGAGCCTTGAGGGAGGCCTATGTCCAGCAGTGGACGTCCTACGGCTGAAATGAATGATGAATGAATGAAACTCCAAAGAGGTCCGACCTCAGATTAAGCGGCGGTTTCCTTACTCTGAGGGTCCGACTTTACGACTGCTTCCACCCGGAAAAAAATATAAAATACAATATGGGCTTTGAATATTGCTCTTTAGATATATTATAAGTACTTACCTACCTATCTAAAAATATTATTTTACATTGGCATTACAAAATAGCATACAGCTCGCTGTCAGCAAACTAACCGCCGGCAGACTGCTCGCTCGGTAGTTGACGCCACGCTTGCCGAATGTTATAGACGAGCTCACTGCTAGCGTACCCTAATAGGTCTGTCTGTGTTGTTGTGTGAGCCGTCGCCGCTCACTTAGTCAGTCAGTCAGTACTTATCTACCAACAATCCGCACGTTTGGCCGTCTGCTAGCTGTTGCTGCGTGGACTGCTGCGTGTCCGCGAGCTGTCGCCACGTAGACTGTGAGCAGTCGCCTTAAGCTTACATTGACAGTCGTGTCGCAGCTCGAACTCTCACAAACACTAGACCTAATCATTTTCAAAAGGTCATGGGTACCTTACCATTATACTTTCAATGTCATTGAAGTACCTAACACGGGGCAAAATTTTAAATCGATAAGACATATGGAAGGTAGTAAGATGCCCTCTTCCACTATTTAAGAGCTGATCATCTTCAAACGGCTGATAAGGTCATGGTTACCTTAACTTAAACTGTCAATATCATTGATGTAACACTGTACCAAATTTCGAATCGATCGGACATGAGGAAGCTAGTTAGATCCCCTCATCAACTAGAAATGAGCTGATCTTCAAACGGCTGAACAGATTTTCATGAAACATGGCTAAGAACACTCGGGCTAAAATTGTCTATGGCAAAAAAAAACTTAACGAAAATAGGTTCGTCGGTTGGGCTCTACCATGGAACTATGGGCTCTAAGATGCCACAGACCTTCCACAGACAGATACATACGTTAAACTTATAACACCCCATTAACACCCCTCTGTTTTATTCGTCGAGGTTAAGTATTAATTCTCTGTGGTCGAGGGTTCAAAATAAATGAACGAAGTGTTCTACTTTATGTAGCCTTATTAGGTACGTACTGAATGCCTCCCTGATTTATAGGTAAGTTAATCAAACAAGCAGAATGAGACATCAAAGTGATGTATTATAATTTCATCATACAGATTCATCCATGTACACAAATAAAAAAAAATTGCTACAACTCCATTCATATACTTTACTTTATCTAAAGGATTTAACGTCTTAGGCGCAACGCACACCTTGCGAGGCGCATCGAAAATACTAATGTAAACTGGTCTCTAAATTAAATGGTACAGGGTTTAAGGTTTTCAAAAGAAAATTATTCGTAGCCACCATAGGAAACGGCATGTGATTCGTCCCCAACCCTGAGCGTGCCATACAAGTTATTAAGGTCTAGTTTAAATTGTTAACCACTCGGCGTCTTCCCCGCGCCTAGCCAGATGTGCGCTGGGCCTTACACTCTACTAGCATCATTTGGTTAATAACGTATTTAAGTGATAGACTAAAATAAAATGGCATAAAAATACAATCATCACATTTAGATTTTATAGTAAAAAATTTAACATGATTTACCAAATAAGTACCTATAGCTAGGTACAGTGGCGGTCTAGGTCGGCGTAACACATCCGGCTCTTCTGTATTTCCAAATAGCTCTTGGTCTTTGGTAATACAGTCTAGGGCGCACGGGACCATAGACAAATCTGTTAAGCCGTCCTAGACCGCCACTGTACGCAGCTATAGGTATTCATTTGTGAGGAAAAGTTGATTATTTCTTTAAATGAAAAAGGTATTTTACAAATAAATAAAGAGGATAAACGTACTTAGATTCAATAAGTTAAATAATACTCACTATGTACAACAATACAACTTACAGGACTTATATAGGTATTAGCTAAAACAAATGTTAATACCTACTCAAACAGTAAAGATAGAAAAGGTTTTCTTAAATATACTAACATTGTGTTTGTTTGTGCGGCAGACTCAAACATTTATCTATACCAATATTATAAAGAGGAAAGATTTGTTTGTTTGTTTGTAACGAATAGGCTCCGGAAATACTGAACCGATTTGAAAAATTCTTTGACTGGTAGAAAGCTACATTAACCCCGAGTGTCATAGGCTATATTAGATTTTCAAAAAATTAGGGATCCTTACCTAAACTCAAATAATGTAACCCAAGGTGCAATATTTTTTCCGTTGTTTACATATTTTGACAGGTGGTTTGTTGTTGTTGTTTGTTTTTTATTCGGCCATTCTGGGCAGTCAAAAGAACATAGTCTATAGAGCCAAGTCTTTTCTAGTACCTATCTTATATTCTATGGCGTAACGAAGTAAGCCGGGAAAGCTCGTGGCTTTATATGTAGGTTTCTTGCTGCTTGCTAACCACTGGATGTCATTTTGATTATAAAATAATTTAATACTAAACGCTAAAATTATGGCATCATAATAAATAATAGGTAACTACTATAGCCAACAAGGTAGTAAAGTAAATGATATTAATTATACAGATATATATACATAACACATACTATACTCACTAACTCATAGGCTTGGGAATGTGTTTACAGGTTATAAGTGTAGGTAACATTGATAACATAACTCCGAACAGCGTGTGGAAAGAACACTTTCAATCATTTTAAAAAGGATTAAGGGTCGGTTTCACGAACAGTTTTTCATGCAGTAAGGACTACGTAAATCGGTCATAGGTCACTCACACAATTATTGTTATTTTTCCAAGATACATTATAACAGTTTTCAACATAAGCTACTTCTATTTAAGAACAGTTTTACAAAGAGTTTTAAAAAATCTGGATACTCTGCACCGTACACAGTACAGTATTATTATTTTTGGCCAGTAACAATGGTCTTATTAATATTTCTACCAAGATAATGCAACAACGATCGAGTAATCTACCTATTGAACAGCCTACTACAGAACAGCCATGGTCCGAAAGTTTTGTTAGCTTACCTACCGAAGTACGATACTACATAATCAATAATTTATTTCAATGTCTTTGCAGATCAACATCCTTCACATTTTGCGGTACCCATTTACCATATGGAAGGGCCCATACACTGTCTTTAAGTATAACTTAAAGAAAAGTTAGAGTTAAATAAAATAGGATGGAAGGCCGATATATGTACATTCTTTAATAGAACTTGAGTAGAATGAAGTAAAAAGACTTGGTGAGTCACATTATAATAATATGTTGTGTAAATGCTTCTATGTAGTAGATGTTTAACTGTAAGTGCGTGACTGTGTTTTAGTAACTATGCAATACATATATGTATAAGATATTTAGTGTTGTATAAGTGTGTAAGTGTTGACTTGACCCCCACAGACTCCGGATATCCAACAGAAAATACTTGTTGATAAATATTTTGCGAAACCGAAAGTTTTCTGCCCGCGCTTCTCTAACTCGCGTGGGCGAAGTGCCAGTTATGTTTAAGAAGTTGTGTACCTACTAAAATAGGAAAGAATGCTGTTATACAAAGACATTACTAATTTACATTATTTTACAAATAGCAATATATTTGGCAAAGCTTTAATCGTGTTTGAAAGTTTGATTCGTCTTTGAATTTAAAGCAGCCCCCGCAGCATGACGGACCATTTGTCGTATTTTTCTGTCACTTTAAATCGCTTTTGACATTTAAATGCGGGAAAATGTATGGAGATGATCGACAAAAGTGACAGATAGATACGACAAATTTGACAAATTGTCCGTCATGCTACCGCAACAGATTATAATATGCCAACAGTAAATCTTTTTAATACATTTATTTTTATTGTTATGCTTTACAGTATGTTGAGTCCCAGATTGGTACTATTTATGATATCTAATACTCGTGCGTTATTAAAAAGTGATTGGCCGTTGATTTCTATATTTATATTGTTTATAAATTTTACATTTTAATATTTGAACAACCGAATTTCCCAGACAAAACATTCAGTCCAGCCGTTTGTGCTTTGTTTCTTTGTTTTTAAAAATAGATTTTTTATGAGAGTAGTCACTAATAAAATTTTAAAAATGCTAAAATAGGCAAGTTACAAATTTAATTTATTAGCAAAAAGCCGCTTTAGGACGGACTATCGAATAAAAAATGGTGTTTCTACGAGTCACTGAGAGCAATTTTAAAGCTTTTCAAATAAAAATACTTTTATCCTTTTATAATGGCTATCAAGCAAGTTATATTTATAATTGGAGCGTTTTATGAGCATTATTGACATATTTATATAATTTACCATTAAATAAAATTATTATCTCTAAGATCAACAAAAAAAAACAATAATTTTTCAAAAACCTGAGCCAAATTTGTGGAATGGTAAAATGTTGAGTATTAAAATTTCTGTATACGAATACAAAAATGGGTTTATTATGGCTAATTGAGAGGCTGGTGAAACATTGGCGTAGAAAAATAGGCCTTCTAGCATAATACCAATGTTACATAATCAACTTCACAAGTGATTACATAAATAAAGAAACATACATAAATACTAAAAGATAAGCTCTGATCATGGGCCGAAACAATCGCAGATTAAAAGAACGCTATATAGAAGTTAAATATCCAATCACATACAATGCGATACTATCAGGGAGATCCTTACAAACCGACGAGTATTACAGAACGTTACCAACACTGTGAGCCGAGCCTCTACCAGCTATACCTCACTCGCTCCAACTTAGTCGGGTAGCATGTGTACGAAAGAGACAGGAAACATTCCACGCCGTGTTGTGCCTTCCACCTGAAATCAATAGAATGATATTGAAATCTTAAATATTGAGTTGTAAAGTAAAACAATACCATTGGTTTTTTTTTTTTGCCGCAAAAAAAGTAGGTAACCCGCGACCCCCATGTCCCTTTTTGGTCGTCTCGTATGCGTACGACAGGCAGGTATGCCCTATTGGTAGAGCTTTACTTAGGGTAAAACGTACAGCACTAGAGTGCGTGCAAAATAAGCCCGAAGTCAAAATATGAACCAATTATCAATCAGCCATTTGTTTTGAATAGCGAGGGTGAAGTATACAGTGGCGCCACCAGACTTATTTGGCGCGCACTCTAGTCTTGTCGGTCCGGCCGTAAGAATAGGTCTACGGTATGCCCTGCCTGTCGTACGAGGTGACTAAAAGGGGTCATCGGGATCGTGGGTGTGAAGGGCGCGGGCCGACACACTCAGCAAACGGCCCCGAGATGGCCGGAGAGAGTCCGGCTTGCCTCACCTGCCCCTCCATCCAGTTGTCGTCCTCGGTGCGGTCGTTGAGCACGAGCAGCACCTCGCCCTCGCGGAAGTGTCGCGGCCGGAGTCGGACATGTTAGTTCATGCTAGCAGAGCTCGGCCTCACCTGCCCCTCCATCCAGTTGTCGTCCTCGGTGCGGTCGTTGAGCACGAGCAGCACCTCGCCCTCGCGGAAGTGTCGCGGCCGGAGTCGGACATGTTAGTTCCTGCTAGCAGAGCTCGGCCTCACCTGCCCCTCCATCCAGTTGTCGTCCTCGGTGCGGTCGTTGAGCACGAGCAGCACCTCGCCCTCGCGGAAGTGTCGCGGCCGGAGTCGGACATGTTAGTTCATGCTAGCAGAGCTCGGCCTCACCTGCCCCTCCATCCAGTTGTCGTCCTCGGTGCGGTCGTTGAGCACGAGCAGCACCTCGCCCTCGCGGAAGTGTCGCGGCCGGAGTCGGACATGTTAGTTCCTGCTAGCAGAGCTCGGCCTCACCTGCCCCTCCATCCAGTTGTCGTCCTCGGTGCGGTCGTTGAGCACGAGCAGCACCTCGCCCTCGCGGAAGTGTCGCGGCCGGAGTCGGACATGTTAGTTCATGCTAGCAGAGCTCGGCCTCACCTGCCCCTCCATCCAGTTGTCGTCCTCGGTGCGGTCGTTGAGCACGAGCAGCACCTCGCCCTCGCGGAAGTGTCGCGGCCGGAGTCGGACATGTTAGTTCCTGCTAGCAGAGCTCGGCCTCACCTGCCCCTCCATCCAGTTGTCGTCCTCGGTGCGGTCGTTGAGCACGAGCAGCACCTCGCCCTCGCGGAAGGACAGCTCGTCCGAGTTGTCGGCCGCGCAGTCGTACAGCGCGCGGCAGCGGCGCGTCACGCCCGCAGTCGGACCCGTCTGAGAACACACAGCGTTATTTAGACCTTTTTTTCCATGACATCAACACCGCTAAGACATTTATTTTAAACCAATATTCAATCAAGTTAGGCTGTTGAAAATTTTCAACGAAAGACGCTGCTTCCCTCAATTTGGGTGTTCCCTTAGGGACACAGCACATAGAATAAAACGAGACATGGACGCACGCAACGTATATAAGGTGCAGACGCGACATCCCCGCAAGCAGAACCGCCGCATCCGTGTTGCTTCATATCCATTGTACACGGCCACTGAGCGCATTTACGAAAACTAAGAGAGGAGAGTGGGTGGTTATGTGCTTACGCGACCACACGGCCATACCAGATACGGTCACAAATCATGTTAACCCGATAAGAAAGAGCTTGTGGGGTAGCGCGTAAATTGACAAAATACATGTTTTTTTTAAACTTACCGTAATGGAAGCAGAAGGCGACCGCGAGTGTACACTAGAAGTATCAGAAACGTCCAAGGACCGGCTGTCGCTATGTCGCGATCTCTGTCGCGACCTGTCGCTCTCGCAGGACAGCGCGGAGTGCAGCCTGCTGTCGTCCAGGCAGCTGTCCGATATGTCGCACAGCTCGAGCGATGAGTCTTGACTAGAACATTCCTGGGGGAAATTTATTATTATAAAGATTCTTTTATGTAATTTGTTTTTGGTGTTGCTAAAGTACTTTGAAAGCAATTTTAGATTATTTTTATATAAAACTACAAATTAAATTAAGAAACAAAATTTTGGTAATATATTTAATTAAGTAGATTATAAGTAAGTTATACTATAATTACATTAACTTTATTTAAAAAAAGCAAAGCTAACAAATAACAATGAAGCCTATCTATTAGACACCTATGTCTCCTAAAACTATACCTTAGTTATTAAAAGACGTTATAATGCTAGTCTAAAAGCAGAATGGCTGGTGAATAACTTTAATTAACATGCAAAAAAAGATTAATTACAAAGAATAAATATATAAATGACAAAGTTAATAAGTCCTAATGTAAAAGAAAAACCAAAACGGGTTGATAATGAAGCGAAGCTTTTTGAGAAAATATAAAATTGGGCCAATTTCTTTCAATATTACAAGACAGTATTCGTTATTTTAGAAAATGGTGTAGATTTTCGTGACAGATGCTTAAAAAATTTGAAATGCGAAAAGCAATAACGAAATATCATAACGAAACCAAACAAATGAACGCGTAAGTATATATAATTTTTCCAATAGTTCACCTAGCTACTTACCATACAAATTTGTAAACATAGTTCTAAAGGTAAGTCCTTTTTTTATTATTATAAATTTTGAATAACATGTATCTGCCTACATTTTATTAAATGTATGTTTAATTTCATCAGCGTTACAAAAGAATGCGCAACTATGCATATAAAAAAATCTATTAGTAAAAAGGAAAGTGTGTATAAAACCAAAACGGGGTAAAGCCAGTTAGAAACAACTGCCAACGCACACGGGACCACTAAGGAGGCGACTGATGCACTTATTGCACATTTTTTTTAAGAAAAATTTACTGATCTCTATTATTTTTATTACTATTTTGGTATAAAAAATTATTGTCTTTATATCCAACAATATTGTAAAACAGGTAATTAAAGTCTCTATTTATATTTGTTTTGTACTAGCTGACCCGGCAAACTCCGTATCGCCTTAGATTATAAGTTTACAGGATTGTTATTATACGACCTAACCACTAAAAACTTGGCTGTATAGACAATGATTATTTGCCCGCCCAGAATTGAAGAATAAAACAACAAAGTCAAATTAATCTTTGAAAGGAAAATTGATAGAACACTACATAATGGAACATTTTGTACGGGAAAATTAATTTGTTGTTTTAACTAAATTATTTCAGATTTTCTTAACTTTAAACCTTCCCTCGACGACAACGACAAACATTTGAAAACCTAAATCAGCTAAATCTGCTCGGCCTAACTAACGAACCACGATTAATGTTTATATAACATACGAGCATTCCCGGCTTACTTCGTTACGCCATAGAATATAAGATACTACCTAAGACTTGGCTCTATAGACTATGTTCTTTTGGAAAATAAAAAAAAACAAACGACAACAACAAACCACCTGTTAAAATACGTAAACAACGGAAAAAATATTGCACCTTGGGTTACATTATTTGGGTTTAAGTAAGAATCCCTAATTTTTTTCAAAATCTAGCCTATGTCATTCAGGGATAGTGTAGCTTCCTACCAGTAAAATAATTTTTCAAATCGGTTCAGTATTTTCGGAGCCTATTCGTTACAAACAAACAAATCTTTCCTCTTTATAATATTGGTATAGATAGTAGAAGTAGATAAAAGGTCCACTGTTTTGAATTTCCTGTATTAACTTGTGCGACATCGCAAGTTTGGTTAAATTAAAGATGGATGAACTTAGAAACTAGAAAAAGATTTCTTGAACCAAAAATCGTATCATAACTGAAAAAAAAAACGTGCAATAAATACAACAGTATCTGCGTATCAGCGCCGTGTGCGGAGGCTCTAATCGTCGACATATTATTACCCGTCTCAGTCTCGCCTTCACGGCCTGTCCCAGATGTAATCTATTTTTTTTCTGCAGCAAAAACAAATTTCACCTGTTTTAAAGTTAGGCATCGCATACCACGTACCAATAAGATTTTATCTTTTTTTGTCAGTTTTTTTTTTTTTAAACAACAGTATAAAATAGGATTCCTTTTATAATAGAATTAATAAAGAAAACAGTATAATTTTAATTGTCTTGTTATAAAACAACCTAAGCGTATTATTTATATAGAGATATTCTGAAAATGACAAGTCGTTTATAAACGTGTTATTATTAAACTATAGGATTCAATCTGTTCAGCATACTTAACCGACACTTGGACAACCAAAAAAAACAACTCACGGTATCGTACATTGGAATCTGATCGTACATTTCTTAAGATTTCGTATATTTCTTAAGATTTCGACCCATGTTATGGTGAGCTGAATCTCTTTTGATTTATTATCGCTTGTCAAAAAAAAACCAGTATTATGTTAGGTAAACATCTGACCATGTAAGTCGCCTTTAAATTGCCTTGGATAGCATCAAACAAGATCTCAATAGCACGTATAAAGTGTTACCTTTCTGGGCGGAGGCGTGGGCTCGTCCCGCAGATGCGAGCCGTTGTGCAGCGGCGCGGGCGCGGGCGGCGGCGTGGGCGGCGGCTGCTGCGGCCGGTGCTTCACTGACACTCCTGGAGGGTTCACGTTACCGTTCGTTCAAAAACTGGAAGGTCTAAGATCGCCGGGTATATGGTAACAACTTTCCTTTTCATTCTGGCGCGTAAGTATAATGTTTATTTTCAGCGTTTCTCAATTTTTTGATGATTGGTAAACTTTAATTATGGTTTGAAAAAAAAACTTATGCATCAAATATTTTTAGTAGATCCTATCTGGGTTACAGTATTTGCGAAAACTATCTCGAAATCTAATACCTGGGTTCGCGTTAAATTAGCTTTTATATAAGTTAAAATTAATATTTACACTCGTAAACCTTATTCTTGAAAAAGTGTAGATTACACTATGGTTAAATTGTAAAATATTTTCGTTGCAAACAATTCCAAACAGAAAGAATGAAGCAACGAAATAAGATCAAGTAAAATTTTACCATGTAATGATCGCGTGCTGTCAGCGGAGGGCGAGGGGGTGGAGCGCGGGTGCGCGGCGTGCGCGGGGGGCGGCAGGCTGGCGGGGGGCGGCAGCGGCGCCGCGCGCTTCTTGAGGCTGCCTATGTTATCTGCCGAGACCACACATAGAGAGGTTGTTAGAGCGCCCTCTATCGGGTTGAAAGAATCGACCATAAATACTTCTTCGCGAATCGAGGCGCTTTGCAATAAAGACGTGTTGCAAACATAAAGAACAAAGTATTATCCTGATGGGGTTCTGGATTCCTGTGGAGGTAGACGAGGCAACAGAGGTCTAACTTTGTTAGATGCAATCAGATCAATCCATCAGTCCACATTTTTACAAATTATAGGCTTCCTAGATAAGTGGGCGTGGTGCTGAGAGTCGCAGCGCAGGTCAACCTTGATACAGCCTTAGTACAGGGAAATTCCCCCGAGCCTCCACCCGTGTACTATAGACCCTTCTTATCTCTATTTACGTAATAATTAAAATACTCACAGACATTAGGTTTCCTAGGTAAAGTAGTGGGCGTGGGCGGCGCGTGGTGCAACGAGTCACAGGTCGACGACCTCGACCTCAGCACCGGCGAGTCCCCCCCCGCGGGCCCGCCGCCGCCCCCCGGGCCTCCTCCCGCGTACGAGGGGGGGCGCGAGCGGGGGCATTTTTTCTCTGGTGTCACGCTGCCGTTTTGCTGAAGGAATTAAAAATAAATGCATTGCGTGTCATCGTAAAATACCGACTAAAAGTCCACTTGTTGGCTGTCGATGTCGGGCCTGGTTGTACGCAGATGTTTATTAGCAGAACATTATAAGTTGCCGGGTGATAATTTCAATATAACTTATAAGCACGATTAAAAAAAAAGGGGGATGGTGTGGAAACACCCCAAATAAGAGCAGTAGCGTCCCTCATTGAAAAATGTAAACAGTCATACTAGTAACTATTTAGTAATCTGTGGCCATACTGCGATCGCCAACCCGTGGCGAATTTGTTCTTGTGACGAATGACGATCTGTGGGTGAGTGTGATGCGTTCTCTGTATTCGATTTCCAGTATGAGCAAAAATTGTTTTGGTGGATATCGATGTTTTTTTCCTTGGTGTGAGTGTGTTTCTGGCACCCTAGATACAGGTTCTACCTGTGGGGGTTCTAAAGGTTCTAGTTATTATAAATCAACTCACCCTCTCGTCAATGACCGTGTCGTCGTCGGAGAAGTCTGTGGAGCCGTCGTCGTGCGAGAGGTTCCAGTCTATGTTGATGTTCTCGAACAAGCTCTTCTCTCTTTTGTCTACGTTCTCTAACTGAAAACAATATACGCTGTTAAACTTCAGGCCCGTTTGATAGTAGTTTAAACTTAAACAAGCGAGGGTTGTAACCTCACCCGAGGCAGAATAACTTTACCCCCAAGTTGTATGTATATGTACTGTTTTTTATTCATCCGACGACAAAAATTCACATACAAAAAAAATAATTGTAATCAATATATATAAAACTCTTCCGTTACTGACTGACTGACTGACTGACAGACAACGCATAGCCGAAACTACTGGGCGTAGAAAGCTGAAAATTGGCAGGTGGGTTCCTTGGGGAGTGTAGGTTAGCACTAAGAAGGGATTTCACGAAATTCCCACGGGAACGGGAAAAAACGGGACTTTTGTGTTTATGAGAAATCTACGCGGGAAAAACCGCGGGACAGCCTCTAGTTTTTAATAAAACATACCAACTCCTGGCAAGCGTGGTGGCCCAACTGCCGAGCAATCTGTAAAGCCGTCCTCCCACTGAGATCCTTAATGTTTGTGTCTGCGCCGGCCTTTAATAACAACTTCATAGGTTCAGTCCTGTCCGTCGCTGCGCAGAGGTGCAGCGCTGTCATACCTGATTTAAAAAGATCAATAGAGTTTTCTATGATAATGTAATAATAAACCTATTTAAAATATTCCGTTACTGACAGACAAGGTATGACAAATTCAGTCGACAAAAACTAGTCGCGGCCACTGAATGCGGATCCTGACTGCGAGATTTTTCATACAGTTTGTTTAGCAAAGCGAGGTTTAGAGTGAACGCATAGGATGTAGCCCGCTCGAGCCTATGCTTTCAATGAAATTACATAATAAGAAAAAGTTTTGAATTTTATTTAAAAAAAAGATGTTTTAACTTAGGTACTAAAATTGTGATCCGATTGGATTTCATATAAATTAAAATGCAGTCCAAACGGATAGAGTGATTCGATTCGACTTTTTGCTGGCAATGTTGCGATCCGTTTGGACTGTGATCCGTTTTTTGCGATCCGATTGGACGGAGTTACTTAAATAACTATTGTGACCAAATTCGCTCCCGCCGGGAGTCGAACCCGGACCTCAGGAGTCTAGTTCTAGGCTTATTTGTTAAAGGTATAATTTAAACAGTCACTTACCATTAGTAGTAGTCTTATCTAGTATTTGAGATCCTCCATTCTGGACTAGAAAATCAACAATGTGCAGGCTCGAGCCGTCGCCGAGCTCGCGCGATATGGCCAAGTGAAGTGCTGTTTCACCGCAATCCTGTAACAAATATCACAATATAAGTACCTTTTTATTTATCATCAGTTTTTTATACAAGATTATACATAACATGAGTTTAAAGCGCTCATGTCAGAACACGACGTTCACTTTCACAATACTGGGTGTTCTTTATTAAAAAAAATAGGACGAGTTATTCTGTTGTATGTAACACACAGAAACAGGCAATACATTACAAGTAAGAAAGATGCACCGTGAAGGCTTTCCGAGCCAGGCAGCGTTGACAAGAAAACAACTGTACACAGGAATAGACTGTAATAATACAAGCAAGAGATAATTCTATCGATTCAGGCAGCTGCAACAAGCTACTGTACACACAGGAACAGGCAGTAGAGAAGTAAGAGGAAGGTCTCACCGAGCCAAGCAGCTGCTACAAGTGACCGTATAGTTAGTTACACACAGGAACAAACTGTAATAGAACAATCAAGAAGCAGTCTCACCGAGCCAGGCAGCTGCGACAAGTCACAATCTTTACCATACTGCTACACACAGGCACAAGCTGTAATAGTAAGCAGTCTCAACGAGCCAGGCAGCACTCACAGGAACAAACTGTAATAGTAAGCAGTCTCAACGAGCCAGGCAGCACACACAGGAACAGGCAGGATAGTACAAGTAAAGTAAGTAGACTAACTGAGCCAAGCAGCTGCGACAAGTGACCGTTTAGTTAGTTACACACAGGAACAAGCTGTAACAGTAAGCAGTCTTACCAAGCCGGGCAGCACACACATGAACAAGCTGTAAAAGTAAGCAGTCTCAACGAGCCAGGCAGCACACACAGGAACAAGCTGTAATAGTAAGGAGTCTCACCGAGCCAGACAGCACACACAGGAACAAGGTGTTATAGCAGAAGCAAGAAGGTTGCTCACCGAGCCGGGCAGCGGCGCGGCGAGCTCGGCGCCCTCGGCGAAGGCCTGCAGCAGGTGCCGCAGGTGCGAGTTGTTGACGGCGTGCTCCACCTCGCCCAGCCGCTCGCCCGCGTCGCGGCACGTGCGCGACACGAACGACCGGTACACGTACTTCTCGCGGATGAAGCGTAGGCGCTCCTCCCTGAAATATTATATTATCACTTTCCTTTCAAAATCAACATTTTGCTAATATCATCAATATTTATAAAACTCTTTCGTTACTGACTGACTGACTGACAACGCAGAGCCAAAACTACTAGGCGTAGCGGGCTGAATTTTGCACGTGGGTTCCTTGGGGAGTGTAGGGGAGCACTAAGGAATAATTTCCCGAAATTCCCATAGGAACGGGAAAAAACGGGATTTATGTGTCAATGAGAAATCTGCGCGGGTGAAACCGCTGGGCAGCCTCTTGTTTTGTATAAATTGTGCGCTTGTATTGAAAGTTAACATTTGGTGACCCAGACGTTATTGATAGATTCGCCGATCGATGACGATATGATTCGGACTCCGGAAAAGCATTAGAACTATCAACAACGTCGGGGTCACCAAATGTTAGCTTGATAAATAAAGGATATCAGTGGCATTTCACACATTTCAGTGCATTTAGATCTTACTTTGACTCAGGATCGCACTGGCATATTAAGATGGCGCGAGCATGCCAGGAAAAGGTTCAAATTCATGATGATGAATCTTAGTCCATATCACCAACAGCTTACCACAAAAAGTTACAAACAAGTACTAGTACTACTAACATGGTACTATCAGGCGTGAGGCGGTCCGAATCCCTCAGCTCGGCCTCCATGACCTCGTTGAACAGCTGGTTCCCGGCAGACTTGGCTAGCAGCAGCTGCGCGGTGCTCGGCCGGTCCAGGGTGAGGGATTGGATGCGGGAAATGTGGACTCCTAGTTCTCGATGACTGCCGGAACACTCTATGCAGACTATCACGCCGAAGTTCGTCGATAGCCAGGTCGGGTCTGTAAATATTGTAACTTGGTTTTATTATTTACAAAAAAAAAACAGGAAGTGTAATAAGGCAAGTACTATGAGGCTAGTGTAAGCTGCAGAATAAATAAATTAAATAGTGTAAAGTCGAAATATACGACGTACTAACGGTAAATTAGAAAACCAAAAATCTGTTTTGGAGCTGAAATGAAATAGTTACGGAACGGATGCAAAATAAAAATTCACATAAGGCACGATAAAACCAGCATTTTTAAAACCTCACCATTAGTCGACCTGCAATCAGCGCAGACCTGGTTCCCGGGCATGGCACGTATGGCCCGTATGATGGACCGTTGGAGATCAAGCAAAGAATGTCCCGAGTCACTACACTCCCCAGCTTGCTGGTGGAAAGCCCTCATCAGGGCACCTTCTTTACAATTCACCAAGACCGAGGTCCAGGCCCGCTGCTCGCTCTCGTCTTCCGCTTGGAAGTGGTAGGTACGGTTGTCTGTGGATTTAGATGAGAGGAATCGGTTAATATTAGTAACCAGTGTGTTAACCCTTTTCCGGGTGGTATGGGACCAAAAGTTTCCTCTAATATTTTCGTATTCTATGTCATTTCAGTTTGAGATTTTTGATGTATATTATGTCATGGATTTATTCGAAATCACACCATAAAGCATTTGTGGTTTGTTTGAAACCAAAATAACAGAAAACAAAAACAACTCACATGAGACTAGATCAAACGCCTTCTTATCATCAGCAACTTTAATCTGGCACGTCAGCAGATTGACCCTGGCAGGGGTCTTATTCTCGTCTGCGTGAAATATATCCAGAAAACCCTCGGCTGTTACCCGGCACTTTCTCTTTTGCCAAACCCTTCGGACTTTGCCTTCTGACTTCTTTTGTAGATAGCCGCTCTTTGAGACGCCATGTTGCTTGTCACCTTGCAGTTGGTGGAGGGAATAGCCGCCTACGTTTGAAGACTGCAAAAAAATTATAAAAACAAACGAATTACGAAAAACAATCAAAAAACTTACTTAAAATCTTCCCATGTTCAGATATATTGTACTGACCAAATACATTTCGCGCTATCACACAAAGATTCGATCGATTACAGTTCACACGATAATGCAATCTTAGCACATATAATATTGTAGACCTACTGATTGCGAACAATCGTAACTCGTGACGAAAGTAATATTTTTTTCACATGCACTTGCGGAAAATAATAATAGCTCGATAAGATTATAGTTACTCGATAAGTGGAGAGGAAAGATGCATAGGAAAACTGGCAACTTCTGAGCCAGTAGCATTTTGCTTAATTTTGTAAATTTCAACAGTCTAGTGCCGTTCAAACAATAAGCTAGCCACCGATAGCTCAGAATGATCCACGTGGCGTAATGTGAATTACCCTGGCAATGGTTCCTGCGCTGTAATACATAGCCATGTACTGCGTTATTCTAATTTAAATAGCATCCGACTAATTTGAAGTCATAATAGCATTTATTTTTACAACAGCAGTCTCCAGTGAAGTAGTATAGTAAATAAATAAACGTCAAAGTTGTCAGTTCTCTCATAGCTTCAATGTATTTCACAATTAGGGGTAAAATTTACGGAGTATTTAAACAACGATTGCTTATAAATATGAACCCACCTGATCCCGATCCTGCGAGGCGGGCGCGGCGGCGCGCAGCATGGTCCGCAGCTCCAGCAGCCGCCGCCGCTCGTCGTCCTGGTGCTGCCGTATCTTCTGCAGCTGAACGCTCAGGTCGGCCACGTACACCCCGAAGTGCTCTATAGTCTTCAGCCCGTCCTGGAAGTAGTTCGTCTGCGCGTGATAGTACTCCACCAGGTGCTGCAGCAGCTCTATACCCTTCTTCGTCTTTATCTCGTTGAACTTTATCAGGTACTGGAAGAGAAAGAAACGATGGACGTTAGCCAATGGCAAAAGTACTAAAACTGATTCAACAGACAGATGGACGCCCCAACGCTGCGCGTGGGCACGTTCAGTTATATCAGAGCGTGCGAGCCCCGGAATGCGACCGGCTACAGAATCAAATGGCGACTGAGGAAACGTGCAAGTATAACTCTCGCATGTCCTTCCGCGAGCTAAAATTAAACCCTGATGACGTGCACGCGCCGCAGTTACGCAGCGAATCCCGATTCGTACGCTGCAGAGTTGTGCAATAATAATAACTTGCGCGACCTTGCCCAACTTTCTTGGCGCGACGCCGATTAAGCTCTATTGTTGGTGGCTGATATGCGAGCGCCATGGCTCCTTATCCGTTTTGGCAAACTGAGTAGCAGCTGGTCATTGATTTTTATACACTTCAGGGTCGTAATCTGATCATCTACGATAAATAAAGATTGAATAAATAAAAGTTAGGCCTTTCTTTTTGAGAACAAAGGAACTGACTGATCGGATTACTATGATCGGGGTGGATAATCAATTGATACGGTCAGACCGGATGGAGCGAAAGAATCATTGTAGGTAGTTAGTTAGTCAGGCAATGTCTTCAGTGAAGACTCTTCACGGTCGGTGTTAGACACGCACAGGCTTTGCGGTAACAAAGCTTGAGCGGCCCTGCGCAGCTTCGCAAGGCCGGTCGTCGACCCGCCGCCGCCGAGTCCGCCTACTCTCTTTGTCCACGGACACTGAACTGACTGTACCTACTACTACTATGCTTATTACTTTCTTTTTGAAATATGATATCTCTTAGTAAACATTATTTTCAAGTCCATTGCCTCAACGTTAAAGTGCCTCTGCAAGCAATCTTCGTAGATTTGATTCCAGTGCAACGCTGGCAGAAATTCAATCACTATAAATTTGTTTGAACGAACTAATGCAAGAATGGCATTGGATTCTATACCATATGCCGAAAAGCGCATCTGCTTAACTTCACCTGCATACGATTTGGCACTGCAAACATAACTGATCGCCAGCAATTTGGCATTGGTTTTCGATTTCTCAACAAGCAATCAATGAATCGAGTCTGAACTTTTCCTTGTGACCAATGCCTAGGAATAACAACATTAGTAGAGGGTGGTTTATAACAGTGTCAAGTCGGCTCTTTGGCAACACGCCTGTAACGCTCTGAATGCGGAATAACAAAAACGGACAGTGTACAGTCCAACTCGCATCACGCACACATTATCAAAAATGTTAACTGTAAGCTAACTATACAAATCACACAGCGGGGACTTTGAACTTAATTTTTTTTTTCCTACATAAGGTATGCGTCACTATAACCACAACATAATGTTATCCGTGTTTTATGTTAACGGTGATATAATTCTAAAACATTAAAACTATCAGATAACATGATTGAAGAAAAAGTATGCTATCGAAGGCATTAAATATGCGGATACATTAAAGTTTTGTAGCTTGAACCCAATAGAAAAGGACTATTTGTAACCTTTCGAATTATGGGTATAAACTATTTTTTTATTTTATTTATTTATTTATTTCAATGAACCACAAACTACGCTACCATTACAGATACTTCGGATAAATGCCGTATAGCCGCATTTATAGATATCTCGTAAACTTATTTTGTATCTTTTCCAGCATGCCTTTTTATTTGTCTTCATGAGGACTCCAGACTGCCGAGCTGGATTCTAACTTGCTTCGCACCAATGCATTGTATAGACTCTTTATAGCTGTTGCGTTCGTAAACCGGTTTGCCGTTCTTAACACAAAGCCAAGAGTCCGAAATGCCATTTTACAAATATTTATTATATGATCGCGGAAAGTTAGATCCTTGCTCATATTTATTTATTTATTTATTGGAGTAAAAAACAAATGTAGATCAATGAGAATATAACACTTAAAAAACAAGAGAAAGAAAACAGACCTACATTCTCAAGTATTATATTCACCCCCAGATCCCGCACCGACTCCACGCGCATCATTGGGCACCGATCCACCAGGTACTGATGGTGCCTGGGGGACTTTTTCCGGCTGTATGTGATGATTTTACACTTACTAACATTGAACTAAAACAACATGGTGCCACCAGCAAGCTTAAGGCTGCACCGGCCACCATCCAGATGCAAGTTCCGACAGCAGCTCGTAACGATGATGCATTCGTGCGATATTTCACCCAGTGACGTTAATTTAACGACCCGTTCTCGCTACCGAGGGTGATTAGTTTGCTGTGGTTTGTCAAAGTTAGCACTACGTGTTGCCAGTGTTTCTGTACTAAGAAATGCCAATTAAGGGGATGCCTGAAGCTGTTTATACACTTACGTTGATTAAGTTGAACGGTCCAGGCTATGATTTTTTTTTTCTTATATAGGACATTGGATGTCCAAAATTCAAGTCTGTCTAGAGACTCTCTAGCATAACAATCGGATTCTGCCTGAGATAAAATGGTCTCAGATTTTTTTGGGTTAGTTAGCATGGGATATCACAGCTCTATCAAATTGTTTTAAAGGGCTATTAGTCGGTTAGTTGTCTTTTAGATCACCAAGCGCTGATAAAAATAATCAGTAGTTAAAAAGACATAAGGCATTTGTATAAGCGCGTAGTTTATTTAAAATTTTCATAGTATTACTTATCAGTTTCTCGTTAACACGTTGTGATGCACGGAGCAAAAGCAACCCAATTATGTAGACATATTTCATTCAATCGCTCATTGTTGTAATGTTTAGAAACACGCTCGTTTGTGTGATACAATCCGATACATCGTGACACTGATACGTCAATTAGAGAATATCGCGGAATCTCTTTTGTTTTCAATCCAATCCAATAGTTTCAATAAGTGAGTAATAATTTCTGAGAATATTACGTTTCCCTATTCATGATTTTTTTTAATAGCTAGTATTTAATGTATGAAATCTAGCAGATAACATGATTGAAGAAAAAGTATACGCCTTTAAGATTTCTTTTCTGAATCTAACTGATCTTGCCAAATGTAAATAAATTCCTTTAAAAATAACATATTTATTTACTTACATGTAAGTAAATAAATAATAATATATGTATATATATTTACTACAACTAATTATCCAACTACGTTTATTTGCAATGAAGCTATGTAATGAACAAACATGTTTTATTTAAAATTATCCTTTTTTTCTCACGTCTAAAAAGTGCCTGAATCACAGCTGACTGAAACTTATGACTGTAACCTGTAATAATAAGAATCAGAGTAGTTACAGTCGCTATTAGTCGCTAGCACCACAATGCAAGTAAAATTATAAATATTTCTGTACAAAGCGTTGTTGCCTCAAACTTATGAGTAAGTGTGGTAATGATAATTACACAACACAATAATGAATGGGGCCGGTCGTTCACTCACTCGCGTGCTCGTTGTGTCAATAATCATAACGAGTTCCGCTCTTTACCAGAGAATTGTCATTTTCGAAACAATATTGGGCGTAATAATGCATACTTTGGCTTAGACAAAATGCTAAGTTTTCAGTAGGGGGGGCGAGAATAAAACTAGCTCTAATCCTATTAGTCTTCTTTAAAATACATAACATAATGTGTAATTTTGCAGTATTACGAGTAAGTGTACTGATTTATAAATAGGGGAGGCAGATAAGTTAGGGCAATGAAGCAGTTAGGTAGGACAAATAACGCATGGTTCAACTATTAAAATATTACATCCCATTGTAATCTTTCTATTTACCTATAAATTGACATTATAAATAAGTGCAATAACTTTAGTGTGGATTCAAGCTTAAGTCGGACGAATAGTGTTAAATGAGAATTCTGGACGTAATTGCATATTCTGTTTACAGTACAGAGATGAGACGACACTCTCCGTCGGGTGACGGAATGTAACAAGAGGATATGCTAATGGTGATGACAGTAAAATTACACTGTTCATTGAACTAGATCACACTTCCTTAAAGTCTCAAAAAGAAATGTTTATTTGTGTTCATTTGTTGCAAAGATCACAAAGCAACCTACATTATGGTAATGTAATATATAGTTAGTTAGTAGTACTGTAGTAATGCCTTAGGGATCTCCGAATTCTTAATTAATATATTTTTATTTTCGAAGAAGAGTAAATGTTCACACAAACCTTACAATGACTTTCAGAAAATAGGAACACAAGTTTAATTTTGTAATTTCACCGTGACAGCACCACGGATGGGTTTGACAATCCTAAAAGCATACTTCCGGTACCGTACCCGAGTTTAGAAAAAAACTTCAAGCTTTCCGGTAGAACAGCAGATTAATCACAGACTGCCCTGCTAAGACATATAGATAGCAATAACTGAGAAGTTATGAACATAGCCTTTTTACAGGGCAAATTATAATAAGTAACATTCGCTTAAATAAGTAAGAGTAGCTTTTCTGCAAAAAGAATAGAATAGAATAGAATTACTCTTCATTGCAATCAATAGACTTAATATAGGTGATAAAAGTTACGAAATGTAACCAAAAAAGTCGTTGTTTTTTTTTTATCTTTAGCAATAAATATTTAAGCTGACACATGATGTTAAATATTTCAATAGCATAAGCAAATAGTAAAATCCAAATATCCAAATCCTTATACGTTTTGTGGCAACGGCAAGTGGCAACACTAGACTAGACTAGACTCTCTATTAAACATAATATCCGAGGATGATTTCGAATAATTTTTTCACTAATTGCGCTTTCTAACTAATTACATTTTTAGACTGCTGAGCTGAATCGACTAAGTACAATACTCGGCTGGTTGCATACAGAAAAACATAGGTGCTCAGATATAGAGCAAACGGTTTAACTGTAACTGTAACAGAAAGAAAATACATGTATTTCTGAAGATGGACGAAATTGTTTTTTTTTTGCTAAAATCGTAAAAGCTTTAGGGTTCTTAGAAAGGCAAACTTTTTTAATTTAAGGACCATACTTCACCGAAGGACCAATAAACAATGAACGACTGGTAAGTAGCTATATAGCGGCTGTTTTATTTATATAGCGTTTGTTGATCCTTCGCACATTGCTCGTAGCAATAAAAACATGAAAGCGATCAAACAAAACAACGAAAGTGAACTAACGCCGAGGACGCAACAAAAGTTACCACACTACTTTCTTAATACAGCAAACAATAAACCTCTTCTATGACCAGCTCTTCGGTTATTCCGGTCTAAATGGCTTTAACAACCTTTAGTGGAGTAGAAGTCTGACCCGGGATCTTAGAGCAAATAAGTACACTATTTTTCTCTACGAATTTATAGAGCCTTTAAAGTTTTATTATTCTACTAGACTTGTTTTACGGAGATACTAAAACTGAAATAACTAAATGGGATTGGATCAATCTGAATTTACGATATTTATCCGATAGTTAGTTTTATTTGAGTGGAAAATAATAAAAGAATCCAGCCTTATTACGACATTTATGTAAACTATCAAAGAAATCATGATAAATTAAATTTTAGGAAAGATTTTCATAAGGATTCAGTTCAGGCCAGCTCTTTTGCGTATTGTAAAAGGGCGAGCAATGCGCAGATTTTATGAACATGATGTCATTAACCCAGTTGATTCAAACAACTTGTCTAAATCTGACCCAATAACAACATTTTTGAACTATTACCTCGCACATCTGAAGCTGGAACAGCCTTCGTTCTTTCTCCATCTCATCAGCGATCTCGGCCGGCGTGATCTCCGACCTGATGAGCCCCGCCTCCTTCGCCTGTGACTTCTTCTCCTTCTCAATCTTCAGGTACTTTGACTCGTAATCTTTGGATGCTTTATCGAAGGGCCTCTTAAGGTCGCCCTTCACGCCTCGAAGGTCACCCTTCAGAAGGCTGTCGACCGGAAACATCACAATGTTGTTTATGTTCTGCATCTGTTGGTGAACAAAGATTAGGTTTTATTGTTGTTTGATTACTATTCCTGTGTTTGTTAGCTGTTAAAATAAAGAGACGTAATAATAAACCCCCCTCTTTCTTTTTCTTACTAGAGTATTTAACAGATAGTTCTCAAATAATCTACTTCAAAACTAACGGACTGGTTTTTTTTTTTAGTAACAATTATCCTACTTGTGTTGTTTTGTTGTTATTGGGTTTTAAGTTGTTTAGTTATTTAAATATTTTAGTACCTACCTTAGTTTGTAAATTGTAAAGGACCATAAAATAACGTGAGGGAGTATAATTTGTGATAAAATTTCTGTAAACTTTTCATAGGGATATTATGCCGGAACCGGAAGTTAAGTGTATTGACTGAACACGTTATTGACGATGCTTACACGGCGGGGCGGGCGGCTCAAGGATAGTTTACAAACTAATGCCTATGCCTTCTTAATGAAGTTGGAATAATTAGTTATTTTGACTTTGATTAAGTATAGTTTTATTCTAGATAGAATTTACAGTGTAACTTCTTTCTTTCTACAGAGTAACAAGCTTGCAGATTCTAGAAAGTGAGGCAGTGGGTAGCATCTGCATACCAAAAGAGTCGTGTTTAGCCGGCACCTGAATTGGCAGCGTTGCCAAATCGCTATCCAAATGATAGGCTTTCCAAGCCGCTTGCAAATGCACAACGAATATAGACGGTAATACCGTGAGCCGAATCATAATCGCAATCGTTTACGTCATAATACGACGTTGCAAGCTGTCAATTTCCACAAAGCAATTGCGGCTCCTTTACCCGGTCTGTCTAAAAACAAATTGCTAGGTTAGGTGCGTTATTGTGAAGTCAGTCGACTGAACACGAGACTCGTGTGCTTCACAAAGGGGCGCACAATGAAGCCCTTTTGGAGCGTTCCGGTTCGCTATTGAGTACGCCTCTAATTGTTTTGCCGAAGGGAAACTGTTGAGAGGTCATTGTCAGAAGATAACAGTTAATCAATTTGAAAGTATTGCCCTCGTGTGGATCGAGCGCGTTACTTGTTGCCGAGCCAACTGAACTTGACCGGAAACCTTAGCTGTGGCGTAAATTTTCGGTCTATTGTTTTCGAGCATCTGTATTACCACAGTTGTCTAAATTAGGGAGTATATCGGTTTAGCAATAAGTTTATTAGGCTTTCGAAGAAGCTTTGCTGACTAAAACACAAACTACATTTCAAATTAGCAATCTCAGCTAGCAAATCTGAAGTAGAATACAAACTACTCTTAACAATCGTCTCTCACGCAATCTATCCATCTTATCGTGTCGTAAACTAGTCTCTATCTCTACAACTACGAGATAAAATTACTTACGTTAATGCGTCCATTAACTTAATCAAAGACTCGACAAAGGAAAACTTATCAGGAAGAGTGCAGATCAAAAGCGATTACTTACTTAATACATTTCAAAAAGACCGCTAGATAAACAATTTATGAAAGCGGTTTTGTAGATACGTAAAAATTCTATCAGAGTGAGATCAAAAGGCTGGCAGCGGCTGTAAAGATTCAATAGACAGTTAATTGCGATTGAACGCTTTTGTTTTTATTATTTTCATTAACTGCTCATAAATGGATCGTTTCCTAACCGATCCGATAACGCATATAAAGAGACTAAAATATAAATTAAATAAAAATAAATTTCATATCTGCTTTCATCTGCAATTGGGTGGCTTACAAAAATATGCTCTACATTTTTATGCAATTTTTCTACACAAATTTATAATAACGGTTACTTTTTGTAAACCCTTATTATTAACTTTAGTTCAGTTTGAAAAAGGACATTGCATCAAACAATGTTTAATTTGTACCAAGACTTAGATAGTCTCACAGCATTATGTTATTTTTTCGCCTAGAGCTTACTTAAACACTAAGTGCAGGTACAGTAACAATGTGCATTGTTCGCAACAAGAGCACGCGCCCCTTTGGTTTACAGGAGTTTAGACATAACGAACGAATGCGAACCTAGCATGGGTTTTAGGAATGGATGGGTATACTTTAAAACCCCTGGCCCAAGATAGGCGGACCTCGTGAAACCTTTTTGCAGCCCAGGCTACAACGAGGACTAATGGTATAAAGAGAGAGAGAGAACAAATGCTTTGAGTGAATGCACGCAACAGCATTAACTTATACGTACACTACAAGTAAAAAATCAATATATATAAAACTCTTCCGTTACTGACTGACTGACTGACAGACAACGCAGAGCCGAAACTACTGGGCTTAGAAAGCTGAAAATTGGCACGTGGGTTCCATGGGAAGTGTAGGTGAGCACTAAGAAAGGATTTCCCGAAATTCCCACGGGAACGGGAAAAACGGGATTTTTGTGTTTACTAGAAATCTGCGCGGGAAAAACCGCGGGGCAGCCTCTAGTAAATATAATAAAGCAACATTTTGACTTCTGACTGAATATCTGGACATTTGTTGAACCTTTTCGTTTTAGTGCCAAAAGCTCTAATTATTATCAGATGATTTTGCGGGTCACCAAGCGATCCTATTTGCCGAGGGAAAACATTATTGAGACAATATCCAGAAGACTTTTTTTTATTTAATAAGCAGCGCAGCGCAGGTTATCTTAACATTTGGCGATTGGTTTCGTTTTCATCAATAAACTTTCGTGTGTTCGTTCATAAACGTGCGTTTACTTTCGCTTCATTCCGTCTGCACGATGCATTATGCTGCGCCATTGTATGCTAATAACTTGTCACGTACACAGTCGGATAATGTTTCAATTTGGTTTTAGCGGCCATTTAATGGTACGCTCTGTTACAGATAAGAGCGTTTATGAGGCTGAGCTGTTGTAACCATTTATTTAAACAGTGTCTGAATTAATTGCCGCTAACGATGTATTTAGTGAGTTAACACAGTTAAACAGAGCTATTTGTTTTTCAGATATTATCTTTATCTAGAAGTAAATTTAATGTCATGATAAAATACGAAGTACAACTGACTATTGACTAACTACAATAGCCCAAATTGTATCTTAGCCTCCGCCAACAAGAGACTCACCCCCTTACCACAAAAAGGTTAGACTGGTCTAAAATCGCCAATTGTATGACGAAAGTGTGATTTAAACCTAGTCTAGTGATTTAAACCCGGTTTAACTCTTTTTGTGGTAGAGCCGCAAGCGTCTTCTCCAAATGACTTTTATCACTATGGTAGGTAACCTATTTGACGTTCAGTAAACTACTATTTACTAATTTAATTGTTACAGGTGCTCGAACGCCAGTAAATGTTTAATGGTATAGTTAACGTTTATTTCGATGAAATTGGAGTGTTTCGGTGTTGGATTTGCTAATGAAAACTGTAGTATGCCGCCGAGCATTTATAGTGTTTATTTATTTATAGTAACTCTCTTTATTCATATAATGACCTGTCCCGTACCTAGGACACTTTCACAATGAGACCCTAAAGTTCAAAATTAATAACTTAAACAACTGTTTTTATAATGTTAAAACTCCTTTTTTGTTCGTGCCCTAACGAGTTAAGTGAGCTTAAATCAAAGGGACGAGCATACTGAATTTTTTATTAAGTAATTCAGTGAAACCTAAACACACTGTCGTTTCGCACGTAAATTATTCAGGTTAAACTGTAACAAACGTTTCAGTGTTCAAATAATAATAACACATCACACTCAGAGCCCCTAACTAGGAAGAACCTGTATCTAGGGTGCCCGAAACACACACAGAGACAAACATCACACCCAGACCGGAAACAAACATCGATATTCATCATATCAATATTTGCCCCGCCCGGGAATCGAACCCGGGTGCACACGCTTCTCAGTCCACATCACTGCCAACTGAGCTACGGAGCAGTCAAAATATACGTTGGAACTACGTTCTGCGTTATTAAAACGTAAAATTGATTTGACAACACCCTGATTCACGTTTGCATCGTTAATTTTCCAAATACAAAATGAAAATCTAGGGTCATGCGTGAAACGGAAACAAAAATATGGATCAAAAGTGGGTATTATTCAAGAGGTGAGAAGAAATCATTTGATCATCGGTTAAGAAACCTAAATTTCAACCAACACAAACAGTTGTTAATGTTCAAGGTAGGTAATTTTGATCGACAAACAAGGAAGGACAATGTGCAGCCCTCCTTGGTGGGTCAAGGTCGTGCCGAGGATTCTGCGCACTGCACAGCCCTCAGGGAGGTTTACAAGGACCTTACATATGGAGCGAGGTCTGTGCAGGTTAAAACTATTGTTTTGGACAAAATAAGTACAAGGGCACCAGGGTGTTGTAGTCTTTTGTTACTGTCTGACTAATTGATTAGAGTAAATAAACTATATTGATGCTTGATGCTAAAAAAAAAAACAATAAGTCGTCCGTGAATGTCATAATTATTTAAAACCCCTGATCAGACCTCGTTCTCTTTCAATGGATTATTTGTTTATGAATTCTTAAACCTAGAATGTTAAATATCCTACTGGAAATTTTTATCCAATTACTCCGTACTCCTCTAGCATTATTTTATTGAGAGCTAATTTTAACATTACTTGTTTGTTAACTGTCAATCTTTATACCACCCTGACCCATTTTGAGCTGCGCCCACGCAACTGCCTGCGTCACTGGACCGCCATTATCTTTATGTTTCTCCTCCAAGAAACATTAACGCTACCAAGAAGGATCACAGAAAATGAGGTTATAAATACATCCCTGGTTACTTCATATTTTATTACTGCTCTTACGCCTGATACTCTTTTAAAAACACATTTAGCTTAAACAAAAACTGCTACCAGGTGGCAAGGTATGGAGAATTAAAACCCGGAGTAAATTACTACTAAAAAAAACTAATTTCTAAATAAGGTTGCAGTTTCAAAAGTGGTTATTATGCCTTATTTGGCATCGAGTATGTTTAAATATACTCGATGCCAAATAAGGCATACTATTTAAAGGAAATCTTATACATGTACCGTATTTTGGCAGTAAACATACTCTCTTTTTTTTCTAGTCTACTCCTTTCTCTACAAATATGAGGTTCTCTCTAAAATATATTTCATCATGTTCAGTGCTTATGATAGACTATACATTTAAGTTCAAACATTAAAATAAGGGTGGTAATCCTTATTCGTTATGATCTGAGGTGGTTATAAAGTATTTTCAAAATAGGTGTTGCATAAAACTCTATAGATACACATAGAACACCAACATGCACCAAGATAATATCCGACCGTCGACGTCGACGCTGTCCCTCACTCGCTCAATTTCCGCAGTCATCCCGTCCCACCGAGACGAACGACGTTATTGTGGCGCGACGAGGGACCTATACTACTGCAATCCTAACCTCACATCTGACGTAACCATAACCGTCTAGAGTTATTGATCCAGAGCTAAGAGATTCGATATAACACTACTTGGTTCAAACAAAGACTCAATCGAATCTATTGACTGTTGTTCAAGAAAATTAGTGGCACAAAGTGATGAATATAGAAACCAAAGACGCACGATCCGGTCTTGTAATAACTTATTTGAACAACCAGCCAGTCTCAGAGCACAAGATGCAGATGCAAAACATTCAAATAAAAATGTTTAGTCCGAAAACTTATTAGGACACGTGACATCACCAGCTTGTATCAGCAGCACGGAGCTGGTGGAATCGACATCGCATCGTTGACAAAACAACCCAAACTCAACCAGTAAGTCTGTTATCAAACCACTGAGTCATAGTAACGATATAAAATTACAGCATCCCATTTAATATTTCCAGAATTAATGTGTTATCTCATCCTGCGCCACTCCATTCTAAATCGGGCCTATCAATCAGGGCCAGCTGAATCAGCGCTCGACAACAAATGCAGTTTTATAGACAATTTAATGCTAGCCCTAGTTTTGCAGACTAGTGACGCGAGTGCGGTTACAGCGGGTAATACGGTTTCGTGCAAACCGGCTCAAAGTGGGGCACACGCCTGTGCCTGATGAAAACGCGAGCTCATTTCTGTTTACACAGAAGAAAAGTTAGAGAATATTATGTAAACAGAGCACAAAGAAGAGAAAACACCTTTTAGAATTAAGATTAACAGAATTGACGAAACTTACCAAACAAAGACTCGACACAATCAAGTATCGATCTTACAAAAGGTTTTATTGTATTATACCTTTAAAGAAAGTCGGCATTCACTCTAAAGTTCTAACCTTCATGGCAACAAAGGGAAAGTTTTGTTGCCACACACACACGACAAAGGTCAAAAGTCAGGGAATTGTGACTGATGCTGATCTAACAATCCTTACTTTTTAAATTAGCATTTTAGTAGTTGCAGAGCGAATTTTAGCTTTTTGGATTTAGACATAATTTCACAACTAGCTAGCACATTTTTTCTACTTTAGGCAAATCTGGATTTGAAAACAGGGAAAAGGCTAGTCGTACTAGAAAGAATGCAGAATAACTTATCTACGCATAAATAAAAACAAAACTTTATTTAGAAACCTGAAATTTTCATGCAACATTTTCAGAAGGTAACTTCTATTTTTTCTTACCAAGGTCTTCATCAGTGCCGACAGCTCCTTGGTGACCACAGCGAACTTGAAGAATGCGGCACCGATGTCGGGCTCCGAATCCTTGCTGAGTGCGTTGCCGCCCAGCCTCTCCAACGCACGGGCCAGGTACATTTCGTTGTCAACGTGAGCTGGTAACAATTGCAATGTTATCAATTATTATTTGAGGTAAAATAGTACACTTTCGTAATTTCTAGCATCCTTCGAAATATTTAAGATTCTGAATAGCTTCCATACACAAGAGGTGCTAAAAAATCATTCAAGCTACCTACGTGAAAACATTTTGAAGACGGATTTTTTGATTTATGACTTTTGTATGCGCCTCTTACTAATTGATGTTCAGGGGTTTCCTGCACTATCATTTTGGCAGCTAGACAAATCAGAAAAGGTATTAATTGAATTGCAAGCAAAATTCTATACAGGACCTTTTTCTGGCCGCTTGCCAGAAGTGATTATTTAAAAAGTTTCTTTCTATCTAGTCTACATGGAATGTTGACTTTATCAAAATTGCTAATAGGGTCTACTTAGAGGAAACTCAATCTAGATGGTAAATATTCAGTAGGTAAAGTGATTTATTAGGGAAGAACTGGAAACATGTGTTACTTATTCACGCACGGTACCGAGTTTTAAGAGTTTAATGTTCTTCAAATCGTTTTCTGGGAAGTGGAAGTATAAAGTTTCAATGCTCACCAGAAAGTCTACACGCATACGCTGCAGATAACTGGTGGCGTCGCATCCACTGGATGCATTAACTTAATTAAGCGTGTGATGGATCCAAAAATTTATATCGCACACAACATAAAATCCATCCAATGAAGAGGAAGAACAAAGGTTTTTTACATTACAGCTTTATGTTGTCTTATAATAATGGCATTTATGAAATGGCCGTTAATTATTTAAAAGGTGTTATTCACGAGCTCTTGATAAGTATACTGAACCAAAATAATGTTATCTTTCTTTAAGTCATATCTGCACAAAGATTTAAAATAACACAATCTAGATAAAAAAATATCAAATTTAACATACTTTTATTTAAAGTTTTTTTTTTGTATACTATGTAGGTTGGAAGCCATTCAATTTTCATAATTTTAGAATAAAAAAGGGGCTTTTAAGTATTTAGCAGCATGCGATGCTTTCAGGTCAGGCTCTGGCGGACTAACTCTCTGTTTATAATAAAAGCTAATTCTGAATATAAATCTTTTACCCTACCGGACTGACGAACGCGATCTAACAATAATTTCTGAAGCAAAACATTAATCTGAGAAGCTTTTAGCAAAATGATTTATTGAAAAGCGAATTTATAATTTTAGGGAGTACCTAGTTTAGAAATTCTATTGGATAATAAATTCATGTACATCTAAGACAAGCATCTAAGTAGACTTAGAAGGAAGGTAGTTAATAAATAAAAAGCATCACTGTTCTGGAATGCTTCGATCGATTGGCCAGCCATTGGCCAGTCGCCCCGCTTGGTCCCTCACCGACCGAGGGCACGCGCGCGACCTTGCGCACAATCTCAACGCGAAACCAGTTTCAACTCTAGCGCAGAAAACAATCCGAACAACACAAAGAATCACTCACGGGTGCCGGCCGGGCTGACATGGATATCTGCAGTTGTTCAATTAATTGCCTGTCCTCTATAGAACATGTTTGCTCTTAGTAGGCAGCTGGTGAAACTTTGTATCTTTTTTGGAGTAATGGAATAAATTTTAATTAAAACACTTTTAATAACGCCTACTAATAGTTGTGTACTAGTTATTTTATTTGCAAAAACAATGGGTTTAGTGCAGTGGTCAGGGCGATATTCTTTATGTACAAAAAAAACATTGACGTGTGAAGTGTTTTGCTGAAATAGCACAAACGGACTAACGGACAACGGATTTAAAATATAAGGTTCGATTACAAACATCATAACTGTTTAAAATTATATAAGTAAAAATAATGCTAAAAAATTATATTCTGCGCGTGATAAATTTGATATCATTGTCACTCACTCAACCGAGTTACGTCTTCTCGTTGGATTTATTTGCGGGGCAGGTGCGGGCTTGGGACATATTTCAAAAAGAATCTGAGAATATCAAAATAATAAAAATAAAAATCCGATTTCAATCTCTTCGAAGCCTTCTAACTTGATTCAATATTATTAAAATATTCATTCAATAAAGTACTTACTTTATATATATTTTATACTAGCTTTCCGCCCGCAGCTTCGCAAGCGGTTTTATAATAAAGTAAATAACTGGTTGTTTTGTTTCTCAGAAATATAGGGAAATCATTTGTAATCGCATCAAACCCCTAAAGAAATCATAAAAAGCAGTTTGCCTTTACAACAGTAAAATTTGTTTTTTCCAGTTCCCGTAGTATTTTCACGCATTTATGTCTTTGCTAGACTTATATTCCTTACATTTCTATATTGAGATATTTGGGCTGAAAACTAAAATACTCATTGTTCTCTTTTCTATTTCAGGACATCCTTCATTAATGTCACCCTGTATTGTATAAACAAACTAACCTATATGCTTCAACAACAAACTGCCTAATATGCTTCATCTCTGAGGTTAAGCTCTGAGGCTTCACTTAAAATAAACAAACTAACCTATATGCTTCATCTCTGAGGCTAAGCTCTGAGGCTTCACTTAAAATAAACAAACTAACCTATTATGCATCATCTCTGAGGCTAAGCTCTGAGGCTTCACTTAAAATAAACAAACTAACCTATATGCTTCATCTCTGAGGCTAAGCTCTGAGGCTTCACTTAAAATAAACAAACTAACCTATATGCTTCATCTCTGAGGCTAAGCTCTGAGGCTAAGCTCTGAGGCTTCACTTAAAATAAACAAACTAACCTATATGCTTCATCTCTGAAGCTAAGCTCTAAGGCTTCACTAAAAATAAACAAACTAACCTATATGCTTCATCTCATCTCTGAGGCTAAGATCTGAGGCTTCACTTAAACAAACTAACCTATATGCTTCATCTCTGAGGCTGAGCTCTAAGGCTTCACTAAAAATAAAGAAACTAACCTATATGCTTCATCTCATCTCTGAGGCTAAGCTCTGAGGCTTTACTAAAAATCCAGTTCTATTGTACCCTAATTAGGTCTACTCAGATTCATCATCATCGTCGTCCCAACTGATTGTCGTTCATTGCTGTAAATTTGCCTCCCCTACAGGTTGCCATAGTTACCCTTATCCAGTTTACTAACATCACTTTTTTTTTTCATACAAACTGTTACACTCTGTATCAGCACCCGCAAAAACTTTGAAAACACCTACCATATTACTTTATAAGGAAACGTTCGCCATACATATTGTATCAAGGATTCCAGGACTAATAAACGCAGTTATAATATCATATTTGATGTTTTAGTATTATGAGGAGCTTATTTTGAAAATTTTAAGTGTGTCATTACTTCAGATTTTAGCAAAAAAAAACTTTTTTACCCTGAACTCAGGGGCAAAATATTAAAAAAAAAAACATATATGAGGTTTGTAATGTAAAGAGAATCTTCAGCGTAAATTTCAACTTTCTAATCGCAGCAGTTTAAAGTCTGATACAAACTGTTACACTGTATACGGCGGCTCAGTGAAGTTATCCCGTCTTTGTGAGACGTAGGCACCCAGAATCAGCACACCCACAAATGATTTCGCAATCAGCGCCCCCGAAAACCTAGGAAACGCCACCCATATCGATTTTTAATAAGTACAAATTTATTTCCGCCATCTTGGATTTCAAAATCGATGTTTTTGTGTATTAAGCGACCCTTACAACCTAGAAACATCACCCATTTCAATTTTTAAGCAAAATAAGGAGCGGTTTCGGTTTTTTCTACAAACTTTAACACCCTGTATCATGGCTTACAGGACTAATTAACGCAATTTTGATATCATATTTCATGTTGTTATATAAAAAGGACCTTATTTTGAAAATTTCAAGTCTAGTGTATTTAGTTTAGATTTTAGCAAAAATCATATTTCACCCTGTATAAGAACTCAGGGGCAAGATATAAAAAAACTAAAACCATTTATGATGTTTGTAATGCAATGACATTATACAGTGTAAATTTCAACTTTCTAAAACCAGCAGTTTAGGAGTTTCATACAAACTGTTACACCGTGTATTCGGCGTCCCGGTTAAGTTATCCCAAAATCCCGTCTTAGTGTCCAAATTTCATCTTTCTATCTTCAGCGGTTTCGGCTGGGCGATGATGAGTGAGTGAGTGAGTAGATCAGTGGTATTTGGATTTTATATATAAAGACTAGCTTTTGCCCGCAGCTTCGCAAGCGCTATTTTATAATAAATGTAAATTACTTGTTTTGTTATACTCTCTAATCTGTGGTTATAATCAGAAATATCAGGAAATCATTTCTTATTTCTAATCCAAACCCCTAAAGAAATCAATATCAAGCAGTTTCCTTTTACAATACAAAAATCTTTAGCTGTTTGGGCTGCAAGCTATAACATCCGCTTTTCTGAATACACAAACTAACCTTAGCCTATATGCATAACTCTGACGATTCAAAAAAAAAATTCCAGTTCATCTACCCGGTATACTCCGTTTACTTTTATCATCATCGTCGCTCGCTACCGATAGACGTTCTCTGCTGTATATTGGTCTTGCGTGAGTCTTATCCAGTATACTTCAACAACCATTTATTTTTTCATACAAACTGTTAACCCCTGTATCAGCGAACGCATAAACTAAGAGGACGCCCCTTTATAATAAACTTTATGTTCACCATGTTGGATTTTAAAATTTCTAACTTTTCCGTAAACAGAACCCCAATATCCTAAAAAACTCCACACATATCGATTTACATTTTGCATTTATAAATTAAAATGATGTCTTTTTTGTAATAACGATTTCTATAACCTAGAAACATCACCATCATCCATTTCGATTTGTAAGAAAAATAATAAGCGGTTTCGGTTTTTCATAAAAACTTTTTATCAAGGACTCCAGTAACTATAAAAGCGTGACCCCCTTGCCAACAGCCGAGATGGACACCGGCGGGGTTTTAGTGGGTGCGAACCCCACATAACCCTGCGACTCCCCCCGGGGTCGCAGGGTACTCGTTAGTCGTTAGGAGTTTCCCCGCCTAAAAAAAAAAAAAAAAAAGGTATGATATCATATTTGATGTTGTAAGGAGCTTATTTTGAAAATTTCAAGTCTCTAGTATCATTAGTTTAGATTTAAGCAAAAAACATATTTCATCCTGTTTAAGACCTCAGGGGCAAAAAAAAAACTAAATCATTTATAATGTTGGTGATACAAAAAGAATCCACGCACTTAATTTCAACATTCTGAATCCAGACGTTTAGGAGTTTCATACACACTGTTACTGTTATACGGCGTCCCGTTTGTTTTTCGTAATTAGCGCCCCCTAACAATCTAGAAACATCACTCATTTCAAATCAAAGAGAATCTACAGTGTAAATTTTAACTTTCTAAATCCAGACGTTACATCCTGTATACGGCGTCCCGTTCTTTTCGTAATTAGCGCCAACAACAATCTAGAAACATCACCCATTTCGAATCAAATAGTATCTACAGTGTAAATTTCAACTTACTAATTTCAGACGTTACACCCTGTATACGGTGTCCCGTTTTTTTCGTAATTAGCGCCCCCAACAATCTAGAAACATCGACCACTTCAATTTCTAAGAAAAATAATGAGCGGTTTCGGTTTTTCATACCAACTTTAACACCCTGTATTAAGGCTTTCAGGACTAATAAACGCAGTTTTGATAACATATTTGATGTTGTAATATTATAAGGAGCTTATTTTAAAAATTTTAAGTCTCTAGTGTCATTAGTTTTGATTTTAGCAAAAAACATATTTCAGCCTGTATAAGACCTCAGGGGCAAAATTAAAAAAAAACTAAACCATTTATGATGTTGGTGATACAAAAAGAATCCACAGTCTAAATTTCAACATTCTAAGCCCAGTAGTTTAGGAGTTTCATACAAACTGTTACACCCTGTATACGGCGTCCCGGTTAAGTTATCCCAAAATCCCGTCTTAGTGGGTGCCTACGTCACGTAAAGAAGCTACTGTCCAAATTTCATCTTTCTATCTTCAGCGGTTTCGGCTGGGCGATGATGAGTGAGTGAGTGAGTGAGTAGATCAGTGGTATTTGGATTTTATATATATAGATTGCTGTCAATTTTAAGGATCTTCTTATCTTGTTATAATAAACAGAGTTTTAGTACGTTTTGCAAACTTCGACAGATAGAGAGTAGATAGTTTGCGGCTATGAAACCTGACGCCTGGTAACTTACAAACTTTCTTCTAAAATATACTTCATCTCATCAAACGGAAATTTTAAGGACTGACACTCCGCTGCACAGGAAAATTGTGTAACATACAGTAAAGTTTACTGGAGCATAGATAATGCACTGTCCGATTTACTCAGCTTTGATGTTATGCAAATAAAATCAAAAACAGAGCAATAGGTTCTTTGGGCTACTTCTTAGGATATTTGGGCTCCCCATTCGCCCGAAATTATTCGCCTGAAATATTAAATTTACCCATTCGCCCGAATTTTAATAAAAAGTGTTCCCCATTCGCCTGATCGTATCTTATGAAACAAAGAGTATTAAGATCAGAATAAACAGTCAATTAGTTTTTTTTAAATAAAGTATTATTGAGATTATTTCATTGACATTGCAATCAACAGGTTATCTGCAGTAAGACTTGCTATTAGTTTTACATAATCAAATTCCGCTCATGATCTGTCTGAAGTTAAACGTAACCGTGTATTCGATGTTTTTTAGTATTTTCAGCGATGATGAGGTCAGGGGTCTTCATTTTTACTTTATATTTTTACTAGTCGACTCGGCGAACTTCGTACCGCCTAAACTTTTACTATCTTGTGCAGGTATCATACTTATAAACCTTCCTCTGGAGTCACTCTACCTATTAAAAAAAAACCGCATCAAAATCCGTTGCATACTTTTAAAGATATAAGCATACATAGGGACAAACGCGAGAAGCGACTTTGTTTTATACTATGTATTAATTGATTCAGCGCCAGTTTGTGTCAACGATAGCTACTTTTTCGGTGCGTGGTATTTGCTGCTCATGTTAGGTAAGTACATACTTAGTTTACCATTTGTCAATGGTGTCTACTTGACGCTTTTTTTATCTCAAGTTTTGTAATTGGTATTATTCTAGTTTCAATTTATACTGAAAAAGGTCACAAACCTGGAGGGATAATGTAGGTACGTAATAATAATAATAATAATCCGTTATTTTTAATGTAACATAATCAGCAATATTTCATATTTTTAAATGACAATAAGATAAAGATTCAGGTTCTCAAACATACGGCGAAAATTACGCTTAAAGTATTAGCGCTTAAATATAATTTACGCGTTTGATATATTAAATTATAAGCCCTAAAATAGGAACAGAATCTTGGAAGTTATAAAGAATTTGAAGCATCTGTTGCCTACGTGTATAATCGTTGTATTTTGTGACCTGTAACGGTTCTATTTATTCATGAAATAAATTCAGGCGAATGGGGAGAACTTTTTATTAAAATTCGGGCGAATGGGTAAATATAATATTTCGGGCGAAAATTTTCAGGCGAATGGGGAAGAAGCCGATATTTGTTGCTTTACATCAAGAATCATTAGATAAATATTTATGTTCAAATATTAAACGTAAAAGAACAAAAACATTTAACTTAAAAAAATATTTACACGTCTTATCAGTTTAGCAAAAAAACAATGCCGCACTATCTCGCCCAATCGTTTTTTATCGTGGCTAGAAAATTTAATGGACTTGAAAGTGCTAACACACTCAAGGTTTACACTTTCTTTGCCGTAGAAAATGCATTATAAAGTCAATTCGATGCTAGGAATCAGGTTTCTGTCGTCCTCGTCGACGTGTCAACATTCGCAACTCAGTTGACTGTTGGCATTATCGGGTTTACTTTGCACGTTTGCCACTCTTAAATTGCAAACATTATCGAGTGCATAGCAAATGCACAGGTCATTCATTCAAAGGGTTGAACGCCCAGACGGAGGGAGCAGAATTCCTATCCATTCAGTTGCTGCAGTCCAGTCTGCCTAGCTATTACGTAACAGAACACAATATTATTAATTAATACTGTATTTCAAGTCAGATTGCGCACTTGATAAGCGATATCGATACTTCAGAGTTGAAGTCATTTTGCGAGAACAAGAATGGAAAATATTGATTATTTTACCGCTTCGACTATTCCAGTCGTTTCTATTTACAAACGAGTCACCTACTTCCTCAGTCTGGCTATGGCTAACTATATCTTTTGTGCAGTCTCGCGCGAACTTACTGACACGTTACCGTAACTCCGGAACGCAAAATTGCGCTGTACTATATAAAAAGGTACTCTTCCTTTCCATTCCTCATAACGAGCTAAATGTCAAGGCGAACTTACCATTGCCTGAGTTATGGATCGCTTTTATTGCCTTCTTCAATTTCGCCAGGCCGTCGCGATCGAAATCCAGCGTCTGTAAGAAAGAGATAGAGTTCAGTTTATTCTTTAATCGCGTTCAAAAATTACAAGCTTTCGGTTGACCTCAAAACGCTATTCGCAGACAAGCTGTCACTTCCTAAAAGAGTTCACAATAGGATAGTAGCGGCACTGCATTCAAAGCTCGGGCTGTTTGGAAACGGTCCGAACGGAACATCTGTCGCTCCAGCCGGCGATTTATCAATGCCCCCTCGGAATTGAGCAACTGAGCCGTCGAATGCCGAAATAAACGTGCAATGCACTTCGCCGAAGAACTCATTGGTAATTGAAAATTCTTTTTTTAAAACACTTGAAGAGCTTTTATCATGCTCTGCAACATACTCAAAATATTTTTAACTCATTAGATAGATTGTAGGAGAGTGGCGGAATTAATCAGGTTCAGAGGAGAGTATAGTAGTAGCGAAGTATTTTGCACTGCAGACGACGCGTGCTTTGTTTCAACCCTGTAGACCAGTCTGTCTGGATTATTGGATAATTTCTAATTGCACCATCACATCGTGTACGTTCCTTGATATTAAATTGTTGATAGTTAAACTAATAATAGCCAAGCAGATATTTTCCCTCCAATAATTACTTTGCTGGTATCAAAAGTTTTTTTGTTGAAATTCCTTTAGCTCCTTGGACTTTAGATAAATGAAATATACAAATACTTGATTACTAAACATTAATTTATTAGATAGGCTTTTGACACAAACATTCAAGTGAAATAACCAAAGACCATTCTTATAATGATAAAAGGAACCAAGAATTACGGAAACAAGGTACTTAAAACGTTATTGCTACTATAAATGTTAATAATACAGCAGCCGATACACACTCTACCCCATTTACTGCTGATACTTACGTTACATTACATGTGCACATAAGAACCGGTTATGTAATTAAGTATGAGTCAAAAGAAGGTGTATCATGGTGTATGATGTCGGGAAGGTAATGTTACGGAAATAATTAAACACATAACCAAGTGTGTGACTTGCGTTTTCACATCATAATTAATGTTTTAATCTAAATTTTTTTGTTTTGTCATAGTGAACGTCTTTGAACTCCATTTATAGGAATTTTGGCTCAGAGTCATGCATGCTACATCGCGGTCAGACAATCGTAACCCTATTTTGTTATTTCTATTTGTATTATTATTTCATAGAAACAATTCTAATAATAAAAGTAAAAAGTCCGATGAACACGCATGCGCATGGAAAATTGCATGAATGACGTCATTAAGATGATGTAGATTGCTAGTAATTGAATGATAATTTTACGCAGAAAAAACTACTTTTATATTGTCCCAGTGGATCTACTTATAGCAGGAGAGATAAATGATCGCAGATTCAGTTTTCTAAATTAATAAAATTTATCTAGTCATACAAAAATTTACAATAAGAAGGGATTAAAATATTAAAATTAAAAAATCAACAAACGATTAAATTTAAAATTTAATAACAGAATGAATAAATTTAATAATGAATAATAGAATTTAATAACTGTCGATTGTAAAACACAAGATATGTCCAAACGTCCAATTATCTCAAACAATCTGAAGCGGAAACCGGCAACAGTAACGTTTGCCGGAGCGGAGCGTAACTCCATAATAGGGTCAAACGACCCTTCCTGTGACCGACCACTACTACAGAGGGCTAATACACGCCACGAGAGAAAAATATATAGGTATTCCAAATCATGGAAAAGTGTCAAAAAAATTATTCCGTATGACATTAGATAATCTTTCTTAGTATTTAATAAAGGGCATTGTTATGTGAAAAGTAAAATGACCTGACATTAATCTACTAAGGGTTGTCAAAAGTGAGACCACGTTTTTTTTTAAACTAAAAGCTACATAGCAGTGCTGCCTAAGGGCAGTAAATCATCAAGATTCCTTGAAATTTTTGAAATTTTGTAATCGTGATTCCTGTACGTGATCCTGTAAATTCACAAATTTTGACATGGTTTTGCACAATCGTGTGAAAGGGCTCTGTTGGAATTTATTTATCATATCATTATTTTCCATCTTACTTTTACGTTGCATGCAAGTAATTAGGACGTTAGCTTCATAAATAAAAATGTGACTGAGTAAAAACAGCTAACAAAATATCTAAAAAAAATGCATGGTTGAACATCAAAACACCGACATAATTCAATTGACTAGTGTTATGTATGATTCACCAAAATTTAACTTTTATTTTAGCAAAAAACTGTTGCGTGGCTCTATTTCCGGCTTCAAAAAGAGTCTTTTCCGTGCTCTCGTTTCACACATCGCTAGCTTAATTTAACACATCCGGCGACCATTACTTTAAATGTCAAATTACGGAGGGGTTTTTTTTTCTTTTTAACACGCTTCAAAAGTAAAATAACATCTTACTTCGCTGAAGATAGAGATTTAACGTTCAGTTCAATTTTGCTGAGAGGTCATTCTGAACAAGTAAGATTTATCACGTTTTCGAGATTTAAAGAAGTCAAGTGCCAAGGCAGTATACTATGCACGCCATGTCCCGCTCTGCCATCGCCAGACACTGGTCTGCCACCCCAATCCACATAAACATTATTCACCAATCATAAAACTTTACATATAATTATTGTTTTATACTTATTTATAAGTCGATTTTTAAATATAAACATGGGTCGATGATAGCGTGTAAGGGTACTGTACACCGTCAGTGAGTGGCGTCCGTCAGCTGCCAAACAGCTTTTTTGCAAGAATCTCGAAATCGAGAAAAATCTTACTTCCCGAGCAAGGTTGTCTTTTTCCAGGATTTTGATAGTGTAACACATTGCACTCGCCGTTACAGATCAGTAACTCACCACACCATCGTCAGTCCACCGCCATCGAACATGTGATCTTGTAACGGAACTTGCAATTTCCAATATCATTGAATTTTAGATATCTCGCACGGGCTCAGAATGCGACCTCTGTGATTGAAACGCAGGCAGGAAAGCGTTTAAGACGAGAAATGAGCTTCATTTAACTAAGAAAATGTGATTCCAGATGGGGAAATTGAAAAACGGAAAGCTTTAGGTTAGCTAGGATACTGCTCAAAGGACGAAAAACTAAATGACGGTCGGTATTTTTCAAATCTTGTATTAAACTGTACAAATTATGTATAAGTCACGGTAAGATTGTACATCCGTTAGGTTATAAACTAACGTACGCAGGTTAGGTTAGGTGATTTATAAATTCACGACAGGAAATTTATAAATTTACTCTGTTTTACTTAATTAGAATCATCTAATACTTAAGTAAAACAGACCAACGAAGTAACAGACCAGACCAACTCGTTCGATATCACTTCGCAACATTTACAATGCATTGTTAAGTGCTCAATTAGATACACGCCGCAGATTTGCCGCTTCGATGACCGACTATCTACCTACTTTTAGTAAAAAAAATACGCTATCGGTGTTATTTTGTCTTTTTTAACACTTTGTTTGCACATTTGTACATGATATAGGGGATCAACGGTAGCCTAGTACATTGGGTAATGTACTTAAATATTATCCAGAAAGGCTTCCCCTTTCTTCACAACAAATTCAGCTGCTTCTAATATTTGTTAGTAATCATAATCAAAAACAAGGGACCAAAGAAATCATAATAAAACTAGTAAAAAACAAAATAGATTTTATCAAAGAAAAATGATATTATAAATTATAATAATATTTAACAATAGATAGACCAAGTCGAAACATTTAACGAATGTAAAAGACTAATGGTTTCTTAATTAACAAGTTATAGACCAAAACAAATCGTAAGCTTGTTAGTGAACAATGAAGAAATGGAATGTTATTGTCTTAAATAATAGTGAAACTAATTATTAGTTCCATACAAAACGCGCGAGTGGGCGACTTTAGAACAATAACGTAAAACAGCTTACTCCCTTAGAGGCAAGTGTTTATTGTGAAACCAGTTTCTGATTCATGCTGAACTGAACGAGTCAGATTTTGCAAGGTACTGCTAATTAAATCATTGACTTCCGAGAAAATCTCATTTTTCGCGTATTATTCGAATGCAAAATATCCTTTTCGTCAAATCTGCTTCATTGTCCTTTCAATAATTATGAAAAGGACAATGTAGTGTCAGGTCTGGCAGTCAAAGTCATCTAGTTTTGTTAAAGACGTTGGAGATGTAACGAGGACAACTGTCTGAAGCGAGAAGCCCTCGTGATAGCGAAAGCTGTCGACCTTGTGTAACCCCAGGGCGGAAAGCTACGAACCGGAATCGAGACATGGATCATATCATATTGCAGTAAACAAAACATCTTGAAATCCATGAAATAAAAGAAAATGTGAGTCATAGCACTTAAGTTATTTAATGCGATTCAATGTTTCATTCCGAAAAAGGGGTTTGTTCAGTCACGGACTGGTTCAGCGTTACAGTTTTGACTATGGTCTTGCGCACTAGACCAGAACACGGGCTTTTCTGCAATACAAAAAAACTGGAGTGATACGCTGAACAAGTCCGTGAGTTTACGATTCTAAACTTGAACTCGTGATAGTATGTTATTTAGCAACATTTTAAAGAGGTGATATTTTTATTCACTCAACATTGGAAGAAGCAAAATCATTTCATTTGTGAGTTTCACACACTTGTCTCTATGCGGTTCACTACACACCTCACACCAGTCAAGTCATAGGAGAAATAAGGCAAAACCGGATCTTTTCTAGGTCAAAATCATTCGTAGAGCAAGAAACGACACACTTGTATTCTATACACCGTACACCGGTTCAGCATTTCTGTCTCTACATAAAAAGTCATGCTCTATCACGATAAAACCCTCATTTAATTTTTTTTTTTAATATGACACCAAACACATTATGTACAATTTTTGAGCAATAAGTAAAGAAGGACCATGTGACATGAACCAAAAATTTAGCTGCTTGCCTCTGTAGGGTTATAATAATACATCAAATTTAAGAAATTATTGAGACAAATTGATAAAGAAATGTCTTTAAAAGTAACTTGACTACTCGTAAACATTGAGAGCCTGCAAACTGGCGATTTAAAAGAGAAAGTCGATTTGCACGTCTCAAAACATACGCATCCACTTTCACATTAAACTGCGTGTCTCTATTCCTCCAGTTTCATTGCTGATCGGTCACAAGGACAACTAGAAAGTTCTACTTTTTAATTAACCTCCTATTAAAATTTTGATGTCGTTGGCCTACCCTAGATGCAAATTTTATAACACTTTTATTTAATCAAATTCTATAAATGTCCTTTCCATGATAATAGAACTTTATAATTAATTATCAAATTAAATTTGAACAGATGTTGGTGATAGTATTTTTGTGAATCTTATAAACTCTAATAGGATAAATAAAACAGTTTTGAGGTAGAAGTGCAGTACCTGCGGGCGGGAAACGAGACGATTACAGATAACAAAGGAAAAGATAATATACTTGCCTAGGCATAAGAGAGACATTATCTAGAGATTCTTATTTTTTTATTCTAGGCTTCAGAGTGATGAGACTGGGCCCTGCAAGATAGACTGTCGCATGCTTGAGCACGTTACTTTTGTTTCGACCCCCAAGCACCCGGCACGCGGCCCGTGCCGATGAATAAGTCACAACAATTCATATGTTAATGCAGAAACTTTACAAAAAAAAAACTTGGCTTCCTTTGTTGCATTGATTGCAACATTTGGAGATTTTGGATTTGACGATCTGTGTGGCTTACCCCAATTTGATTATAAAATATTTCAAATCTCATTCTTTGGTTAGGTTCCTACTCCTACAATCAGAAGCTTTGACAACTTTAGTTCCTATTTAGAAGGTGCAGAAAATATTTTAGTAGCTGCCTACTAAATGTACTACCGAATTCATCACGAAACCGTCAGTGCTTGTTAGGGTAAATTATTTATAAATAATGCAAGCCCTTTAGAAAGTAACACAATAAATTTGAATGGTTCTGGTAACGCACGCATTCTTCACGACAGACATGTGAGAGTGATTCACCTTTGAGTTATCTGGTCCTACTAATTTTGTTAGTGGAATTTGAAATCTTCCATCTCATATTTTGTTTAGATTTTTTTATTTAGATCGGAATCTATTATTTTATTTATTAACCGACTTCAAAAAAGGAGGTTATCAGTTTGACCTGTATGTATGTATGTATGGTTGTCCGAGATTATCTCGAGTTTAGCTGAACCGATTTTGATGCGGTTTTCACAAAAGTAATTGTTACATTTAGGAGAAGGTTTTAGTACCTATTTTAACCGACTTTATAAAAGAGGGAGTTCTCAGTTTTATGTATGTGTCAATTTTGAAGGCGGGTCTCTTTTTAAAAAAAAAGAAATTATCAAGTTTTAGGATCCAACATCGATACAATGTTAGGTTAATTATACACATGTTTTTCTTCAGATAGTAAATTAAAACCCTAATGATATGACTGTGAGCAATTAATGATAAAAACACACAATATGATCATTTCACGCTCCATTTCACTAATTATCAGAGCTCGAACGGATGGCGCAACTCGTATCGCATATTAAGTAGTAACGATGATGATATTGATAGGATATCGTTCCTAGAGCCTTCAGAGTTTTTACTTTATCATGGCATCTTTACATCAATACAATTATAAAACAAAGTCTCTTCCACATCTGTACCTATGTATGCTTAGATCTTTAAAACTATGCAACGGATTTTAATACGGTTTTTTTTTAAGATAGATATTGTATAATACATGCACAACATTGTAATTAGTAATAGATAATTCGGCACGAAGTTCGCCGGGTCGACTAGTATAGTATAAAACAAAGTCGCTACATTTTTTTTTTAGGCGGTGAAACTCCTATTGCTCTTCCTACGCTCAACGACGGAACTGGACACCGCGTTCTGCCGCCCTTCTCGGGGCCGTTATATGACTACACGAGGCCCCCGCCTCGTGCACCCAACGACCCCGGGCCCTCTTAGTCGCCTCTTACGACAGGCAGGGGATACCTCAGTCCTATTCTTCGGCCCGGTCTGTCCCTATGTATGCTATATCTTTAAAACTATGCAACGGATTTTGATGCGGTTTTTTTTAAAGATAGAGTGATTTAAGAGGAAGGTTTATATGCATAATACATGCACAACATAGTATTAAGCAAGGCGGTACAAAGTTCGCCGGGTCGAAAAGTAAATATATAAAAACAGTGCTTGGTTGACGAATCTTGAAAACTGATTTTCACACACTCATTCACCAGTTTTTTTAAGTAATTGGTAGATATTTTGTATAATAACGGTATTGCCAGTCATGTGCAGGAAACTGGACAGGAGACACATCCATGTTTTTCGTACAAGTCTGTTAGTTAATTGATTTGTTAAAATCACAAGCTAAATTATATTATTGTCTAGGTAGAACAGGCCAGTAAAAGAAGAAAGCTTTACTATTTTTTTTTTAAAGCAAGAAAAAATATAAAATGATACCTTCAAGGTTATCATCTGGGCCTCTAGTCTCTTAAACTTATGATTATACTTCTATTCTATTATTATGTGCTACTATTATTTTACTATGATTGCGTCAAAAATTGTGAGTCTCGTAACATCCTGTAAGAATATAGAATGAAGATACCATCTAAATTTCGAGTCACAATTCTTGATGCAATCGTAATAGAATAGTAATCAGAAGTATAATTGTTATGATTCTACTACCTAAATTAAATCAAAAGAAAGCATACTATGAAAATAGAGGCAGTTTTAGGTTTGCGGCGTCCAGGTGCTGGAACGTTATTCCCCCTCCTGTCCGCAATGCTGCAAGTCGGTATACACCTTTGTGCTTCAGCTCAGAGTTCACCTTATTGACCAGCAGAGCAAATCCCATCCCTCTACTTCCAGCACTATGACAATACTGACAGAGAAGCAGAATTTTGCTTTAGAATTACACTAAATTGAAGGAACATGTTTTTTTTTTGCATTCATTTTATTATTTTAACTATACCACAGATTAGCATGTACAAAAAGATAGGTATAAAGATTGTAATGATAGCCGCCCGATGATGTTCAGTGCGTCACCCGGGTATGGTGCTGGCTGAAAATCAGCGCTGTGGGTGCAAGCTTTCAGCAATATGCTGAGCCAGTGCCTATTAATTGCTGCAGGGACACACATTATTCACCTGTTTAGAATAGTGAACTCATTTTATTTGTTTAAAATTGTTTGTCGTACTTTGGAATCTTTTGCTTTATTTTTTATGTGCAAGCATGCTTTTATATATTTATTTTTTTTCTTTTACATTTATGTTGTTGTCAATGTGGCAATAATAAATGTTTTTTCCTTTCTTCTTCTTCTAAATACATAAAGTTTAGTGCACCCTCTGTATTTTTTAACTTATTAACAACTTTATAACAGATTTTATTTTATTTGAACATTGGGATGAGTATTATACCGGTGTTACAATAATATTCTAAATAAAATAGAACCTTTTTGTTTGAATATAGAAGAACAGTTATTTTATTTCATTCATTAATATCAAAATATTTATTTACCTAAGAAGGTTTATTCCACACCCACACAAATATTCCACAGAATACTATGCAACCTTATCTAGGAAAATATTTAGCTGTGTTGCGCTCTAAGAGGTGTGTACAATGAGGTATGATATATTTAACATGTTATTTTGTTATTTAAGCCTATAGTTTTGGTTCCATTTTGAGTATATATATACTGACCCACTGAAATTTTATAAAAAAAACGTCTTATATTTAGTAAATAAAGTATTCTCACCTCTTCCAAAGCATTGATGGTCTGTCGACATTGCGGCATGCGAGACACGAAGGTGGACGTCGTCGGGGAGTTATAGTCCTCCCTGGTCTCCTCCACGAACTCACTGATACCAATAAGCCCCGGCATGGTAAATGGGAGAACTATCACAATGTCAAAGCAAACCACTCGTTCTTATTAACACATTACACACCCTGGTAATATTAATTAGATGTGAGTGAACGTCAATAGAACCGTAGCAGAAACTAATCACATTACATTCTAAATATATTTTAAGCACAAATCACAAAAACCGATACAAGAACATGTCTACGATTAAAATCTCTGCGCTGACGATCGGAAACACAAACGTCGATCACAAAACTCGAAAGAAGACTGACACACAGACCAACTAGAGATATGGACTGACAGAGAGTAAAATTTTATATGAGACCTCAGAATAAAGACAAGCATAGAAACCGGGCTAAAATAAAAAGTTATTTTCTTAGAGTATACATTACAGCTATAGAGGGAGTACATCCAAGTGGGAACAGTAGACACAGGTGAGAACAAAAAGGCGTTCCCGCCGCTAGCGTCTATAGTCTGTGATGATTGCTTGTACCGTGCGGTCCTGGAGAGATTTTGTTCGTATTTCGCCGTCACTATGGTGAAATGTGCAGTTGATTGTTGCAAAAATGATAACAGAAAACACACCAAATCGAAATCAAGTGTTACATTTCACCGGTAAGTCGATTTTCATACTTATTTTTATAAAAACAATTCAATAATCGCGGGGTTGAAGGAGACGCGAGAGGCGGGTACGCACAAGCCCGCCTCCACACCGCACCTAACCACACTCCCCACTTGCTCCCCACTCGAGATTTTAGTGATGTGCCGCGACCAACGTTAGAGTCGATGTTTTGTTATCAAATGTTTATAATCTGCAGAGTATAGTAATGTAACTGTATCACTAAAATCTTATGTTAATCTTCTTCTTCTAGCTTTTATCTACTATAAGATATAAAAATCAATCGGGGTTTGCTTTCTCGCTAAAACTCTAGCCGGCCGGGCGGATTTAAGGTCTACTCTAAGGTTTTACTACTTTAAGGTTTACTACTTTAAGGTTTACTCTCGGTATGGCGCAAAATTCATAAATCTTTGTGTTTTTTATTTATTATGACGAAAGTATTCGTTTTTAACAGACTTCAGAAAAGGAGGTTATCAGTTTGACTTGTATGTATGTATGTGTGTTGGTCCGCGATTGTCTCGAGTTTGGCTGAACCGATTTTGATGTGGTTTTCACAAAAGTATTTGTTACATTCAGGAAAAGGTTTTAGTACAGTGGCGGACACGATCGGCGTAACACTTCCGTTATTTCTGTATTGCAAAATAGCTCTTGTTCTTTGGTAATACAGTGACGAAACCATAGACAAATCTGTTACGGCCTCCTAGTCCGTGACTGTACCTATTTTATTGAAGGCAGGGGTCTCTTTTTGTAAAAAGGAAATTATTAATAACTAGAGGCTGCCCCGCGGTTTTTCCCGCGCAGATTTCTCATAAATACAAAATTCCCGTTCCCGTGGGAATTTCGGGAAATCCCTTCTTAGTGCTCACCTACACTCCCTAAGGAACCTACATGCAAAATTTCAGCCCGCTACGCCCAGTAGTTTTGGCTCTGCGTTGTCTGTCAGTCAGTCAGTCAGTCAGTCAGTAACGGAAGAGTTTTATATATATTGAAAATTTGAATGACTTTGCGTATCTAAAAAAGCCGTTTCCCACATTGGAACGTTGCAACGGTTGTGGAAGACAGACCTACTGATTTTGTGTATGTATTGTAAAGGGGGAAAGACCAAATCAAGTTTCTTATTTATACACAAAATCGGTGACTGTCTTTCAAAAACGATAATATGTGATAATAACGATTAGTATGTGGGAGCTGGTTTTTTACATGCGCGAATTCTTTTAAACTTTTTTACATACCTACGCGGAAGAAGAGAGAGCTAAACTATCAGTACTGATGAAGAACAATCTTTCATCAACAATAAACAAAATTTTAAACAAAATTTCATCTTAATCGTGAAATTCAATTTTTTTCGCATTTTTTAATTATTCTGGCAAAAGTATTCATTTTTGATTAAGTTAGAAAATTTGAGTTTCGCGCCATGCCGAGAGTTACTTACCACCTTAAAGATATCTGCTTCAAAATTGAGTTGTAAGATTTCATCCGAACAATCATTCATACATACATTGCAATGCAATTTAAATAAATGCTTTTAAAAAACATAAATTGTTAATAAAAAAAAACATAAACAAAACGTTGTTTTTTATTTAATAAATCAACTAGCTTTTCCGCAAGATTTCTTCTGCGTAAAGTATTAGATGCAAAATAAAACCGGTAAGTATACTTATGCACCCAATGCAAATAACTTATCGACATCTCGTTAATTGGTACGTAAGTAGTTGATTAACATCCCTAGCTGTCATACACATATCTCTATAGGTATGTATAGCTCATCTGTCTACACTGCGCACTGAGTGATTGACTGTATAGGCTTGTTCTTGTGTTATTATTATTCTGAGGTTATTTTCATATTGTTACGCTCCTTACTAAACGGCAAAAAGACTATTAGTTAGAGAGAGATAAAATATAAGAATTCTTTGCAAGTTTTCTTCTTGTGGTATCAAAGTGGTTTATTGATGACACTGGTTTATTAGTACCGTACAAAATTAAAAACCAATAATTTGGTACATATTTGGTGGTTTGTTTATGGTTTGTTTTATTTTGACGTATAATATGACATTGTAAACATCGGTAGCAGCTCCAAAAGTTTTATGATTATTTTTTATGAAAAAGGTGTGATAAATTGGTTTTGTGATTGTGAATGTTTAACTTAATGTATAACAATCTCTTGTGTAGTGACGGGATGTGAATCAAATGCGTCAAGGAATCAAAATCTTGATGTTTCGGTCACCTACCATTCGGTAAATAATTTTGTTTCATTGTAGACTTCTGGGCACTATTTTGACAAATAAATTATCAAGAACATCAATTTTACACGCTGTTTGTCGAACTCGTACCTAAATTTATTGAATTATTACGGTAAAACACCTTCTGTAAAGGTTATGATAGTGTTGTGCCAAAATATGTTTAGACAAAAGTTATCGAACCTAAATCATCCGTTCTAACTTAAGGACAAATAAAAATCAGACATAATAATATGCTAATTGTTGTATTTTTTTTCAGTTTTCAAGTAAATTATATAATAAAAACAAAATGACTGGATACTATAAAGAGACAAGATTTTAAACATTCACAACATACTGTTTTATCAACAAAGAAGATTTAAGATGGTGAAGATTATAACCTGAAACTGTAACAACAGTTTTGCTGCTGCAATTTGAATAAGTTGGTTGGTGGTAATCATAAAATATTGCCCTTTCAATTGCTTATTTTATATCAAATTAATTAAATGTTATTCGTTATCAACTTAATGTTAAAGGAAATAGGACAGCGACATTCAGTGGACAATTCATATTTCATATCTAAGAAAGAAATGCAACCAGAAAATACCATCATCTCAGCTAAAAACGTCTACTGCTGGATATAGGCCTTAAAGAAAATATCGTGACAACAATTTGCCCATTCTGGATAAAACAGGTTTAAGTTTATCTATGTTTTTTTTCTGCAGATCCTCATAATTGTATATGAAAATTTCAAGTTTAAGTTGCGGGATGTCATCGTTTAAGTTAATATTCTCTAAGATACCTGTTTTCTAAAATAAAATACGATGGCTTTAATTAATATATATTTGAATAAATTATTATTATTATTGTCTTGAATATAATATTTAAGAACATTTTTCTTGCTTTCTTACAGGCCTCACAAAATACTTTGATAAAAAAAGCTACAGAATATATGAACCGTAAATTTGGGTAAACCAATGCTGTAAACTGTAAACAAATAAAATTCCATGAAAATTTTACTTTGTGATAAAAACAAAAGCGCCATTGTTGCTGCAGGATATCACTTACGTATGTATAAATTGTTTACACCCAGGTTTTATAATACTTACTCTCTTTTATAAGTTTTAATTAAAACATATTATATTTTTAGGTCTCAAAAAAAAACCACAAGCAGGGTTTTTTCACATACAAACAAAGTGATGATCAAGATCAACCCAGGCAAAAACAAACATTTGAGGTGCTGAGTGCAGAGCAAGATTATTGAAAATGAGTGTGAAAAGAAAGAAGCGCATAATTCATTCATACATTATGAAATTTCCAAAAATAGATTTGTTTTACTTGTTTTATATATACATATTATTATAGGCACACATCTTTTAGTTTTAATTATTTTAGAGCTGTGCTAATAATATCTGATGTGACAGAGTTTTTTATGAACGGAAAATCTTTAGAAATAGGTAAGTATTATTATATTTTTATCAAGACACCCGTTTTATTCATTAAAATAACTTATTGTGTGCAGTAGGTTTCCTGGAAGAAATCGCTTTAATCGATAAGGCACAATTGCCCTTATTCTTTTTCTGTTAAAAATGTTATACGGTTTGTTACATTTTGTATTTTTATTTGCATTTTTATAGCAATAAAGCGTTTTTATCTTTGTCTTTGTTTTCTTGTCATTATAATACCATACAATTACTCCTGAATTAGTTATGATAAGTTCCATAATAAAGAACCATGTCTTGTATAAAAGTATAGACAACTTGATTTAGGACAAGTTATTTTTGCCATCACTAGCTTTTTAGAAAATTAAAAATAAAAAGTCGAACCCAGGTACGGGCAAGGTGCGGAAGAGTCATACGACCCAGTGGAGAAAGTATATTGGTCTCTTTTTAACATATTCAATGGTTGCACTTGAGTAAGTAGCGTAACACAATGATGTGACTTTTTATTTTAGGACTCCTTCTATGCTTGTCTTTATTCTGAGTATGAGACTGACTGGTGACTGACTGTGACTGGACAGACTGCCTGGACTGACTGACTGGACTAACTGACTGAATAGATATAGACTGACATTGCTCATTGTGGGCAGGCAAACGAACGTAGTCCATAAAGCTAATTCTTTAGTATGAAATTCCATAGTCGCGGAACTATTAAACTGAATTGTGTCGCGCGCGCCATCAACCACCAGCCAATAAAATTTTAAGAAAATGTAGGGTAACTATAGCTCGTGTTTCTTCTCTAAACCTAACATTTTTGGCTTTATGGACTATATTCCTTTGCCTGCTCAGAATAGGCAAAAAAATATGATAGCGAAATAGTAAGTCTATGGATTGACGATGAATGAACGAATTTTAACTAGAACGTTCGTTCATATTTCCGTCCGATAACCATAGACAAATAGTTGTAAAGAAAGAAGACAAAAGCAACCTATCTGTTATTTAAATGTGATAGTCTGGTCTGTGCATTTTCTGTGCAAAAATGGTGGTGACAGACAGGTCACATGATTTTAAAAATAATCCACAAAAATAATGACTGAGTTGTCTAGAGGTAAGATATCTTGCTGATAGTCATAGAAAAATTTTACTCTCTTGCTGATTGTAGAAAAATATTAAAAGCACTGGCACTGCTATTGTAAAGTAAACTTTTGTGCCTTTTCAAAGTTTCCACTCATCTGATTACTTTCTTCTCTGCAAGGGGTTGGTTGTGGTTTACGTTTCCCATGAATTTATCTTGATCCTCTGATGAAAACAATGATTTTATGGATTATTTTTCCTTTTCGTTCTATTGGTTTTAGAAATAGGAGAAGTCTGGACAAGATTGTTTGACCACCGCCCATTTCTCAATGGTGAAATAAAGTTCATGCTCAAGGAATTTGAGGTAAGGTACCTACTGACGTGTATTTTAACCAAATAACCCAGTTAACGTACCATGTTAAATACCTAATAATAATAACACATTACAAGAGCCCATATCTAGAAAGTATCTAGGGTGCCCAAAAGACATAATGTGACTTGAGGCAAACAATAGACACCCAGACTGGGAAACAAACATCGGTATTCATCATAACAATGCTATGCTAATATTTATCTCAGTTTAATATAAAAAAATATATTGCAATTTTTACTTTACTTACAGGAAAAGCGAGGTGATAGAGAGGTTGAGAACTTATTTTCTATTCTTGAGAAACTAACTGAAATAAAAGACACACAATTGGACAAAATCAAGAAAAGTGGTGAAAACCTTCCTATTCTGAGTGATAAATTGGAGCAAGCCCTGAAATTAACTGAACAAGTTCAGTGTGACCTCAGCAAGATCCAAAAAGTAAGGGTCTATTCTATGAGTCATAAAAACATTCTGATTACTGATACACAAATTATTTACAATTTACCTTTTAGCAATATCGCCAATCTGCAGTTTATGCAAACAGTTTTTTGAACAACCAATTAAAATTATAAAAAAAACATTTTCAGCAAAGTGGTGAACGAAAAGCAGAAAATCGTGACAAAAGGCAAAAGGAATGGGATCAGTTCATTGATGACATGAACTTTAAATGCAAGAGGATTGACAACGCATTTGAAGAGAAAGAAGAAGAACTAAAAGACTTTTACACTGACCTGGACCATAAGTTAAACATCACAAAGTAAAACTTTAAAATGGACCTTAAAGGCTCATTAATTGATACTAAACTAAGGATATACCCTTCAGAGACACTTAAAACATTCCTCAACTCCATCACAGTGACCAAGGAAATCCCAATCAATATTATCAACTACATTGAAGGTACTGATACTAAAAAAGATAATGTTGAAAGAGAATATCTCAAAAACACAATTCTAGACCTCAATGCTGATGATTTAGAGAAAATCAACACAATAAAAGCAACTATAAAGAAAAAGAAACCTGAACAAACAAAGTCTTTAAATGAGAATAATCTAGATGATTCTAAGAAAAATACTACAGAAGATAAATCTGTAGATTCAAATGAACTTGAAAAACTTGATACAAAGGATGAAGAAAAGCCAAAACATGTTGGACCATACTTAACAACTCAGGATATGGACTGGCTATACACTTATCTTGAAAAACAGAGATCTAGCAATGAAAAGACACCATACTTACATGAACTCTTGGAAGGGTCCATTATTGAAACTCCGGAGAACACTGTTATCAAAAGGAACCCTGATTTAGAAGCCAGATGTGTTAAGCTCCGAGCACAGCAAGAAGCTAGGGAGTACCGTAAAATGACCAAAGGTGTGGACAATGTACGGATTAGATATCCTGAAGAAAACATTGCATATCAATGTAAGTATAGTATTTATATTGCAATAACATAAGTTTAAATTACATTTAGATATTATTTCTACCTACTTGCATAATAGACATAATACTATTATAATATACCTTCGAACTATAAAAAACATAGCGGTCTAGGACGGCGTAACAGATTTGTCTATGTCTGTATCACAAAAGAACAAGAGCAATTTTACAATACAGAAAAACCGGAAGTGTTACGCCGTCCTAGACCGCCACTGTACATACTTCACCTCCAAGTACTAGGTTAGCCTATCCCTCCCAAGTTAGGTTTACACGTGTAATGGTTTCTAAAATCATCTCTAGATGGCAGTATTATAGTAATAATCGCGCTATAGTTGTTTTGCGGCGAGGTAATATAGCAGAGCCGCGAGGTGCGCCCGACCTTCCTTGTCTCGGGGAGCATAGTGCGCAGTGATCGTAAAGTGAGAGCACTGATGCTGACACCCAAATATGAACCCCGCGCCCGGCTGCCGCAAGGGAGTCCGAGCGCAATTTTTGTAGTGCCCTTTTACTTCACAGAGGGCTTTTGCTTACAATTTGATGATGATGATGATGTCCTCTTATCCCTCATCATCAGGGACATAGGGCTCTCAGTAAAGCTTACAATTTTTGTGTTTGTAATTATTGTGTTTTTTTTTACAGTGAAACAAATAAATCGGCAGCTAATTGCAATCGGTCAGTTTATCATCTCAATCTTCGCCGGCTTTCTCTTCGGATTCAGAGGTATCGAGTGGATGGTCGGGACTCTAGATATGGGCTTTAGAATGCTTTTGGGCGTCATGTGTGCACTTGTAATAGCTCTAGCAGAAATATACTTCCTAGCGAAAAGGTTGAATGAAGAATTAAGTTTTCCGGAAACCGTCCAGCTTGGAGGGCCATCTAAGTTTGCTGAAGATGCCAATTTTCCGACTAACATGACTAAAGTGGATCATCCCAAAATTTCCAACAAAGAACATCAGGAGTAGATTAGTTTGTACTCAATTGTAGTTACTGTATGGTATTTTTTCTGTGTGTAATATGTACGTACGATAAAAAAATATTATTTAATAAATTTTAAGGTTTACAGACTTACAGAAGTTTTATTTAACTCGCTTGTAAACTCGCATTTTCAATATATCCTAGCTGTCCAGGTGAACTGCGTTTAAATACAGGTTTTTTTTGCCATTACACCTAACGCCATTTTGAGGTGAAATGAAAGTCATTTATATTTCAGTTTTTTTTTTTTACTTTCCTAAATCCTAATTTTTCTTTTCGTTGTAGGTACTTACAATCCATCTACAAAATATATTAAGGAATAAAAAAAAGAATGAATAGGAGTAGCTACCTAATTGGTAATTCACAAAATAGGGGGATATTTTCCCTTTACACCAAATGCCCTCTAGTGGTGGGATGCAAGACAAAATTGGCAAGTCACTAATGAGGGGTTTTCAAAGAGACATTTATCATTTATTTAATACATTTAAAAAAAAATAGTTTCGTAATACGTCCGTAGATGGCGTTAAAGACATAGGTAAGTAATGGGGTTGTACACGGAAAACTTTTTGCAGATGACGCTCTATATGTTTGACCCTTAACAAGTAAAATACAATATCCAGATTTTTAGTGGGTTAATCGACGTTATTTTACACTGTATTGTATTGTATCCTATTGAATGTAGAAGAAATCATAGTTGCAAGAAGAAATTAATAAATGACAAGGTTTTTAAGCGGCAAAAACGTGAACTTCGTGAGTACGTAAACAATGGGTAACCTTTAATTAATGTTAGCTATGACCATTTGCTTTTCATTATCTCAAGTTTACATTTAATAACTAGGGTGTATGGACACAAATTCTTTTACATTTTAAATGACTTTTGCAAGTAAAACAAACTATAACCTAAAAACAAACAATCAAAGGTCTTCCCAAGATGGGTCCGAAAACCTTGTGCGAAGACTGCAAACCCCATAAAAAGCGATAAGATAATTAATTAGGAACAAAGCTGTAGTAAAACGTAAAACTTAGACTTCGGTAGTTGGAATCATTAAATATCTAAAACATAACCACGATCCGTTTAGTTGCTTTGAAGTTCTAGCTTACTACCTGGGAATTGTTAGAAAACTTATGATTTTCATTTTTCTTACACCCGACAGCTACATAGTGAGTTCTATTGATAAATAATTGGACTATCAATGCAAATCACATACAAAACTTTGTTGGTTATGGGTCAAACGTATATTGTACAGTGGCGGACACGGTCGGCGTAACACTTCCGGTTTTTCTGTATTGCAAAATAGCTCTTGTTCTTTGGTAATGCAGTCTCGGGCTGACGAAACCATAGACAAATCTGTTACGGCCTCCTAGTCCGTGACTGTTCAAACGACACTAGTTGGATAAATTGGCAGTTTTCTTCCCCATTCAAATTAACTTGAAAATTTTAAAACAAAACATAAATTATTTGACTGGCTTATGACGAGTTCCAGTTTCATTTTGAGCTTTTAATGATTCATGCTCGATTCATGTTAAGACGATTTACGACAAATAAATGGAACGAGCTAATGAACAGAGTCTATCTCTTTGATATAGCATACTGAGGGCAAGTATATCAGTAGCCCACATCGGTTACTACATTTCATTGGAAAAAGTAGTAAATATTGAATATCTTTTTAATTATTACTTTTTAATCAAATCTGAATTACGAGAATTTAATTTTGTTTATTATCGTTATTCCTAGGTAGTTTTAACAAAAACTAGTAAGTAATTTCGAAGAATTAGCTATTCCCGTTTTTTGGAAAGGTTATCTTTGACGAAATAATGTATCGAGGTTTTTTGATTCCACTAGTGATTCTCAATTATAAAAAACTTTGTTATATCCTTAAAAAGGTTATATTAAAATTCCAGATCTTTACCTTCTATAGATTAAGAGAATGACTTGATCTAAAAAACCTTAAAAACTCATATAGCGTCTTAACTTCGACTGTAGAATTTTGCTATCGCGATCTGATAGCGGCGTGATAAAACTAGATTTTTTTTTCTTTTCTCATTTGTCTCATTTAGAAAAGAGTTTTTTTAGATTACAAGTTTAGAACAATTTAGTCAGCCGAAGATTGAAACGTCTCCGCGGACAAAATTAGGGCAGGGCGCAGGGAAACTAATGGAAAACCAAACCAAGGGGAAACCCTTCCGTTTCTCAACTCAACTCTGAGGTAGGTAAAAGTGGAACGTACCGTGTGCGTGTGTGTTAAAAGTTTAAAAAAACCCTTTCATAGACAAATTATTTCTATCCTGGTGAGCAAGACAAAAATATAATTTTCTAAAAGTAAAAAAGAAACAAACATAGTTTGTTTCATGTTTGTTTTTTGACAACAGCTGGCTGAGAATCTGAATGACATGACTCCATGACTGTCAAGTTTTGGTCAATTTCTCTCTCTGCTGGCTGTTGCACAACAACAACACAATTTGCTCATGTTTTTCTCCAATGTTCTGTGAAGCTATGAATCACTTTTAGTTTCCCCATTTAAACGTTGGACGCCGCAATCGCCGCATCAGAATAACATTGATTTCTGCGTTTTACGTAGTGCGTGCTGCATCGTATTTTGTGCTCACGGAGTTAATTAATAAAGTTATCTGTTTCGTTCAATACAGTGATTGAGAAAGTTACAGAAGGTAGGTGAAATAAAGTCACAGTGTGAACTTTTTAAAACCTATAATTTATCAGTTAACCAGTATTTATCTAAAACGTAGTATATCGCACAACAGAAAATGGAGGATCAAGTACCATTCAAGGTGTATACATTTTGGAGTATTGAGTCGAAGCCTGAAGTTCGAAGGTTCGGAGTTGACAAGAGTATGGTGACCAGCTTCCATTACTTGACTGCGAAGCTGCAAGACTTGTTCCCTGGACTTCGACAGAAAACTTACACTGTTTCATGGAAAGGTATGGAAATAAAATTACTTTCACGTGTACCCTATTAATTAGTAAGTAAATAATATTTACATTACATATAATGACTCATTGATAAAAGGGAAATGTTATCTTTTCTTCTTTGTCTACAATCTAGGTCACAGTTATTTAGTTGGTATAGCTGGGCTTTATATTTTTGTTGAACATTCACTTTACGATGAAAACATGATGCAATTATAATTTTTGCTCCTAAGGAATATTTAAGTTTTATACTTGCTCTATATTTACCTACCTCTACCTCTAATTTGTTTAAAAGCACAATTTCAATTATTGGAAGTTAAAACTAGGAATTATGCTTAAGAATAATTTTTAAGTTTGGTAAGCTGAATCCCTACATTGATTTATTACCACCTTTTCAAAAACTGCCTGTATGTCAAAGTATTTTTCCTGGAAATTGACACAGGTTTTTTTATACCTAACAAAATTTATATAATTTATCAAAATATAAATTGTTACAGATGAAGATGATGATGATGTAGCAGTTTCTTCTGATGAAGAAATGCTTATTGCCTTGTCTCAGGTGACTCAGGGCATGGTAAAGCTGAATGTTTTTGTCAAGGATTCTAATTCTGATGATAGCAAGGAGGATGACGAATGTGACTTCCTCACCGCGGCATTCGGAGATGTCTCTGGTAAGTTGTTAAAATGTTACATTTTTATACATTATACATGCAAAACATTAAATTATCTTTCAACATTAGTAGCCTCCTTGCTCATGCCATCTACCAAAATATACAGACACCCTCTTGTCTGGGGTTATAACATAATTTTAAGGGTGTATTCTTATTCAATTTCATCGACAAAAACACCCCATATGGGGGGTCGCAGCCTCACCTGGTTAAAGAAGCCACTTTTAGCAAGAAACAGTTAATTATAAACAGTATGAACCTAGATATTATTTAAAATACTTTAAAATACTAGGGAGCAAGATTTCATGCACTAGGGAAAACTTTTTATTGAAAAAAAGACTTACTTACTTTAGTTTTTTTTTTTTAGAGTGGCACCACTGTTCGCATAAAAGGACTCTTAATTTAGTCCTTGATCAAAGGCTAAATAGGTAGGCTAACTAAATAACCTTTATTTTTTAGTAAAAGTGGGTTAAAAACTGAAATCTTAAATTAAAAGGTAAAAGTGAAGGGTCTTTTTGGTAGTTGATAATTTCTGAAGTAATAGACTTAGAGAAATAAATCTAGTACCATTTTGGAGAACAACTCAAAAGCTAACAATAAATCACAAAAAATAAAAAAATTAGATCTTTTAACTGTGAATTTAAAAGTGAGCGGGGTCGACTTTTATGTAAAAAAAAAATTTAAAACATCATACCGATAAGGCTTCGACGCCCCATATGGGGTTTTCGTCGATGAAATTGATCATAGTAATTACTTCCCCGACACACTATATAAAAGCATGAAATGATGAAATACTTTTTTAAGAGCCAGTTTACAGCGATGCGCCATTCGCGAAAAAGGGTTATATTTTCTTAACTAAGGCAAATATCAAAAATGTGGCACAGTATGACACTAGATAATGAAGCCTAGTATTTTTAGGGCACTATTGCATAGCTTTAAAATTTAAAACAAAAAAAAGCTACAAAATGTTGCGAAAAGTGGCCACTTTTGTATAATTTTGTTCTTTTAAGTTAGGACTACTTTCCTGTGCTCAAAAAATACTAAGCAAGATTATCTAGTGTCATACTGTGCCACATTTTTGATATTTGCCTTAGTTTAGAAGATTTAATTTTTTTTCGAGAATGTCGCTAGCATCGCGGTAAACTGGCTCTTATGCTAGAATCTATTCTTTACTTTATGTTGGTCTGTAAAAATTAAAATTTGTAAAGTATGAATGAAGAGGACTATGCGCTGGACCTTACCAACACAATCAACTCAATACCATATAGTTTTATGTGAGTTCCATAGTGGTCATCATTAACATTAACATAATCTCACACCTTTCATTCTCCAAAGGGTTAGGCAGAAGCACCAGCTCAAGAACATAGTGGTCAATAATAATAATAGAACGATTTTCTGTCAGTCATTCCTAACATGGAACAGTGTTGTATCGAGCTAGGCCCTAGCTAGATACAACATACCATACCCAATGCTAACACTACAACAATCTAGCTGCTAGGGCATTTCATAACAAATTGCTCTTTTCTTGCCTTTTGGATCACTGTCCAGAGTTTAATAGCGATATAAGTTAGGACAGCTAAAGGTATAAAAATAGTTCTAAACAGTGACATTTCCATAGCCGCAGCTGCCCAAGCAGGCGTGGGGTTGTCTGGGGTGCCGCACGCGGGCGTGGTGTGCGACTCGTGCGACGGCCCCGTGATCGGGTTTCGCTACAAGTGCGCCACGTGCCCGGACTATGACCTGTGCTCGCGATGCGAGGCCGCCGGCCTGCATGCCGACCACTGCATGATTCGAGTGCCCATGCCGCAAATGCCGGTAGGTTTTGTTTGTTAAAATTATATTTGTTACCATTGGTTTGTGATGCGATACCATTGTTTAATGTTCCCATATAGAATTTACAGAAACAGTATGACAGGACAGGATGCCTTTGTTAGATATTTTTGTAGGTAGGTTAACTGGGTAACCTTAAATTATAATTAAAATTATAATTTGTGAAGCCTGATTTATTCAATTATCATGGCATTTGGCTTTAATTGAATTTTTACTTTATTTTTGTTTTTCAGTTTAATTTGAGCTGCAAACATTTTTTTCTTCAGATTTAAAAGATAGGTAGATGATGAATAAAATCTAGTTTAGCACAAATTGTAAAAAATAATATCTAGAGAAAATTGGGGTTGTAATTTTTTTTTTTTATTTAAGCGTCACCTGATCAAGGCGGCTATCAAGCGCTCCCGCCACTTCCTGAAGACTGTGGCCGTCGCCACCGAGGAGTGCCCTTACAAGAAACATAAGCGTGAGAAGTAAGTTCACTCATAATAAAATAAAAAATTGAATGTTGCGATCTTATCAATTACTAGTGTGTGCTCCTCGGCGGCTTCGCGATTGCAATAATTATTACACTTTAATTAACTATAAATGATTGTTTGTGTTCGTGCAGGAGCGGCGAGCGCAAGCCGCACCGGCGCGAGCACCGCGGCCGCCCGCGCGCCTCCTGGCTCGACACGTTCGCCACCTACATCAACGAATTCGCCAACCTCGCCGGCGACGTCGACTGCCACCCTCCCACCGGTGACGCCAAAACTGGTGACGTCAAAACCGGTGACGTCAAAACTAGTGACGTCAAAACTGCTGACGCCAAAACGGTTGACGCCAAACCCGGTGACGTCACTCAGACACAGGAGCAGAGCACCAGCACCGAACAAGCCTCTGGTGAGAAAAGTGATGCTACCGGTGGTGGTCCTCAAAAACCGCAGATACAGTTCGATAAGCTACTCAATCCGGACAATGTGAAGTATTTACTAGACCTTCAGAAGACCTTGACTGATATTCTGATCCCGAATTTGGTGCCGGAAATGCCTAAAGCAACTTCGAGTGCTTCGGCTTCGAATGATGTTGAAATGGGACAGGGTGACCGAAAGGAGGCTATGTCTGATAAAGTTTCTGTAAAGTCTGAATCGTCCACGTCCTCGGAAAAGGATACTGACAAGGCTGATGGATGGACTGTCATCAACAAGGAGCATGGTGAGTGTAAGTTTCAATTCTTCTTTATAGTTGATTTTGCAAGGAATATTGTGTTGTAGAATTTATTTTTTGTTATACCGTTGGGTCCGGATTTACTCGTTTTGTTTTTGGGCTCTAGACTTGAACCTAGAGTCAACTGAGAGTTCAACTGTTTTTCAGTTTTTAGGCAGAAATAAACCTAAATTGAGAAAATACTCTACTAAATGAACTAAAAAAAAATCTTATAACGAAATGAAAATAATAAGAGCGAGTTGAATATTTTCTGATACAGGATGCAATAACAAAAAAAAAACAATTCTTTAGATTCGACTCAATAGCTTTTGAAAACTTTTTCGTCATGACCTGCACTGTCTCTAAAAAGACCTCATTACCATATTTACAATGCATTCCTTTTCTCTATATTGCCGAAAAAAATGTTTTAAACAATAAATTATCCTACAGACCTAATGGATTCGGGCGCTAAGCCGACCCCGAGTGCACCCGAACAGACTACTCCGATCGGCTTCAACTTGGCCGAAGAGTTCGAGCGTCGTATCAATATCGCGCCCTCTCCCTCCACTTCGGGAAATTCCGCTGCTGCTGTCTCGCTCTACCCGCCTCTGTACGCTCCCACCGCTGGTGAGATGTTCAATTATACTAGCCTTTTACCCGTCAGAAATGTTTCCTTGTGTTTGTATACGCCTTTCAAACGTCTGCACCAAATTGGTTTAATTTTTATTTTATGTGTTCCTTATTTGTCAGAAGAAGATTTTGATGAAAACAAGCAAATATTTAAAAATGTGAAGTGTGCAAATGAGGCAGAAGACGTGATATGTCTTGAATACCAAACTGACAGTATTGACGAAAAAAATGGTGACACGAAGTTTGCCAGTCCAGCTAAAATAAAGAGTACCACTATATAATTATTTTAAAGATAAAATAATTATATAGTGTTCCATTTAGTGAAGTGGCCATTTAGGCATTCTCTTAGTTGAGGCCAAGACTCACTTTGGCTTCCTGATGCATCTAGTTACTTGGGTTCAATTTATTTGTTTTTCTCGTAAGCATTTGAACTGAACTTGTATTCTTTATTCCTCAGTTCTGGATCCGATACGCGAGGTGACCCCGGCCCAGGCCACGCCCGCCCCAGCCCAGGCCACGCCCGCCCCAGCCCCGGCCCAGGCCACACCCGCCCCAGCCCCAGCCCAGCCCAAGCCCGCCCCGGCCCCGGCCCAGCCCAAGCCAAACCCAACTCAGCCGCAACCAAGACCGCGTCATCCTAGTAAGTAATAAGTACTTTAATAATGACGTAGAACCAATTATATTTTCCAGTTCACATTGCTATAATATTTTTGATACGCAGAGGTCTTTTTGATCCGTGTAAATTAAAGATAGAGGACGCTTGTGTTTTGATTTTATGTACCACCTATCTTATACATATCTATCTTATACTTATGTATTTCGAAACAATTATAACAGCTCATGAATTACATAGATGACCTCTTTTTACCCCGAATACTTGAAACTAAGGCCTTGATACATTAGCTCTATGGTTGAAAAGAAAGTATACATAACGATTGGGCCTTTAATTTTTAGTATAAGGGAGTAATACCTATTAATAATCTAAAACAGTATCAGAATTCTAAATGATAGTTTTAATTTACCAGAAGCCCACATCGAAGCGGCCATTGAGCACATGCTGGCTATGGGCTTCAACAACGACAGCGGCTGGCTCACGCAGCTACTGGAGACTAAGGACGGAAACATCTCGGCTGTTCTCGACCTGCTCACTCCAGCGAAGAAGTGAGCGAGACCGATATGTAGTAGATAGATACCCAACGAAAAGAAATGTGATTGTTAATCAGGGTTTGCACAGTTTGATTTTTTAATACTGGCTGGTTCAAATTTTGAAACTGCATTCGAGAAAAAAGTCTCCTTTTTAATTTTTTTGTGGAATGTTGGGTATTTTTGAATTTCATATAGTTTTTAACCTCTTTCCAAGTAAGCGTATAACCGTAGAATTACTATGTTGATTGAATATTATATTTTATTAATAAAAACGTACCTACATTATTATTATAAGGGATCTGCTCTACTTCAATATTCCCTTGCTGTAAGGCCTATCTTATAAGATGTGTGATTTGGTTTTTATGACCTTTTAATGCTAAGACTGGTGTAGGTCTGTAGGTTATAATTTCGTTTATGATTGACTTCTTTAGGTGCTAGTTTTATGCTTTAGTTTCTCACAAACACAAAGCATTTATTTTTAAACAAGAAAGTATATAGTTTTTTTTTTATGAATTTTAACTTCATTCAAGCACTGTTTTTCTTTTTACTACTTACAAGTTTTTTTTTAAAGAAATGGTCTCAAAGAAGAGGACTGAGAAATTATGTGATTGTGATTCAATTGAATTGAATTGACTGTGAAGATTATAATGTGATTGACAAATTATTATTATTACTTAGTATAGTTAACTATAATGATTTATATTGGACTTAAAATAAATTAAGGTATATGGGAAATTGAGTTTCATTTTAAAACAAGTTTCATAAAAAATAATTCCACTTTATTTGAGAAACCCATAGGAATGTTTTTTGAATTCCACAGTTTCCTGTCTTTCTCTTAGGAGTGCCTTCCCAAGTGCCTCGTCTAGAGATTGTGCAGCAATTCTGTAATAAAATAAAATAAAACTATAATAAGTATACTTAGGCCGCGTTTAAATCTGCAAGAAAACTTCCGCGAGAGACTTGCAACAGCTGTATGAACGCAGCTTGCAAGTGAAAACCAAAAAAGGGCTGTCGCGAGAGAGGACTTGCAAACGATGTTTACACTTGCAAGATTCTGTCAGACACTTTTGTACGATTCTCGCGGAAGTTATCTCACAGATGTAAACGCGGTGTTAGTACGAAAGAATCCTTAGTAAGTATATGTTCTATGAAAGAAACACACTGTTGTAAATTTTGTTTGAGAAGCTCATTAGACCTTGAAATTCAATTAATCTCGTTCGAGTTCTATAGGTTGCATATTTCAACATGAGCTATATTCCATTCAAAGTTTTTTGTCCTTTATACTAATAGGACAAATAATACTAGTTTTACTCTTGTTTTCGCTCTTACATTCCTTGACCGATGGCATCCTTGAGTGTTTGCGGCGCGACGCTCCCGGGCCCGTTCATCCCTATAGTGCTGCATTTCCACCGGCCCGCCGCCGCCGCTTCCGCTTCCGCCTCCGCGCAGTAGCACCGGGGATTCCCCGTCACGCCCACTACGAGCGAGATAACACTACACCCCTCCTCTTCTAATGAGGGATCCACTACGCACTTGTCGCCGATTTTGCATAGGGTTACCTGAAGAGGAAATGATATTTGATTTTCAAAAATTTTCGAATGAAGTGTCAAATACGCTGTTGCGATGGGCATGCATTGGCCAAAGGCAAGGCTGTCAAACTACCAAAATCTAGACATAGACATATCTTTATTTGCGCACACAAAACACACAATATAAGAAACACAAAGAACAAATAACGAAATAAAATTGACAAAAGTATTGTATGTGTTATGGGCGCAAAATGGCCCCGACTCAGCTTATGTTGCAAGCAATGCAGTTTGCATTGATGCAACACTGATGATTCTGCCAGAACCATAGGAGTGCGTGTGTTCTTATATTATACACAAAGAATCAAGTGAAAATATTAGCAGTGTTCACATAACAGTATACAAAACTATTAAGTGTTAATGTATAAATAAATACAGTATTAATAGTTTATATATAAAATGTGGTTATAACAGTGAGATTTTTCTGTAGTGTAAATGTGTGGGTAGGTGAAAATAAATAAATAAAAAATAATAGTTATAGGTTATAGTGGAATAAAATACATATTATTTTACATACTGTGCATCTTGCGTTTGAGCGTGGAATAAGTATTTCTTGAGGTTAAATCTAAAAGTGTTTTTATTAAAATCTCGATGTGTTCTGTCAGAATGACGGATTATTGTTTTAACGTTGGTTCCGAAACGACACGTTTTGTGCGGGCCCAATAAACTTATACATACATAATATCACGCCTTTTATTCCCCGGAGGGTTAGGCAGAGGCACCGGCTTGAGAGCCAGACCCACGTTTAGCCGAGTTTATGTTTTATTACCAACGTGACAAGGGGCCAGCTTGTCGCCGCGGTTATAACGACCACTACTGCGGCCGGGACCAACGGCCGCGGCAATAAACTTATAATAACCGTTATAATAACTTATGATAAAATAATAACTTATAATAAACGTTGCCGGGCTTTAAGCCCACCCTTTTTAGCTAATTTGTGAACTTGACATTGGCAAAATACTCCACTGAAGTCAAGTAGATTAAATTTAAATAATAATTCAGAATGACACCTAAAATGACAATTAAAAATTTCGTATTTAAACAACGAACCAACCTGTCGCTCTAATTTTCTCAGGAACTATTATAGGTATTGAAAATTTAAATATTGCACACATCATCTTCATTGTGGTACCCAATACAAAAATAAGAATATCCTATCCTAAAAAAACACATTAAAAGATTCACGCTATCTATTGGTGAGTAGCAAGTTATGCTACTAACCATTACACGCTGCTACGGAATCCTACATTGAGCGCGTGTCTGACCCGCACTTGCCTATTTGTTTAGTATTACTTGTATGCAGGTCATATAGCCCGCAGAACAGATGGCCGCTGGGGCCGAAAAGTTCTCGAGTGGAGACCACGGATCGGCAAGCGCAGCGTAGGACGTCCACCGACCAGATGGACGGATGATCTGCGCAAGGCTGCGGGTCCACGCTGGATGCAGGCCACCTGCGATCGGTACAGATGGAGAGCCTTGAGGGAGGCCTATGTCCAGCAGTGGACGTCCTACGGCTGAAATGATGATGATGATGATGACTTGTATGCACTTACTAATAATGGTGCTGATCCAACATCTAAAAGTTTGCTGTCATATGGATCATCTGACAGTTGCAAATCAACAGAGCCTCCGTCCATGAGTGCTGCCTTCACAAAGGGTATCCTTGTGTTGAACAGAGCTGCTTTTACTGCCAATGATACCGCATCGCAAAGGTTCCCGCCACATTCTAGAATCTGAGAAAATAATAAGTTGTTTTTATGGTGCCATAAGGACAATTTTGATAACTGCCTAGCTGAGCTGTTGGAGCATCCAGGCTTGTTCCTGCAGTTTGCTGATGATCCAAACACGTGAGCTAACAGCAGAGCAGGGACTTACCACAATAGCACTCATTGCACCACATAAGAAGAATAAAAAATAAAGCTGAGGCTTTTTTTCTATTGACATTTAAAGGATACCTAGAGGTGTAGTGGTCTAAATTCGGTAAATTAACAATTTTAGGTCTCTCACAACAATAATTTTACGTACCACTATATCAACTCTACCTCAAAATGACTTAAACCTGGTCTAAATCAATAGACAAGGTTCAAGTCACAAATTCTTATTAATTCTCAAATTAGACTGGTCTTAACTTTTTTTTTGTAAGTAATGGATGTAATGGCAAAATGACATCATACCAAAATATCTACATAAAGTTTCCAGCACTGTTTCCCTTCTAATATGCAGAGCTGCTTCAGATTGAATGCTTGTGCTGACTGGTACGCTCGCTGCATCATGTTGGATATACTGCTGGCCAGCTGTTCACCTCCTCGGCCTTCAAACTCAGGTGTGGCATTTGCTGAACTATATAAAGATAAATAAGTTAGGTATGTGCTAAACACAATATTCAGGTACACTTGAAAATTATGAGATAAAAATGTTGATGCTCTATTGTTAAATTAAAAATAATAAGTTACAATCAGCCTTGAAATAGAAAGACAAAACTAAGTTTAGGCATACTACCAGCCAGATAGGACAAATAAATACTGCTGCTGGGGAGACATGGATAGACTACCAGACAACAGATCAAACTGGGAAAATCAGTGGGCTAATAAATGCTAAAAAAATAATTACAATGACCAGTAAACAAAGTATGGTTAGCTAACAACACTCACGAGTCTACACACTCCATCCTGCCTAAACTTGCGTCTAGGAGGGGTAGTCTCAGTAGATGTCACATTGTGAATGTTCTCACCTTTGTACAGAGATGTACAAGATACCTTAAATAAAGTATCTGAATACAAGATACAAATACCTTTTTAAATAAGTATTTCAGATACCAGATGCAAATACCTTTCTAAAATAGTATCTGAAATACAAGATACAAAATACGTATCTTGACGATACTTTTTTATAGATAAAATACTTTTTACATAACTTTTTTTTATGAGTTTTTTTAAAGAGTAAATCGCGGTCATTTCGTATATTGGACCAACAAAATTATACAGTGTGTCCGGGAAAGTTATAACATAATTTTAGTATAACATAGTATTTATTCTATGATCAATTTTATCGACGAAAACACCCCAAATGTGGGGTCGCAGCCTAACCCCCCCCCCCTCCGTATGATGTTTTTTTTGCAAAAGTCGTCCTCTCACTTTTAAATTCACAGTTAAAGATCTAAGGATCAGAGAAGCTTCATTAAGTACTCGATCGAAGGCTAAGTAGTTAGGCTACCTAAGTTACTACCAAAATAACCAAGTATTGCCTTTACTTTTTTTTTAATGTAGGTGAAGCAAAAAAAAAATTTCTTGCATTTTGTACGGTTTATCAAAGTTACCACAAAAAAATGCAAATACATTTTTATTTTTTGTGTTAGAGTTAGAGTGGCGCCACTGTACGCGTAAAGGGACTCTTAATTTAGGTCTTGATCGAAGGCTAAGTAGGTAGGCTACCTAAATAACTAACAAATTAATTAAATATTTACTTTATTTTTTTAAACGGGTTAAACTGAATTCTTAATTTAAAAGGTGAAAGCGAAGGGTCTTTTTGGTAGTTGATAATTTCTGAAGTAATAGTAATAGACGTAAAGAAATAAGTCTAGAACCATTTTGGAGAACGACTCAAAAGCTAACAATAAAACACAAAAAATAAAAAAAAGCATCTGCATATTTTGTGGTAATTTTGAAAAACCGTAAAAAAATGCAATTTTTTTTTTGTTTCAGCCACTTTAAAAAAAAAAAAAAGTGCAATACTTGGTTATTTTGTTAGTAACTTAGGTAGCCTAACTACTAAGCCTTCGATCATGACCTATAATGAAGCTTCCATGCGTCTCTGATCTTCAACTGTGAATTTTAAAGTAGGCGGGGTTGACTTATACTAAAAAAATTAAAAACATCATACTGAGGGGGGGGGGGGGTTGCGACCCCTCATATGGGGTGTTTTTGTAGATGAAATTGATCATAGAATACACCCTTAAAATTATGTTATAACTTCCCCGGACACCCTGTATAAAACAAGCTAGCACGCCGAACTTTGCACCGCCCTACAATGTAAGTTTACACAATGTTTGTGTTCGTTTGCATCGAATAGGCTCATAACTACCGGACCGTTTTATTTTTTAATCTTATGAATCCTACATTATCCCTGATGAACATAATAATAGTATAGAATATTCGCATAAATTCAAAATAGCACAAGCAATAGTATCAAATATTACATAAAGAAATAAATAAATATTAAAATTTACATAATTAAAGCCTATCGCTATTTTGAATTCTTGGGAATATTTTTATCTATAGTCTATTGAATAGACTCTATTATATAGGCTTTGTTAATTGATCTATCTCCTTCTACTATATATCTATGAAAAAATATCGTGGTTCGTTAGTCTCGCTAAAACTCGAGAACGGCCGGGACGATTTAGTTGATTTTGGTTTTGAAATGTTCGTTCTAGTCCAGGGAAGGTTTAAAGGTGAGAAAATATGGAAAACGGAGGGAAAGTTAGTTAAAACGACATTTAATTTTTTCCATATAAAATTGTGTGTGAGGCACGATACGAAGTTCGCCGGGAAAGCTAGTCAGGAATAATTCAGGATTCTAATGTTTTTTTTTTTAATATCGGTCTAGTTAGTTATGGACAGAGTTTATTCGATATGCCGTAGTAAGATTTAAAAATTAGGTTTTTTGCAAAAAAAAACTAGGGATTTTGCGAAAACCCGGAATTTGATATAAGCATTACTTTTTTTTCAATCATCCTGACATAAACCAGTTTTTTCGAAAAAAACTAGTATAATTAAAAACTTTGAAACCTTCCTTAACTCTGAGGCTAGATTATTGCTTGCTGGTAAACTCATATCCTGGTTGGTTCGTTAACATATCCTTTGACGCTACAGAGAACCAATTAGATGAGTTTACCAGCAAGCAATAATCTAGCCAATCAGAGTTAAGGCAGGTTTCAAATTATCCGTGTTTTCGCTAAATCCCTAGTTTTTTTCGCAAAAAACCTAATTATCAAATCTTACTACGACAGATACAAAGAAACATTTTTTTTTTTCTCCTCTGAACAAGAAAAAATTAAAACGCCATGCACAAACACACCCTCATAATCCAATCTAAAAGTATTTTGCAAACAAAGTATCTTCAAGATACTAAGATACCTAACAAAAGTATTTAAATACCAGATACAAAATGCATTTTAAAAAAAGTATCTAGATACAAGATTGAAGATACGTATTTTGTATCTTGTATCTGTATTTAAGATACTTTTATCTTAGATAAGTCACATCTCTGCCTTTGTAATGCTCATTCTAAAGTAGCTATCAGTTAGAATTAGGTTACTCTCACCAATCAACAAAGAACTCGATCTTTCCAAGTCCAGGCCTATCAGGCTTAGGCACGTCAATTTCTGTCTTTACACCAACTAGGATGTCTGTGTTTGCAAGTCGAAGTCTTGCGGAGCCGCTGGCGTGGCTGACTACGTCCGTCTCCAGCTCCATTGGTCTGTATTCAATATTAGACCTCCCATCTGATCGATAGTCATCCTGAAAAGAAGATTATTTAGTTAAAAAATAAAAAAGTTTATTACTTACTTCTATACTTAGAACATTATAATTAACAAAACCATAAGTTATTGACTGGTTTTAGTAACCTGAAATGCCATAAATAGTGGTTTTTGAAGAAAATAAACACTATTAGAGGTTAGGTTAACTTAAACTTACTTTTACACCTTCAATTATAAATATTTTCTCCGTCTGACTTAAAAGTAGATCTGCCATTAGGTGCTTTGTGATAAATTACTAAAATTATTGAAGTAATTATACGTTATTTTAATTAATTTCTAAAAAAACATAAAAAGAACAAAAAGCACACAACACACAATCGTCACAAACGATTGATTGATTGATACGTCGTTATTTTGATTTGAATGACATGATTATCAATGTATCAATCAATCTAGCTGTTAATACAGGTTTCCGTTTCCGGATCCAGTGCAAAATCAGCGGGAAAATTCGAATCTAAGGCCGCGAATACACCTGCAAGAAAACTTTCGAAAGAATTGTCCGACAGTCTGTCTGACAGCAGCAAAGAGCTGTGAAAAACCAGTGAGGTGGGGAAACGCTTGAAAAACCATATAAAAGTGCTACCGCGACAGCCTTTTTTTTTTTGCTTGCTGCGGTGTTTTTACTTGTGTCGCGAATCTCGATTATGGGACTGTAATTTCAGGATTGTGGCGTAGCATTCTCCATGTCTATTAATAGGTAAATATGTTCTTTGGCTTATACCTAAACATGACCTAAGCATAGAAATAATTTTTATACGTAACTAGCTGTCGAACTTCGTATCGCGCCTTAGAATATTATTTGGAAAAAATAAATTGTTGATTTTCTTAACTTCCCCTCTATTTTCTTTCCATATTTTCTCAAATGAAATACACAAACTGAGCACTTCCTCTTTTACGAAGTCGGTTAAAATAGGAACTAAAACCTTCTCGTGAATGATACAAATACTTATCTGAAACCCGCATCAAAATCGGTTCAGTCAAACGCGAGATAATCGCGGACAAACATACATCATACAGGTCAAACTGATAACCTCCTTTTTTGAAGTCGGTTAAAAACGAATCTAACTTTTTAACAAAAAACAAAGGGTTAATACACCTTCGTGGTCAGTTGGAAGTGATTTCGACTGTAACCTCCGGGTTCGATTCCCGACAGGGCTGAACATTGAGATGAATATTGATGTTCGTTGACTGGGTCTGAGTGTATTTGCATGTCTTTTGGTTCCTTAGATCAGGTTCTACATTAGTTAGGGGCTCTGTCTAAGAGTTTGGTTTGGACTCTATTTAAAAAGGTTATGTGGAATAGAGTTACACATAATAGGACAAGCTCAAGGTCATATAACGTTAAAGTCCTCATCATCATTAAGTACCAATCCGTTCCCAAGTACCTAAGTAGTTTACCTTATATGTGGAATTGTATGAAAATTAAATTTGTTTTGAATTTAAACGCATGCTCAAAGTTCTAAACAACGAGTCCCCGGTTCCAGCGCCCACCTTAATTCGAGGGGGATCTCGCAACGTCCTCTTTTAAATTGCGAGTTTATCGTAATTGTTTGATTGTACCAGATTGAGCCTGAGCTGACCTCATGAGCCATTTCAATATTGGGTGCGGAGTTCGGATCATGTGAATAAAAAAAAAGAGTAAAAAATGGAGAGAAATAAAGTTGGAGACATGGTGCTGACAATGCAGAAGTTTGGATGGGTAGACTATGTGGTGTTTGTGATGATGCTGGCAGTTAGTGCCGCTGTGGGCGTGTACTGGGGTTTCATGAAGAAGCAGAAAACACAAATTGATTATTTGCTCGGAGGAAGGAATATGCAAGTTCTTCCTGTTGCCATGTCTCTAGTAGCTAGGTAAGAAGATTAATGGTCGCAGATACCTTTACCGATAGGAGCCTATATAGTTTCATCATAGGCATGGGAACAAACGTAACTTTTGAAGTATGTGCTATTGTTGTTGTTCGTAGGCTATTGTATATTATTATGTAATGTGTGTTTTTTTGCTGTAAATAAATCTTTTCTTTCTTTCTTTCTTTCTAACTTCCTCGTAATCCTGAATTAAGAAGTCATTTAGGTAATGACCAGATCTGAAGTGCATTATTTTTATTTCTGCGAAAGCTAACAATACCACAGGTGTTAGGTAAGTAAGTACTATGTATTATTGTAAAACTGTGACGATACATGTCCCAAGATTAAAATCTTTGAAGATTAATGTGCCTGTACCTACGGTAAGACTCTTTTAAAACTATCAAAACTTTGTTCAGTTTCATATCAGGCATCACACTTCTGGGGATGCCCACGGAGGTCTACATGTACGGCACGCAGTACGGCATCATCATCGCAGCTATTGTACTCATGATGTTCATTGTCGGACAAGTCTACCTGCCAGTATTTCATGAGCTAAAGATAACTTCAAATTATGAGGTAATTTTATAATGAAAGAAGCGACGTTACTCGCTACTTCTGATAAAGAATGTACCTAAGTATTTAACATTAAAGATGATGGTTTAAAAAAGGTGGTACTTATTTTTACGTAGGAATAAGTTAAGGTTACTAAAATTATGATATTTTTATTCAAATAAAATAAAACATAGGATAACAAAATTATCTACGAATGCATACGTTTTTTTTAAATAAATTGGCTTACTTACATATTATGAAGTTGACGATATTTCAGGCTATTGAGGGATTAATTTAGGCTTTCTTTATAATGGTGTTACCGAATATATTTTGTTTTATACTTTGAAAATCAATGTCTGTAAGAAACTTACATGTTATTCTTCCTTTTTCAGTATTTATCGATGAGGTTCGACAACAGAGTGAGGTTGTTTGGTTCAGTAGTTTTTGCTGTTGCAATGGTAAGTTTATGTTTTTTTTTTTTACAAGATTGTTCTAATTCGAATTTCAAGTTCCATATGTTTATTTCATTTGTTTTTTTAGATAGGCTGGTTACCGATTGTCATTTATGTCCCTGCCCTAGCGTTTAATCAAGGTAAATAAAGTCAAATACCTTACAATTACTTCATGACTCCCTCACCAATTTTTTTTTAACAATTATGTTGTTTGTTTCTTATTTCAGTGACCGGTGTGAATATTCATATTATAACACCAGTAGTATGCTTAGTTTGCATATTTTACACAAGTGCCGTAAGTTTAAAATTTAACATTTAATTAATTAAAAACATACCACTGAGTTATACATACTTAAATTAATTCAGGAATCTATTCATAGTTTACCACTTATTATATCGGATTTTCTGAAAACTTTTCATAAATCATAAACTTTTCTTTTGCCTTACTTTACATGGTGTCTCTACAGGGTGGCCTACGAGCAGTGGTGTGGACGGATGTAATACAAATCACAGCAATGTTCGGAGCCATGACCCTGGTAGCGATCAAGGGAACTTTAGACCTGGGAGGGTTCTCGGTTGTTTGGCAACGGAATATGGAGAGCGGAAGAATTGAAGCACCAAAGTAAGTTTAGTAGAGAAAATATGAATAAACTGCTATTATAGGTACTTAGACTTAGCAGCGGTTACTTACATGTAACTAAGTTCGATTTTTTCTGTTCCAATAAAATAAATTAGTGACCTAATATAAATTCATTCATAACATACTTAAGTAACCTATTATTATTCATCAAATGCTGTTGCATGGCTGTTGTGTAGTTTTAAAGATTTGAGTTTATAGAGCTATAAGTACAGACGCGGGAAACGACTTTGTTTTATACTATGTACTAGAGGCTGCCCCGCGGTATTTCCCGCGCAGATTTCTCATAAACACAAAAATCCCGTTTTTTCCCGTTCCCGTTGGAATTTCGGGAAATCCTTTCTTAGTGCTCGCCTACACTCCCAAAGGAACCTACATGCCAAATTTCAGCTTTGTACGCCCAGTAGTTTCGGCTCTGCGTTGTCTGTCAGTCAGTCAGTCAGTCAGTCAGTCAGTAACGGAAGAGTTTTATATATATTGATTGATATTGGTCGGTGTTTGCTTTCGACAGAAACAACTGCTGCTCACGATAGTTACCTTAACAACAGCCAATGTCGATACGGTTGCACTTGGCTCAGTGCAAGCTGGTTAATGTACCTACCTATGTATGTATAAGAATGTAAAGATAACAACCTAATTTACTGACTGTACACTGACTTGTCTAAACAAAAAAAAAAGAAGAATATCATAAAGTTACGATTACAGAAAACTTACGACTTTAGGATACTTCTTACCTGTACTCCAGATATGTAACTGATGTAATAATTCCAGCTGGGATCCAAGTCCGTTGACGAGGCACACAGTGTGGAGTTTAATAATCGGGGGAGTCATATACTGGGTGCAGGCTAACGCTGTCAACCAGACCATGATACAGAGATACATGGCTCTGTCGACTTTGCGCAAAGCTAAGTGGTCAGTTTTGAATTCATTTTTATTATTTTAAGTACCAAATAAGAGTTCACATTAGTGCAGCTTTCTCTCTGCCTAGTACCTACTTCCTTTTTTCAGTTATTCCAAGGCAAATATGTCATCCCTTTAGTTTTGGGTAATGACGTAAAAAGTGGCACACATCGACAATTAATTGTTATTAACTTTCCCGTTCAAGATAATTTGAAAGATTTAATTATTTATTAGATAATTTTAAATATCCTTGAATTTTTATTTGTAGAAATTGTACAATACATAGGTACCTCTTAATTTTTACCAGGTTTATTTTGTAAATACAGGGCGCTGCTATGGTTCGTAATTGGAATAACTATGCTATACTGCTTGTGTCTCTATTGTGGACTCTTAATTTACGCGAGATACCACGACTGCGATCCGTTGCAAACAAAGGTATGTACTTAATTCAAGTTGTTTCATAATAAACTATGTACCTGTAAAGCATTTAAACTCTGACTCAGTTAAAAGATTTTAAAATCAACAGTTTCCACATTATGCAATCATATAACTTTATTCTTTTTTTGTCACTTAGCTAGCAAAAGCGAAGGATCAACTTCTACCACTGTTAGTAATGGATGTCCTTGGAGATTTTCCCGGCCTTCCCGGTGTATTCGTGGCAGGAATATTCAGTGCTGCTTTAAGGTACATAAATAATTTAAAATTGAGTAGGTAATAAATTTTTCTGACAAAAAAAGTCTAACTAAATTTTTTGTAGGTGTATGGTTACAAAATGTTCTCGTTACAGCTCCCTATCGACGAGTTTAAATTCGTTATCAGCCGTGGTTCTAGAGGATTTTTACAAGCCATTTTTCAAGAAAGAGCTTTCAGAGAGCCAGTCTAATTGGCTAATGAGAAGTGTCGTCATACTTTTGGGAGTTCTTTGCGTTGGTTAGTAAAACATTTTTAACCGACGAAAAAACAAAAAGGAGGAGGTTCTCAATTCGTCGCGTATATATATATTTTTTTTTTTTATGTATGATCACGCATAACTTTTTACTGTGTGGACCGATTTTGATAATTCCTTTTTTAATCGAAAGGGTATACCTTGAAGTTGGTCCCATAAAAATTTGAAAATAAAATTCCAACCCTAAGGGTGGAAAAATAGGGGTGACTTTATTGTTCACTCACAGATTGTATTGCCGTGTTGTGATTTACATGATAACTGCTAGGTATAATTATGTCTTTTTTATATGAATGTTAATAATCATAATCTCAGCCGATAGACGTCCACTGCTGGACATAGGCCTCCCTCAAAAATCGCCTCACCGACCGGTCGTGATCGAAACTCATTCTGTTAGTCCCTAAACCTTAACCAGGTTGTGTGGCCACCTTGTGGGGTGCGACCACGCTGTGGAGGGTGATTGGCTGGGGTCAAAAAAATTAGCCCAAAAAAAACTGAAAAGCAAAAAATAAAAACTTTTTATCAAAAAATTAAACCGCCGAAAAAACTGAAAAGCATTAAATAATTGGGAAACATTTTCTATTAGGACTTAATTTACTCACTTCTTAAAGTAATTTTGGTTAACCAAGAAATTTTGAGTCGGTGCCACAGAATCAACGAATAACGATCACTAAATTACCTGAAATTCAAAGAAATAACCGAAAAACGTGTGCCGCCGCGCATCGCGCTATAGGTAGTTAAGGAATTTGCTTGTGTGGTGTGGCACCGACTTAAAATTTCTTGGTTAACCAAAATTACTTTAAGAAGTGAGTAAATTAAGTCCTAATAGAAAATGTTTCCCAATTATTTAATGCTTTTCAGTTTTTTCGGCGGTTTAATTTTTTGATAAAAATTTTTTATATAAAAACTGATTGTAGTTAAATCTGCTTGCTTTGTTAAAGATTTAAATTTCGTACGCATTATGTGTGATTTACGTTATACAGGGTTGTATTAAAGGTTTCATAATATAAAACAAAACTTTTATCATCAGCCGATTTTAGAAATTGCAATATCTACCGGAAATGTGTGGGGTTTTTCCATAATCGCCGCTCAAGCTGAATGGCGAGCACAGTACCTAGGTATATATCTCTATGTTTTTCAACAAAATTCCTGTCCGTCGCCTTTTCCGACATGGAGTCCATGGGAGGATGAGGTGGCGTAATTATGCTGCCACGCCACGATACGGCAATAAAAGAGCCTCCTTATATTTTTTCATAAATTCGCTGTATATTATATATCCACACATTTTACAGGTTTAGTAGTTGTGGTAGAGAAAATGGGAACAGTCCTGCAGTTAACCATGACCTTGGAATCGATGGCGATGGGTCCTCAATTAGGAGTATTTACTATGGGAATATTAATGCCATGGATTGATGGACTGGTGAGATTAACTTTTGTTTTTTTTGTATGTTAGGGTTAGCTTGGTAAACTTATTCGAGTTTGATTTGACACATCCACTACGGCCGTTTTTAACAACTTTATGTATCTCTTTAAATCCTTACTGCAGCCATGAAATAATAATATACCCTTAAACTCTTTTAAATTTAATTAAACTAAGATAACAATTCCTATCTATTGACAAAGTTGAGAATTTTTACCAAAATATGTATTTTTTTCCACAAATTATAGAATTCCTGAGGAGTCCATATAACTTCAAAGTGGACTTCTAAAACGAAATTATTAATAGTAACCGTGAATTTTACGATTTGCCCCACTCAACGTACAATTAATTAAAACATAATAAATCCTCAACGAACAATAAATTTTAATCCCTATACCTGTTTATCTCCAGGGTGCCCTATTGGGTGGTATCAGTGGACTAGTCCTCATGTCATGGTTCTGTCTGTCGGCACAAGCAGCCACAGCTCGCGGGGCCATAGTAACCGCCCACAAGCCTCTCACTGTCGCCGGTTGCAGCTACGCTTTTAATGCTACACAGTCTACCGTGGTTGCTTCTGATGTGAAGTAAGTATATCTATTATTAAAAGTATCCGTAACTTAATCATTATATCAGCCAAGAGGCATCCACTGTTTGACAAAGGCCTTCCTTACAGTCCACAATTTTTCCACAAGGACTAATATTTGGAGCGCGGTTTTAAAATAATAGCCGCGCATGGCAGGCGGTTTGGCGATGTCTCGGAGATGAACCAGCTCGAATAGATCTCCCGTGACCCCCTTGCTAACAGCCGAGGAGGACACCGGGGGGTTTTAGTGGGTGCGAACCCCACAAAACCCTGTGGCTCCCCCCGGGGCTACAGGGTACTCGTTAGGAGTTTCCCCACCTTAAAAAATGGCGGTTTGACGATCGCAGTATGCTCGCTTCAAGTTTTCCAATGAAGGACACTAAGGCCCGTCCTTCGGGTATTCCCTTATTTGCCTTTTACGACACCCATGGGACAAGATGGGGTGAAATAATTCTCACTCCGTGGTTCAGTTGGCAGTGATGTTGACTGTGAATTGGAAGGTCTGGGTTCGATTCCGTGTTTGTTTCCTGAGTCTACCAAGATTGTTTGCATGTCTTTGGGTGTTTCAGGTATCTTATATAAAGTTTTTCCTAGAGGGTCTGAATGGTATGCACTTTGTTACAGTGAGGAAGTAAGTCCGGTCCTTCGTCTCTCCTACATGTGGTTCACAATATCGGGCCTCCTCATCACTGTGCTAGTTGGCAATATAGTGTCCCAGATTAACAAAGCTCGAGGCAGCACGCACATTGCGCCAGCGGCCAAACTACTCGCTCCACAGATTAGAAGGTTCTGCAAACACCCCCCACATCCGACTGAAGATTTATTCATACAGGCTTATGCGAATAATAAGGTAAAGATCGTTTGTAAAAAGTAATGAAGGTACTTATCTCATTTGTAATTTTTTAGTAACTTTTTCCTTTTGATTATATCTTGTATACTAATTTCGTCGTAGGGGATATTTAATATTCTATTTTTGATTTGATTATTAAAAGTACAAACATCTCCAAATGACGAAAAGTAATTATGATTTGATGTCTCAAAACATTTTTCTTTCAGGAATCCAGCCATCACTCCACGGCGCTGAGTATGAAACCCTTATCAGAAACAAAAGCTATCAGCTGATACGTTATCGAATTTGAACTGTAATTTTAAAAATATTATTCATAAATATTTCCAAAAACACAATTAAAACTTATTTTTTTTCCTCAAATATAAAAACCGGCTAGCACACATTACCTGAAAGAAACCACTTTTAGCGATAAGACATTTGGCTGGAAATTTTCTGAAAAGGAATATTTATTGCGTCTAATAGGGTGAGTGATAGGTATAAAAAATAAAAGGACTGTAGTTAAACTGCACGTAATGAGTTTTTTTAATTAAATTGCGCAAATCAAATTTAGAAGGGCCAAGATGAGCCGGTGATCAGTCCGTAGATTCCAGATCTGAAACAAAAATATATTTTATAATACATTCGAAAACTAACACAACATTTATTACTAAATGACATCTGCATCACTCACCCTCGTTTGTTTACATTGCCATTGCCCATGTGAAGGGTAGCACCCCAGCATGTACTCAGCTGAGCTTCCCAAATATTGGGGCAAAGCCTACCAATCAGGTGGCTAAAGCGTACAGTAGAGGCGAATAGTTCAGTAGCTCTTCCATGAGAGCAGGTACTGATCCAGCAACCAGGCTGAGGATTCCTCCCGCCATTGGGGTAGAAGTCTGCATCTCCAATGTTGTCGAAGATACCCAGTAAACCACCGTCGGTGTGGATGCACTCGACGTAGACACCAGAGTTTCTGTTCAGAGCGTTTGAGTTGCCGCCCCATGAAGGACCAGCCGGGTCAAGACCTAGGAGACATTTCAACGACCGACATAAGGATTTTAAGTGCTAAAAACAATTGGTTATTTTTTTTATACTGGCTGTTTCTGACAAGTAATTAGTAAATTTAAATATTGAACATCTTAAATTCTTTACTTATAAAAATTGTACTTTACTGTACTCTTGTAAATTGAACGAGGAAATTGAAGATAAAAAAATGTGATTTGGACCCTAGGGCAATAGAACATTATTAGGGATATATTTTTCGAAGTTTTTTCACCATGAGTTGATCACAAATGTATGGAAGAGGCAATTAAGATTATTGAGATTTTGATCCCTGTTTCTAAGTTTTTTGCTGAATCTTTTCAGAAACACTCTTTGTATAAAAGAAAATATATCTGCAAATAAAAGACTCACCAGTCACTCTAGCCGGAAGGCCTCCGGCCTGACGACCAGCATTTCCAACAACATGGGCTCCCAAGCTGAACCCTACCAAGTGAACGCTGTTCCAACTAGTGCCCGTAATACCCACGAGCCAAACCAGGAAATTGCCAAGGAACTGGCCAACACTGGGCACACCGGCCACTGCCGTTGTGTATGAGGAATTTGCGAGCGCTCGCCAGTCCACTACAATCACGTTGAAATCGCCAATTGCCAAAAAAGCTGAAAAGATAAACGAAAACTTAATTATCTAATGTTCTGAATTTAATGATGGATGAGGTAATCGGAGAGGAGATAAGCACTGCGAAGGTAATCGTCAAACAAAATTATTGTTGGACTACGTCTCGATGATTATTCAAGAGAGTAAATTAATTCAATATAGGTGATTTTTTTTCTATATAATTTACCAGAGGTTATCAAAGGATTCATTTCTGTATTTCCATTGTTATTCCAGCCGTGGACGATAACCTTCAGCTGCTGACCTCTGCGGAAGTTGGAGGTGTTCACAGTGTTTGCGTTACCGTGGACTAGGACTTGTGCGTTGGTAGGGTTCAACCTAGAAATAAATAAATATATGAATAATTATTTTTATGTACCCAAGTTAGGTCGAAACCTAAAACTTTTACACTTTGTAGCTTTATCCTTTCATCTACCATCCACATAATAGAGGTTTCATCACTATATTTTGACTCAGCGTTTTATTAAACTTACCTGGTAAAAAGCCAATAAGCGTTGTTAGCTCCATTCCTCTGGCTGAGGAGATTGTGGTCTACTGGCTCCTGAAGGTCTACGAGGATTGGCTTGCCTTCGCCATCGGGCATCCAAATGTATCGGCTCTCGCCTTCCTTGTAGTGACTGTTGTCCCCAGGAATCGTGGGGATCGCATTGCTGGCAGCAACTTTACGATAAAAAAAAACGAACGTAGGTGTCAATATTTTCATCAAATCTAAGGGCGTATTCATGTACAACACCCGTTTTGCGCTAGTTCGAAAAATGTATAGAAAATACCTGCGCTGTGAAAAATGAATTTTCTATAAGTACTTTACATAAATTTTTCAAACCAGCGCAAACAAGCGCTTTTTGCCAACTTTGTAATAAGCCCTAACTCCCTTACTTTTTTTTAAGATTGTTAGGCGACTACTTCTGACTGACATTATAAGAGTTGACATGCAGCTCACGATTATCAACATCAGTGAGTATGGACGATTACTGGTCTTAGGAATATTTTATTATATATGTAGTATCTACTTACTTGCTACAAGGGCTGCTAGAGGAATCAAAATCTTCATGACGACGGCTCCTGGTGGTGTCAACAATAAATTATCTACTAAGCTGCTTTTATTGCAATTTTATCAAACTGCTAAACAGATTATTACGCGCACGATAAGCAAATTAAAAATATTTTTAGCTTAGTAACATTACGAAAGAAGGAAGTGAAATCATATTCTGACAAAAAGTTTACGGTTGATAATGATGAATTTAATCATTATCAACATTTTTTATAAAAAGGCCATCATATTACTAAGTATACATAAGTACATATAGGTACCTACCCACTTAATGTTTTGAAAATATATTTAAAATACATACATTTCCAACGTAAATAATTGAGACCTTATCTTAAAATAAGTATCTGTTATTAACATATTCGTAGGTCGTAGGTATAGTAAGTAAAATCATCTTAATAAAAAAAATAAAAGGTTAAGCAAGGTGGTTTTTATTAACACAAAATTACTATGGACTTTGTTCAGAATTGCGATAAAAAGGAGTGATTTTTTATTTTATTACTATTTAAGTATACATATAATATTATGTGGTCCCACTATATTTTTTTTTTTTTTCTAAATCTTAATTAAATTTTTTTTCACTAACATTTAAATTATGGCAGATTAAGCTAAATTCTGTAATCAAAACAAGTTATTTTTAACGATGATCGAGGTTTTCATTGCGAAATTAATAAATTACATTTAGTTTAATTCTTAAAGTGCCCCCTTCCTGTCATTTAAATTTATAACCGTTCAACAAAAAAATCGTTAATTTTTCTTATTTTTTTACTTTTTCCTCATTTTATCAAAACGAATCATAACGTAAAAAATAAAACACTATTTAATACATAAAAACTCTGCGATCTTTTTAGGAGAAGCCGTTTTATTAACCACGGGCGAAAGGCTGCACGAAATTTGTAGTAAACATGTAAATTCCAGATGATCTGAAAAAGAAAAATAACATTGTAATTACAAGGTTCAAATTGACATGGCAAAAGGCGGGCCGGATTGTAACGAAATCATTAGGTATATAATCCTTATTTATTAAAATAAGAAAATCAATTACCCAGCTTTATTAGCCAATCCTCCGAAGAAAACATCTCTGTCACCAGTGCATGCAAGTTGAGTGGCTTGCTCGAACGAATCACACTTTGTTCCGACAAATCTGTTCCCACCACTCGCTTCCGACGTTAGAGACTCAGCGTAAAAGGCGTAGGCGTAGATATGTGAGCAAGAAGCTTGGCTTCCACATCCGTTTTGTGCACTTCCTCCATTGGGATAGAAGTCAAGGTCACCAAGAGGATAGTCGTATCCTATGATACCGCTTGTGGTGTGAAGGACTTCGACGATGGTGGCGTCGTTGGGTGACAGGATTTCTGGGTGGTGGGTCCAGCCGTGGAAAGAAGGATCGAGAGCTGAAATATATAAATAATACATACGTAGTCACCTACATAATTATCAATTGTAATTGAATTCTCACCAATTTATTTATGGTCAGTCGCCAACATTGTAACAACTAACTTACCGATAACATGAGGTATGTTCCCAGCGGTTCTAGCGGCGATTCCTGCAATGTGACCACCAAGTCCAACTCCAACAATACGGATCAGGGAAGAGTTGTAGCCGAAACTGTTAGTTAGGATGGCGATGAAGCGAGCGATGATGCGACCGACCTCTGGGGCGTTGGTCAGCCCAATAGTGTACATGGGGGCGCCTGGACTATAGTCTACTGCGATCACGTTGACGTCTTCCGCGAAGAGTTCAGCTGTAATTAAAAAAAATCTAATATTTACGTTTTCGTGGGATTTGTTGGCAGCTTATTGTGGCTGGCAGAGAGAGCGCATCTTCCTTGTTCTGTGCTGGCAGCCCATCAGGTTGGGCTGTATTTTATTAGTCAGTAGTTGGAAACTACACGATTGGTAATGAACTCTCAGATAAATGCTAAGAATTGAAATGAAGGAGATACAATAAATTTCAACTACGATTTCTTACTTCGATCTAACGATGACAATGGTAATAAATAAAATTAAAAATTAATAAAATTATCTCGACAATAAAATCTTAAGAATTCATACCCTGTACCACAAAAGCATTGAAGTTTCCTTCGACCGACTCATCGTGGCTGTGGATGGTGAACACGGTGCGCTTCGACAGGGAGAAGCTGGAAACCATGACGGATGCCACTGAAGGGAGCAACGGCTGGCTTTCGCCAGGGTTGGTTCTGGAAATTTTGCCACAACTATAATTTATACTATACTAGAATTTTTAAAAGGACGATGCATTTTTATTTGTTTCCATTCATCATTTAAGTTGAACCGTTGACACAGTTCTTGTACTTGTCCCGAGACCGCTAGCACACCGTTTATTTGTTAGTTTCGTTGTACGGGCTGGTAATTGAAAAAAAATTCATAACAAGTTAAGTACTTTTTTGGAACTTTCGTAGGTAACAGAATAAACATGGGAGGCAGCCTAGGTGGTTCTCAAAAATTAAAAGGCGTTGCGCACAATAAGAAGATTAAGTGATTAAGTACTGATTAGGTAAAGAATAGTTAGAAAAAATTTTTTTGGAAAGGGTCGCCACTTGCTACTTCTTAGGCATCTGCTCCATCCATTTACTTAGGACAGGAACCTTACATTTCCCAGATTGAATGAATGAATGAATGAATGAATATACACTTTATTGTCCTCAAATACAGAAATATTTAACAATTTGTATAATAGTATAGTAATAGATTGATGTCTGTCTTGCTTGTAATATCGTGTAAGCAATATTATATTTATTATTTTATTTTGTTACAAACCTTGTGTATAAATGGAAGATGACATCTGTATCGGTAATTGAGTAGCCGGATGCTGAAAATAATATTTTACATAAAATATCTATAACATCGAACCTATACCTACCCCCTGTTATTACTTTCGACTCCTACCTAAAAAATTCGCAAGATAAACATTGGTAAACGACTATAATTTTAATTGTTAGTCTTTTAATTGTGATCGTTAAGTTAAATGGAAAATCCATTAAAATAAAGTACCATAGGTAAAAAGATACGATAAACTGAAAAGACTTCACCGTAGGTATAAATATTTTGAAAACGTAATTGCGATACCTTTTTAGTATTTATTTACAAAATTATCGACTAGATATATAAGACCGGAGTTTGCAATGCTTCAACTATAACTATTAATATGAAAATTATAAAATATAATTAACTAACTTATATTTTTTAAAATAAAACGTAAAAAAAACTTTTAACCGTTTGTATGATATTTTTTGAATAATTTGTAAGTACTTAATTTGATGGTAAATTTAAATTTTATATGTACATGAGTAGCCCACTTCATAATTTTAAGTATGGGGAGCATGGAAACAGAAATCGGTAATTTCAACATTAATGAAATTTTACTAACTACTAACTAAATATTGTGATACTTTAACATAGATGAAAAAATGTAAATCGATAAGGTACAGACCTACAACAAGAGCACAGAGCACCACAACGCACTTGCACCAAGAATACATTTTGATACAAATAATTTAGAATTTTTGCCTTTGCTGATTTTATATGATAAATTATGTATTTTATCATTCACTGTGTACTTATCTCGGTAATGCAAGGCAGTAAAAAAATACCTGATATAAATACCTTATATATAATATAATCTCGTAACACCGGAAAACATTTTGGCTTCTGTTTTTTGATGCGTGTTTTGCTTTACTATATTTGCTTCCTAAAGATGTGCCACCTAGCTTAGCTAATAATGTACATTTTAATATTTTTATATGTGTTTGAGATTTATAATCTAAAAATTTCCTTACAAATTATAACACTCTCCTCATTAAGAAAATATGTAAAGTTTCTTTTTACACAACATTCCCAGGAAATCTATAAAAAAATTTGGATTTCTAAAGAATTACTATAAACAGCGACATGAATGTGTTAATTAGACTTTGTATGTAGCGTCCTTTACGTGAAAAAACGAGACCTATATTGACAATCGTAACTTTGGAATTTAATATTCCACTAACAAGCACTCGAATATTCTAAGGGAGAAATCAATTAATATAAAAATCTGTCGTTTCTTTATCTTATCAGAGCAAATAACTGATTAAATGTGATATTTACCAAATTCAATTCTTATACTATAATATAGATTTAAAATTTACGACATACTCAACTGTTTTGGTAGTTGGTGTAATTTTTTATGATAATTGCATTAAACCTGCATTTTACTACACACCTGACGCTATATATAGGTAAATAGTCCCTAATCAACATAATCAACAGAATTGATCACTTTAATTAGCTACCTACTTTAAATTATCTCCATTATCCCAGATTTGATAAAAACCCAATTGAAAATCATTAACTACATGATACAATAATATTTTTATCAAATGATCGTTATATTTGCTTTGATGGATTAATATTTTAAACAGTTCAGCTTTTATTCAGTGATCATGAAGTTGGTTGTTGTGACTATTATTTGTCTAATCGGGCTTTCTACAGGTAATTTTAGTTTATCTTTTATTTGGTTAGGTCTATTATGGTTTCCATTCCATACGATAGTCATACACCTTTTGATAATTAACTACACGTAAGTGCATAGATTTTGTGTAAAACATAATCAAATCCTCAATGATCATAATTTGATATACCCATTTCGTATTGTTATTATATATCATACATATTCTCATCATCATTTTACATAACATTTAACAATCGACACGCAGTTTTAACATGTCATACATAAGGCAATAATATGAATTTTAAACTAAATTTTTTATCTAAGCCTTCAACAATCCAATCTTACGGAAGTTGGACCCCAACCTGCGGTTCCAACATGCCCGCGACGACTCGACCGGCGAGTACCACCTCACGGACATGTGGATGAAAATGAGCGACATTGCCGAAGTCGCCAGATACGACCCTAGAGCTACCAATGCATACCATCTATATACGAGGTAACAAGATCTTTTTTTTTTCCTACATAAGAATTAAAGTATAGAAGAAAATTATTATAATGCGTGTGCACCTGGATTCGATTCCCGGCGGGGCGAACATTCTTATGATAAATATCGATTATTGTTTCCGGTCTGGGTGTAATGTCCGTCTTTGTATATGTTTGGAGCACCCTAGATACAGGTTCTGCCTAGTTAGGGGTTCTGAGTGTGATGCGTTATTATATTACTTAGTATAATTTTAAATTAGACTTGATGTCACCTATTAACATGAGTTCCTTTTCATTCATAATAATATTTCAATGTACTTTGTTTCTTTAACAATTCAGAGCAAACCCGACGACCAGCCAGCCGTTGATCATCAACAACAATCTTCTCCTTGGTCTCACCAACTTCGATAGCAACAAGAGGATCGCAGTTCTTATTCACGGATGGAGGGACAGCGCTATATCCGATTTTAACACCGTACTCGTACCAGGTGTGTGCATTGCCTTTACTCAGCTAAGAGCCGTGTGGTGGCGGAGTAGAATGCTACAATCCATCTTCACCCATGATTTCGTAAAAGGCGACTAAGGGAATATTAAAGGACGGGACGGGACGTCCTTCGTTAAAAACTTATTAAAGAGTCATGCGATTGCCAACCCGCCTGTCAAGCTTGGCAATAATGGCAAACACCCTCCTCAAAATGTTTGTCCTTGTGAAAATCTGAGGGAGAAGCCATGTACAACAGAAGACCTGTCGGCTTAGAAAATAGCTAGCTTAGCTCAAAGACTAAGAAATGCCAGGAACATAAACTTAGAAACTATTCTAAATTGTGCATATTTATTTTATTTCTGACCAGCTTTACTTGCTGTCGAGGACCTGAACGTGATCGTTGTGGACTGGAGCGCCGGAGCTAGCACGATTCTCTACCCCGTCGCACAAGAGAACTCTATCGCCGCTGCCTTGGAGACCGCTACCTTCATCAACTGGCTGAACTCAGCTGCTGGCACCTTCGCAGTACAGTACCATATCATCGGTCATGGTCTTGGTGGCCACATGGCTGGTATCACTTCCAGGAATATCAACGGCGATGTTGCTTATGTTACTGGTAAGGGAGTTAGATCTAAATTACATAATTCTATACGATCTCACGCCTACCATAATAATTATTCACCTTCTGGGTGTTGCCGGTGATCCCGGTATGCATTTTGTGGCTGGTCCTGTTTGGTGATCCACTATACAATACAGCACAGCTCTCAAAAGAGTATCTACAAAATGAACTGTGACTCTACCCCACACACGAGTTACGAAGGACCAGGCTCTATCCCTTACCGAAGAATATGAGAAAACGAGTATTAATAATTCTTATATTTTACAGGCCTCGACCCCTCACTTGTTGGTTGGATTAATCACAACATGCGCTTTCTACCTACTGACGGAGTTTACACTGAAGTAATACATACAAACTGCGGTGTTAACGGCTACCTTGCCGATCTTGCTCGAGTCGACTTCTATCCCAATGGTGGTGAATCAATGCCTGGTTGTGATACCAACGCCTGTGACCACGCTAGAGCCTTCCATTACTTTGGAGAGTCGATCCGCACTGGAGGATTCACGGGCAGAGCTTGCGTCAACTATCTAGCTGCTGTTCTTCAGAGTTGCAATATATTACCTGGAAGACTTAACATGGGTGGACTTCGGCCTAAATCTGGGTAAGAGATATACCGATTAGATACCACTGTACCACCGAATGTACAGAACTAGTTAAAATTATTGTTTTGTTTTACAGATCTGGTGTCTACCTTCTGGAAACCAATGCTGCACCCCCCTTCTCCATGTCATAGTCCCAATATTAACAGAAACTTTATTTTATCTAAGTATTTATTAAATCTAAAAAGAAATGCACAAAGCCTGCGTAATAAATACGAATAATAATAATAAAAAATGCTTTCTTATAAATAAATAAATGAAGCGAGTTGGCAATGGCAAGCCAGTATAGGAATTAATATTTTGTACTGAAGTATTATTAAATAAAGTTTTCGTATCACAATCGGTTAGGATGCTTCAAGCCCTTATTTCTTCTTTGTGACGTCGCTGATGAAACTTCAGGTAGCACAGTAGTGGCATCAGGTTTGGTCAAAGGCCTGGTGTTGTTGAGTTTGTTTGGAAGGTCGAGAAGGCTGGTCAGGAAAGCCACCCCTTGTTCTGCAGTCTGGACAACGCCCATTAGGAATGTTTCTGCGTCAAATCCTGTGTCGATTTCTTCTGTGCTATTTTCTGCTTCAGTTGATCTGAAAACAAATATATTTTTTATTTTGCTATCTTATCTTATAATTGAAAAGTGTGAGTGTGTGTAATTAGGCAAATTGCAAGATGCGGAATCATGTAACGCGAGATAACATACCAAATTACACTATTAATTTTTTATATCTTATTTTGATATAATCCATGCTACATTAATATTATGAATACGAGAGTAACTCTGTCTGTCTGTCTCGCTTTCACGACAAAACTACTGAACCAATTTAAATTAAACTTGGTATATGTATAGTCTAGAGCTTGTGCAAGGACACAGGCTACTTTTTATCCTGGAATTCCCACGGGAACTTTGGGAATTCAGACATGAACATGATGAAGGTGATGAAGTACCTAACGAAAACAATAAATAAACCAAATAAACTTTCCCTGAAAATAAACAAATTGCAGAAGGCATAAATAACAGCTTACGTTTCCACTACAGCAGGGGGGTCTTCCATTTCCATTCCCCCAGCAGTTGACTTGAAGCATCCTATAGGAAATTCCAGTTGAGTTTCCCCAAGAAGTCGCGGTTCCAGCTCCAAGCAACCTCGCAAGCCGTCAGCTGTTGGCGCCAGGTCACTGAACTTTGCGCAGACTTGGGCAAATTTGCCGAAAACTTCTAGGCAAATCGGCGCGGGATTTGCTCCTGTAATTAAGACAATATTCTAGGTATATTATATTTTACTTCGTCGTCGTTTAACATTACAATAACACGAAGAATCCTTTCTGTAGCAGTTATGCCATACAAAGTGCCTGTTAAAATGTTTGTCGCATGACTGTAATGTTGCTCAGCAGGTTTTAATTTTCATAATCATAAATTTTCCGGCAGTATGTGTAAAAGAGTGAAAATCCCAAGCGAAAAAAAAACATGGCAAACGTGATTTCGGTAGTGCAATGTGCTCGTTTATCGTTAGGATATTTTTTTTTAGTAGTGTAAGTACTTCTCCACCTTGGCAAAAAAAATCACTGAGAAAGGGCTTCTATAATACCTGAAAAAAAATTTACAAAGTGTCATTTTATCATCACGGTGGCTTGTCCTGAACCCAATTTCACTCGTAAAGTATCTTCTCCTACAATCATGTTCACGATTTTGATTTAAATCGATTTGCGTATCATTTTATTATAATACTAGCTTTTGCCCGCAGCTTCGCACGCGCTTGCTTATTAAAAACGTTAATTACTGGTTGATTTACTACTCAGGATTTTGGTGATATCATTTCTGATCGGACCTATACCCCCTAAAAATATCTACCTATTTACAGTAGTAATATTTTGTTTATTTCAGTTCCCGTGGCAACGCCAGAAATTCCTTTCTACACTCCACCATTCAGACACTGAAACTCATATTCCTAACATTTATATAAGCTGGTTGGGTAAAATATTAGCTCGGTAGTTGGATTATGTACCTACGCGAGTAAAATTTTTTTTAGGCGCTTTATGTTTTTGGGAATGTTCATGTGAATTTTGGTGAATCTTTTCTTAATATGACTCTGAATCTAATTACACCCACTGAAGAACCCGTTTTCCTATTTTTACGTTAAAATAAAGAAATATAAATTGTTTTCATACTAACTAAAAAGTCCCGTTTTACGTTCCCGTGGGAATTTAGTATATTTCTTTCTTCCAACTACTACTACATCCACAGAGACACTTGTAGACCAAATTCCACGTTGACATACTCAAGAACATCAATTTTTCATACAAAATAATTAGTCCGGTAATCCCCGTTCCCATGGGAATTTAGTTAATTCCTTTCTTTCAACACACTTTCATCTACTGAGGAACCTGTACACAAATTTCACGTCGATACACTCAAGAAAGTCGATTTTTCATTACCGCAAAAAGAGTCCCGTTATTTCCGTTCCCGTGGGAATTTTGTAAATAACTTTCTTTCAACATTCCTATATTTACTTAGGAACCTTTACACCAAATTTCACGTCGATACACCCTAGGATCTCGATTTTTCATTCTCACTAAAAAAGTACCGCAGTTCCCGTTCCCGTGGGAATTTTTTAATTTCCTTTCTTACAATACTCTTTCATTCACTGAGGAAACTGTACACCAAATTTCACGTCGATACAATCAATAATGTAGATTTTTCATACTAACTAAAAAATCCCGTAATTCCCGTTCCTGAGGGAATTTTGAGAAATCCTTTCTTAGCGGATGCTTACGTCATAACATCTACCTGCATGCCAAATTTCATCCCGATCCGTCGAGTGGTTTGGGCTGTGCGTTGATAGATCACTATGTCAGTCAGTCAGTCACCTTTGAGTTTTATATATATAGATAGGCTATCAATAAAAACTATTGTTGTGTGCTTATCTACTTTCTTACATATTTGACAAGCACTTAACTTTTGTCCTGAAAAATGTTATCATTTCAGAGGACAGTAAGTTTTAGATCGATAGCTCTGGCAAAACTGGGTTTTTTCATTCCCCGTAATTTTTCTCGCCTCGGATTAGTCCAGCTTAACCTCTAAGTGCACAAGCGCCGCTTATAACTACTTTGTGGATCCCCACAAAAAAATTAGTTTATCATTTCAGCGATGAAGGGACAAATTTTACTTTCATTTCGGTGGCCGTTATAAATTTCGGTGGACTCATTCATTTACAGTACAAACTCTATTATTTCGGTGGACATTTTTATCATTTCGGTGTACGATTTTATCATCTCGGTGGACACTTTTCATTTCAGTGGCTCATAAAAATTTAAAACTTAAATATTTCATTAATTTTTGGTTTTATTCGATGGCCACTCACGCACATTTTACAAAACAGGTTAAAGTTTTATTAGACACTGAATATATGTCATAAAATTTAAAAATAAAAAAATCTACCGAAATGATAAAAATAATCAGCTTGTTGATTTTCACCCAAAAAGTAAATTTAAAAAAGAAAAAAAAAAAATTGAGTTGAATAAAAAGAAGATAGGAGATATATGGTTAAGCATAGAGCAGATACGGATAAGTCACCAATATCGGAACCGGCAGATTTATCTGTTTCGTCCCGTTAGTGATCCGCTACATAAGAAACCTTATTCCAAATTTCTATTCTCTATCTCACGTAGTTTGGAATGTGCGTGCATTGTCTATCAATATAAATTAAGCAATTTAATTAAAACCATTATTCACCTTGAATTTTTGCGGTGTGTATGAGGCTCTTCCCGTAAGATACATTTACTGAGAATCCAGCTTCTGGTGAAATGTATTTCATGTGCACGCAGCCTGAAAATATAAGATAATATTGGTTCAGACTTGCTTTAGCTGTAAAAGAAATAGAATATCTTAGTTAAATATTATGACTGTTAACATCTAAAGAAAAGAAATTAAAGCTGACATAATCTGATGCCTTTTATTCCCCGCAGGGTTAGGCAGAGGCACTAGCTCATTAGAGCCGGAACCACATTTAGCCGAGTTTATGTTTTTATACCAAAGTGACTAGGGGCCAGCTTGTCGCCGCGGTTATAACGACCACTACTATGGCTGGGACCAAGGGCTTAACGTGCCTTTCGAAGTACGGCATCATCTTACTTTTCGAATAATCAGGTAATTCAAGCCTGCAATGTCCTATTCAACCGAAAACAATCACATCGTTATTTGACCGTGATGAAAGATGATTGCTTAAAAAATATAAATTTATTCGGCAGACCCCCTACAAGGTGGTCAGATGACCTAGTGAAGGCTGGGGGAGTACATTGGATGAGGGTTGTTCAAGACCGGTTGGTGTGGCGAAGTGTGGGGGAGGCCTATGTCTAGCAGTAGATGTTATTCGGCTGAGATGATGATGATAAAGATAAAATTATTAGAATTATAATGATATTTGTCAAAACTTAGATCATTTATACTCCTAAACTACTAAAATTAGGAAGTAGGATGAATACCAGGTCCTCCAAGGTCTACGAAGGTGATGTTGAAGTCCACGCAGCAGATGCACGCCGGCCCTTTGCACATGCAGTTGCGGTTCGGCTGCTCTTTGCGGAGCTCAGGCACCTCAATCAGCTTCTTGCTGTCGTCCCATTCTAATAAATCTACAAATAAAATATATTTTTATTGGGCAAACAGGCAGACAACAGATCTTAGGCCGAGATGAAAATAGCAGTATGATATTGATTCCTATGCATCCAACTGGACTCAGGTGGCACAGTAGATAAACGTGGATTCTAATTCCAATTCTAAACGTGGATGAACTATTTATTACTAGGGACCAATAGCAATAGCCATTTGTAATTTTTAATCTACAACAAACTGATTAACTAGTAACAATTATAAATAAACAATATTGATTTTTGCATTAACTTTTTTAGCTATGAGATATGTACACTCTAATTTCAGATTCAGGCAACTCTCGGTTTGGCGCGAAATTCAAATATTTTCGCATTTTTTATTTATTCTAGCGAAAGTATTCATTTTTAATAAAGTTTTAACAAATTTGCGTATGTAAAAAACCATCTCCTTCCAAAAATGTTTTACAACGTTTTTGGAAGACATACCTACTGATTTTGTTTCTAAGGACATAAAATATGTTACTTGATTTTTGGCCTTTTAGTCACTTCAGTCTTTTAGTTGGGAATTTCGCGCCATACCGAGAGTTACCACCTTAAGTAGAAAAATTATACTTTTTAAAGTTTCAATAAAAGTTAAGCTCAACAATTAGATGTGAAAATTTTCGCAGGTTCTATCGATCATGTAGAGGTAATGTACACATAAAGTCTTGTGAAACGCGTTTACTTTCCCGTGTTGCGGCGGCGGCGGCGGGGCGGCGTCGCGTCACACCGGTGCCACAACACTTTCACTACGTAACTTTTTCAAGAACACTGTTTCGGGTGTTACGTAAGTCGACAAAAGAGAGTTGTGATTAGAAGTGATGCAATAACTCAGGAAAAAGTAATTTTTAAAGTTTGTTTAGAATTTTGACTACGATTTATTTAACTATTTACAGGATTTATGAGTTTGTAATTTATTAGTTTCGGTCTTCTATCGCTTGCCTTGCAACAATATATGTTTATCAAAGCCTAGACATTCTATGTAGTAATTGTTTATAATGGAAAATTTATTGTTAAATTTAAATAATTCATTAGAAATTTGTTTTCAAAATAATACCTTTATCTCATTTTAGTTTTAAGTAATTTGACTAGGTTTGGAGAAGACGATGAACGATTTTAGCATTTTCGTTGCGCATTACACAGTTGCACGAAACTGCTCAAACATCGCGCTACGAGCCACCCGTGTATGAATGCAGTATTACTCACCTAATACGCTGGCACCGCGCGTGACAGCAACTACCACGAAGACCAGCGAAAGCGTGCACAGTAACCGCTTGACCGACATGCTGGGCAGTGGCTGTATTGTCACCAAGAGGTTTTTTTTGAATATTTTAATAGCAGACGCGCGCGTCGGCTCCGCGGTAAGGACAACTCTGGCAAGGCTCGTAAGACGGGTTGCCGGTGGCTGGCTTATGCTCGAAGGGGGCGCACAGAGCTCGTCACGGCGCCACTGCTCGCAACTCGCTCGGCTCGTTTCACTCCGCTCACAATAGAAGGTGAAATTTGAATAAACCATAACGATAACGAAGTATTATAAAGACTTGCATCGCCTGGTGCAACGAGAAAGTCCGTAAACAGTAGGCACTGGGCGAAATTCGAAAACTTTAGTTCATAATTGAAATTTGGTCGTAAAACAAAGGAGAAACGCACTTTCCTTTAGTTTAGTTTACTAACCAATTAAGTAAACAAACAATGGGTAATCAAACATGCGTTGTTATGAGATTCCTCACGAAGATTTTACGATATAATATGTAAGTACTGTTTGTATGTTCATATTTTCCTAGAATAAGCTTTAGGCTTTCAAATTAAAATATGAAATCATATTGTTCATATTGTAATTAAGAATCAAGCAAATAAAAAGAAATGTAGATGCCTGTACAATGATTTCTGATATAATAAATGTAGTACCTAGGGACGTTTCTGAAAGCAACTCAATGTATTCATGATTCACGAGATTTATGGATTCGTATTTCTCATCGGTTCCTAGAGCCGTTTATACGATTACGAATTTTATACTCAACTAGAGGCTGCCCCGCGGTTTCACTCGCGCAGATTTCTCATAAACACAAAAATCCATTTTATTCCCGTTCCCATGGGAATTTCGGGAAATCCTTTCTTAGTGCTCACCTACACTCCCTAAGGAACCTACATGCAAAATTTCAGCCCGCTACGCCCAGTAGTTTCGGCTCTGCGTTGTCTGTCAGTCAGTCAGTCAGTCAGTCAGTCAGTCAGTCAGTCAGTCAGTCAGTCAGTAACGGAAGAGTTTTATATATATTGATTGAGTTTTAGAAACGGCTAATAAACGTGGGTCCGGCTCTTGAGCTACCTCTACCTAACCATTCGCGGAATAAAAGGCGTGATATTATGTTATGCTATGTAGAGGTTTTAGAGATGGAGAAAATAAACCTCTAAAATACAATAAGGTATAAAATGTTTCGAATTTCTTTTGGTAATAGATAATAATCCTATTGTTACGATGTTTCTTGAACGATGCTCTATTTGTCTGTAAAGCCAAGACAGTCACACGTCACTCACCGCACCTGAGAGCCGGAGCCGATGGAGAGATGTGAGGTGCGGTGGCGGCCAAGTGCATCACGCTCCACTGACCTGAATTCAGGTCACTGAACTCATTATTAATTCTATTCTATTAAGATCTATGCTTGTTTTACTGACAAAGTTGATGGAATTTTAGAATATTAATAAGGATTCTTAGGAGGAAAACCTCTTCGCGGTAATTTCTTTAATTAAATTCCCAAATGAAAAAAAAAAAACCTAATTATTTTTATTGACAGAAAATTATAAAATTCCTTAAAAGTTTGCATAAATATAATGAAATCAAAAAACGTTATCAAAAACCAAAAGTTTCTTTAATAAATCGATACGATAGTGCTAACAATTTCGTCATACAAGATAGAATGTTACATGAATACGAAAAAAGCCAAAAAGGAGTTGTTCGGTTTCGTCTACTTTCTCCAAGTAGAAAGTGACCGGGCTGCGGACCGGACCGTGCGGTTTGAACTCACTTCAAATATTCTTCTCTTTCTCTCATCCTTCAGAAATGATAGAGAAAAGTAAAAAAGTTCTAGAATCGAACATAAAGTTTTAGATATTTTTTAGAAAAAGACATACTAAATTACCAATACTTATATTCATTTATCAATTTAAAATGACGTAAGTTTCAAATTAATTGATTTATTAAATTACATAAAATACACATGTAATCAATTTGTTTTATGCTATTACTATTAAATTAATTACAAGTAAGTTTAACACAATAATAATTCAACGGCATAATAGTTTATTTAATTAATATGTACAAGCAGAACCGTCAGCCTCTACGGTGCTATTCTGTTTCTAATCAATGCAGATCGCGTGAAAAATCACAATTGATCGCCGCATTGCGAGTTTCCGTATGCACTTATCACCGTGCCGTATAAGTGTTTAGCAACCACTTGACACTAAAATCCACATCGGCGATGGTGCGTCTCGCTTTCACCTCTAACTGAGTAAGAGAGAGGTCCGAAGACAGTTTTCCTTTCCCGCCTTCTTTTCCTACGGTGTTCGTTTCTCCATCGGCCGTCGCGAAGTATCTTAATACAGAATCAGTTGATACGCGTGTGCTGTTCATTAGGTCGCATGTATTTTCCAGTTTAGTTTCTAATTGATCGTGGACAGTCGGACAGGTGTGACCTTTACTGTGGAAATTGGATTTTTATTGTTGTGCTGTTCAAAGTTTTGTTTTAAGGTAAGGGTTATTTTAGAATTTATAAAGTTATTGTTATTAAATATTATTTTTTAATAAATTGCAAAGATGCAGTTAATCTAATTAGATAAATGAAAATATAAAAACATTAATGTTTTTAAAAGTATATTGCAATGCATATACGTACCTAATTACTTTAAGACAACAGGCAAATTAACATAAAGTATATATTAATTATATGCCATTATATTATTATATATTTTATAATTAAAAACATCGCATAATAATTATTTAACTAAAACAAAATAAAGTTGTAGCAATATTTTATAGAATAAAATATATACTGCTCGCGCCGTCTACGAAAAGACATCAACGCGCGGACACGCGCTTGTTTTGTAGTTTAGGTCAAGTAAAATGCGCAAATTTCTCGTTGCATATAATAATGCCTTTGGTTCGGTGATTATTTAGATCCATAAACCAGAGACCTTATAACTAAGTCGGTGTTATTATTTATTTCAGACTGGGAGTTTGCCTTCAAGATGAAGCTCTCCCTAGTTTTCGAGCTTCTAATGATTTTTGTCCTGCTAGCTTTTGCAGCATCAAAAAGTATTAGTAAGTATAATTTAGTTCTATTCTAGTGGCCCAGTTTTTTTTTTAACAAGTTTAATTATTAGTGTATGTATGTGTAATACATATCCCAGGACAGGGAAATGTGGAAGGAGGGGAAAGAGGCCTTTGCTCAGCAGTATGAAAACATAGGCTAGTAATAATAATAATGTAGGTATATGTGTAATGTATTAAGCATCAAATAATGTTTAGGGTTTTTTTTTGACTCTGTTTTGTTTATTCAGAAATAAAATGAAATCTGAAAATAGCAATGCTGCTAGCAGAATAGGTACCGAGTGTATTTTGAAATAGTTTTTTTTTATATTTTAGTAAATTACCACCAACATTCTAGGTCACTTATTTTTTTATTAAATTTTGACCGACTGGGTTAAAATGTATTATTTAATTTATCCAAAGCGGATGTCGGATACGTCAAACTCGAAGGCGCGGTATGAAAGCGTTCACAGTTCGGTGAAAGTCTGGAAACATAAACCAACCAGCGTAATCAGTGAATTGTTGCCGTAATCGCGTGTGGTTATTTATTAACTACAAAAGCGCGCACATTGATGAATTAAAAAATGTATTCTTATCAATATATATAAAACCCTTCCGTTACTGACTGACTGACTGACTGACTGACAGACAACGCAGAGCCGAAACTACTGGGCGTAGCGGGCTGAAATTTTGCATGTAGGTTCCTTAGGGAGTGTAGGTGAGCACTAAGAAAGGATTTCCCGAAATTCCCATGGGAACGGGAAAAAACGGGATTTTAGAGTTTATGAGAAATCTGCGCGAGTGAAACCGCGGGGCAGCCTCTAGTTATATAATAATTCCAAAGTCAATGAATAATAACCAAAGTTTAGCATTATAAATAATAATCGTTCATCGATTATTGACCGCTTAATTAAAAAAACACACTCCAACTTAACAATTTTTTTAACGGTCTTAATGCAGTGTCCATTTCAGTTACGAAATGATAATTTATACTTTGCTGAACATTTTAGTATGAAAGCTAAGCATTAACAATTTAAAGGCAAGAGTCACACTTAAATATGAAGACGTTTTTTTTTGTCGAGGATGAATTAAAATTAATGAATAATGCACTAGTTTTTTTTTTTTCATTTTGCGTTTCATTTGCGTGTTGCTTCCGTGTGTCCCTCTGAATTGATATCATCCCGCTATTTTTTCCTTAGGTGGCAATGTTTTGGACTCCAAGTTGTGTTTGCTTATTATATTTTTTAATAACTTTCAGGAAACAAACAGAATAATAAGAAAGGCATCCAGAACCGGCAAGACGATGACATCAAGATCGAGGACAATGGCATCAACAAGTACTGCAAGTGCGCAGACGCCTACTGCAACTGTTGTCGACACTTCGCATTGCCCATTGTTAACTTAAATGGACCTGGTACGTTTTCTTGCTAGTGTAAATAGGCGTATGATCGTTATTAAAAAAAAGTTACTTAATGAAAAAATAAGGACAGACAAACAAATCTTTATAGTGATATTCTAGAGTAACTGTAAAATATAATACAAGGTCTAACTAAATATTTAAAACACGGCAAGGGCAAAGCAATGGGGTTGTACACGGAAAACTTTTTGTAGATGACGCTCTATATGTTCAACCCATAACAAACAAGTGAAAACAATAACCAGGCATTTTTTGTGTTTTTCGTCGTTATTTTACACTGTATTGTATTGTATCGTATGGAACGTAGAAGAAAACATAATTGCAAGAAGGAATTAATGAATAAGAAGGCTTTTTGACAAAAACGCGAACTTCGTGAGCAAGTAAACAATGGGTAAATTTTATTTAATGTTAGCTTCAACTATTTGCTTGTCATTATCTCAAGTTCACATTTAATAACTAAGGTGTATGGACACAAATTCATACGAATAAACCATTTTAAATGACTTCTGCAAGTAAAATAAAACATAACCTAAAAACAATCAATGGTCATCTCAAGATGGGTCAGAAAACTCTGTGCGAGGACTGCAGACCCCCTAAACAGCGATAAGATATAGAATTAGGAACAAACATGTAGTAAAACTAATACTTCGGTAGTTGGAATCTTTAAAATGTCGAAAACATAACCTCAATCCGTTCGGTTTCTTAAAAGTTATTTAAACTCATAGCTTCCTAGCCGGAAGTTGTTAGGAAACTTATGATTTTAATTTTCCTTACACCCAACAGCTACATAGTAAGTTCTTTTAATAAATAATTGGACTACCAATGCAAATCACATACAAAACTTTGTTTGTTATGGGTCGACCGTACAAATGACACTAGCGGTCAACTCTACCCTCAATAATAAAAAAGCCCTAACTTGACATGTGTATTATAAAGTTATTGCTTAGTTTTAAACTATTGCTATAAAATTAATGATATACGTTTCTTTAAAATATGAAAAATCCGTACATATGTTATGTATATATATCTGATACTAAAACTTAATTTTGTTTTGTTATTTCAGGATGCGCCTCGCTGATGTACCTGAATGGAGACAAGATGTCGGTATCATTGAGATTCGGGAACAAAGTCATCACAAATAGAACACTGAGTGGTGAGTTATTTCTAATATTCTAGGTACATAGGGTAATTATTCTTAACTCTGCCCCTGACTGCAGTGTGAGGGTTTCTTTTAATAAATTGAAAAATGGCTATATAAATGTAGGTACAGTTTTGTACTTCTCAACACGTGGTTTAGATGCATACTGCGAACGTACCATTCGCTATTATACAACTTAACTGAAGCTTTTGTAAAAAAAGGTTATCTTTTTTTATTACGATATTGATCCATCAATAAGTATGTACCTGATTAAATAATACGTTAGTTACAGCGATTTTATTACATATACTCATTACATGAGGACTGCTCACGTTTTTTAATTGTGTAATCATCGAATAATCAATTGTATTGTGTCATCTTTGGTATTACATGTCCAACTCATAAATTACAGGTAACAAACCCAGTCCCGTATGCATGCCTCTACCTGGAGGGATATCAAAGTTTTGTGGCCGAGTGTATAATATTGCAAGAGCAGGTGAAGATTTCCGCGCTTGCCTCGGTTTGGAACTCCAGTCAAAAAGCACTCTAGAAGCAGCAGTCAGAGTATCATGCTTTAAATTCGGCCCCAAGGGTGTGACGTCAGAAGCCGCGGATCCTCTCCCGTTGGTCCCTCAAACTGAGAAGGATGACGATGATGATGATGACGATGATGACGATGACGACGATGACGACGATGACTTTGGTCTGGATGATGATGATGATGGTAAGCTGAAAACAAATTGAATACCTACTAACATAACAACTCAAAATACGATTATTGTAGAAATCATACAATATTTTTAAAATTTACAGATGATTTGGCGGCTGTCAATGACGTAGAGGGTGCTGACTACACTGGATTTAGTCTACTAGGAGAAGACTTGTTAGGAGACTTGTTTGGCTCATCAGGCGACAAAAAACCAAATAAAAACAAAAATAAGAAGAAACAAGCTCCGGTTCCAGCATCGAGCACTACCAAAAGGCCAAGGCCATCTAGGAGACCAACGAGAAGGCCAGCTACAAGGGCGACAACACCCAAGACTACACCTACTCGCACGACGACGGTCAGAGCTCGCCCTTCTTCATCTCGCAGACCTCAACGTAGACCGATTAGGCGACCTCGTCCTACTAGAACAACTACCGTTGCCCCATTGACTCAAGGTTCCACAAGCCAGTTGACCACCCTCCAGATGTCAACTTCTATTTCTACTGTTCCGGTTACTCAAACGACTGAAAGAATTAAACTTGTTAGCTTCGTGCCAAAAGAACCAACATCAGAGACAGCGGCACCAATAAAAACGAGCTCAACTATGTCATTCACAACACAGAAACCAGTAACAAACTTTGAAGATCCCGGTATTCAGCTGTCTTTAGCATCAATAACTGGCCAACTTTCCGAAATGCCTGTTACACCTATAATTCAATCGAAGGATTCCAGTGTAATGACTACGGCCGAAGATTCGAACTATGAAAAGATCCAAACTATAACACCGAGACCTATGTCAACTTTGGCTATGTTTACTTCCTCTTCTGGAGAAAGAGATTCTGGTGAATCGAGTGAAGGGGTACAAATTGTGCAGTCGTTGGATTCCGAATCTTCAGAACAATCATCTGAAAGACTACAACAATCTATTGACGCAGATGAAAGTAGATCACATCAATACGTCTGGCAAAACGGAGAAACAGTACCAAATGGTTACTATGAAGGTCTCAGCTTGAATAAAAAGCGTAACGATGACTATGGTGATTACGATGTTCTAGGTTTGACTGACATGGGTGAAGTCATCGGTGAAAGCGTTGGTATATTTGGCCGAAAACGAAGACAAAACCGGTTAAAAGAAAATGGTGGTCACAAAAGGAATCATGATGATGATTTTCTAGGCCTTTCGGCTATATCTAAAACTCTGGGTCTGGATCGGGCTGATAAACCGAAAAACAGAGGAAGAGGAAGACAGAACAAAATGATGAAGGAGTGGGCCGTGGGAGTATGACACTAAGCTTTTCTAGTTCTTTAACTGTGCTATTTATTTTAGGTTATTTATTTGTTTCTGGTGTACATATAGTTTGCAAAGGTGTTTATGACTGATTTAATAATAAAACATAAAAATTATTTCTGATTTTTAACTAAAATAATACTTGGGTTAATGTCCTAGCTAGACAAATCAAGGTTAACGAACGATCTAGGCTATCAGAGCCTTTTCAGTAAGTACTAAGAACAAAGACCAACAATATTCAGATAATATGCGCTGCCTAGTAGGAATCAATAAATGTATGGCATAATTTACATTCATTTGTACGCAACATACAATACAATTTAATATTACTACACGTTATATGAAATAACGTATAAATATGATTCTTCGATTACACAAAAGTTTTAAAATATTAGTAAAAGGCGAGCTGCCTAACGCCTGCTTATATTTTGAGGCAAAGGTATTCGATGACGAATGCGTAGATGTGTACATACAGTAATAATTAATTTACAATGCAAATTTTACCAATAAGAGATGCCCGAGAGAAGATACGGCATTCAGTTTTGCTGAATCTTTACAGCGTTGAGCAGTTCAGTGAGCGTAATTCGTATTTCTATCGGAAAAGTTTTTTTTAGCAATAAGTGAGTGCCAATAAAGGCGCTTTAGTATCAGTCAAATTAATTCCGTCCATGTCTCAAACTTGGAAAGCAGTATATACATCATTAAACCTATGTAAGCTTCGGCTTTCTCTTGTGCGTATATTTAAAACTTGTTTGGTGATGCATTGACTGAATGAGTATCAGACTGTGCGAACACTGGTGAACCTTTAAATACATTGGACAGCTTGCAGTGTTGACAATTTCAACTGGAAAGTCCAGCGTATCCGGTTATTTTATAATCACTTTCTATTGGATCATTATGAAGTCAAAGGCCAGAGACAGTATTATTTTACTAGCTCTTTACGTTGCTAGTTTAAGAAACGCGGTTCTAGGTAAGTAAGAGACTTGTTAAATAATTAAGCATTTGTTATACTTTTTAAACTAAACTATACTAAATAATTTGTGAAATTGCAGGTGAAATAATTTTAACTGAAGATCGGCCGTACGATGTAATTGATATAAAATTTCCTGCTAATGTTTGGGAAAAGGCTTTGAAACCAACGCCTGTGCTTAAATCAACAGCAACTGTAGTTGTTCCCGTACATGTACCAAATGATTACCTGGACTCAGATGAGGACGAGGCCGATGAAGAGGAAATAATAGAACAAGAGAATGAAATAATAAATCAAACAGTTGTCAGTGAAGTAGTTACCAATGCTCCAGCACTTGAAGTAACAGCGAATCAAAATATAACTAATCTAGTAGAAACGAATCCAACTGTTTCACCGGTTCAAGATGAAGTAGCTACTACATCCCAAGGCGAGCAGCAGGTAACCGGCCAAGGCATAAGGTTTCCCTGTTCTTGTGTCGGCGGACAATGTGGTTGTTGCACCGCAATGAACCTCCAATGGTTCAAATCGAATGCATGTGGTAACATTACTTTTGTGCCAGAAGATTTTGTATTCGATGTAAGGCTAAGCGTTAATAATAATACGGTAGTTCGACGAAGAGTTTCAGGTATGTATGATGAAATATTTCAATACTAAAGCTAACTTTAATCCAAAAATTTTCACAAAATAAAAAAAAACTTAATATTTTCTTTACAGCAAGTGACCCGCCACCGATATGTTTCAATCCCAGGAGAGTGCCGTTTGTTCGTGTTTGCGTTGAAATAACTAATATCAGAATAAGGAATCGTAACGCATTTGCTTGTTTGGACATAACGGCTGATATTGCCGAGTTTCCTATCTACACAGCATCCTTCAGATGTTTTGGGTGAGAAAATTTGTAACTTTGAAAATTTCATGCGTTTGTTAGGTGTATTGATAGAGACTTGATGAACAAATATATTTTTGTGTTTCCAGATTAGGGTCATCAGGCGTTCAGACAGGTTTAAAACCAAAGCCAGTTTCATCTGGGCCAGCCCCAGTTAGCTTATTTGGTAACAGTAACAGTGACGATGGCGAAGGAGGCAGTTTTATAGAGAACGCGGCAAGTGCTGTCATTGGAGGCACTGATAACGGAGATGGTCTATTTGGAGGACAATCAGGGGGCTTGCTATTCGGCGGTGGTGATGAGGACAACGAAGGCCCGCTCGATGTAATAGGAGACGCTGTTGGCGACATCTTTGGAAGAGCTTTGCCTCCGATAACAAATTAGAATAGATGGTACTTGGTAGAAACATCAAACTATTGCATGATTAGCTTCTTCTATATTTAACTTAGGTATACATCTTCGACCAATTCATTTTGTTATTTATTGAGGTCGTTGCGGCCCAAAGAAATGTTATTTATTTATTTAATTACAATAAAATACTTTTCAAAATAATAATTTTTATTTTGATCACCTCCGTGGTTCAATCGGCAGTGATGTTGATTCAAATCGGGGGCTAACAATTTTTAATGGATATCGGATATCAAGATTTCTTCACTGGGTCTCAGAATGTTTGATCCTAGATACAGGAGTAAAGGGATCGAAGTTTGATGCATTGTTATTATTATTATTATTTAATTATGTTCGCATTGAAAATGTTATTGAAAAAATTATTAAATACTTATATAATAAAAGCGTTTAATGTTTACTCAGACCGGTTCAATTCAAAGTCACGGGCAGTGAAAAGTATGGTCCGTCTGTATGCTTATTTAACTCTCTCGTGTCGCGCGTGTTGACCGGTACACGATACTGAGAATATGAATTTGCTATTGAAATTAACTGTGCTCTTGTTTTGGTTGGACACTTCAAAAGGAGAAAATAAAGGCAAGTTTTCTTCCTTAACATTTTTTTTTTCTAAGTTGTCTTTTTAATAAAATGATCATTTTAGTGGTATTTAACGCTTACTATCAACAGCTCCATATAATATCACTGGGCGAGCCAGATATGAGCTGGATGTCCCCGACAATCCATTGATGTTCTTCGAAGGACTAAACTTGCGAAAACTGGCAGCAATGAAATATTTCGCGAGGCAAGCTTCAACAACATCAAGCTCATCAACTGATTCCGAAACATCATTGGGCCCTTGCACCTGTACACTAGGTGTTTGCAAATGCTGTACTGGATCCGTTCTTGATCTGTTAAATCAGAAGGCTTGTATGCGAGTGACGTACCATCCGGGAGACTTTGCATTCGATGTCGCTATGTCTATGAACGATCGGATTTTGTACGAGAGCTCTATGTCAGGTTTGTCATAAAATTATTTTCTAGAGATTTTTACTGAAGTTCAGAACATATTCTAACAATGTTATCGTTTATAGGAAAGAATCCTCGTCCGATCTGCATCAGCCCTCCAAGGATGACGAACTTGAAAGTGTGCGCGAAGTTCTACAACGTGTTTTTCCCTGGACGGAACTTTCACTTTTGTCTCGCGATGATCGGACAGTGGCGCAAAGTTGAACTCTTCAACATGGGATTTGATTGCTTGCGGTAAACAAAATTATTTCTTTAATTTGTTTAATAAAGGTTGGAATAGTACAGTACAGTGCTCCCTATTACCATTTTGCCACTGGTATGTGCGGGGATGTTAGTACCGGGTTGGGCTTTAACTTTTATTTAAAATTTTATTTTATGTTAACAACATAAAGTAAAAGATTAACTATATGTAAAAAAAAAACAATAAGATAAATTCAAAACGTTCTAAGAAATAAAGACAAAACCGTAACAGCTTGTACGTACGCGGTACGCAAAAGCGGCTCCCGCTTCTCGAGTTTTTGTCATTGATACCTACTATAGATATTGTTAGGATATATATAGCAAAACGATATATTTTTTTATCCAATAAGCCTCTTTAATCATCCAATACTGGGAGAAGGCCACTCCTCCACTTTACTCATACGAATTGGTTAAATAATTCCAGAATGGGTGCAAATGGCATTGCAATGGTGAAGCCGGAGGACAGCGGAGGCATTGCGGTCCCCAACCCCCTCGGAGGAGTCGACGCCGTGGTCGACGCGGGGGAGGATGACATTCCTGAATACGACGAGAACCTTGTGCGATCGCTTCTTGGTATATTCGACGACGATGATGATGATGAAGATTATGATGATGATGATGATAGGAGATAATGATAATTTGATCCGTAATCTATTTTTGAATGCTAGCTGCTAATTTCTAACTGTGTTATATTGAAAGTTTATTGTTAGTACTTAGTTGGGGTATAAGATTGTATGAATAAATAATTTATTGAAATAGCTTTTCTTGCTATTATTTTTAATGAGGCTATAAAATAATAAGTGTTATTAAATATTACGATGATATTATTACTGTATGTAGTACAGTCGGTGGCATGGAACTGTATTGAATAGACAACTTGTAAGTTTAAAACTACAAACCAATTTGTTGCCAGGAATTTAGGCATAATCGGAATAAATATAATAACGTGATAATATAATGAGCTATCAAAAGATATTAAATTATTATGAAGGGACCTAAACCATCTAATAAATTTACTTTCCGAGCGAGAGATCCGTGTTATTAGGATGTCTAGAGTTGATAACAAGAACGAGGTACCTATACCACGTGTCGAAGACCAAAATGTTATTCCACAATATGACTAAATGATTACCTAACAACAAGTACCTACTAACTAACTCAAAATGATTACCTGAAAACAAGTAAGTACATTCTACGCACTAAAACAAGAAATCTTGATTATTTCCATTCTATCTGTACCCGTACTCTCAGACCTTAACGTCTCAATAACGACTTAACGACGCGGCCATCAATCACATTTCGCACGGCAGCCGCGGCATGCAAGTAGCACCCGTAGCACCCATTACAAGAGAGCGTAGCATCGTAACAGTGATGCGATATGAAATCAAACGTGATGATTACCACCCGGTCGCGTGGTGGTGCACATTTTCTCCTCACTAGAAAGTCAAGTACCGAGTTACCGAGTCGCATTGCACGCGGCGTTGCATACAAATGTCCATCGGGAGCATCCAACCTTTGTTATAGTTGACAAAACTGCTAACTATTGCGCACGTGTGCTCCCTTGAGGCAGATTGGAGACGGTTATGGCGAAGCTACTGCTTCTGTTTGGGCTATGCCTTGTTGTCGTGTCTGGTGAGTGTTTTTTACTTTTACTTTCTTTATAGGTTTAATATTGTTACAATAACAATTCAATGGAATTCGGAATTGGAATTGCCACTAGATACATTATCTGTTTAGTGCATTTAGAGGTTGTGTGTGCCTAGTCTGATCCATAGCTAAATTCTCGAAAGGACCTCTACCTGGACCTCTAGATGGATTTGCCCCTTTGCACCTCTCGAAGGACCATCTTCATCGCGTGTTTTCCAAGAGATAGAAAATATTACTTAAGACACTACATACTTTAGTGTTACACACTTACACTCGATGAAGGGTCTCACAAGACAACAGCCGAGATGGACACCGGCGGGGTTATAGTGGGTGCGAATAATCGCGATTCCCCCCGGGGCTGCAGGGTACTCGTTAGGAGTTTCCCCGCCTTAAAAAAAGGTACACACAAGACCGGTTATTAAGGTGATTTGTGGGGGAGGACTATTTTCAGCAGTGGACGTCTTTCGGCTGCGATGATGATACACCAAAAACACTTAACAACCCAAGCCCAAAAAGATCAGACCAGATAAAAATGAAACACGTCACTTCATTCAAACTAAGTGATGAGATAGGTATGTATTAACTAGGTAGGTAGGTATTTGTTTGTACCCTGAATTTATTAATGTACTTTTGTATCCTTCTTTGTATGCAATAACTCTTTCTTTTCTTTTCTATTCTACTTTACTTATTGTAAAATGTAGTTTCAGGAAAGAAGTCCAATCGATGGAAGACTGATGTATTCGACGAGACCGATATAATGGATGTAACGGACTTCTCTGTTTACTACGATGTGCAAACAAATGAGGTAGGTTAGAATCACCTAAAATAAAAGCCTCAGAAATCGTTAAATAAAATTAGAAATTTAGTTTTTGATTAGATCTCTTTAATAGTAACCAATCGTGGTGCTAGTGGGCACTCGATCCACTTGCTGTCACGATAGAAAAATAATGAGGGTTGAACAAGTCCTATTACGGCACCTAAGTACAAGCTAAATGTTACCAATCCAAAGAAAACCCTGTTGCCTGAATAAATTGTTCTGAGTGATAAGGTCGGCTTTTGTCAATTTTATTATTATTTTGTTTGGAGCTAAGTACGATTTGGCGATATATCTACACGCCTCTCGTAATGACGTTTAAGTTTAAAACTAGGCTTTCCATCATTTTCAGACAATAAGAAAGATGTTACCTCGGCCATGGTACACGCCCGGATGGTTACTCCGGCTGCCGTTCTTCGGCGGACCTTGCAAGTGCGAGGTGTTCCGGTGCACCTGCTGCGCCGGCATGAAGATTACCAAGATGGACTTCGATAGAAAAGGTATCATTTAGAATAGGTACTTACTTACCTAATATTGGATTTATTTCTAAACTATCTATTTTTCAGTGGGTAGCTTTGGATTTTATATTTGTACGTGTGTTGTGTACTTAGCTACGGAATGATTAAAATGTTTGAAAAAAGATTAACCTAAGTATTTTATAAATCTGTATCTCAATAACACTCGAGCGACACTTGCCGCGCTTATCATCAATATCAATCAATACAAAGTATATAACAAAGTCGCTTCCCGCGTCTGTCCTTATGTATGCTTAAATCTTTAAAACTACGCAACGGATTTTGATGCAGTTTTTTTTTAATAGATATAGTGATTCAAGAGGAAGGTTTATAAGTATAATACATGCAGAAAATAGTAATAGGTTAGGCGGTACGAAGTTTGCCGGGTTGACTAGTATATTATAACTAAACATAGTCAATAAATTTACGAAACGTACTTATTTCTTTTTTTTACAGCTTGCACTGTTTTGACCTACGAGCCAACAGAATCAATGCTAAACATGGAAGTCACAATGAACGGAGAAGGGATCTACAGAAATACTTTTTCAGGTAAGTTATTTTTTTTTTAAGTAAAGCTTACATACAATAAACGCTTTAAGCTCTTTATTAATTTCGTTTCACGTACCTACTGGCCAGGCCACCCCTGTAACGTTATCATTGTTTTCTGTATCCCAAGATTAAACTTTTTGCTTATTAGTAATGCATCTTTATATTTATTTATATCAATAAAACGAGGTAGGTAGGTAGGGAACTCTAAAACAAAGTTTTCCTGATTTTGATAAAACTAGTTGCATTTTTAGTTAGGACATGAACTCTCCAAAGCACAAACTCTTTGAAATTTGTTCAGTAGTTCACGGTTCAGTTCAGTAGTTTTAAACTATCAAGCTCACAAACAGACGAAAACTTTCAAAACTATAAAAATTGGTTCACTATAAGAACCATATATGTACATTTTAGAGCTTTATGGTACAGGCGTAGCTTTTTACTGATACAGCTTTATAATAGTGTAGATAGGTAGATAGGTATATAGTGTGTGTGATCTACACAATTAGGTATACTTACTTATTATTTTGTAGCAAGAAACCCACCACCATTCTGCGTGCCCATCCCGATCCCGTACCTGCCTCCAGGGTACGTGGACATGTGCATCCGACTGTTCGACATAACTGTGGCAGACCAAAGACTTCATGTGTGCATGGACTGGGACACCAGAATTGATAGGGCACCGGTTTTGGTAAGCATAAAAAAAAGTTGTGTATAGTTTTGACTACCTCCTTCGTGACTTTAGTTTCGATGCTGTATTTCCGGAGATCCGGATTCTAATCAAAATTGTGTTCTTTTATATGTTTCCGGCCCCCTAGAAGCAGTTTTTATAATAAATAGGGGTAGTAGTTAGACTGATCTAACTCACTACAGAACAGGGAAAATCTACTCTCTCTCTCTTACCAATTTTTAAAATATTCTAAGTCTTAAATTTCCTTTGTTTATTAGAAAAATTAAAATCAATAAACTAGTTTATTACAAGAGTTGAGCCATTATGTTTAGGTATGTATACTTAAAAAGTTTTAGGGAGCCTTGAGGGACGCCTATGTCCAGCAGTGGACGTCCTACGGCTGAAATGATGAATGATGATGATGATGATACCCAACTTTTATTTTCCTAGGTTCTTCATTACGACTGCATGGACATGGGCTTCGACGGAGTGAGTCTGTCCAAGCCAGGCGGCAGCAGTAACCAAACTAACACTACTCCTGGAGCCAGCAGTAGCAGCCCTTCGTCAGCCCTGGAGCCTGTTCAAGTTGATAGTGATGTTTACGACACGGTTAATGAGAAGATTCCACAAACAACGCAATATCCATTCAATAATTCAATAAAGTATATTTAAGTTCTTAGGTATTTAGGTTAATAATACCCAATTACCTACCTAGTGCAGTTGGGAATATTTTCTAATAAAATAATTTATTGTTAAAAACCCATGTTTCATTTGAAGTTACTTAAGTACTTACTTATTTAAAATACTTATTATAAATTTGTTATACTAAGATAATTATTTGCTATTAGAAACGAAAGTGATTGAATATCATATTATTTAAATTTATAATATGTACTTACCTAAGAACAGAAGGATAATAATGCCTGTTGGACTGTTGGTGATCCGTAAAGAATATACTTAAAGAATCTCTCTAAAGGGCCGCTACGAGTTGGAATCGTACCCTCGCACGCCTCTCAAAGGACCGGGCCTCCATCCCATGATAACGGAGAGTGACAAACATCAATACATAGTATAAAACAAAGTCGCTTCCCGTGTCTGTCCCTATGTATGCTTATACTTATCTTTAAAACTATGAAACGGATTTTGATGCGGTGTTTTTTTAAAGTGATTCTTATGTGTAATAATAATTGTACGTTGTACGGTTATAATAAGTTTATTCGATTATTGTTTTTTAAAGCCTGCTAACAAAACACGTGGTTTCGGAACCAACGTTAAAAAATAATCATAAGTATTATAAGTCATGCTCAATATAGTATAATAGGTAAGGCGGGTCGAATTCGCCGGGTCGACTAGTATAATTTATAATAAACTAGGAAGAACCTGTATTTACTTATCAGGTACCCGCCGAAAAATATTCATCATAAAACTTTCGCTCCCGCCGGGAATCAATCCAGGTGCACTCGCGCCTCAGTCTACATTGTAGTTTGGCTGTATGAATTATGTTCCTTTGCCTGCCCAGAATGGTCGAATGAAAATCAGATTTGATTGACACTTGATTTATTGACAATAGTGACATCATTGACAGTACATACTGACTGACATTTTTTGTAATGTAAGCAAAAGCGGTCTTTGAGCGAAGCGAAATTCACGCAAAAATATTTAATTTTTGAATAAAATATGCAAAATTTTGATTTTTTAAATTAAAAATCCAGTAAATTTGGTGGTAAAGTAATAATATTATAATATTTTGGTATACTCGCTGGAAAAATGGGTGATAGCGATCCGTATTACGATGGTGATGGGTTAGTTCTCGCATGCTGGTGTTTGTTTGATTTTTGAAAATTTAGCTTCTCTATTGCTTATTAAGATTAGCATGCATGTTTTAGCTAGCATGATCTTTTAATATTCTTGTACCTAATCTTTATTAAAGCGTAAGCTCATCTAATTTTGTATCATGCTCCTAGTTTGGTTCATAATTTTGTGTACAGTAGCAATCATATTACCCTACCTAACCTACCACCCTAATAGAATGCCTAGAGACTTACATAATAATCAGTAAAAATGGTTACAATTATGCCTTGGTTACTGGTTCTACTTAAAGAGTTAAAGTTTCATGGTTATTGTGAAATTGTTAATTTAAAAATAAGAATTAAAATTTACTAAATTAAAATTTAAGGGTAATGGAGTCACTACCAACATCACCTGAGGTGACGTACAACTGGGTGGACATTACTGAAGATTTTTTTACAAGCATAAAAGGTTAGTATTTTGTGTTAATTTATTATGAATGTTAAGAGACCGCAAAAGTATGTGAGAACTGTAGAAGGAGATTGAGCACTTTGCCAAACAGTAGGACCACATAAATTCCAATAAAAAGAAAAGAAAGCGAAATCCAACCTTTTTGTCAGGGACAAAAATAAAAAAAAATATTAAAATAATGTTTTGAAATTTATTGTTACAAACTTCTGAGAAAATCAGTTATATTTATGTAAAAGTGTTTAAATGTTCCAACTTCCTTGTATTGTATTTCAGATCTAGAGTTAGGAGAGCTACTCCATGATGGGCATTTGTTTGGGCTGTTCGAAGCCATGTCGGCCATCGAGATGATGGATCCTAAAATGGATGCGGGGATGCTGTGTAACCGTGGGAACCCTAAACCTCTAAACTTCCAAGAATCAGTTGAGGTGAATATTATATTTTTTTATTTGAATAAAATTAATTTGTTTATTATTTATTTTATGCAATGGTCTTGTCTACACTTAAGTATTTTAAATGTAGGCAAGCCCATCAAATTATCCATGTCAAGTTCACAAATTAGGATAAGGGTGAGCAGAGCACTAATACTTTCTGGCTCATGCATCATATTTCAGTTTACTAAAAATTTTAACGGCAACAAGCTGGCCCTTGTCATGTTGGTAATAAAACATAAAATCGGCTAAATTGTGGTTCAGGCTTGGGCTGGTGGGCTGCCTAACCCTTCAGGGAATAAAAGGTGTGAGATTATGTTATGTTATGTTTAAAAGTTATTTAGCTCCAGAATTCTTATCTTGTTTCCAAATTAGGGTGCTAAAACAGTTTAGCATAATAATGTTTGTGTTTTACAGGCTGGCAAGCTGAAAATAGACAATCTGGAGCCTTGTGAATTAATTGGTATAATGGATGCAACCTTTGCGTGTATAGTTTCTTGGCTAGAAGGGCATTCCTTGGCACAGACAGTGTTCACAAACCTTTACCTGCATCAGCCTCATTCTATACTAAACAAGCCATTGAAGGCTTTCTGCATTGCTGTCTACAAGCTGCTGGATTCTATCAGAGATTGTATAAATAAGTGAGTGTACCAAATTTTACAACACTCAAGTTATGTTGCTTTATTAAGGGGCCACATAAGTTCATGTGAAGCTTAACATTGTGTTGTGTTGGTGTTCGATAAATAATTAATATCTTCTTAACCATGGCCGATATAAAAAAAATGCGATTTTGACGCCCTAGATAACTTGCTTAGAATTTTTAAGGCCATCTTGTCGTCAAGGACGCATATTTTTGAATTCGAACATGGTTTAGAAGAAATTAATTATTTATCGAAGTGGCGCTAGTATCGCACCCGTTTGTTCCTTAAAAAGAACTTCAGGTGAATGAAATTTTTATTTTTTAAGACTACACCAGAATGATTTAACAAAATATATTTTTCTATGAATTCCTTTCTAACATTTAGTTGATAATCATAGCATTGTTTCGATTAAAGAAACATGCTGAAACACCAAAATTGATCTGTTGAGGCATGTTGTGGTGCAATTTTTCGTTTCTTAATTTTGTTTGTGTGCTATCTCATCAGAGCACAAGTTTACGAAGAAGAGGACTTCCAACCAATGGGCTATGGTTACCGTCTTGGCTCGAACCCGCAGCAGGGAATGTTCTACGACCCCAACCAGGACGTCAGCGAGCAGAGGTGCATCGCGCTGCTGAGGGAGCAGGAAGACGACCTCTACAAGAAGGTCAAGATCAGCGCTGGTGATCAGGTGAGGAAACAATCAGTTAAGCCGCGTATCCACCATAAACAAGCTTTCGCGAGAAAGGACAGTCAGCAAGTGCTATCGCGACAAGTTGCAAGATGTTGTTTCAGGTGGAATCCTGGCCAAAGTTTAGAGGTTCCCAGACTTTTTTTCTTAAAGATCACTTTCAAAATCTGAGAGCTGATCCCGGTGTAGTCCTTGCAGCTATGTTTCTTCCATATTTTTAAAACTTAGAGGATAAATTTTGTCACCCCAATTTACTCTAATAGAGTAGATTTTATTGATGGAAACCAACTTTTCACCCTCATAGAGTTTTTTTATCACCTGAGAATATAATCATATCAATTGCAACTTTTGTTACAGGCAAAAGAGCTCCTAAATGCAGTAGCAGCAAGAATCAAATTCACTCGAATGATCTATCAAACGCTCTTAGTAATTACGAAGAGGGATTCACAAAGCGGTGTTGACTGCGTGGCCCTCCTGAATGGCTGCTCTGAAATGATGAAGATTATCATAAAGACGTCCTGTAAAGGCACACAACCTGATGAGAACTGTAAGTAACTTGTATCTATATCTACAAACAACTATACTCAAGAAGCGTAACAACAGACGGCTTGTCTATCAATTAAAATGCAGTCCTATTTTCTTAGTAACCCCATAACGGGAGAACGGCTTTTTAGTTTAGTTTCTGATTGCCAGGAGACAGTTTTTATGAAAAAAAAAGAAATAAAAAAGGTAAAAGTTAAAGTTAAAAAACACTTTATTGCACACAAAAAAGGAAGATAGGTAAGTAAAATATTAAATATTTTAATTCGATACTTCGATAAAAAAATAAATAGAAAACTAGTTCTTTTAAAACTTCTAGTATTCGTGAAATAATTTAACAGAAAAATCTGTTCAAACCCAGAAGGATAGTTAAATAAAACAAAGAAAATAACTTTCAAATCACCAACAACAACTTTATTCAATATCAAGCCAAGACTTAAGCATCTTAATAATCACCATCCTTGCTTGAATTGTTTCATTACTGTCATGATAAGTCCTGGCTACTTCGGAGTATGGCAAAGCGTGCTTAATGACCAGTGCCGGCGAATCAGGCAAGGACTTGGTGACAATGACACTGCGCATAGGATCTCTACTTCCAGATACAAATAAAGCTCGAGTAACATTAGGAGTCAAACCGCCATACTTTCGATTGGTTCTATCAACATTTCTAGGAACAACTAAAGAGTCTATAGTAAACATATCGGCGCATATTTTCTCCATTATTTCGTCATTAACTTTGCTTCCGAACGGCTGATTTTTCGAACTGACTGGCGCATAGCCAAACTCCCTGCAGTTCGGGTAGAATTTTGCTCTCAGGTCCACGAAAAGCGGTATTAGGAACCATTCTAAATAAAAAATTAGATCGTATTCATGGCAAATAGTGTCCTTAACAGATTCTGTTTCGGCCAGATAAGTCTCTCCATCTTTCGTTAGGTTGAACATTCTTCTACAATACTCCGCTGCACCAATTTGATAATATTATCCGCGTTTTTCTCAGCTTCACTTTGAAAGAAAGACATTTGCATGTCAATATCTTCTATATTATTATAAGTTCTGTTGCATAATGAGTACTCTTTCCGCAACCTCGCCCTGCCTTCCTTTGTTTTCATACTGTCTTCTAAGTATTAGAACAGTTTCTCTACCGCATCATAGCATCCAGGAGGGCCATTCTGCTTCAGTTCTTCTCCTAATGCCTCAAAATATTCTGGGAAATCGTGTTTGGCTAGAGTTGGCGCTCCGCTTGCATAAGCCGCATCTATCAGGTCAGGGTACTTCAGTCTCAACCAGACAGCTAGCGTCCCAGCGAATTCAACTCACATCACGACCACCTTCGAAACTTTGAACCGAGGATCTGACTTCAACTGTTTCACCAGCCTAATAACATCAGCCATAGCCTGTTCCGAGGTGTGGTAATCGAATAGCAACATTTTAGAGTTTGGTATGTCGCAGCCCCGGTTGTACCTGCGATCAGTGTTGAACAAGGCTCCGTTCGTTGCATTCGCTATATGGGTGAAGATGAAGCGGGGGCTCGCTATGAATTGAGGTTTTGGGAGCATATTTGCAGAGCTGAGTAGAATCAGAATGGGCCCACCTGGTTTGAAGAGGTCTAGTCTTTCGTAATATGACATGTTCCATGTTCGGCACTCGTACCCGTCCGAGAAGTGGTCTAGGGGCTGTTCAATTTGCCTGAGTTTGACTTTTGAAATGTCGGTTTCTTCTAAAATAAATTCTTCTTTAATAACAGATCTTATTTCTGGATGGAAACTTTTGATTATGTTGAAGGCGAGGCCCTGATGGGCAAGGAGCAGAAGACAGAGCAGCATGGCGGGCAATAGAATGATATCGACTTTTTGACAAAACTGTTTAAATACGCTTTAAAATTAGGCCGGTATGCCACGGTCGCGATTGTATAACGACACATCAACATCGGGAATGCGAGCGCATTCGCCAAGTTGTTTTGATAACGCTCAAACATTTATAATGACAAATGTTGCATTCGTAATTTTTATTGCTTTATTATATTTATTTATTTCTGACCGTGTTTAGACTATACACATATGTCTTCGTGCATTGTAAAGTGTTGCGGAAGCCATACAGACAAGAAAAATACTTATAACAGCTCTCATAAGTAAGTTATTATATTTCTAACAGTCGCACTTGGTCGCCATCTAGTAGCGATAACATGTACCAGCCAAGAGCGAGGGAACTAGCTCGCCTAGCGAGCAAGCTTTGTCTATGAGAATAAGTGAGTGCTTCGTTGCAGTTAATTTGTGTGAGTTAGTGGAACCAAAATAGAAGTGGTTTTGTAGGAGAGTTATGCTTCCTGAGTATTATTTGTTCGTAGATTTTTACTGACCTTGAAATTACCTGACTTACTCCTGTGTGATCCATTTGTCTTATGATGTTGTATGCTGTCTCGCTATGTCACATATTCCTCGAGCAGTTCTTATTTCTTCTTAAAGATATGACGAAAAGCAATGTAAAATTTCTAGAAAACTATCGATATCTTAAAATAAAGCAAACCTAATACCGGGTGTAATCTCTGACAAGCTGTGTTTTGAGATTTATGCCCAGGTTTCCTACGAAATCGTGTAAATCCTTTTTCATGCAACATTGATTACTCAGCACGAGCCCCCAATAACTATAATTAGCAGCTCATCCATCATACTAAAAAGAACAGTTCTACGGCAATGACTGCTAGTCAACAGAACGTCATTTTCAGACCTTGTGATTGGCTAACCATGATAATTCATGCCTAGAGGCAAACTCAAAATCGCTGTTTTATTTCGCAGCGGAATGCCCAAACCCAATGGGTTTCTCGCCAATGATAAATCAGCGCTTACTACCGCCGACGTTCCCGCGCTGCACGCGCGTGCGCTCGCGGCCGGCGGCGCTCGCGCACTGCGACCAGCTGGTGGCGAGGCTGCGTCACGCCTGGCGCGTCACCTCGTGCCCCGACCTGCATGCTGCTATTGTATGTATGACTGATCTGTTAGCTATGTTCACACTGCGACCAGCTGGTGGCGAGGCTGCGTCACGCCTGGCGCGTCACCTCGTGCCCCGACCTGCATGCTGCTATTGTATGTATGACTGATCTGTTAGCTATGTTCACACTGCGACCAGCTGGTGGCGAGGCTGCGTCACGCCTGGCGCGTCACCTCGTGCCCCGACCTGCATGCTGCTATTGTATGTATGACTGATCTGTTAGCTATGTTCACACTGCGACCAGCTGGTGGCGAGGCTGCGTCACGCCTGGCGCGTCACCTCGTGCCCCGACCTGCATGCTGCTATTGTATGTATGACTGATCTTGTACCGTAACCATTTTTGTTGTTTTTAAATTTCCCGCCCTGAAGTTTGACTGACAGACTGAGCAATCAATGGCGTTGCCGTCACGCGATTGGCGGCGTAGTTCAAGAGAGTCTAAAATCGCAGGCACAGCACGCGGGCTGTGAGCGAGTAATTAAATTAAATAATTCACTCCAAAACTCAATAAAATAACCTAAACCAAGACTAAAGTGTGTGTGTGGACTAAACGCATCAACAGTTAAGTGGAAAACGGTGGGCCCACCAGGATAAGGACCTGCAAGGAGTAGGTCTTCAGCCGAGTGCGAGCGCATGGCCGCAGCTCAGAAACAGCGAAGATTCAGAGGTATGGTTGCACATTACGACTTCTACTAAAGGTCTTCCACCTCCAGCACTGTGCGAGGATTGCGAAGGGACGATCCCTGCACACATTTTGGCGCCCGAACAGGACATTTGGTCTGATCTCATCCCCTTTGGATTCCCTTCAGGAATACTTAAATCTATTTAAATCTTATCTGCCCATCAGCTTTTCCAGGTAAAATCATTACAAACATCATTTGGTATACGAACAGGTTTTGTTTTTTGTTATATTTTTCAATTCAAGTTTTGCAAAAATAAAAATAACCTATTTCGCAAGATTCCGCCCGGCCATAGGTATATTTCAGTATAGGTAGGTGCTAATGGCTGCTGGCTTAGTTCGTTGCACCGGATTGGTGGATGCAATTCTTAAAAGAAACGGTTCTTTTAATTTTTAGGTGTATCTACTAATTGCGCGCGGTAGCGGGGTAGGCAGAGCCAAATAAGTTAGTATCTAATTCGAAATATAATTCATTGTTTCGGCAAAGCTAATATTATTTTCCAGGTTAGTTAAAAAACTAAAATTCAATATTAGCATCTTGTCTGAACAATAAGCTGAGCGATAAATAGCGCTTCTAGATAAACGTAAACAGTGTCGGTGGGATGTATACCGGTACGGTATAGTCATTATAGGTACGTTAGTTGCGAAGTGTTATTTATTTTAGAAGGTTTGCGACAACTTTGTTTTGGTTTAGTGTTCTCGGTCGTGGTTGTTGTTCTGTTCGGAAAATATTTTAGGTAATGTTTAGTATCGAGTATACGTAACATTAATTCTTCAGGTTTCGAACAAACAACAAATTCTTTTGGTCACTTATAGTCGCGGGCGAGCGAAGTGAAGCTACTTAGTTATAAGTACATTCAAGTTACGGTCGTCGAGTTGTTAACTTGACGAAGCGATATTGTTTTGTTTTCGAGTAGGTAGGTACTTACGTTGTAAGTAATTAGTGAAAATTGGAAATCGGTATAAGGGTGCTTCACACTGTGGATTATCGGTTTTCGGACAATTTTCAATATAGAAATTTTTGGTAAGGAATTATTTTGTGACTGTTTCGGTTTTAAGTGTTTAAAATGTCGGTTGTGGTTAAAAAGCGGCGGTGTTCGGTAAAACGAGGAAAGGCGGTAAATACCGTAAATATGGAACCGATCACCCTTTCGGCAGCGGATCTGCCTTCGTTTCGTAGAAAACGAACTCTCGCGTTTAATCGTTTGAAGGAGACCCGACGGTTTGCGGACTTAGCGCATGATGACGAGAATCATGTGGAAATGTTTCGTGCTCATTTCACGGAGGTACAGCGGGTTCGTGAAAGCTTTGAGGAGGCGCATTCAGCCATACTGTCGCTCATCGCGAACGAATCGGAGGACGAACAAGATGCGATTCGTGAAGAGTTTGACCGGATTTATTTTGAAATCGTTGCTTTGCATCGTCAACTTGATCAGGCGAGCGTTACTACTAACAACAATGCGCGTGCGTTAGAATGCAGACATGCAAACAGTTCAGAATCTAAAATTCGTCTTCCTAAAATTAATTTACCCAATTTCTCCGGGAATGTGAAATCGTGGCCGGAATATTTCGATCTTTTTAATTCCTTAATACATGAAAACAAGACTTTATCCGACACAGAGCGGATGCATTATCTAGTGTCGAGTCTCTCTGGTGATGCGTTGGGTGTGATTCGTGCGTTTCCCATACAAGGTTCGTTTTATCGGGAAGCATACGAAGCTTTGATAGCGCGTTATCGTGATAAACGGGAACTTGCGTTCACGTGTTGGCGGGAGATGTTGAACATTACACTGAAGCCAGGCTCGCCGCAGGAGTTTCGTCGTGTGCTTGACTTGTTTAATGAGAATCTCACTATTCTCAAGGGTTTAGGTCTGCCTATAGCACAGTGGGATTTCGTTTTGAGTTATCTTGTTCTTTCAAAGTTAGACACAAAAACAAGGTGCGATTACGAAAAGGCGCACTCTTCTGTCGAGTTGCCTGACTTCAAGGAGTTGCAGGATTTCTTGTACGCGCAGTGTGAAGCACTGGTACGGGATAAGCATTTCTCGACGCGAGACGTGGTTGACACTCCTAACAAAGGTTCACATGCAGCAGTGCAGAGGAAAGCTTCTGCGTTTCTTTCCAACACGGCGTCTGGTTCGAGCAACAAGCCTGCGAATAAAGGTAGGTCGGTTCCCGCTGCCTCAGCGGCGGACCTGAAGTGCGGTGTCTGCGGGCAGCCGCATGCTGTGTCACAGTGTCAGGGTTTTCTAGGAAAGTCCTACCAGGAACGCGTTGATTTTGTCAAAGCAAGCGGTTGTTGCTTCAACTGTTTAAAGGCCTCGCATCAAGCTAAGGATTGTAAATCTCAGAATACTTGTCAGAAATGTCAACGGAGACATCACACACTTTTGCATCCAGAGGAGGGTCCCTCAAGCGGGGCAGCGCCGATCATCACTGATCCGGTTCGGGTGCTTACCAATACTGGTGGCAATTCAATTGTGCTACTGTCGACGGCAGTTGTTCACATCAAAGATAGTCGCGGTCAATATCAGAAGTTTAGGGCTTTGATTGACTGTGGAGCTCAGGCTCATTTCATCACTGAGCGCGCTCTTGATCGTTTGGGTTTGACGCCTGTTAAAACTAATCGCGAAATTCGTGGTCTCGGTCAGGTTCGGGCAAGCGTGTCAGCTATGGCTGATCTACAAGTAGGTATAGACGGGAGGGACCTTTTCACAATTAGTGCCCTCGCATTGCCGAACATCTGTGGCAAAATGCCTACTGCTCGTCTCGTTTGTCGCGATCGTCACGTACGCCGCGCGAGTGTGGTTCCACAGGGTGAGCCTGTACTTAGTTCGCAGCGCTCTTGTGCGCACACAGCGGCCCGCCTTGGTCCTTTTGACCAAGGCCTACCGGTCTTCTAGCTCGGCCGCGCTGGCCGTGTTAGCCGGAGTGCTGCCGGCCGACCTCGAGGTTTTGAGGGCTGGCAGAGAGAGTGAAGCGACAGACCCGGACAGACGGCTCTCGCCACGGGAGCGGAGCAAGGCTGTGCGCGAGGTGCGCGAGACAGTCATGCTCGAGTGGCAGGCCAAGTGGCAGGAGGATGACGACGGAAGGGAGCTATATGCCTTCTTTCCGGACGTCATCGAGCGCATGAGGGCGCACTGGGTGCAGCCAGACTACGAGGTGAGCCAGTTGCTCATAGGCCACGGCTGCTTTAAGGGTAGACTGAACAGGATGCTTCTGTGCGAGACAGCTGAGTGTTACTGCGGTATGGCAGACGAATGGAGGGATCATGTGTTGTGGGAGTGCCCTCTGTACGCGGAGGAAAGGGAGGAGATGCTGAGAGCGATAGAACGCCCGGAGCCGGGCCCGGTGTACTTCACCGATCTTGTGAGCTCCGAGGCCAACTTCGGTAGGCTGAGGAGGTTTGCGCGCGTGTGGCACAAGAAGAGAGCGGAGATGGAAAGGGAGGAGAAAAGAACCCGAGCCCCTGCCCAACACACGAACCCAGCAAGAACAACGGACACCGACGACGACAGCTCAAACGACGACCACAGCAACGACACGGACTTTGACTACGACAATGGCTAGCTTCACGGACACCGATTTGATTTGATCTTTGAACCACGACGACCTGAGCAAGAACACGGATACTGATAGCCCAACGATACGGATTCATTTGAGACGACTGCACAACGACCATGGCACATACAAGGATACCGAACGACGAGACGCTAGAACACGACGACCCAGCTTGAACACGGACAACGACGGACGAGACCTAAAATGTGACCATGGCTGAACTACGGAAGGAGAGCCGAGAGATAGCAACTTGAGAAGGCATCCTGAGAGACTGGACACGCGCAGAACCAGCTAGATGTTGCGTGCTGCCATGGGTCAGAACGACCAGAGTGGCAAGGGACATGCGACGGCCGACGAGTGAGCCGATTCGCTGTGGGAGCCGAATGTTGCACCGGTAGTACCAGTCGCCGGTGCAATGCTCCCGCGCATTTAGGTCCCCATAACATGATGTTGATGGGACCCTGGGAGGAGGTGGGTTATGCTCGTCTCGACAAGGCTTCTTGGAGGCACGTTAGTCATCTGCAGCTGGCTGACCCTGAGTGTGACACACCTGGGTCAGTAGACGTGCTTTTAGGCGCGGAAGTATTTTCGTCACTCATTCTTCCAGGCAAGGTGTGCGGCGGTGTGGGAGAACCTTCAGCACTAAATTCGGTGTTTGGTTGGCTTCTCATGGGTAACGCTGACTGCAAACGTCAGGTTGCATGCAATACATTCTTCGTTTCTGAAAATGATATTCTCAGTCAACAGGTTCAAAGGTTTTGGGAACTAGAGAGCGTTCCGACACGCTCAGTTCTGACAGCCGATGAAAAACTATGCGAAGAGATCTTTGTGAGGGATCACACTCGGGATCCGGCTGGAAGGTACGTCGTTGCCTTGCCTTTTGCGAAAGGCAGGGATGCTCTTACTTTTCCGGGGATACGAGAGGTCGCGCTCAAAAGGTTTCATGGCACGGAAAGGAAACTTTTACGTGATCCGGCTTTGCGCGAGCAATACTGTGAGTTCATGCGAGACTACCTCGAGAGGGGTCACATGACTAAGGTGCTCGCCAAAGATCTTCCTGATACGCAGTATCTGATTCCGCATCACTGTATTCTGCGCCCAGGCAGCGCCACTACGAAGCTTCGTGTGGTGTTTGATGCCTCGGCGCAATCTGGTGGCAGTGATTCGCTTAATTCAACGTTGTTGATAGGACAGAACCTACAAGCTAGCATTTCTGATATCTTGCTTAGGTTCCGTATACATTTCGTCGTCTTCACGGCTGATGTTCGACAAATGTTTCGTCAAATTTTGGTTCGACGTGAGGATAGGAAGTATCAGCACATCTTATGGCGGTTCGATCCGTCTGAACCTATCCAGGAATACTGCTTAAACACCGTTACGTACGGTGTTGCTAGTTCCCCTCACCTTGCAATTCGCTGCGTCAAGCAACTCGCACAGGATGAAGGTGCTGACCTTCCCCTGGCGCGCGCTGTGTTGAACTCTGATGTCTACACAGATGACGTAGCTACAGGCTGCGCGAATATGAATTTAGCTCGTCGGGCTAAATCGGAGGTTATAGAAATATTCCGCAGAGGAGGCATGGAACTGAGGAAGTGGGCGAGCAACAGGCCGGAGCTACTCGAGGATCTCCCGCCTGAATATTGCATTGCTGATCTCGTTAACCTTGACGTAGATCAGTCAATGGCACTAAAGGTGTTGGGGTTAAAGTGGGATCCACTACGGGACGTCTTCTCCTTTGAAGTCAATCCATTGGCTTCAAAGTGTACGAAGCGAACGGTCCTGAGTGAGCTTTCCCGGATCTTCGACCCTCTCGGTCTGCTCTCGCCCATTACTCTATTTGCCAAGTCTTTGGTGCAAAGGATGTGGATCTTAGGTCTGGATTGGGATGCGGCTCCGCCGGAAGCAATTGTGCTTAGGTGGGAGAGTTATTTGGAGCAGTTGCCTCGTCTTAAGGGTTTAGAAATCCCTCGCTGCGTTGCAGTGGAGTGCATGAAAACCGTTCAGCTTCATGGGTTTGCTGACAGCTCTGAAGCCGGTTATGGAGCTGTTGCGTATTTTCGTATTGAAGACGAGGCTGGTGATGTCAAGATTTCCTTCTTGTGCTCGAAGTCACGAGTGGCACCCATCAAGTCGGTGACGCTGGCTCGGTTGGAGCTTTGCGCAGCGGTTCTTCTCGCTGACCTTTTGAGGTACCTCAAGGACTTGCTATCGCCCTCGTTTCAAATAGCTGATATTTTCGCTTGGTCAGATTCTATGGTTACGTTAGCCTGGATCAGATCACATCCCTCACGTTGGAAAACTTTTGTGGCTAATCGGGTAAGCCACATTCAGGATGTTGTGCCTGACGCATCTTGGAACCATGTCCGATCTGCAGATAATCCTGCAGATATCGCGTCGCGCGGAATGCTTCCTTCCGAGTTACAGCAAAGTCAGCTATGGTGGGCGGGGCCTACATGGCTGGCTCGGCCGCGCGATTCTTGGCCGATTGGTGAACTTTCAGAGGCTGAGCTGGACGTTCACGATGAGGAGCGTACCGTCGTGTTAATGCTTCAGCAAGAGGATAACGCAATAGATTTATTGCTGGAAAGATTTTCATCAATTCGGAAAATTCAGCGAGTATTGACGTATTGTTTACGTTTTATCTCACAACTTAAGGGTCCATCCCTCGGTGGGCGCTCGGATCGTAATCCATCTCGTGCCGAGCTCCATTCTTCGTTGCTTAGGGTGGTAAAGCGGGTTCAACAGCTTAATTTTGGTTCTGAGATTTCAAAGTTAAGCCAGGGAATGCGTCTTTCGAAGCAGTTTCAAAAGCTTGCTCCGTTCATTGATGATAACGGAATTCTCCGGGTAGGCGGACGTCTTTCGCGGTCTGGGCTCGAGTTTGAGCACAGACATCCAGCGTTGCTTCCGCGTGATGCGAGGTTAACGTATCTCATTATAGAGGCTCTACACAGAGAACATTGCCACCCGGGAATTAATACAATGCATTATCTCTTAAACCAACAATTTTGGATCCTGTCCCCAAAGCGCGCGATTAGACATTGTTTGTCGAAGTGCGTGCAATGTTTTAAAACGAATCCGATTCCTCTTGAACCATACATGAGCGACTTGCCGTCTGTACGAGTTAATCAAGTCAAGGCTTTTTCAATAGTAGGCGTGGATTACGGAGGTCCGTTTCGCATAAAGCTTGGAAAGCACCGTGGTGCGAAGATAGGTAAGGCTTACCTGTGTTTGTTCGTGTGCTTCGCAACAAAGGCGGTTCATTTGGAGGTCGCCTCTGACCTGTCATCTGAAGCGTTTGTCGCAGCGCTGCGGCGCTTCGTAGGTAGGCGCGGTCGAGTTAGTGTAATTTATTCCGATCGTGGTACCAACTTCATTGGTGCAAACACACAGCTTTCTTCGTTTATGCGTGACGCAGCTAACGATAATAGTATCGAATTTAGATTTAACCCTCCATCAAGCTCGCACTTCGGAGGCGTTTGGGAGATTCAGATAAAGGCGGTTAAGACGCATTTGTATCGCATAATTGGAACTCAGTGTCTGACGTTCGAGGAACTGAGTACAGTTTTTGTTCAGATTGAAGCTTTGTTGAATTCGCGTCCCCTTTGCCCGTTGAGTTCAGATCCGAATGATTACGCGGTTTTGACCCCTGGTCACTTTTTGACATTGGAACCTCTGACGACGGTTCCAGATGAAGACTTGTCCACAGTTAACGTAACGCGGCTTGGACGTTGGCAGCTGCTTCAGCGGTTTCAAACTGACTTTTGGAACCGCTGGAGAGTTGAATATCTTCATTCGCTGACTCAGCGGGCTAAGTGGGGCGAGAATTGCAAGGGATTACAAGTAGGATCAGTTGTTATCATCAAAACCGAGAACGCTTTACCACTACATTGGCCCGTCGCCCGCGTTGAAACTTTACACCCGGGGCCGGACGGGATCGTGCGAATCGCGACCGTTCGCACAGCTAACGGCTCTCTGACGAGACCGTTGGCCAAACTCTGTCCTTTGCCTACAGAGATTAGTTAAGGACTAACATAAGTTGCTAAAAAATTTAGGTTAGTATCGTAGGCTAAGTTCGTTTACTATGGTGATGTTTGTTTTCATCCCCTTTGTTGTAGTAATTAGAAGTTTTTAAAATACACCGAGTTGTATTTTGGTGGGCGGAATGTACCGTAACCATTTTTGTTGTTTTTAAATTTCCCGCCCTGAAGTTTGACTGACAGACTGAGCAATCAATGGCGTTGCCGTCACGCGATTGGCGGCGTAGTTCAAGAGAGTCTAAAATCGCAGGCACAGCACGCGGGCTGTGAGCGAGTAATTAAATTAAATAATTCACTCCAAAACTCAATAAAATAACCTAAACCAAGACTAAAGTGTGTGTGTGGACTAAACGCATCAACAGTTAAGTGGAAAACGGTGGGCCCACCAGGATAAGGACCTGCAAGGAGTAGGTCTTCAGCCGAGTGCGAGCGCATGGCCGCAGCTCAGAAACAGCGAAGATTCAGAGGTATGGTTGCACATTACGACTTCTACTAAAGGTCTTCCACCTCCAGCACTGTGCGAGGATTGCGAAGGGACGATCCCTGCACAGATCTGTTAGCTATGTTCACACTGCGACCAGCTGGTGGCGAGGCTGCGTCACGCCTGGCGCGTCACCTCGTGCCCCGACCTGCATGCTGCTATTGTATGTATGACTGATCTGTTAGCTATGTTCACACTGCGACCAGCTGGTGGCGAGGCTGCGTCACGCCTGGCGCGTCACCTCGTGCCCCGACCTGCATGCTGCTATTGTATGTATGACTGATCTGTTAGCTATGTTCACACTGCGACCAGCTGGTGGCGAGGCTGCGTCACGCCTGGCGCGTCACCTCGTGCCCCGACCTGCATGCTGCTATTGTATGTATGACTGTTCTGTTAGCTATGTTCACACTGCGACCAGCTGGTGGCGAGGCTGCGTCACGCCTGGCGCGTCACCTCGTGCCCCGACCTGCATGCTGCTATTGTATGTATGACTGTTCTGTTAATCATCTTTAAAGGGTCATGCATGGTTACGGGCCTTACCATAAACTTTCAAAATTCGAATCAATCGGACATAAGGAAGTTAGTTCTCCTCATTAATTATTAGAAGACAGCTGACTGATGATCTTCAAACGGCTGAACAGATTTATATGAAACATGGCTATGAACACTCGGGCTAAAATTATCTATTACACAAAACAAACTAAACGAAAATAGGTTCATCTGTTTGGGCGCTACGATGCCACAGACAGATACACACTACAGTACAGACAGATACATACATTAAACTTATAACACCCCTCTGTTTTTTCGTCGGGGGTTAAAAACATGCTCAATATCTGTTCTATCAACAGGATTTCTTCATGGAGTTCAGTCGTGAGAAGTCCTGCATCCTATCCCGGTCGGCTCTACAACTTCTGTACCTCACCCCGCCCCCCGCATCCACCGCCGCCCTAGCACAGAGTGCGCTCAGCGGGCCGCCCGGCCGCCGGCCCACGCACGCCTTCGTCGAAATACTGAGAGAGTCTGTCAGAAGCTTCGTCAATCCACCCGCTTTGAAGTCTAATTCTGTTCATTCTGTTAATGTGAGTTTTTTTTTTTGGGTTGTATACTGGTTTGTACAGTCTCGGACGAAAAAGCCCTTGTTCTCTGGTATTACAGTCTAGTGCGCACAAGAACATAGACAAAGCTACGCCGTATGAGACAGCCACTGGAACTGTGGGTTGGTCTGACCCCTACAGACTACAAGAGCCAAGAGCTTCCCCAGAAAAATACTTAATACTACCTTCTCGCCTCATACAGGATACTTTACTGAATATAAGTTACCAACTAAGTAGTCGTAATTGTCTTTCAATAAGTGATACCTCGTATCCTATATTCAAAAAATAATTTTTAATTTTCATTGTAAATACTTTGTTGCGACACGTCTTTGCAGTGGCTTTCCGTGTGGTGGCGGCATAGAATACCACCACCACCACAACCACATCTCCTTCCATGGGTGTCGAAAAAGCGACTAAGGAACAGCCGAAGGCCGGGCAGCAGCGTCATTCGTTTGAACACTTGAGCCATTTTGCGATCGACAACCCGCCTGCCAAGCGTGGCCATTATGGCAAATCTAAAAAAAGTTTCACCTTATTGTGATCTGAGGAGTGGCCTATGTCCAACAGTGGACGCCCATGGCTGAGATGACTTTTTAGAATAATTAAAGGTAAAAATGTTTTTTTCTTTGTCGTTTTACTTTATATTTTCAAACTAGTCGACCCGGCGAACTTCGTACCGCCTTACCTCTTTCTAATTTGTGCATGTATTATACAATTTATACATATAAACCTTCCTCTTGAAACACTCTATCTTTTAAAAAAATGCGCATCAAAATCCTTTGCATAGTTTTAAAGATTTAAGCATACATAGGGACAGACACGGGAAGCGACTTTATTTTTTTATACTATGTATTGATACAAAGCCTTTTCTACAGGCCCGGGAGTTTGTAGAGAATTTCCTAGCTCGCTGCGTGCGGCCGTTCGCCGTGCTGCTGCAGGTCTGCGGACACAACCGCGCGCGCCAGCGGGACAAGCTCGCCATGCTGCTCGACGAGTTCGCTTCCTTACAAGATGAGGTTTGGCACTTCTTAGGGAGTAGAGTACTTAAACGTATTCAGTTCTATTCAGAGTTTGTCCATAGAAAACAACGATTTTATATGGAGACGCGTACGCATCCGAAACCTGAACGTATGCGCAATAAGTGTGAAAAGGTAATAGGGAGTGCCTAAACTTGGTCATTGCTTGCTGTTGGTAAAAAGTCTTACCCTCTTATTCATAAAAAGTTAAAGAGCATTTTAGTTATTTGACGTATGTCAATTTAGACTGGATGTCACGTATTTACCATACAACAAACCAGAGAAGAAGACCTCCAGTAACGCTACTTAAGGCTTGGTGCTTCAAAAATTTGTGTTTTTGAGATTTTTTTAAACAATCTGAGACATACAAAATTGATGTGTTCATTCTGAAAAAAATATATGTGTTAGTTAAGGATCTAATCTAGTCATCATACTAAAGGGAAACAGGATCTAATTAATTTTAGTTGATAGAAAAAAATCTCAAAGTTATCCCTTTTTGTTTCGTTTTTTCCATTTTATTTTTAAACCGCTGATTGTTTTTATTTGATTTTTGGAATGAAAATTGCTGACCTTAAATTTTAGACATACTACTATAGTAAGAATTTTTAAGTTTAACGAAAAGACAAAAAACCAGCAAAAACTAAAAAAAAACATCGTTTTCGCGCGGTCCGATGCCATGCCGCGCCGCTCCCTACCCCGTCAGTACCCTTGTGGCCACGGCCGAGGCCGGTTCTGTGTCAAATTTTTGTTTTCGCGCTCTCGTATTTCGTTTTATTTTTATTCAAATGTAAACAAATTTTGACAACAGATGTCAAAACAATGAACCATAACATCTGATTAGGATCTGTATGGAGCTGAAAGAAACCAATTTTGATACCGATATTACATTTATAAAACCGTCGCATTACAAACTTACCTTTTTTATTCCCACAAATAAAACTTAAATCATAGGGTACTTATATAGTTATATCATATCTTTGTTAGTTCTGTGGCGCCGATAACACAATATTAATATTACATTAGCACAATATTACGTGGTATACTTACTCAAATTACTTTAAGAAGGCAGTTATTTATGTCTTAATAGAAAATGATTCCTTTTTATTTAACGCTTTTCGGTTTTTTCGGCTGTTTAATTTTTTGATGAAAAGATTTTATTTTTTGCTTTTCAGTTTAATTTTAAGGAATTCCCCCCCCCTCACTTCAAGGTTCACCTTCACCTCAAATCACCCTCCAAACGCTGGTCTCACACCCCTGAAGGTGGTCAGACGACCTGGTAAAGGTTGCGGCCTATGTCCAGCAGTGGACGCTATCGTGTGAGATCGGCTGCTTAAAATCAAAACCTAGTAACTCGTTTAACAAAAATGTTCAGGAGAGCCAAAAAACGGGTCGACCACTTTAATTCGTTGCCCCGAAGAAACCAGACGCAATAGCGATTTCGGTGTTTGACCAAAAGTTTGACTATATTGTTGACTATAGTCACACTTAAATCGATCCCACTATTTTTTTTTTTTAATTTACCCAAATATGACAATGAAAACAATTTCAAAACATGGTATTTCACACTTAGTTAATTAACTAAGTGTGAAATACTATGTTTTGAAATACAATCTCTGAGTTAATTCTCTACTTTTTAAAGCATTTTATATTTTTAGTTGTATGTTTCGAATGAAAAATGTTATTTTTTGAAGTGCATTCATTTAAAAGTTATACAAATGATTTATTTGTGGCAGAATTAAGTTTTGTTTGCGATTTGGTTACGACTCGTGGTTAATTCAGCCAAATTTGTGTACTGTTTTTGTAACTTACTAAATTCCATCAAAATTTGATTGATTTTATAATCGGCGCCAAATTCAAAACATAGTAAGTCAGCTTTCAAATTCATAACCTAGTAAGTCGGTTGAGTTGCTAGGTTTTTTTATTTGTAATCCGACATGCGCTTTGTTAAGAATATGTACTTCATGGAAATTTCAATAACTTTTCCAAATTGGGTAGACTTGCTAAATTTTATTTTTAAAATTACGTAAGAAACTGGGTGTTTTAAGGTTCATATCAAATCTATACCGCCTAGTAAGTCGAAAAATGACAAAAACGGTTTTTTTGCAAAAACACCAGTTATTAGGTTTTGAATTTGGGCAGCCGAGATGATGATGATGATTATTATTATATTAGTCGGCGAGGCGCTTCTCCAGAAGTCCCCCAGAGTCCTCCAGAAGAAGGCAGGTGGTGGGGCGAGTGTTGAAAATTTTGCGGTTTTTGTAATCCAATCGTCGTAGGTCGCCAATTTAGAGAACTCCTATGTCCGCCCGCCTGCAGTAGAAATAACTCCAGAGGTTGAAAAAGGGATGATATATTTACACATGGTTAGGTACACTATTTACAAGAAAATGAATGCATGTTAATGCATTACAGCGGCTGAGATGTACTGCCTAGTTAACAAAAGTCTTTTTGAAAGGTAACAATGTCAATTTTAAAATCTTCTTCTATAAATTAAAAAGTAACAGTATCAAAAATTAGTTTGGTTACAAAAAGGTTGGAGGAAAGGCACAATTTACTTTTATATAAAAAATATATATACTTATGCGAGCAGTTCTCATGTAAATTACAATATGGCAATACAATCTGTGAGTGAATAGAAAAGGCATCCATATTATATCCAGCCTTAGGCCGCATTTGCAGGCCGCACGCAGGGCGTTGCGCGAGGCGTCGTGCGGGGCGTGCTGCGCCCAAATCAAATGTATAGCAATAGTATGAGACCGTTTACGGAGACGCGCATAGGCCTATGTTCGATATCGTATAAGGAAACGCGTCGGCTCCCGCGGCGGCGCCCGCAGCGGCGGCTACCGTGGTGGCGCCCGCGTCGGAGCCCACACGACATCCCGCACAACACGCCGCGTCTTCGTAAAGGAGGCCTTAGGGTGTGATTTTAGTTCCAAATAAAAAAAGTTATCAACTCAAACTATATCGTTATTTGTTTAAAATTAAAACAACCAGTGGTGTTTTATTTATATTGAGAAAACACTACAAAAAGGGTTTACTTTGATATTTATTTCTACAGAGTGAAATTCATTACATCTTGTTACTTTTTAATAACTTGTCTAAACTAAATCCTACATCTATATTTTTCAGAATTAAGAAATCTGTTTTATATTTCTCAGATGGTTTAAAAAAAACTCGTTATTACAAATACCTTAGCTAAACGCAAATTCTTGTTAGCTGAAACGAAAATCGGAAAGAAAAATTGTGCGGTAGGTATAAACATCTCGATTTAACTTCGGCTTGTATGAAAAGTAATAAAGTTTAAATCTGCCGCGACATTTCGCATTTCGACGCGCGCATGTCACAGCTGCGAGGGTGGGGGACCCTCATACCTAATTAGGTAAGAAGCTTCAAAGTACAGGTCCTTTAAATCTACTGTATCTTTATGAATAAAACGGTTAGTGTCTGATCAAAATCGAATCGATATGGTAAATAAAAAAAAAATTAATACTATAGATTACTTGTTGCTAATCGAATAATATTATTGACATAAAAGAGTAGGTAAAGGGTATATACCATAACTAGCGGTTAAAATGTTTCAGGGGTGAAACGCGGGGCGATGTGCACGGATTTTTAAGGTAGCTTTCAAAGCGGTTTTAGTAGGTTTAATAGAATATTTTTTTTCCTATACACTGTGTCGGTTCCATGGATACACAAAAACACAAATAAAACCATGGCAATTCAATTGTATTCAGCGAATATTATCTCGTGATCAACTACGTGTGTGTCGATGCTCCTATCTTCCTCTACCCGCGCTGAGTTGTCAGCTTCATCTAAATTCCCCTCGACAGGCAGACAGCGTGGACGCAGTGTGCTGCATGGCGGCGGGCGCGGAGGCGGGCGGCGCGGGGGGCGCGGCGGCCACGCGCGCCTGCTACGGCACCTGGCTGCTGTACCACGCGCTGCGGCTCATGCTGGCCTACCTGCTGGCCGGGCTGGAGCTGGAGCTGTACAGCGCGCACGAGTACCACTACATATACTGGTCAGTCTGTCTGTCTGTCTGTCAGTCGCCACGCGCGCCTGCTACGGCACCTGGCTGCTGTACCACGCGCTGCGGCTCATGCTGGCCTACCTGCTGGCCGGGCTGGAGCTGGAGCTGTACAGCGCGCACGAGTACCACTACATATACTGGTCAGTCTGTCTGTCTGTCTGTCAGTCGCCACGCGCGCCTGCTACGGCACCTGGCTGCTGTACCACGCGCTGCGGCTCATGCTGGCCTACCTGCTGGCCGGGCTGGAGCTGGAGCTGTACAGCGCGCACGAGTACCACTACATATACTGGTCAGTCATGTGGTCCTTCGAGCCGGATCTGAACGTGTGATGGATTTTGGCTTTTATAGTAATTTATTTAATTTGGGTACATTTATGACCCTTATTTAACGCTGAAAGATGGATTTCCTTTATCTTTAAAGACATTTTCCTAAGAATTATATAATATACAATTCCTTCAGTGTAGATACCATTCGTTTCCTTTCAAATTACAAAAATTTACAGGATTCTTTAGATGAAATGTTTTTACAGCGGTAGTGAAGTTAAAATAGTTTTAATAAGAGAGCGGTACTTAGTTGAGCAAAGGTAATAATATGAAAATTATACGCAGGTACCTATACGAGTTCCTGTACGGGTGGCTGGCGTCGGCCCTGGCGCGCGCGGAGGCGCTGGCGGCGGACGGGCGGCGGCGCAACAAGCACAAGAAGCGCGTCCGCCCTTATGCTAGGGAGGCGCTCATGTGCCAGGTGCTGCAGAATATGTGCGGCGGGTATTTTAAGGTAACGTTATTTGACTTCTTCTTTTTAGCATACTCCAAAAATTTGGTTCTCAGTTTGATCTGTAATGTATGTATATTCCCCCGCGATTATCTCTCGTTTTGCTGAACCGATTTTTATGCGGTTTTCAGAAAAGTATTTGTTACATTCAGTTGAAGGTTTAAATACCTATTTTAACCGAAAACCGAAAACTTCTGAGCATAATATGTCAATTTATTGAAAGTTGATCGAAAGTCTAGTATAGTAAACTACAAAAGCTTCAAGACTTCTGCTCCCAGTCGACGTATTTCGGCTGATTACGTGTTTCGGAGATGATAACGATGAAGACGTGTCTCTGTGTTACTCTACAAGAGCCCTTGTCCCCGCAGGCGCTGGTGGCATTCAAGCTGCAGAACAAGATAGTCCCCCCGCGGTCGCAGTTCGACAGCGAGGCGGTGCGCTACAAGCGCCGCCTGGCGCCGCTGGCCGCGCTCACGCCGCCGCTCGTCTCCTACCAGGAGTTCCTCGACATGACACGACCCATCATGTTAGTATACAGACTAGTCTACATCAGAACAAGATAGTCCCCCCGCGGTCGCAGTTCGACAGCGAGGCGGTGCGCTACAAGCGCCGCCTGGCGCCGCTGGCCGCGCTCACGCCGCCGCTCGTCTCCTACCAGGAGTTCCTCGACATGACACGACCCATCATGTTAGTATACAGACTAGTCTACATCAGAACAAGATAGTCCCCCCGCGGTCGCAGTTCGACAGCGAGGCGGTGCGCTACAAGCGCCGCCTGGCGCCGCTGGCCGCGCTCACGCCGCCGCTCGTCTCCTACCAGGAGTTCCTCGACATGACACGACCCATCATGTTAGTATACAGACTAGTCTACATCAGAACAAGATAGTCCCCCCGCGGTCGCAGTTTAGTTCACTTATGCCCGTAATATCCAACTAGGTTTAAATTAAACTTTATTGGTGGTTTAAGCTGCAACTGTCACTTTTTATGTCAATAAGAGAAAGAAGATGCAGTTTAAACTACTGCTACTGAAGCAGTTTAAACCTAGATGGATTTACGGTCCTTACAGTTTTTTTTTGGTGTTAAGTAATTACTAAAGTATTCGCCCGCCCGCTTGTTTGTTTTGTTTTTACGGATATTTAACAAATGTTGTTATTTTTTATTAAAAAGATTTTAAATTAGTATACATTTATTTTTCTCCTCAAAGTAGTATTGTTTATTTCCAACAGGAATGAAAGTCCATTGATACTGTTCCTCGGCGGCTGCAAACACTTCCAGCAAGCGAGGACGTTACTGGAAAATATTACTACACCTGACCAAGAGGTAAGTACACATATTCCTTCATTACCCTTTCAGTTTTACTGTTAATCAATAAACAATATTATCATATTCAATTTTTTTATAACTTTTAATTAGCAATATAATTACCATTATCACCTCAGCCGATGGCGTCCACTGTTGGACAATGGCCTCCCGCACGGATCGCTATACCGAATGGTCTTGTACGACCCTCATCCTCTTGTACTCCTGCAAACTATACCAGCGGTGGTAGCATGATGGACAATTTGTCGTTTTTGTCGTATCTATCTTTCACTTTTGTCGATCATCTCCATACATTTTACCGCATTTAAAAGCAATCAAAAGTGACAGAAAGATTCGACAAATAGACCGTCATGCTACGCAGGCAGGTTGCCTTCCCTTTATTTTTTTTGTAACGGGGGGAATTGCCTAACGCATTTCCCGACGCTCGGGGGAGCGTCGGGGGTATGTGGGGCTCGCACCCACTAAAGGAAGGAAGGACCCCGGGAACCACGCATTACTGGCGTCCGAAGTTCTTCCCACGCTCAGCTGATATCAGCTTCGTGCTCGGGGAGGGCATGTTGTTCCCTCCCCGGCTCGCCTTTGTAGCTGCGGCGGCACAGTGCCACAGGCTGTGCCGCCGCCCATCTTGGGGCCGTTTGATGAGTGTGTCGGGCCCCCGCCCTTCACACCCACGACCCCAAAGACTCCTTTTAGTCGCCTCTTATGACAGGCAGGGTATACCGTAGACCTATTCTTACGCCCGGACCTACAGGGCTTAGGTCGCCTATCCTCCTTGTTATTAGGCCATTACCTATTACATTTTTAATGGTGGTGAAATCCAAAGGGCGCATATGCTGAGTGAAGTGCCAGAAAGAGACAACAACATCGTCAGTTTCGTACAGTGGCGGTCTAGGTCGGCGTAGCCGGCTTTTCTGTATTGCAAAATAGCTCTTGTCCTTCGGCATTACAGTCTAGTCCGCACGAGACCATAGACAAAAGTGTTACGCTGAATGAGACCCCCCCACTGTTTATCAGAGCAGGGAATTTCGCTCCTGTTGCTCCAAAGAACTATTATTGTTCGCTAGCAGCGAGTACTCATTAGTTTTCGTTTCCCAGGTGAACGATCTCCTGAAAGTGGCTAAAACTAACTTCGTAGTACTGAAGCTGTTGGCGGGCGGGCACAAGCAAGACTCCGCGACGCCGCCGGAGTTCGACTTCGCGGCGCACCGGCACTACCCTATCATCAAGCTTATATGAGATAAGGCTTAGTAAAGGCCTGATTTTACTGTCACGAGCTAAATAATGAACACTGTAGACCTTTTTAATTAAGATTTGTAAATAAATAACGTATCACACTCAGAGCCAGAGCCGAACCGGAATCGATGTTATTCTGCAAAGCTGTTCCTGAAACAAGCCCTTTTTTATAATGAGGGGTTTTCAACGCGACATAAAAAAAAAGTTTCATAATACGCCCGTAGATAGCGTTTTCTAAAATAAAGAATAATTCAAATCAGTTCAAATTTACTTGAAAAGTTTAAAACAAAACAAAAAATATTTGACTGACGCGCGACGAAAATCTATCTTCAATCTTATTTTGAGCTTGCAATGATTCATTTCAACTTGACCTATGAGCTTTCGCAAGGCGCTATCTGATAGCGGCGTGATAATACTTGTTTTTTTCTGAGATGTCAAATTGAAAACCTCTCATTAAATTAAAACTCCCAGAGATTTTCGAGAATCGGCGTCCATTGTGAGATTTTTTGGGAATCGGCGTCCGTTGTGAGATTTTTGGGAATCGGTGTCCGTTGTGAAATTTTTGGGAATCGGCGTCCGTTGTGAGATTTTTGGGAATCGGCGTCCGTTGTCCGTCCCACGCTCTAACAAGCCCATACTCTACATTGTTAATTGATTTTCGCTTGTGACAGTTGTAGGCCTTTCATTGTACATAGTTTAGTATATAAAATAACATGTTTGTATTGTTTCTAGAGCAGAAGACGAGGAGACATCTATCCTAAGGTAGACAATCTAGTCACAAATTTATAAAATGCTTATGCGCTTAAATCAGAAAAGCGATACAGCTACAAAAACACTGTAATAAAAGTAAATTCCTATTGTACAGAGAAGCCACGACTTTTGCTCTAAAATTACATACCTACCTTATATAATGTTAAAGGTTTTGTAAGTAGTTTTGTAGATATTAGAGTATTTATTGATGTAATGTACCCCTAAACTAGACAAATTGACTGAAGTGCAATACACTTATCGAACGAATAACATCTTTTATTTATTTATATTTTACATACAAATAATAGGTAGCTTAGACACAAAAAGTAGTGTTCATTTATAACATCTAAATGATAAATAAAAAAAAGAAAGAAATTTAGTTATGCAACTTTAAGAAACTAACTCTAAATTACTGAATGTGGCAAGCAAATCTTGAAAATATTTAGGTTCTTACTGTTTTCCTTTGAGTAATGGTAATTTTTTATTTTTCCTATTTTAAGAGTATACACTGCAGGTATATTAAATTCATAATATCTTAATGCGCGTGAATCTCGATATAAAGCGATATTGATCTTTTAATTCTAGCTGCAGACATTTGAAGTTTGATCTGCTATTGTCGTCATACAAAGTAATTTCCTACGCAATTACCTACTGGCCGCATCGAAGGATAAAATAATTGCTGTGATATTGTACAATTAAATAGGAACAAACACCTTGTCGGAACAATTATTTCTGCGACAAACCACTAGCTTTAATAACAGTTATATAGCCATATCACGTCTGATAAAATACCTACTAGCAGATATTTAGTAACAGTGTACCTAAGTATTATTTGTATAGAAGAGTAATAGGTATATAATATTTTTATTCTTCCTCGGATTCGGCGTCAGACACGTCTGTCAGGCACTCACTCTGCATTTCGGCCACTTTGAGATAGTCACCTTTTTGTGGTTCTGCTGAAACAAATTGGGCATAGCATAACTAGAGGGTGAAAAAATCATTTTTTTTGCAAGATTTTAAGGGAGAAAATATTTCTTATTATGAAACTTTTTAACCTGACTTGTATATGAGTGTTTTTGTTTTGTCACAGTAACAGGGTAATGTTTGTAGTCAAGTTAGGTAGAGTATTAACAGAAAAACCTATATATTTAGCTCTAATAAAACATTAGAAAAATATATCGTTATTTTAAACTACCTACTACTAACTAACTTATATTTTATCACACGTGCAAATGAACATTACAAATTAATAAATTTAGTCGTGTAAAACAGAAAAAAAACATAATTGACTGATGAAGTAAAAAAATATACAAAATATACGTACTCGTACCTTCACTGTAGACAACGTTCCCGCCAAAGTCTTGGACAGGGATGGGTGTGAGCGGGCGTTCTACCTCCGCTTCCGCCTCCTCTTCGCCGTCGCTCTCAATTATTATTTCCACTTCGTCACATTCTTCTTCCTGGTTGAAATAGTCATATCTTTTTGCGAATGTTTAAAAAACTTCAACAAACCTCTTTCTTCCTATGTTAGTATTTAGTTGTCAGCCTAATAAAAATCTGATAAACAATATTTTCCAAAGAACTCTTATTAAATCTTAATCCTTCGTAAAATCAACATAAACACTTGACGACCAAAAACTAAAGTTTTAGAAATTTTTTGTGTGCATGATCGTTCTACTATAATACTGAGATTGAGACTTGTGTTGCAGCAACAACGAAATCTTTAAATAAAAAAAAAAATATTTAAAAGCTATTAATTAAAGATTAACTTTGACCAGCATAAATAAGATTTGACGAACCTCCTCAAGATCGAAAGACTGTTGTTTCTTCCTGAACTCGAGCATGGCTTGTGAGGAGGCAGGGTTCCGCGTGTCCGGAACATATCGCACTACGCTAGGCGACGGCGTCCCCTGGCTCGGCCCACCCTCGTTCACTTTGAATCCCACTTCTAAGTTTAGAGGTAGGTTCGGGTTGCCTGACGACCGACGCCGCCGTATCTGGCATTTTGGCTCTTCTTCACCCATTGCCTGATGATAGATGCCATTTACGCAACACATAAATCAGTATGAAGCGGGAATTTGAAGTAGGTATGCCGCCACTCAATAGAAATCTTTGTAAGCATTTGCTCTGTGTGACCAGACAGAAACTTACTTGGATAAATAGACTATTGCATGTAACAATACCCTGAAAGTCCCCGATTCTGTTTGCTGAAGGCTAATGCCAGTGCCAGTAATGGACGAAGCTAAATCTACCTTCTTCTACTATATACATATATAAAAATGAATCGTGGTTCGTTAGTCTCTCTAAATGTTCATAGTAGTCCAGGGAAGGTTTAAAAGGTAAGAAATTATGAAAAAATGGTGAGGAAAATAGTTAAAAAAATAATTCAATTTTCCAATAAAATTAAAATAGTAAGGCAATACGTAGTTCGCCGCGGGACAGCTCTAGTAATTATTATAATTATTATCGAGCTATTATCATAAACATAGTTAAACATGATGATGAGGAAATCTTGAAAACTTACCAAAAATTATGACTTTGTTCTTATAAATCCAAGACTCCAGGCACGTAGCAGTTGACTTCGCGTTACTAATCTCACAAAATATAATTATTATCAATTACTCAATACAAGAAACAGTAGCCTTGCTAGTACAGTCCTACCCTTGTGGTGACTGACATAGAAATCTACTAGAGAGATAAGTGGGTTGTCCTAAGAAGCCATATAAAACCCCCGAGGTTAATCTGTAGAGTTTCGTTTCATGAGCAGGCAACCTTTTTCAGACGAGTTGAATGAATATAAAAAGAATACTTAATTGTATTTTTTACTGTTACATTATAGTTATAAAAACATTTAAACAGGGTATTTCTGACAAGGAAGGAGACATTAAAGTTTCCGAAACTAACAACTTTCCCTAAGCAATACCGATCGCACTCCCCTATTGACCCCATCAGCTGATCGAACAAATGCATGGAAAGGATGTTTTTTTGTGTGGTTTGTTTTCTTAGTTGTCAGGTATGGTGAGCCAGCACCCGTTTAATTTTTTCCTGACTTGCCACAGGCACCCGGTATTCTGCAATGTTAATAAATGATGCTTCTGTTGAAGAGATGTCTAGTAAGTAAGTACTCACACAAGCGCGTCTACGTAAGTACGTAAGTGGCGGACTAGGACGGCGTAACACTTTTGTCTATGGTCACGTGCGCCCTAGACTGTAATACCAAAGAACAAGAGCTATTTTGCAATTCACAAAAACCAGAAGGTTTACGCCGTCTTAGTCCGCCACTGTACCTAGTAGTGGCTAGATCAGTGAGACGATGTCCCACCTAGTTTGGTTAGGTTTCCGTTACGGTTCGTCACCTCTGACACTTGATAGGATTCTTTCTTACTTAATTTAGTTTTACTGCTAATATTAGCAAAAAGTACAATTACATAAAATTTACATTACTGGGGGCCCAGGGGTCCTGTCCGGAACAAGGTCAAGATAATGATGATGATAAAGTAAAAATGTAAGGAAAATTTAGTCTTGATGCGCCATAGCAAACTTTTACTAATACTTAGTATCATAACAAAACTTAGAAGCTAAAGTCAATTTAAATAAAAATTAATTGTCTATTCGATAACGTCTTCCTTTCTCTTTAAATCAGTTAATAATGTTTGGTAGTTTTGGTATAATTATTAACAAACGTATAAAATAAGCAATTTCAGTAAATAGGCAATCAAAATTATAATGCACTCGATATGCCATTGAGCATACAAGTCCACGGGCTCGCTAGAGTTACTAATGTCAGTCCGTAAATTAATGTCAACATCGAATGCTAAGCAATTTACCTATCGCCAGTTAGAGCGACCAGAGACTTATCAAAGTGGAAACTGGAAACCTGCCGGTCTGGCCTCAAATGGACATGTAGGGCACGTCGATTACGTATCTTATGCTGATTGACCATTGCTAATTTAGATTCAGGGTCAGGGAATTTTTAATTATTTGGGCTGAATATTTTATGTGCTCATAAAATGCTGTTCTAAGTATTCATCCATATTAGTAGGCAATTGCTCTCAGAGACAAAAGCTAAACGCTGTTGTATAGTATTTTTTCTTCTCTGATCTGTGGTTGTATACCTACTTACATAGTATACAATTTTCATTTGAGCTAAACCGTCAGCCGGAGGAAAAACAGACCTCAAATTACAAGCGTCATTTAAAAAAATCCGTAAACAGCACCGTGTTTATTCATCATCGTCATAGGTTTAAGAGCTCACCCTTCTGTTGGGTCCGCTGTTGAATTTCCTGATGGCTCTATATTTCCACTTCTGCGTAAATTAAATATTTTCAGTTTCAGTGTTTTATTCAAACATTTTTTAGTGCGAGTCCATTGAAAATGTAAACGCATATTTTTAGATTCAGAAAAAGTAAGACAATTCGACTATTAAAACAAATTTACTCCTAAGCATTAGTTTTGAAAAGAATGCGAATTTACTTAGGTATGTAGTTTCGGTTAGGTGCCTAGTCTAGTTTATACCAGATTATTTTCCTGTAACTATCTATCAAAATATGCGACAGTAGAGCTAACTTCCGTACTTTATAACGCATATCGAAGTAAGTTCTGATAATCTTACTATATAAGTCTCATTCTAATGATCGTTCTAGAGAAGTATGAAGCAATAATTGGTCAATGATATACCTACTTGCATTACGTAGTATGTACCTAAGAATAATATTGATTGGACTCTATCAATATATATAAAACTCTTCCGTTACTGACTGACTGACTGACAGACAACGCAGAGCCCTACTAACTACTGGGCGTAGAAAGCTGAAATTTGGCACGTGGGTTCCTTGGGGAGTTTAGGTGAGCACTAAGAAGGGATTTTCCGAAATTCCCACGGGAACGGGAATAAACGGGATTTTTGTGTTTAAGAAAAATCTGCGCGGGTGAGACCGCGGGGCAGCCTCTAGTTTTGTATATCTCAAATTGATACAATATAACGATAAACGAATATAGGTTCATCTCAAAGTTAAAAAAAATATTTAATTTAATTTCTGCCACCTATACAAACCAATATTGAAACAGCTTATTCTTCAAGATTCCATAATAAATAAATATAAGGTTTAAAAACAACATACAAGGACTTTAGGTATTCATGGACCTCACCCCATAGTTTAAATATCTTTCTGGCCTTAGTGAGATTATCGAAAACACCTCAATTGTAGCCTAGGCTACCAAATATCTACTGTTCCCTGACCTGCGCAATCATCTGGCTCAATAAATTTAATTCATAATAAGATTAACATTATGTAGGTGTATACCTAAATGAATAACTTTAAACATTACGTATCCAAAGCAAAAAAAAACATCTATTTGCTTCGTACTTCCTAGACCTAACACCACGTTATCCTTAGAGCTAAGGTATAAAGATTAAGCTTTCTGGTCCGTGCAGTCATTCAATCGAGTCAACTCATTGAATCACTATCTATTCTTCGTGAGGTGGGAAATAATATTAAAAACAAAACCAAGATGTATACAATCGTAGTCTTACTGGCTGTGGTCGCACTTGGATCCTGCTCTCCAGCTGAGGTAAGCAATAAGCATTTTTGTATAGCTTATAAATGTTAAGTCACCTCAATTATGGTGCCCAGATAGAAGATAATTTCACAATTTTTATTCGTAGCTTTCCTCAAAAATGTTATGGCAAAATTAAATAAATATTAACTGAGATATATTTTTTTAATTACTTATTATTTATTATCATTTAAAATTTTAATTGATAGCAACCAGCTGGGAGCTTTGTTAACCCCCGAAGAAAATTTAGAGGGGTTTTATATAATTTACTCTTAACATTTCATAAGGTGAAGTTGTTTTTTTTCAGAAAGCGCATTTAACACCGGACCAAAGCGCAAAACTCCTTCAAAACTCGATGCAGTGCATCGGTGAAACAGGAGTGAACCCCGACGCGATCATACAGATCAGGAGCGGGAAGTTCAGCGAGGACGAGAAATTCCAGAAATTCCTCTTCTGCGTTCTCAGGAAATCCGGCATTGCTACCAAAGACGGACACGTGAAGGTTGACAAGGCTCTGGACAAATACCCTAAGAACGTAGACAAGGAAGCCATTAAGAAAGTCATGGAGGAATGCAACAAGGAGAACGGGAAGAGCCCCGTCGACACGTCCTTTAAAGTGTTCAAGTGCTTCCACGCCAAGACCCCTGTCCACCTAAGTCTGTAAGATTTCTTTATTTGTTGAATCTCTAACTTATTCTATTTATTTGACGAACCCTATTTATTTCTTCGAAATGTGTTTTTATTATAATTTGTTATTTATTGGTTTTAATTAAAAACATCGTACAGTGATTTTTAATAATTTTTTTTAATAAAACTTAACTAAATTTAAAAATACCGATTAGACTTACGAAACAAATTTTACAACACAAACTATACCTACTATATACTACTTAAAAATACAATCGGAGACAAAATATTGTCCATAAGTTACCAGATTTAAGTATGACTTTATGATATTGACCTGCCTTGGGACGTTCGATCGTGAAATGAGTGAGCCACTAACAGGTGAATATCAGCAGTGAGTCTCTAAAATTTCTGGTTCGGACGACGTGTCACTAAAATCGCCTCTTGCAGAATAATTGGTGATGCTACCTTCGTCGTTTTCAAAAGAGGGATCCTTTACACTGTACGTTGATACTTGAGACAGACTATCCATCGTATCTTTGTCTCTGTCTATTAGATTCCGGACATCAAAGTACCGACTGCGATCTTCCATTCTGTAGTAATCTATACTGTTGTCTTTTCGAATTAGATTGTAGTGCTCATCGAGTGGAACAAAGTACGTTTTTATATAGCCAGCTCCTTTAACAAATGTTTCGCCTCTGTATCTGGTCAAGATTCCACATTCGTCTAACATAACCGCAGTGTTTTCTGTAACCTGAAAATTTATAAAAATAATGGTATGGTAGCCCCTATAAATCAGTTTTTTGTCACCAATTTTTTAATAGTTCCTATCTCCTTTTGGGTGGTGTCGCTATGGGTGCATGATCTATTTGTGAATTTCGTGGAAAATTCGTAAAAAACATAGCAAAACTCTCAAAACAATGAAACGAATCAAAGTCTCTACATGTTGGCTACATCCCTTCAAACACCTCTCATGAATCTTCACCATCCCATGATACCGAAGAGTATGAGACACATAATAGATCGACATTCTGTTTTGATATTTAACAAATGATTGGTTTTATTAGATTCGCTAGGCTGCTCTTATAAATCATGTTAATATGTTCTTAGTTCATTAGTATAAAATTACTTGTATTTTTCCTGTCTCTCCAGTCGAGTCCATTCTTGATGCCATGTTGACAGCGTGGCCCCAAATATCATAAAGCGGCTTTAGAGATCCCACCACACCGGCAGCCACTTCCCCATTCGATATACCTAGGGATTTAAAACATTTTAAGATCATCGATAGAAATAATTTGAAACCTTCCTTTATTTCTCCCATTGACTACAGTTTTCCATTTCATAATAATAATCAGAGATGTGACTTATCTAAGATAAAAGTATCTTAAATACAGATACAAGATACAAAATACGTATCTTCAATCTTGTATCTAGATACTTTTTTTAAAATGCATTTTGTATCTGGTATTTAAATACTTTTGTTAGGTATCTTAGTATCTTGAAGATACTTTGTTTACAAAATACTTTTAGATTGGATTATGAGGGTGTGTTTGTGCATGGCGTTTTAATTTTTTCTTGTTAAGAGGAAAAAAAATATTGTTTCTTTGTATCGAATAAACTCTGTCCATAACTAACTAGACCGATATTAAAAAAAAAAAACATTAGAATCATGAATTATTCCTGACTAGCTTTCCCGGCGAACTTCGTATCGTGTCTCACACACAATTTTTTATGGAAAAAATTAAATGTCGTTTTAACTAACTTCCCCTCCGTTTTCCATATTTTCTCACCTTTTAAACCTTCCCTGGACAAGAACGAACATTTCAAAACCAAAATCAACTAAATCGTCCCGGCCGTTCTCGAGTTTTAGCGAGACTAACGAACCACGATATTTTTTTATAGATATATAGTAGAAGGAGATAGATTAATTAACAAAGTCTATAGAATAGAGTATAGATAAAAAATATTTCCAAGAATTCAAAATAGCGGAAAGGCTTTAATTATGTAAATGTTATTATTTATTTATTTCTTTATGTAATATTTGATACTATTGCTTGTGATAGGTATTTTGAATTTTTGCGAATATTCTATACTATTATTATGTTCATCAGGGATAATGTAGGATTCATAAGATGAAAAAATAAAACGTTCCGGTAGTTATGAGCCTATTCGATGCAAACGAATACAAACATTGTGTAAACTTACATTGTAGGGCGGTACAAAGTTCGGCGTGCTAGCTTGTTTTATACAGGGTGTCCGGGGAAGTTATAACATAATTTTAAGGGTGTATTCTATGATCAATTTCACATACAAAAAACACCCCATATGAGGGGTCGCAGCCCCGTCCCCCCTCAGTATGATGTTTATAAGTTTTTTGGCAAAAGTCAACCCCGCCTACTTTAAAATTCACAGTTAAAGATCAGAGGCTCACAGAAGCTTCATTAAGGTCATGATCGAAGGCAAAGTAGTTAGGCTACCTAAGTTACTAACAAAATAACCAAATATTGCCTTTACTTTTTTTTTTAAAGTGACTGAAACAAAAAAAAAATGTGCATTTTTTATGGTTTTTCAAAGTTACCACAAAAATATGCAGATGCTTTTTTATATTTTTTGTGTTTTATTGTTAGCTTTTGAGATTTTCTCCAAAATGGTACTAAATTTATTTCTTTACGTCTATTACTATTACTTTAGAAATTATCAACTACCAAAAAGACCCTTCGCTTTCACCTTTTAATTTAAGATTTCAGTTTAACCCATTTTTATCAGAAAATAAAGTCAATATTTAATTAATTTGTTAGTTATTTAGGTAGCCTACCTACTTAGCCTTCGATTAAGACCTTAATGAAGCTTCTGTGAGCCTCTGATCTTTAACTGTGAATTTTAAAGTAGGCGGGGTTGACTTTTGCCAAAAAACTTATAAACATCATACTGAGGGGGGACGGGGCGGCGACCCCTCATATGGGGTGTTTTTTGTATGTGAAATTGATCATAGAATACACCCTTAAAATTATGTAATAACTTCCCCGGACACCCTGTATAAAACAAGCTAGCACGCCGAACTTTGTACCGCCCTACAATGTAAGTTTACACAATGTTTGTATTCGTTTGCATCGAATAGGCTCATAACTACCGGACCGTTTTATTTTTTCATCTTATGAATCCTACATTATCCCTGATGAACATAATAATAGTATAGAATATTCGCTAAATTAAGAGTCCTTTTACGCGAACAGTGGCGCCACTCTAACTCTAACACAAAAAAAAAAATGTATCTGCAATTTTTTGTGGTAACTTTGAAAAACCGTACAAAATGCAAAAAAATATTTTTTTTTTCACATACATTAAAAAAAATTGCAAAGGCTTGGTTATTTTGTTAGTAACTTAGGTAGCCTAAAACTACTTAGCCTTCGATCTTCCTTTCCTTCGAGTGATCCTAAGGTTAAAGACTGTGAATTTAAAAGTAAGAGAGGACTACTTAAAAAAAAAAACATCATACGGAGGGGGGGGAGGCTGCGACCCCACATTTGGGGTGTTTTCGTCGATAAAATTGATCATAGAATACACCCTTAAAATTATGTTATAACTTTGTTGTTTGTCCAATATACGAAATGAACGCGATTTTTTACTCTTTAAAAAAACTCATAAAAAAAAGTTATGTAAAAAGTATTTTATCTATAAAAAGTATCTTAAAGATACGTATTTTGTATCTTGTATTTCAGATACTATTTTAAAAAGGTATTTGCAACTGGTATCTGAAATACTTATTTAAAAAGGTATTTGTATCTTGTATTCAGATACTTCATTCAAGGTATCTTGTACATCTCTGATAATAATAATAATAATAACACATCACACTCAAAGCCCCTAACTAGGAGGAACCTGTATCTAGGGCGCCTGAAACACACACAGAGACGTACATCACACCCAGACCACATGCACAATAATAATGCACATAATAATGTGCCTTTAATAGAAAACGAGTTTTTGTTTCAAGGGCTATATCTGGAAGGGAAATACTAAAGCGAAGTATCAAGCAAGTCTATTTAATAAATGTTTTGTATAAAGCCAATTACCAATCCGTAAATTCAGTCCTTCAAAGCTCTGAAAGGAGCCTCTATTAAAATTCTGTAGTTGCATCATCATGGCTGCCGCAAACTCTACCATTGTCAGTACAATGGCTCTGTTGTATGACGTGTTCTGTCTTACGTCTGCTATAGAGCTGAATGAAGCAGAGTCGAAAGACTCGCGTCTGTTGGGGTCCAGGCCGCAAGCTGCCATGTACGTCCAGCCAGCTATCTTTATCTTTTCCACCTTGTGCACTGATGAACCAGTTAGTAGCAGCTGAAATTTTAGGACAAGCAAAAGAGAATGAAGATTATATTTCGCAAGTAAACCTAATAATTTGAAATCACTATTAAAGTTCATAGCTATAGTGAGCTCAAATAGTTGAAATAGTCAGAAGTACGCAGTAGGTCAACTATCTATGTATAAGTTAATACACATGGCAACGAAGTAATTTATTTGAAACAGTGCTGTAAAAAGTATAGTAGCAGACATTAAAATATTTTAGTATCTAACTTACTTTGATACGTTATAAACACGCTATTATCGTAAAGTGGAAAACACTTGTAAATCATAAAATAAATATTGCAACATAATAAGCTAGCTTAAACCCTAGTCCTTATACTTGTATATACAGAGTTTACTTACCCTATCAAAATCCGAAATGACTTCATCAAGTATACTTAGCAACAGCTTATCGCTCATGTCAGCCTCGTTCTCAACGCCCAGCTTGTAGTCGGTGAGGGATGCAAACATAACGGCGACGTTGTCGTACTTTTCGTAGTACAGCTCGTCTATTGGTCTATTGATATTCAAGTATACTTGCACTGGAAAACAAAAGAAAAACAATTGAGGCCACGAACTTATTTTCATGATTGAGGTTTATTTTAAAAGTCTGCAAGCAAATATTATAAATGTGAAAGTAACCCTGTCTGTCTGTCTCGCTTTCCTGAGAAAACTACTGAACCGATTAGAATTAAATTTGGTATATGAAAGGTACTGAAAAAGGACATAAGCTACTTTTAATACTGAAATTTCAACGGGAAAATTGAGAATTTGATGTTACAAAAGGGAAAATGCGCTGGAGAAGCCGCGGGGCGCCCACTAGTTTTTGATAAATAATTGCGTAGAAGCCTTGAAGTTTCTAAGATCAAATAAATGTAAGAAAATTCGAATTATCAAATAATTGGCTAAGGTAAGGTATCTTACCAACGTGCGCAGGCAGAATATTTTCCAAAAGCATATTGTTCACTTTCAACATTGTCTCCGCCTCCTTCTGCTCTTCAATCGACTGTATTTGCCACAAATGATCAAGTCGATTTCTATATTCAGTTGTTCTATCAATCCAGTACAGAGTTATGGTTATAAAAACAACTGAAAGCGTGTGTGAAATCCTGGGGTCTAGTCCCACATTCCAAGTGGCGTCCACAGCGAATAGTGAGCTTTTGATCTCCCAAACAACGAATAGGTAGAATATTGTCATGCCGCCCGCAACTATCCATTTGAATATGAAGAACACTCTACTGAAGAGGAAGTTTAAAAGTAAGGCGAGGCCCCAACACTGTGTCACGTGCTGAAATAAATCACGAAATTTAATCATTAAACAAATGGAATGTATCACACAGAGAACATTATTTAATACAACCTTAGAAAGTAAGAATACATAATTTACTTACCCAAGACGAAACACAATTAGACAAAACAGTCTCAGCGCCTTCAACAGCAACTTCTGTGCATCCAATAACATTGAGGACCGACGACGCAGCCAGCGCAATACTAATTATCAAATACAGAGCGGTCCTGATTTTTGCTGATCTTATAATCTTCGCTGATATATCGTAAATCCATCTCAGAAAAGAATTTCTTGGCTCATCAATACCTCTGTATTTGGTCCAAATGAATTGGAACCATGTTAGGGGTTGCAGTATTGTAAGGCCGAATATGAGAAGGGAGAACATACTCCATGTGTACCACTGAAACCCTTGGAACCTGAAGACATAAAAACTGCATTAACCCTAGCTTTGGAATTTATGCATTCATTCATAAACTAACTATATTTGTCCATAAAGTACCCTTCATTTGTTTATTCTTTAGTTGAAACTTACCACTTTGTAGTTAATCCGTTTATGAGAGAGATCAGCAAGAAAATAAAAAGGCAGCAGAGGATGTAATATTTGAAGAGCGGGTCCGGTAGTAAGAGAAACGTTTTCTCAAGTTGGAGGTTATTGTGCATCAGGGTACATCTGTTCAGCTGCGATTCTTTTTTGAAATGTTCTCTGAAAAAAAAAAAACAATCTTAAGTGTCATTGCAGTACTTACTTATTATATATTATTTTATTATAATATAAAAAACCATGATTTCCTCTTAATGTGCCTAGTTGTGGACTAATACTAGGTCTGAAACCTCTATAAAGAACCTTTGCCTTCCAATGGGAGGTGTACTGTACTACTAACTAAAGCAGTTTAAACCGAGTTGGATATTACGAGCCTCAGAACGATGTGAAATTTACCTGCCATTAGTCATGTCCTCGATCTCCTTCGCCATCTGAGCGTCGGCCGCCTTCAGCATCTGCTGGTACTCCACCAGGTTTTCGTCCATGAAGGTGGTGGTGCGACGGAAGTTGCTAGAGTTTCTATTTTCCGATCGCTACTGAAAATACGCATGACACAGTAAGCACAATAACTTAAATGTTAAGGTTATAATGGATTTTATTTTCAACTTGAATGCACATCAGTAGTGTAGGGGTATCTATCTAGCCATCACTATGGCATGATGGCTAGATAGATACCCTTACCCTCAGATCATACAAACTAAGGACATGACAGCCTACCTGTTGCTTAGTACATTTGTTTCAATAATTCATAATTCATAATTCATAATTCATTTATTTTGTAAACATAGGTTAAATAAATTACAGATGTCTTAAAAAATTAGGTATCTCTATGCTTTACCACTAGGTGTACAAATTGGAGTTGCTACATGCAGACTTGTTATTTACAAAATAAAATTATAATATTTAGGTTTAAATTATTCAAATAGTATTTCATTTATATTAAGTCAATGTTTTTCTAGAAAATATTCATTTAGGCTATAGTATGCCTTTTCAATTAGATAATTCTTAAGCTTATTTTTAAAAAGAAGAAAATTGTCAATGCACCTTATCGTCATTGGGACCTTATTATAAATCTTAGGGCCCATACATATAATGCTCTTATTTAAGTATGCAGTCCTGGATGGGTGGACGCGAAGTTTGTCCTGACGACGATCGCTTGTGAAATTCACAAAATATAAATTCCTTTTTGATTTTACAAATAACGCTACCTCCAGTATATATAGACAGGGAAAAGTAAGTATTTTAAGTCTTTTAAAGTCTGGTTGGCATGAGTCAGTTGGGCGTAGGTTGCATATAGCCCGAACACACCTCTTCTGCGCTATAAATATATCTTCTCTTCGAGTCGAGTTACCCCAGAATATCACCCCATAGCGCAGTGATGAGCCAACAAATGCATTAAAAGATACCAATGCAGTTTTTTGGTTTACTTTTTTTGAGAGGTGATATAATGCAAAAGAAAACTGATGTAATTTGCCTATGACCCAATCCACATGTGGTTGCCATGTAAGGGTGGAATCTACGTGCAAACCTAAAAATTTTGAAACTTTTACACACTCAAGTTTAACTCCTTTATAATTTATGTTCAAATCAGCCAATGTTTGATTGTCCCTTATTTTAAATTCCATTACTTTCGTTTTCTCTAGATTTACTTTAAGGGAGTTTGATTCTAACCATTCAATAATAGTACTTAAGGTTCTATTCATTTCTTCAAAAATGTCGCTAGTCTTATTGCCAACAAAAATTACAGTGCTGTCGTCAGCAAACATTATTACCTTTTGGTTTATGGCTTTTGGGAGATCATTTATGTAGAGAAGAAACATTAAAGGACCAAGCACACTACCCTGAGGCACACCACATTTGACTTCTCTAGGAGAAGAGGAGTATGTTATTTCAGTTAAAGTTTTAGGGTCTAGCTTAGTTATTTGAGTTATCTGTGTTCTATTATTTAAATACGACTTTAATAGTTCAATAACATTGCCTCGGATGCAATATGATTCAAGTTTTTCTATAAGTATATTGTGGTCTACAAAGTCGAAAGCTTTTGTCAGGTCCATATACATTGCGAATACAGGGAGTTTTTTGTCCACATTAGTCATAACGTCGTCTAGAAATTCATAAATTGCTTCATTAATTGACTTCGACTTCCTAAACCCTTTCTGTTCATTGACCAGAATATTATTATTTTCACAGTATGCATATATCCTATTATAGATTATCTTTTCAAATAATTTTGCAAATATAGTTATGAGTGCAATTGGTCTATAGTAATTCATGTCATGAATGTCTTCTTTTTTAAAGATCGGTTTTACTAATGTAATTTTTAGTTTATTCGGAAATATTCCATTTTCTAAAGCAATGTTTGCAATATAACTGATAACAGGTGAAATTTCTGATGACACCAGGGATATATTTTTTGTGGTAATATCATCATAACCAGTACTTGAAGTATTTTTAAGGTTTTTAATAATGTTTAATATTTCATCAGGAGTTGTTGGTGCCATGAATATAGATTTCAAATAGTTGTGTTTTAATGTTGTTCTATAAGTCAGGTTATTATTGTGCGCTTGCGATAGAGCTTGTTCCACAAAGAAGTCATTGAAAACTTGGGCTATTTCCTTTGGATCAGTAAAGACTTTATCATCTATCTTGATTTTTTCTATGCTATCTCTGATATTGTTTTTGTTCTTAGTATCATTAATTATATTCCATGTTGCTTTTGTTTTATTAGTACTTGTTTGTATGGAGTATTCATTTTGTGCCTTTTGTGTAAGATTTATTATAGTTTTTAACCTTTTCGAATATTTTTTAAATCTATCTTTTGTTTGTAGATTAGGGTTTAGGCGATATTGCCAGAGTAGAAATCTTTTGTGTTTGCTACATTGCTTGATTCCTTTTGAGATCCACTTTGGATTTGAAAAGGTCGGTACTTTCAGTTTTATTACGGGGAAGCACAGGTCATAGAATAATTGGAAGGTTTCATAAAAACTGTCAAATGCATCATTAGGATCAGATCTTTCAAAGACATCAGAAAACGTTAAAGTTTTAAAGCAGTCCTTAAACTTAAAAGTATTGTTTATGGAATAATCGCGCTTTGTCTTATACCAATACTTAAAACTGCAATGACGTCTTACAGGACATTTTATTATTTGGGCAGTATGGTCTGACAATGCGAGCTCAAAGACTTTAGCAGTAGAGCCTTTTATGTTGTGTATTATATTGTCAATGCAAGTTCCGCTGATCAAGCGCGTAGGGACATTTATTGAGAAAAATAGGTTATATCCTTTTATGAAGTTCTTAAATTCGATTGAATATTTTTCTTTCTTTAATATGTCGATATTGAAATCACCACAAAGGATGACTTTGGTTTTTTTAAAACATACCCTATCCAATACATTTTTCATCTTATCAAAAAATACATCCATCAATTGAACCCTATCCCTCTGCGGGGGTACTCTATAAAAACAAACAACAGTAACATTCTGGTCTAAGAGTTCAACAGCACAGCATTCTACAACATTAGGCACACTGCACTTTTGTATGTCAGGTAGTGCTCTAAATCGTAATAGTTTGTTTATAAGAATGCAAGCTCCACCATTTCTATTGTCTCTAGCAAAACACGACGTCAGTATGAAATTTGGTAAATGCAACTGTAGAGTATCATGTAAGGACATGTTATGTTCAGTGATACATAGAACATCCACTGGGTAGCCATCATTTTTTAGTTCATTTAAACATACCACTAATTGATCCGATTTTGTTATAAGTCCATCGATATTTTGGTGAAGAACATGTATATGTTTATAATCGAAAAAACTGCTTTTTTTCAATATTAATTTTGTTACAATTAAGTGTGTCTTCTAAGATTTTTTGTGATACTAAAGGGGAAACTAGAGGGCTATTTATTTCGCTAGTTAGCCCTTGGTTGACTTGAGGATATTGTCCTAGTATATTATCGTTCGCAGTTTTGTTAATTTTATAACTAGCATCGTAAGTAGTTCTTTGTATCGGTTTAAAGTAGAATGGTATGGTACCTTTTTTGCCGCCAACATTGGCCGAAAGAGTATAATTAGTGTCTGATTTCTTAAGCTTAGATTTTTCATTGTTCATAGTCTGGATGCGTTTTACGTTTAATACCCGTTGCGATGCTCGTTTCGTAAGGCTGTATGTCCAAGAGTTCAAGTCTTAAAGGTAATTGTTGGTGTCACAGTGAAAAGTAATAAAACTAAAGGTATTTTAAAACTTTTAAGATTATTAAATATCTAGCCAAAATACATACAAAGACTTTAAAATTCTTTTGAGGTATGACAAACTTACTCTGGTGCTTGATGAAGCTTTCTTGATTATCTTGTTGAATCCCACAGAAGCTCTACGAAACGGCTTGTACTCGTAGGGTGTCTGTAAATATTAAGATTTTACTTTATTCTAAAAATTATAGTAAAAAAATGTGGTATTTGGACCCTAGGGATCCCATTTTAAGGTTTTTAAGATTTTTGTGTGTAAAATTGTTTGTTTGTCCGTGCTACACGGCAAACTACTGAACCGATTTGAATGTGTTTAGGGATTTTGAGAATTCTTAAGCTAACTAAAAATTTAACAACAGTACTTTTAGAGTTCCTCACCCAAATAGTAAGAGCGTGAACGGCGCGGCGTGTGGTAATGTTCTACTTACCCTGGCAGACTTTGAAAGCAGATATGTTTCCAATTTGTTTTTCTTGATAAACGGATCATTCTGGGCGTCAAAGTTAGGCTCTATAATGTATTCCCTGGCGAAATCGAGTAGCAGTTCAAGAGTTTGCTGCGTCACGTGAACTTTCCTAGAATTATTAGTTTTGTTTTAAAATATAAAAATGACATAGGTACTAAATATGTAAACTTACTTGTATTGTTGCATGGGTGACATAAATATCCGAAAGTAAAAAGTTTATTGTGCTAACTACCAGCGTACTTTAAAACTCTAAAGCACAACACAACACAGAATTTTGAGGCAACTAGATTTATGCTTTGTATTTTTCTTCGATTGGTATATAAAAATGTAATTAAAATAGAAGTTGGATATTTGCCCGTAAGCCGTAACAGATAGGTCATTAATTAAAAAAAGGTTTAAAATGCTAACCCCGACTTTCCAGTGGACTCCATCTTGTTGGCAATAGTAACGTCCTTGGACCAGATGTCGTACTGCCACTTCCTGATGCCGATCACCCCGCTCAGGATCCTCCCTGAATGTACGCCGATCCTCATGTCGATGTTTAGAGAACGCTTCTCTCTGAAAAAGCAAAAATTGATTACGTTAGTTTTTTTTACTTCTCTAAAGAACTCTGTCTAGGATGCCCCAAATTAACAAGAAAATAACGCAAATACTACGAGTAAGGGCGATCTCGACCAGCGATCAAGGCTACTACATATTCTCGCTACGTACATTCAATGACATGTAAAAATCTTCTCTAATCAATTATCCTTACCTGGCTCCCTTGGTAATAATTGTGCCTAAAATCTTTATTCATTTACCTGACATCCTTAATAATGTGGATCATCTCAAGTCCCAAGTCAACGCAGCATTTGGCGTGCTGAGGGTTAGGTTTCGGTAGACCACTGACGCAGTAGTAACAGTCACCCAAGAATTTTATTCTTAGCACGTCATGCTCCTGAAATAATTAAAACAATATTTTTTATAGCCTATTTTAATGATAAGTAGGTACTCCTAATTGGACGATCTAGTTAATTAATAACGTTTTTCCTTCTCATTATCAGCATCCTTACTTCAGCCTATAAGATGTCCACTGCTGGACACAGGCCGTCCAGCAAGGGCAAACCTTGAGGGGAGAAGGGGGTGCCATAAACGCCATATTTGGCAGGCAGGTTGGCGATCATAGTATGGTTGTTTAAAATTATTAAGGACGCTACAGCTGTCTGTCCTTCGGAAATTCCCTAATTCGCCTTTTACGACACCCACGGGTGGAAATGGGGTGGTAGCATTGTATGGCGCCACCACACGGCAATTTTTCCTTCTTCAAGACAAGGCAAGAAAGATAAAATAATGAATTAATTCTAGCGCTTAACGAAGAAAACAAAACATTACCTCAGAAGCCTCGTCAAAGCGTCCAAAGAGTTCGTTTAGCAGCTCCACCATGCGCATGGGCGCTAAGGTGGTTGATATCATGGTGTAGTTCACAACGTCCGCATACAGAATGCTCACGTTGTCGTGCTCTTCCACGTAGAGGCGACTGGAAATCGAAATCGAGAATGGTTTTAAGATGATACTAACGTAGGAAATCATTGATAATGAGTTAAAGAAAAGAATTGGGCTGTGCTGCTAAGTCTAGCCAGCTCCATGTCTCGGGAACCTAAAGCCCGAGCAAGTTGTGACGAGTCGCCAATTCCAATTGTGGCTGTGGGTCGCCCTCAGGGTTTGCGAAGTAGCCTAAATTTGGCACCACTGCAAATTAGATTCTTGGACTATAAATTTCTTTTTTAATCCTAGGTAAAGATTTAAAATTTAAAATTAATTGTCTTTTTGAGAAGAACTACATACACACAAATATTTCAAATTGTGAAGAGTCACGTAATTTGGTATTTTGTATTGCTTGATTTCTTATCGAAAGGGAATTTCCCTGCGTTCTATTGATAAAGCAATTGTTTTGTTTAATGATTAACTGATAATATATGTATCGATTGTAACGTCGTATTTATCTTTGCCTCTTTTATGGTAATGAATACTGCTATGAATTTAACACTGACGATAATAATATACTTACTTAAAAGATCTCATAGCGTGGCTAAAACTCTGCGATCGTATTCCAAGGAACATGTTCCTTACATCTTGACGAACCTTGCTCACTATGTGCTCGGGTAGAATACTCAACATAAGGCGTTCCTATAAATACAAATTATTACCATAATTAATGTAGATTTTTATTATAATATCCAGGTATTAAGAATTGAAAGCTGCAAAGATCACGCTGATCATCAATATATATAAAACTCTTCCGTTACTGACTGACTGACTGACAGACAACGCAGAGCCGAAACTACTGGGCTTAGCGGGCTGAAATTTTGCATGTAGGTTCCTTAGAGAGTGTAGGTGAGCACTAAGAAAGGATTTCCCGAAATTCCCATGGGAACGGGAAAAAACGGGATATTTGTGTTTACGAGTAATCTGCGCGAGTGAAACCGCGGGGCAGCCTCTAGTGCTAAATAAAAATCAAGACCGATATAAAAATATATTTCTACGATATGTAGCAAAAATTTGAAAAAATAGATACATCATTCCTATCCCTTTCGGAGATAATGGCTGAACTTCTATGAAAATTTATATACTTAATTAGAGATATTGTACATATTTTTTGGTAAAATACTCGTAAAATACCTACGACAAAATCTGAATTAATGCAGGACAGTTCTACTAAGCTCTTAATTTATTTAAACTAAGTACCTTATATAAATGCAATACTTGATTACTATACGAACCTCTTGATCCTTAACGAATTTCAATCGAAGCGTGCTCTCAACACATGCTCGCCGGTCTAAGAAGGATCTCCTTGTTACTATCTCATTCATAAGACGAAAATATATGCCCATTAGATTTACGCCGATATGGTATATCACATCTGATGCTAACTGAAAGAAAAACCTGTATTTTATATAAATATTCAAATATAAACACTTTTGACAAGGTTATTACTATTCATTTTAATAAAGTCATCAAATAATGATGATGGCAAAAATTATAACCTTTTTTTTATATAAGATAAAAAAGGTCTTATCGAAATTTTGTTATCTCTCGCAGCGCAGTCCATATTTTTTTTTTTTAAATCAAAGATTTTTTTTATACCTGAACTTGAAAAATATTAATGTCTTATGCCAAATAAGAATAAGATGCCAATAAGTTACTCATAACAACGTAACGTAACTTATGTTCTTAGAGAAAGTTCCAGAAAAAGCATAGGATGGTATAACTTTATCTTTTAAGTAATGTTTGGATGACTCTCAGCGTATTACTGAAAGCTATCAAACATTTTCTGAAATTTTACGAAATCAAAAAAGGTAATCAAGCTCTTACCACAACACCGATTTGAGGATCCTCAATGTAAGTCACAAATCCGAAGATGAGTATGTAGACTATGCTGACGAGGACCCCCAGGAATATTGCGAAGTAGTTGTTCCTCATCGGCAGGAAGATGTAGAGAGAGAGCAGTGCCAGGGTGGAGTAGGCAGGCCGGAGCGACATGCCTTCTATAGAACTGTATATTGCTATTGATATATCTGTTAAAGTCAAAAACATCTACTTGTATGAGGGGATATACAATTTGTACTGTGACCGTTTTAATTTAAAGCAAATAGAAAAAAAATAAGATAAGTTAGGGCCTATCTATATTATATTTACTAAATACAATCACTATAAGGTTATTATGGAAAGAAATTAACTATCCGTCCGCACTGGTAGCCTGAAGGAAGAACTGCAGAAGTGTAATTACATTAACATTTAAATTGTAATATGAAATTGCAGTTAATATTTAATTTAAAATCATTCAAAGTAAGTTAGATGCATAATTTTCTAAGCGAAGATTTTGAGACCAAGTCGTCAGATTTAATCATACTTATTACTTTAAGAAGCAATGTTTATTAAGTCTATTAATTTTAGAGTTAAGTTATTACTAGTGTATTCTCGTTTAGTTTTAAAGTTCAAGCTTGTTTAATTTAGTTTTAGAATTTATCCATTAATTTAATACTCGAGTCCATGTAATTGGAATAACACGGGTAAAATATATCTGCAGGAAAACGAGACCGGTTTTGTTGCTAGATGTGAATTATATCACAGCACTGCTGTATTATGACTTAAAAAAAGTGGAAGTTCTCAATTATGTTGAGGAAATATTTTTATAGTAAATATGTAATATCTTTTTAAATTTTCACGACACAGTAGAAATAATTATTTCCAGCCAGTGTTCTATGGGTTATTTTTTTATTATGTTAGAAAAAAACAACAAAGAATAATAAAAACATAGTGTATCGTACAATCGTACTGCAATAAAAATATTGTAAACTGACAAATGCTTTATCTTTAATTAAGTGCCTACTAGGAAACAAATCGTACTTTATTGCCAATGCTAAGGACGAGATATCAGCTTTGTTCGGCTTTCATTTGGTTGATAACTTAACACGGCTTCGGCACGAGTATGATTATACGGGGTCATTTTAACAATTTAGATTTCGTGAAAGTAGTCTTTTTGCCAACTCTACTCTCCCAAAAATGAACAATCCATTTTTCCCTTTTAAAGAAATCAATCATGTTTTTTGCACTGACCAAAAATGTATAATACGTATCTATTTCGTAAAAACAATGATTATGACTATCTGTGGGGTAAGCCTATGTCCAACAGTGGACGCGTTTTGGCTGAAATGATAAAGATGATTGTGATTTTAAAATATAATACAAAACAAGGTCTGTATCATGATCATCTTCAGCCTACATTTATCGCCTGATGGGTAAAGACGATCCTGCGTGTAACACTCCCAACTTTCCAAAAGTTTCTTAGGTCATAATTATCAAAGAAAAAGATAAATAATATTATGATACCTGTAACAACAAGATCCACAGTTATCACGAATGTAACAAAAATTGGTATCCAGAAGTACTTTTTCTTAAGTGGATCATAGATGCCTTTCCACAGGAACAGAGCTGGGACCGCTACCCTCAAAATGTAAAGAGACAGAGCGAGGTATGTGGAATGCCACTGGACAAGCTGCAATATTAAAAATACAATCAGAAAGTCGAATTATATTTTTAAAAATACGAAACACACTTGATAAAAAATCTTTGCTAGGTATAGAACTAATGAAGTCGGCTAAAAAAGGTAAGTTTCTCTTTTTGCTCTATTGTTTTTTTAGACCCAGTTAGTTCTATAATGGTTCTAGATTTTGAAAACGTATGCAGCCAGTAAATATTGATGCGCCTGCATTTCAAGTAAAAATTAGTTTATTTTAAATAAAAGAACTGTTAAAGATCCTAGCATAGTTAAAGGAATGGTAAAAACATAGCTCGTACCTCAGAGTATGTGCTCACAACTACTAATACTATGTGCACTGATGAGAAAACGATGAGCAGCGACACGTAAATGTAGATCAAGGTCTCCCGGAGCTTGTCGTCATACTTCCTGTATAGACCTTCCAAGTCCTTTTGGTCAAATTGATCCTGGAAAGTTCATAATAACTAGTCAATATCATCAATACATAGTATAGAAGTCGATGGGACACGATTTTTGGAGTCGCTGGGATCAACCCAAATAAAGCTGCTTCCCGCGTCTGTCCCTATGTATGTTTATATCTTTAAATCTATGCAATAGATTTTGATGCGGTTCTTTTAAAATATAGAGTGATTCAAAGGAAAGGTTTATGTCTAAATATAGAGCACAACATAAATATTAATACGTAAGATGGGACGAAGTTAATATAAAATTAATAATAGTAGTAGTAATAGTAATACCTGATTTAAACACAACGTAAACAATTCATAGAAATATTTAAGTGAAAGATACGTTTTCAATCCTATTTTTAAAGCATATTTTTGTTTTGATGAATTTAACTTTGTTACCATGGATTTACGATGGATTAGGTAAGAAGGCCGCAAAGGGTCGTTCCTCTAGCGTTTTTTTGTATTTACTTTCTGCTCTTTTTGAACGAAAAATAATCTACCAAATGTGGTCTTCATAGAGCCTTAGATTACCTAACATCTTACCTTCAGGCTCTCATCAAACTCAATATTACTACTCTTGTTATGTCCTACATGGACAGTAAATACGTTAAAAAGTCAATACCCTCAAATACTTCCAGTTCCATTGCTTGCTACCAGCCTGCTCCACCTCCTGAGTTCTGAAGTCGTGCAGCGATGAAAGCACGCTGGTGGCGCGAGCATCGTTCATAGAGTAGCGGGCTAGGAGCTCTAGCGCGCCTACTTGGAGGACCACTGAGCCGGTCGTGCGGGATATACCAGATTCCTTTTAGGAAAATTAAGAAGGTTTTTATGCTGGTTTGGATAAAAAAAATATATAAGTAATAATGTAAATAATTGCCAGGTTAAATCGAAGGAAGAGGTCAAAAAGTAGCAACTTACAGTAGGAACTAGAACTTTAAAATGATGTAAAACGCTGTACTGTGACTCACCATAGTTCTTATCGGTTTTTCTTTTTCATAGTTTGATGGAACAAGTTCATAGGTTGTTGTTAAGTATTTATAAAATTTTACAATCACCGTTATACACAATCACCGATATCACACTATTGTTATTTTTTGTTTTTTGTTACACTTTTACTTTTGTTTAGTTTTTTTGGTGTTTGTTTTGAAAGTATTGTTGTTAGTTTTCATACATATTTTTTATTTGTTTTAAATGACTTTTTAGTAGGTACCGTTCTGATAAGCGTTTCTTTCGTGACTGTTAGGGCAAGTATCGCATTCCGATAGTCCTATATCTTATCTGGTATTATTATAAGTTTAATTACTGACTAACAAATCAGTTGAAATTAGATGAATTATCGTTTAGTTTAATACTTTTATGTTAGGTAGATTAAACGGTTTAGCAGGAAAAAGCAATCTTTGCTAATTGATTGGGTTTTTATTTTTCGTTTAATTGCTCTACTAACACTGGAAAGCACGAAATTGAAAGTTTTAGCATTGTAAATACTTCAAAATATTCCGTACAGACAGGTTTTTTTTTTACAAAAGATTCCACAAGGAACTAAGCACTGGCAGCGTTTTGCAAAGTTAGCCGATGACTGAATCATACACTATTGATGCTGAAAGAATTCTTACAAAAGTACAGTTGTACTCAATTTTTTGTTTTAGTTCAATCAATAAGAGGTACAATATTTGTTTGTTAAAGATATTGATTATGTTACTCTTAATTAATGACAATCAAAAATGTTAACACCTTTTGTAAAAAAAAACACATGATTAAGAACGTATATTTTTGCAATTTTGAAAACCAATCTGAAAACCGTTAATTGGCTTATTAATGTTTGCAGGACATATGACATTTCATCAAAAATAGAAATACATAGGTTATACCATATACATACTATTTCGCTACGCTCGAGGGTTATACTTAATTTTCCATTCACCTGTACTGTTCGGGCGGTGGGATCGTAGCGGGTCACAGGTAAATTATAGTGTCGCCACTAATTGGCGATGGTAGGTAACTCTCATTTACCTTCGTTACAGCGCGTGCTCTGTTCACATGTGTACAGTCAGAACTAGCTTGTAATCAGATTTTTTAAGGGTCTTGTAAGGCGGCGCTGTGTTGCATTGTTATGAACTCTATTGGAGCTTTTTAAAGATGATGCGTCGTAGCATCACTTAGTGGATTCGTTTACGATATGCTACTATGGTTCATATGTTCAACAAAATTGTTTTTTTTTTTGTAAAAATTGCCGTCACGTACTAAACGATTTCATGATCTGAATCTGAAGCTGTCATAATATAGAGAGCCTAATTTTTGCATAGCGTTGAACGGTACCTTCGCAATTTAATCATAGCTTAAAAATAATATCCATACAAAAGAAACTCTATGATGTAAGAAATAATTTCTTTTTTCAAAAAAAAAAAAAGAACCCGCCTTCAATAAACTGACATACACATAAACTGAGACAACCTCTTTTCCGAAGTCGGTTAAAATCGGTACTACAACCTTCTCCTGAATGTAACGAATACTTTTTTGGAAACCGCGTCAAAATCTGTGCAGCCAAACTCGACAAAATCGCGGACAAACATACATACATACATACTGGTCTAACTGATAACCTCCTTTTTTGAAGTCGGTTAAAAATATTTGAAATACTTTTATTATTTATTTATTTGCTATTAACATTATCATTACAGGAATAACAGGACTATTATTAAAACTTATAATTTAATCAAACTTACGTTATTAAAACACTTATCCTAAGATTCGTAACTTATAATTTCAAGTGCAACCCTTGTGAATTTACTCAGTGTACAAGTAAATATATTAATTATTCTGTCTGATATGAGGTTGAGCACAGTGCCCGCGCGCAGTATAAAAAAGAGTACTAGCCTGGGTAAGTGGTGCTTTCTTGACCGCAGGGTTTTTGTGAGTGCGAACCGACATAACCCTGCGACCCCGGGGGGAGTAATTGAGTTTGCCCGCTTAAAAAAAAAAGGTTGGTTGGTCAGCTGGCCCGCTCGGCGCTGCGAGCAGCGCGGTCTCTCTACTTTACTTATCACTATAAAGACTCCATAGAACACGTAATATTCTATTGGTTACCTCACTCGAAGCGTGTAAACGCACCAGTCTTACTAATCAGTCAGCACCGTATTGCCTTGCCCATTCTGATTGATAAATTTCCCGACTTGCTCTTGCAGTTGCTTAATATGGCGAATCATTCTTAAAAATAGCTGCCCTTATTTAATTTTAACCTCATAAAAATCAATAGGTAATAGGACAATGCAAAGTATTGTATACTAAAAAGCAACATAGGGATGCACTTAAAAGGTATTTCTGCAATAGGAAATAAACAATAAACTTTGAAATAATTATTCCAAGTATGTAAATAGCGCAAGGTGCAAGCACCTATTAAACAGTTTCTTCTTTTAAAGTTTTTTAAGCTTTTTTAACAAACATCTAAATGAGGCATAACAGAAGGATCGCCCAATAGACGTGTTAATTTATTTCAAACAGAAATTCTGCCTTTTGGATGCATTGCGCGGCACGACATCTTCGTAATATCGATGGCTCCCGTGGGAATTTTATAATGGTTTGTTTACTAACTATTGCCCAATAACACACAGAAGAAGTATTTTGTCTCGGATTTTTAAGTGACATCACAGGATACTATTTAGAATTGTAGATTTTTTGAATTGGTCTGTCTCTTATTTTGTAACAAAGGAACGCATATTATATAGATGTTCCTTGTTTTTAAAATCTTACATTGAAATTAAAATCGTACATAGTACCATTTCGTCCATTATAGTGCCTACCTACTAACTAGAAATCGTATCATATTCATATTGTTTCTTTAAATAAAGAGTTCAGGAAGTTAGGCCCCCTACTAACAAATATAATAGTATACTAGAGGCTGCCCCGCGGTATCACCCGCGCAGATTTTTCTTAAACACAACAATCTCATTTTCTCCCGTTCCCATGGAAATTTTGGGAAATCCTTTCTTAGTGCTCACCTACACTCCCTAAGGTACCAACATGTAAAATTTCAGCCCGCTACGCCCAGTAGTTTGGGCTCTGAGTTGTCTGTCAGTCAGTCAGTCAGTCAGTCAGTAACGGAAGAGTTTTATATATATTGATTACAGGCATACAGTAACTTTTTATATATAATTGCTTACTACACGTAAACGAATGTAGAGCATGGTAGAAGTTTACACTTTAAAAAAAATCTTAATGGTACCTATCACGCCCTCTACAATAAATACGGAAAATTGTTATCGCCATCGCCATGCTCTTTTTGCACGTAGTAAGCACGTTTGTTAGTTAACATTCCTGAGTTGTTCACCAGGTGGCGTAAAGAAAACTTTACATACTAAAAATAAAATAATAAATAACATTGTTTTTAAATTGACCAACCTATACTATAAAAAAGAGGAGCGTTAACTAGGTACTTAAATTCGATTACGCTGTTTAAATATTATTTGAATAACGATTTTTTTATTGACAAATTATAATATTTTCAGTTTATTTTGGATTCGTTCCAATTTTCTGTTCATATTCAATTTTTAAATAGGTATAACGGATTTATCAGTGACCTACAAATAGAAAGTTTATCGTTTGCAAAACATACCTAACTACAATCATAAAAGAGCTGTGTATATCATCAGAACTTTTTTTCGTTACATTAAATTATCGTGATAAAGGACAAGCGAAATGCTGTATTCTATATAATAAGAGAAATTTAGTAAGTAAATTCTAAAACCAACTGTTTGTATCATGGGTCGGGAACCTTTTGAAATAAAGTGGCACATGTTTTATTTTTAATTAAAATTTTTAAAATATTATTATTTGGAATAACTATTAAAATTAAGAAACCATTTTGTTTTCAATGTAATAAATATTCAAATGAGAACTTTAAAATAAATCTATTTTCTTTACAAAAATGTGTGCCGTTTAATGATGGATTTTAATTGGCAAATGTTTAATTGTAGTGGCCTCAAATGCCGTTCTGTGAGACTAAAAGTACTACAAAAATTGTGATTATTTCCATAGAACATCTTTAATTACACCATTTCACGACAAGGTTACCGAGCGCTGGTATATACCTAGGCAAGAGTAAGACCAAAGGAAATAATCAGGAAATACGTTTCTTTTCTATCGCTACCATAATTTTCTTTGGAACTTTTCTTACTGAACTATTCCTTTGGGTAATTTTAGCTTAATTTAACTTTGTGTTTCGTGTTTACTGTGCTTTGCTCCATTTCACTTTGTTTTGGTATAAAAAATATTAAATTAAACATTAAATATAAAGTTAGAGAGTTACAAAGTAGTCTTTTGATTTCAGATTTTCGTAGGTAGGTATATAATCTATGTAGCAAGTTTTTGTTGCAAATGAAAAACAAAATACGAAAAAATTAAGCATTGAATACTTGAATAAAGCTTTGAGATTTATTATTGGACTAAAATCCTATTAAAATAGTAAAAAAGTTAAAAATTTGAAAAATTGCGGAACCTACTGAACACACTGAAACAAAGCTTTTTTATTTAATACGAACCAAGAAAACTAATTATTGTTATAAAAATAAATTGGAGGATTGAAAGGACTCCACCCTTTTACGAAAGGAATCGAAAGAGGAGTCTGCTCAGCAGTGGAAATGTAGAATTGAATTAATTAATCGCTTAATTGTGTCTCAAATATATAAAACAACAAAGAGCATTATTTTGTGTAAATAAACGCACACAAATTATAAATATTTAGTTGTCTCCACGAAAAACTAATAATAATTGCGTAAACGGAAAAGAATTTACCATAACAAAAGTCGTCAAACAAAAGAAAAACAATACCATTGCGCTACTTAAAAGCGTCACTAAAACTTATGGAAAAGTGCATTCGCACACCCTTAGCGCTGCGCTTCAGGCTTCAGGGTGCGCGGAAAAGCCGAGGGGTATATTTAGAAATATTTGGCGCGCGGAGACAGTCGCGGACCGCTTGCTGAGCCGGGCCCACGCGCGCGCCGCTGTTCCCTCTACACTACGCAACGCACACGCAAATGAAAATTAATTAACACTCCATTATTTCGTGTTGTGAACTCTGTACCGTGAACCCGCAAATGTAATTAATCTCAAAGTTATTATTATTATTTGTTGCGCCTGTGACTGTTTTAATTACAATTTCTGTATGAACTGTTTGTTGTTGCTAGAGCACGTGAATGAGCCGGTTTATTGGACTGTTTCCGTGATTTGCCGATAAGGATTTTAAAGGTTTGTTATATTTTTTTAAATGTGTAACAGGACAGTTGAATTGAAATCAAAGCGTCATTATTCAATTTTATCAATAAACAATTTTAGATTTCTGATATTGTATGTATTGTTTGACTTGTTGTATGACTCTCCATTTGTCCTGGCTCTATAATTTAGTACGTAATATTACCTAACTAAGATTCTTTTTAGATGGAAATAGTAAGTAACTTAAATTATCGGTATACAAGTAGGTATGTATTTAAAAGTTTACACCTTAATTAGTTTTCTTACAATTAGGCCTATTTAATATAAAAAATCAGCATATCGTAGAAATACATAATATTTTATTATCTTCTTTTAATTAAATACCAACACCTATATGAAATAGTAATTAACAGTAATGGCCAGCACACAATGGCAAAATTCGAATTTTAAACAAAGCAAACGGTAATCTCTGCAAAGCTCGCGCGATTGCAGCGCAGCACCACTTAAAATTTAAAAACAAAATTTTACTCCACGCCGAGCTCTGCGGCTGCATTGCATATCCTATTTATATCATTTTGAACTCTAGGATTTTATATTGTATCCAAATAGCTTTAATTTTTAAATGCCATATTACTCATAACATTTAATTCAATGTTTAGTATAAAATACTTTTTATAAAAAGTGCTCAAAATATTTTTAATGTAAAAGAAAATTTAAATTATTTTAAAACAAAACAAGTAAATCATAATATAAGAAAAGTAAATGAAAGCTTATCTGATAATTCAAGTTGATATTTAAATTTAATTTCGCTCCGCCCTTCGACCCCGACAAAATCTCGTCAAAATGTAAAGCAGCGCGAGCAGCTGTTTTCTTTAAATTATGTTCTCAAGAATTCCGGAGAAAATTGATTTCTACTATTACTTGCAAAATTGGAGTTCTGTTTATGTTCGAATTAAGTATTAAGCTTTTGAAACAAGACAAACTTTAGAGTAAGCTTCTGTAAGTTTCCCGAGCGGGGTGTTAAGTTTTGATTGGCTTTTGATGAAGTTGCTACGATGGAGCAAGGTATTGTAAATAATTATTATGAGACGGTAACTAGAAAATTTATGTCCTTAAAAGTATGTTCAAGTTTTTAAACTAACACGTTCTTATCAATGGTATATAGGGAGGAATGTAACTGGACATACTAAACAGATTTCATGTCCAATTTACTCAAACGTGTAAAATATGTAAAATTTAAAAAGTAAAAAAATCACTTACAAATTTATCTCAACAGAGAGATAATTAGTAGGTAAATAAAGATAAGTGTAAATTTACCTTACACTATTGTTAGAAACAAAAAGAAGCAATGAATTCAAAACTTTGTAATATAAGGGATAATAAGAATAATTTCTAATAGAATAAGATGCTGCTAGAGATACCTAGTCGAAATCATCCCAATAGCCCGGAAAAGTATGTTTATTTACCGTTGCGTCCTGTGATCGGGCCATACATCATCTTGTGACAAGAGCCTCTCGTAATGGGCAATAAATATTCGAAATGCCCGACTTAACTCGTTGTCGGGCGATAAAAGACCACTCTAGTTAGACTCTTATCATTTGTCAGCGAGCCATTTACTGTCTTCTAATTTGAGTATTGAGTTTAGTACTTTCTTTAAAGGTACTTATTATGTACTAGTGGAAACTAAGTATTGCGATCAGCGCCTCAACCAAAAGATCTGTACCCCACTGGATTATTAAGCCACTCCGGAGAGCGCTTTAACAGTGCGGCCGGCCCTGCCCGTATCTCTTCGTATTCAAAATGTGGTTTGACTGTCTTGTGTTTGAATAGGCTCCGAATATAAAGAAGAGCTTTTAATATTTTGATAGTTAAATAATTTGGAATCATACATGTTGCTTAAATAACTAAGGCTAAGATCGAATCAATAGAATAATACATCTGAAAACAATTGTTAACTCAGAAGAAGTGTAATTCCTGATGAATAATGAAACTAAGATAACATAAATCGAATTGACAAACAACCTGACATGTGATACGTGAAAACACGCCTTTATAACTTATTCTCGGAAAATAAAATATTACGCATGAAGAGATTGGTCTACACAATGGCTTATGATTTACTCGTATTTGTATTCGGGGCCCACGCGACGCGTGAACGTAGCCAAATGGGTAATATTTATTGGCGTATCTTTTTACCGGTAAACATTAGTTTCCCGGTCGGTGGAGCTCCAAGGAATTTCCACTTTGGCACGGGACGCGGAGGAGGGAAAAAATCCTAGTGACGACAAACATCTAGCCGAGCGTTCAGCGCTCGCCCAGACATTCTCTCAAGGTTCTAATCTCTAGTTTCTTGCCTTAAGAACTCGTTCAATACCTCTGCGGATGGAGTCTTGTCTTGTAATTGAATGGATCTTAACGTTTTTCCATTAATAGAGGTAATAGAGGTCCGGTTGCCATTTTCTTTTAAACCTTTCCGTAAAGGTTTTCTTTCGACTCGACCCTCTTCGTTGATAAATTAAATTTTTTCTTGTAATTTGTATTCATGTTTCGTTCGTAAAGGTTCATACACGTATACAACCTTATCATTATCAAAGTTATGTGTAGGTAATTTGATTTTGATGAGTACGGTCCACGCGGTCCAACATCAGGGCGTACACATATGTATGTATGCTCAAAAACATTTATGTAAAACTTAAATCATCTGAGGAAAGGCTGTCGATCCAACAGTGTTCATTACTTCCAATTAGTCGGTCCCAAAGCGGTTTACTTTGATGATCCAGGGCACGGCCGCCGGATCGATCTGATGTCGGACCACACAGGACATTACCACAAATAAGATCAAAGAATTAATAACAGCGGAAATAATCGAATAGAAATTCGTTATGAGTCCGCTAATTGGTGCTCTCATTACGGTTAAATGTGGACCAGTTTCACTAACTCTTTCCTAGGAAACTGTGAAAGTCTAATCTTTATACATTATCCTAGTCCTACAAGAAAGGTTTTTCTAAACATATACAATGGTTATTTTATATTTTAAATGTACTAATAAAGCGTGAAAATTATAAAAGAGCCTTTTAGACGCTACGTGCCGTTTTATGGTTTGCGATCGTGTAGACATATTATGAACTTATATCTTACTAGAGGCTGCCCCGCGGTTTATCCCGCGCAGATTTCTCATAAACACAAAAATCCCGTTTTTTCCCGTTCCCGTGGGAATTTCGGGAAATCCCTTCTTAGTGCTCACCTACACTCCCTAAGGAACCTACATGCAAAATTTCAGCCCGCTACGCCCAGTAGTTTCGGCTCTGCGTTGTCTGTCAGTCAGTCAGTCAGTCAGTAACGGAAGAGTTTTATATATATTGATTTACTAGCTTTAATTATTTAAGGTCTATCGTTAATAATTTAGAGATAAGTAAGATACACCGTAATGTGAGGAATTTCTCAATGTTTCTTGAGACGAGTGGGTATAATTAATCGAAAAGAGTAGGGAATGTAGGCCACGAGACTGATAGTTAGACAGACGTGACTTATGTTAAAGGTTTCTCTTGGAATTAAAACAAACAAGATGGAAAATGTAGACTAAACGGACTTTTGTGCTTCTGATTTTTTTCTGAGACTTGCCATGGTCAATCAACCGCGTACTTACCTACTTTTAACTGTTTTAGTCATTGTCTCTTTTCTATGTATGGTTTTATTAAGTCAAACAAAATTTAAATTATTCAATGCGAATTTTTCAGTATACCTAAGAACACTTTTTAAATTGCCTGTTCTACGACTTAATATTTTGGAAGATTTGCTGTTTTGAAAGTCAAAAAGTTTTAAACAATCTAAAAAACACAACAAATTTTTTTGTTTGTAGCTGAAGAATGTAGAAAAAAAAAAACAGTTTTGCATAGTTTAAATTCGGTGATACGTTAAGCTAATCCGCCGTTTAACCGCAGGCAAGGAACAAGAAGTGGCTTATAATTAATAGCGCTATAAATTTTGATTCTACCTATTATGTTAGAAGCGTAATCGACAAACTACTGATGTTTTGTACAAGTAGCTTTTTTACCACATAAAATAGAACCTATAATTACTCATGCTTTTCCTAAATTGTGTTGTAAGATTACTTTTTATATGTAAACGTTGTTTTAGTCTACTAAATTACTCTTAGTTGAAAATAAAACTTTGAATTAAGAAAATAAATAGGTAGGCCATAAATTGATTTGTTTCTTATACGAAAATATGAAATCGTTTGTGGTTTCTCATATTCACCGAGTGGAGCAGTGTAAACTTTACAAGAGAGATCCTAGGAATGCTTAACTGATTCCAATGAGACATTTTAAACGCATCCAACTTTACGGCCTATCTTCTTCTTAGGTTACGGCGCGTAGCTGTACGAGCTGTTCAACACTTAAAGCAAACTACGTAGAAGGTGGCTGGGAGTTATGTGAAGTTCATGATTTCATTATGATAGCGGTCGTGTGTGCAGTAGGTGTGAGCGGATCCCGTCATATTTAAATTAATGCGGCGTCTCCGTTGCAAACTTGAACTAATTTAGAATGCATTAATCTCCCTCCCTGTCATAACATAATAATTATATAATAATACATCAACCAAGATAGAATATTGTTTCAGTAATCGACATATACTGTGCCATCTCCTGAGGTTATATTATGATGTATTATTAATTTGAACTTCTCAAAATTCACCCCAGTTTTTGTGTGTAAATAATAATTGCATGATGTATTGGTGAAACGTGCGTATTTGGGGAGAATACGCGGGAGACGAGCCGAGCCAAAGTAGGTCTACAATATCGGAGGAGTCACAGGACACGTCTTTACTGATGTAACAGCACATGCTATGAATAAGTTATAGGAAAAGGCATCGCGAGTGTAGTGTGACCTTCTTTTATGTTATAAATTAACATTTGAACAACAGGTCTCATAAAATATTTTGCTGAAAAATGGGCGTTTGCTGTTGTAGGTACAGTGGCGGACACGGTCGGCGTAACACTTCCGGTTTTTCTGTATTGCAAAATAGCACTTGTTCTTTGGTAATACAGTCTAGGGCTGACGAAACCATAAACAAATCTGTTACGGCCTCCTAGTCCGCCACTGTACACAAACTTTCATACAGAACTTCTCTATTGAATGTGATGCTTTTTTCTAGTATAAAACTCAACCCCAATCATTCTTGAGTTGCAGCTTGCCTACCCTCAAATGCAATCATGATGTTAATCATCAAATTGGTTGCATGCAACCGCGGCCTAACAACTTTATTCTCTCCCTAGTTATATTATTCCTAAATTAAAAAAAACTTGAATAGAAAAAAAAAGTAAAGCTGCATTGACTACCTCACACCACCTGCCCCTGAGGTCCGATCTATACGCATTGATGTCTGTATCGGGCGGGATGATTATTTTTGTATGAGTTGGTTCAAAACAGGAAGTTTGTTCATTTCACTTTGCAGGTAACCGAGCTCATTGTTGTTGGAAGATTCATTATTTGTAAGTCCAATATAAAATGTCCGATCTAATCTCTCTTAAAAATCGTTAGTTATTTCAATGTCTTAAATACAAATCTGGTTCAAAAGATTTATACTAAAGAAAATTTGTCACAATAAGTATTTATCATTTATCCAATATCAATTGAATTATCGACTAACATCCCGTTAGTGGACGGGCAATACATCAGGGACGAAGGTCCGGTCCACGATCAATATTCAATATCCGGCCGAATTCGCCACTTCCGATGTCCGGATATACCAACTATTTCCACGCCGGATTAACCGTTTCTGTTTGTTTAAACGAACCCGAGCCACCTAGACAACTATTAGGTTGTAAAGGCTGGAATATACAGGTGAAGCTCTTTAAAATAATTTGTATGTACGCTGAGCTGATAAAGGTTTTGTGATCATTTGTAAATAATAGTTATCTATAATTGATGCAGCAAATTATCAAATTCTATTGACTAGTGTCTGCAGCTTTCGCCAAACTTCAGGAAACGTATTTACGCACTACTATATACATACTACCCTTGTTTGTGGCCGTTAGCAGCGTCGCCGCAGCAGAATGCCTTCAATCATAAGTCTGCCACTTACCGCTGCCGTATGAGAAGGAGGTCTTAGAATATAAACCTAGATTTTAAATTTCTCATCTTTAATTGAACGGTTTATGTAGTTTTTCTGTCAGTGACCAATACTTATTATGCAAACCATGTACTGTAATCCATTGTGATGAGGTGAACAAAGTTAATAATTTTGAAAGTTGGTAAGAATGGATGGATGCCAATTTGTTTTTCAACTGAACTAAATTTGAAACATTCACCTAACAAGTTTTTCGCTAACGAATTCAGTTTTTTAATATAGAATAGGTAGATAACTGTACTTATTTTTTATTATATTTTTGCAACGAACCTAGTTCATTAGCAGTTCTAAATAATGAGAGCAATCTACGTAGTTTGTTTTTAGTTCTTTTGTCATGTATTACACGCTCAGTTGGTTGGCTAGACAAGTCGAATTTCACGGTAAACTTGATAAACTTAATTATTCTAAAATTCTCCTTGAGGACGATCTGTGTTGCGATGCGAATATTAAACAGCCACCCTTTTATTATTTAAACTGATTTATTAATATAATTTGTCTCAATAGTTTACTTGGTTGTGACTTCGTATACCTATTTTAATACTTTTAAAAACATGTTGTTTAAAAATACGTTTTGTTTTTTACAGGTAATTTGAAACACGATTCATCACCTCATAAACTATCACATCGTAAGAATTACACCCTTATAATTTTATCCTTAACCTTAATTTTACATTCATATGTACTTACTTACTTATGTATATGAATATGATTCCAAGGTTTTTATGCAATCAATGCACCTGCCATGAGATATAAATATACCAAAAAAAGAAGTATCTTACATCGACCAATGCAGTCTTCATAATTCCCTAGCACCTGCTGACCAGGTTTGATCTTGAAGAACTCGTTCTGTGATATTTTTTCCAACAAAGAGTCATAATCTGAAGCCAAGGTTTTTAATACACCTGCTTATGGAAAAAGCTGCTGCGAAATGCCCAAATGATAGGTCTGAGTGTCCTTGAGTCTCAGTTTTAATTGGTAGTGATATTTTGGGATACTTGTAATATATCAACTTTGATAACATTTACAAGTCTTGTATAGTTTTTACCAAACAAAGCTACCAAAAATATGAATACGTATACCTATTGTATATGATAATAATTACTGCATTTTAAAAAAAGTTTGCAAAATTTGGCACAAAAAGGTAAATGCTCTCTTGTAATTGTAGCTGTTATTATGTTTTACAACTTTTCAGACTCAATTATCTTAAGTTAGATTAATTTTGCCGAAATCAAGTGATAAATGTTTAACACTTAAAGTACGCTCTGTGGGTTCGTAAACTTTAATTTGTTTCAAATTTGATAAATACTGCTTGATATTGAACCTATGTAATGTTCATGTTGTCTTGGTTAAATTCGTTAACTTTGCATTACTTACGTAACTGACCAACATAATAATATTATTATTATTTATTTGGTAAGATGAATTTTCTTTTGTTACAAACCTCTTAACATTACCCTTTCGCTTAGTGAAAGAAAATTTCACGTCATGAGGCAGTCATAAAAGGTTACGAGGCATCGTTACTGCCGCGCCGCTTACTAGTTCGCACTTCAACCGGGCCTTAATAGATAAACTGGAGTAATGCGCGAGCAGTCGCCTTAACAACACTCGTAAATAGCTATCGTTGATAGAGTTGCCCGCAGGCCGCTTGTTATTATATTTATTAATAACATTTGCGCACAAGAGAAGAACGATGCCAACGACGGGATTGTTACTCTACAAGAATTCGAAAGTATTTACTTCATCAAGTCAAGAGTACGCCATAGTATAACTCAGAGTGGATGCTATACCAAAAAAGCTATTACTGCCTCAAGCAAAGCATACCTACCGAAAGAGATAATAGAACTTCTAAAGGAACTATGCTCAGCAATTTGAATTCCGAGCGCAGTCCGAGAACGGGAACGGGTATTAATTAAAGTCCATGTCTCGCGTTTCCTGTACCGCGATTTCATTATCTCACTTCACGATCTAGAATATAGAGCGTCTTGAACAAACAATCGTTATCCAGCTCGAGTTTCTTCACATATCACCTGTTAATTTATGTAGCATTTACAGCAAAATTATGGGGACGGCGGCGCTATCTGCGTGGAGATACAAGCGGGTCGACGTCCTTCGCGGAGCGAGCGCCTGATCGCATCTCAGACCGGCAGGCAGGTGTATTCCGCGCGATGCACCTGCCCGCACCGAACAACTTACCATAAAATGCGATTTGATCCTACTCTACGAGAAACAAAGCTCCCTCTCTCACCACCACTTCGGGAGAGAAAGGGATGCACTCGCAATCACGATGGACATTAACTCAATATACTGCGGACGAAACGCGGTCGAACCCTGTGTGAGTTTTTAACAGAGCAAAAACTACGAATTCCGGAGTTGAGGCAGCGATCGGACCGCAATCACCCGCCCGGGACTTATTTTAAAACAATATCTTCGCTTTATGTTTCACTGAGGCAGGTGTAATTTATAGAGATACTCTTATCCTTTCGCTCTTAGAGTTTTGATTTTTATTTTAGTTTATCCCTGCTCGGATTGATCGAGTTCCAGTTTTGTTTATCTTTTGTCTAGAGACTCGCTTGTCTCGGGCGCTTTTCGCAGTGTTTGCTCTAGCTAGAGTTTAGATTAAATTTTGCACCTTACGGTACCGCTGCCACGCTGTCCTAGGCGACTGATGAGCAGTACATGATCCACAAAGACTTTCATATATATCGTTTAAAAGCACAGTGTAGTAATTACTTTTATGGATAAGCGTTATTGCTCGTAGTAATTATAAAATAAACAAGTACCTAGGTTATGAATGTTGAAAAATCAAATTACAATAACAATATCGAATGCGAAATGAAAACATGGCATGGCTGCAGGCGGAATCTTTTGTCGGGAGGCATACTGTCGGTGACGTTGAAATGAAATGAAACGGATATCGCGATATCTCAGCGCTCTGACTCAGTTAATCATTTAGCTTTGAGCTTCGATTATTCTCGAAAATATTTTACAGTTTATAGTTTTACTCTTATAAATACAGAAGTACAGAACACTCACTCATATATATACCAACCAATCAACCATGATTCGTCAGATAATATAACAAATTTCGAAAAATAAGTACAATTTTGGTAAAGGTGTATAATTCTTATCAAGAAAACCGTAACTATACATAAATCGACCATCTTCATGAAATAAATGTAATTGGATTTGAAATCGGAACACGACTGAGCAAACTTGCCGGAATGGAGCGCGCTACGCTTAATTTATTTGACTTCAGTCTTCAGTAAAGGTCACTGTCTCTACATAAAGATTCGTTGCGTTGATTGTCCTTTCATATTAATTAAGTTAAAGTAATTGAATTATAAAAAGGAGGGTAGTTACTTGAAATATTAATGTATATTGCGAACTTAAAAACACAGACTCAAGTAATACCAATAAATATTTTAAGTAAATCAATCCGAACGCTTTCACTGTAAAAATTGAAGTCGTTCAGATTGATAGCAATGAACGGATCCAGCCGTTCCATCTGCGCAGCACAAAATGAAACCCGCTCGGGAGCATGCGGCAATATCCTGACGAAGAATTGGAAGCCCGGATGTGATAACAGAACTCCAATAAAACAAAATATAAAACCCCTCCGAGAGTTCGGAAACAGTAACGCAAGGCAAACATTAAAATCAGCGCGGACCGATAAGGAGCACTGTTTGCGCTCGAAACATTTTCCCATAGTGTGAGCGTCCGAGGATATTTATGGCATAATTATATGTAGTAATTACAGAAAGATAAACGCTAGCTGCGCCGGTGGTTGTTACAGAATTAACCGTGGCGGATCACGCTAACAATAGGGCAGAGTCCCGAGGCGCGGCGGAGGCGGCGCGGCGGCGGTGGCGCGGGCCAGCTCCGTGCAATGCGTTTGTTTTGTTCCTGCCACGTTCTTGCCGGTCTAGACGTAATATTTCTAACAGTTACAATAATACTGCGTATAATTCCAAACTCTGTGATCATTGCAGTGATCGCATAGCTCCTTTGAGTTTCTGTTCCAACAAAAGGATAATTTTTATACGGTCGCATTCCTCTGCATTTGATTGTATTCCCAAAGAAGCAGTTTACTGTCTCTTCATGTATAGTTTTATTGGAATTTTCGCTATCAAACAAAAGTAAGGTAAAAGGTTCACAGAACAGCTGCGCCCAAAAGCGAACCCTTTGTAGGAAATTCCAAACTCAAACGCAACTTTTCCGTTTTGTCAATCGAAGAGTTCGGGGAATCGGCTTAATCGCCGAAACAGGAACTCGCGAGAACAAATTAAATAAAAGCTTTTCGAGTTTATGAAAACAAAACAGAGTGCACTCATTTCCAATTCCAGTGCGAGTTGCGGGGCCGCCCGCTTCTTAGCATTCAAGGGGCAGCCGCGCGGTAGGTTTATTTAATGTGAATTATTCTGGAGTGAATGACGGAATTTCTAAGCGGCACTCCGGAAAAACAATAAGCAATTGAAAAAGTTTTTTTAAAGCAACTTCTGTTTGGCAAGAATATTAAACTGCCGCTTGCCGGGCGGATGTCACCCACGTTTCGACGGAAGGCGAAAACGCTAACTCTTAAGTCGCTTCTGATTAAAAAGAATCGATTTTAACAGGATGTGAGAAACTTCTGCGATTGGGATCCTGATTTCGAGGACGTCGTCACTTTGTATAGTATTACAATGCAGACGGAAATTGTTTCTTCGTGATAGGAAGCACTGGAAGGCAGAACGCATATTAAGTAGTTAATTTTTTTTATAATGCACTTATTGACTATCAGACTATGTTATAGGTTTTTAAACGATGTAATAAAAAGCTATAAAGTGCATTATAAATATAATTGTTTTGATTGCTTTGTGTCTCTTTGTTAATTTATACGATAAAATTTCATCCAAAAATGAACACACGTTGCTCCCATTACATCCGCACTTAATCTTTCTTGCTACCTTTTTTATTGTTGCTAATAACAAGTTACAGCTAGCGTTATAAATAAAACGCGAAACAAAACATCATGCAGACACGTTCCACGGAGCGGGCGTCTCGGCGAGTAGAGTCTCGATAAATTTCTCGTGCCCACGTACCGAGCGTTTGCTGGGAGCATAATTATCTCGAATTAAGCGAGTCATTACAGGGGCGGCTAACGAAGTCGCTCGTCCTGTACCGCTTCCAAACCAGAAGGTTCAGTTTCGCCCCCGAATGTCCCATCAGTGTGCCAGTTCGACGCATCAATAATTAAAGTACCATGCATGTCGTCATCCTGAAGGTGCGTCCTGCCAGCCTTCTCCGCGGCCCGTGACTAAACTCGGTGCTATAAAACGAACAATTAGAGCTAGCGAGCGAGGATGTCGTGACACCTTGCATCGGCGGTAATCCGCTCCGGTCCACTCGTTCTAAATATAGTTTGACATCTGCCGAGATATTTATCTGCTTAGCCATTACTTTGGCGGCTTTGCATTCGCATTCGCACCACTTTCTGTGGTCAGATATTCAGTCCGCGAGCGACTGCGGTCTGATTCTGTTATAATATCTGAGTGGGGGCAGCGCAGAGGCGTGCGTTTGTTTGTATCCATTGGTTTTGAAAGGCCCCCTTCTGATGAGTGTTTGTTTGTACAAAGAGGAACGCCTCCTCGTTCTGTGTATTCAGTAGGTTCGGCATAGAAATGTCTCTTATTGTACATGTTATAATGGAGGGAGTTATTTATTTTTTTCGCAAAATTGACAAAAACATCCCGACACATTTATCTTTCTTAGCATTAGCACGCTGAAATCGCGTCGGGCTCCTGTCACCATAAATCATTATCATTAAACAGGCCTGGCGCGTCGCAGCCGATGTCGGCTTTCATCGGACGTTTTTCAATCTGGCTGCCTTTATTTTATTACAATAAAGTAATTCACTCGCCTTCTATTCATTCACTTTTTGGTAAACATTCCCTGAAATTGGCAATAAATTTCCTTATAAAATATCACCTTAGCGAGCGAAGGGAACACGACCTTTAATAACAATAGACAGCCAGCGAGAGAGACGTCATTTTATGAAGATGTTCACTTGGATGTTTTGTTAGGAGTAACAATAGTTTTATTTAGCTCTGAGCCCACACTGCCCACACGCCTCGGTTAATGGTCAGGCAGATTGTATGAAGATGTATAAAAATGAATGGGGCTCTGGTATAAAAGGCTAATAATAAGTTCTCATGCGTCTGCAATGGAGCTATTGTTCAGATTTTGAAGTTTATCGGAGGAGCATCGAGGATAATGGGGTAGGTGTCAATCGCTGTGGGACCGGCGGGCAGGTGTGCGGCCGGGCCGTTGCGACCGTAAATAAGAATGTATCCTAATTTCAGTCCGCAGCTGCCCTCGCGCAGCCAATCGCTAGCCGCTTGGCCGCGCTCTTTGTAGCGCCGAATTCCTCAAAAATATTGTACAAAGTCATTTGTTTTAATTCATGTGGAGCCGTTCCAGCTCGCGTGGTAAGTAATTAGAGGAGTTATCTAGTGGAAACAACCATAAAGCGCAACTTACTTCCCTCTAGTTTTCACGGTTACTAGGCGATGAAACAATGAGTTCTGATCAATTGACAAACCTCTGCCACCCATAAAACCAGTATAGTCCGGAGCTTACTCTAAACTACAAAAGTTTGAGTAGAGACACAACTCTTGTGACAGATAAAGGGTACCTAGTTAAAAAAGCACGCTTTTTCAGCAAACTGAAACAGAAAAAACTCTGTTCTGTTTTAGAGCCTAAACGCCTTAAATATTAATATGAAACGTAGTATGTGTGTACATTTTTGAGTACTTTAATATGCGAGTTCCGTCAAAGTTTTTGTTCGTTGATATTTTCTAAACTTTGTAAATAAACATCGAAACAACGATTTTTCCTACTTAAGTTATCATGTATGGTATGTGACAAATATAATTCTGTAAATCAGCTTCTGCGACAAATCGAGTTTTGTTTGAGATGAATTACAATCAGCACTCTACATCGCTGTGTCCCCAACTCCGTGTTAGGAACTTCCAAACAATAAATTGAACAGATAACGAGAGAAAATCAACAGTAATTAATCAAAACTGGACCAATTTAATAATTTATTCTCAATGATATTGTAAGTAGAAGCAGATATCAATTTGTTTGGTATATGGTAAAAAGTTACTGTTTTATATCTTAGTAATATTTAATATCTTAGTAATATTGAATAATGATTTATATTGTGTGAGGCACTGGAGAGGCACAGCGTGCACAAGCGGGCGCGGCAAACTAATCTTCTTTGAATAAAACATAAGACTCTCGATAACGTGCCATTAGGGTTAAGGCACGTTTAATACGGATTTCTATTACCAAACAATGTAGGGTGGGTTCTCTAAATAGGAAAGATTTTGGCGTAATCTCGGAGCGTGCGTTGAACATTTCTACTCTTAATTAAATTCTCATAAAAATCCGCCTTCAACGATCCACTGTTTACTTTCATAAAAGGGGAATTCATTATGCGATGTTTGAATATCGTAATTAAAGCAGCTCAGAGCCGTTATTGTGCGTCTTCGTTTCGACAGGAAACGCTATCAGCCGTGAATGTAAGATTAATGCCGATCTAAAATAACCAATTTCCATGAAATAATGCTAGTTCAAAATGATTAAGTGATATTGACATTGGTGCGATTTGCCTGCTTATTAGTATGATTAAGAGATCTAGTAGCTTATCATATTTAATGTGAATTTTAACATGAATTTATGTGTTAAATGTCTCGCGTATTTAGATATTATGGCTAGCGACCTGCTGCCGCAATACCTTCACTTCTCTTCCAACTTCATCTTAATCTGTGCATTAACATAATGAAATGCCGCGTTACAGAAGAGGCGAGCAACATTCCGACTACTCGTATTTAAGCTTCCATTATCCGACTTTTACGACTATTTATCAGCATAATTATACATTACGACGCAAGTAGACGTTATAAATAAGAATATTAGTGTAGCTTACAATCGCAACGTATCAATTAGGCCCACGTAACGTCATAAAACTTCCTAAAAACCGAGCCTATTCGATCAATTTGCCTTATCTCGAACGCGGGCTTATCGACGAGTTTTAAATATTTACAGCACAATAAAATCCATCCACCGAAAATAATATAAGCTAATAACAACGATAATGAACGTCTGAGATGCCAACGCGACGTGACAACAGATAAGTAATTTTATGTTTACGACACTGTTTTATTGCGTTTCCAAAACCACCATCTGCACCATCGTCTTCGATGACGATTTCCCAATAAAGTTTTCTGTTTTCAGGTTTTTTTCTTCATTTGAATTTATTACGTTTCTTTAAACCCGTTGGTTTATAAGACAACAGATTATTTATTTCAAAGTCGTGAACCTACTTGAAAACAATCAAGTACTTAAAATTCGTATCACAATGCAATTGTCTTACTAAAAACTCTTGGAGGCTTTTAAAAGGTGCATACAAAACTAGCCCTTATTCCCGCTGGTCCATCCCCTCTCCGGTTCTTACAGGTAAGGCTCGTACAACGACGGTGATCCCTTGCCTTCACCAGTAACATTTACATCGTATCTCTCGGCACGCGGAGGCACGGCACCGAGCTTGCTGACTGAGCCCGCTGCATACGAAACGCCCCGTCACGATTTCTCGTGGGTAATTCAGCCCCCGTGTAGACTTTAGGGTGGTCTCGACTCGACGAGATAGTGCCTGTAGTGTGTACTTTTCTTTATTTATGGACTAAAGTTTAAAACTTTTGCCGCCACAGATAAGTGTCAAAGTTGTGTTGATAAAGAGGATTCTTGTACAGCATCGATTAGCTTCAGTTTCTGTAAGTATTTCTTTGTTTTTCTGTTGTTTTGTTTGCATTTTGTATACTTTTTGCTTTTTTGGATTTTTTTTTAAACTTGGAAACAACGGGTGTTAACTGACATATATTTATATTGCCACATTTTTTGTTTTTTATTAAAATAGAACAGTTAATTTCAAAGATTTAAGTCAGTGAAACATTAGTCCCAATTGCGAACAATTCTAAACAAGATTAAATTATCTAGTGCATGCAACATAAAGCTAATATTTTTTGATTTAACCATGGTTTAGAATAAAACATATTTTTTTTGCGAATGGTGCTGGGCTAGTATAGCCGATAAAGCGCTCTTGGACAAATAATAATTGTTTGATATATTTATATACTAAACCCGGTCAGATTTAAAATGCGTAAGTACTTAAGTATATCAATTTGATATGAATAAAACATATTATGAGGCTCCTTTTGAAATGATTACCGGTGTCGGTGACAATGTTCCATTCAATTCAAATCACGTAGCTCAACACACACATCTGATTCTTTAATAAATAATACGTAATCGAGGGAGGCTCCTTTAAATTGTATGTAAATAACCTTACACCTGCTTACTCTACCTTACCTGACTGACTGACTGACTGACTGACTGACTGACTGACTGACTGACTGACTGACTGACTGACTGACTGACTGACTGACTGACTGACTGACTGACTGACTGACTGACTGACTGACTGACTGACTGACTGACTGACTGACTGACTGACTGACTGACTGACTGACTGACTGACTGACTGACTGACTGACTGACTGACTGACTGACTGACTGACTGACTGACTGACTGACTGACTGACTGACTGACTGACTGACTGACTGACTGACTGACTGACTGACTGACTGACTGACTGACTGACTGACTGACTGACTGACTGACTGACTGACTGACTGACTGACTGACTGACTGACTGACTGACTGACTGACTGACTGACTGACTGACTGACTGACTGACTGACTGACTGACTGACTGACTGACTGACTGACTGACTGACTGACTGACTGACTGACTGACTGACTGACTGACTGACTGACTGACTGACTGACTGACTGACTGACTGACTGACTGACTGACTGACTGACTGACTGACTGACTGACTGACTGACTGACTGACTGACTGACTGACTGACTGACTGACTGACTGACTGACTGACTGACTGACTGACTGACTGACTGACTGACTGACTGACTGACTGACTGACTGACTGACTGACTGACTGACTGACTGACTGACTGACTGACTGACTGACTGACTGACTGACTGACTGACTGACTGACTGACTGACTGACTGACTGACTGACTGACTGACTGACTGACTGACTGACTGACTGACTGACTGACTGACTGACTGACTGACTGACTGACTGACTGACTGACTGACTGACTGACTGACTGACTGACTGACTGACTGACTGACTGACTGACTGACTGACTGACTGACTGACTGACTGACTGACTGACTGACTGACTGACTGACTGACTGACTGACTGACTGACTGACTGACTGACTGACTGACTGACTGACTGACTGACTGACTGACTGACTGACTGACTGACTGACTGACTGACTGACTGACTGACTGACTGACTGACTGACTGACTGACTGACTGACTGACTGACTGACTGACTGACTGACTGACTGACTGACTGACTGACTGACTGACTGACTGACTGACTGACTGACTGACTGACTGACTGACTGACTGACTGACTGACTGACTGACTGACTGACTGACTGACTGACTGACTGACTGACTGACTGACTGACTGACTGACTGACTGACTGACTGACTGACTGACTGACTGACTGACTGACTGACTGACTGACTGACTGACTGACTGACTGACTGACTGACTGACTGACTGACTGACTGACTGACTGACTGACTGACTGACTGACTGACTGACTGACTGACTGACTGACTGACTGACTGACTGACTGACTGACTGACTGACTGACTGACTGACTGACTGACTGACTGACTGACTGACTGACTGACTGACTGACTGACTGACTGACTGACTGACTGACTGACTGACTGACTGACTGACTGACTGACTGACTGACTGACTGACTGACTGACTGACTGACTGACTGACTGACTGACTGACTGACTGACTGACTGACTGACTGACTGACTGACTGACTGACTGACTGACTGACTGACTGACTGACTGACTGACTGACTGACTGACTGACTGACTGACTGACTGACTGACTGACTGACTGACTGACTGACTGACTGACTGACTGACTGACTGACTGACTGACTGACTGACTGACTGACTGACTGACTGACTGACTGACTGACTGACTGACTGACTGACTGACTGACTGACTGACTGACTGACTGACTGACTGACTGACTGACTGACTGACTGACTGACTGACTGACTGACTGACTGACTGACTGACTGACTGACTGACTGACTGACTGACTGACTGACTGACTGACTGACTGACTGACTGACTGACTGACTGACTGACTGACTGACTGACTGACTGACTGACTGACTGACTGACTGACTGACTGACTGACTGACTGACTGACTGACTGACTGACTGACTGACAGACAACGCAGAGCCGAAACTACTAGGCGTAACGGGCTGAAATTTTGCACGTAGGTTCCTTAGGGAGTGTAGGTGAGCACTACGAAAGGATTTTCCGACATTCCCATGGGAACGGGAAAAAACTGGATTTTAGTGTTTATCAGAAATCTGCGCGAGTGAAACCGCGGGGCAGCCTCTAGTCTAAGAATATAATGGATCAATTTCAGTATACCTTAATGACAAGATGGCACGGCAAATTACAGTAAAATTGGACTAAAATCTTACGACTTCATTAAGTAAACTTATACAATAATGACAAGCTCAAGAAGATTTCATTTAGCTTAATTTGCAATATGAAATTATCATAAATATAAGGTATTGAATTGAAAAGTCACTTTAATTAAAGCGAATTTCACGATTTGAATTAAATTAAGATCGCATCTATAGCGGCCAGTATTCGAGTGATAAATCGGTTTCGCGCGGCAGCCAGCCCCTGAAATAAACAATTAAATTCCAATTCAAATAAAGTACTCTCCTCTTCTATTTGATCTTTGTAGCTTTATAGTCCTAGAATTGATAAACGACTGAGATTAATTGTTATAGATACACCACGATAAGGGTTCCTGAGTTGGCCAATTTATTGTTATTATTACAATAGCCCCCAAACCTTAGGTCGCTTATATAACAATACAAAGTAATGACTTTGCGTATTATTGTACGGCGTCCGTTAACTCCCCGTCGTATTAGAATAAGGGCATCGTTATTACAGCGCTTTTTGCTTATAATGATACATGAAAGTAACAAGAACATGATATATAATAAAATACATTCATTATCCGAGAGAGAAACCGGCAATCTGGTTGAGCAACTCTCGGCCAAACTCAACTAATGATATAAACTTTTTTTTTAATATCATCAGGTTTTTTGAGTACTGTTTTAATTTGATTGCCAACTAGATGAACATTTGGATTAGGATATAGAAATCATAAAGTTTTAAATAAAGCCTTCAAGAGTTAATAGTCTACAGCCGAGCGGTGCGTCAGTCTTAAATGCACCATACGCCGCTTTTATTGTTTTATACGCTATCCACTTAGGATAATTTAATATTAAAGCTCAAATTACTCCTAAAACTCCCCCTTTATTACTAAGCGCTATTTTCTTATCGAAATCATAAAACCACACTAAATTATTTTGAGCTCATCTTTTCTAGGAGCAGAATTTCTTATACTGTCCAATAACTAATATTTTAAACGTGAAAACGTGAGGTATTTGATATGTGAAAGACTAGTCATGGAAGATAATTAAGACCGCTGACGAAAACACAGGTAGGTTGAATGAGAGAGCTCAGCACAAAAACGTTGATACAAAATTGATATGATCATCTAGTTTCGGCGTCTTGGATCGGGTCGCGGCGGCGTCGGCGGCGGCGGCGGCGCGGACCTGGGTCGGCAGCGGCAGAATGACGAGTGATATAATTTGTTACCGATATCAGCGGCCGACAAAATGACCGAAGATTACCGTTACCAGATTCAGTTGATGACCAGATAGAAATATATTAATAACATTCAGCCAGTGCCGACGGACAGATATATAAATGATGAGTTTCGTTTCAGATAATATCGTCTCGGGTATCCGGGATGATTGATGTGCCCCTCTCAATATTACTTAGGAATTCTATTGCGTATACAGTACGTATTGTTTTATGGTCCATTATAGTCGTATTAGCATATCTCGGTACACGTTTGCATTATAGTTGCTTTACTTTACAGCTCTTGATCTTGACTCACTTTTTTTTGTATATATTTTTATTCTAGGCAATGTATGTTTATAATCTTTCAATATAGCACTTTTTTAAAAGGTATATAATTTTTCACATAGTATATTATAGGCTTTAACTTTCTTACAATACTTTTATGAGATGGCCTAAGTTTAATGTTTATAATCAGCAATGAGTACATATTGTTGCATAAATATAAAAGTTTGTTTCGCTCGTAAGCCCGTTAGACAAACAATAGTAAATTACACTGTCATCTCAGTATAATGAAACAGACACAGATCATGTATTTGTATTGTATCGGGCATTGTTTTTATTTGTACAAAGTCACGCCATACCTTTAAGTTAATAAAACGGTACCACACACACACTCTTGGATGTTAAAATAATAGCCTTCGTTAACTTAATGGCCGTTTATTAATTAAAGGTTCTTTTTGTCTCGCATAACCCTTTCTCTAATGACTCTAATGCTGTAAATTGCCTTCAACTATCTAAAGTTGTAAACCATTAATTGTTTGACATCGAAAAAAATGCAGCCGGTGATCAAAAAACGAATCGTGGTCTATCAATGTTCGTGCAGGACGGGACCACACACTGCTCGCCGCGGGTTCGTCGTAATGATATGCACATTATTTGAGACACCGTGTTGTTGCGAGAGGTGCACGCACTCGTCGCTCTCCCTCAGCCGTGTTCGAGTTAAACAATGATAATTTCAACAAGCGCTCACGTGCGATGTGTTCCGTGAATCGGATCGTAGGGCGGCTTTAGACGGGACCACTATCCGTTCACTTATTTACATATTGAATGTACACACGACAACGTATGTGCAAGCAATCTAAAGAGGACGTCTCAAAGGATTTTGGACCCACCTATCAGAGTGACTATGGTCTTGCTACAGCTACGATTAGAGAATAAAGAAGAATCTCGCGCAGTCATCTCGCGTGGGAGGAAAAATCTAAATGTCTTAAAACTCAGAGACCCCTATTCATTTCAAATACACTATTCTATTTTCTATTCTTGTATCAAAGCATAAATAAAATGATATCAACTCGTGTGCGTGAAATAGACATAAAAATAAGCCATTACAGCGCCGGTGATGCGGCTATTGTATAAAAAGGTTGACAAGTCAATTCCTATAATTTACGGCATAGTTTTGTTATCGTTGATGTCTTTTACACGACGTTTGCAAATAAAGACCAAATGCCTACCATTCAATGTAAACAACATTTTCTAAGAAGATAGCTATAAAAGAAAATAATAATTCTCGTTATGACGTGTGATGGATGGCTTACCGCGTCCCAGGTAAACCTTCGTTATTAGATTTTTTTATTTCACAAAAAATTGAACCAAACATAAACAGTGCTATTCTTCCGAAACACAATAGAGGCCCAAGAACTGCCGAACCGAATTTCAATCAGTTACGGCTGTTTAACACACTTAAACGGGTGTTTTTATTTTCGGGATTCATAGTCGTTATTAACGATTTGGGTTCATCAAAACTCAATGGACCGAGGGAAATGCTTTCACGTAACACAGTCCCACCCAACCCAACAACGTAGCGATAGCATCTACGCTGAAGCTGAACTTATTCGATTCGGCATCCTCGTTATCGATTATTTGTGGAAACAGTTATCATAAATTAGGCCGCTGTTGTCGTAGGCCGCTCATAATTTACATTATTTTCCATTTGTATCCGAATTGCGGGGCTCCGGGGTTCAATTGTATATTGAGAAAATTAAGTCATTCTTTCGAAGCGAAAGGGTTGAGCAGCCGTATTGTAGGAAAAATGCCGGCTCGGTATTTGGAGTTATGTAGATATAGGCACGCTCCAGTGCGCCCCATGGCTGAGCGGTCTGACCGTCCGGCTGTCTGTTAGCCCTCCCTTCCGCCGAATAGCTCTATCTTGATGCTTAAATGAATATTAATAAGCTTGCATTCAAATTAGAATACATAATTCTGACCAGTATCTAAGTTACATTGTTAGGAATAAAATATTTGAACATGTCAAGAATCTTTGTTCTTTTATCGACCATGACTCCTTTCTTAAATTTATTTAAGTCAATGTAGAGCCAATGCAAAATGTAGAGTATTACAAACAGTACCAAGCGTTTAAAAATAGTGTGATAGAGGGTGGCGGAGCAAGATTTACCCATAAAGCGTATACTTATTTAGTCCCGTAGGTACCGTAGCCTTCTATTACTCCATGTCCTCAAAAGTTGATATTTGAATAGAATATTAAATATAGGGCCTATTATTTCCGCAATATATGACTTTAACCTATCCCGTTGTCAATGCCGGGCTGGGCAGGCAGCACGGCGAGAACCAGTGGCTAATGAAGACGTGCTAGTGCTGTGGAGCGTGTAAACACGCCCGGCCCGAGGCGCTGCTGTGTATACTCCCGCTGGATTAGTAATTTAAAAGTCAATGCGGACACTCGAAAGGGTCAATCGGATCGCTCTCCCAGAGTATATTGAAAACAGATACCCTTTTCTGTATTCCGGTGGCAACCCATGAAAGTTATAAGGGCTGAGTTGTTGAACTATGTAATTGACTCGGCTCTGCGGTCAGAGGCTTTGTTCTCAGGAAGGAGAATAATCGAAAATGCCTCTGGTTAACTTGGAACGATGAGAGTGAAACAATGCGAAGTTGATATGTGGATTCGTCAGGGGGTCCCTTGTTTGATTTGCAAAGAGCTATTTGCTCGTCGAAGACTGCGGTTTCAGCAGGAAATTAGAGCTTGCCACGATGCTCTCTGCTCTGTGCGCTCGCGCTCGCTCCCCTCGCAGCTCCCAACATGTAATACTTTAAACGCCTTTGTGCGTCTAATAAGCTGTGTAGCGAAGTTGTTCAATGCAAATATTTGTGCGAGAGCAATTTCCGCCTGACACGAATACTCGTTGGCAAAACTAATATGTAACATATGTGGAAATGAAAACAAAAGAAAAGCGTAGTGGACTCGCTGAGAGGCATGACGCCGCGCCGCCGCCGCCGCCAGTCATAAAATAGACAAGAGCATTTAGTTTGAACACGAATAGTCTGCTATTTAAAAAGTCTGGAGCGAGCCCTGCGCCATCAATTTTATTTTCTCGCACAAAACATGTCGAGCTGTCGCTACGCATTATGTCTATTCTATGTCGGGAGCGCCACACGCAACATTCGAACAGGGTTTTATTTTAGGCAAATGTGGACGTTTCGAATGATTGACTTATCCTGGGGTAATTTGAGAGGCACTCTGATGGTTCAGACACGCCAGCACGCCACCGCTCTGCGAGCAGCGGAGCCGAGAGGAGACTGTAACTCTAGAAGACTACAGGTCATTTTTTAGTCTTAAACCACTCAAACTTCTTGTTTAATTTTCTCTTAAGAAAACACCAAATACTTCTTTTAAAAGATCTTGTATTAAGAATTCGCAATACAGGCATTGGCTGCCACTACATGTTAGTCTCTCCCACACAAGTAGGCTCGATATAGGCAGTTCTGAACGATATTCCGTGTTTCCAATAACCCGGCATATCTATTCAATCTCATCTCGCCTACTCTGTGAGTCTCACGCAAACTTTACAGGCAATAGGTGATACTGGAAATCATTGGCAAGCGTGTCGTGTATATAACTTCGGAAAGCTGTTTTTATGTTTGTTTACTACCGGTATTTGGATAATATAAACATAAGCTGAAGTGCTTGTATGGCTTTTGGAATATGGTCTTATTCGCTTATTATAGTTTGTTGTCCCTCCCTCGAATACGACTAATCTATCTTTGTTTGCACCGGCCGCGGCCTGGCCCGGACGTGCCGACTTTGTTTTAGTTTAAACAAGGAAATATTGACGGTCCCATGAGATTTAAAATACTTCTGTTTTAAGAGAAAGACAATACGACTTACCTCGGGTGCGTTGTTTTCTCTCTCAAATAGTCGGGCTCCTATGTAACTTAATACTTAAGTATACCGATAGAAATAGATGGAAATAGTATTTGTAAATGATAAAGATGTTCGTTCCTCGTAATATCCTAACCGGGATCCAGCAGCGAATTCTATTTATTAATATCAAGACGTGACTTTGAACAATGTGCATTTGTGTTTAATAATAGGGTTCGGGAGCAGCCGGGGGCTTAGTGCGAAATGAAAAGAAAATAAAAACGGCGGATTCCAGCAGCGACTGCAGGCTTAACGCATCACCATAATTCAATTGTGGATGGCCTGCTCTTTTGCCACTAAAAGGAGCAATGCATTTGTTACAAAGCTCACATCGTTTGAGAACCCTTAGCTATTATTTATGGCTCCGAGTGATTCCGTCACAAAAAAACGGGCGGGTGTCCCGAGACTCCCGAGCGTCGCAGCGGGCGGCTCCAGCCTGCAATAACACCGACTTCCTGCGGACTGCGCTGCGACACTCGCTCACAAATAAATGACAAAGTAATCCAAATTTATTTAAACTATCCTGCTGAATAAGTAACGATTCGAATGTGTAACATGTGTTGGCCAATGTGGGAACCCCGCCAAGATGTCGCTACAGTAATGACACAGTTTTGTTAGGATGCAGTCGTTGAAAACAAAACGCCCTCCCTGTCATTATCTCTTTATTACGAAAATGTTGGCTCCTATTAACAGAAAGCTCTATGCCTTTTAAAATATTTCATTGATCTATTGTGAAATACTTTTAAGTGAGCCACCTATTATTCAATTTAATACCGATTCGTTTTACAATACTCTGGCTTTTTTACTACTCTAACACTTGAGATTTTCGGAACCGGATGCGCATTCAGAAACTATCTTAACAAAGCGTAATAACACAAGAGACGCAATTTAATCGTCTTAAGAGGACACTCGAGAGCTAGGACTAATGTAAGCTCCCTTTTGTTATTCGAGGGGAACTTTGAAGACGAAGCCTTTTCCTAACCTTCTAATTTTACAAACCTGAACTAAAACAGTCGCGCGATAGGTACTTGGTGCGGTTGGTTCACCGAGCACAGGCTCAATCACTTTATAATCTTCAAAAGGAGACAAACCTCACGAACAGTAAACGGCTACCTTTTCACGTTTGTTGACAACACGAGCATAGTGTGATAATATTTATTAAATGGTTGATTAGAAACCAGCGACAACAATAAATAAGCTCCCAAGACCATTACGCGTCACGCGAGATTTAGTGTGCATGGGCAACGACATTTTTTCCAAAAGTAACGAGCAGTTTACTATGCCATATAATATATGTTTGGAATGCTGACTCACATTTTTGGTCGAGATCTTATCTTGTTATTTTACTAGTAATTAGTATTTATTATCGCATTTTTTGTTCGTTCGCGGCTAACGAACACTCGGCGATCTTAGTGTAAATGCGTTCTAAGGTGAGTTATGTGGTCGCGATGGTCGAGTTAAGCAGTTAAGCAATCAAAGCGGCTTTTATGTGAAAACCACCGCCGCCGAGAGATGTGGCACGCGATAATAGTCAGATTTATTGTTTTATAATAGCAATAAAGAAAAATAATAGTTTTCTCATCGTTAATCGCAAGCCGTCCTATTAGCCGTCAAAATTTGTGTTCTACTATACGTATTATTTATTTTTAACAAATCTGCGACTTTCTAATTTGAACAAGTTTTTTATTTATTTCTTTTGTTCTCTGTTTATTAAATTTAGGCGTCTCCAACTAGAACTTCGTGTTGCTTCAAACATTTTTGTAATTCCTACTAAAAGCCCACACACTCAGTAGCGTGTTTAACCAGAAACTTGATAGCAAAAAGTGCTACCGTCTTATGAGAATTTGCCCAACATCTGCTTGGCGGATGCCATTGGTCCGACTTGGATAATAATGCGATAGTTAACGCTTAAATAACTGCCTTCCCGCCCGCCCCCCACGCCCCGACGACACCCGACCCACTCCTTAATATAAATCATATGATAATTGAATCATATGCTGCGTGTCAAAAGTAATTAACAAACTCTGCGATACGCATCTCCCACATGTGCTTTTTTAATAAAGTCGCTACTTCGCTTCCTCTGGATGATCGCTCCCCGACTGAGATAAGATCTTCATAGAATTCTTTAATAACTCATATGAAATTATTACTTTACAGCGTGTAGGCAGCGCATGGCAGCTCAGCTATAACTTCACATTGAGGTCATTGTGAGAGTTAATTGATCTGTGGCTTTAACTCGGGGTGCGGTGCGGGTCCTCGCGTTCAGCTTACTCGTAGAAATACAATTTTTCATTCAGTGAAAGTAATTTTGACAAGATTTAGATTAGCGGGCTGCTTATGATTTATGAATCAGCGAGTCTATTCAACGCTCGCTCATGGGATTAGTGCTATGTTCAACGTCTATCTTAATCTGATATGGGAAAGCTGTAGACTCAATCTATGGCCAATCCATTTGTTTCGTAAGCATTCGTTACGTTACTCGCTAACCGTATTAATTTCGGTGCTTTTGGTCCGCGCTCGCTATGAAGACAGACATCAATGGTCTGGGAGAGCCCCAAACGGCCGCCTCTATTGCCCATAAAGGTGTTTCGTAGCCGTACACCAATTAACTTAATGTAACTACCATCAAAACAAGCTTTTTAGCAAATCGCTCTTCCTATCTTTCCCACGGAACATTTACTTCTAATGAAATTAAAAATAAGTAAATGAGTAGCGTAACAGGAAAATACGCTCTCAAGAGTATCGCAATGGGCGTTTTATGAAAATGAGAAAACTTCAAGGAGGAATCCGCCTGTGTCGTTTTAGAAGAAACTGTTTAGTCGGAAAGCTACCTGTGGGTTTTCCTCTCGAGCAAAGAATAAAATATTAAGGTGGTGCCCTTCCTGATAATGAGCCCTGCGGGGATAGAAAGCAATATCGTAATAACCGCCTTGGCTCGGGGTGACGAATACACGAAATTCACAAGGAAACGGTAAATAATTTATAACCTGAGCTTTGAGATGTTTCCGACGAGGCATGATGACGCGCGGGCTGCGGGGCGGGTTGAGGGGCGGGGGGCGCGGCAGGGCCTGTTAGCGGAGTAGCGATTGCCGTACTTGCTCGTTACTAAATTTATCAGTTTCACCACTGAAATACATCAAAGCTTCCATACCTTCACAGCCTCCTAGCGAACTATCACTCTTGAAATATATATTTCCATAATTTATTCGTAAAGCTTGCTTTATTGCTGTAAGATCATCGTTACTATCGAGAACATCAAAGGTGTTCGTGAGGCCGTAAAGCGACATCCTCACTTCAAACAACAATAACCTAGCTCCCACACGTCAGGGGTGTAAAATAAACGCTCGAGTTTTACGAGTCGCCCGCATTAATTTATTTTGTTCTGGAAACAATCGTGCAACCTCCCTCCTCTCAGGAACGGCTCAACTAAAAGTTAAATATGAAAGCGGTCATAAAACGGTCGTAAAGAGATGTAGCACTGAGCGGAGCGGCTTGCCCGCCTCTCTGATTTGTGTCGAACAGCTGCCTCTAGCGTTAATAACTTAATTCGTCAGAGTCGGCAACGGCACGGGAAGACGGTTTTTAAATGTCAACATGTGCGCCGGGGCGTCGGGGAAGTCGCCTGATGCGCGGGAGTCGCGAGGATGGAGATGTCACACTTTAAGTGCCGCCGAACTATTTGTGTTATCGCTAACCTTCTAAACACTCCACTAAATTACCATTCAGATAACGCCGTAAGATTATCTCAGCTACTGAAAAACAACGCATTAAGTTCGACAACTTTTCGCAAACTGAATCGATTACCTCGTACCCACCGTGCAAAGGAATTTGAGCTTTGCGCTGAGAGTCTCATTAATAGTGTTAAAACGTCCAGCTTCTGCCAGCCACTTACGTTGCTTTAGCTTTGTTTCCTGTGAGAACTGTCCTCGTAATTATTAGTACACATTCACCACTGGGTCCAGAGACTTGAGCTGAGAGACGACCGCGTCAAAACACTACTTCAAATTTAGATGCTGACTGTCGAGTTGTTCTCTCATAATTCATATCCCGGTGCCCCATCGAAGCGGAATCCACTTCACGTCCTACTTGTAAGCTGTCACTCGTCCCCAAAGATACAGTATTATTTTTATAAGCGACAGTCCTCTAAAAATATGTAGTGGAAGCGTGCCTCTACACGCCTCTTAACGATGTTCTTGTGTATTCCTCTGATGTTACCTTTAATTGGAGACACGTTTTAAGTTTTAGCGCGGAAATCGATAAGTCGTGTTTAAAGCACGCGCTCGGAATAATGAAGTGAAATTAAGTGCTCTAACGCATTCGGAATGGATGTCTTCGATTATGCTTCTGCATTTACTTATAAACAAACAATAAAATTTTTTTTTGAAACAATATGAGTAAGCTTTAACTTTCCTAACTTTAAGCAACAGAAATTGTATTTATAGAGGCCAAATAATCGTAACTCCATTAAAAGTTTCCTTGTTTTCAAAGTAAATACGGCGCCTGCTCTCAAAGGAAGTGGTTAAAAATTAATGGAGACATCCTGGTCTCTCCAAAAGACCAGGCCGTTTCTTCGTATTTATAGAAATACTTTTTTTTGGCTATTTTTATCATTAAAGGAAAGTTTACGATTATCCCTTTAAATGCACTCTAAAAAAACAAAAACACATATATTTGGATTTAGGAATAATTGATGATCTTAATCCTAAAGAGTATAAAATACTGAGCCGGTCGACAGCCTGTAAGGGAATCTATTACAGAACACGCACGCTGTGATATTGTGAGTGTCGCCTGCAAGGGCAACTATATCTGAATTCTACAAAGCGGGAACGTATTCTCGAATCCAAAAACGAAAAGTATAGCTAGTGAACACTGCTCGTGTCAGATTATAGGCATAAATTATTGGTTGCTTTTGTTCGAGTCAAAGAGCGCGCCTTGGCCCATTCAATTACTCGGATCAGCCGTACAAGGAGTGCCGAGTCTTTTTCAGATGTTAGTGTAAGGGATTAGTCCGGGATATCTGTGCCGGTATCTCCGTGAGATAAGTACGAATATACGTCAACGTCGGACGACTAAGCCGATTATTTTAAATGTATTCACTTCCTTAATGGACGTCGTTTTTCACGTCGTGATCGGTTCGCCTCGGCCTAGGGCCCGCTCGCTCACTGGAGATTTTGGTTATGATCTATCGACTCACTTGGAGGATTAAACAACACTTATCTAAAGTTTATTAAGCTGTCCGACCACTACTAGTCTCTCATTATACAAATGAGAATGACCTCGTCTTGCTTAAGGCTCGCATGTGATGGTATCTCGCAATCCAGTTTCGATTCAAACATGGCCTGTTGCTCGTAGCTCTACTTAGAATTGTTGTTCCATACGATTTCCTCACGATAACAATGCAAAGAGCTCGAAACCCAGATAAGTTTCAAATCCCTCAGGCGTATTTATAGTGTACACTTGCCTACCTCAAATAGAGCAACAGCCGTAGCAAAGCTGCCACGAGACTTTTCGAAACAAACGGGACCACACACAACCCAAAAATTCTTCTGTAGAAAAAAGGTGCTTCCCCAAACACATTGGAAGCTACAACGATTATTGAAATGAACCAAAAAATAAAGTAATAACATGATCATAGTTACGCGCGCCCACCTGCGCCGGCATTGACAAATGCTGCGCTCATCGCGGGGGACCCACCTCAGCCCAAATACCTAATATACATATCATTATTTTACCTCATGCTCTCATAAATATTGCTCACAAATTCACCCATCTTCTGAGGTAGCTTGGTGGGCAATTTTTCAAGAAAACGGCCTACAAAAATGGGCCAAGTCGACGCGAGCAGGCTCCGTAATTTGACGTTGTGAATTCTTTGGTAAGTGTATAGCGTAGTACTTAAACATGCCGTAAAATTTTCTTTCTCTTCTAAAATAATAATAGCATTAAAATTCATCCACCCAATGATTACAAACATCGATTTTGTAGCAGCTGAAATGTTCGGTGGAGAGCTAACGAGGCATTTGGGCGTATATTTTTGCATTGAATCAGTTCGTGTTATAATTTACGGCGCGTTACACTCTGCAGGTGGGCCAGTATTTCAGTAATTAATTAATACTAACGTGGCCTGTAGGCACCCCACCCTGGGAGGGTTGAAATTAAATGTTTGTTTTTTTTTTTATCCGCAGTAAAAGCCGCATGCCGCATGCCACCGCTCACTCGCGCGTAATAATTAATAATAATCTAAAAACTAGCGCAGTGGTAACGTTGCGGTGAAAAGTAATAGCAACCTTTTGCTACATACACAAAAATTATGATGACGTAACTAGCCCTAACTAAAATAGTATATTTACGTGTTATGGTTGTGAAACAAAGTGATAAAAAGCTGCTAATGGAGTGTTATAAAAATTTAACTTACAAAATTTCGTTTTTAGCACCATTGTTGTAGATATGACAATCACTATGTTTTACGTAAGCTAGTTTTATGTTTAGTTTACACCAACCAGCTAAGTGAAATTCCTTTGAAATCTCGTCAATCAAATCAATCGTGTGACAAGTTTTCTTATGGACTGCTTACCCAACTACTCCATGGAAAGTTAGAGTAGATAAGTTAACATGTTATTTTTCCGATTTTTCTTTTATAATTTTAATTTTATAATAAGACCACTCTGTGGTATGCAGAGGCCCGTGTGTGTTGATTCTGATGGTCGGTTTATTCCCAGCGGGTATCACGTTGTTATTAAAGATATCGATGTTAATTTCCTAGGTCTGGGTGTGTTTGTTAGTCTCAGAGGTTTTATCTAGTAAAGCGCAGTATCGGAAGTATAATGCGTTATTAATATTAATTATTTATTACATATCTTAGTGAAATCTCTTTTTTTTTATTTCTTTCGACCTGTACCGAACGTCATAACACCCCATTTGCGTGCGAGTGCTTCCCACCGGGGTTAGCCGCGATGACTACGATTACAATCAAGCTGCTTTATTTTACATATATACTAGTCAACCCGGCGAACTTCGTACTTTTTACCTATTACTATGTTTTACATGTATTACACATCAAATCCGTTCCGTAGTTTGAAAGATATAAGCATACATAGGGACTGACGCGGAAAGCGACTTTGTTTTTTACTATGTATTGATATATTATATTGCTTAAAATCATGTAAGTAGGGTTAAATACTTCGGAAAATATAATAAAACAATCGCTACTGTAACAGTATCTAGCAGTATCTATCTATAGATGCATGCTGAAATTATATACGAATGAGTGGTAATTACTAACAGTTATCTTTATATCATAGTTAACAAAACTAAACAGAATAATTAACATCTCATTTCGGGTCGACCCTCATCAAAAGTATCAAAATCAAACAAAACTTCACTCCGCTTACTTATTTTGATTCAAGATATCAACTAAAGCCAACATCCTGTTTATTACGCACTCTAAATGTATATTTTCTTATTCGGCTTCCATATATAAATGATAGTGATCGTTAATTATATATGCTATCAAAAGTAACATCTCGCTCGACTGCTTAGCGTTGTATGTTCAAATTTTTTTATAAAAATATTTAGGATGATTAAATTAAAATATTTGAAAAGGATACAGTGAAAAGTACACTTAAGTACAGTAGCTTACTTATACACTACCATTCTTGTTGAAAAATAGTCTTCTAATAAGTTAGTAGTTAGTACCGATGCATTATAAGTAGGGCGGGCGGGTTTTGTGTTGTTAACCATTGTGAAAGTGAAATGGGTAAGAAAAGTTGAATATTTATGTATGTATGTATGTACTTTTTAATTATTTAAGTATAGGTTTAGCTTATTTAATTTATGCATCTAATATGAATTCCTAAACTGTGTATCAGAACAAAATCAATTACAGTAGAATAAATCTTTCGTTTTAAGTTTAGTTTTCACAACTTAATTGCCGAGAAATTAAAACAATCTCCATCTCCAATCTTAATATCCCCTAAAACCAAATATAAATACAGGTGTATAGGAATATATAATTATACGGCAGAATCCCAAAGTGCTTATTAAAACGTTGAATGCTGTCATTTCGAAGAACTCACTTCATGATTTTGTTTCTCCGAATATAATCTGATGTTTTGACGTTCCGTCCGTCTGGAACCTCTGTACCCTCGAGCACTCTTGACATTGTTTACTTATTAATACCACACACGATATAAAGTTACTTTCTCAAGGGACGAAACAAGAACCACTAAGAACATTATTTTCTTCATCATAGTTTAGTTCGAGTTGAAACCATTTGTTATTCCAAAAGTCGATTAGGCAATAACAGATTTTATGTGCGAGCTCTAAAAGCACTATTAACACTGAAGTCAATGAAGTCAGTGAAAAAGTACCTGCTCAATAGAGAATACTCAGCGTTCGAGTGTTAAGATGACTTTAAGGGCCGTAAATAAATGTCGAAGCCCACGCGCAGCCCACGATTAGTCATGCACCAGACAGCGCTGGACAGGTCGAGAGCAACAGTTTAGTTAAGGAAAAACCATCAATTACTGCTAATGCGGACCTGCAATACTACATTCTTGCAAAAAAAAAAAAATTGCTTCAGCGAATTTTTTTAATTTTCCTAACAGCAAAGCCACCTTCCAAAGGCGTCGGAAGTCGTAGCACTGCATAACTTTGTTAGGCACGGCAAGTTACCTCGTTAATGGTGCACTGAAAAATTTACACAAGTAGAGCTTGAATTTAACTGCAAAAGGATTTTTACCCGTCAAGTTTTACGTAAAGAAAAATTTCTGTGCTAATGAGCTAAAATTTTTAGCTTTAGCCCAGCCGGAGTTTGCTTATTCCTAAAATTCTAACGACTACACTATTTTGATGGATAGAACCATTTATTAACCGTCCCGCACCCATGCGTTTTTATAAAATTATCCGCTTTGAAACGGTTTTGGGATCCCCTCATTGATGTTTTAAACGTTTGATTAATAGTCCGCCCCGCAGTGCACTTTATATAAATTTTATTGAGTAATAAAGACGTAAATCGTACCGTCACGGGCCCTAAACAAGCGTTTTGACGATTATTATCTAACGTCGATCGGACAAACGTACACCGGGCCGCGTTTGCATTATCCTACCTACACAATTAAACACGTAATGTATGAGGGTGGTCCTCGAAATTTAAACCTTCGTTCTAAATAGGACACGGGGCGTCGGCGGATGGACAAACGACCGGCCGGACCGCGCGCGATGAATATACCTAGCTAGACCATTCCACAACTACATTAGCATTAAATTTTGCAAGCCGAGAAATAATTTGGGTGTTGCTAATTTTATTTTGATGAAAGTCCATTAACGTTTTGCATAACGTCTCTCTCGAGTATGCTACTCTCGCCTAGTTTTAAAACAAAATCAGTCCTACAGTGTTTTGACACGAAACTATATTTGGATTTGAATTTCAACGGATTAACTTTATGATTTTTGCGTTAAGATAAAAATAACATACATGTATATCAAGAACTTAATTTACTTTGTAGGACAACTAATGATTGAATATTTAAATCGTTTACTTAAGTATAGACCTATACATAGTGTCGATGTTCCATTCACCCTCTGCTTGACTACGCCCTTATCATTTTCTTTCAGTTAGGATTCTTCTTTTTAAACCGAATATAAACAGTGGTTCTTTGGAACCTCCGATCCGAGAATTACAATATTAATCAGAGGTAATGAACCTTTTAGCGAAATGTCAAAAGGTTTAAGAGGATCTCTGTAGTAACGAGGCGCTTATCCGTAATGAAAACAAAAGAATGCCCACTCTGTTATCCGCGCATCGGCGCGTGCCCCGCTGCCGCCTCCGCTTTCTCCGAGATAAGAGCCGAGTGCTCTCCGCTCTTTGTCTGACCACATTAATTCGACTGCATGATGTAGCCCCAGAGATTGTTAAATTGAATGTTAGAGTATAATCCACTTTTTGTGTTTTTTTTAATCAACGGTAACAACAGATGCAACAAAATAAAGAAGCGTACAATCGATCTGAACAAGGAAAACGTTAAAAAAGGTGAAAGGACGCTTTGATGCGTAAAAGAATCAAAACTTCCAGTAGCTATAGAAATTGGCCAGTCGTAAACTCAATTCAAATTTCCCTAGCATGGTCGACTTTTGCAAGCAGGCGGCAGGCCGGCGCGGACGGAAGGTCCAGCACATTTCCGCCTGATTAGAGGCCTTCGGGGCCGCCCCGGGACACCTGCGCCATCTGCGACTTTCCACACGTTTTGTTTTGAAACGTTTTTGCCGGCAAAGTTTAACTGCCCATGTCCGGGGCCGAGGTAATGCGGGCACAGGCGTTTGACTCTAACTAGACACGAGCTACTTTTATTTGACTCCCGCATTCAACTCCGATCAGCATAAATAATCCGTTTAAGGTGGTAACTCTCGCTATGGCGCGAAATTCAAATTTTTTCGTGTTTTTTATTTATTCTGGCGAAAGTATACATATTTTTAAAAGTTTCAATGAATTCGCGTATGTAAAAAACCATTTGCCACATTGTAATACAACGTTTTTAGAAGACAGACCTACTGATTTTGTGCCTAAGGACATAAAGGCCAAAAATCAAGTTAGGTCCTTAGACACAAAATTAGTAGGTCTGTCTTCGAAAAACGTTGTATTACAATGTGAGAAATAGTTTTTTACATACGCGAATTCATTAAAACTTTATTAAAAATGAATACTTTCGCCAGAATAATTAAAAAACGCGAAAAATTTTGAATTTCGCGCCATACCGTGACTTACCGCCTTAAGCGAATAAAAGTGTTTTTTTTTTTTATTTTATTTAATGTTCTGTTTTGTTCTTCATTCTGGAATGGGAAAGAAAACGAATTATTACGAGGACCTATAAAAGAGATATTGCTTGTTTATGAAGGTCTGTTTTATAGATCTCAGAGGGAACATCACCATCACGCCGCGCGATCGTTATTCGGTGAGAAGTTAAATGCAGTGCGTTTGTGGTTAAATACTTTCGTAATTCATTTCATGAATATTTTATTTTTAAATAAGTATTTGCAATAAAAAGTAATTTTCTTCAGTTTTTGTTATTGTATTCGATATAAGGCTATTATTGAATTTGCAGTTGAATATGTTAATAAATTTAATGTTATTGTTTCAGATTGTCAGATTGAAGCAGTGGAGTCCATGAAACTTCAATATAAAGATTTATAGCGAGCAGCTGCTACCCGTACTCAGGTAAATAAAAGTTCCTATTTGAGGATATTACATAAAATAAATACATTTAAACTAACTACCTACAAAGTTATCATTAAATTCTGTTATTTAGAGTTGTGACGGAACTAAAAATAAGTACTGGATCCTACTTAAGTACCTAAATATTTTGAAAAAACAGACATAGGGTACAGTGTCTACAGTGTCCCCATACCTAATAAATAATTTAGTAAAATTTTATAGTATGGCAGTTTTTTTAATCATAGTGGCTTATTTAAAACCGGCTAGCTAAAATTTGTAGGGACTAAAAACAAAATACGTTTGAATTCATTTTGTTGGTACAACAAAGCCAATCCGCCCTCAAAACTGCGACAAAACGGGTCTCGTATCATTTATATCTTTTTTCAGTAGAGCAACACCTGTGTTCACCGGATGGATTTAAACATTGATTTTGTTATGAATAGATTGAACTTTAAGAATCCGAGCTTATAAAGGCTAAAATGAAGCTTCCTTAAAAAAAAAACAGATTTTTCACCTCTTAAATCGTTGGCACTATCCACGTTCTGTTTTTGTTCCTCAGCTCTAATAGTAGTAAATGTTGTACCATTTGTAGTGAAATTGAAAAACTGTTCCGTTTCGAAACTGCAACAGTTTGCAGAAACGAGTGCCCGCTGCGAGCTCATACATCTTGTTTGCTATAGTTCGCCACTACCTTCGCGATACCTCAATATTTCTATGCCCGGGTTAATATATATTTACCAAGAAACTATGAAGGCAAATAAAACAAAACTACTAAGTACAAATCAACTCTCGTAAAAATATGGAAAAAGCTCAAATTGTTCAACAGTCTTTTTTATTTTTATTGAATCTATTGTTCAGGACATTTCGAAGCAGAGCTATAGATGACACGATGAATAAAACAATGAGTTGATCGAATTGTAGCATACAATTTATCCTTGATTGTAGTAATTTTTTTTATTCACCAGTTTGTTCTGTTTACTTTGATATATGGAAGTAATTCTGATACATTTTAAATATTTGATTTGAATTAATCCCACAACTATTACAATCATTTTGTTTACTATGGCAAAGCAGTTGATTTTAATGTTCACGCTCGATAAATATCTAACTAATGGCTTTCCAAACAGTGGTTATTCAGGTAAAGCCTGATTTGCTTGCGGTAAATAGATTTTAACACAACAACAAAGAACAGGAAATGTTTTTGTTTTGTTTTTGTTTTCCAAAGCAAAACACAGTGAGTTTAGAACCTGCAGAGAGATAACTCCTGCCTCATACATATTTCGAGGTGCTCCTATTAGCAATTTCCCTGATTAAGTGCCTCAATGTGCCCCAGCGACGGTGACAGGCCGGAAAATGGGTCTATCGAGCTCCGAGCTCACACTAGCTCTAGCCCTGGCTTTTATAGTTTTGGACACGATAACAATTTAGTTTGTATAAACGGCACTACATTTCTATTGTTACCACAGTAGTTGGAACTATTCAATTGTATAGCAGTGAAGGGTTTCCACATAACGGGATCGACACTTCGCATCGTGCTGAATCTAAAGCTAGTAAATACCAGGTTACCAGAGCACTGGCTACCACAGTTGCTACCTAGAGCACTGTCGTGTCTCGAATTGATTGTCCTCGGGATTCAAAGCAAGGTCCTTCGTTATTTCTAGGTTACTCTGTGGACAGGCTCATGTGGGATATAAATTGAGGCTTCGACGCCGATAGGCATTATGTTCCCCTGCATCGACATGCTTTTGTTAGAGTGATTCAAAGGCGGTTACTGAAAGTGGGTCAGGATGGATTTGGGGACGGAATATGATGTTAGGTTCCTGCGGTTATTGTTGTTGCGGCTTTGCTGTGTTAAGCCTTAACTAACATCAAAATCTTTCCAAAATCAATAAGTAATATAAACTGATCAAATTTTTATGGTTGGGTTCTGATTTTTTAACAAAATAAAAGCATTCCTATTGACAGCCCTCGCCAACCAGATTAAATTCTACCTAGGGTAAAACGTCCTATTACCGCGGTAGTCAAAATCACGTCCTATTACGGCTCTATTTTATCTTTTGCAATTTATGATTAGTTGTGACTGTGTATGGTAAAGGTGACTACATAGTGTCCAAGGGAAACTAACATGTAACTTATTACCCAGCACTCGTGCGTTTAAAATCGTTTAAAATGACTTAAATAAATTATTTTGTGTAACGTCAGTGAAGCGAGAAGCTGTTTCATACAAACGCAGACTGACTCGCAGTAGAACATTGAATTTTAAGACTTCGTTTTTAGTTCAAACAAACACTTTAAGATTATGTTACTATATTCGAATACTTTTTACGTTCAAGTAGTCTTAGTTAATCAAGTTGATTTCTGTTTAAAATCAAATAAAACAAGTAAATATGAGTAAACAAAAGTCCGCCGTGATAGGAAGGCTATTTGAGGGTAACGCCTATTACGGAGGGTACCATCGGTAATAGGAAAAACGCAGTGTCGGTAATTTATAAATTTAGTGGTATAATAAATATAATTTATGAACATTTCGTTATTTAAGTGTAATTTTCATTAGTTCTCAAGTATAAAACCAATTTTGGAGGTACATGTTTTTTAACTAAAATCCTTGTTTTTTACGCTTAAAGTTGACAGTAAAATTTAAGTTTGTTAGAATACTGTGAAACCTAACGTATGAGTTTTTATGAAGAAAAATGGTCTAATACAACGATTACTAACGATTTGAGAGTTTTATGGTAAAGACAGAGTGCTCTTATTTGTAAGTAATAATTTACATTACCGAAATATCTTAACATTATATTTCAGAATTAGGATATAAAAACTCATTAGATATTTTATTACCTACCGTATTAGGCTGCAAGGAATCCTAACACGGTGTATGGAAATTACAGAGATAATAATTTAACCGTATTATTCATAAAGATACCGTTCATTTTAAAAAGCGTTACTGCAGGTCTACTTATTTGGTTTGTTGTATGGTAAATACGTGACATCCTGTCTAAATAGACATACGTCAAATAACTAAAATGCACTTTAACTTTTTATGAATAACAGGGTAAGTAAATAATTAAAAAACTTACACAAACATGTATACTAAGGTTTTGTTTATCGTATTATCCCATCAATATAATAATTTGCTACTAGATTTTACCACAACTTTGACACACCATACAAAACTGATTATGATTCGTTGGTTGTTTTATTTATTATTGTATTTTGGTTTACTGTTTTGTTGTTATTTTTTTTGTGTTCCATTTTATTGTATGTTTGTGTCAACGTTGTTGTAAAAAATGTATCTTTCTTTTTTTAACTTTCTCCGCTTGAATAGAAATCCATTTTCCATATTATTTTACCGTTTAACTAAATCTTCACTGACTGCACCCCGCTGCTTCGCCAGTTAAATTTTCCTTCAAATATGTTTTATTTGTAAGATTTTATTAAAATCTATTTTGTAGTTTTTACGTAAAAGAGTTACAGGCATCCTTTATTACAAACTTTGTCGTTTATAATATTAGTAGGATTATTTAAACCCTCGTCCGGGCCTTTATCGAATTAAAGTTTGAGAAAAACGAACAGCATTGTTTTATAACGAGGTTAAGGAGGTTATCAATTCGACCTGTATGTATGTTTGTATGCATGTTTGTCCGCGATTATTTCAATTTTGTCAAAACCGATTTTCACAAAAGTATTTTTTTAAATTCAGAAGAAGGGTTTTAGTACCTATTTTTAACCGATTTTAGAAAAGAGGAAGTTTAGGTTTGTATCAGTTTATTGGTTAAGGTTTCGGGTAAACGTCCCGGGACCTTATTAATATGTATTTTCTATCCGTCCGTCTGTCTGTCTGCCAAAGGTACTAATTTCCGAAACGGATCGATTAATTTTAATGAAAAAAATTCACGATATTTTATTTTTCGTCCAAAGAATTCTAACAAATATTAAAAACTTCAAAAAATTATGAAAATTTAGAGAAAAATGCATAAATTGTGCCAAAATCTTCCTTTTTTGAACAAAAGTCGAGCCTTTACTGAGATATTGACCTGGTCAACAGACATTAAATAATGATCATTTGTAACTTCACTTAATGTAGATTAACAACAAATATTAAAAATAATGTTAATAAGCTAGCCAAATTCGCACAAATTACGCTTATAAGGGTATAACCTGCGCACATAAAAAAACGATCTCAAAATGGCGGCCTTTGTATGGGCTGTCTCTCTTCTCAACTCTTCCCTCATACTAATATACGCAAGATAGCATTCGTTCGGCCACCATTTTCAAATCGTTTCTTTATCAGCGTGGCTCATAAAAAGAAAATCGTCCCCATATTTAATTCAATCCGTTCCGTTGTGCAGAGAGATGGGAGAACGTTACGATGCCGTAGATTGATTGTTGTTTTGTTATTCGCCCGTTCAGGTCAGGCAAACTAACATAGTAGCCCATACAGCCAAATATTCATTATTTTGTGTTTTCTAAACTAATTATATTACTAGAAACTTCTTAGCGCAAGGCCGTTTATTAAATAGTAATTACACAAAATATTATCAAAATATCCCCTTACTAGGAAGAACCTGTATTTATGTACAGTGCCAGTAACAATTACAGCCATTGCATACCATTTTCTGATTGCACTGAACCATGAGCAAAATGTTTCATCGTGCGTGTGTTGTCATCCCATACTCCGTAATAGGCTATGCTTACCGCCGTAATGGGCTTCAAACTTTTTTTTGCCGCCGTAATAGGAATTCCGAATTGTCAGAAAAAATATTTATTTAAAATTAAGTATCATTCCAAAATAAATAAAACGACAACTGAAATAGAAAATATAATTATCATGAGTGTCAAACAAAAACTCAAATATCTGCTAACATATTTAGAAATGCTTAATTTCTTACCCTACTTTAAAATGTCGTCAAAACGCGCCGTAATAGGGCATGTTACCCTACATGAATTTTTTTTTGCATTAGTCTTTTTGAAAATACATTTTCTATGCACCGCTGGCTACCCATATTTGCTCTACGTTTCAATATTAATATTTATGAAGCAGCCGTCAAAAAATTGCTTTGAATAAGCCAAGGCAAAAAGTGAACAGCGTAAAGAAATCATCAAAAAGCACTCCACAAATCCTGAAAGTGAACAAAACACTCTTAGTAACGGCTGGTGTAGACGGGATGAACAAACATCGCTCGTTTTTTAAATGAGAAAATGAATTCTATCTTTTTCTGCCATTCACATTCTACATTTTTAACGGAATCCTATTCTAATACTCACTAAAACCAAAAATAATTCAGGTTTACAGAACATACACTGCAAATTACTCTGCGCGGATACTACTAAAAAACATAATTATGGGAAAAGATAAAAAAATATTTACGGAAGGAGCATCAAAACAAATGACTCTTGAAAAATCCGGCTGAAATATAAACAAAGGCTTTGATGATTGCGGGGCGAGGAGCAGATCTCCTCATTTCGGAAAGCGGATAAGTGCGGGCGTAATCCGTGCTTGTGCTCGTGTAAATGCAAATTGTCCTATAAAGCCATCGCCCCGCCGTCCTCGTCCCGCCTCCTTCCCCTTGCTTCCTAATGAAGAGGCTTCTCCACACTGCCCTGCATCTCAGCTCTGTGGTTTACATAGTCCACCTCAACTTGTACAAGACGAAATTGAAATTTGCCTTAACGGGCTACATTGCGACCTCGCTTATATGCAACGCTTGTTACGACATGGAATGCCGGAGTAGATAGAACTCTCTTAACGAGATTTCAATCTTCACATGCTGCTGCGCCCGTACTTCAGTGATTTAGGCGCCGTTGCTTTTAATTATCGTTGTGTTTCGTCTTGATTATTTTTTTTGGTATCTCCAGGGCGATTTTTATCCGTTATAAAGATGTTACAGTCCGAAAAAAGGCCTTAAGATTTTTAATTATTTATGTTTTTTGATAAGTATTCGTGGATCAACTAATGCTTCATAAATAATTATAATTAAAAATATTATGTTAATCCAATTCAGTTACAAAAAATATATTTTGTGTACAAATTAAATAAACGTAACTTTTGTTACATTGAAAACTTCTGAAGGCACTACTGAAGCTGGTAACATATTGTGCACACTAAAATCTCATTCCAACATCCAGATTGATTCAAAACTCATCTTAGAAACACCGAGTTTGTAATCAAGCAGCCATTTAGCTAGTTACGCTAACGGTAACTTTGGCAATTTCACCGATTGGCCAACTTCTACCGCTGTTGAATTTGCCAATTAACCAATAGTGTCAAACTTTATTAGATTTTGAATTAAATTCAATTTTATACCTATAAAATACGTAAAAATATCACATTTCTGTCTAAAACTTATCAAACTCACTTACCAGCAAGACGGTGCAGGTGAAACAATACGAATGCGTGGCGGCGGAGTCCCGTGTTGAATTACAAATAAGTACGACGACGACTTGACGTGAATTCGAATAGGGCGGTCCCGACGTCAGTGTTTCAGAATACCCACTATACCTTGTTTCACGTAAGGCTGACTTTAGAAATAGAGGTGTAGATGAAACTGTCGATGTCTTGCCGAAGGGACGACTCTTTGTTCTTGCTTCGTTAGACGCAGCAGTTTACAGCACACGATACCGGCAGGACAGAGACGAACCAATGCAATTTTGTACACGTTTTACCAATTCAACAGTTTTGTTTCAAGTGATAGTAAACTTGATAAATAAAACGGCTCGTAATGTTCATTTTTTTAAAGTCGTCAGAGTATTATAAAACTAAGAAAAGAAAGATTTTAAACTAAAACCACATAAAACAAAAATAAAAAAATGAATTATTTTCAATATATGATAAAGTTTGACACTATTGGTTAATAGGCACTTCTGCAAAACAAACGACAACATTGTATCCCACAGCGAATATCACACATTAATAACACAAAATGTCTCTATTAACTAGCTCTCTAATATCACGCATTTGTTATAAACGTTGACTTTAATTTGAATTTCAAATAAGATAAACAAAGTGCTTTGCAGATAGATAACTTTCAATTCTGTGTATCGGAATCAAATACCGTTCGTGGTAAATAAAGGAAAAACAACTTAAGTTTTTTTAAGCGAATTCTAGGCTATCATATAAAACGTTCAGTATACAGAGAACCGGTAATAAAACCCAAATTAGAGAAAACATAAATATCCAAAGAACATCGCGGTGTAATCTATATTTTTATAGCTGTCAGTTCTTCTTTATTAATAGCGTTCACCGCAGGCTATATTTTCGCAAAATGTTTGTAGTCCGATTTACATTGTAATCGGATCAGGTTACAAAAATGTTTACAATCGAGTTTTTACGACGCGTAATAAACGCGAGATGACCGCAGCGAATCCAGGAGATAGCCGAATTCAATCAAACTCATAAATAATTTGTTGTATTGGCTGATGAGAAAAATAATTATGGGAGTTAAAGATATTACATTTGAGCGCAGTGGAGCGGAGCGGTGAGAACTTACAAATTCGATTCTTTAGAAGAAAAAAACGACGTCTACAGGACCATGAGAATGCGATTATTCGATAGGCTAAGATCTTCATCGGCGTACATGGAAGGCTCAATAATAAAAAAGCTTCCGCAACGAATTCCAAGTTATCAATAATAACTTAGTTAGATATTCTCTTTCAAACTTTATGGTTTGAAATGCGGAGTTAGCTACGAGTTACTTAACTTTACCAACTAATGGAATATTAATAAATACTATAATTTTAAACATCTACAAAATTTGTATTAATATAGTTAACTTTGAATGTGACTCATTAATAATTTCTTATGCTACTGAACTCGAGAAAACGTTCCTTCTTTTAAACTATGTGTGTTCATTTTCAAAGTTGTATCAATCAAGTGTCCATGTCAGTCCACGGCTGCGGCTGCACGCTCCAAAGCTTCCCGTCAGGTCGGTAATATGAATATTCGAGACGGAGCCCGGACGGCGCATCTGATATTTGATATCGATGTGACCGCAATATTGGGGGTAATGTTGGAGCAGATCACTCGATGGCCGACTGCAACCGCTGGCGACGGAAAACTGGTTACAATAATGTTCGAACACGTCCAGTTGGGGTTAGGAACCGAGGCTAGACTATCGTGAGAACTTTTGGCCGCTTCCGTGTAACAGATTTTGGTTTAGTCACTCTATGATAGAACAATCATGTAGAGCATTCTATAAAGAAAATAATTTTGATTTACTCTATCAATCATCGCTGCACTGCTTTTGAAATTAATAAGAATACGATCATTGTAATTATGTCTACACATATCTGTCTATCAACTACCTATATCCACTTACAGCAGCGGATCAAATTGTATATCATTACAATCACGAGTTTTGATTTGATAGGCACATCGAGATGGAACAAGCAATCGAAATAAATAGGTAGTTAATAGCAATCGAACACTGACCGGAGAAGGAAGCAGCCATCAAATTACTAGTTTGTTTGTAACTGCGACGCATTGCCGTTGTTTTTACAGTCGGATGCCTCGGGGCAGGTGCGCATTCGCTCTGGCGTTTGCTGCTCTGTCATTAGATTCATCATTCTCACAACATTTTCTGTTTTTTTTTGCTGATGTTCATTCGTTTCCTTATGCAGTAAAGGATAACTTTATTGGCTAAACATTTCGTATTTAATATTTCAAATCTTAACAGTTCGCATCCGAATCTAAGATTTTGAGGTTGAACAAGACGCGGTCGTTTAGGCTTCAGGGTTGCAATCAGAGCATCCATCGGGCAAACCGAATTAATCAGCCGATACCCTTTGAACACGGACGACCGTTTGCAGAAACACCGATCACTCAGACTCACCACACCACACTAGATATTATTGGCTTTCTTCACTGAGCGATTGATTAGAATTATAGTACCTACATAACTAGTTTTTTCAACTAAAATACCTTGAATATTGATGTAATTTGCACTTTCTCCTTATTTCTAACTAAGCGAACAATATTAGAAACTATGTTTTTGCAATTTCACCATTCAGAATTCATCGTCTATACTGAAAAAAAACATAATTAAGACAAAATACAAAATATTTGATTAATGATAAAATTTATTTGACAAATAATTTCATCAGCATCGTATAATATTAGTAGTGATTGGTAGTCATTAATTCTATTTTTTGTAATTAATGACAGCTACGGCGAATGTTCTTGAAGTTTTTTATGGAGCCTCATCACATAAAGAATGTGATGACGTTGCGAAGAGTTCGTTTCGTTCCCGTCATCATCGGCGAAGGCTGCCGTAAAACAATTCTGATCCAGTGCAACTTTATGCTTCATAAAACTGCAGCTGCTCGCAAAATACCTTACTCGCTGATTGCTCCGCTATATATTTACAGCTAAATGTTCTTTTAATATTGCGCTACCTATAGTAATCACTCGATCGTAAACTTTGAAATCAATTTGAGATTTTTTCATGGCTTACTGCACTTTAGACATGCACTGCGAAATATTGATATTGCCTCGTATGGGGGCTTGTGAAATCCCATCATTCATTCATTCATAAAACGCATTCTCTGCCGCTGCACACTGCCACCCTTGCGTGGCTTGCAAATGCAGAATACGCTACCCGTTGCTCCGTATGTTGCAATAGGAAAATTGGAACGGAAACGTGGGATTTCGTAGCGAGTTACGCTTACGGACTTGCGGGGTCGGGCTCAGCTCGCGTATCGCAGCGCGGCGCAGCCCAGCTTTGTGCGCCCGTCGGATATCAGCCTCTGTATTCGCCTTTTCAGAAAGTGAAATATAAAAAGGAGATCCGTCAGTTTAACTCCGCGAGAAATTATGATTCAGTCTTCTGTATGCCATTCAAACTCGAGAACCTTTTGGATATAATAGACATGTTTCTGGGTGGTAGACAGGTGAAATAATTAAATTACTTTCAATGCTCTTTCAAATTCTGTTAACTCTAACAGTCACCGAGAAAATTTTTTCGCTATAGGAAAATGTGTATTAAAACCGTTAAAACCAGTAAATAAAGAAAACAAAATGTTACTTTTATTTTATTCAAAAAAAACTGTACTGAAAACACCACATTTAGTATATTAGCACAAGAACTCAATTATATGTTCATATTGGCAATTCGCCATGCAAACACGCGGATTAAAATTCTGAACTGCCTCCAAGCAGAATACCTAATTTACTTTGCGGACAGCGTTTGCATTATTTACTTGGTAAAGGACGCTTTATCTTTGTATCTTTGAAACTAGGCGAACAGTTCCTCGGTTCATTTGCCTAACACCCACTCCGCTTAATAACTCTAAAAGTGTCTGGATATTTCACACTGATCGCGTTCCTATGGCTCTACCGAGTTCCGATACCGTCTCTACGCCACCGCAACGACCTATTTCATTATTCAGCACTCAAAGAGATGGTGCGATAGGATTGACTAATTTTGCAGTATCATCTAAGACGGGCGCAATTTCGCATCTTCATTTGGGCCTAGCGCCATTCTGGGGCTTACCGCCAGATCCGCTCAATACCCCTAGCGTAAGCACGTAATTATGCAGCACCATTCACTACCGCTTACACGCTTTTCACGAGCAACATGAACGGAAGTGAACATAAACTCCGTATCTTGAATAATCAAAATAGAATTTTCACTTTGTGAACAGAGCGAGCAGAATAGAACCACAAAAGTTTTCAATTGTAGACCTCAAAGCATAGACCTGCGGCGTAGATAGATTTGAAGTAAAGCAAACTGTGCGCTGAAAGCCTTAGGGACTAAATAAGTCGACCTATGTGTGTACTTAAGCCTCGACGCACGCTAATATGAAAGGGCCAAGCTTACACAGAAGAAACTTTGCCGTGTTAACTGCAATTCTGAGCTAAATGAAACGACCCTTATGCGCAGGGCGCCATGGAGCTACGAAAAACATTTTCTTTTAACTTTAAAATGCAGTCTGGTGTCTGGCTCTGGCTATTGCACTTGTATAATCGGTGGTGATGATAATGTTAATTTTTTACTAGCCATTCTATTTATCTTATCCATAGGTGCCTTAGATAAAGATCGGATGTTAGATCTTTGGAGTTTTAACTCAAAGCAAAGGCAAGTTGCTCCACGCTAAAAGCCCTTTTAATTAGGGAGGTGGCGAGCAAAATTTCTAAATAATAAGCACGCTTGGCAGACGCTATTAATAGCGATAATAATACCCTAACAAACATTAAGGACCGCGTCTGCCAATATGGTAGCCCTGCGTTTACATTTGACAAGGTTTCAAAAATGTAAAAAAAAAAACTCTACTAAATCATTTGCACGTGTCTGCCTCTGGGGCTGATGATAACAACCATCCTGTCAACACGTAAAATCGAAGAGGCAGACATCTAGGGCGCTGACTTTTGTAGATATTAATTTTTGATTTTTTTTTTATGATTTAAAAAAAATAAATTATTTGCACGCTTGGCAGACGCTATTAATAGGGATAATAAAACCCTAACAAACATCAAGGACAGCGTCTGCCACCATGGTAGCCCTGCGTTTTCAATTGACAAGGTCTCAAAAATGTAAAAAAAAAAACTCTACTAAATCATTTGCACGTGTCTGCCTCTGGGGCTGATGATAACAACCATCCTGTCAACACGTAAAATCGAAGAGGCAGACATCTAGGGCGCTGACTTTTGTAGTTATTAATTTTTGAATATTTTTTTTGTTTAAAAAAAATATTATATGATTTGCACGCTTGGCAGACATGTATATTATGAAGTAAAAAAAATAAGAAGGACTTAGGAAAAATAGTCTGCCAATATTGTGGCCCTGCGTTTTCAATAGACAACTTTTCAAAAATTTTAAATTAAAAAAAACTATACTAAATCATTTATTTGCCCATTGTCTGCTTCTGGGGCTGATGATTACAGCTAACCGGTGGATTTTTCTAAAAAAAAAAAAAAGAAGGGGATGTATTAGTATGAATTTTTGGAATGATCTCCAACTTTGAAGCATACCGTGTCGATTGACAAATATTAATCTTACTGCTCTGTAAAAAGTGACAAAAATAACGCCCCAGGACAACCTTTTCCATATGAATACCCGCATTGCCTTGATTCCGTGAATTTCAAACAGTCGTACAACTAAAAATCTGCGAGCAAATACACGTCTGCCAACGTCTATGGTTTTTTTTTTTAAATCATAAAAAAAAAAAAAAAATTAATAACTACAAAAGTCAGAGCCCTAGATGTCTGCCTCTTCGATTTTACGTGTTAACAGGATGACTGTAATCAGGAGCCCCAGAGGCAGACACGTGCAAATGATTTAGTAGAGTTTTTTTATTTTACATTTTTGCCCCTGCGTCACATGAAAACGCAGAGCCCTAAGTGTCTGCCTCTTCGATTTTCTTTGTTTTCAAGATGATTGTAACCATGAACCCCAAAGGCAGACACGTGCAAATGATTTAGCATAGTTTTTTTTTTTGACAAGTTCAATCCGCTGTAACGCGAAAACGCAGCGACATAGGACAAAATTTTACTGAACCAAATCAATTCGTACTGACCTAAACTGCAACCCACCGCGATGTGGATTCTGTGCAAGTACTTTACCGAAATGCTACCTACCCGTCTATCTATTTGGCGCGGCGTTGAAGCGTGGCCGCCGCTGACGTCAGAGGCGATAGTTGGAGATATTTCTAGATCGTAATACTAGTGACACTAGGGCCACAATTGCGTATCATTCCTTGCGGTACAGGCCAAGTCCTGTGCCAAGCTATTACGTCGCAAGTGGTAAGTTTTGTGCTGCTCACGGCCGATTCATCGGCGCCTCTCGCGCTCCCTGAATGCTTTCGCCACTCCTCATTATTGCGTTTATAAAAGCGCCCATAGAACACACGGCTCTATAGCGGTGAAAGAGAAAATGGGATTGTGTAGACGCTTTGTTCGCTAAAGGCTTTTTTCACGTCAATTTTCTTAAGAGAACCGTCTCACTAAAGGATACGTTTTGTGGCTTCTTCGTTATAACATAGTGAATGTTACAAAGTGTTTTTACCTTTTGTAATGTTACGATTTCCATAAAAGGTTATCAAGCTTAGGTTTATACTTGCTGAACAAATATAAATTAAATAGCTTCTATTTAGAAAACAAAAGCCCATAGAAAATAATACATTAAATGGAAACTATCAATAATCATTAGCGATGCCGTAAAGAAACTCGACCTTATTCGCCGCTATCGAACTGAAATTAATAAATCCCGTGAGTATTAATTTGGCGAAACCAGGGCGCGCTCTAAGCTGGCTTTGATTGCAAAATCAATAGCGGCTCACTAACTGCCGCAACTATATCGTCAGGTGCCATGCATTGTGTTGTGATATAAACATTTTATTTCACCGATCGTTAAATGGATTTGAGCACTACAGCAAAGCCTAGAACAATATAGCCAATAAACACCAATAACTACAGATTGCATGTTTCATGCACGTAAACAATTACTAAAACTATCGCTTGTTTAAAACTCATTTTGTCGTTAAGACAAGGCTATAACGTGTAACAGCCCGTATAAAATGCCAATCAAACTGTTTTATACCCGAAGCAACAATTTCTATTACGCCCGGGAACAAGTCGATCGGTATCGTTAGAGACAGTTTGAAGACTTCAATTGGGAGTCAGTCTGCATTCGGAATACCGCTAGTCGGTCTGACTGGTCTGCTTTGTTTTTGCGCGTCGCGACGGGCGAGGCGGCCTGAGGAGCGCGCAAGTTTTCTCATTATGCCGGTTAGTGCTCCACGCCACTCCGACTATTACTTACGACCTACAGACGGACGGCACGTATGCCGCACCGCACTTCGCTAACTTTGCCGACAATCGAAGAAGCGCGCCAACTGAATTTCCTGAAACTCTCGACATACGCTTTCACAAAGTAACGTTTTATATCAATGGCCCTCACAGTTTCAGCCTTAACACTATTTTAAGAACGGCAGGACTCGTATTTACTAAAGTAACTTAAAAGTGTAAAGTCGGATATTTTCTCGAGGAAAGCTAGAGAAGCGGTTAGTCGACTTTTACAGTGGTTTTATTGTCTCGGAGTCCCTCGTAAACCCTCCTCTGTATTACTAACATCTCGAGCTTTATTAACAGCGAGATTACTTAAGTTCGAGGCTCTCCAAGATTGCTTAGCCACAACTAGAACCTGAACCTAACCTGCCAAATAGTTTAGATAATAATTTATATAAAGCCAATGCTATTAGAACAATCTCGGAACGACGTCTATTGAAATAGGCTGAAGTAAGGAAATTGTAACAGTAAATTATGAGCACCCTTCCTATTACTCTAATCGGCCTTTTGATATTATTGATATTGAATAGAAAGGGTGATTCTCATTTTAGCTAGTGGGCAAGGATTCTAATGAAAATATTAAGTTATATATCTCAATAGAAATTGATTTTTTTTATCTTGTTGCAGTAGCACAACATAATCAATCATATTACAAAACTAATTTCTCTATAAACAAAGCAAAACAATTAGAAATGATAACAATCGAAGCAAGAGAATACAATGTTCATTATTACCAACGAGACGCCAGTAAATTTAAGCGTCGCGAATTTTCCGATGAATTTAGCGGTTCAATCGATGAGAATGGTAATGGAAAAGTTCAATAGGCAACAACAAAGGCCGACACAAGTTAACGAAGCTCACGAAAGCGAAATTCACGATGCCATTGCTCCATCGGACAGGAAATTAAAAGACAAAAGAGTAGCAAGCGGAGTTTAGGTTCGGAAATTGAGGGTGCGCCGCCCTTTGCTGCCGAGTCGCAAACCGCTTGGTGATGGCTGGTCGTTTTGCTAACTGACTGGTGTTCGCTAGTCGCAGCGACCGACAGTCATTGCTTTATTGATAGTCACAGGTTCAAATAATAAAATCCACAATCTTCTATAGATACTATACAAGTAGATAGATTCTAAAAGCATTTTACTTTACTAACTTGATTTTCTGTTGTTACTTTATGAGGTATAACACACATATTACATGATAATGAATTTCAGTATAGTACATTACCTTCATGAGATGTACCCTGGTACCTATTTGTAGTCCTTTAACTAGATTAAGAACTAATTTACTCCCAAAATCCTAAGCCGAGTAATCATAATGCTATTGTATAAATTTCTATGACATACGTATGAACCAAATCTTTTTTTTTCAAAAGAAAGAAACTTCATCCCAAAGATCTGTTCAGACCAAATATCAAAAATATATCAAAAATGTTACAGGTAATCAATCACGTAAGGAACAGAGAACAGCCACAATCTAAATACTATATGTACAGTCAGACAACTAGAAAACAGTGAATCAGGCGCAGGATGAAGGGTTCTGAACTTAAGAGATTGTCATCTGCATATACTCGTACAGTACCTTCTGCAAAAAGCTTATTAAAATATTATCAATATCAAAATAGCAGAAAAAACTCATTTTTCTTATCATGGACTTCGTTCGATATCATCCTTATATAAGATCTTGAACTTCGTTACATATTCGTATGATTGAAATAAGTATAGAATTCAAAGAACTGAATTTAATCAAAAGATTACGCGTCTCGCCCGAATGCGTATCGGCTGTATCGAGTGTGCACGCTTGCGTACGGTTTCTCTAATTCGGGAAGCTCCTGTAATCCTGTCATACCCGATGCGATCCGATTACTTGGGGACCATCACACTTGGATATAACTTTAAACGTTCATAGATTGTACTGAGTAATGAGATATGTGCGCCATATGAGGAGTACTAGAAGTTCTAAACATTGATGAATTAGTTATTCGAATGAGATATACAACATTCAAATTCTAATTAAAATATTCCGGCTTATTTCCGCTTCGACAAATTTGAAATATGTAAAATATCTGGGGTCTAGGGAATATAGCCAGCAATAGCTGTCAAAGCGTCGGAACAAGCTCAACACTCATAACTTTGTTTCCTAATTCAATTTGCATTTGGATTCAAAAACTTTCCGTGACACTGTTTTGCATTATTAATACTTTGGCAAAGCGTGATCTCTCGAGAAAAGTACCAGAAGCCATAAATTGAATTCAAACCTTTCGCAATTAGTTATTCCTGCGCGTGAAAACTTTTGGAGATCGGCTGCTCTCGTTAACAGATGTTACGGTACGGTACTATTCATTATACATTCCGTCAAATTGCTAAAACGCGAACATTTAATTTAAAGTGCCCACTGATCGTTCCTTTGTTTAAACGTGGAGTAATTCCAAGAAGCTTCGGTATAAGGAAGATTAGCGGCGTTCTCCCGGTCCCGAGCAGTTACCCTTTAAGGATGAACATCCGTCTCGGGGAGAAACGTGAGACAATAAATAAAGGCACGCAATATCCTAGCGCGCCGGCAGCAGCGGCGTGGCGGCGGCGGTGGCAGCGGTGGTGGCAGCGGTGGATAACGACGACCGAGTAGCTGGCACTGCCACGTGCCGCAGACTTTCGCGATATCCTCGTCCAACGCATTAAGCCCTATAACACTTGGCATCAAGAAATAAGGAAAATGCTTAGCAGTCCTGACGTCTCGTCAAAACCTATCGGCTTTTAGTTAACTAAAAATAGAACGATTGTAAAATACGACCACAACTGCAACCGCGCGCGCTTTTTCATCAATCATCTATGAAAGTTTTCTAGTTCTCTACGTGTACTTAGCAAAACAAAGGCTAATAAAAACTCCCCCGCACCGCACCAACTTCATCCCTCGTCCGTGCGGCGCGTTTCTTATCGGGCCTCATTTGGATCACATAACTTGCTCCCCTTCACACAAATTGCGGGGCGGCACATTTGCTATCTGCAGTTTTGGCAGAAATTATATTAAGATTTGTCCCGTGATACCGTTTATATTTTTACTGAACTAACTTTCTTTGCCATCTCATCTAGAACGCAGGGAGAGTCCGGGTTTTATGATAATAATAAATTACACAAAAATAAACAAGATTCCGCCTGCTCAGTAAGGAGGGTATTCCTTTGTTTGCAAAATGACACGCCTACACTGAAACCTACCTTGTTATTATTGTGTCCTGCTGCTTATGGAATTTTAAAAAGCACATTATAATGTATATATAGGTTCTTTTTTTTCTTTCCTTGGTTGTATAATAAATGGTTTAAAGTTAGTTACTTGTACTAATTTCCGTACTAAATACATGCCCACTTTTATTAAAATTTTATAAAGATTATTAGTTATAAATTGCCGAGAAATACTTTAGAAAAAAAAAATCAATTACTGAAAAGATAATTAAAAAATGTTTGTCATAAAAACTAAATAATTTACCATGATTTTATTTGTTTTCAGGTTACCGCTGGCGAGTGCATGAGATGTTATGGGCTCACGGGCAGTAGCGAGATGGCGCTGGTGGCTGGTGGTGGTGTCGTGGGCGTGGTCGGCCACCGCGCGCACGCTCTGCCCCGCGCGCTGCTCCTGCGACGACGCGCTCCTCGCCGCCTCCTGCGCGGGCGCGGGCCTCGAGATCGTCCCCATACAGCTCAACCCCGAAGCTACCCACATCAACCTCACGCACAACTCCATAGACAACCTCTTATACACCTTCAACTTCTACACTCAGCTAGCCGTCCTGGACATCTCCTACAACAAAATACAAGACTTAGGTAGTAGAAATTTTGAGAGTAACATGGAGATGACTCACCTTAATATCAGCTACAATACGCTCAAAAGAATAGAGAAGGAAACTTTTATTGGATTAACAAGACTCGTTGATCTAGATCTATCCAATAATGAAATAGCCACTGTACACATACAGACGTTTAAGGATTTATCAGTACTAGAGAGACTCGATATGTCGAACAATAAGCTCGTAAGCTTCGATGCGGAGACTTTCGAACCGCTCTCATCGCTCAAGATTTTATCGCTCAAAAACAATGCCATATTAGACATACCGACTGCCAATCTCTTCTACCTTATCAAACTGGAATATTTAGACTTATCGGAGAATTTGATACAGCAAGTTTCCAAACATGGCATGCCGTATCTGAAGGAATTGAAGTATTTAGATTTAAATAGCAATATCATTGTGAGCATCGACAGTCTTGGATTTAACAATTTGCCTTCGTTACGACACATGGACCTCAGCGACAACAACATGACTTCGATACCAACGTCCTCGTTGTCGAAGCTCTCAAATTTGTCACATTTATATTTAAGTGGTAACTTCTTTCAAAACGTAACTGCGCTCTCGTTTCAGAGTCTGTTTCACCTTAAACATTTACATCTGAGTAGACTTTATGAACTTGATAGAATTGACTCGAGAGCTTTTGTTGACAATATCAACTTACAGAAGATTTGGATGAATGAAAATATAAAAGTGAGAGAAATTCCCTCGAGACTTTTTCATGGAAATCCGAAACTGACTCACGTGTATATGAAAAACAATGCTTTAGAGACACTTGAAGCGGCGCACTTCCCTATTGATAAACTGCAAGAGTTGGAAATTTCGGGAAATCCGTTTGCCTGCAACTGTTCATTGTTGTGGCTGTGGAAGCTTGGGCTCGAGTGCGAAAACAAAAACAGGAACACAGTAAATGGAAGCTCAATATTGAAAATAGACTACGACAGTATAAAGTGTGCTGCGCCCGAACATTTAAAGGGTGTCATGTTCGTTCAAGTGCCGGAGTCTGAGTTCGGGTGCTCAAGCGGCTGGGTGATCGTGGCTGTCGTGGTGTTGACTGTTAGTATTATAATAAGTGTTGTGGGAGGCGTGTTGTATTTTATGGGACCTCTAAAAAAATGTAAAGGTGATAAATCGAAGCAGGTTATAAACAGTGTTATGTTAAAAGGTGACGTGTCTAAGTTAGGCAACGGACTAGTTTACTCGACGCGAGGGAGGGAGCAGGAGAACAAGCGGGAAGTGGACCGCTACCTGATGATCGGCTCCACGGTCAGCAGCAACTTCCACTCCCTGAACCCTCCCTGGCACAGCGTTGACAAGAACCCCTACATGCAGGAGGACAGCGAGGAACACATCTACCAGCAGTTCGCCTACGAAACCATACCTCACCACCGAACGCCTGAAAAACCACACATAGTGTACGTCTAACATAAGTTTAACGTGAGAGACGATGTAATCTTGAGGATGTTCTCATTGCTCCGTCACGTGAATAGTGCCGCGAATCATCGCCAATAATGTGACAAACATTAATCAATGCAATAATGTATAAATAGATAACCTATACGATGAAAATTATGTGATAGCTCTTGTAAATAAATTGTAAATATTATAATATTATTTAGCCTTAAAGAGAATGACAGGTTATGTTTTGTACTTAATAAAATTGACTGTTTTTTTAACGTCCATATACGCCTCCCCGTGTTTAAATGTTTGCAAGCCTCTATTGTCTCTTGGGTTTATTGATTAAAATTTCGTGTTAATAAAACTGTTAATTTACGCTGTTAAATGTAAATGTATATATAAATATATTTAAAATTTTATTTATATAACATAGAACACCAATATATAACGAAAACTTTGTACAAAAATGAGCAATATAGAATACAAGTTGAATTTATATATAAATGTATGCTATTGAAATAAATACTTATTTTTGTTTCTTATAAATATGAATAAAAAACATCTTAGTTGGATTTAGAGAAACCTTTGCATAATAAACATACATTATCCAGCTTGTATAAATCAGTATAGCATATAAATAATAAAGAAGCGTTGTCTATTCATCCAGTTGCTCTGATGACCAGCGGTACAAACAGATCAATTTTAATTAGCTAGTTTTGTGCTATCATTACATACTTTAAAATTCGTTGTGTTTTGTTTCATAGAGGTTCTCAAAACTAAGAATATTTTTATACTTAATAGTACCTACTTATAATAAATTTATCTAGCCAAATTAAATGGAAAAATTACTTGATTTTTCTATTTTTCTTTTTTTTATTATCTGAAACGTACCATGTTTTTCAATTGTAAGCATTTTAAACATATAACCACAAAAATACAAATTACCTATTCTTAATACGATACCAACAGTCTTGTAACAGTAGAATAAGAATATTTATACATACTGCATAAACTTTTTTTGTTATTAAACTTATTTAACAAAATATAAAATAAACAAAATAAAACATATTGCATTGTTTAATTTTTAAACTCTCAGAAACATTATTAAAATAAAAACAACACCCAAAACCAGAATATTCAAAAGCTCTGAATTAAAATGACAGAAGTTTCATTCAAGGAGATTATTGAAAGTCAATGGTACATATTTCTTTATTTGAAACAAAAAAATCACAATGTGATTCAACAGAGAGATCATCTTCCTTGTTCTGTGGATTCAACCTACCAAACCCAACACCTTTCAACATCTTTTATTCCACCCTGTAAAAACTTAACTTATTGCTGACTTGATAATAAAAAAAAGTATTTAATTTCAACATTAGACATGTTTTTAGCTAAGATTGGCATTTAGTCCAACGACAACAATACAATAACAAAAAAACGTTAAAAAAAATGAAAGCGTTAACAATAATAATGGATGTAGGTTGTATAGTAAAATTCTACGAAATTGAAACACTGCATCGAGCGATGTCATTAAAAGCATTTCAATTGAAACTCTGCAACAAGTCGATTATGATAATGTCATTGCATTCAATCGATAACGAGGTCGTCCACGGTTATTGACATCCTCATCAGTGAGCGGGCGAAAAATTAGCACCATTCAGCGTGTTCCAGACACAATTACTTACTTGTCAAACTTCATTCAGTTGCTCTCCTCTTCATTTGAATGATTAATGATTCTGATTAAATTATAACTATGACTCAATATGTAGAGCCGTCGATACTGCATAATGCTTCGTCTGAGACCTGTCTATTGGGTATACCGAATCAGTCGAACGAGTCAATTGGAATAGGGGCAAGAATTTATGATGATTTGTATAATTAGATTATATTATTGATACTAGGCAGACAAGGAGGGCGTCTATGAGTAGAAACAAGTCTATGAGGGCGAAGCCAAAATAGGGAAATTGCACGCACGCCCGCGGTGCTTAGAAACTTCAATTATTTTGTGGAAAAGGTCGTTAGGGCGCGGCCCACCTGCACGCTGGGGACTCATTTTTGCATTTCACAGGGAGGCGAGCTACATTTGCAGAGATCTTTAATAGAGATAAATGGATGTCAAAGTGCTCAAATTGCTACATTGCTCCTGTCCTGACTGAAAGTTTAAAATAAAACCATAAGGGTTAACTTCTCGTAATGGAGTTTATGTGTAAGGAATTAATCATAACCGTATTTGACAATAATTACGAAGGGTTTACATAATATTGTTAAACAAGTAAGAATAACAAAAAATCTAATTGTAAAATTTGATATTTTAAGTAAGTATGTTGTTCAAATACTAAGTTTATAGAGACAACCAATTACCTGAGAGTTGTGCAGTGGCGGTCTAGGACGGCATATATAACAGATTTGCTAACAAGACAACAAGAGCTATCTTGCAATACAGAAAAACCGGAAGTGTACGCCGTCTTAGACCGCCAGTGTACTAAAACTGCGAGTCGTCGTCGTACGTCAAACTGTGTCCGTTTACGTTTATAAAGCGTCGTTTTGCGGAAAGGGGCAGTCGAGAGCCGGCCGGCGCGTGCTCGTAGGCGGAAAATTGAGAGTGATAAATGTTTTTTAGATTCGTGACAGTGGACCGTTTGGTTTAAATCTGTAAACGGATGGACGGCCCGTTTTAATGGTCTTCGTAAGGGAGTATTGAACATAAATCTAGAACCTTTTTCGGGGGCTTGTAGCAATTGGTGTTTTTGAGTTTTCATTTTCTATTCGGATCTAGTAGATTGGACGCCGCCGTGAGTTATTTATTAGTAGGTAAGTTTGACGGTTAATGTTAGGAAGCTGAAGAAGCCCCTCGGCGATCATTGCTCCGGCCACAACACCATAACAATGAGTGAGCTCTTCATAGAAACAGTGGAGCCTTTTATCCCCGTCTTGAAAGGCGGGCGAATCGCCTCGGCTGGGGCGAGAAGATTTATGTCGCGGTAGAATGTTACGGCGCCGAAGGGACGCTGCAGGCGAGAAAGAGTTCATTCCCCAAGTTACGATGCGGCGACATGAGATTGCACGCTGACTTGTGTTTACGGGGATTGTATTTTGTGGAGACACGTGTAATAGAAATAAGGAGCCGTTGTATTAAATACGTTTACCTACCACTGCTGCATACGCTCCCTTGCGAACACAATGTCACCTTTAAATTGTGCATGTCGGTGTAAAAAGGAAACAAGTTAATTAAAATAAGTGTGTTTTACAATAAAGTCTGGACCATTTTTATAATATTTAAAAAAATAATAATAAATATTTCGCTGCCAGCCTAAATAAACTAAAACTAGCTATAGTACGGCTTGTTAACTTGAATTACGGTCCCATCCGGCAGAAAGCATGAAACTTGGCATACATGTAGCTTTTCTATATGTGCTTCAATATCGATAGGGAAACACGCTGGGAAATGGTTTCTTCCCCCCCCTTCCCCCCATTTTACCTCCCTCATTTTGGTTTTTTTCATTTTCTACAAAAACGGAAGGACTTATGAGTTTACTTTTCAAGGACCAAATAATCGTCGATAAATTACCTACAAAACGATACCACATTTATAGTTATACGACTAATATTTTCTTATAAAAAGCTGTCATTATATTGTGAACTTATGAAAAAATTGTCACTTTTTTTCTTTTTTCTTCACTTAATGCTAAATTTAAGGTGTTGTGATAAAATCAACTGAAAAGGTGTAAAACTATATACATCTAGCTACAAAACGATACCATGCAATTTATTGTAGAAGGTTTGGTTCCCGAGTTACAGCCCAACACACGGCTCACGGCGTCTGGCTCAACGAAATAACTCCTTTTTTTGCGTCCATACAATGTTTACAAGAACTGTTTAAAATCACGAATATCTTTATAGGTATACCACTAGCATTCCAATAACTTAATAAAATAACCAGTGATGTCCAGTGAAAATTACACATTTATTTACTTATATTTATTTAAATTAAAATCGCAGGTATCTCCCCCGCACTTACAGAGGCCAGTACAAAAGGGAGCCCTGACTTCCTACATAGACATCGACCTGTAATGCAGCCGCGGCAGGAAACACTTAGTTAACTCCTTTACGGATGCTGCGGTTTCTTTGATCGTGCTCCATAATGGAGTCCAGACACCGTTTTCTTTCTTCCATCCCCAATTTTGGAAGTTGGGATATTCAGGGTTTGCATCAAGCTCTGACCCCAGATGAATCCTGCTTGCAAACATGCCCGTTTAGTATGCTCTAACAGAGCATTAAATGTGGGTGGAAGCCTATCCATGGCCCGTCCCTTAATGAATAATGCCTTCCTGGCTTGATTGATGTCTTCTACATCACTTGTTTTATCATATGTCAAGATAACATATCTTGACAAAAGATCCAAATGATGATTTTCAATCGCATTTACAGGCTGTGATAATTCTTTGAATATTTTGGTGACTTCGGGGAATGATTCCCATGCTTTCCAAAACGACTTCTTTCCTTTTCCACCGAAGCCCGATACAGTGTCACAACCAGTAAACGCATGGTAAAACAGAATGCCACTGCATATTTCTGGACCGAGTGCATTAGCCAGTGGATGGATAGCGATACTACGTGTAGCTTTACCGACACCGAAGGATATCCAAAATTCTTCTTCTTAAAACTTCATTTTTTTGAGTTCACCATACAGGTAAACAGCTATCACAACTACATCCGTATCCACAGTTCTTATTAAAACCTTCGTGTGACCGTGCTTCACAGCGTGAAAAACATGGAGGAGGATTCTGGAGTCAGCTTCTTCTTGTTCAGACTTCAGGGAAGCTACGTCTGTGGTATCATTGCATACAACTTCTCACCTTTAGTTGCAACAATAGTTTTTATGTCATGTTTTTCCTGGAGTCCGTCTGCTAGAAAATTAAAAAGTTCAACTTTAATTTCCGAAGAGCGTAGAAATGATTGCCAGTTTCTTGGCAGCTTGCCTGCTGCTGTGACTCTTTGTAGAATGCCTTGTCCTCGCTTTTCTCTAGTATTATTCTTGAGGCTGTCATCTTTATAAACATCACAAATTACATCTTCTCTCTTACCTTATTGGTTCGTTACATAGTTTATAGAACTATGGCGGTAGTCTTCAAATCAAACGTTATATTAGTCCCTGCAGTGGTAACATGACGAAAATTTGTCGACTTTGTCGTATCTATCTGTCACTTTTGTCGATCGTCTCCATACATTTTCCCGCATTGAAATGTCAAAAGCGATTAAAAGTGACAGTTAGACACGACAAATAGTCCGTCGTGCTGCGGGGGCTGGCCTTATCATTTGAACGACAGCAGGACCATCTAAAAATGATGCAGTGAATTCTGTAGGACCTTCCATCTCCGTAACAGAACTTTCATTTTGATACTCTTCGTTTTCATTTTTCTATAAACATTTTAGGAGTTCTGATTTTACCACCGGTCTTAAGTTTCGTGTCTCTGAGAGGGACGGTGGGAACGGTTGATTTTCGTGACTTACTTACCTATTGAATTAGCACTATAAAGCTTACTTATAAACTTAGCTCTATAACATGGTTTCGCACTTAGTAAAATACTCCGTAACACAACACGTGTAAACGTGTAATGGAAATGCGAGCGAGATGATACGTAAGTGCAGACGCAGTGAGTGATACGTGTTACGACTGGTAGTCCGGACAGCTGAATGACTGGCGGGCAGCCGTGCATGAGCATCGTACGCTACTCCCCCCTCACACTTTTTTTTTAGGCGGGGAAACTCCTAACGAGTACCCTGCGACCCCGGAGGGAGTCGCAGGGTTATGTGGGGTTCGCACCCACTAAAACCCCGCCGGTGTCCATCTCGGCTGTTTGCAAGGGGGTCACGGGAGATCTCTCGAACTTTGTGTTCAGCTCCGCGACCCCCTCCAGCATTGGTTGAGTAGCCTCTTCACGGGGGGACAGGTGGTGGTAGTCCCCCCTGAGCGCGGATGGCTCTTCCTACGCTCGACTACGGAACTGGACACCGCGTTCCGCCGCCCTTAACGGGGCCGTTATATGACTACACGAGGCTCCCGCCTCGTGCACCCAACGACCCCGGGGTCCCCTCTTAGTCGCCTCTTACGACAGGCCGGGAATACCTCAGTCCTATTCTTCGACCCGGTACTGCAGGGCGCACTCCCCCTCACCCTCACCACCACCGCACCGGCTACAGCTTCATAGTTGGCCCGTGTTAGTGACCGTTTTAATATTATTCCAATTATTTCTTGCAAAAGTTAAATATATTTATGCATATTTGGAAAACTATAAGTCCTACCAACATGAAACCAAAGACTATTTTGTAGATAATTTTATAAAGAATAAATTATTTTTTGACAGATTTCTCCTAGCTTTTGTAGTTTTAAAAAAAAAATAAAAATACTACGATTTGGGACACAAAAAGGGGGGGCGAGAGGGGAAAAAACAGTGTTTCAGCCTGTTTCTCCTTCAATATTAAATCACACATATTAAAGCTACCTGCATGCCAAGTTTTATACTTTCTGCCAGATGGGACCGATATTCGTATTTTTTAAAGCTAACAAGCCGTACTACTACAAAATTACAGTGAGAAGAAAATTTAGTAGCTTACTCATTTTAGTACAGTAAAAAACTTCCCTAATTATTCTCCTATCAATAGTCATTACTCGTTTCATAGCTTTCGACTCCCAAACTTTTTTTTGCACATCTTCACCGAATCCGTGAATCACATTAGGAAATGGCCTTTCGATAATATACTTGTAGAAGTGTAAATAAATTTTATAGAGTTAGATAAAACCCATTACGAGTGGTTTACTGCGCCGCTCCCCAGGATCTGTGCCCACTGCAACAGGGGGCCACTAAGTGTATTACTTCAGCCATAATGCAGACTGAAAATACTGAAAGAGTCGTGAAGTTTTGACTCGACATCTTTGCAGAGGAAATGAGAGATTTTTATAGAAATCTCCATTGGGAAGAGCAGAGTTTTCCTTGTTCTGTGGTAGATACCTATGTATAGTGCGACAAAAATCTAGAAATCAAAAAGTGGCAACACTGTATGGAAAAATTAAAAAATCCGACAATTTTTATACAGTGCCCTTTTTTAATTTCTAGATTTTTGTGTCGCGCTATAGGTATATACAATATATATGATATTTATTTCGCAGTGATTAACAAAACCAAAGTTTAAAAAAGTAGTATTATAGAGGTATTTTTGTAGTAAGTATAAGTAATTACTTTTCAGTCCAGTGTCCAGCTTTTCCGTTACAAAATTAGGGAGGATCACATAGGCCGATAAAACCGCCGACCATTTATCATATAACATTATCATTTATAACAATTACATTCATTAAAACGGGATCATAATGCCGAATGGAACACAAGGATTTTCCCTTATAATAGAAAACGTAATAACAAATCGTAATTTATGTCTTATTGAAAACGGAATAATGGACGGTGGGTGCCGTAAGGAGTGTGCTGCCGAAATTGTTCCCTATAGTCAAAATTAAAGAAAATTTCCTCATAATTTTGTTATTTTACTTAATCAAATTTCCGTTTAAGGCTTAGATCTCATTAAGGCCGGTGCAGCATATTACGGACGAGTTAGTGCCTTCCGAGCGTTAAACGTCTAATTTTCATTTCCAAAATGCATTTTATATCGCGTTAGCCCCAGTTAAACAGAGCGCCAGTCACTCAGAGAAGTAATAAGATTTTGTACCGCGTCATATTAATGTCACGGCTTTTATTGCATTCAAAAGCATTTTTCGTGAAATTAATACTGAACTATTAAATGTTAAATTTTGTTTATTTTTGCTTGAAATAAATGCTAAGAAAATAAAAAAGAAATGTTGAATTTTGTTTTTTGTTCATAACATTTAGTTTCGCATTTTAAATACCAAGAAATTAATAATTTATTTAATAATCTATACAATATTTTAAAGAAGGAAGATTGTTTGTGTCTTTGTTGGTTTGCATTGAAAAGGCTCCTAAAGTTCTAAGGCTATAGAATATTCTCAAAAATTCAGAACGCAAGTTGGTTTGATTGTGCCGTATCAGCTAGTTAATAATAAAAAAGTACTTATTACTTTAGCCAAAAAAATTTTTTCAGACATATAAACTAAAACAAACCTCTATTTCAATAACAGATAAAAGATCTTTAAGTATTAATTTTGGTAAAAAATCATAAAAACGTCAAGCCTTCACGATTTCCCTTCAAAACACCCCAAAGACTGGATGGAAATTTTAATAAAATCACTTGTAATTTTTCTGTAGAAAAGTAGATTACGATGTTAATTTTATTGATGCGCTGTGCTGGGCCGGCCTCAGAGGGTAAGCTTGCCGGCATTAGTATTCCGGTGGTAAAAAAAGATAAATTGTTGCCGGCCAGTTTCATTTTAAGGGATTTTCAAGGTGTAGGGTTTATTGCATTTTTGATAAATCTGTCACGCCCAGGTGCAGGGTAAATGGGTGAGCCCATTTATTTGCTCAAAAACATATAGAATAATTTAAACCTACCTAGTGGTGTTTGGTACTGAATGAAATCATTTATTGATCTAAATGTTTTGTTTGCTTACTGAAGTGTATAACAACGTTATTACCTAAAGCGGTAACTTGGGGTAACTGCACATTCACTGCATAATTCTTACACTATCAGAACTAATCAACAATCCAAACTTATTAAAAACGTTATTTTTACAGAAAAAAAACGTTTTCCAAAAGAACGCAGAGTATTTTCAAAAAGCTAACCACCGATAAGCTTCACCCGTCAAGAGCAATGCAAATAAAACCGCGGCCCGCCGCCGGCCTCCACTAAAATAAAACCAAACGAAATAACGTATCAGCCTTTAACAACAAATAAAATGCAAAACAATACCTTTGTGCCATTGTTTTATATGAAAAAATCCACAGATATAAATATTTTGCCCTTGTCTTTTCTGCCCTGGGCTATTACGAGCAAGTGGCGGTTCTGTATATTATTTTTGATAACAAAAGTGTGTTTTGAATTTATATAGAGCCTTTATAAAAATATATAGTACGAACTTTCTGAAGATATAAAGCCGACACCGACAATAACTCTTTTATCATAACTCTGATGGATTTACATTTTTATAGGTTAAAAGAATTTTAAACCGTAAAACAGCATAATGTGTTTAATCTTTATCACTGAACTAAATTCTGATTTTTTAAATGTTATTTTAAATATAAAAAAGAGCGCATCACGTTCAGGTATATTCAGGTAACAGTTCCCTTGCATATATTTATAGAGACTTAAAATGTTAGGGCAAACATCTGCTGATGCTTTTAATGCTGTAACTACTTAAATTTTAATATGGGCGAAAAGCCTACAACGGTCGGCCGCGGTCGCCCGGTCCTGACAACAAAACTCCATCAGCACTTTGTTTTAATAAGCTTAGACTAACACTAAAATTTACGTTAAAATAGCCACACACAAGCTCTCATGCTGTGCTCACTCTTTATGCTGTGGATTGAAAATGTTCAACAAAATTAAGGTGGTCACTGTCGTGTGGTACTGGCATAGAATACTTTCGCCCTTTCTGCTCCCAGGCGTAAAAGGCGAGAAAAACCGAATGACGGGCAGCAGCATGCTTTGCCGAGAAACTTGAAGAGCCATGCTGAAATCGCCAACCTTTTTTTTTGCTGGGAAACTCCTAACGAGTACCCTGCAGCCCCGGGGGGAGCCGCAGGGTTATGTTGGGTTCGCATCGCACCCACTAAAACCCCGCCGGTGTCCTTCTCGACTGATAGCAGGAGGGTCGCGGGTGAGCCTGTGGAATTCACCCATTTGGTTGTATAGCCTCTCCTCGGAGGGACATGATGGTTGTCTTCCCGGAGCGCGCTAACCTGTGCCAAGCTGTCATTGTCGAACATCTGTTAGAGAGGCCTATGTCTAACACAGTGAACGTCATACGACCCGGTATCTAAGGTAATTATTCCAATACTAGTCGACCCGGCGAACTTCGTACCGTTTTACCTATTAATATATTGTGCATGAACTGCAATGGGACAGACGCGGGAAGCGACTTCGTTTTATACTATGTATTGAAGTATAAGCACAGAGTCTTGGTGAATGAAGTCTGAAAAGCTGAAGCAGTTTAACATGACATGATCTTAAAATGTTTTAATTTAAGTAAAATTTTATTTGCTTTGTTTTATGCAACTGAGAGATTATATTAAAGATGTTGGATAAAAAAGCACATTTAAACTGAAAATTATGATAGGGCAAAGCATTTGAGCTATTAGGTTAGATCTCGAGCTCAATCCGCAAGCATTAAATTTGCTGCAAAATGATTATGGTATCCGCTTATCGACTGTTGGTTGTGAATTATACACGGTAATTTTCTTTATCGTGGCGGAAACTTGGAGGACTAAGTCTTGCATGATATATGACTCGAATAAATTATAAAACTTTTTTTTTTACTATTGAAATAAAAAAACTTATTTAATGCCGATGGCCTCCTTGTTCACCCCCCTGCGCATTGCCCTCCACCTCTAGACTCGTCTGGCACCAGCTAAGCCACCGTAGGTCATTGCTTTGATGCTACACAACGTTTTTAGTTTTTTTTCAAAAACTTTCGAATTACCTCAAGTGAGCACAGTTAATTATTTTTCAATTTTGTTTTAAGGAATCAGTAATAATAAGGGAGTTAAATTTTCCTCCACAATAAAAAAGTAACGGTGTATTTAAAAATATTTTTTAGGAAAGCAAAAAAAAAATTAATTTCTACAAACGCAAATATTTAAATTTAAATCAACGAAATGATTCGACTCGACAAGTCAACAATTTGTCACGCGAACAAAGAGACAAAATCGAAACGATTGTTTCAAAGTGGACAGCACTGAAGTGGCGCCCTCTACTCGAGCACATGCAAATTGATGCCACTTTATAATCTGCCGGATTCCCCGGCCCGTTCATGACACTCGCTCAGAAAAAGCTTGTTTGAACCTTTGAAACACTCTTTTCGTTTTTAGTGTTGACAATATTTGATTAATTCCGCTTTAACAAGTGCCCTTCTACTGAACTGTATGGATAGGAGGAAGACAGAATAAAATAAAATATTAGTTCATGCAATCACATAAAACATAACAATGTGCTGAGAGATAGATATTGGTATTGGTTGGTCAAATCAAAAGAAGTTTTGCTTAGTACCTAATAAATTAGAGCGTTTGTGTACAATTTCATAGATAGAGTTTTTACCATTACGCTAAATTGGGTATAAACCAAATTATCAAAATTTCAGCCAGTGAAGAATTCAGCGCATGCAGAGAAGCCGGCGACCGAGCGAAGCCACGTTCAACGTCGACGGACGTTGCAATACACGCGATTTTTCAGAAATATCTGTCAAAATTAAATTAAGCGTCCTTTTCATCAGTCATCATGTAGTAACCTATCTATTAAAGAAGAAACTGTAGATCTTGTTCAAAGTCATATCTTCAGAGAAAGCCGATCATACAACCAAAACGATCTAAGTGATTTAAGAATATCCTTAAGTATAGCGCAAATTGGTATGAACGATTATTCGAATTCACCAAATAGAAGACTTATTATAAAATCGGACTAAGCTAAGTTTAAAATTGAGATTTGGTCATTTGATCACAAGAATAAAAATATTAACTCGGTTTATCGTTTAAAGAGCTTTTATTTCAACGATTAATAAGTACGAGATAAAAATACTGCAAAAAATAAGTTTAGTCCTGAAGTTATGGAGGAATATGCCCAAGACCTAAGTTAACTATAGGTAGTTAAATAGTATAAATGGCGTATTCTCTAGGTCACATAACATCACAAGTCATCGTTCTAATAGTGTTACCATAATTACCACAGGAGCTTGAAGGAACCACATCCTAACTAAGGCATTCAGTGTATTTGCTCCCGGAATTTCTCAGCGCTAAGCAAATTAACACGCAAATCTAATTCATTCATATATAGCTAGAGAATCAGAGTCATTAAGCGTAGAGAGCACCGCAGGCAACGCAATCTGCGGCGGAATGCAGCATTTGGGGTATCTTGATATCCTCAAAGATGTATCTTCCTTGCTGCAACTATTTTACTTAAGAATGAATACAATTTGTTTCGAAAAGCAAATTCTCCACCTTAAAAACGATAAAACGGGGAAGTTCAAACATAAAACAAACAAGATTCGATTAAATAATTCGTTTTTTTGGATAAGAAAACATAATTTATGAAATGCACAACATTATAGCATTTCTTAAACCGATTGCTTCTCGCTTTGATCAGTTATAAATTCATTAAGGCACTCCGGTGTTATTAAGAATGATCATTACGCCGTAGAGGTTCAGTGCCGAGGGAGGTCGCCACCGCGCCCTAGGCGGTGGCGGCAATTTCATTTCGCCCATTTGCAATTCAAAAATCTTCTCAGCCTTCCAGACCATTCGTCTGTCTTACTATCCCCCACCCGCTCTTAACAACTACAACTCCCTAGAGCTATCTCTTTCTAGTGACTTCTTTTTGCAAAATGCTTGCCACGGAGTCATTACTTCTACTCACACGTAAAAGTCAAGACACAGTTTCAAGCAGTTTATTCCGAAAGGATTAGCCATAAATAGTTCTTTCTCATTACATTTTCATGAAGGCTCCCTCTACTTGTGGATTTATGGAGGTAAAAGTTTGAGTTACTGAATAAAAGATATCTATTTGGCAGTAATGCTGGCGTCGCGCCAGACGACATTTCACGCCTGAATTTCGGTGGCGCATCTAGGTTGTGTCAATTATCATTCGTCCGTTTATTCTTGGATTTTAAGTGCTTAAGTGACCAAAAACTTTGGTCTTGTCTGTCACGCAGGACATAGGCCTCCACCAGACATCGCCTCATTTACCTAGCAGTATTTTGCGACCCTTATGCACTTCCACAATCTTAACCAAGCTGTCTGACTACCTTATGGAGGGTCTGCCTATTCTGCCGTCTAACTGCTCGGGTGACACTTACTCGAGATCTTGAAAAAAATATGGGCAAGCAAGACACATAACTCGAACAACAGATGTTCGCTGGGCTAATACTGTTATGTAAATATAATAATTTTTCATATTATAACTATACTAGTCGACCCGGAGAACCATAACGCCTTAACCTATACCTATTACACAGTGTGGTACATGTTTTATACACCTTTCTCTTGAATTAAAAAAAGCCGCATCAAAATCCGATGCATAGTTTAATAGATTTAAGCAAACACAGGGACAGACGCGGGAAGCGACTTTGTTTTATACTATGCACTGATTGATATAATATACCAAGCATACATCGATCGACTTTCCCTAAAGAGACAAAAGGTTCATAAATCATGTTATCTCTAAAAATACGAATACTAGATAACAAATATCGGGGTAGGGTCACGTCGGGGCGGCGGACCGCGCCCCGGGCGAGGCAAGGGCCAGGCGACGAGCTGCTCTATTCTATGATAGCGGTTTCGTAACACTTTAACTGAGAATTTTGATGCTAAAGCTCTCTTCTTTATTTAAATTTTACACGCTGAAAATAAAATGTAAATTTATACTTAAGTCCAGTGACTTACTGCATATCAATCTTTCAATGTATAAGCATATTTTTACGCTTTTGGAAAAAAAAACCTTTCGAACTATGCGCATTGCATAAATTGCATTACCTCAATTATCAGGTTCACATTCTCTAAATAGTTTATTGCAGTTTTACAGAAACTTGAATCCGACTTAGTACTGGACTTGCATTTGTATTATTTATTGTTATTTTTTATTTTCTTTATCTCATTCATTATCTAACCTGTATAACATTTACTGTCGAACATAGTCATTTTACCTTTCTCAGGCTCTTAGACTATTTATGTACCAAATTTTATTTAAATCGGTTCAGAAGTTTTCATAGGAAAGCGGAGACAGACGGAGTTATTTTCGCATTGGTAATAATAGTATGGATTTCACTACTATAATAATAATCAATATATATAAAACTCTTCCGTTACTGACTGACTGACTGACAGACAACGCAGAGCCGAAACTACTGGGCGTAGCGGGCTGAAATTTTGCAAGTGGGTTCCTTGGGGAGTGTAGGGAAGCACTAAGAAAGGATTTCCCGAAATTCCCATGGGAACGGGAAAAACGGGATTTTTGTGTTTATGAGAAATCTGCGCGGGTGAAACCGGGGGGCAGCCTCTAGTAAATTGTATATCTTACTACCTAATAGTGTTCTGGAATCTTACTAGCAAGTAAAAGTAATTAGGTTTAATAACCACATGAATTTGATGAATTTTCTCACAAAACGCTCATAGAAGCGCTATTTAAACCACATCTGTTTTGTTTGTCATCTTCAATTGTAGGTAATATTTAAATCGGAAAAAACTGGGTAAGTAGGATGCCACTACTTTTAGTACCTACCTAATCTGGGCAGCTAGTCAAAAATATGTTGAGCTTAAAAAAAATAATTTATGTTTTAATACTATTAAGATTCAATTTTTTAAGACAATAAATTTTCTTTCGAACTATTCCAAAATTTAAAACGGTGTGTATATTGCCAATTCTATGAAAATTATTAAAATAAAGACTCTAACTCTCATTGTGAAAAGCTAAGAAAAGATGAAAAGAAATGATAAAAAACTTTACCCGGTTTTTAATTAAATTTACATTTTGTATTCCATTATTTTTGGAGTTTTATATTTAATTGTCTATTGATCGGGAGATTGCTTGGCACAGAGTGGATTTTAGACATTTCCCTCATTATAACTTTGCATTCGAAACACAATGGAAAAATAACGATGTTAACTTTATTTTCCGTTTGCGACTCGGTTCGAGAACTTTTCTGTGCGGAACAGTGTTTATTATTGTAACTTGTTACATATTGTTTTTTTTTTATTGTTTGTAAAATGTAATTTTAATCCGAATTCGAACGAATACACTTTGTTTGAACGCTTTGCGCCACCATTTGTGGTTCTGAATTAATTAATAGCTACGAACCAACTTACATTTTTAAAACTGCACGAAATATATTTAACACCGTAACAGGTTTGTTATGTATCGGATTTGTTGTTTAAAAGAATATATTTTTAAAACTAGCAGATTTCAAATTAAATTAATAAAACTCTCTGTAATGTTATGATGTTTATTTTATACTATATTTACAATCAATATAAAAAATATAATTTAATTTACATTAAAATCCGTACCTTCACGTTAATAATAAGTAGGATACCTAGTATGGTAATTTATACAAACTAATTCAGATAGAGAACAGATCAGAATCAGAATTATTATTTAAAAAAACATCTTCCATTTATTTATTATAGGACCAAATAAATAACCCGACCAATTTCCCGTGTCTCAAGATGTCAAATGCAATAAGAACCAACAACGTGATACTCAAATACATCTAAAATAATCACGTGTTTTTCAAAAAAGAATTGGGGCTAGAACATTTTTTCTTTTAGTATACATACCGGTTTCTCTATACATACACTGAACACTGATAACAGTGTATAATTCCATATAACGGGGATGCCTTATTAGATTGAAGAAAAATAAAAACACCGTGCGTGTTTTCTTTTGGCACATTTACTTCACCACGTCTCTGATTCGATAAGGGTCCCCCTTCTTTATTTACTTATCACAAGGAAACAGTGCAAAAAAAAAAACAATGAGAATTGGTATTGTACATACCCTTAATGATCTTGTCAACAGCTTTTTACTGTGATATAAAAATAAAAACTTGATGATTGTCCAAAATGCTAAAAATAATAATAATAAAGATAATTTTTGAGTTTCGACTATTTTATATCAAGAAGCAAGCGAATTAAAACAAAAATAATTATCTACTCTTACTATGAATTTTGTAAAACTATTAATAAGTCCATTAGAGAGAGCCGTGCCCTGCAGTATGTTACTGAAAAGGTTGTTAAGTTTGGGTAAAAATCATTTCTATCACGCGTGCTACAACACTTCGTCTGTGTTTTTAATTAAATAACATACCTGGCGTGTTTCGAACCACAAAATGCTATAAGAGAGGGAGTCGTAATGCACTGCCGTTTAATTACTTAGCAAATCGTGCATTTGATATATTGCGTAGGTATGTATGTATAATTATTTTTAAAGCAGCTTGGATATTTGTTTCAAATGAAAATTTTGACCCACATTGAAGAAGAATAAAAAGAAACAGTCATTCATTTCATTATGCCAGGAATGCAACATAATTAAGCTAAAATTTCCAACAAAATGAATGTCACCATCAATACCATTGTCGGCAACTTGGATACTCGATGTCTTTATGAACGTTCGAAAAAAGGGAGTCACCTCGAATAGTGAATGCAACAAGACTGTTTAGTGTAGTGACCGAGCAGAATCTACCCCACTGAGGTACCCCTCGACCCAAATTGTGTAATAATGGACAGCGGAGGCCGCGATCACGCCGCGAACAACTCACACACAATCAGATTAATTAATCACGAGATCCGAGTTTAAGTTAAAAGAGTCTGAAGTTGGAAGCAAACTTCTCGGAGCAAGTTCTGAGGAGAAGCTAACGAGGAATAGGGCGGGATAGATGAGGAATGAAAGTTCAGAAGTCAGCTCTCGGAATTGTCGTTCGGAGTCCGCAGCGCACCGACATGAATACGTGCAATTCAAAACTCGATTAGAATTTGAGCATTGCGCCGGGTGCGGTTATTAAAAAGCGATGGATCCTATCCTATTGGTTTAAGTTTTTTACTATTTAGGTAATATTCCTGTTATATTTCCAATTCCATAGGATTACAATGAAAGAAGGTTATCAAGAAGAAAATCTCAAGAAATCTTGTCACAGTAAAATACGAGCATAAACTGAATACCGGGAGGCGGGAGCTCGCATTGTTTACGAGCTATAAAATAAATCGAATAGATCCGTGACTTCGATGAAGCATTGACAATCCGATGGAATGTAAACGACAGTCGACGACTTGACTAAACAAATGTCTTGCGTATTTGTGGTAAACGGTCGGTACTTTAGTAGTAGATGGTAGTAGCTTTCCATTCCGTTTCGATGCGACACGACAGCGATATCTTTTAAAGATGATTTATTGTTTTGCTTTAAAACAGTTCCGTTTTAAGTAACAAGTCGCAATAGATAAGTAACAAAAAGTAAAATAACATTTCTACTTATTTATCAAGGGTATATTTAAAAAATATAATCTCGCCACAGCGCCAGACCTCACCGTCTATGGGCGGAATTGATTCGACAATTTATCAATTTAAATTGTTAAATCAAACACAACGATTATTAATTTACAATCCACTTGTAGTTGTACAGATGGTGATGTTACTACGGCAATCAAAATTGCAAATTTGTGCCGCGTCGCTTCGTTAACTAGTCGCGCTCGCATTAACCGGATTGTAAAAGCGTGGAAAGATAAAAACCGTTTGCAATTGAAATGGCTGTTGCTGAGTAATTAGATTAATCTTTAAAGCTACCTTATGGAAATTTTGCTCCTGGGAGCACGGAGAATTTAAAAAATATTAAATTTGAGCAAGAAATTTTCGTTTACACTTAAAAAAGTGAAAATTCTGTATAAACTATGCTAATTGATTTTGTTTCAGTTTTAGGTTCAAATTAGCAACAAGCGTATTTAAGTTGGCTTTTACTGAAATCTATGGTAGCTGTTAAAAATCAAAGTACCTAAAACGAAGGTACCACATCAAAAGCTTTATTGTTTATACGTTTGCAGCAACGCGATATGCATATCCGATTGGGTTTACGATGCAATATCAAATTATATTTTTCAAACAATAAAAACTATGTTTAACAGCTTAATCTAAAATATACAGCGCAGTTTGCGCCCGGTTTTAAAATGAATTATGATCGATAAAACGAACAAAAGCTGGTAATAACCTGCGAGGATAAAGCATAACATAGAACATTATTACCTCGCATAATGTAAAGTGCTAATAACGTAAATTATAGACGTATATCTAATATAAATATTTTAATAGCTTACATGCATGATAGGAAAGGAAAAATATTTGTAAAGGAGCCGGATCGATGGACGAGCCGGGAAGGGGACGGTAATTAATTAAATTAAGTTTGGCGTATGTCAGAACGAAGTTTGACTACTGGACGACTTGTAATAGGAAGGCGGTGGGGAGATGATCCCTTGAAAGGCCGAGCCGTGGCGCGAGCGGCGTCCGTCCCTGGAGGCCGAGGCACGGCCTACACCCTTGCATGCTAATAGCCAATCATATTCTGTTTACATTCCATCACCGAGTATGAATAATTTGTTATTGTCTCCGCAAACACGGCCGGCCGGCGTCACGGTCAGTACAGTCTGCAGGATTAATTTGCGCACGGCATTGTTCACACGGTTCAATGGCAATCGTAAAAGTATTATTTCAAACTCCCCCATGCTTTTTCAATTTCAGTTTATAAAAGAAAATGCATATTAATCGGGCAAGTGCAAACATTATGGGCTCGATATTGATCTTAGGCAATTTGTAACAACTTTCAACGTTATTTTATTATGCGTGGGCCTCGAGCGATTTTCAAATTGCTATCATTGTTTGAACATGAAACCCTCGCAAGTCAAAAGTTTATTTTGTAATGGGTTATAATATAATAGTAAAAGTGCCATGTATTCGTGTTGTTGTACCAGTTATACACGCACTTAATCTGACTATATGTGTCATTTCTAGCATATGGTCCTTTAAACACGACTATAACAGAACGCGCTGAAATGGAAGTAAGCCTCTTACTGCATTGTTCATTTACTGCTTACGGTTGAACAGCCCCTCTGGAATAAGCTTCTCGAAAATATGAAATAATTCCGTTTTAGGCAAGTAACCAGTATCAAGACTACGTATAAATGTATGTTTACTTAGATTGTTTTTTATAAACTTTATATTGTTCTTAGTATACGGTTAGTTCGGGATTTCAAAGTGTTAAATTTTTATTATTATAAGTTATAGTATGATAAATAAAATTTAATCTATCACACATTAAATGTTTGCTAGAAATGTATCAACTGTTTAAGAAAGTTTAATAAAAAAAAAAAGTTTAACAACGTGAGCAAAGAAGAGTAACAATTTGTTTCTGTACGTTTCCAAGATATCCTCTAATTATCAGCTAAGTGTAGAGCTGATATGGGGTAGAACTACAGAATCTGGTTGCCAGCACAGATTTATGGCTAAAGAAAGCTTGCCCGACGGAAAGGATTCATTATTTACGTCCCCGAATAAGTATCTGGTAAAATTAATGGATGTGTGATAGCGTTGCTTTTGTTATTTCCTTAGAAGCGGTTTGTAGGTAATCACGTAATATACTTACATCAAATAATTTTCTTACTTACTCGAGGATTAAATCCTAACAACTAACTGTACATGGCATACTTAGTTGACAATTGAAATTGATTAAAAGAGTTAGAAACAAATAATAATTGAAAATGTTGTCCAGGAGGAATATTATAGATAGATAGACACATTAATGCAATCAATGAACTTAGCATAATTACAATTCAATAATGATTGGAATCCTAAGTATTCCAGGATATCAACCAAATACTAAAACGCGGCGCAAAACACTCACAAACCACAAAAAAAAACCGTAAGTAATTAGTAATAGCAAGAAAACCCGTGTAGAAATAGTATAAGTATATTGCAAATCGATATTGCTTGCTATCTGATTAAAGCGTCACGGATCCGATTAAAAAAAAGCAAACGTATGCAAAAATAGTTTTAAATTATGAGTATTTACATTTGGGAGCCTATTAAATTTCTTCACAGAAGAATAATGAAAGTCATTAATGAAGATTCTCACAAAGGGATATTTCTGAAATATGATGATGGCTTAGTATGGATAATTTCTTGCAGTGTTGACTCTGAAGATACCAGTGCTGAAAAAAAAAAGTAATTATTTCGATATTTGTTGGCTGATACAGTTAAAGTTCCAGAAGATGTTAATTTAAATACTTAAATATTTTTAGAAAACACAGTAAAAGTATACACCACTCCTTCTTATCTTAATTACTCCTCTAGCTTCATTTGATTATCCTGATGAATTTATGTAATCATGATTAATATTTTAAATTCTAACAAGTTTTGGTTTTATCCATAAAATTTTAAGACAGCGTCTTTTGTTTTTTAATGTGTATGCTTGTATAAAATACATTTAGTTACTAGGTGTGTCATCTTCCACCCCAAAGAGAGAGGCTCTTTCTTTTATTTGCTTAGATGATGGCGTATTTTTAGCACTTACCGGTTCTTCGCAAGATTGCTGTTGCCCATAGGAAAGAGTTCACCAGTGCAGCGGTCACGAGAAGCTTCTCTATAAGTAGCGCATTCATTGGCCAGCAGATGATTGTGCTTGACTGAAGCCGCCATGTATTCATAGGCGCGTCCGTGGGAGCAGCTGCTAACCCAGCAACCAGGCATGTTGCTACCCCCGTTGGGATAGAAGTCAACGTCTCCACAGGGGTCAGTGTAGCCAAGGAAGTTGGTGTTAGTGTGGATAACTTCAACGTACTGGCCGTCAGTAGGTCTGACGCGTCCATTTGACCATGTCCACAAAGGGCCGGCAGGGTCAAGAGCTGTAATTAAAAGATATGCTATCGAATGCTCTTGAAAAATTAAGGACATACCTTTGAATGAGTGGCTGATAAGAGTTAAGTAATGGTAGTAGTGTATTCAATGGATCTGATTATTTATCAGTGACACCAATTGACGATTACGTATTTGACCTCCATTAGACATAAGTTCAAGGAACATACCTGTGATCCTCTTGACGCGACCCTCGGTCTCGCGGCCAGCGGCACCAACCAAGTGACCTCCAAGACTGAATCCGACAAGATGAACTTTCTCGTAGTCTAGAGAACCTTCCGCAACCAGCCAGTTTATGAACTGTCCTAGGCCAGCTCCGACGGCGACACATCCATTCCTGGCAGTGACATAGTTCCGGTTGGCAAGCCGACTCCAGTCCAAGACAATCACATTGACGTCATCATCGATAAGGAAAGCTGAAATATACAAATAATATTGAATTAGCAAGAACATCGACACAAAAAATAAAGAAACTTTGATACTTGTGTTAATAATAAGAATCAAATGAAATCTTCATGTTATGCAATGAATATTTACCCTCAGTGAGAAGCATATTCATGGAGTTCTGGCCATGCCCGTTCCAACCATGAGCCAGGAAGACTGTAGGCTTTCTAGGATCGTAATAAGACTCGAAAACGGAACGTGTGTTGCCTGTGATGATGAGCTGGGCCCAGTCAGGGTTGTTCCTAAAAAGTTATAAATATTTGTACATTTACCTGAAGGAGAAATAGTTTATAAAAGGATATCGATGGTTGTTTCCTGGGACAGGGTGTTTGAAGGTCTTTAATTTTGTTTCAAAGTTAGTTGCTCTAAGTGTGATGCGTTTATTAGGCTAAATAAAAAAAAAAACGGAACAAGGGCGACACAGTTCTTTGCGAATTATATTAGGCCAGCGATGATCGAGAACAAAAAAAAACAATTAAAAAGCTGAACTGTCATTCTAAAGTTTACCTCGTGTAAAGCCAGTAAGCATTATTGTCAGGATTCCTACTGTAGGCCCCGATGAACTCTTCATCTACGGGTTCCTGAGAGTCGACCAGATGAAGCTTGCCGTCTCCATCTCCAGGGAAATAGAAATAACGGTCACCTTCCTTGTAACCCAGGACTGGGTCGTTTATCACGCTCGCAGAAGAAGCTGAAAACAAATAAGTAAAAATAATTACCTACCTATAACTATTAAAACTTTGACTAGTAAACTATGAATAATAAGCAATGAATCATTTACAACTTTTTAGGGCTCTTTCGGTAATATTATTATTAAACTGATAATTTCCTATCACTTTTTCAATTTTATTGTTTTATTACATTTATAGACATTTTTCTATTTTACAACCTGATATTTTTTTGCAATCTCAAAGACAAACACACAGTGTTATTTGTAGCGCATTGAAATGAAGACAGGATCCTGTGTAAATGAATCATGGACGGTTCGAAAACTACTGCTGTTTTTTAACAAAATTGTTATGACGACAGAACGTCATAACAGTAAGTACAAGCCCTGACTTCTTTTTGTTTTGTATCATTGACTCCGCCTACTTATATATTTTTTTTTTGTGTTTTAGTAATTTTATTCAGATTGACTACAATTATTGTCCGGATATAACTTTGCAAACTCAAAGATCACCAGAATAAATGAACAAAAATACGCATAATAATAGAATATTTATGACTGAGATAAGATGATGTTTAAGAGATAAAATACCTACCTTGTTTTATTGCAAAAAATTGATTTTAACCGTAAAGCCTTCACGTACCTGCTATAGCAAGGGCTATCACGAGGATAAGCTCCATTTTCTCAAAGGACTGTACGTTCACTATACGGCTGTTATTTAGAATCTTCCCTTTTATATGATTAGTGTTGATTTCGTGCGTTATCATAAGATATGATTATAATGTTGATTAGTAACTAATATTTTAAATTAAATACTAAACAAAAGGTTGCTTTGATTTGACAGATAAAAGTTACTATACCTACGTCTATAGGTGTGTATAGTCATATAGGTGTTTACTACGCACTACCACAGAATAATAGGGTACTACGAAAAATGGAATCGTATGTCTAAGTCAAAATATCGATCTCACAAAATTCTCGTCAAAAAGAAAGCTACTTATATCATAGATACGTAACATTTGAAAATAATAATCTTCTTAACTAAATGTCGCCAAAACATTGGTATTTCTCAAGAATGCCTCGAAAACCAAGTGTAAGCGATATTACCTTTACAATTTCTGAGATCATAACCTTAGAATAGTTTTGCTAGCTAGCGTTTTATTGTGTGTTTCGATTATACAACTAACAGGTCAAACTTAACAATGAGAGGGAGAGGAGCTGTAGCTCTTGCTTTGAAGTGGATCATTTTATTTTAATCTCAGTTTATCAATATATATAAAACTCTTCCGTTACTGACTGACTGACTGACTGACTGACTGACAGACAACGCAGAGGCGAAACTACTGGGCGTAGCGGATTGAAATTTTGCATGTAGGTTCCTTAAGGAGTGTAGGTGAGCACTAAGAAAGGATTTCCCGAAATTCCCATATGAACGGGAAAAAACGGGATTTTTGTGTTTATGAGAATATGCGCGGGAAAAACCGCGGGGCAGCCTCTAGTATTTTAATATAACCTTTTTTCTTTTACTGTATTAGGGTGCATTCACGTACAGTCGCGGACACGGTCGGCGTAACACTTCCGGTTTTTCTGAATAGCATAATAGCTCTTGTTCTTTGGTAATACAGTCTAGGGCTGACGAAACCATAGACAAATCTGTTACGGCCGCCTAGTCCGCCACTGTACTAAGCTGGTAACAAGCACTTGTTGGCGCTGGTTCGAAAAATCTATAGAAAATACCGAGCGGACATAGACGCTTGTTCCAGCGTGAATGTCCGCGCAGGTTTTTCTATACCTTTTTCAAACCAGCGCCAAAAAGCGCTTGTTACCAGTTTGTTTGGGGTCGTGGGTGTGAAGGGCGGGGGCCCTTGTGGCAATGTGCCGCAGCTCCAAAGGCGAGACGGGGAGGGAACAACATGCCATTCCCAAGCACGAAGCTGATAGCAGCTGAGCGTAGGAAGAACTTCGGACGCCAATATGTATGGTTCCCGGGGTCCTTCCCAAAAGCGCCAAGACGTCCGCCGGGGGTTTTAGTGGGTGCGACCCCCACATATCCCCGACGCTCCTCCGAGCGTCGGGAAATGCGATAGGCATTTCCCCCCCTTACAAAAAAAAGGTATAAATATAGGAAGTCGTTTGACGTATATAGATATTTTAGATCATATCTAAAGTTCTTTGCTACTAGATATTTCAAAGGAAGCGGTCAACAAAACAATGATAAAGAAAATTAAATGCGTGAAGCGTTAGTGATTATAATCATCCACCTGGTTTTTCCTGTCATGCCACTTTTTAATCAGAGTAAACAACTACTTACTTAATTACTATGTGTTATAACGGAAGAAAACACACCCAAATTCATTTCAGTAAAAATTACAAGTAATACATTATTATTAAGTATACGTTCGCTATATTTTTCTTAAGAAGGTATGTTTTAAAGTATATTGACGTTATCACCATCATCATCCATATCATCAGCCAAAATATTTCCACAGCTGGACATAGATCTCCCCTAAAGATTACCATACAAACACCACACACCACACATAAATGCAACAGACGTCAAAATTACGTCATATTCTAGATACCGCGATATCGTCGAAAATAACTCTCTCTACCTACCTAAGCTCTCCCCCCCAAAAATCAAAGATATTGTTTCGTTTTTCTTTATGTTTACTGATCTTACTAATTAACTTAGATACATCGATTTGTAAATTTTATCAAAATTATTATTACGAAATCCAACTGTTTGTTTACCAATCAGCGTCTAGACAAGATTTAGTTTTTTGGTTTCCGTAGCATGTGCGTAGGGCGTAGTGTTGTCAAAATAGCATTTTATTAGATTTTAAGAAAAATAATCAGTTTTGTTTTAAGACTCCGTACTTTGAAGCTTCTTACCTAATTAGGTATGAGGGTCCCCCACCCTCGCAGCTGTGACATGCGCGCGTCGAAATGCGAAATGTCGCGGCAGTTTTAAATTTTATTACTTTTCATACAAGCCGAAGTTAAATCGAGATGTTTATACCTACCGCACAATTTTTCTTTCCGATTTTCGTTTCAGCTAACATGAATTTGCGTTTAGGTAAGGTATTTGTAATAACGAGTTTTTTTTAAACCATCTGAGAAATATAAAACAGATTTCTTAATTCTGAAAAATATAGATGTAGGATTTAGTTTAGACAAGTTATTAAAAAGTAACAAGATGTAATGAATTTCACTCTGTAGAAATAAATATCAAAGTAAACCCTTTTTGTAGTGTTTTCTCAATATAAATAAAACACCACTGGTTGTTTTAATTTTAAACAAATAACGATATAGTTTGAGTTGATAACTTTTTTTATTTGGAACTAAAATCACACCCTAAGGCCTCCTTTACGAAGACGCGGCGTGTTGTGCGGGATGTCGTGTGGGCTCCGACGCGGGCCCCACCACGGGCGCCGCCGCTGCGGGCGCCGCCGCGGGAGCCGACGCGTTTCCTTATACGATATCGAACATAGGCCTATGCGCGTCTCTTTAAACGGTCTCATACTATTGCTATACATTTGATTTGGGCGCAGCACGCCCCGCACGACGCCTCGCGCAACGCCCAGCGTGCGGCCTGCAAATGCGGCCTAAGGGTGGATAAAATATGGATGCCTTTTTTATTCACTCACAGATTGTATTGCCATATTGTAATTTACATGAGAACTGCTCGCATAAGTATATATATTTTTTATATAAAAGTAAATTGTGCCTTTCCTCCAACCTTTTTGTAACCAAACTAATTTTTGATACTGTTACTTTTTAATTTATAGAAGAAGATTTTAAAATTGACATTGTTACCTTTCAAAAAGACTTTTGTTAACTAGGCAGTACATCTCAGCCGCTGTACACATTAACATGCATTCATTTTCTTGTAAATAGTGTACCTAACCATGTGTAAATATATCATCCCTTCTTCAACCTCTGGAGTTATTTCTACTGCAGGCGGGCGGACATAGGAGTTCTCTAAATTGGCGACCTACGACGATTGGATTACAAAAACCGCAAAATTTTCAACACTCGCCCCACCAGTTCCATTGTAAGTGGCGACTACCTGCCTTCTTCTGGAGGACTCTGGGGGACTTCTGGAGAAGCGCCTCGCCGACTAATATAATAATAATCATCATCATCATCTCTGCTGCCCAAATTCAAAACCTAGTAACGGTGTTTTTGCAAAAAAACCGTTTTTGTCATTTTTTGACTTACTAGGCGGTATAGATTTGATATGAACCTTAAAACACCCAGTTTCTTACGTAATTTTAAAAATAAAATTTAGCAAGTCTACCCAATTTGGAAAAGTTATTGAAATTTCCATGAAGTACATATTCTTAACATAGCGCATGTCGGATTACAAATAAAAAAACCTAGCAACTCAACCGACTTACTAGGTTATGAATTTGAAAGCTGACTTACTATGTTTTGAATTTGGCGCCGATTATAAAATCAATCAAATTTTGATGGAATTTAGTAAGTTACAAAAACAGTATACAAATTTGGCTGAATTAACCACGAGTCGTAACCAAATCGTAAACAAAACTTAATTCTTTCAAACTTAATGTTATTCTTAAAATAACATTTTTCATTCGAAACGTACAACTAAAAATATAAAATGCTTTAAAAAGCTCTACTTTTTAAAGCATTTTATATTTTTAGTTGTACGTTTCGTTTTTTGAAGTGCATTCATTTAAAAGTTATACAAATGATTTATTTGTGGCAGAATTAAGTTTTGTTTACGATTTGGTTACTCAGAGATTGTATTTCAAAATTTTTTTCATTGTCATATTTGGGTAAACTAAAAAAAAAAAAAAAGTGGGATCGATTTAAGTGTGAATATAGTCAAACTTTTGGTCAAACACCGAAATCGCTATTGTGTCTGGTTTCTTCGGGGCAACGAATTAAAGTGGTCGACCCGTTTTTTGGCTCTCCTGAACATTTTTGTTAAAACGAGTTACTAGGTTTTGATTTTAAGCAGCCGATCTCACACGATAGCGTCCACTGCTGGACATAGGCCGCAACCTTTACCAGGTCGTCTGACCACCTTCAGGGGTGTGAGACCAGCGTTTGGAGGGTGACTTGAGGTGAAGGTGAACCTTGAAGTGAGGGGGGGGGGGATTCCATAAAAATGAAACTGAAAAGCAAAAAATAAAATCTTTTCATCAAAAAATTAAACAGCCGAAAAAACCGAAAAACGTTAAATAAAAAGGAAACATTTTCTATTAAGACATAAATTACTGCCTTCTTAAAGTAATTTGAGTAAGTATACCACGTAATATTGTGCTAATGTAATATTAATATTGTGTTATCGGCGCCACAGAACTAACAAAGATATGATATAACTATATAAGTACCCTATGATTTAAGTTTTATTTGTGGGAATAAAAAAGGTAAGTTTGTAATGCGACGGTTTTATAAATGTAATATCGGTATCAAAATTGGTTTCTTTCAGCTCCATACAGATCCTAATCAGATGTTATGGTTCATTGTTTTGACATCTGTTGTCAAAATTTGTTTACATTTGAATAAAAATAAAACGAAATACGAGAGCGCGAAAACAAAAATTTGACACAGAACCGGCCTCGGCCGTGGCCACAAGGGTACTGACGGGGTAGGGAGCGGCGCGGCATGGCATCGGACCGCGCGAAAACGATGTTTTTTTTTAGTTTTTGCTGGTTTTTTGTCTTTTCGTTAAACTTAAAAATTCTTACTATAGTAGTATGTCTAAAATTTAAGGTCAGTAATTTTCATTCCAAAAATCAAATAAAAACAATCAGCGGTTTAAAAATAAAATGGAAAAAACGGAACAAAAAGGGGTAACTTTGAGATTTTTTTCTATCAACTAAAATTAATTAGATCCTGTTTTCCTTTAGTATGATGACTAGATTAGATCCTTAACTAACACATATATTTTTTTCAGAATGAAGACATCAATTTTGTATGTCTCAGATTGTTTAAAAAAAATTCAAAAACACAAATTTTTGAAGCACCAAGCCTTAAGTAAATTAAGTTTTTTTGTATAACTCAATAAAAAAATTGCCTATTATGATAAGAAAGCCGAAGCATAGCAGCTAGTGATGAAATAATTATTCAATTGATTAAGTTCAAAAATTGACTCAGCTCACAACTCATTCAAACGGCTCTCTGTACATACTCACTTCGAAACATTTTAAAATTGGACCGCTATTGGACTACGCTATGGCAAATAAAACGATGACATTCGTTCGAGCTCCAGTAATAAAATAAAACCGAGCAGAGCAAACGTTCGCGCTGAAATATTGTTAAATTTGCAAAAGAACCGAACGATTTTGTACCTACGAGTATGTGAAAAAATCTAAACTGCCGTAGTACGCACTGACGCTTTGTTGCTCCAAACAAAAACCCGCTCGCAGGAGTGCGGTAAACGGGATCCATTATTTTGAATAGCACCAGCATATACCTACAAGAATTTCAGCTCTTGTTACAGGTGACAATAAAGTTAAATTTTGTATCAGTATAATATTTCAGCGCTAATCCAATTTTAGTTTATCGAAGTAAACAATCGTAAACTGTACCACAATGTCAGTGGGAAAGGATAAATTTCCACAAACCATAATGACCACTCGACTTCGGATTTGGGTCGTTAAAACAACTATGTTTCGAAATAATACGAGAACGGGAGTTACCCGAACGTTGCCATAAAAATCATTTTACGATTTCGTGTTGGAAACTTCAGCAAATTGGAACAAATACAGTTGAATCGACTAAAAAGCATCCGATCAGCGATATGGACTTTTCATTTTTAAAAGTACTCTACACGAATCATTGCTGTCCTAGATGAGTGTTGTTCTAGCTAGAAAGTTATTTTTTGGTTAATATTATTTTGTAAATTTATTTGAAAGAAAATCTTTGAGCGGAATTATTGTAAGGATTCTCTTAATCTTTTTGTTTTTGGAATATTACTTATTACACCTTGTTTAAGTCGTAGTAAGATTTGATAATAAGGTTTTTTGCAAAAAAAACTAGGGATTTTGCGAAAACCCGGATAATTTGATATAAGCATTACTTTTTTTTTCAATCATCCTGACAATAAAGCAGTTTTTTTTTTGCAAAAAACCTAGTATAATTGAAAAATTTGACACCTGCCTTAACTTTGATTGGCTAGATTATTTCTTGCTGGTAAACTCTTACTCTGATTGGTCCTCTGTAGCCACCACCTGTAGGACCACTCAGAATAAGAGTTTACCAGCAAGCAATAATCGAGCCAATCAGAGTAAAGGAAGGATTCAAAGTTTTCAATTATTCTAGGTTTTTTGCAAAAAAAACTGGTTTATGTCAGGATGATTTAAAAATAATAATGCTTATATCAAACTAGAGGCTGCCCCGCGGTTTCACTAGCGCAGATTTCTCATAAACATAAAAATTCATCCATCCATTTTTCCCGTTCCCATGGGAATTTCGGGAAATCCTCACCTACACTCCCTAAGGAACCTACATGCAAAATTTCAGCCCGCTACGCCCAGTAGTTTCGGCTCTGCGTTGTCTGTCAGTCAGTCAGTCAGTAACGGAAGAGTTTTATATATATTGATTATCCGTGCTTTCGCAAAATCCCTAGTTTTTTTTGCGAAAAACCTAATTATCAAATCTTACTACGACATATACATAGTACAGTGGCGGTCTAGGACGGTGTAACACTTTTTTATATTTCAAAATAGCTCTTCTTCTTTGGTATTACAGTATCGGGTCCACGAGATCATAGACTAATCTGTTACGCCGACTTGACCGCGACTGTACTTCTTATACAGGGTGTTTCTGACAAGGCGGTAATAAATCAAAGGAGGTATTCAGCTCACCATATCTAACAACTTTCCCAAAGCAACATGAGTCGAAATATCAAAACGAAAACCAGCTGTCCCGTACATTGACCCCGTCAGCTGATCGAACCAATGTATGGAACAGCTGATATTTTTTTGAGATTTCGACCCATGTTGCTTTGGGAAAGTTGTTAGGAATGGTGAGCTGAATACCTCCTTTGATTTATTACCGCCTTGTCAGAAACACCCAGTATATCTTACCTTATTTAGAGTCGAATCTAGACTAGGGTAAATCGTGGGTCTTATTAACTCATCAACTCACCAATACTCGTCATGCATGCCGTGCAAAGAATATACCACAGTATTACTGTAAAGTCAGCTTTACACAAATACATTTCCAATTCCAACACAGTTCCTACACAAATACAAATTTTTGCATAATGATTATTAAGTGCGTTTAACCTGCAATTACGAGTAGAGTGGGAAAAGTTCTCAAAATGCAGCTAACACGCGAGCGACCCAATCGAAATTGCAAATTTGTGTTCGCCAGGGACCGCTTTGGTTCGTTAGGGACTTGTGTTTTCGCATACAACCTGGGCTGCAGCAATCTAGCAAATACACCGTAGGCTTCAGTTTTGTTATTTTATTATTGCACTAGAGAAAACTGGCATCGGAAAGGGTATATTTTTGCAAAATTTGCATGTACTAATATAAGATGCTCCTACATAATATAGTGAGAACAACAATTATACTTATCTACCAACTTCCATGCTTATCGCCTTAGATATTTTCTAACTTTGTTGTAAGCCCGAAAGTTATTTCGAAATTATAAGCAATCCATCTAAAGATAACATTATTTACCATACTGTTAGCTCTTTTGTGCCACGTTAGTACCTTACCTTTAAATAAAAAAATACTATCCTAATTTACAATTCAAATGCCAACTTATTTTAAACACGTTTAATAACCCCTCAAACAAAACTGCACGGCATAACAGTCTCTCTTCTTTGTCGGTACACGTTTAATATGGTGAAATATTATGATTTGCATACTAGCAATCCATTACCAACTAGCTATCAAGCCATTTGCGGTTCCCGCCGTCGCCCGCGCCGCCGCGCCGCCACTGCCAGATTTGCATAAGGGTTGGAGATGTAGAGGGCATTTTCTTTGGCGTGTCGATGTCGAAAATTATCATATTGTGCTGTGGGCGTAACGTATGCTAATATTAAAGGGTTCCGCACCTAGTCCGCGTCGGACTGTCAATCTGTCTGCCAGTGTAATGCAGGTGCATAATACTGGCTAAGTACCTAATAAAAAAAAACATTATACTGTGTTTTAGATTTTCAAACAAATTGAGCAAAGTTGTAATAACTCTCGTTTATCCTGTATTGTTTGTAGACGAAATAGATTTTTTTTACTGAGAACACTATTCAAATTTATAATGTAGGTAGGTAAATAATTATAGAAATAGAGCGTATCAAAACCATTTTGAATGAATGAATGAATGATATCGTTATTGCACAAAAAAAACACAAAAACAAGAACAAATAGTACAGTAAGTTGACAAAAGGTTTTCCTACAGCTGTAGCTGTTAGGTTATTCGTATTAGTACCTACTGTTATTTTACTATACCAACCCAAGCCTTTTATCTCCTCTGTCTCAAGCTCTGAGGTTCAGAACCAACTCCGTGGTTTAGATATAACATAATTATAATTATTTAAGTAATGCTCTTCTCATTATTTGCTAAAAATTATATCATCGATGAGTATTTAAACTATGGAATCAATGTAGTTTTAATAAATTGGTACCGTAATAGAACTCTGTAAATATTGCTTTTATATTGCATTTCAGGAGCTAGCATGCGGATTTGAAAATCAATTATTGATAAATGAATTATGGTGAACAATTCCATTACACAATTTTGGTTCTAAACGTACAGTTTTTAAAATTGGAAACACCACAGCAGACTGTGTCGGATTCTGAATAAAATAAAATGTCGACATGTCACTGGTACAAATAACTATTAAACAAACTCACCGCGTGCAAATGAAACAAAAATTGCAAATACATTTTAGATTGAATGTGAGAGCCTTTGAAATACGCTGTTTGTATGGAAACGATTTGCACCTTATTGCATTTGAAAACACACACACATACAAACATTAGAGTAGAAATTAAATTCGGCACTTTATATACCTACGGAGAGTATAAAATTAGATTAGATCTTGGTGACAAGTCTCTATACCAAATTAACAATAAAAAATCTACCATTCAAAAATATAAATTTTTATTTATATAAAAAAATAGATACTATATTGGTATGATTCCCTGTAAACAGAAACATAACTAAAATGTACGTAAAGCTGTTGTGAGGTGAGCTTTAGATTGTCAAGTTCAGAGCAGCTTCACAGATATATTTTTTAACTTTTTATCAAGAGCAATCCCAAAAGCCTTAATGATAATTGCTATATAAATAGGCTGTATAAAGCGATTGCAGTAAATGCAGTCAGGGCGCTGTGTCTGAGCCGGCTGGCGCCAGCAGGGGCGGGTCGGCTCTCATAGCAAACACAAATCTGACACGATCCGCTTACTTTCATAGATTGCTTCTTAGCAGGAACTATGTAAATACAATACCACCTCAATCATATCATAACTCTATAAACATTATAAAGACATACTAGGTCTAGGTACCAACAATAAACATTATGATTCTTTCAAATTTTTTGGTTTAAAGTTACTGTGTTATTTCAAATAATTAATAGCATCATTTTCTACGATTGATTTAATATTTTAATAGCTTCCAGATGATAAAAGCTATCTTACAAATTATTATTTTTATTATTAATTTATGTAGCCTTTTTTTTGCAGTCTCCAGCCACTCATTTCCCAAGTTTATTACAAGCACCTATATAAAGTAACTTCATTTAATTATTTTTGAGATCGTCCTACAATATTCGTCTTGATTAAATCTTTAATAATAAAATTTAAACCTTATAAAATTACATGGCATGTTTTACTATTATTTTTTAAAAACATCACAAATCAAACTACCTATAAAGAAACGAGAGCATAATTTTATGTTGAAAAAGCTAAAGTAGTGAAACTAAAACTGCAGAATCACCCCGATGCTCTACCACTGCGGGCGCGTCAGTATAATTCATGTTCCCACCAGGAGTATTATCTTATCTCAATGAAAAATAGTTTACAACTGGAGGCACAGCTCTCCTACGACTGTACGGTGTACGTGTAAGGAATAGTATACACTGCGAATGAATAAAACATTTGCATTCAAAAGCGTTAAATCATTAACTAAATAAACTGATTATCAAATTAATCAATTCAATTACGTTGGTATAAAAATCATATACAAAGAGGGGAATTATCTCAAAATACGCTCTGCTATAATATGATGTACTTACTTTAAAGCTGCCAAATAAATAATCACAAGTTCTTTACCAATATCGGTCGTATCTTCCTTTCCACAAAGCTAAACACAAACAATCAGGCAGAAAACCTGCTAAATTATCATATTATAACATACAGATAATCTTTAAGCTTAAACAAATTAAATTTGTTATTTCCATGCTATAGAAAATGACGCGAGAAGAACATATCATCGAAGCATATCCTGAGAATTAGTTCAATAATATTTCACTTTAAGAGAATCCTTATCGCTGTCGTAAAGGAATTGTATTATACTGCAAAATGCAAGAGGAATTGTTCGGAGGTCGGAGCGTGAAATAAGCTTACGCTCTAATCCCGCTTGTCATATGAATGGTTCATTGTGTGAGCAAACATTGAGATTTTATTTTCATGCTTGTTTAGCAACGAAAAATAATCCTTAATTGTATTTTCTTTAAACGCAAGTTTTAAGGTGAATTGATGTTTTTTATTCTAATTAATCGGACATAGTAAAAACAGGAAAATTATTGCTCGAATTTATTGTAAACTATCTTTACACAATTGTAACACAATATATTTAATTCTTACCTATATTAGTAAACTAGTCAACCCGGCGAACTTCGTACCGCCTAACCTATTAATATTTTGTGCATGTTTTATACATAAAAACCTTCCTCTTGAAAAACTATTAAAAAAACCCGCATCAAAATCCGTTGCGTAGTTTTAAATATTTAAGCTTACATAGGGACAGACGCGAAAAGCGACTTTATTTTATAATATGTATTAATATTGATTTACAAAAAGGCGGCCTTATTGCTTTAATTTAACTGTTGCACCAACAAGCGAAAAGTTGTAACGAATTGTAGGTATTTGGTTACGTACGAGACTTGAGCCCCAGGTTTTTTTAATCGATGAATTTTTGTACGCCATTTTTAGAAGGTTGTTTTCAGTTCGGTGGGTTACAGTTTGATTAAAATAAACAGGGTTCCTTAAAATAATAATACTGATTGAGAAAAGGTTTCTCTCGCAGAGTAAGCAGTTTTCAAACTACCTTCTCCTTGCTATTTACAGTTATTTGCCAACTTGCCCACTACCCAATAGGTATCGTTTGTATCGTAAGCAAACCTTAGTTAGAGAAACAAAGGTTGCTGATACTGCGAAACATGAATTGTTTGCTCGGAAAATAAAAAATAAAATAAAAGGAGATATTATTTCTTATTTACGTGTCTCACCTCACTGCACAGTGATGTCCAAATGAAGTGGACATATGGAAAAAAATGAGAGGAAGTTATTAAAAGTAAAAAATGCTATTTCCCATACAAAGTGTAAGACGCGATACAAAGTTCGCCGGGACGGCTAGTACCCAATAAAAAAAAACAAGAATAAAATTGTAACATCATAGTAAAAAACAAATTAACTAAAATCTTTCCTATTAGAGCAAGGTGTGGCAGTGTCACACTCATTACAGTAGCGCTATGTTATATTTTGAGAAGTGAACCCTAGAAATTAAGTTTCACGTAAAATAAAAGTGAGAAGGAATGCCACGCCACAAAAAATATTTCCGTGGAAATTTCTGTAGACCCGCGAAAACCCTCAGTGTACAAAACCAACTAGCTTTTGATTGATAATTTTTTGTTCGTATTTTAGCAGTTTTTATTATGTCAAGTTTTACCCCATGTAGTTACACTAAGTGAAAACGAGTCTAGCGTTGTGACTTTACTCTAGCGGCTAGAGTAAAAGTCACAAGTGCTCTAGAAACTTTGAAACATATTAAATTTAGCTGAACGTGTGCTCAGAGTGTTATTACCGCAGAGTACAGCTGACCAGACACAATTTCAAGGATTTTATTGAGGACTGTAGACCCGGCGAACTTCGTACTGCCTAACCATTTACATTGTTGCTCATTTATTATACTTATAATCCTTCCCATTGAATCACTCTATCTATTAAAAAAAAACTCATCAAAATCCATAGCATAGTTTTAAAGATATAAGCATACTTAGGGACATACGCGAAAAGCGACTTTGTTTTATACTATGTATTGATTTATAAATATAATAATGTTATTTTTAGAATCTTTGAAATCTCAGTAAAATAATAAATTATAAATTAAATATAATAATAATAATACCACGTAACACTCAGAGTCCCTAACTAGGTAGAACCTGTATCTATTGCACCCGAAACACATACAGATACGGCTAATACACCCAGACCGGGAAACAAACGTCGATATTCATCATAACTTAGAACGCTTGTTAACGTAGTACCTAGTTGTAAATTATTGAAAACTAAATTACTTATGGAAAGCTGTAAGCTGTGTAATTACTGACATCAGCTGGTGGGTTAGGTAGGAGGTGATTTAGGCAAACGTGACGTTTCCCAGTAAACGGCCAGTTACAGACGTGAAATTGAACCCGATTATGACGGCAATCAAGTGCCTAATAGTGATTAGTCTCTTACAGTGGAACCATCTGTTTGATTGCCTCTGAAAGAAGAGGGTTAGGCATAGTGTTGTTTTAGAATTCTAGGAAAAAATATTAGGTAGGCATCATTTCAGTAGCTACCCCTTTTTAATTGTTTATTGCTCTTGGGTTACCTGAGTACGATGCGTTATTAAGCCACACACTCTTAGATAGAATCAGACGTAGAAAAACGTCAATATCAGTCATAAGAATGTTCTACTCCGCCGGAAATCGAACCCCAAACATTGGACTTACAGTTGTCATCACTGCCAAAAGAACATAATTTTCTATACAAAATACGCAAAAAATTAAGATACTAGTTTATTGGTTTTTTAAGTACCTTTATAAAAAAACGGGTTCTGTTGTTATTTTTACAAATATTTAGCTAATTAGGAAAATTACTTTTAAATTAGAAAATATACTAAAGACTTAAGGTACTTACTCAAAAACCAAGTTTGTTCAGAGAGTGGGTAGGAAAGGTAACATTGGTTTATTTCATCCTTCATCCATCAGCTTGTTATTGTTTAGTCTGGCTCTGTTTGAACATTGGCTTTACATTGTTTGCTGCCCTGTCTCACGGCAATATTATTTTCTCTCTATTTTCCTGTAATAAATAAAAATAAATCCAATTCTCCCTGTTCGGAGGCTGAATTAAGTAGGTAATGGAAGGTCGCGTCGCCTTGGGCCACAGGCGAAATCAATTTTAGCAGAATTCTCATTTTCTCGATACTTTCATTTCTCAACCGTAACCATTTGAAAAAATTATAAAGGAGAAGCGTTCACCCTTGTTGTGACAGTTTTTTCCTGATTCACAGTTCGTTTGATCTTAGGAAAGTCGTTAAAAAAGATTCAACGATTTTCATTTGTTCTTCAAACCATTAAAAAAATGAACAGATACCTTTTCTAGAATAGGTACACCTACCCTAATTCTTGAAACAGACTAAAATTTGTTTTGACCAATAACATGTGTTGTGCGAATCTTAATCATAATACATTTTACTACATAAATATTTGCTAAAGACCATGAAACCTTTTTTTAACTTCATTTATTTTTATAATGGACTTTAACAAGTAGTAGTAACCTATTCGACTGTTTTTCCCGGTCACTTGAGATTTTTAGATATTTCTTCCTTACTTTCACTCTTCCTTCCTTCCTACTTTCCTTTACGCGCCTCAAGGAACCTTTTATTACATTTTCTATTTTAAGCTATAATTATTTGGTTAATTATTAATACCGGTTATTTTAATGAATGCAAACAATCAAGGAAAAATCCTTGTACTGTAGTGTATTTCCTCAGGTTGAACACGGGTAATACGAATCACAAAATACAAAATATGGATAAAAATATTATTATTACAAAGTTACAAAATACATATATCGTCTTAAGGCGGTAAGTCACGGTATGGCGCGAAATTCAAATTTTTTCGCGTTTTTTAATTATTCTGGCAAAAGTATTCATTTTTAATAAATTTTTAATGAATTCGCGTATGTAAAAAACTATTTCCCACATTGTAATACAACGTTTTTCGAAGACAGACCTACTAATTTTATGTGTTTGATTTTTGGCCTTTATGTCCTTAGGCACAAAATCAGTAGGTCTGTCTTCTAAAAACGTTGTTTTACAATGTGGGAAATGGTTTTTTACATACGCGAATTCATTAAAACTTTATTAGAAATGAATACTTTCGCCAGAATAATAAAAAAACGCGAAAAAATTTGAATTTCGCGCCATACCGAGAGTTACCACCTTAAGACCCACTCTTAAAACAGAACCTTAAAAAGCACAACTCTTTAATTATAGTACTGTGAATATTTTGCATCCAGGCAGATTTTACCCATTGTACGAATGTCACTTGATCCAACATTCGTCTGAGGGCACATTCAAATGATAATCTCGGCATACGCACGAGATCAGAATCCTCGGTCTGCCAAAGTATTATTTTAGTACTGAAGAAACATACTGTTATTTTTGTAATTGGTATTTTAATAATGCTTCTGATATGAGTACGGAAAATAATTTCCAAGGTGCAAGGGTAATTTACGAATTTTTAAAAAGAGATATTTTGAAGTCGAAACGAAACTAAAAACATACAACTGCTCCATTTTGTTAACAAATAGACTTTCTTTAATTTAAATGACAAAACAACAAATCATGTAAACAGTATGAATTTAAATTAAATATTTAGACAAATACGTTACAAAAACAAAAAAAGTAATAGTACTATAAGTACTACCTACTGGTATATCAACTGTATCGCACCAGTACTGAGACAGCAGCCAGGGTTGTCACATTAGCTTGATTTAAACGTATTAGATGACGGCCTCGCCCTTACGTGTCTCATACGTTTGTTACCTGGTAGACGAGCGTTTGCTAAATGTCGCCAATGTATCATATTCTTATCCCCTATTTATTTGTTTTACCCTAATATCATTTGCACAACAAACCTTATATTTTATTCAACGGCAGATAATGTTCGGAAATAACACAGCGGTAATTTTTTACAGTTATTTAATCTCTTCTTCATATCAATTCACGGAAACAATCGCCAAAATTTGGGTAGGTACAGTGGCGTTCTAGGACGGTGTAACAGATTTGTATATGGTCTCGTGCGCTTGAGACTTTAATTCCAAAAAACAAGAGCTATTTTGCAATACAGAAAAACTGGAAGTGTTACGCCGTCCTAGACCGCCACTGTACCTAGATACGTTTTTCTCGATTTTTTATTTAATCTGTTTTTAATCAGTACCTTTTGATTGACATTAGAAATTTATCAATATTCTTATCAGTCATGTACTATAATATCACCAGATTTCTGATTGAACTTGGAAAATCCGCTCGCGGCATTTTCCGCGGGCGTAGCGTTACGCATTTGTAGATCGGTGCACTTCTAAGCCACGGGCACGGGTATGTATGTACATATCAAGTATTTACATTTTATTGTACGCAACTGTAACTATAAATTAGAGATAATATTACGAAGAACTAGCTAACACAAAAACGTTGACAAAAAAAGAGCCTTCCTACCCCATTATTTTAAAACTTTTTCATACGAACAAAAAAAAGAAAAACTAATCAATAAAAAATGGAGGGCTAGAGATACGCCACGGCACGAGCGTGCACTTCAAGTGCGAATCCCTATTAGAACGTCTATAGGCTTGCTATTAAATAAACATCTCCCCTTAAATGTCTACCTCGATTCTACTATACAAAAGATAATTGACATGAACCCATGAAACTTACGGATATTTGCAAAACTAAAACATCCCACTGTTAGTATAGGTTTATGGTATTTTGGATATTTGTTGTGGGTTAGAAGGTTAAACTGAATGTAATCAAGAACACTTGAAATTGCAAAATTCAAACACATTGTTGCAATCTTAATGCTACGTGTTAACTATCTAAGTTTTACGTACCTACGTCGCGGATTATTGATTAGATTTAATAAATAAAAATTATTTAAATACTTAAAAAATCTTTAACTAGGTACTTATTTCTTTATTTGGAACATTTTCATATAATTCCTTGATCTAAACCAACAAACTGACTGTTAGGTAATTTTTTTAAGTCGAATGTGGCCCTCACTCTCCGCTAGTTATTAGCAGGGCCCCTCGCCACTTGGCGCTGGCTGATACGGCACGCAGCCTCATAGCCTCAGGAGCAGAATCAATATTTTTAACGCATTTTAAACGTGCAGTTGTTGCGAGATAGGCTGTGTTAACATTGAAATTAACAGCAGATAGGGACCGATACACAAGTTGAACCAAAAATAATGCGGTGGGGGAACTCGTCGTCCCGCTCGCACCACCAAAGAGTTCAACTTCAATACATAGTATAAAATGAAGTCGCTTCCCGCGTTTGTCCCTATGTATGCTTAAAACTTTAAAAATACGCAACGGATTTTGATGCGGTCTTTTTTAATAGATAAAGTGATTAAAGAGGAAGGTTTATAAGTATAATACATGCATAATATACTGATAGATTAGGCGGTACGAAGTTCGCCGGGTCGACTAGTACGTTTATATAACTAAGGGAAAATTAAACAACTTTAGTACTTAGATAATATAATTTTGTAAGGATCGCAAAACAGTGGCATAAGTAGGGCACATAGCTCGAAGAACAGAGGGTCGCTGGCAGCCGAAAAATTATTGAGTGGCTACCGCGTACCGGAAGATGTAGAGTTGGCAGACCCGCCACAACGAGTTCAGATGACCTAGTGACCGGTGCGGGAGTACTGTACGATAAGGGTCGCTCAGACCAGTCGGTATGGGGATCTGTGGGGGATGCCTATGTCTAGCCTTCCAGCTGAAATGATGATGAAACACTAACCATCTAAGTATTAACAAACAACAGAAAGTTAACTTACAATTTCTCAACCAAACAAACCCCACAATAAGCAATACAAAAACCTTTCAAACAGATTCATCTAATTATTTAAAGTTATCTCAAAGCCTTTCCGTAGTATCCGATACAATGTGGGAATAAAAATGTTTTACTGCGATTGAATCCGTCTGGCGGGACCGAGCCACTATCCCGACTTTTCCGACTCACCCGACTATCCAGCCCCGTACGTATCTAATTTTATTGTCACCACGATCGACCACCCTCTGCCGCGTCCGCCATACGCCACAGTAGCTGGAAAATTCTTTCCTCCCCATCGGATATTTTATCTTGAAAGGACATCTTTATTCGCTAGCAGTTAAACTCGACGTAACATCTAACGGTTTTGAGATAAACGACCCGAATTTGGGTCGCGTTAGGACTTAAGGCCTTTTTTTAAATTACCGATCGCTTTTACTTCCTAAAGCTTCCTAAATATGTTATCAATACGACTCTCCGGAGCCAGTTTATGTACTTAGAAAAAATGTACTGCCTCGAGCCGAAAAGGCCAAACATAATTAGTAAATTTTTTTTTTGTTAATTGGTAAGTAAATGAAGGTTCTTGAAACACAAAATAAAATCAATAATAATCGCATCTCACTCAGAGCTCGATCAAGAAAAAAAACATCGATATCCATCATTTCATAACAATGATCTTCGTACCGCCTAATCTATTGGTACCTATTTTGTGCAGCATGTATTATACTTATAAATAAACCTTCCTCTTGAATCACTCTATCTATTCAAAAAACCGCATCAAAATCCGTTGCGTAGTTTTAAAAATTTAAGCTTATAATAGGGACAGACGCGGAAAGCGACTTTATTTTATACTGTTGCCTACGTGTATAATCGTTGTATTTTGTGGCCTGTAACGATGCTATTTATTAATAAATTATATTCAGGCGAATGGGGAACACTTTTTATCAAAATTCAGGCGAATGGGAAATTTTATGATTCGGGCGAATAATTTCAGGCGAATGGCGAAGAAGCCAGAAATTTAAAGATTATGAATAGTTGTGTTAAATTTTCAAAACAGTTGTAAGCCTACGATATTTGTTTTATTTTTTTTCGTTCAAAATCATTTGCTTGCTGTCAATGTTCATGGAAAATGTTTCGTTTAACAGTGATACCTTGGATTACTGTGTGCCAGTGACGTGATTGGTCAGGTGTAGGGCTGTCAAAATGTCAAGAGAGTACCTACCCACCGTGTTTCCGGGATGCACGCTAATGGGGGGCGGTGTGTAGTCAGTAGCTTTTACATAAATTTTAAAAACATGAACATCCCTTCTAAAAATAAGCGAACGCTCTGGATTAACGTTATGGGCAAAGTGAATGAAATAAAACAGGAAAACCAGTTGTTTTCAATGAGATGGGTTAGGATTTTAGAATTTTTACATTTAATGTACAAATGTATTAATGTAAATGGATTGTATCATGATATAAAAATGTATAGTCCTATTAAGTTTTTGCATCAGGCAATTAGATCATCAGCCTGTAGTAACACTAGTTAATGGAATGACTGAAAGACCCTCAGCCTGAGCAGCTGTGGATAGTCGCTTATTCATCCAGTCAACGGACAATTAATAGGTACCTATATATTATAATTTTTAGTTCACGTTTTTAAATTTGCTATCGTTATAGATTTACAATGATTTCTTTAGACTGAAGGTGAAATGTGTAATTGTAAGTCGCCTTAACCGATATTGTCTACCAGAAGAATCGTGGAAGTTTATTCGAACGCAATACTCTATTCCTTCATCATCAAAGGAATTCTATTTTTACATTACAAAGACAAAGGGAAAATGCTGCCACAATATTCCAGTGAGACAGTTATTTTCCTAACACATTATGTCGTCAGCATTGCGTACGGATTCATCTGTGCCGCGCATTAGCTATGATAATTGGTACATTTGCTTTGCGAATTGGTTGACATAGGGTACGTGGAGTTAGGGTTGACGTTTACTGAAGCTTCCGCTATTATTGAAACATTGCGATTATTTCAGCTTGATATTTTTTTCATATATCAGATTCCAATGATTCTGCACTTAATATTATAATTACCTTGATTATGTTTGTTTATGTTTTTAGAAATAAGGTCTCCTAGTGTCACCTTACTGTTATACAAATTGTTTATAAAGTTTATAATCTATCTATATTAGATAAGTTAGAATCACACTAATTTAATTCAATAATTTAAAGGAAGCCACCTAAAAGTTTTTAAAACACGTAAACTTACGAGAACATCGTCCAGCTTAGCACCTATGCTTACAAAAATATATGTTAAGGTATTTACCGATTCCCGGTAATTATGCATAATTACCGATTATTCACATTAATACATTATAATCACCGCATTATTCACATTTACCGTAACATATACATAAAACTGCAGTGAAATTGGGATTTACTAACTCACCGACAAGCTGCGAGTCGTATTCAACAAAATTCTTGCTCGTTTCAGCAGCTTCAAAGTAAGCATCAACCCTTATTAATAATGTGCCTGAAAATGTTGTTGTTTTGTTAAATCCATTTCTGGATGTAATTCGGGAGGGATGCGTCTGCGAACGACGGCTGGCTGTTTAGAATTGATGACTGAATGAAAATTTTGATTGAGGAAGTTATAACGAGAACGAGCGACTTTTTGTTTTAACTGTAGGTAACTGTATAAAAACAGATAATAAAAAAGTTTAATTTAGTCGAACATGGGTATGGAAAAATAATTTCATGTTTTACCTTTCCGGTAAGTACAGTTTATAACCTTTTTTTTTGTTTGAAATACAATTCTTCAAAGGTAGGTAAATATAATTTTACATTTGTTTATGAACATTTATTTCAAATGTGAACAGCCTGTTAAAGGGTAGTCCTAGTTACAGGTCTCTAGGTTTATGACTCAATAATAATAATAGAACAAAATAAGTACATACCTTTATATGACTTAATTATTATAATGATTTTTTCCATAAATGAATTATCGCACAGTAAGCAGTAATATAGCAAAACATGCCAACAGAAACTGCTGTAAATTCATAAGGGGCCGGGGTAAAAGTGCATCGGCCATCCATAAGTGTCCGCGCGGTCGAGTGACACTCCTCTTGACTGATGACCTGTGGACGAGTGAGCGTATGGCACTGCATACACCTACGACTGAGCTTAGCAAAATAATTCTTGTCGGACAACGCGAGCTAAATAAGTTGAGCACTGTAGTGATAAGACCCGTCGTCATGTTTAGAAGATCGAGAACACAAGTCCACCGTATACTCAAAAATATACAAGACAATGTACCCAGGGATACTATAAGCCCCATATCACGTTGAGATTCTCCGGTCCCTGAAATTAATCGAGTTCTATATTTGAGTAATGCTTAAAGAGTTGTAAAAGATAAATTCAGGATTTCAAAAAAAATATAAGTACAGCGGTATGATCAAGTTAAATTGCACTACGGCGTAGCCGTAGCGTAGTGACTACGCTATGACTATAATATTTAATTCAAGTGCTATTATTATTATTTTTTTTGTATAACGATCTAGTTTAAATGTGAATGCTAAGACATAGCAACGGAGAGCCCGCTTGTGAATGAGATGAACGAGCCGATCTTTTATTTGTTCATTCTTTAACGTGGCTTGATGTATCTCTCAGCATTGCCTGAAGGTACGTTTTGTTTGCAATAGTTATGTTTGTTTTTTTTTTTTTAATTAGATTTTCGTATACATAGGGTTTTGGCTAAAGCAAAACGTTTTGAGGCTAATGTGAAACAAACCACTGAGGAGATATCAACTTAGAGAGTTTTTGTTCATGACCAAAAGTTGTTTATCCGTCTTCATTTACCGCTAAAATACCTTCATGAACATTTTCAGTAATACGATTTCATGCCTCAAAAAGAACAATTTTTCCTAATGTTTTTTTTTTAACATTTAACGATTTATTTAATGTAGTTTATAAATCGAACGTTAATTTTTTACTTCATAAAGTACCTTGAGTGAAACCTTTAATTACAAACGTAGCGAAAACAAGCAAAAGTTGTCAAAGGAAATTACCGATACATTTTTAAAGCATTAACTCTGAAGCCAGTAGTATGTAAACGCCGAGAGAGAAGTAAACAAATTACATACGGTAAAAAAGAGGTAAAGTGACGTCACTCGCTCCCTTATAACAACATGTTTCAGCGTGGTGCAACTTTTCAATTGGTACAAAGTTGGCCGTGCTAGGCGCCTGATCAAATTATTACCATGTTGCGGCTGCCTCCTACTCCGTCAAAGTTCTGCCGTGTGCAAGCGAAGGCTCCTAAGAATAAAACAGACCGCAGGAATAGCAACCTTATTTCAAGAGCGGTAAGAAGCAGAAGGTTATTTTAGTCCCACATGTGATAAGACTCACGTCTTCTCAAGTTAGACTTGTTTGCTTACGGGAGGAGTTGACAAGAAAGATTACGTACTATGTATGGGAAGTTCGTAATAAGTCAGTTGCATTTGCATTAGCTTGCATGCGGATCTCTTGAAATTCTACACTGAGTTTAGGAGTTGAAGAGTGTGGTTAGTGACACTGGTTTTGGTATTGAGAAGTTTCCTCATCACATCCGGTTAAAACAACGCTATAAACACAGTAGATACAAGCTTGTATTATAAATTATCCATTAGATTGATTATACACAGATACTAAAATTATTTCAGTTGTACATTTTATTTAGGTACAAGTAGTCACAAAAGTGCGACCCTGGCTGTTTTTTTTTATTCCGAGGACATTTCAGGAATTCGCCACCCAAGAACCTGCGCTAAAATTTGAACTCTGGTTATAGTTAGTTAGTTAGTTTAGGTTTATCTAAGTAACTTAAACTGTTTTAATAAATAAAATATACCACTTAGTAAAATATTTAAACTTAAGAATGCCAAATCTTTTGGAACCACCAAGCACTGATAATTTTCTTTATTTAATTATATAGCCGAATGTGAAATTTCGGTAGCGCATTCTTGCAATGATTACGTTAAATACTAACTCAACTAAAATATCCTGCGAACTCGGCAAACTTTCGAGGTACTTAGTTCCAACCTCGCGTTATATTCCTCAGTTAATTTCATTACACGTGTTACAGTGATGTGTTGTAGGAGCCTAAATAATCTTCGCCGCGTATTTACCGAGATGATTGGGGAAGCTGTAGAACTTTGTAGCTTAGTTTAAAGCAGATCAGAGGGAAAATCTAACTAATTGAAAAATTATTTGTATAACTAACATAACATAACATAATCTCACGGTTTTCATTCCCCGAAGGGTTAGGCAGAGGCACCAGCTCAAGAGCCGGACCCACGTTTAGCCGAGTTTATGTTTTATTGCCAACTTGACAGGGGCCAGCTCGTCGCCGCGGTTAAACGACCACTACTGCGGCCGGGACCAACGGCTTAACGTGCCTTCCGAAGCACGGAATCATCTAAGTTTTTGGTCAATCAGGTGATTCAAGCCTGCAATGTCCTATCCAACCGAAAACAACAACCACGTTGTGATTTTTGTGAGAAATCAATATGTGGTATTTTCCGCGGGGATCGAACCCACGACCTTCCGCACTGCTCCATGGACTAGATTTTATAAATAATTTATTTCTTAAGGTTTTAAAAATTCGCGTACTGGAAAACGCAGAGTACCCCCCACAATGTGGTCAGACGACTTGGTGAAGGTTGCGGGAGTTTACTGGATGAGGGCCGCTCAAGCACGATCGATGTGGCTAAATGTGCGAGAGGCATATGTACAGCAGTGGAAGTCTTTCAGCTGAGATGATGAATTAGTTTGAAAGATTGTACTCATATTCATTATTTATTCAAAAGTCCTCGTTTCTTAGATTACTAATTTCATCCTTTTTCTGAAATCCCCTGCAGGGATGTGGAACTCGAATAAAAGTCTTTCAGGTGTCCCGTCATTGACAGCCTCGCAAGTTTCAGTCAGTAGTCAGGTCCTAAGGGATTTTAGTTTTAAGGACGTCTGTTGTCTCTTTGGGATATCCTATCTTTTGCTTAACAGGGTCAGGGCTAGTCTTGACGGGTGATTCTCAGGTCCCTTAAGAATACGCTAAGCCCAATCAAACTCAATTTTCAGGAACGAATCACGAAATAATCACCAAAATTTGGTGTCTCATAGTTTATTCTTGATTAAACAAAATATATTATTAACAAACTTAACTAATATCACTGATGCCTATCTTATTACAAAGGTTGTAACTTAGTAATAAGAAAATTCTAAAGTCTGAAATACTAATGACCAAAATTTTGATGAAGTGGAGGCAAAGTGTACACTGTAATAATTTGATCACGAAGACGCATCCCAAGTTTGCTAGTTCAAAGATAAACAAATAAATTTTAGTCCGTAAGATATGACGTTTTCGGTACCTATATTTATTTAGGGCGCAAAACAACAAGTCTTTTTTTATTTACATACAAACACTAAAAATATGAGCAGTAAAGTTAATGTGTGTATTTTTTTGTCATCAAAATATTATCGTGTCTACGTCCCGTAACATATTTTATTGTTATGTCGTCTTGAGGTTCGAAAAGTATAGTTGGTAATGGAAATTTATTCGAAATTCATATTTTTTAGACTTCAAGTTTTTTTTTTAAATCTATGAAAATGTAAACTTGAGAACCGCACGAGACGAACTCGGTCAAACTGTTGACTTTTATATACAGTCGGCGGCAATAGTGCCTCTATGAAAATGTTATTCCCTCAAAACATTTTCAACTACCTAAACATTTTAAACACAAAGAATATAAACAACCACTGAATACGCAAAATATACGTATAATAAATGCAATTCTACAAATGTTCTAGGTGTATGAAGTTAAGACTCGAAATAATTATTTTTTTTATTAATTCGCTTAAAATATTAGTTAGTATATATAGTTATATACTTAGAAGTTTATTTACATAAATTTCTCTGACACATAGCTATTATTATTTTATTTTATTGCGTCGTAAGATTATTCGAGCTGTGTTTGTTTTTTCCAATTATGTTACGTTATTTATTTTAGTACATAATTAGTCCTAAACTAAAGATAATCTGTTTTTAAGGGATTTAGAATATTTTAATGATTATTAAATATTTTTAATTTTAATGTTGAAGCTGGCTGATGCAGACTGTCCTTAGCTCGCTACTTGAGGTGGGAGCTTTAACGTGAACAAGCTAACTTAATTAAAGTAAAAATTATAAAACAAGCTTCTATAATCATTAAATGAGACGTAAGAACCCAGCTGCTGGACATAGGTCTTCCCCACAGATCACACAAGGACAAACTTTAAGTATAGGGAGGATTCGCAAAAATCGCCTCGTTTGGCAGACAGTTTTTGATACCAAATTTACTCTGTGTAATACAAAATAATTACAAACGATTCAAAAACCTTTTTAGGGGAGTAATTTTCTTCTCAATAGAGATGTGTGAAAGCGGTTAGGGCTTTTCGCCTTTGTCCTAAGTGGGACACAGATAAAATTAAAAAAAGTAATTTAATTAAATGATCGAAAACCGTTTTCGAACGTAGACTAATTAAAAAAACAAAATTTAGAAATTAAAAAAGTTTCACTTAAAGCAGCACTCTATATAAATAATTAAATAACATAATCGATATTCAGCAACTTCGAAAAAGGGATTATGCCCAATGCATGCGTCACTCGTTTGCACATTTCACTCCATTCATTTAATTCCCACCCATGTCTGTCTCGGACAGGACGCGAAGCTCACCGAGCTGCAAAGATTCCGCTAATTGATGCCATTTTCGCTTTTTCTGTTCAAGGAGCCAGAAAATAACGTTTTACTTTGTTTTATATGATGACAGTTGATTCTTCGTATTCTCGCTATGTTCTTTTACATGAGTTAAGGGTGTTTTAGAGATATTTAGAAACCTATTTGTTGACTGATGGGTATCAGTTGATGAGACTGACGGCTGAGAGAGTGAATTCATAAAAGAGAAAAGCTTTAAGTAACTCAATCACCACCAAGAAAATATCTAAAAATTTTTGTAAGTTAATCATCAAAAACAAAATATAAAGAAGTAAAATAAAATGGACCGTACATTTCATCAATCATAATCGAGCGTTGACCACATTAGCTGCAATCAAATATAGCAAGCAACTACACCTCCCCTCGCCTTCAATTAAGGCGGCTAAGAGACATTCTGTCCCCATATCAGATTTCGCGCTCATCTGCCTAACATTGATCAATTCTGACTGCAGACAATCGAATTAATGTCGTCTGGTTTCTATTGGATTTTTGTCATAGTTTCCCCGCTCCATCCGGCTGTAGTGAGATCGCAAATTATCCAGATACACGGATAATTGGTTTGGCTTTGCGGTCATGTGACATTTTCAGCGCTGCCTTTGTCGCCGGTTAAAATATTCACCGGTACCATTTTTCGGGTTTTAAATAATGAACGTAAATATGCTCAGTGAAAATGTATTCGAGAAATTGTGGTGTTTGAGCAGAGTAAGTAAATTAACCAGTGTGCTTTGTGCTTTTGACGCTCTTTTGAGAGGTTAAATCTATTTGGTCATTGATTCATAAATTAACTACTTTAAATAAAGTTCTGATATAAATTAACCGTATTATTCATAAAGATACAGTAACTTTTAAGGTTAGTAAGGTTTACTGGAGGTCTACTTCTCTGGTTTGTTGTATAGTAAATACGTAACATCTAGTCTAAATTGACCTAGGTCAAATAACTAAAATGCTCTTTAACTTTTTTATGAATACAGGGTAAGAGTTTTAAATAAATTGAAACTTGTTACGTTATTTCATGAATTTCAGTTTTAGTTTAGAAGTAAAATAACCCAACTCCAAAATGACTAGATACTGTAATTAAGTTAGGAATCAGAATTAAATAAACTAGCAATTTACTACAGAAATTGCGATACCATAGAATCTCCTAGCAATTGATTACCTATATTTATTCACACTACTACCACAAGCTGTTGTCGAGCGATGAATATTAACATCCGTATATACGCGCGCGTCCCGTCAAATAGTCGCGTGATAAATTTATACTTGCGTCGGGAAATGGACCATTTTTCACAGCACCTAACGCTAGGTGTCACATGCTCTCTGCGAAGACGCCGTTACTTACGTCTACGTGAGCCGAATACAGCGGCGACTCGGAATTAGTTTCAGTTTTCCCGTCACGCCGTGTTTCGGGGATATTGTTATTTGCTTTTTCATTATCCGTGGCGACGACGTTGAGGTGTGATGTTACATTGACGTGTTTTTTTCATTGTTAAGTATTCTAAGACAAGATGTTATTTTCAGGTTTATTTTTGTGTGTCTTTAAAGCCTTGAATTTTAGCCGTAACCCAATCGAGAACTAGATGAATGTGATACATACTCTATCTGGTCGTCCACCTCCACGCTCACGATCGCATCAAATTACCGTCTCATATAAAATTCGGCTCAAAATAATCAAATTCATGACGGTGACGGCGGCAATGTTTAAATTAAACGGCCTTACTCTTCAAAGATAATCTCATTTTAATAATTCTGTGATATCGTAAACGATACCACTGTATCAAGCCAAGACCACAGCTCCATTGCAAATATATTTATTTTTTACCATCTATAAATTTCGCAGAGCTATCTGAAGATCCGAAGCCATAAATACGGCGGCCATATTGGCAGATGTCAGCAACAATCGCACGATTATTGGCCGATGAGCGATGCGCACGGACGTGACTGCCGGGAATTAGCTGAACGTTGGTGACGTGACGCCCGATCATTGGCTGATGCATGCCAAATAACGTAATAAAGTTATCGTTTAATATTGCAGATGGTAAAGACTTTTAGCACTTTATTGTGGATGGACTTTAATAGCAATACGGTGAAGTTGAAAGTTGAACTCTTGTGAAAAGTGTACGAAATACTACGCTTATTTATTCCTTATCTCATTTCAGTTTGATTCTTCCAAATATTGGTAGCCCCGCCGCTCTTTTAGTATAAGTACATGAATGAATATCGTTTTCTGAGACTTTCAACACTAAGTAACGTAACTTCTATATTGCTAAATCCTTAAACTTTTTAGGAGATCACTGAAAAAAGTTCTAAATTGCGAAGAAATGTTTTCCAAATCCCTCTTTAGCCAACCACTCTTTATCACGTTTGTAAAGCTAAAAGTTCTTTTTCAGGCTTCTCATTTCGCTATTTAGGGGAGATGAGAAAAGCAACATTTTTCTTTCGAATAAGAAAATGCACTAAAGAAGACTTTAGAAACATGCAAACGAGTTTAATTCGTCACTGTTATCCGAGCAGTTAGAGAGCTGAGCAAATGCTCGCGGAACCCGCGCTGACGATTGTAGGTGTGGTTTACAAACGTAGAACTATATCATTATAACATTCGCTTTTGATACCATGGTTAATGAAAATGCTGATGTATCATCTAATTTAGTAGAGAATTCACATTGGTTGCCAACAGCATATCGATCATGGAAATGCCAATTGTCGTAAGGGACAAAGCACGACTTTTCAGGAGAGCCAAAAAACATTTTTTTTTTTACAAATCCTTTTGTAACTTTTGATTGCCTTGATTTACAGCGATCAATTAAAAGAAGGCCAGTGCTAATTTTTGAAGATCTTTTCAATTATTTTAGTTTGAATACGCTACAACTAATGGTTTAGAAGATTTTGTCCCTTACGCCCTACCAATTTTAGCAACATTGTCCCTTACGCTGAGCTTTTTTTCAACTTTTTCCCTTACGACCTAAACATCATTTTAACTTTATAAAATAATTGGTTGTAAGTCCCATAAGTGTTTTTCCAATGTAGTCGTATGACTATTATAATATTTAATTTTAAAATAACTATGTAAAATTTAAGGGGCGTAAAGGAATTAAAATACCAACTAGTGTGTTGTTATTAGTACTGATGAAACTAAAAAAAATATATTTTATTGCGTCTATAGTGTGAAATGTTATTTTTTGGTTACCCTTGTAAACCAAATTGATAAAAGTTCTCAAATAAGAAGTACAAACATTAAAGTTTTAATATTAATTATTGAAATAAAAAAATAAAATAAGGTACTTACATAATTATTATAAAATAACAAATACCTAGGAATTCCAATAGCGCCCTGGTAAGATTTAAAAGAAATTTAAGTTATTAATCTTCAATTTCTACAATAAAAATCAACACTTTAAAAAGATAGATAGGTAGTAATTCGTTTATAGCACAAGTTTAAAGTTATTTAGCTTTTAACACGGTAAAGGAATGAATACTTCAGTTAGACCAATTAAAAAATCACAAGTCTTACATAAAAAGCTTTTTTGTTATGGTTGGTATGTAACGTAATGTATGAATAGAATACCAGCACCCCATCTCCCATGTATGGCTAAGGCGACTAAAGGAAAAAAACCGAAGCACGGGCAGTCCATCGATGATCCTACAACAGCTTAGTACAACAGCCATACTGCGATCTCCAATCTGCCTGCCAAGTGTGACAATTATGACAAACCAACTAGTATGATCATGGCTAAAATTTACCTATAAATTTAGCTAAAATTGGCCTAGTTTGCTCTTTGGTAGCGGTCAGGAAAATGTGGGGCAAGGAGCACTAACTAAAGTTGATCCCGGGCCAACGAAGCTAGAGCAGGAATTGAGTTCGTTACGGTAAAACATTATTGTTGAGGAGAGAGAACCACAATCCCAGGAAGGTTTCGGGTGTATAGTGAACAATTCCCTTCACAGCATTGTAAATACCGATATTATCACGGCAACGGTAGCGTGTCTTGTACGTCGATGAATCTAGCAGTATTTGTTAAAAGTTATACAAGTATGCGCTGCTACATATCAATACAGTCCAACGACAAAGTGGAGATTATGTATCCCGTGTTATGCATAGCTCAAAAACTTACGTCACAGTTGACATAAGAGATTTAAATGCGAAACGGTTAAATTCTGATATTAGCGACGGGATAACGCCAGAAGTGTGGAACAGAAGTTTGTTAGTACTGTTCTTCAGGTCATAAAATCAGCTGAAGAACATCTAAGCCACCTTTATAAATTGTTCTTGAAAGTCATCAAGAATCGTTTCGCGCGTAGGTTTGAGGTCTTCGCTCTACGAATTAGCTGTTTCTCGTAAAGGCAGAGTACCATGGATCACATACATGCTTTAAGGCAGGTAATATAGAAGACGGAAAAGTATAATCTGCCTCTTTGCCTAGCATTTGTGAACTATTGGAAAGCCTTTGAAGCTGGGTAGTACTGGTTATATCGAAGTGTTTGTAAAAAAAACGCCACTATGTCAGCTGGGCTACAGGATCAGACCTCGAAGGCTGCTGAGGACTGGGTTCAGAAAGGGTTATGTTATATCCCTAAAACTGTTCACCGCAGCCGCTGTGCACTCGAGTATATCTTCAAGACTCGGGACAGGAATGAACTAGGCATCAAGAGAAATGGTGAGTTCGTCAGTTGTTATCTTTTACTATAGAGTCAAATTAAAACCCACCGTTACGTTTAGATTAAGGAATACAACAAAAAGTGCTAGAAATCAATGCATATTGACATTTGACGTCGTACCCACTCAGATATAGTTACATTTTGATTGGCTGATTAAATAGATCAACGAATGGGTACTTTTAAAACATTATTTTTTAACAAATTCATACAAAATAATAATTAAAATCTGAGTTTTTTATAAACATAACATTAAGTTACGACCCTTACGACCTTCAGCTTTAGATACTGCAACAAATTTTTTTACGTCGTAAAGGACATATTGACAAAACCGTTTAAAAATCCTCAAGAATATTTTAATTTATTGGCCCTTACGCCAAAATGGAAAAATTAAATGTCCCTTAAAGCTTTTTTTTTTTAATAAATTTCTGAGAATCTTTGGAAGCTAGAGAGGTTTCAAATATACCATTCGATAGAGCGTGAAAAACTGAGTATAATGGCATCAAAAACGAAATTTCGAAAAATGTCCCTTACGACAATTGGCATTTCCATGATCGATATGTAAAGATGTAAAAAAACCTACATTCTAAAAATGTTTTTGCCTTCTTGGCAAAGGCTCTTTGACAAAGTATTATCTAGCGTAACAACCATATCTTTAAGGTCTTTATCAAATATAAGGTACTAAATGACGAAAATAGTATTAATAATTTCAATAAAGTATATGTTTATATCATTCTTAATAACTTGATCATTATTTTTATATTTTAACGTAGGTACATAATATCTTATAACTAATAAAAATGGCTTTACATAACATACATGAACACAGCCTTTAAAACCAAGTTTTTTTTGTAAAAACAACGCTCTTCGTGACAATGACGGAATGGCCCGACTTAGGAACCTCGCCCGCTGTAATTGGGTGTAGAAAAATCCCCGACTCTACTGATAAACTTAGCTGAATGAATGATCATTGATCTCGGTAATTGAATCTCTTTTACTTAACTACTGATAAAAATTACTTTTACCCAGCGGCTATCCTAACTCGTAGGACTGTGGACAAAAGACCAGCGAGAGATGAAATTGGCAATTTCTGAATGCAAGATTTATTTTTCGTTATCGCGTGATTTATATCGCTTCAATTTTTGAGGCTAAAACTCTTGGATTGTGAACCGTGAAGGACGTCGCCTCCACAATTCATTTCCCAGGCTACATGAAACGGCGGATCATAAATAACTTTGTAAAGTCACTTTCAGATACACTAAGCTTTTGTCTTAGGGAGCCTTTCTTCTTTATTGCACGGAAAATATCTTTAGAAATCCCTGGGTCTTTGATCTTATAGGTACATAGAACGTTTACTTAAATGAAGGATTGAATTACCAAATTGTACTTGCTAAACATTTCAGTTGAAGTTGCCAGCGTATGTCTAATTCCAAAGCTGCACTGATAAAGTCATACTTTGTCCACATGTCATATTATTGTCTCTGAATTCTAAATTACCCTTGGGGGCGAACCTAACACACTGGCATTACAAAACAAAATTGATAGTTTGGTTATGACTGGTCGGAATTATATATAAATCTATACCAATATTATAAAGAGGAAAGATTTGTTTGTTTGTAACGAATAGGCTCCGGAAATACTGAACCGATTTGAAAAATTCTTTCACTGGTAGGAAGCTACATTAACCCCGAGTGTCATAGGCTATATTAGATTTTCAAAAAATTTAGGGATCCTTACCTAAACTCAAATAATATAACCCAAGGTGCAATATTTTTTCCGTTGTTTACATATTTTGACAGGTGGTTTGTTGTTGTTGTTTGTTTTTTATTCGGCCATTCTGGGCAGTCAAAAGAACATAGTCTATAGAGCCAAGTCTTTTGTAGTATCTTATATTCTATGGCGTAACGAAGTAAGCCGGGAAAGCTCGTATTAATAATATTTTGTGGAGATAACACATTAAAAAACAAACAAATTTTTCTGTGACGGCGCTTGCCGACGGACAATGGTCAGATGGACGAACATACATCCAGGCCCAGTATTAAAACTTAATAACATTTCCTAAGATAAAATAGATATCACACAAACATAATTAAGTCTATTAAGAATTATGATGCATCCAGGTATTTATTAAACTATACTTACCTAATACGTTCTTTGGAAGTGTTTAAAAAATTTGCTGTTAATTAAGTCCTTCACTGAAAAATTTAATTTGCGACAGACTTCTATCCAAACATTATTAATTGCTTTGTGTGACCAATGTACTACAAGATGCCTCGAGCCATCAAAATAACTTGTGATAATAACATTTTAGAAAATACAAGTAAACATTCACATTTACATTTACTTTACATTATATTTTGGAAAAGGTTTCGCTTAAATACCTATTCAAAGTTCTTTCGTATACCATTTCACTTGATCTTTGGAAGTCAATCCAGCCAGAGACATGGAAGACTCAAAATGAGTTCTATCTATTCTTATTTTAAATCTAAGCGCCTAACTGGTTGTGTGCAGCGATAACTCCTTATTAATTTGCAATTGAAAATAATAAAGCAAAACCACTTCATTAGGTTCGTGATAAGTCCCTAGACATCAACTCCAGGTGCCTACAGCTAAGAAGATCTCATCACAGTCTGGTCACGGGCGTCGGGATTTTAGCATGGAAACAGGTGATTGCTTCAAATAATAAATTATTTAATTTATTAAATAAACATCTTTTGCCTTCTCTACGAACTACATCATCGGATAATTGAGTATTAGCTTTTCAAGGATACAAGGTAACCTAAATGTCTCAGAGGATTGTGGTCTAGCTTTTCCACAAAGAAAATTAGGACCAAACTCCGTTTTAGATAGGGTTTATGTTCCTTTGAAGATTCTCAACGTCTCTTGTTATACAGGTAAGCCGTAAAGGTGCTACGATTAACTATGGACTAAATTGCCTAAATGTCAACTGTATTAACCTGGTCTGAAGTCGGACTAATGTGTTTGTCTGTTGGTGTACCAGTTCTGAGCACATGCCTAAATTAACTGAAGCTATATTAATTTTCCAATTCAAGGATTTTGGTCTGTATTATGTTTATTATAAAACATTTTGGACTTGCAGCAATCTTTTACCTTTTTTTTTATTCATACTAATTTGACTGAAAAAAGTCCACTGCTGGACTGGAATAAAAAGTCTCCTCAAAAAAATTCTTTTTGCATTTAACCAGGGCTACTTACTCCCACAACCACTAGGTCGACTGACCGCCTTGTGGAAATCTGCCAACAGTGCATCTTGCAGTCTACGACGCAGATCCGCTTTCACACTAAATAATCGCTTTGAATGGTTCGCATAGGAACGTTGATGTAAATATTTCGCCAAGCTCGTCTTCAAGCTGGTTGCGTCTGATAACCTACTCCTCGTGACATTCATGTCATTTGTCACTCGTTTTGTTGCGCCTTCACGAAACGTGATGTCGTAGGGTGAACATGAACAGGGTGAATAGGATTAACTATAAAAACTTTTTCTCGATAAAACTTTATATTTTGAGCACTTCACTGAGCCCAACAAATCATCATCACTACCTAAAGACGTCCACTTCTGGGCAAGGATCTCTTCCACGTATCGCCATCATGACCGGTCTGTGCGAACTTCATTCAACGGACTCCCCAAACATTCACTAGGTCGCCTGACCACGACCAATGTAATTTTTTTTTAGTTTAGAATAAAAAATAGGAGTTCAAATCGGCTTGCCCAAAAACTTCAATACACAACAGAGAGACAACAACTTCAGAGATTATTATTTGTTTTCCTATTTAATCTGGAAAGCAATTTTTAACCGACGAAAAAACAAAAAGGAGGAGGTTCTCAATTCGTCGCGTATATATATATATATATATATATTTTTTTTATGTATGATCACGCATAACTTTTTACTGTGTGGACCGATTTTGATAATTCTTTTTTTAATCGACAGGGTATACCTTGAAGTTGGTCCCATAAAAATTTGGAAATAAAATTCCCACCCTAAGGGTGGGAAAATAGGGGTAACTTTTTGGTCGGCGGGTCGATTTATCCACTCACAGGTTGCATTTCCGTGTTACATTATAACTTTTGATACCTACTTACAATACCTTTGGAAATGAAATAAAATCAGCCAAAAGACGTCCACTGCTGGACATGTTATAGGCCTCCCTCACAAATCGCCTCACCGACCGGTCGTGATCGAACCTCATCCTGTTAGTCCCTCAACCTTCACCAGGTTGTGTGGCCACCTTGTGGGGTGCGACCACCCGGTGAAGTATGATTAGCTGGGGTCAAAAATTAGCCCAAAAAAAACTGAAAAGCAAAAAATAAAAACTTTTTATAAAAAAATTAAACCGCCGAAAAAGCATTAATAATAGGGAAACATTTTCTATTAGGCCTTAATTTACTCACTTCTTAAAGTCATTTTGGATTACCAAGAAATTTTGAGTCGGTGCCACAGAATCAACGAATAAAGATCATTAAATTACCTGAAATTCAAAGAAATAACCGAAAAACGTATGCCGCTGCGCATCGCGCTTTACATAGATAATGAATTTGCTTGTGTGGTGTGGCGCCGACTTAAAATTTCTTGGTAATCCAAAATTACTTTAAGAAGTGAGTAAATTAAAGCCTAATAGAAAATGTTTCCCTATTATTTAATGCTTTTCAGTTTTTTCGGCGGTTTAATTTTTTTATAAAAAGTTTTTTGTCTTTATAAATTGAAAAAAGGAACACTTCTCGTGCATGCCACGCCACCGTTCCTATTTTGTCCTAAGCATCCTTAACTTACCCTTTGCAATTTATTTTACGGACTATCATTCAACTCCTAACTGTCGTTTTCACGCAAAATTGGTTTGCGATCACGCATATTCAAGGGGAATAATTTTATAAACGGCCTCGTTTGAGCACAAGTCATTTTCTTTATGGTGTTTGGATACAGATAAAACAAAATGTTTACACTGCCGTAATTTCATATGAATTTTCATTTAAAAAGTTTAACAGAAACCTGTCTCCCTACATATGCGGAAGATGGTTCAAAACAAATTTGCTTTAATTTGATATAAATAAATTGCTCAAATTCAAATGCCATGCGTGATGGCCACTCTGTCGTGGTATAAGAAGTGTTATAAATAGCAATTTGGCTTACGGATTCCCCTTTCCTGTATCTGACATGCTACCCTAAACCCTGATTCAGTGAGGGTTTTTTTATTATGGATATTCACTAAATCTTCTTTCTTCTTTTGGTTCGTTTGGTCGTTCTTCAATACATAGTATAAAACAAAGTCGCTTCCCGGTCTGTCCCTATTTATGCTTTTATCTTAAATAAACGGATTGTGATGCGGTTTTGTTTTTTTAAATAGAAAGAGTAATTAAATAGCAAGATTTATATAAATATTATTTGCATAACATTAATAGGTAAATCCGTGTTACGAAGTTCGCCAGGTTGACTAGTTCTGGTATAAGAGAAAGATAAACTGAGTCTGGTACTTAGCTTTAGAAGCTAACTGGCTTTAGAAGCTTTCATTTCATCAATCTACTTCACATAGTTAGTTTTATTATTCCTTGGTTCTGCGACGAGTACCCAGAACTTAAAAAAAAAAAGGAAAATCAAAACTACTACTACTATCGAAAACAATAGATTAAGGATGGTTGGTACTAACCGAATAGTGCGTCCCTGTCTGTGACGTCCGCTTATGAGTTCCGCTTGTCCGAACTTCGACGGGACCAGTACCCAGCGGGCTTCCCTGATTGAAACCAATACAATGGATCATGAATGCATTGTATTTGAATGTTTGAGGGAGATCTTCATGATGTGTTTCGTTAAGTTTCATAGTATATTACCGAGTTAAGTTAAAGTGAAGAGAGATAAATTGTAAAGTAGAGTTTGTTACCCCTTTCTTCTCTATGCTGTAAGATCATTGCAAAAGGAAGTAGAATCAGTTGACAGAGGAGGGCTCTTTCGGGGGCCTCTCTAGGCGACTATTGTCGTAAGGCATGAGCCAATTCGTGGGCACCCTGAACTACTTCGCCTCTCACAGTATAGGATACTTTACCAAATAAGGTGTCAATAGCAATTAGATTAGATGCATTATAATTGACTTTCAATAAGTGATATCTTGTATCCTATATTGATTAAAGAATTATTTGATTTATTTGATTATTTGAGTGTATTGAGTAAGATTTTGTTTTCCAAAATAATCAAATTGTAGGAATAGGTACTACGTTTTAAGTAAGTAGTAGTACAGCAATTAATTAAACATTATCAACATAATATAAATATAATGACGTTGGAGGCATAAAATACCACCGTCGTTTATGACACCTACGAGAGGAGATCGATCTCCCAAAGGTGTCGTAAAAGGCGACTAAGGCAATACCCAAAGGACATGCAGCATCGTCGTTCGTAAACTTGAAGAGATAAGCAATCGCAAAACCGCCTCCCAAGCCTGACGATTATGGAAAAATGTTTCTCCTTTTGGCGAGACCAATGTCCAACAGTGGATGGCTCTAGGCTGAGATGATAATACACTTTTATGAACAAAAAAAAAATTTAAGTATCAGGCAGAGGGAAGGGGTGTCTAATTGAACAAAAAATTCCACCAGAAGGATAGAAACAATACGTAGCCTGTAGCACAATGTTATTTAATTTTCCCAAAATGTCGGTCTAGCTTTCTTTATATTTTCAGTACCTACCTTTTATAATGTTACTGAGTCAGTTATAATCCTACGTTTTTTATGAGTTCAATCCCCAATACCCTACAGGGTAGTGGACATAAATCAAAAAACCACTCTCTTATCTATTATTTTTTGATATTGCAACACACCCACTTTTCCTTATTTTATAGATAGACTAGAGGCTGCCCCGCGGTTTTTCCCGCGCAGATTTCTCATAAACACAAAAATCCCGTTTTTTTCCCGTTCCCGTGGGAATTTCAGGAATTCCTTTCTTAGTGCTCACCTGAACTCCCTAAGGAACCTATATGGAAAATTTCAGCCCGCTACGCCCAGTAGTTTCGGCTCTGCGTTGTCTGTCAGTCAGTCAGTCAGTCTGTCAGTCAGTAACGGAGGAGTTTTAGAAGTCGGTTAAAAAGATAAAAAGAGGCCTTTGCTCAACAAATGAAAAAGTCGGCTGATAACAACAATTAATATCAATTCGTATTTAATGATTTTACAAACTTCTATTAAAAATACGTACAAGCGCGACAGCGGGTGCTGTGTAAGTATCTGTACAATTACAGTAAAATTTTATCTAAAATTGTAAACATTTCATTTACCGCGACTGTACATACCTAATTATAAGGACACTACAGGACCTTAAAAGAGATACCATTAGTGTAACACTTTCAAAATTATCTTTGAATTTATAAGTAATAAAAATCATGTATCTATAAAGACGTAAAACTAAAGTAATTTCGTACAAACATGACTCTCTTTACGATCGACCGAACACAAAATATGAGGGTCTCGTTGACATTATTTATATTCTGGGATACCCATAAAGATATACTCGTAGAAGCTTTATTTAGCCTTGTAAACATGTTTGAATGGTATATTTAGTCGCTTTTTCCATCCATAAAACAATACCAACCTAAGTAAAAAAAAAACTATCATCATCGTTATCCAAATTTAGAAGGTATTCTGAAGATAGTACCTATCGAATAATAATTTTAAGGAATCAGTGTACACAAATATTTAATAACAATTATCAGTTGTTCAAACAAAGCACAATGAAAATGTTTCCACTCTCCATTTAATAGTAGTTTGCATAGTAATAGGACCTAATTGGTTCAACGTTATATTACGAATGAAGCCCATTAATGTTCTCAAATTATTTAAATTAAACAATGGATTTTAAAAATAAAATTGTTTTACAATTGGATAGATGTATTACGATACGAATGCCATTGTGCAGATATTATTAAATGGGTAATATTTACAGTGCGTACGGCCCTCGGCTTTGCCAGCGCAATTTTCCTTGAAACAGAAAAACTTCAATCTTCAGTTCCTTTTGGATTTTCGGAACAAAGAGTAGCCTTAAGTTCTTTATTAGGATCTATAGTATCTGTGCACATTTAATTACATTTAAATCGTTTGAGTAGTTAGCGTGAAAGCGAGAAAGACATACATTTATAATTTTAGCATGAAAGTATGGATAAATTATCATAAAAAAAACATCTAAATATGGATTTTAAATCCTCGAGAAAGGTGAACTGGTCTCTTATACCTGAATATAGACGAAAGTTTTAATAAAGTTAGTTCCTTTGTTTTTTTTTTTCTATCTTTTCATTTAACTACTATATAAATAAGGTCCATATATACCTAAATTTCTAGTCTTACAAAATGACATTCACTACAGGACTTTTGTTAAAGCCGGAAGCCGCGATTGCAGCCAATACCCCAGTTTCAAAGTTTGAGTTCGCGAGTTTCAGAATGTGTGTCGCTGAATAAGTGAGGTTAGGTTGTGCCAAGCTCTTGTTGGAATGATATTTCTATTATACGCAACCAACTTATGCTCGAGGATTACTTTAGGGAGTTAGTAGAGGGAGATACTTGGCTCGATGATTTACCAAGCCTTATGGAAGAAAATGGTTACTGACTGACTTGAAGCGACGATATTGATTTAAGGATAAGCTAACAATATTATATCTTCATAATTATATTGTACAAATCACAAAATGCATCCAGTGCACACCCACAAACTTCACCAGGTTGACTTCACGTGGTGGGGGATCTGACTACTTAGCGTGTTCATGTGCGTGGTCGCCAGTCAAGACGTTTTCGGCCTCGGCAAACACTGTTATTTGAACTATGTGCCCTGTCCATTGACACTTAAATTTTGAAATTATATGGGCTTTGTAGGTGACTTGAGATCTTCTTAATTTTTTTTTTCTGAGAGAGCACGCGAAAAAATACAAGCCTATCACAAAATTATATAACTACAACTACGTATAATAAAATGCTCTATCTTAATATAAATATCAGAAAAAAATCTGCATGATTTTAAGTACTGCGCTAAAAGGTTTACAAAGAGACTATGAAAGCTTTAGCTGGCTTCTGCTGATGCAAATATTGCAAGATAGGTATTATACGAGTAAAGTTGTAAAACAAATATTTGCTTTGATACTCTATTTAAACGATGTGCACGGCTAGTGTACACTGGTTCTGTTTCTAAGCATTTATAATTAAAGCTCTGGAATTTAGAGATAAAGGTGAAAAAAAAACCTTTTTTTTATTATATAGGTTTTGTAATATAACTGTATATAGTTTTTTTAGTTAGTTGCTATAATAGCAAAACCGTAATAATTATTGGGATGATAAAAAAAAAACAAATTTCGATTTAATACCACTAAACGGTACTCAATTACTAATGCAGCACATTCAATAACAGGGATGACTTTGTCACATAATACAAAAGGAAAACATAGCACCAAAGCCTTTTCCCGTAGCATGTTTGTCTTACGTACGACCCTTGGTCTCCTTAGGGCATATCCTCGCCACTTCGCCACGTAGAGCAGCGTCACTCACATATTCATGAGTAGTGCAACGGTGAAGGGTGTGCCTTTAGATGCAACTAACACGACAGCTTTTCATCCCGTACTATGATATTTTGTGTGTGATAGTCCTAGTTTATTGATTATTTATTCTCTTATATTTTTCTTAAATCGATTTTAACTAAATCATTCGCTGTAAAGCTACGCTTTAGTTGTTGATAAGGTTTTCTTTATTTTTGTATGAGGGACTAGTAAAAAAATCTAATTAATGGAGTTTGGTAATATATTTTTTCAAAGTATTAACAGTTTATACAATTACTAGAGGCTGCTCCGCGGTTTTTCCCGCGCAGATTACTCATAAATACAAAATTCCCGTTTTTTCCCGTTCCCGTGGGAATTTCGGGAAATCCCTTAGTGCTCTCCTACACTCCTCAAGGAACCCACGTGCCAATTTTCAGCTTTCTACGCCCAGTAGTTAAGGCTCTGCGTTGTCTGTCAGTCAGTCAGTCAGTCAGTAACGGAAGAGTTTTATATATATTGATGTTGACAAAGTCTGTATATTTTTTTAATCTCAGCTTTAGAAACTTAAAGATAGTAAAAATAAGAAATTTAAATAGCTCAATGACTCAGCATCCTATTTGAATTTCGATCAAAAAATTTATTATATGATATATTTTTGTCCAATTTTTGTATTAGAAAAATACATTCTCTCTAAAAGCACAAGTTTAAATATTCGAGTAGCCTCATAAATAATATATTCGCATGCATGAAGGACACTCCGGGGATAATGCGTCCACTTTTACTGCCACAAACAAATAGCCTCGAAGCTTCCCGATCTTATTGAAAATGGTTATTTAATTTGTTCACCTCTTTGTGAGGGATACGAAATGCATAAGTTTCGAAGGCATACTTACTTAGATCTAATACTTACAATAGGAGGGGGCTTTGGCTTTGCTTCGAAATGCGCTTTGAGAATTTATTTGAAGACAGCGTTTAAGTTAACTTAATTTTAAAGTTTGTTATAACAGTTGTTTGTTGAGTGCGTTTTATTATGTTTATTTAGGTAGGTAAATAAAATAATGAGTCCATGAATGAGGGCACAGAAAAATAATGTAAAAACAATATAAATTCCAATTAAATAAGGGTAGGTATCAACATATTTAAAGTGTCAGTTCACACAAAGATCCCTAATTTTTCTTTAATTAGCTTTCTTTTTTGATATAATAACAGAACAAGTCGTTTCTTCGCTATCGTCTTTTTGAATTCGATATTATGTAGCATACTGTAGTATGCGAACAAGCACATCGGTATTATCATTGTTCTTATTAAATAGGTCTAATAACCTAACAGCATAATATTATAACAGGTAATATTTAATCCCACGCCCGGACTGCCCCAGGTGTTTGGATTAATTTGTTGCAGCGAGGGAGCATCGGCGAAAGGTACAGTAAACAACTCGTACATCATAGTCATGACGTTCTATTATCAACTCTAAGTTGAAAGTAATAGAACTTAGTAATCATGTTCGGAAGGTATCTAAATCACAGCAAGCAACAGCTGCATAGGAAAGTTTAATCCTGTATTATAGTAACCTGGACGTGTTGGTCATAAATAAAATTCAGTCAAATTATGAGAAAACATGCTTGGATGAAGGACGGCGGGGCATTTTTTAAACTTTATCTTCGGTAACGTTTTTTTGTAAAATATTGGTTGATTTTAAATATCGCTAAGCTATCACACGCTAGCCGGCCGGCACCTCAAGTAACCCGTTTACAATAAACCCGATTTCGAAAAATTTACACATTATACTCGTGTTTTGTCCTCAAGATTAGCATTAGTAAACATGTAGTACCCCGTCAGGATTCGCCAATACACACTGTTTGAGAGAAAAAATTTAAAAGAAAAAACTTGTCTTTGGTCTCTCAATACTTGATACCGCTTCAGTCAATCATTACACCTGTCAGTCATTCTCGTTTCAGTGCTCGCCAATTGCACAACATTTTTTTCTAAATAAATTGTAAATAAGTATTTTTTGCACATTATTTAGTGATAATAAGTATTGAAAAACACGTCGTCGTAAAGATGCGAAGAGTTGTGATAAAGTGTGAACATTTGGAGCGCTGGCGCAGCGCACAAGCTCCGCTCCAACAAGCAGCACGGGCCGGCAATAACGTCGCCAAGACGTCGCCTACGGTTCTTTGTTCCAGTAAAATAAGGATACTTACCTACCTACCTACTTTATTAGATTGCTTCTGGGAAACTTTCAATTCAGTTGCCGATTAAAAAACATAAACACTACGAATACAAAGTGGGTGGAGGAAGGTAAGTACTAGGTACTTAGAGGAAATTTGACGATTTTATTTCTTTTTTGTCTGTTTATTTTGTAGTGGTTGTTTGATGGCTGCCTTTTTTGTTTATGCCTGGTTTATAAACCAATGGTTGAGTGGATTCCACAGATTTTAGTGTTCACTTACATACTGTTTACGGAAGCCAACAAGAGGTGAAGATTGCACCGTTATGTGGATGCTTGGATACAGTGACAAGTGACAGAGCATCTCTATATGGGCGTTGACTTCACTTACAAACCGGTGACTCTGTTAAAAGCAGTAGAGAAATAGTAATAATTACTGTTTCATTTCTTGCATTTGAAGGGCCACAAGACATTTAGTTAAAAGCTTTGTCATGTTTATGAACTCCGGACCTAGCTTCTCAAGAGTTCTCAAGGCATGCAGCCATCTCTGTGAACTTCTATATAAGTGTCTCAAGTCAAAGCTTTGCTTTTTGATATGCCTGATGCAGACTTTTTGATCCAGAACCTCCAGCCAGCCCTGCAAAGTTTAAAAAAAAAAAAAAAAAAAAGATGCAATCTGTGATTGGACGCAGGCTGTATCCAGCCTTTCAATAATAAAGAGTATAAATACTCTTTTAGCAAATTTGCTGAAAATGTTTTGGAGGATTTTACATTAGACAACATACTCAATGTCAAATACCTCACAAATAAATATACCTACCTACTGTTAGTTTTTTCAGCATAAGAAAATCTGTAATTTAGGTTGATGATTTATACAAGGTTCCTCGGGCATAGTATTATTTTTTTTTTTTTCAACTATAGTTCTGAGGTTAAATCAATTGTGATAAACCAACTATGTTAAAATTTTTGTGAACATACTTTAAATGGATAACAAATACGCAATCAGTCTATCAATATTTTGTCATTGTGACTGATTCTGTACTTACAAGGTAAAAATTGTTTTTGGTATAAAAATGTTTTTGATGACTGGATGTAATTGCCAAAAGGAAATAAAAAGAATTTTTTATTTTAAACATATAGCCGCCACTTGTTTGACTATCTTAAATGAAGTCCTAAGCGAACCAAAATACTTTTTTGTTGTTTTATTTAATTTACTATTTTTGAATAGGTAATGAGCTTTGCATTAGCTCAGTGAAAAATGAACAAATGGTCCATCCAGTTGAGTTATCCAGTAAATAGGTGAAACCAGCCTCCGAGAGAGGAGTTGTCATGACAAATGAACGAGGACATGTTTTTTCAAAGTGGTTGTTGTAATGTAAATAATCATGATACATTTTAATGACTACTGTTCTGTTTTGGAAAACAGTGATTTTTTATTATATTACAACATACAACCCAGGAAAATATGTTAATTTTTGCAAAAAAGTGTAAATGATTTCTTTGTTTTCATAAGAAAAGATTTATTGTGCACAAAACGTATGTCTAATGGATGACAATTTCGGTTACATAAAATGTAATAGGTAAAACAAGTTTCAATAAGTTTTTGCCTTAATAGGCACAAATTTTCATGTTTCTTCATTTACTATAAGTATGAAATTTTTTTGAGTGGGCTTACCCTATACTCCAGTTATAATTAATAATTATAAATACAAATTTGTCAAAGCAAAAATAATTAAGTACTTGCTCCAAATTTGTGTAGTGCCTCTATGTTAATACGAAAAAGTATAAATAACTATAATAAAAAATAAAAGAATGTCTTTTATAATTTATTTTGCAAACATGCAACTTAGAGAAGTTTCTTATGTTTTTATTTTAATATTTTTCTGATAAGATACTTTCAATGATTTTAAATTAGTTTAAATACAGCCCATGTTTACAGTACAAAATAGTAAAAACATACAAGTAAATATTTCAATAAATTTTATTATAGGTGCCATAATTGTTTATTTATTAATTAATTATTGGCGAAAACTTCTTAGTAAATGAACTTTTATAACTAAAGTACTTGCTGTTAAATGATGTGGATTAATATTGTTAATAAAATAAACCTAAAAATAAAATAAATCTAACACAATATTATTAAGTAGGTATATCAAACGAACAACGTCTTTTTTATAGGTAAATTAAAATACTTTCTTTCAGGAACAGTTACATTGGGGGATAAAGTCCCCAGTTTTATTATATCAAATACTAACTTATTATTTTTGTTAGAAAATGTGAAAATTACTGAAAGCTTCATGGATAACGCCAGCGTTATATGCAGACCAGTCTGTTATCCTTGATATAAATCAGTCTTAAACCAAAAGGTGACTAGTAACAGTAACACAATAAAAGGTAACACAATACCTACTAATTTTTGGTAACACAATTACTACTAAATTTAAATACTCTAAACGATTGGGTAATATCCCCTAGTATAAGAATTGTGGGTGGAACAAAGATGATTTCAACTAGCACCTTAATTAAGTACACCTACTTAAAAATTTCATCAGTTTTATTTTTTTGACATAGAATAATATATATATTTAACTCGAGAACACCACTAACTAATGCAATCATTTAAGTATACACAATGATACAAAAATGACATTATCATATATAAAAAAAAAAAAAAAAAAAGTTTCCTTTTTTGACTAAACTAATCCTATACATTTATAGTTAAACTGTGTAAAAAAAAAAAAAAAACACCATGATAATAATATGAACGGGAACTGGCTTAAAAGTATTTACTTTTCCTGAGTGGAGGTTGTTGCTGTAATTTGCAATCTGATTTGCAATCCCATTATCAATCGAGACAATACCTTTAATGGTTTTAACTTGTATGGTTTACCTTTTTTCTTAGGGTTCCCTAGGGAAGGAACCTCTTTTAACCTCTCTCTTTTCTTTAAATATAAAGTAATATTAAAGTATATGTAAAAAAAAAAAAAGAGAAGTTTTTTTTTTTTTTTTTTTTTTTTTTTATGGTTTCACCCGCATAATGGTCTTCCCTTAGATCAATCTTTTTCAGAGAATGGTAACGTCTAATAAAGTTATCTTAATAATATATACTTAAAGTAAGATTTGTTTAATGTTTTATCATACTTTCAGCCTGCTAAATTTAAGATATCCTTGGCTAAGGTAAGCCTAGTTTCAGGAGTGCTGTACGGACGCCGATTAGGAGGTAAAACTCCTCTGTCTGCCAGCCATTGTGATGATAGCCCACACCACCTGCACAGCAGTAGCTCCTTGTGTAAATTATCAAACTAACATAATGTAATCAAGGAATATGATGAATGCTAACAGCAAAGCAGGTAAGGTTTTCTTTTTTTTTTGTCTTTCATCGAGCACGTCACAGAAAGTTTTGGATAAGCTTGATCGAGCTAGGTTTATGAAAATTGCCCCTTTTTTCGGACAAGCACTTTGCTTTTAAGTTTTATGATCATAGTCAGTTTTGGTTAATACCTTTACTTACAAATTAAAATATTAAATAGGACACCATGTAAGGTTCATCACTTTTATTAAGTATTCCTTTTTGTTTTTAAGATATTTAGTAACAATTATTTATTTCTAGACATTCAAAAATGTTTACAAGCATTACTTGAAGCATTAAGTTCAAAGCATGCAATATTATTATTTTTGTTCATATGTAACAAAAAAAAAAAAAAAATAATAATAATATTATTATACCTGTAATGGTCTGCATACTATAAACGTATGTAAGTACCTTTTTTGAAAAAAGACTGAAACATGTAAGAATATTTTCACTCTGCTCAACAATGTTTTGTGTATTGATTATTGAGGTACAGATGCAATGCCCGGTATTTGAAAATTGCTGAATTTATTTCAGGAATATATATATACATATATTTATTTATTTTTTATATCGTGATATCGCCCGCTAACTCTCATTTATTTAGAAAAAGGGTAAATAACCTTTTCTGTATCATTAAAGTGGCTATTTTCTAAGTCCACAATATCAGACAAACGACTTAATACTAATACGTCGGTAACTCATAAATTTGGAACTAGTTTGTTCTGGAGCGGTATTTTAAATAAACATTCCTAGTAATAAAATAATTACAGAAAATCAATTCGATTGCCACCATGCAAACAAGTGAAACCAATGATAAACTAAAACTACTAATATATAGGTACTACTGTTGTACTACAGAAGTTAACTGGTTTCTTATTTTCTCGTATGTCAGGCATTAACTTTGAATTAGCATTTTGGTTAATATGTTTTGTTAACTGAGAAGTTACCTGAATTCAAATTTGACATATAAAATGTATTTATAGTTTTTTACAACGTATATTTTTTATAAACTTACCTTATGCAGTAAGTTTATCAACAATTTCAAGACAATCTCTAAAAGTCTACATGTTTACTAATGCTAATCTTGAGGACAAAACACGAGTATAATTAATGATTAAACGAACTTACCTGTACGTGAAGTTCTATCATAATTATACGAGTAGTTTTGTCCGAAGAGATTAGCATCCCTCCCTCCCTATTAACCCAAATGAAGGTCTTGAAATTGTTTCTATATAATATGTACTCTGAACTAAATGACTGACAGGTGTAATGATTGACTGAAGCGGTATCAAGTATTGAGAGACCAAAGACAAGTTTTTTCTTTTAAATTTTTTCTCTCAAACAGTGTGTATTGGCGAATCCTGACGGGGTACTACATGTTTACTAATGCTAATCTCTTCGGACAAAACTACTCGTATAATTATGATAGAACTTCACGTACAGGTAAGTTCGTTTAATCATTAATTATAGTGAGTAGGAGTGGTAGTTTACACTGTCAGCTACTTTTATACTGTACTTTTAAATTATTATTAACCTACATAAAAATACTCTTCTGAGTATGTGCGATTAATACTATCGCCGGTCACGGTACTGATCTGTACCGGCGTTTATCGACGGTGTTTTTGACAAGTCAGTAAGTTATAAGTAAATAAGTTATTTAGTTCATCAAGTCATATCGGATCATTCATTCGTTTCAACTTATGAAGGAACTAGAGGCTGCCCCGCGTTTTTTCCCGCGCAGATTTCTCATAAACACAAAAATCCCGTTTTTTTCCGTTCCCGTGGAAATTTTGGGAAATCCCTTCTTAGTGCTCACCTACACTCCCTAAGGAACCTACATGCAAAATTTCAGCGCGCTACGCCCAGTAGTTTCGGCTCTGCGTTGTCTGTCAGTCAGTCAGAACGGAAGAGTTTTATATATATATAGATTGACTAGAGGCTGCCCCGCGGTTTTTCCCGCGCAGATTTCTCATAAACACAAATTTCCGTTTTTTTCCGTTCCCGTGGGAATTTCGGGAAATCCCTTCTTAGTGCTCACCTACACTCCCCAAGGAACCCACGTGCCAATTTTCAGCTTTCTACGCCCAGTAGTTTAGACTCTGCGTTGTCTGTCAGTCAGTCAGTCAGTCAGTCAGTAACGGAAGAGTTTTATATATATTGATTTAGTAGTAAACGATGGTAAGGTAAATAACTTACTGTATGTATTACCGTCGGAGTAATTGATAATTGCAAACCGCAAGAATACAAAAGACAAAATTTTAGGCCTAATGTAAGCCTAAGTACTTTCTACAATCGGGCCCAGACTGCAAATGCGCCCGAGTTCGAAAGCCTATTCCAACTTCGCTTATTGTTCCAACTCCGAGCCGCTTTAAAACCTTCAGTTCACTTTGAAAAAGATCTTTGTAATGGTTTTAAGATTTTTAAGTGAAAAATGTACAACTGACGGACTGCAGGCTGATGCTTTGTTTTATAAACACTTTTACTTAAGAGAATAAAAATCTTATCACAAAATATACACACAATAGATCTTGTTTGTTAAATAACTTTTTTTATATTTCATTGAAAGGGTGTAGTGTATGTCCCATTATTTTATATTGCAGCTCTATGAAATTTGCCCAGTTCTAAAATTAAAACAAGGACTCCCATCTGGGTAGGCATAGACAATTATTGCATATTACTTATAGTTGAAATTTTATGTTATAAAGAACACTGATATTTTTCTTTCGTAATAAATTTAATTACCAAGCAACATTTACAAAATGTTATTTAATTTTCACCCAGGCTAGTGAAAAACGCACGAAATAACTCATTGTGAATCCGCGCTTACACAACGCGGCGCGAACTAAGTCCGGCTTACTGCGGATTCGGGGACATCTGTGGCCGGATCCGGATGCGGGTACGATAACGATACGGTACACGATACGAAGTTGACAGTTTTTTTTAGCTGATTTAGGTCAAAAAATATACTTATAAACCAATAAACCTAGGATTTCTATTTATCTGTATCATTATTTGTTAAAGTAATTTTGGGTCAAAAGTATTCTCCTCGTTCATAGTACTCCTGCACTTTACAAATTTTATTGTCTAAATGTTACTGTTAGACTGCGGCCGTCGTCATAATATTGTGATAATATTTTTATTCGTTAAATGCAGAGCTGCTCTTGTGTTTTCTCACTAAAAATAATCCAATAAGACAAAGAGGGAGCTCTACCGACTCTACCCATCTCCAATCAACACAAAAGCAAAAAGACAATCAGAAAAATAACCACTAAAGTTCTACGAGTATTGTGTCAAAATATGCTACAGGAAACCTTTTAGCTTCCCCCAGTCATCGCATCAACAAAACGACCACCGACTCAAACATCAAATAAAGTTGTTTTACTTACTTATCTCGGCTATAGCCAGGGGTGCATTAATGACATAGCGCATTTTCTTGCACGCCTGTTTAGGGCTACCATAGAATCTGTTAGGTTTTAGATAATTGAATAGGGTATAAATATAATAGAATGAGAATATTTTAACAAGTACAGTAATTATACAATACATTTTGTTAGACTGTGATTTTTATTTTATTTTCTATATTAACAAGTACCCAACAGCGTTACAAAATAATATAGTTAAAGTAATTTTAAAACTTACAAAATAAGCCAATAACAGGCTTTCACTTTGTAGTTACATAAAAATTCTTATAACAGGAGAAGTTAAGATATCCTCAAACAAAAATTAAGTGCAAGCAATGGTGCGTTTGTATAGTATTTTTTAAAACCTAATATAAAAGAAGTTTCCTCGAGTGCCTTGTTTCCCACGTTGAAACGTGACGACAGGGGCGCGTAGCAATATATTTCTCCAAAAAAAAAAACTGTAACACTTCTTGTGTTACGTGCGTAGCAATTATTTCGCATTTCGCCTCTCTGAAGATATGATGTATGACTTTTGAAATTGTGTTGTTGTTATGCTATCGAGTGTGGAATTTTTCAGCTGTGTACGTTGTTTTGTGGGAGAATTAAGAATAAATAATATAATAAAAAAATGATAAGGAAAGCTTTATAATGTGAGTTTGGGACTTTATTAATTATACGCTTTTATTTTTATCTGTTTACTGGTAATTTTTTTAACCCATATTCATATTCACAATTAAATAAAAGCGCTCTTTTTCAACCAGTATCCAAGCCGTCAAGCCTTTAAAGAATCAGACAAATTTATATTTTAATGTAACATAACGGCTTCTGGTCGGGAAGTCCCTAATTTTCTACCGCTTACAGTGCTTGTACCACGTACTTATATTTATTTTATGTTGGCTTTGTTCTTCTATCCGCGAATTAAAACGAAATCCTCGAATGATTTATACCGGCTGCGTTCATCCCGATTTATTTACGAGCCTCATTCCACGGAATAATTACACAGTGAATAAACGCTGGCTGAATTTTTCTTTAGCAAAGAATCCTGAAGGTGATTGTCGAGGAATGGCTTCGGATCACGCAATTAGAAGTCGATCGATGTCAAGTGCCGTTACCGAAATTCGGAGTAGAAAAGTTGAATAGATTTGCAATCTATTCATAAAAAAAATTAAAGTCGCTTAGAATTTTTCAAATCAAATCTACAGGAAGTCAATATTTATTTTCGGTCCATCAAAAATGTTTGTTCATTGGAATCGGTTTGATAAAAAAGCGTTTGTATCGTTTTGGTGACATGGCCTGTATTGTTTCGTTTCACAAAAAAAATTGCGAAGTTCGTTCCCTGTTATTGGGAAACTCAAACTGTACGTTTTGAACTGCCCTAAAAAGAATTATTCTATCATAAACGAAGCGTGACTTTGTTTTTAAAATGTTTTACTTTTTCAATGTACAAATCTATGTAGAACGCGATATTTTTTTGGTTATTACTTATTAGTACCTGTACATAAGGATCGAAAACTTTTGAATGAAGTACCTGCGTTCAATTCGCAATAAAGTTGTCAATAAAACATATGTAAAGCCCCTTGTCACGAGATGCAAAAGACTCAAAAAATATTTTAATCCCCGTATATATGCTCGCAGTGCGGAATATTTTTCAATCGTCACACCGGCGCAGTCAGTGCATTAACTTTAGGGTTCGGCGACCAACGACGCTCACATCACATTAGAGTATCGATAAACTTAAACATAAACATAAAAACACTTTTATTGCCATAACAAACACATAAATAAATAACATTAAATAATACATACAGTAAAATGTTTAATAAAAAAAAGGGCAATGGGCAGCCTTATCGCTAAAAGCGATTTCTTCCAGGCAACCCAAAGAGAATTTCTAATAGAGAAAATTGGGTGGGCGTTTTAGTATCGATACGAAAGAAGGTAGCACCTCAATAGACAAATAAGCTTTTCGTAACGAAGTATCTAATTAAATGTAGAATTAGACCATTTATATCGTAGTTTTAAGTAGATAGAGTTCGATTGTTATGAAACCTCATAGTTTTTTTTTGCCGTTTTTATCTTAATAAAAAATTGTAATTAAGGTACCTATACAATATTTGTAACTTAATTTATTTTTTAAAAAATAATTAGAATGTCTTTTAAATGTATATTTATTTAATTGCTTTTAAAAATGTGTAACTTAATTTCTTAAAACCGTTTCCGTGCTGAATTTGAATTAAGACAATTATCAGTGAAATTCATAATTATATATTATTAAATGTATAATGTTTAATGCCAGTAGATTATAAATACAATCTTGTTACTTATTTATTTATCGATAAAGTGCACCACGTGATCTTTTAACGCGTACATCCCTACGGCTTTGAAAGCATCGCTCTGGATGCGGCGTGTAATCTTATTTGCATTATAAATTTCTTCGTACACCTAATGGCTTCTTCGGGTGCCCGCAAACAAACTGAGTTCCTTCATTTTCAGGCTTTACCTTTCAGATGTAAGTAGTTTGGGGAGGGAAATGTTTATGCATGTCCTGTTACGAAGAGTGTTTGCTTGGTTTTCCTTCTGTGGTTATTCTGTTTGCGTAAGATGGTAAAGTTAGCAAACTGTTATAATTAAGATTTATTATTCAAACATATTTGATATTTAATTTCAATAAAACATAATTTGGTATTATAACTTACATACAGAAGAGACCGCGGCGACAAGCTGGCCCCTTGTCACGTTGGTAATCAATATATATAAAACTCTTCCGTTACTGACTGACTGTCAGACAACGCAGAGCCGAAACTACTGGGCGTAGCGGGCTGAAATTTTGCATGTAGGTTCCTTAGGGAGTGTAGGTGAGCACTAAGAAGGATATTCCCGAAATACCCACGGGAACGAAAAAAAACGGGAATTTTGTGTTTATGAGAAATCTGCGCGGGAAAAACCGCGGGGCAGACTCTAGTAAAGCATAAAAACTCGGCTAAACGTGGGTCCGGCTCTCAAGCTGGTGCCTCTGCCTAACCCTCCGGGGAATAAAAGGCGTGAGATTATGTATGGATGTATGTATATATGTAGTACAGAAGAAAAATACATAAGCAATGGCTAAAAACACTCACTACTTGTTGTTCAATATTTTTATGTCTTCCGTAGGGGTTAATTTATAATTATCCTACTATTCATTTATTTTAATTGATAATAATGTAATATTTTAATAGTAATAAACAAGAAAAAGGGCAAAATTTGCAAAGTTAATAAACTTTAAAACCTAGTTAAAAAAACTTGTTCTAGGCTGCTTTTCCGACATCTTAACTCTATGCCGTTGCAGCAATATTGGACAAATTTCATTAGATGCAGCTTAGGCGATGGCAAACAGCGGCTGGATCTCAGCCGATATTGCCTTCCTTGAAGATTTCTTTTTCGGATAAGCCGAGAATTAGTCGAGTTTCATTGGGGCCGAGGCCCGCTTGCTGAATGCAGTATTTACAAATCCGCTCTCAAAGTTTTAAGTCTTGAAGACTAGGGTACTAGTTTGGACTCAGTAAGATTATTGTTGTATATGATGTACATATGTACATTTTATGCCTTCCTCCCTCGGCACCGAGCTGTCACATAATATAGTACTAAAGGTTCATACCAAAAAGCAAATCAAGAGAAATAAGAGGTACTAAACTGACTGTCTGTCTCGCTTTCCTGAGAAAACTATAGAACCTATTTGAATGAAAGTTGGTTTATAGATAGTTTAGAGCCTGAAAAAAGACATAGGCTACTTTTTATGCAAAAATAGCCACGGGAAAATTGGGAATTTAATGTTTATTGGGAAAATGCGCTGGCGAAGCCGCGGGGCGCTTACTAGCGTTTAAGTAAAATGTCCATCTGTCTGTCGCTTGGATGGACTAGAAATTTGAAGAATGTTACTAATACAAAATAGTTATTAAGATTGTTTGTTGTTTTTTTAAAGCTTTTATTTAAGTTGCAATGTATATATGTATGAATGTTTGTTCGGGTGAAATATTGCATCTCAATTTTGAAGCAGTTATCTGATATCCGATTGAGCTGAAAATTGGTATACACGTTCAGTATGCCTAACAATGCATAGTAAGCTAATGTGACATCATTAAAAATCCAACATGGCCGAAAATTCAAGATGGTGGACTAGTTGTTTTTAGTGCACCACTACAATATGGGTATCAAATGAAAGGTCTGGCTGAGATATCTCGAAAAATTAAACATGTTTTCTAGACTATAAATTTGTTGTTATAAAAAAGACTGAAAGTTACTGAAAAAAAAAATACTTTTCAATATATTATACTTAAATAAGTACGTAATTTCGTTTATGCCTAAGTGAGTTACGGATTAAAACAAGGATAAAAGGTGCAGATGAGTTTAAAACTTTAAAACCACTCAGCACTAAAAGTGCAGCTGTGTTTGCAAAAAGCTAAAAACATTAAACAGAACAGAATAAACTACTCTTTTATTTGAACTACTAGCTTAAGTTCTGTAGACCACTAAAAACATTCCTAAACTAAATTTGTTCAGAAATTAAAATGTTTTATTGTAATTTTATTATACCTACGACTGTTATTACGTATTAAAGTTTTTGAAATTAAGTTAATCTTTGTTAAATTGCAAACTATTAACTATTAAAGAACTACTTCATTAATAAGATTGAGATCGAGTTGTTCTATAAAATTATAAGTTCGAGAGTTACATTCATTACCTATCTTAAAAAAACTGATATATTCGGATTTGGGTGTGCGTGGTCGGCTCCAAGTAGTGAAGGGGTTTTAATTAATTTGACTTGTAAACAATGATAACGCCGCTTGTAAGTGATGCTTGAGCATTTTCAGTTACCCTTAAATCACAATTTTTACATTAATCGTTATTTTGAAGGCAACTCACTTTTACGCAACTGACCCTAAAATAAAAAAACACAAAGGAAAATCCACTGTAAAACTGAACTAACAAATTCATACCAAAACAACAAATCATGTTGTTCATATAATTAATGGAAACCAGCGTAACCAATTAGCTATTTTCCCAAATAAACAATGGGCTAGCTCAACAAAAACAGGGGAAATATTCGGAAGCGTCTGCCAAAAACGATGCGGCATGTCGGCGCCCCATTCCCCGGATACCATAAAATGAAACAAAAAGAAAACGAACATGTATTTGTCTTCTATCTCTCTTCTTAACTTGGAGCAGGAAAAGGTACGATATATCCGAAATAGCGTAAGAAAATGTTCTGCTGTTGAATGAAGAAGTTTACCCAATTCTTAATCGAAACAATGATGCTAGGGGAGCGTATAAAGAGAGGAACGCAACGCGGAGCCTCTTAGATTGTCTTACTGAAATTGCTGATGTCATTTATTAGCCACTAACATAAAACATTTTTATGGCAACTGATATGAGGACGTAGACTGTACATAAATAAACTTGCCAACTGCGTTTCGGAATAAGAACAAACGATTTATGCCTTTGAATAAAATTGTGTTTGTCTGGATTCCTCCTTGTAAAGTAAATTACATTTTATTTTGTATTGTTATTTTCTATTCATTTATTTTTATAAGCTTTATCATGAAAATTAACAAAACAAACATACTTACAAGAAATTAGTTTTTAAAATAAGTAAACAATGAAATAATGTTATTATTACTAACATAATGCAAAACAATAAAATTGTAAGTACTTATCAATATATATAAAACTCTTCCGTTACTGACTGACTGACTGACAGACAACGCAGAGCCGAAACTACTGGGCGTAGAAAGCTGAAAATTGGCACGCGGGTTCGGGGGGTGTAGGTGAGCACTAAGAAGGGATTTTTCGAAATTTCCACAGGAACGGGAAAAAACGGGATTTTTGTAAATATGAGAAATCTGCGCGAGAAAAACCGCGGGGCAGCCTCTAGTTAAAATATATAAATAAACATATCTATTTACAGTTACAATTCAATTTCAGCACTATTAGGTTTGTATAGGTATACAATATCGTTTGACGTTGGTGTACTTTCGTAAATCGCAATATTGCATAAGGGCTGTCTCACACGACACTGACAAGACGTGCGACGTGTGCGGGATAAGCAAAGCAGCGGTGGGTGCGCGTGTCTCGGATTTTAAAGTTTGGACGAAGGGTTTTGATACTGACTGGGGTTTAAAATTATCATGACTGTGACGACATAAGAAACAATCGAGCTCGGTGTATTTATTTTGCAATTGCATCTGAAAGAAAAAAATATGATTGCTTAAAAGCTTCTGAGTTTGCCATTTTGCGCAACCCTAGAAATTCTTATTTTACACGAGTTAGTTAATAATTTGCCTTCTCATCTTGTGAACCGTTTGTAATTTTAAATGTAAAAATGATTTAATCTTCTTTTTTATTTAAATATTATATTTAAAATTTATCCTAAAAAAAGGATTGAACAAAATATATAAACATCAAGTATTAATACATTTCAATCCGCTGTGGTAAGACATTTTTACTCTCGCCACCGTTTGACACCCCGACAGTGCGTTTTCATTATATGCAGCTTAGCGGCAAAGAGTAAATAAACCAGCCCATATTGCCGCTTCGGCTCTGTGAATTCTATCCGCAGACAAGCCCGGCCATTGTCGAGTAAAAACGTGATATCAGTACCTACGCCGTTCTTCTTACAGCCACAATTCATAAAGAAGAATCCCTTTCCTCCATCTAGCATTTTTGTATTGATTTTTTGGTCTAGACTCTAGATTATCGTTTTGTTGGCCAAATGTGGAAAGTTTATTGCCAACAGAAGCCTGGGTGCATTCACGTACAAAACTGGTAACAAGCGCTTGTTGGCGCTGGTTCGAAAAATGTATAGAAAATACCTGCGCGGATATAGACGCTTGTTCCAGCGCGAATGTCAGCACAGGTATTTTCTATACATTAATTTGTCGAACCAACGCCAACAAGCGCTTGTTACCAGCTTTTTACGTGAATGGACACAAACATAGGACCTCATAGGATATAAACAAAACTGACTACTTTGACGTTTATTCAGAAAAAAAAACTATGGCATAGATTGGACAGAATTGTATTGCTATTATAATAGTAAAAAGGGGGCTAATATGTTATAATTTCTTGTTAATAAAATACAGGAGTAAATGTTCTATACTAAAGTAACGTTCAGTATTTGGTGAAGCTGGCTGAGTATAATCCGCTTTTTTACGACTCCACTCCGCTGCTGCAAGAAAGAATTTCGAATGAGAAAAGTAATGCCAAATTTTACGTACCGTATTTTGAATGAAGATGTGGTCGAGTTTTTACACTTTTCTATTTTCCTTTATTTGTTCCATTTTGTTTATGGAAGCCTATGATGCTTTATTAAAACATGATTAAAACGGAGACATATTTTGCGTTTGTTTTGAAATCCAAAAAAAATAAAAAATAGCCTCAACAAAAAAGCTGCTCTAAAAAACCCTATCGCACAATACCGTGATAGCCGCAACGTGATAACAAAGTAATAAGGAGTAAAGTAGAAAATCCTCGAGAATCCCAAGTCGGGCTGAAACTAGGGGTCTTCCATTTTTGCCGGCTTATTTCCTGCGGGAGCGACGCGTTATGGCACTACAGTGAACTCAAATCAGCGGAGTACTTGTTACCCCAGTATCCTATTATGATTTTGTTTAGGTTGTTTAATAGGGTATTGGACATACAATTGATATTTACTTCTTAATGTTTGGCAATCTAATATTAAAATTTACCATTAAATAAGATAAAATAACGAAACAACTGAAATCGTTGGTAAAAAGCTAATAAGCGCCCGAAATATTTTTATCTCATAAGTAGTAGAATTAGATACTCCTTATTAAATTGTTTTCTTTTTTCGTTTAGTTGAGTACGTTTGTAGTTATTTATACCATGTGACGTCACTTTAATCCAATGTTTTCTCGGTCTTATTTGCATTTTTTTAATCTTTATTTTTTATCAATTTACGTAACGGACGTTCTATAACGGAATCGATCAGGTAAGAATGTTTGATAATTACTTTTTTTTTTTTCATTAAAACAACATAGAAATAAAAATATGAAAGTGCTATAGTTTATCTTTTTGTTTAAAGTAAGTCATGTTATAGTAGGTACGAACTTTATTAAAGAAACCAATTTCAGATCTCTCAACAAACAGGATTTGATTCGATCCCCTTCCGTATAACTATAAAGAAGGAACGTCTCTTTGTTTGAAGCCGGCTACTCTATATTGTATTTTATTATATCAGATAGAATTGAAACCCGAAAACCAATAAGGTACATATGCGGTCTCCCTTCACCCACAATTGATCTAAATATATTTAAAAGTAAATTAAAGTTTTATTTAGATAAATAAAATATAGTGAGTTCTTTCCAACTACGGACAAAATTATTTTAGCGACATACGACACGCAATCAAAACTTTGAGAAAATATAAATTGTTTCAACTGACATTGTTCGTGGATCAAATCAAAAGTTTTACTTACCGGCAATAAAAGACTGAAATTCTCTTGGTAAACTTGTTTGACACGCAATGTCCAGGAAATTTCGAAAATACACATTGCGCTTACTTCTAATAATATAATCGCGTCAGATTTTTAGGGAGGACCTACCTTATCAAAAGCCCTGTAGGTCCGGGCGTAAGAATAGGTCTACGGTATACCCTGCCTGTCTTAAAAGGCGACTAAAAGGGGTCTTTGGGATCGTGGGTGTGAAGGGCGGGGGCCCGACACACTCATCAAACGGCCCCAAGATGGGCGGCGGCACAGCTTGTGGCACTGTGCCGCCGCAGCTACAAAGGCGAGCCGGGGAGGGAACAACATGCCCTCCCTGAGCACGAAGCTGATAGCAGCTGAGCGTGGTAAGAACTTCGGACGCCAGTAATGCGTGGTTCCCGGGGTCCTTTCCAAAGCGCCAAGACGGCAGCCGGGGGGTTTTAGTGGGTGCGAGCCCCACATACCCCCGACGCTCCCCCGAGCGTCGGGAAATGCGTAAGGCATTTCCCCCCGTTACAAAAAAAAAAAAGGATACCTTATCAATATTTTTTTTAATATTACTTTACAGTAAATTAATAAAATCCGGTTATCTGAAAAATAAAAAAATAAAGCATAGTTACCTACAAATAAAATATTTCGTCCAGGGCCCCATTTAATATAATTTACAAGTCCACAATTGTGAAAAAAAGCTACATATTTGTAAGGTTTTTTTACAAGTGCTGTTTAATAAAACTTACAAATTGTAAAAATGTTACAGGTAAAAACCTCACAATTGTACCAATTACAAGTGCTGTTTAATAATACAAGTGCTGTTTAATAAACCCCACAATTTTACAATTTTACAGGTAACAATCTTACTATTACCTATTCCAATTACAAGTGCCGTTTAATAAAAGTTTTCAAGTTTAGAAAACCCCTGCAGATTTCTATGACAATTGTAGCTACAAGTTTATACAAAAATAAAAATTAATAAACTTGTTAAAAGTCCTTTAACGCGAACAGTGATGCCACTCTAAAAAGAAGTCATAGTCATAAGGCTTTTTATCAAAAAAAAGGGCTCCCTAGTGCGTTAGATATTAATAATCAATATATATAAAACTCTTTCGTTACCGACTGACTGACTGACTGACTGACAGACAACGCAGAGCCGAAACTACTGGGCGTAGCGGGCTGAAATTTTGCATTTAGGTTCCTTAGGGAGTGTAGGTGAGCACTAAGAAGGGAATTCCCGAAATTCCCACAGGAACGGGAACAAACGGGAATTTTGTGTTTATGAGAAATCTGCGCGGGAAAACCCGCGGGGCAGCCTCTAGTAAATAATAAAATAATAATAACACATCACACTCAGAGCCCCTAACTAGGAAGAACCTGTATCTAGGGTGCCCGAAACACACACAGAGACGAACATTACACCCAGACCGGAAACAAACATCGATAGATATTCATCATATCAATATTCGCCCCGCCCGGGAATCGAACCAGGGTGCACACGCTTACTCAGTCCACAGCACTGCCAACTGAGCCACGGAGCAGTCAAATATTGGTCAAGTCAGATATTGGTCCTTAGTAATTTTTAAGTATTTTAAATAGTATTCTAAAAACAAACAGTACAGTTGTAGTACTTAAAACAGTCTAAACCTATAACTACTGCTTTACCTACTACTCATACTTTTTTTTCAAAAAAAATTCACTTATAGATTGATGCACTAAATTGTAAATATCTGACACATGACGATCCACCTGTAGAAATTTTACTACAATTTACAAATATGTAAACTTTTTATTACAATTGTGCGTTCAATAAAGCTGTTTTCTTTACAAATATGTAAGTTTTCACCTGTAAGAAGAAAACCTTTATCAAACAGAGAATTGTAAAATTGTAGCTACAATTCTACAATTTGTAAATTTTCTACAATTGTAAACATGTAACTCGTTTTTTTTATTAAACAAAAACTTGTAAATTGTAGCCTGTAAATTACAATTACAATTCTACAATTTGTAAGTTATATTAAATAGGCCCCAGATCGCCGCCACTGGTCGGACCCGTGCCCAGCAGGCTGGCTGCGCTTCCACGTTTCCCTTTAATATATCTTACAATAAAATAGCTTGATTTAAAACTACATAATAGTATGTGTTTTCGTACTTTCCCAAAAAAGCACTATTCAGTTGCCAAAATAAATGACGAACGAAAAAAGAAAAATAATCCATAGTTCTTTTTTCTTTTATGCCAGCAAACAATGAATCATAAGTTATCCATTCTATTCAATGGAGTCACAAAGTGTGACGAACCGATGGGGTGGTGGATTGGTCAGATTCCCTTCGCATTGTTTACATACTATTACTATAGGTATGTATAAAACTTAGGTATAAAACAAGTCTATTGTTATAGATAGTTTCATAAGTTCAACTCTCTTATAACTTTTGCAAATTTAGTTTTATCTGAAGTCTTTTCCTGCTTTTATTTACACAGACGGGAACCGGATTCCAGTTACTTACATTATTAATTAAACCATACTCTAGGTTAAAGTAGTATTTGTATTAGTATTTGTATTAGTAGAAATAGGTAACTGCTTGATACAACGGGCTATGTTTAATAAACCATTGTTAGGCGATACGACAGCCACCGGAAGTTTATTAAAAAAATATATTTCAGGCCTTTTGCTCTCCAATGTTCGTGTCCGATTTCCTTCACTAGCCTTCAAGACTATCCGAAGATTACATCTGCTCGGTAAGGAGCATCCCCCTAGCCGTTGAAAGTATTTTATGGAATGTCGATAGATCGAAATTCAATTTAGATATATCTTTGAGTTAGGTTGGGTAAGTGAGTCATTTGCGGTATACATTGAAAAACTATCTATTGATTTTTCATGTCACCTTTTTTCAACATTGTAGGAAATTTGACCACTCTAACAATGTTAGTAAATAACTACACCTATCTCTGCTATTCTTTAAAAAATTAAGCTGATGCATAAAAAAGACAGCTAGTGATTGAAATTTTATGAAATATTAAGAAAAAATTTGCAATTTAAATTATTATGGACCATTCATAAAAACACATATTAATTTTATTAACTTGTATATATCATTTGAAGTTTAATTATGACACAGGTAAAGTATTACTCAGATAAATCAGCTGTAAAATTACTGCTCTAAAATTGTGGATGCAAATGACTTCCACACTGTAGCGTAAAACGCCGGGCTACGCTGATAATCTTCCGGAATATTAATAGAGGTAAATGGACGGGCATACGCGCAGGTTCATTACTGCTGGGGGCGTCGTCGCGGCCGTTCTATTACCTAAACGACCCCATATTACGTTTACCCAAAAATCTTTATGGTGAATGGAGTTACCCGCAGTTACCCGCCGCGCTGCCGCCGCCGGCTCCGTAATCAAGTTCGTGACGATAAGTTCTACTCAACGATCTGCCTACATTGCCTACTTTGTACTCGTACAATATTAGCTAAGTGTACTTAATGTAAAAAAATTAAAAATATTTGCGTCATTTATCACTGTCATATTCATAGAACAGTAATTGATTGTAAGGGCGACTTTACGATAAAAATAATAAAATGGAGAAGCAGCAAACAAACACAACATTATTTCGTTCGTGAAATCTGAAAGTTAATCTAATTTATATATAAAGTGAAAGTCAAGTATTAACTCGCATACAATATGACGCTTTTACATCTCGTAAAGGAGATTGATGTGCGAGAAAAGCTCACGAAATTGGTAAAAAGTGGAGGCTAAGTGTTAGGGCGAGAGAGTGATCGGGAAACGACGTCAATACCGAGCCCGCAATTTCGTCACGCGTTTTTACCGAACAAATGTTCCCTTAAGATTTGGCTCAACGTATGCCGAGCACGTTTTATTAGAAGGTTAAATTTGCTCCAGTTTACTCGGTACATCCACAATTCGTACAGGTGTAAGGCGTTAATGGTTTGTGTACTTTATTCAGGCGTTACGTTCGCTCTCGTCCATTAAAGATAGTGTTCCCAGTTAAGACCAATTTAACGGCACTATGACAGCGAATGAAAGATTCGAATAAACGGCAATTACCGCTATTGACGGCGCTAAAGGAACATCAGTCGAATAGCTGGAGTTGCAGTTCCATTATTCGCCACCCTCTGGACCATTGGGGTTATTGAATCGAGCGATAAGGTGCCTCTGTAATTTCCTACCATTTAGGATCATTACTCTTATACCGAGAACATCTAACAGTTGGGGTAGGAAGTAGGAAGCTCTACGACAAAAACTGGACCCCAACAACGACGGTCAAAATTGACCGAAACTGTTTCCGGGTTGCTTCCGATTACAGCTTGCTAATGTTACTGGAATAATTTGGGCGTTGTAATGAAAATTGCTAAAGACTTTCTCTGGTGCCCCGTATAATGTTTCATTATTACGGAAGGTTGTTTTGACTTTGACCCAACGGGATAGGATTACATTATTAAACTCGCTATATTTTATAAGCTATGACACCCCTATAAATAACGTTTGTTAAAAACAAATTACTTTATCTTTTCACAATAAATTGTATCGGTGACATTTTACTTTTCCCTCGGGCTGTTTGTCGCTCATTCGACCGCTCTCAAATGGTTCGGAATGACCGGAACGGTAACGAACAAACAGGGGGTTGCATTGAAGATCGATTAGCGGGTCGTAATTACACAATACCTAGCAATCTCTAATTGCCGCGCAGCAGTATATTCCGTGTGACAGTGCGTTATTTCCCTCGAGGGCGGTAAAGATAGCGCGAGCGTACGGCTGCTTCCTCACTGCTCCAGACCAAAAGCAAACTTGATACCATTGCTACAAGGTTCCAAATATAGCCGCAAACGCGTTGCTGCGACGAGCTAAAATTATTCACTGACTCGTCGCGTCCATTGTTCTCTTATATTTTATTTGTTCTAAGTGTGTTTAGCGATTTATGTTTAGCCTTTTTCGGTTCGCTGCGTGTCGTTGAGCGCATCTGAAAATGTTTTTGATGATTTTTTAATCTCTTTCCATTCCTGTTGTGATTAATATAGTGATTCCGGGATAGTTTCAGTATGACTAAACGTCTCTTAATTTATATGGCAGTTTTGTTTTTAACTGAGTCATTAGGAAGACACTGATAGTTATTTATTTGATGGCGATTTGATTTACGTTTTGTATTTTATAGCTAGTATAAACAAGATTAGATGGCTGTTTGGATCATTATAATTTAAGCTCTTTTCGGTAAGTATGATGAGAAATTGAGAATTAGGAATTGAACAAATTTTTTTTCATATAAGGAACCAATTTTCTTATTTTAGCGAAACGAAGAGCTTTTTCAGGACCTTATCTGAAAGGATGGTATAAATCAATCAAATCAAATAAATAACCAGATCATTTTTAAACAATTTTTTTTGGTCATAACCTAACCCAAGGCGTTAAATAAAGCACTTTTGATAAATGTTATTTTGGGTACTTTTGATTAACTTACAAACTAAGTACAAAAAAGATTAGTTTATGAGATTTAATCCTGACCATACCTTCCCATTGTTACCTCTAGGTAACTAAATAAAAATGCTCTGTTATCCTTCTATGTTTCCACCCCAGTTTGCGTTGCTGCTGCTGACTCTGAAATTATTTAGTTAGTTGTGTCTGCGGCGAGACGCGTGCGCGGCCGCCGCCACAATTTATTGCAACGCCCATCGTCCATTGTTCGCTTTGCGTGCTTTTTATCAACTGAAAAACTAAAATTGACTTGCTCTTGTTTTGACGCTGTGAATGCGGAGCCGTAGCATATAATATAGACACTTTAAACCGCTTTCTTTGTACTTTGATGCATTATAAATATTATAAAACTTCTCTGTTGTGTGTGAGAACATACTTTATTATGCTATTATGCTATCATAACAATATTTTTATATTATACGAGCTTTCCCGGCTTACTTCGTTACGCCATAGAATATAAGATACTACAAAAGACTTGGCTCTATAGACTATGTTCTTTTGACTTCCCAGAATGGCCGAATAAAAAACAAACAACAACAACAAACCACCTGTCAAAATATGTAAACAACGGAAAAAATATTGCACCTTGGGTTATATTATTTGAGTTTAGGTAAGGATCCCTAATTTTTTTGAAAATCTAATATAGCCTATGACACTCGGGGTTAATGTAGCTTCCTACCAGTGAAATTCATGCAGCTGACTGAAATTCACATAGCTCAAACTTACCCCGAAGAGGTTATTAAATGTGCTGAGGGCCTATTACAGCCGCTTTTGCAATATTGCTTTGCGTCCTCTTTGCGTTTTTTTTGTATTGACTTTGACACTTGGAGGACGAAAAGCAATATTGCAAATGCGGCCATAATAGGCCCTCTTGGTCTTGCCCGACCCTTCGTATTACTAGGGAAATTTTAATTTGTATGCTTGTGTTCGTTATCACTCACACTGAACAATTTTCTAGGGCATAGAAGTTTAGAATTAAAAAAAAAATACTTAAGAAATAGTGTTGAAGCCACATATAAAACTTGGGCGATATACCAGACAGTTTATCTCCAGCCACGTAAATTCCGTGTCCCGCGGGACCACGCATTTCCTTCGACATACGCGCCTGATAAGACGTGCCACTCCTTTATCTAGACACGCGGCTGCTGTCAGCCAAGTTTGCGAAGAAACGATCGATTTGTTATACTTTATAGGACGTGTGTGCCTTCCTAGGTATATTTATTATTGACGCTACTACGAAATAAAGTCTGGCATACGGCTATACAATATCTTATCTTGGAGTGGTTTTAGGTAAAATACCTTTTTTGCGATTATTTTTAAGATTCCGGGTACATACTCGTCCCGGGACCTTACAAATCTAATATGACTTATCCGTCTGTCTGTCTGTCAAAGGCACTTATCTCTGAAACGGCTCAATAAATCTAAATGAAATGTTTGCTCGAGGTTTTTTTTGTTAATACTACCAAATATAGAATACTAACAAATATTAAAAACTTAAAAAAAATACGTAAATTTAGAGATAGGAAAATATTTTTTTTTAACCAATTTTGTAGAGCATCTACTGAGAAACCAACCCGGCACCAAATAATTAGCATAAATAATCTACATGAAGTGAAGTTGCGACTTACTTAACAACAAATACTGAAAACTGTTAATTTCTTCCGGCAACTTTTAAGCACGATTCCTCGCACTTGGCCATTTATTTATCGTTATTTAAAAATTATTTAAAGAATTGAAATACTTGCAGACTCTACCTACTTGCTGTTTGTAAAATAACAGGCACCAACATCTAAAAAATCCTTCTCTACATATAAAATAAAACAGTAAACTACTGATATAACTCTTACTCTAATGAAACACTCTCTCCTTGTCGTTTTTTACTTTATAAAAATCATTCTCTTTTGAGAAAATTATCTCCCTGTGAACTTTTAAGAAAGTCTAATGGTAAAATTATACGGATTTACGGAACATGTCCAGAAGAAAAGTAAAAATAATTTTGTTTTCTACGACATCTCGGGAAGATGGTGAAATAAGACTGTAAAGTTCCAAAGATCCTTTGAAAAGTTTTGGGCAAACTGTTGCTGCTCAACCCTTGTCAGAATTATGTTGGTGACTAAAAGTACACCTCGACGCATGATACGTGTTATTGACGGAAACAATCAATCAATATATATAAAACTCTTCCGTTACTGACTGACTGACTGACTGACTGACTGACAGACAACGCAGAGCCGAAACTACTGGGCGAAGCAAGCAGAAATTTAGCATGTAGGATCCTTAGGGAGTGCAGGCGATCACTAAGAAAGGATTTCCCGAAATTCCCATGGGAACGGGAAAGAACGGGATTTTTGTGTTTATGAGAAATCTGAGCGGGAAAAACTGCGGGGCAGCCTCTAGTTACAACATTAATGTTACTTGCCACCTACTTGCCACTATAATTAGTTAACTTAAGATTAAAAAATAACGGAATCTTTTATCTTAGCTTTATATTATAGAGTTTATAATCGAAATGCATCTAATAAGAAATATTTTTCAAACAATAATACGAATTAAAGAAAAAAAATTTTTTTTTTTTTTAATAATTTTACTACCTTAATAAAAAAAAACTAACTAATAAGACAAACTTTTTATCTAGTGCAATTGAAACTCTTGCGGAAGGAGTTCTAAAACGTCACAAAGTGCATCAAACCACAACGGACGAACAAAACGACATCCCCGCATGGTCTGGTAACTAGCCTTAATTCTGTTACCACAGGGTTCGTTAAATCGTTCCACTGGCCCGCTGCTGGAATACAAATCGGATGTTTTTGAACCGATTGAGATGTACCTAACTACATTATTGTTAAAAGGTCTTTTTGTTTGGGAAATTTAAAAGATATACTACAAACCAAATAAAACATTAAATTTATAAAATAGACCAACATTTTTCGGCTTGTTATAAAGCATTTCATTTCAGTGAATTTTTTTACCAATAATCATACTAAAAAAAACACGGCTACCACTTACATTTATACATTTATTCATAATAACGAAGGTTCTTTTGCTAAATCCTAATCTATACTTACATTTTTTCATTTAAACGAAACTATGTTCCTTTGCTAAATCCTTATCATCATCATCATCAATACATAGTATAAAATAAAGTCGTTTCCCACATCTGTCCCTATGTATGCTTTAATCTTTTAAACTACGCAACGGATTTTAATGCGGTTTTTTTAGTAGATAGAGTAATTCAAGTGGAAGGTTTATAAGTATAATACATGCACAAAATAGTAAAAGGTTAGGCGGTACGAAGTTCGCCGGGACGACTAGTTTTACTAAACTAATAAAAATTAAGTACCAATTGTTCTGACCAAAATAAAAAGGCCACACACTTCATTTGATTCACACAACGTATCTCTACAACCGCTTCTTCACTCCAGGCCAGAATCGCAACACAGTTTCTGTTTGCAAGGTTCACAGACTAAGCCACATCAACAGTCAACCTTTGACTTCAAGTTTCGTTTGTCTTCGGCCTGTATGTCGTTTGAATACATCAGCAGATCGAGGCCTTGGTAGAGATGCTTTGATACAGGAAAAATCGATACATTTACTTACTCATTTAAGTTTGATCAATGGTTATGGAATTGGAAATACGTATAGAAGTAAGTAGCCGTATACATGCGCAACGTTTTACTCGACAAGGCTAGGAGGATAGGAATGCAAAAACTATTATTATCGATATAAAGTTAGGTTCATAATTATAATATCTTGTATCGATGAACAGATATATTGTTTTAATATACTTTTCAATATAAATAATATGCTATAAGATAAATAAAGGTTGGTTTTAAATAGATTTTTAAGACGCTCAAGTTTTGTAACATGGATTAACTTAACTAGCTGTTTTTTTGTACATTTTCTATTTTCATATGATTTTCCAGCACTATAGCTTTTGCGCGCTCGAAAACTTTTACCGAGGAACTACACAGCACACTGATGTGTTGTGAGGATAGAGTCAAGTTGTTTCTTTACCCTGCTGTTAATTTTATATGTGACAGTTTGTTTGCGCCAGAGTAACTTGCTTAGGAATTTTAATATGTCTGGCCTTATTTATTTTTAAAGACACAAAGTCGAAGTAAACTAGAACAATAATCCAAAGAATGTGTTTCTAAAAGCACGTTGCGTCTTAAGAATTTCCCGCCCGCGAGTCCTAATCTCTCAATCTCGACTCGTCTCTTTTTTGTTCAAACAAAGTGAAAACAAATGACTCGCACAATCACAAAATAAATGAATGGCTTTTATTTCGGAGAATACTAAAAGGTGTCGTAAAAACAGTGGAATTTTCGATGGAAAAGCGCAAGCTACCTTGGAGCAGCTGTCGCGGCTATTTAGAAACACGACAAGACTGACACACACTTTGAGAATAACAGATCGTTCTAAACAGCTACTGACAGACGACACATTTCGACATTTTTCAACTTGTCGGTTCTGAAATACGCGCTTCCTCCCTCCCCGATTTTATTTATTTCTGTCACTTCTACTGGCGCGAACTGAATTATGTACAAACCGAAATAACATTTACTTCTCACGAAAAAGAGCATAATTTATAATGAATCGTTCACATGAGCCTCGGTCTTACATCTTTATTTTTTGTAACAACACATTACATTAATGAGAGCAGATAAAAAGTCAAGATGTGAGATATTCTAATTATTATTAACTGAGCTAATGTCACTGCCGCGGGTTAACTGTCCAATTAATATTGTCCTTCTACCTATACCTCCCAAGTAGCAACCGATAGATTTAACTGAGTATTGAAGATTTCTTGAAGGCAACATGGCTAATTCCAGCTATTGCCTTGGTCAAAACTATTATGTCCCTCAAGATATCCCTAAGACTTGCTTGGAGGGTCAGTTAAGAAAAAGTGGGCACGGTATTTAGGAGAATACGAAGGGGGAGTTAATACTACTGCTAAATCATACTTTAACCTTACTTAAGCAATTGGGATTTAATAGGGTTTTCCAGATTCCTTAACTAAGGTTTCGCGATATCTTGAAGTTTAAGTTAAGGCAGCAAAATAGATTTAAATGCAAAATTTAAACTGTTTTATAATCTATTTCACTAATGCAATTTTTGCTAAGCGAAGAAAAATTTAAAACGTTTTCAATTTAAGTAATCATAATAAAGAAAATATGGTGAACATTTTATGCTACAACACAAGAACTTTACTTAGTGTTAAGAATTTGTAAACTATAAGTAAATATGACAATTAGAAATCCGTTTTATTTCGTCGTAAGCATTAAAAATCTTAAACGCATGATCATTTATCGTGTAAAATCGATAGAAAGAGCCATAAAACAAACGGGCTCTCGAAATAGCTTGAAATAACAAAAAAATAAAGAATAATTGTATATGGAATAAAAATAAAGTTATCATTTATGTCATTAATATTACCTTTTCTCATCACGTAATCACTTATTTCTTCAGTAAAAACTATTACACTAGTCACATTTAACTGAAATCCACACTTTTTTCACGATATCACTTAGATTTTGTTTTGTTGTTTTGTTTTCTAAAAGTTCAAAATGGCGTATAATCTTGTTTTACTTGACGAAATCTGAATTTAGAAAAGTAAGGATTCAAAAGGGTAGTTGAGTATCAATTAAATCAAAGATTAATAAGTTCGATTTGAAATAATGCTATTTTAGAAATGTTTTACTCAAAAACGATTTCCTCAAATCTCACTTAATACTTAATCGTTTTACTAAATCAAACGTAAGTAACATTTAAATCTCACAGTATTTAGTGATCCTTTAGTTTGACTAAGTAAATCCTCAACGATTTAAGTGATACTTCCGATTGATTTCATGAATACTATTCTGATTTATTTGATCCTTTACTTTGATTTCTTAAATCAAGATTTCTTATCGCCGCCTCCGTGCTTGAATGTTCAACTTCCATTTGTACACTGTTCAGGAGAAGGTTTTTTTACTTATTATCAAACGAGATGTTTAGTTTCAGGAATGATAAATGCAAATTTATAGTTTTTAGTCTAATATATGAAATTGCCAATAAATTTGTTTACGATGCTGTGATTTTACGTACTTTATCATACTTTTAAAATGGAGGTTGAACAAAACTGCGTATAAAAATGTTTGTTCATGGAAATACAACACTCCTGCCATGGAGATAGCACAGTGTTCCTTAAAATTGTTGCGTGCTTGTTTGTCCAACCTCCTAATACCATATACAGGATGATTAAATTACTTCGTAAAAAAAATTGTTTTTAGATGATAAAAGGTATAAGAAATTAAAATCAAGAATGAAAAAAAAAAAAAAAATTTAGACTCAAGTAATAATAACATAAACATAACGAAATGATAAAATATACCTACTTAATTATTGTTAAAAATTTGGTTGTTGTGTTGAACCATTGTGAAAGACAGACAAAAGGACTATCAAACAGAATTAACATAATAATATACTTAATTCTCAACCGTTTTATTACAAAGTGAATTTATTAACATCCTGTATCAGTACGTTTAAGTTTCTATTCGGAAATGAACATTATTAAAAAGTACTTATTGCTCGAAAGTCGCCAAAGTACGCCTTTTGCTTGTTTTGAAATTGGTACTCGCCATCCTGCTGCAGCTTTTAACGTTACTCGCAGTTAGTTTTCTTAGTTTTGAACACAATAAAACTAATTTATTAGGTTTTTGCAAGCAAACTAAAGGAGCAACCAAGTTCATCACAGAAAAAACAAAATGGCCGGGTAGCGTGACGTACTGTGCTGTGATAGGTCGGCCGGCTGGAGTTTGAACACTCAAGCACGCAACAAATATTTCGATGCGGGACTTTGGGTAATGCTGTGGAGGTTGGCTAAACAAGCACGGAATTTTTGTTACGATGATGTGGGCTTCAAAATTTAAAACGTGAAATGTATTATATTTTTTCTAGGAAAAGCCTTTTTTTACTTGACCTTCTGGACCTAAATTACATCGTTAACAATCCTGCATCAAAAAGTCATTTTCGACCAAAATGGAGTTTGAACACTTAAGCACGGAGCCGACGTTATCTCACAGTATTAAGTGATCCTTTAGTTTGATTAAGTAAATCCTCAACGATTTAAGTGATACTTCCAATTGATTTCATGAATACTATTCTGATTTATTTGATCCTTTACTTTGATTTCTTAAATCAAGATTTCTTTGTTGTGCAACAGAGTTAGTTTTTCTAATACCAAGTGTAAGTGTTGAAAGTGATAGACGTATGCAATATTATTAGACACATAAATTAGATGTTTATGTACAATTGTGTTTATCAGAATGCATTACAAGGTTGTTCAAACGAATTAATATGATCTATGTTTGTGGCTGGCATGTTGGCGATTCGGGTAGGAAGTGACGTGACTTGGCTATGTCTATATGGCAGAATTTAAAAGGATAATTTCGAATTCAAGCTTTTGTAAGTATTCATCACTTCCGCTTATAGTTCCTTTCGCAAAATGACTTTTTTTTATAGTGTCCCTTTTGTATGTACATGTAAACTTGAGCTATTGGAGAAATGGTCATTTTTCGAACTTGTCATTTTGCGAAAAGCACATTTTGCGAAAAGGACGTTTTGAGAATTCTTTAAAAGCGTTATGGTTTTCAAAGAAAGTTATTATGTTTTTTTTGGTGTTTTAGCAATAAAGTGCATTTAAACAACAGCAGAGCTTGCATATAAAGTCAAGTGTGTGTGGCAAGTATTTCTATCAGACCATTCTGCTCACACTTGTGGCAAAACAAAAACTGTTGTAATAATTTATTTCACTGCCTTTTGCTGCTTTTTAAGAACCACAAAAGTACATACCATAAGAAAATCAGCAATGGTTTTCAATGCTGTCATATCATCGAGTTATCATATTTTGTTTAGCTAAGAAGCTGTGTTAGAGCTAGTTCGGAAAATATATATAAACTACCTGCATTGGCAACCTAATACTTTTAACTTATTTAAGTGTATCAAATACTTATTCAAAGACTAATCATACAAAATGTATTATGCTAAACGAGTCCGTGACCGTAACTACCTACCTACTTTGCATCGATTAAGAGTAAAAGGCCCTAAAATTTAGACCCATAATGCACCGTTCGCAAATATTTCTTCGAAACTGTCTACAAAAAATAAAAGCAAAAGGGACATTACGACAAAGGTTTTTCGATGTGGTGCATTTTGAGAAAGGGTCATTTTGGGAAAATACAATTTTAGAAAGGGACATTATGTAAAAGGAAAATTATGGGAAAGGGAAATTTCTGTGTTAAAGGATATTTTTTAATTTTTCAACGTCTTTGCTAATTTAATTTTTCTCCATCTTGTACAAACCGTCCCTCTAAATCAATTATTACTTATAAAATAATAATTAATACAAAATTTATTTGTGTTTTGCCTGGCAAAAACTGATTTGAGGACAAACGTCTTAATATGGCTTTTAGTTTGGATAGCAAATCTTTTTTGCATTAGTGCGACTGTATAAGTCGAACAACTATCCCTTAATGATTTAATTCAGTTTACAAATAATGAGAGTTGAGTGAAAAGAGAATTTTATGGTTTATCTGAAACCTTAATTAATACTGAATAGGTTTAAGATGATTTAACTACGATTTGTATAATCTTTATTTTCTCAAAAAGCGGTATTGGAATACTATATAGCCTTTAAGAAATATGTGACTATATGAAATCGTTTTTTATTTAGTTAAATCACAATACAGGCACTGTTAAGATATATGCGATTTAAACAAAATTCTTCAGTGCTACTTGGGCTCATCGTTAATATTTTATATTAAGAACTTATCTTCTTCTTTTAAAATGTATACTTTTATTTAATGTAAATCTTATTAGTTATGTTATAGGTATTTATAACAATCACTAGAAATAACCACAGTCATTAAGTTAGTCCTTATCTCATCATAGAATTTGACTTCAATAATACTGAAGCTGACCCGGTGTACCTTGAATGTACATCATAACATAAATAAAATTGTTAGTCAGTGCAAAACGTTAAGTACCATAGTATAAAATATCATATTTATAAAGCTTTTTCATAATATTTATGCTTCAGTCTTGGTCATGACGAGGCAGCCGTTTGTTAACAGTTCGTTAGCCGATCAATCAACAAAAAATATTTAAAGTTTGACCCGAAAGAAAGTTCTTCCGTAAAATAGTAAATGATGTTTTGTAAAAAAGATGTCATTGCAATAATTTACAAAAACTATGCCAGAGCTGAAATACAAGAGATTGGTATGCATTTCTATTAAAGGATAGCCGTAAATCATTTCAAATAATGTGACAGCAGTTCTGGCGTCATACAGTCATAAATATGCCGTCTGTATATTAATAACTACACAGAAATAATTAAGCCAAGATAGACTACGATAAAAGCATTCGAAGGTGCGAGTCAAATACTAAAAGTCAACAACCCATCCTGAATTATCATTGCTCGATTTTTTTTATTGTATTGTTGCGGTTGAATCACAGAATACATTTCCTATAAAATAGTATGGGAGTAAAGATAACAAGTTAAATAAAAGCACTTTCCTTAAAAAAAAGGTATAAATAAAGCATTCAACTTGCAAATCTCTTTGCTCAAAGCTTATAGAGTGGAAATTCTCTAGACTGAGTCGGAGTCGTGAAAATAATTGAGCCATTCATAAGGCTTGCGATAGCAGGCTCGATCCCATACAGAAAGTAATGACTAATATAGTTAATCCGCAAACAAGTGGAATTGAAACAGAAGCGATGCGGCTCCTCTGCCGTACGGGTAGACCAGCGACGATTTGTCTTTGTCGGCGTCACTGAACTCGTCAGAAATAGATTAAGCATTCTCACTTCATATAATTGCCCCTCATTTGTTTAGCTTTAGGAGAAAAATTAGTCCTGGAACTGGGATCTGTACAACTCGGTCTGCCCGCGGTCGCTGGTGTCACCGCTTCCACCTCACAATTTCAAATTCAGTTTACACTTTCGAGAGGCGCCTCAGGAAATTGTTTTAAGTTGTTTTTTGTTACCCCTGTTTGTTGCGCACCTAAAAAAATGTAATTTGTTTCACCTTCGAGTTATTTTACAGTTGTTTTTTGCTCCTTTTCCCTTCGAATACTTAACTTTCAGTAAACTTATAAACAATTTGTTTATTCGTTTTTCATTTCAATGTTAATCGAGTTTTCTCCGCGAACGTGCGGCTATTTTCTTTTACATTAACTACTGTGTAGAACTTCAATGAAACTAATTAATTATTTCCCGTAAACAAATTTTTGATTAATTTATTTCCTTTGTAATTTTCGTTCAGTATCCTATAAACCAAACGAAACTGCTGATCATTTTTTTAAATTCTCAGAACAGAAAATAGCTTTTTTCCTATTTGAATAATAGTTTCAGAAGCGCAAGTTAAAATTAAAGACAGTAGATTGAAATGCGGGAGACTTAACTATTTCTTTATGAACTAGGTAACAATTTCACAAATCATGCTTCAAGAGTCTCGTATTCCGCATTCGCAGAGTGCTGAATTTTAAATTTAAAAGAAAAAGGGAATGAAATAAATTAAAATTCTTCCGGAAGAACTACTGAGAATATTGTTACAGTGGATGAGTCTGAGGACTAAAGCAAGAAATTATTTTTTGCAGTTAACTGTCGGAGAACAGATATAAGTTTCACAGTCGAACTATTTCATAGTTCTTTTAAATATTCAGCGCTATCATTTAATCTAACAAATATGTATATTTATAACCGCGAAATGCACATAATTAAAGGTACTTACTTTAAATTTTGAATATATGTGCAAGTAAAACTTGTGGAAAAACCACGAGCCACAATCCTTGGAATTTTACGATTTCACAATGGTATTGAGCGACTTACAAACATTACGAAATTCAGCCAATTCGATATAAAACGGGCGACAAATGCATAAATCACAATCTACGGCTACCAAGATATCATAAAATCAAGAATCGATTTATCTGGATCATTTCGCGACGGTCATTCTACTCTTTGAGATCACAGAGCGGTGGTTTACACAAGGTTATAAGTTTTCTGCTCGGATATACCATTCAGCACAATATATTACGCGGTTGATAACCCGTGAATTCATCATCGACGCCGATGACAGCATTGTTTAAAAAAAACGTTTATGGCGGTCTAGGACGGCGTTTCAGATTTGTCTATGGTCTCGTGGACAGCCACTGTACCAGAAAATATAGACAGGATTGCTAATATAATAAATTTCAAAGTTTCCATTCGATACAGACCTCACTTAGCGGTCTGATCACTAAATATTGTTTTGACTTTATTCCTGATAGCTCAGATAGTGATTGGTTGCCTGGAAGAAATCTTGGAACGCCTTTAGTGATAAGGCCGCCATTTGCATTGATATTTGTAACTTGTACTTTTTTATGTACTTTATGTTTTTATTTTGATTACAATAAAGAATTCTCTTATCTCATCGTATAGTAACAGCGGAGTTTCTTTCAAAGTTGAACCTGGATTTATTAAATTCTCATGTAAGTTATTTTATTTCAAAAATTTTTTAAAAGCGTGTGACTTCTATATTTACCAAAATAACAAGCTTTGTTGTATGCCGTCTTATAAGTTTGATTTTATTTGCTGTGGATGCCGGTGTGAAATGAGCGTGAAGGCGTCTGGCGACCACCCAGTGGGACGATGACTGCTTAACACGCTTGGCGTCATCTCAACTGATTTATTGGAACGCAAGAGTCGCTTTGAGAACTTGCTTTGAATACACTGCTTGTCATAGAAAGAGGGTAGTCGATAACTTTCTTCTTCAACCAACCTGTAACCGCCTTCTGTTGAGTGAAAGTGTCCATTAACCTGCACCCTCTGCCACTGCTTTCCATCTCTCCAGGTAATTTAGCGAAATCGTCTGTCCATGGCACTATTTGACGTCCTACGTTTCTTTGTCCGGTTCGAGGACGACACTATAAACATTTCTGGACTATCTGTCATCTTCTCTTCCACAGCCACAAGACCGGCCCAGTATTCTTCTTTCTGCTGGTCACTTTTCTCGCTCTGTCGATGATCTTGGCACGACTCCTGTCACAATCTAAAGTGTGCTATTTTCTACGTGCTACATGATCAATATCTCTATCAAACCTTATACTATAGGGCACACATTGTTTAGCTATTGGTAGTGGTTATTGTTTATTGATGTTTCTTGGTTTGCATTAAGCTGTTTTGCAAAGAATAAATTAATATCGTTGTTTGTTACTATGACAGCGTGTTCTTGTTTTTGCATATTGTTGTTCTCTAGAATGATGTCCTACCTAGTTAGAAGCTGTTAGTTTGATAAATGAGTAAGTATGAAATTGTTTAGGGACTAGACCCTCGGATTATGTGGCCGATAGTTCTAGAGTTCCATGCCTCGAAGTGTAATCATAAAATATGACTAAATAATAATAATTCAGATCCTGTAGTGTAGATACTTACATTCTGAAGTGTGTTTTCTCACGCAATGTGAATAGAACACAGCGGGCTGCATTTCAATTTAGTAACAGATTAAATTGAAAACTTCTATGCATTCAAGGTTATGCATCAAAATTTTCATCTTTACAATAAAAAAAGCAAGTTAAACTTCCGTTATATCCCATAAGTTTAAAAGTCAGATACCTAGTATTTTATTCCATAGTAAAAGTCTAGACTGAAAGTGGATTTAAAACAATTTAATCGACTCGCTATACATTGCAGAGGACCATCGAGGCTGATTAATGAAAATTGGTCCACTTCCTCAAGCCAACCCGGAGGTTGCTACTTTAAAGTGGTGACAGAATCCTGTAGCTCTTTATTGCTTCGCTTTGAATTAGATCTAAAGTTAAATTAAATCTAGTTCTCCTACATGTCGGCCGTTTAATTTAAATATTATGTATGTATCTCTGTCTGATTTTTTTATTACTCTATTAAAATGATTGGAAGTTTGAACTTACTCATAAACTTTTTTTGCACAACTTAGTAAAATTGATTACTCATCATTATTAAGTATTCTATTATTATGTTTCTCATACTCTTCCGTATCACGGGATGGAGCCCGGTGTTTTGAGAGGCGTGCGAGGGGACGAAACCAACTCGTAGAGGCCCTTTCGAAAGTTTTGCTATATTGTTTATGGATCACAAACCAGGTACTGCCACTAAATGCACAATTACTATTATTATTACTCATATATTTTATAAGTGTTTATAATACCGCTTCTGCTAGCGTCTCGAAAGCATATTTCTGTGCTTCAAATTATTATGCAAAATACTGTTGCGCTAATATTTAGCTTATCTTTTACACCAAAATGGAATGTGTACGACAACTTGTGGTCACAACACGCTGCAATTTTCAGCTAAAGCAACATATTTTTACATTTACTCTGCGAGGGTAAAACCAATTCACGACCGCACCTTTCGACATCTTGCAAAGTTTTTTCGGGTCATTGCAGATTGTTCTTCTTTTGTTTTTTACCGTAACATGTTCTTCTAAGTTCTATTTCATATGTTTGCATTTTCAATTACCTATATTATTCACGTTTTAGACTTTGCCAGCCGATTTAAAAAAATTAATACAGCACTGTACATTTCGTGTGCATTAAGAATAGGCACTTTTGACGAAGCCCGAGTATTTTACGTGTACTTTCTACAGCGCAAACTAAGTATGTACTAGAAAATGGCTAGAACACAGAATGTATCTTCAACAAAACATAGGTGGAAGACGGATGAGCACATAGTTACCATCTGGCGTGGAGCAGGCGCGCACAGTGCCTTGTCGTTACGGAGAGAAAAGTAGCAGCTGCGGAACTACTGTGTTACTAAAATTTCCTTTAAAAAATGTTACTCTAAAAGGCAGTTGTAAAATATAAAATTAAAGCTAAGATCTCATTAATGTCTTTAGAAGATTATATATTAAACATTGTGTAGTTTTAAAGTAGGTATTATGTATTTTTGTTATATAGTTGCTTTATTATTATTGATATTCCAATGTAAAGTACCTAGGTATACTAAATTGGCAGTTGGCATATTATAATTGTTGTAGATGTAGATGTATTAACAACCAAGACAAAAAGTTTAAATTAATATGTTTTATGGGACCGGGAGAAATAAGTACTTCCTTACAGTTTACCGTACAAATACTTAGTTGTTCACGACTGCGTGTAGCGCAGACTAATGCTGCAGGCACTTGCCAAAGCGTAAGTGCATAACTGTGTGGTAACATTACGCTTCCGCGTAACTCAAGAGATCTGTAAATTAGCCCAGAGGGCGATCACCTACGATACTAGATAAAGATCTAAGAAACTACTACTGCTTGTTGCCTAATGTGGACACTTTTTAGCAACCAACAGTAAATATTTCATAGATATTTTACCATAAAGCTACACAACAGTGCCCTGAAAATTCTAAGAAAGATTCTAGTGCATTGCAATTAATTTGGCTTAAATTTCTGATTATCACCATGTTTTTTTTCGAGATTGGCGCTAGCATCCACCGAAAAGCCTTCTAAGGCTGGGTCTATAAAGCAATTCATTTAATGCAAACATATGTATACTCTAAGATGCAAACATACGACCGACGAAGCATTAGGTTAAAATCACTCTCGGGATGCAACGTCTGCGGTTCAAAGAAACCTTGCGGAAACTACTAAGATTGTCTGACTCCACTTCAATTTCGTTATTCCATTTTCGTCGTTTGTCATTTCTATAACACCCTCGCATAAACAACTGCTAAGGCGGAAGCCGTGAAATTTTGAGATCCCTTTGTGTCGGCGCGTCGTAGCCACTTCTCCTCTATGCCTTTAGATCTACAAATTTTCAGATTTATTCTTTGAATAAATTTCGTGGTTGCTTGTCAGCTTTGAAATTCAATTGGTCCGGGTCGGGCCGCTCGCTGCTGACGAGTGCTGCTTTCCCTTTATTTAGGGTTTTTCCTTTGTCTATGCGAGGCTAACGGTTTTTGAATAGATCACCTCTTTATTACCAAACAGGAAACATCGACTTTATAAATCTTAAATTGCTGGTTTGAACAATTCTTTGAAGTTGGATGGTACTTGCATTATTTGTTATTATATTTTAATACAATTTAAATGCTAGGACTAGCACCAGTAGCTATAGTTTTCTAAGTATCATAAATACTTATTGATTTCAAGAAAATGTAGAGCTTTATCAATCAACTAGAGGCTGCACCGCGGTATTTCCCGCGCAGATTTCTCATAAACACAAAAATCCCGTTTTTGCCGTTCCCGTGGGAATTTCGGGAAATCCTTAGAACCCACGTGGAAAATTTCAGGCCTCTACGTCCGTTCGTTTCGGCTCTGCGTTGTCTGTCAGTCAGTCAGTCAGTAACGGAAGAGTTTTATATATATATAAAATATATATGATATAATGATATATATAAAACTGACTGACTGACTGACAGACAACGCAGAGCCGAAACTACTGGGCGTAGAAGGCTGAAAATTGGCACGTGGGTTCCTTGGGGGGTGTAGGTGAGCACTAAGAAATGAATTCCTGAAATTCCCATGGGAACGGGAAACAACTGAATTTTTGTGTTTTTGAGAAATCTGCGCGGGTGAAACCGCAGGGCAGCCTCTAGTTTTAGACATTTGTTTCAAATAGTGTTTAGGTTTGGTTCATCTAGATTTTTTTTGTACAGAATTCTTGCTCTTATGAACAAAAAGTATTCTACTTAGGTAGTCTTTTTAGAACTCCCGTTAAATTAGAATTATATTTCGTCTGCGTTCCATACGGAAAATTATTAAAAAAAATGCAATCTTCATATTGTACGGGGCCAAAAGAGGGGCATAATTCAATCAGGGGCTGGTAACTCGTCTTTTGTATGTAAAGGCCGCATCCGGTGGGTTCCGTAGATCCTGCCTGACACAATTTAGGGATTTCTGCTGTGTAAAGTAAAAGGGTGCTGATTATGTGATTTTATTGAAAGTAGGTAAAGTGCCACTTCCGTTAATTATAGTTGAGTTGACGATAGCTTTTTTACAGGGTGAATGACAGGCGTTATCACATATACACTGTACTATCTCATGCAGTTTGATTGATGAACTTTTTGTGATATTGTAGCTTTCCTCTGGCTTTTAGAGTCATTTTTTTTGACTTTACAAACAAGATTTTTTAGGAATTCCTGCAAGAATAAAAACGGGCGCTTACGTAAACGTCTGACAAGCGTAGATAGAAGTATATTTCTCCTTTCAAATAATAAAAAAGAACGCATCACACTTTTGGCATCTAACTAAATATAACCTATTCATAGGGTGTCTGAAACATAATATTATACAAAGAACTACAAACACTCGCAGACCTAGGAAATCATCGATATCCAGCATTTAAAGAATATAATTTTAAAGAATATAACGGAAGAGCAATTTTTTTAAGAATAAATAGGTAGTTAATAAACTGAAATCTGTCATCTTCTACACTTGCTGAGTATTAATGATGGGTTTCACATTTTCTTTTTTAATTAATTTTGACAAATAGCCCCTCTCTTCTGTTTTCCTACTTCGTTTAATTAAATACTGAAGTGACACTTGCGAAGTGTCCATCGCTGTTCTGTTGTCTGCCTTGTGATTGTTAATTACGTTTTGTTGAAGAAAGTTTAGGTTTTTATTAGTTAAAAAAAGAAAATAAAACACCCGTCCTACTTTCTAATTAATTTTGTTTAAAAGGTTTCTTGCTATCATTCCTAATAATATTTTTTTGTTTAAGGTATAGGATTTTTATAGGATATTCATATTTTATATTGTTTTCATATCAAAACAAAATTATTTTTTCCTAACTCCCACTTGTTATCTAAACCCTAAGCAAACATATTTTATCAATAGAAAATAAAACGCAGGAGTCTGACAAACATAACAAACATAATTTTGTCACCATTATTTCCCCCTACCCAGATCTCTACGCAATATTTTATGGTATCTTAACAAAAAAATATGAGCTGATTTCTATAGGAGGCTTCAAGTGGCGTCTTTTTTAGTATTTTAATAACAGTTTTTTTTTTCAGACGGAATTAATCCTTATTGCATATAATACTTAAGTACTTAAATTTTTTCTCACAGTATTTTCTGCTTCCATATTGGTTCCGTATGATACTTATTTTTTGTTTTTTACGTTTTTTCTAAATACACATAAATTATTTCATTAACCCATAAGTAAACATCTGCATCTTCCTTGTTCTGTGATCTAGACTATAGTTTCTGTAGGCTGTATATAATATAACCAAGTCTTTCCAACGGGTGTTTTTTGTAGCCGGTACCATAATTAGTAAGTATAATTATGCTAAAGTTCAGTTGTTTCTGAGAGAATGATGGTGACAGTCAGATCGACAGACGGTCTTGCCTGGGGAAAGTGTTGCTGGACTACGTAACCCTAAAAACAAAACGATGCAATGTTCATGTTACACTCAATGCCTAAAATAATAAGCGATAGTAAGTAATATTAAGAAAATCCCCATAAAAGAGGGAGGACTTCTACTTACAACTTGGGGGGACACTATGACATCCTGGGAATCGGGTTATCAGAATAATACTAACCGAATTATTTATAGATTCATCGTACCTACATTGCATTAAAAAAAAATATTCATACAAAATTTTTCATTGGGCATTTTTTTGCTTTGATTAAGCTAAGATATAATATAAAACACATTTAATTCCTATCTTCCTGAAAGATTGAGAAAGATTTCCTTAAAATACATTGTGTTCCTCGCAATAAACAATCTTTTATACTAATAAATTAGAGATGTTATATCAGTGGGTCAGTTTTGTTCCCCAGAAATCCTTCGTTGGATTTCGTACGCGTACGAAATAATATTTTTCCTGGCAAACCTACAGTGCAGAGAAAAGCTTGAAAAAAAAAACTTGTGGTTTGCAAAAAAATTAAATTATGATCGTATTGGGGAAGCCATGAAGGCACGGCAAGTCATTAAATACCTATTACTAAAAGTTTTAAAAACGCAATTGTAATAATACTGCCTACCACGCCAAAGGAAATTTGTAAAAAATAAAAACCATACGCCATAGTATCTCCACTGAATACGAGAGGGTAATTCAAGAGGGGCTCAGAGCTGGTTCACTTCACGACCCATTAAATTTTCCTGTTTGCATTTTTTAGCATACGTTACTACCGAACGCTCGTCTTATGATACGACTGGATCACTTTGACTGCTTCCTTGTTATAAACTGCTGAATTCTTACTTTTTCGCTACGCAATGACTGATGATAACGTCTTTATCTAGTTACTAGCTGACACGACAAAATTCGTATTATTAAAAACTGATTTGCGTTTTAAATTTTTGAAAATATTCTATAGCCTATGACATGCGGGAATAGTGTGGCTTCCCAACAGTGAAATATTTTTTCAAATTGGTTTAGTACCTTCGGAGCCTATTTAATACAAACAAAACACACAATCAAATCTTTCCGCTTTATATATTAACGTAGTTTGTGTCTAATATTAAAATTATGTAGTATACCTACGCATTAAGGCGGTAGGATGAAGTTTGTGCTGGCTATAATAGATCATTCGTATTCATTACGAATATTCTAGCGTTAAATTTTAATAGCGTAGTCTAGCTAGAGTCAAGAGACTGACTACACTTACTCGGATTTCCCACGTGACGCTTATAATTTTTACGTATACCACTACTTTAAAGCGTTCCTTGAATCACATACGCAGTCTAGTAAATGTATATAGGTATTTTTGTATCTCAAGTGGATATCGTAGATAAATGAAAAAAAAAAATACATATTTTTTATTATCAAATAAATGAATACAAAATAAATTAAAGTAAAAATATCAAAGACTTATTTCACCTTTATTATCTCCAACATCAAGAATAATTTTTGGCAATATATCACATATTCAATAAACGAAAAGTTTGTTTAGTTTTAAAATTCAGAATACTAAACTCCGGCTTATTTACAATCGTGACTGCAAATAATGAGCTGCCTGACCCACTGCGTCCAAATTTAAAAAAATAAAACCAAAAACGCTCTGATAAAACAATTGACATCAATTATTCCGTAACTTACAACAAACTGATCTATTTTCATAAAATTCAGTTCGTTTCAGCTACTGGCGGCAAAACTATGCTGTACGGAAAACCAGCCTTTTTTCCCAAAGTATTAACGTTTACTTTGGAGTAAAGGTAAAGTTTCTGCAAGTAGATAACAGTAGTGCCCAGAGGCGAATGTCACCGCCAGTCACCTTATTTGGAAGTGGTCCAGGATAGAACTTCGCCGTTATTTCAATGTGGTTGAAACTAAAAGAAATGTTCCCAGTAATGTAATGAAAACTTTGGAGTTTTTTTTTCCATGACCGTCTTTGTTACTGATTGATGTAAGTAGCTACAACTTACATTTTTAAACGATCTTTTGTATTTTTTCCTCTTTTTTGTAACTTTAATTTTTGAAATCATATTATTATCCATATTCCATACTATTATTATAACTGTAACCCTGTCTGTCTGTTTGTCTTGCTTTTCTGAGAAAACTACTGACCCGATTTCAATGAAATTTGGTACATATTATTATATGGATAGCTCTGCTGTTTAGAGCCTAACATAGGACATACGCTACTATTTATCCGAAATTCCCACAGGAACATTGGGAATTTGATGTTTGAAGACAAAATGCCCTGATGAAACCACGGGGTGCCCTTTAGTTATTATTATTATACGTCTAAATTTTTTTACCTATCGTCTTGGTGGAACACTTTACCACCTCGAACTATTACCCATACTGTGTAGTTAGTTATATGCCGGCGGGCTACAATATTCGTGTTTTTAAAATTTAGGTGACAATAAAAATGCCGCGCTCGTTGCAAGTTATCTCTTGAATTTCCTTACTTAGGAAAAGTGCCAATACTGGTGTGTCCTCCCCTATGGGAGGAGTGTGTTCCGCGCTATTATTTTCCGTTTAACCGCATCACGTTTCTCGGAGGTCGGTTTTTGTAAGTTGGTCTTTGGCCAATTAAGCCGGCTAGCGGCGGCTTCCGGCCTTCCGCTCCGACAAAACGTCTGGCTTGTTCTCTATAGCCGTAAATAGAATAATAATCTTTCAGCATTTTTTTTATTTTTCTGTGTTCGGAAATAAAAGATTTTCTGCTATCTTTAACTTTACCATTGTCGGATCCACGTGCAATGACGTTGAAATATTATTATCTTTTTATTACCAAGTTAATCCAGTCCATACGGTTTATGCAAAAGCGCAAATTATATCGGCGGTTCATTAACTAAGTAAGCGACTAATGACATTCATTTAACCTAAAGGCATCATACATACATTTTAAGATTCGACCTATCATCAAGGCATTTTAATCGATTCATTAACACACATACTTTGTACAGCGCACACACGAGAACTTTCATAAAACATTCTTGAGGATAAAAAAGAGGTGAGATCGAGTTCGCGTAACGAAGTAGCAATAAATGTCTTTGAACGCTGATACGCTTCTGATCAACCCTTTCTCATTTGCATATCGATATCTCCTGCTCTCAGTTTAAAAAATATCAAGTATTTTTGGCGCCTCACGTCCTTGAAAGGAATTCCTGTAGGTCATCGCTCCTGGTCGAATGTTTTTATTTCTGTTGGGCATTAGGATTCGGCAATTCACATTGATACCCTTCTGTTTGCGGGTCCTTCTTTTGCATTAGCCGTTATCGCATGCAAACAAAATATCTGGCCCAAAATTTTATTGTGGAACTTGATCTGAGCTGGTTTTCCGTTAAACGTCCTTGATGTATAATTTTTCGTGTCCTTTGAAATGTCGGACACAGTTTTTTTTTTAAATTAAAATCTTACAAACGGAGGAGTGCCTTGAGAAAACGTTTCTTGAATTGCATGGTGTATTCTCGCTCACTGAACTCACTGTAGCTGTAGTTTATCTTTTTGCTGAAACACGGTTCGCTGTGTACAGTACAACGACCTATTTGGCAGTGCCACGAATTGTTAGTAGTATAAATTATTATTTTTGTGTTACTAGGAGTGCTTGCTTTAAGGCTGTCCATATTTTGCACTAGAGCCACTCCCGAAATTTAAAGTTGTTTAGTAAATAAATACATGTTGAATAGTTAAAATTATATGTATTTCTTTTTACTTTCGTGAAACCACATTGATACCTAAAAACAAATTTTTAAATATCATAGGGAAGATAAATAATAAAATATAAAATATTTGTTTAGGGCTCCGCTCTTCAGTTTGTTTTTTATCAAAATACATTTGATATTTTGTTATTATTACTGCTAAACTATATCTATATTTTCTATGGGAGTGGTCCTAGTATAAACAGATATCTCTAAAGCGGGGGTGGTGCAGTGCAGAGTGCAAGAGTGCGGGAGATCGCAATGCGCTGCGGAGCGGGGCGGCGGCGGCGCGGCGCCGGCCGGCCGCTTGGCACCGAACCCGGTCAACGTCCCCGCCATAAAAGCCTCTTCGAGCCTGAGCCAAAACAATTTCGCCAAATTTCTTACCAGTGCCCTAACACGCATGACTTTACGATCCTTCTGCAGCTACTCTCTTTAGTTCTTTTATTTTCTTTGGACTTTTATTGTAAACCGAGAGCCTCTGTATATTATTTAACACGTTATCAGATCGAATATTGCGCTCGAACCCCGCATATTATTGCGTCTTCACCGTGTTAAATTATGGGTTCGATTTGTATGCGCCGTTGATGCATAATGTCCCATAAATGCGTCTATCAATTTAAGTCGAGACATGTTTGTGATATCGGTGAATGCTGACGAAAATGCTCTTTAAACGGTAAATGCTGCTGGGGCGCTGCTTTTTATTTCGGTTGATTTTCGTTCTGTCGCTGGACCTGAGTTAATGCTTTAAGGAGAATGTACGAGTATGAGTCTTTACATTTTAAACTGATTGTAAGTTATGCGATCACTTAAAAATGTATGCTGTATGACTTTGTTAGCACATACTACGATTTTCGTAAAATCAACATAAGAGGAAATAACTTTATCCTATACTTTATTATTATTTCTATAAATGTATATTGTAGCTCAAAACATCAAATTAAATAAATGATTATTTCAAGAACAGTAGTAAAGTTAAACTATACACGTATCCAAATGTCTATCGATCGATCTTAATTTTAATTGTACTTTAACCCTTGTAGCCCACGCTTTAACCTCACTTGACATTCTGTGGCATCACCGCTAGTTTGACATTCCCGGTAGTGCATAAAATATCGAGAAGAGTAAACAAAGCATGCAAGAGCACAGCGGGTGCGATGGTTCAAGGTTCTTCATTCTGATGATATGATCTTGTATTTTCTACTAAATTTCGTATTTTATTGGTAAAGCATTATTCGACTGCCTATTTGCGCAGTCGCTACTGTGTGGTCTTGTGTGTTTGTTTGTTTTGATATTTCAAAAAACCTAGATGTTGCTGGGGAACTCTGAGTAAGTACGACGATATTTTTATGCACTACGAATCTAGTATTTGAAATTTTTACGCATTGAGAAAAATGTATACTAATGTAATGATGAAATTGTGCAAAGAAATGTTCTTATTAGGGTTTCGTACATAGAGTACTAAACGTGACCCTATTGCTATTGCTGTATCTGTTTGTCCATTTATCCTCAGATGACTGACAGCTGGAACTGCACGCACGTCCCTCTATCACAAGGATCTAGCGCCTAAACCTTAACGATAATAATCCAAAATGATTAGATGTTTGCAGATTAACTGTTTTTATTTCTTATCGATTGTTGTGCACAATTTATTATGTTTTCTTACTATTCGCATTGCATAGAAAAATGAGCATAAAGTTCAACATAATGTATTTGGAATTAAAAATACAAGAAATACTTTCACTTTAATTTATTATCACATTTCATAAATATTAACCTAATTAAACAATGTTTCTAGTTGTTTATACTAATTTATAAATAACGAATCTATGAACCTTTAAACTAAAAGAGCACTTTTATCATTATTGTACCTATTTACATTTTCCATTACAATGTTTACAAGATCATTGGCGAATTTGTCTTTCAAACCTTCACGATGCTGCACAATCGTAATGATAAATGGGTGACGCATCAATAAAGCTTACCGTACAAAGTGGCAGATAGAGGTAGGTATGTCACAACATAAGATTATTAAAATGCCTCATGAACCTAAAGACTTATTAATTGACTTTCTCAAGGACCCATTTTCCTGAATATGGGGTTTCTATCCTCCTCATTTTGGGACGGAAGCCATTTTCGTCAGCCGTGTAGTCGACACGGTACATGAAGCCATCAGGTCCGATGTACTCGTAGAAACCTGAGGAGGCGATCCCTTCGTCGATCGTGTTCGCATTTTTAAGAACAGCCTTTTCTTCAGCACGTATCTTGTTCTCGGTTTCGAAACTGAAAAAAGGAAAAAAAAATGTTAATAATACTACTACCTACTACTGCATATTTTCTACTCAAATATCGGCTAACGCTTTATTTATTTGATCAAATCTTATGAAGTTAAATTTAACAATGGTAGGCTCTTGGATCGCTTCCGGGCTTAACTCTGAATACTTATTCTAAAGCTTTAATGAAAATGCATTCCATCAATATGAGCAATACAGAGCCGTCAGAATCGTGCATGATACTTTAAAGTGGGCATTGAATGTCGATGCCAGCCAGAGCTCACTTGTCGTAAATGATTATAAATTGCTGTGAACTCTGACTCTGTTTGGTCGGACGCTTCATCGGTCAAGGTCCTCAGTTTTGTTACGATTGTTCTGCTAGTGTTCTGTGGCGCCTATTCAAGGTTTTTGACCTCATCTTGTTATCTATACTAATAATAAAGAGGAAAGATTTGTTTGTTTGTTTGTATAGAATTGGTTCCGGAAATACTGAACAAATTTGAAAAATATTTTGTAAGTAATTAAGACTTTAATTAATACTTTTTACTACGAGTTTTGCAGCTTTATCGCTGAAGTTGAATATTAGTAAATAAAACAAATAATAAACGCATCGTTTTTTTTTTCTTCGTGGAATTGATAATAGAGGGAGGTAAAATTTCACGAAAAATCAATACTTTGATGGAATTTAGATATTTACGTTGGTTCGTACTTCCATTTGCATCATTTTAATTTATTCAGTGTTGGTATTAATATTTAGATCTAATTAATTCAGTGTTTTTTAAAAGCACAAGTTTAAAAAGCTAAAGCACACTTTTTCGTTGACGATTCGGAGGTTTTGTTCGGTGACCAATTAACTCACCTAATCTAACGAAGTAGGTTAATAAGATTCTGAATACGGGTTCATCACTTAAATATAGTAGGATGTGGTTAGTAATTAAAACAAATAATTCCAAAGATCCTATTCATGTAAATATGAAATGCAGCACAGTTTTAATCGGAAGTTATCTAAAATAACTGATAGCGTTTCAATTCAATTCAAGTAAATACTTACTCAAAATCGTATTTGTCTTCTTCGTAATTATGCTTCTGCTTTATGATCTTGATTCCATTATTCTTGTAGTACCCCTCTTTATAGTAAGGGTTGTCGTCTTCCGGGGCGTGAAGCCTGTACGCGTACTGGTCCTTCGTTTCCTCCCATTTGTAGGGATCGTCTTGGTGGGTATAAGGGCCGTAACCACCGTCGTAAGGATTATCAATGTGAATGTATGGGTTGGGAATGTGGACGTATTTGCCTTCGTTCGGGGGACGCTGGTATCTGTGGAGGAATCTTTGATTAGCGAATTAAATGCTGCTAAGGTTTTCAAGATTTGTGTTTCAGTGTGTAAAAGTCAATCTTTGCTACGTAGTTTTGTGAATACGTTTTATTAGTTATAAATATTATGTTGTATTATTGCCTGTAACTCCAAACGCTTTTTGTTTCCCTCTTGACTCATTATAATTACCTATAATAACAATATAACCCAGAATAAGACAAAGCAACATTCCTCCATGTCAGCTGAGCGAGACTACATAATAGTTTCTAGCATCTATTACAAATTTGCATGTAAAGTGTGTAACTAGTCTATAAAACCTTTGATTGACTTACTTGCCAGTGTCTCCGAACTTGTTAGGATGCCATCTGCCATCGCTTGAGGGCGCGGCCATAGCTGCTGCTAGTACGGTTGCTACGATTATCTGATGAAGGATATAATCATAATTTTAAAAATAATAGTTTACATGTTCACTGTTTCACTAAGCTTTCGCTTAGCTTTTGTTTAAAATTTAATTCTAAGCATGTAAGCAGAATTAATATTTTGATTAAAAAGATTTGCTTTTCCTTATTTAATGTTAGTAAGTTTTCTCTCATATATGTTTAGTTATAGGCATAAGTTTAATATTTACAATAAAATATGTTTTTTATTATAATTTATGATTTTAGAATATTTCATGAATGAAGATTGTTTTAACTGTTTTTCATTCAGAATTACTTTCGCAACTATAGGTATTTAAGAAAGATGTAGTAGGCACGGCACGTTTTTAACAAAAAAAAACTAAAATTTTTGTTGTATGTAACTGAATATTACCTGAAAGGCCAACATTTTTACGCACTATCCAAAACAAAACTTTAACAATGATGCAAACACAAAACTTCACAATCACAGATTTTTTCGCACTGCCGAAAATTTTATATTTGTTTTGTGACTAAAAAGATTTTTTTTGCAAGCCCTTGCGGTGTTCACTCCTAAGTGGATATCAAATCGATGTGTTGAAATCGGTACCGGCGCCCGCGCTTTTATACATTTGCAACATCAAGTCATCTTCTCGCGGGAAGCCCGCCGCGGCTCGCGCCTCCTGCGTCACGCGCGTGCTCCGCACACCATCCTGCGTGGGTCTTAGGGTTCTGTAGCACAGCATTTTAACTCTAGCTCCTTTATAATAAATGCCAGTTTTCGATGAATAGGACTTTTAAGATTGATTTCCGAAAAATTACGTTTTAGGCAGCTTTGCCTAATTGTATACCTTAATTTACGATTTTTTTTAATAGATTTACTATCTGAAACAATTTCCTTTTAATTATATAATATATCAATATATATAAAACTCTTCCGTTACTGACTGACTGACTGACTGACAGACAACGCAGAGCCTAAACTACTGGGCGTAGAAAGCTGAAATTTGGCACGTGGGTTCCTTGGGGAGTGTAGGTGAGCACTAAGAAGGGATTTCCCGAAATTCTCACGGGAACGGGAGAAAACGGGATTTTTGTGCTTATGAGAAATCTGCGCGGGTGAGACCGCGGGGCAGCCTCTAGTAGTATAATAAAAATATAACGGAATGTAATAAAAATAAAAAAAATGCTACGTTACGACGATGATCTTATGGAAACGCTATATTTTCTTTAGAAAAGCTACAAAGGCATTTCCCAAAGATCGGTACAGTATAACTGTATCTCGCACACGACCCATATACAGCTTTTCATTAGATGACGCGTACACTATACATACTTTTTCATTACGTTCTTGGCCAGTTTATTTTTTTAATTTCACATCTTGGCATACCATTGTTGGGCGCAGACTTATATTATTGGGGTATTCGTGTCATAGCGTATTATCGTTCGAATGTTTGGTTCTCGCTGCTAATCGTAAAAGAAATTCGCAGCAGCAGACTCAAGGTGAGATATGACAACAATCCATCTGTGACCTTTTTCCGTGTTCTTAAAAAAACGGGACTGGATTCGGGTTATTCGTTACGTTATAACTGATTTGGGTCTTTATTAAAATAACGGTAGTTAATTTGAAAAATATTGTTTTGATTGAGGTTTTTTGCTCTCACCTTTTCATAATGGTGAATCATTATTTGAGTATTGTATGTTTTTGGTTTTTGTAATAATAAAATAATATGTGTCAACAGTTCAGCACGGAGTTAAGGATAAATTTAGTTTAAATATTAACTACGAGCTTTCCCGGCTTACTTCGTTACGCCATAGAATATAAGATACTACAAAAGACTTGGCTTTATAGATTATGTTCTTTTGACTGCCCAGAATGGCCGAATTAAAAACCAACAACAACAACAAACCACCTGTTAAAATATGTAAACAACGGAAAAAATATTGGCCCTTGGGTTACATTATTGAGTTTAGGTAAGGATCCCTAATTTTTTTTGAAAATCGAATATAGCCTATGACACTCGGGGTTAATGTAGCTTCCTACCAGTGAAAGAATTTTTCAAATCGGTTCAGTATTTCCGGAGCTTATTCGTTACAAACAAACAAATCTTTCCTCTTTATAATATTGGTATAGATTTAATTTTGACGATCTTTTTAAGCTTTATGAATAGCATAAATTTACATAAGTTCCACTGTAGGGCACGGGACAGCCCTCTGGCGAGGCGGTAGGTTATCCGTTACATTGGCCCAGTGAGGATTTGCGGACATAGATTTTGGCGCTTCAGAACTTTCAGAGTCTACAAGCCATTTTTAAAAGGTCACTATACAGACTCGAATGCATTATACTTATAAAGAAAATATAATTTAAAATGACAACTAACTATTATAAATCTGTTTACAATATTATAATATAATAAAATGGGAATTTCCATAAATATGTTGATAAAATTAATATTATTTTTATATTAAATGCGCATTCTTGACTCGTCGACTCGTTGATAAGGCTACCGTAAAGCGGGGGCATCAACGATGACGCAGAGAAGTCCGGCGCCAGTGACCGACCTGTCTCCAACAACAATAAACACGAGGAATTTACTATTTTATCTGGCACAAATGAGACATTATGCTAATCATCCTGTACTTCTACGGAGTTTTGGTAAACAATCCTCCTGACTAAGTTCCGGAATGTGTCAGATTTATGAAGCCCTAAAAAAAACAATTGAAGCGCTGACTTAGACTGACTTTTGACACACTTCGAGAAAGGATGCCCCATAAACAAATGCTCAGCTGCTCATCAAGAATGCACAAGCGCTCAAACATTATTTATGTGGCGCAAATAAAAATACCAAGGTGGCAATAACAGGACGACTAAAATACGATTATAATAATTTGAACAGTCCCGAGGCGGTGCCCCGCCGCGGGCCACTTAACAATGAAATGAAAATATAACTTTATTTCACCCGGTAGCCGTCAAGTACCGCCTCTTGTTCCACGTCAGCAGATAAATCACTCGAAATTCTCGAAATAAGTAAATAAAAACTGCCCACGTTCTACCCGGCTACGATTTTTGACCTATGAACTTGAAAAAAAAAGTGTTTTTCAAAAGACACATTTTTGGGTTGTATTAGTGCTGTAACTGAAGGACCCTCCTTCAGTTATAACAACTTTGTGAGTTCTGAGACACGACACGGATGACCCAAAATAAAAGATTGTCCAGACCTTATCAACTCGTCCCCTCGTCGCGCTCCCAACGCGCACTGAAATTCAGTTTGTAATGTGATAGTAGGTGCAGGAGTCGGTTGGTACATCATTTCGCGTCGCCATGTGAAAGAAACAGTCATGTATTTTGTATGAAATGGAATGCAGCAGAAATTACGCAGCTAAATCTATATGTTATCCATAAAAAAAAAATATTCAATAAATTTATCCAGTTTTAATCAGCAGTACTGATGAGGTGATGAACCAGGACCACCACAAACAAGCAAGGAATTAAGTTGGTTTATAACAATTCCACTCCTACGCTGATAATAACAATAAAATGTTATAAAAGTCAACAAGGGCAGTAATGATAAAATATTTGCTGGAAGTTGCATTAAAATCCCTGTTATGGCATTTTATATCTGCCTTGCAGTAAATGTGGGTTGAAATTTTGGAAAAAATATAATATTTCGGGTTAACCAAAATAAGTAAGGGTCGGAGAACTAAAAATTTACTAAGAATTTTCTTTGAATGATGTTGACTTAAAAAATCAGTTATTTCTCTACTTTCATAAATGCAATGGGTGCTTAATTTTAATGCAAAGACAATAAAAACATTGTCACTTGATAGTTTAACGGTTACTTTATACAGTTGCGGAAGTAAAAAAATGATACTTGATAAGATCTGCTTGTTTGACCTTAGTTTATCAAGAAACAAATAAAATTTCACGCAGTTAAAATAATGATATTATTTTTATCGTTTAATTTCATAAAAAAGTGTTCCAAATTACTATTTAAAGGAATATAATGTGGCAGAAAAATATAATTTTTTATTGAAAAAAAAAAGTACCCAGTAGATTTTTTATGGTTCACAAAAAGTTGAGGTTAAAATGATATTACATTATTTTTATCGTTTAATTTTATAAACAAGTGTTCCAAATTACTATTTAAAGGAATATAATGTGGCAGAATAAAAACTTTTTATAAAAAAATTAAACCGCCGAAAAAACTGAAAAGCATTAAATAATAGGGAAACATTTTCTATTAGGCCTTAATTTACTCACTTCTTTAAGTAATTTTGGATTACCAAGAAATTTTAAGTCGGCGCCACACCACACAAGCAAATTCATTATCTATGTAAAGCGCGATGAGCAGCGGCATACGTTTTTCGGTTATTTCTTTGAATTTCAGGTAATTTAGTGATCTTTATTCGTTGATTCTGTGGCACCGACTTAAAATTTCTTGGTAATCCAAAATTACTTAAAGAAGTGAGTAAATTAAGGCCTAATAGAAAATGTTTCCCTATTATTTAATGCTTTTCAGTTTTTTCGGCGGTTTAATTTTTTTATAAAAAGTTTTTATTTTTTGCTTTTCAGTTTTTTTTGGGCTAATTTTTTTGACCCCAGCTAATCACCCTTCACAGGGTGGTCGCACCCCACAAGGTGGCCACACAACCTGGTGAAGGTTGAGGGACTAACAGGATGAGGTTCGATCACGACCGCTCGGTGAGGCGATTTGTGAGGGAGGCCTATGTCCAGCAGTGGACGTCTTTTGGCTGATTTTATTTCATTTCCAAAGATATTGTAAGTAGGTATCAAAAGTTATAATGTAACACGGAAATGCAACCTGTGAGTGGATAATTCGACCCGCCGACCAAAAAGTCACCCCTATTTTCCCACCCTTAGGGTGGAAATTTTATTTCCAAATTTATATGGGACCAACTTCAAGGTATACCCTGTCGATTAAAAAAAGAATTATCAAAATCGGTCCACACAGTAAAAAGTTATGCGTGATCATACATAAAAAAAAAAAAAAAAATATATACGCGACGAATTGAGAACCTCCTCCTTTTTGTTTTTTCGTCGGTTAAAAATATAATTTTTATTTAAAAAAAAGTACCCAGTAGATTTTTTATGGTACACAAAAAGTTGAGGTACCTACCTACTAAAGTGCTTTTTTCTGTTTGATAAAAAGAAAAGTTATAAATAAAGGCACGCACGCCACAATAGATTTTGACTTTTCTTGGGTATTTTCAATGTTAAGTTACCAGTAAGATTTAAAAAATCATTTATTGCATTCAGACCAAAAAAAGCAATTTTACTTTTTTACATAATAAACATAGTTTTATAGTTAACAATAACAAAAATACCCTTCATACTAATTATTATAATAACTTTATATTTAAGTTATACTAACTTAGTTTTTTAGGATCCAATTTCAGTTGTTGTAAAATAAGAAGTGATTTGAATTTTTTTTTAAATGCTTGTGGGCAAGTGTGCAAACAACAAAACAAGATCACCTTTAATCAAAATAAGCCGTTGTTGACTTAATTTCAATGCATTTTATGCAAATCAAAAACTTGAGGTAATAATAAACATTAAAAAAATAAAAATTGTTAATATATAATTCCAAAATCCTCGAGAAAAACAGTGGCTGCGGAATAATTTGACAGAAGTAGATCAATTACAGGTTGCCAACGTCAATACAAAATGCTAATCTTCGGTGTCGCATTTTCAATGATATAGAATAATTAAATTTTATTTATTTTGAACAAGAAGAAGGATGTTTTTTATATATTTTGTCGTCAGATTTGTTTAGATAATCGTAATTTAAAGCAATACTTGATTCAGTTTTAAGCGTGCTATGATAAAAAATTCGACAATTATCATTCGACAGGTATAATTATAAGTATAGTTTGGATGCTATTGGAAATGTGATGTTTCTTTCGTTTTTCTATGATAAGATTTAGGTTCACCTTTGATACAAAATATTATATAGGTACTAAAAGTATGAAGTTACAAACCACGAAGGAATATCTTAAATAACACGATTGTGTAGACTGATCGAGTTCTGCTTACTGCATTGCAAATGTTTAGTTAGTTACTGTTAACTGCATGGTGAATTGGGACTTTTAGGTTGTAACAATTCTACTAAATATGTATTGATTCATTTATAAATTAAATATATTTTTATAGACAAAAAAATAAAATTTCTTAAGGTTTATTACACGTGCTTTTGAAATAAAATAATCTGTTTATCAGGTTATCGTCTTAAGTTAACGTTTTGTAAACTTTCTTTTTTGTCTTAGGCTAATGTGTATTTTATTTAAATAGATACTATGAAAATAAAATACAAGGATATATATTGACAAGTTTTATTTTAATGTTTCTTTGCTTGGAAGGATTTGTTTACTTTAAATAATTTATGTTTATAAAATTTAACTTAAATAATACACCATATGTAGCGGTTTTCTTCCTCCATCCATGTACCGTTTTTTATAACAACTAAGTAATAAAGGTTTATCTCTTAAAAGTTTTGAGGGTTTTATTGTTTTACATACATTCTGGCTTACCCTTCATTGACATGACGCATGATGTAAATGAAGGTCAAAATAAGAATTTGTTAAAAAAAAGAATTCTGAGCACTCAAAGTTACTTCCAATTATTAAACATCAGAATCAGATGAGATGAAAATTGAGGCATTTGATCGTGTATTAATTTTTAAGCTGAAATCCAATCTCAAAATGAGATTCTAAATTATATTAAGGCCGACATTTGTGATAAACCTCCTAAAATACCTTTTTATCATACTTTTGGTCATTTTACGTCGGGTAATTGAATGACTCTTAAAGAGCCGAGACGACGCGTTGCGTGAATGAAAAAGAGTACAAATAAAAAATAAATCCTTTCCTTATTCAATAAAATAAAATAGTTAAGAATGTATAAGATATCGGCAAAAGCAGTCTAGTCTACTTATACCCATGTTCGTAAAATTATGAAGATAAAAATAATTAAAAAAAAAAACGTCATTATAATTAAATATAATAAAAAATACGTCATTTGGAATTCCAAGCTAAACTACGCAAAACAAGAGCAAAACATGCTATTATTACACAATTATAAAGCTTGCGGAAATAGGTACAAATTTATTAGAATTCATTGAACTCTGTACATTTGAAAGCATTTTTCATTAATCTTTCTTACTGACGACGGCTCCCAGCGGTTTCGAATGCATTTTATCAAATCATAAAGTAGAGTTTGCAATTTTAGGATATGGCACACTTACTGCTATACTAACAAACGATATTTAAAGACGCGCTTTAATGTTGGGTCAAATATAATATTAATACTTTTATGAAACTGACTATACATTATTTATGTACTTATAGTTTTTTTAGAACGATTTTAATCTGATTATGTGATTTGGAGACATAAAAATCGGTTTAGTAGTTTTCAAGTTCCTTAACAAATAGAGTATGGGCAGAGCCTCGGGTAAACGCTAGTTAGTAAATTAACTTAGTATTAAAATAATATAAAATATACACGGTATTTTTTTTATCGTGGCGGTTATTTTCTTGACCTTTTTTTTTTGAAAAAATAAATAAAAATAAAAAGACATATTTAAGGCCGAAGGACTCCTTGTTCATCCCCCTGCGCATTGCCCTCCACCCCCTGACTCGTAAGCTACCGTAGGTCATTGCTCTGATGCTACACAACGTTTTTAGTTTTTTTTACAAAAACTTTCGAAGTACCTTAAGTGAGCACGTTTCATTATTTTGCAATGTTGTTTTCTGAAATCAGTCCTGTATACTATGCCTAATGGAATGGGTGTAACATTTTCCTCTACGATAAAAAAAGAACCGTTTGTACCAAAAGTAAACAAAAATATCTCGATTAAACAAGCAACAAAGTAAGCTTCTTTTTATCAGATTTCATTTGTTTTGAATACATAGCTCAACCTTTTTTCGTGCAATGTCCCTTAATTCAACGATCATTTCTCTTGATCGCTGTTCCTTCCGTGACAAAGGCGCAGTGTATTTTATGCGCAGCCGGCGCGGACGGGCGGCGCCTGCGCAGACGCCTCCGCGACCGCGTTCCGGGAAAGGTGCATTCTTCACATACCTACTGTTAGTGTTATTACCTCTTTAGTGCCCAATTTCTTTCGGCATACGAAGGGCTTTAAGAAAATCATTAACTCTCATGATGAAATCTAAAATACTTTAGATACAAGAGCAAAAATGTCAACCAAACAAACTCCAATTCTGAAGGATTTTTAAGCATGATCTCCTGAGCTTAGCTGACAAACACAGAATGAGCGGTTCCTAAAGTTGATTCATCAAAACCATTACCATAATATCTTTCTTTATAACATAAATAATTCAATAGTTTTTTTTTCATGTTATCGATTTCCAGAAAAATGTGGGACGGAGACGGTATTACATGTGTATTGAGAACGGCGCCAAGATGCGTGCTCCTCACGCGTTTACGGTCGGCATCGGCAGCGCGACTTTTTGCCAATCCCGCGTTATGGTACTTGATTAAATTAACGTTAATTAAATCGGCGACACACACACTAATGTCCAACCTTAATAAGAATTCGGTTATTTACACTGTTGAGGGTTTAATGACTTGTATTGACTGAATTCGGAATGAGTGAGATGCGGAACGAATACGGCGCAAAATCCACTCCCGCTATCGCCCTGGGAACTTTCGCCGCGGCATTTGCTTTATTTATTTTTGTAATTAAAAGGACGTTTTTAATGTAATAAGAAAATATTACCGTTTAATGTTTAATGGAAGAAATGCTACGAGGAGTTAATGTTGCTAAAACGTGTTTCAGTAAAAGTTCCGGTATTAATTTGTTTCGTAAAAAAATGTAAAATTTTCTTTTATTGAAATTGATCAGAATTATGATTTAATGCTTGATTTAAAAAACCTAGTAATGGGCGCTCAAGTGTAAAGATAGCCCAAAAGTCGCAGGAATTTACAAGATGTTTTTGTAAATTCCGACGACCTTGCTTTTGACCTATAAATAATGATCTATTAGGTATCTGATGTGACGAAATAAAAGTTATTTGTGAACACAACGGAATAAATAAATAAGTAGTAAATCACATGTCGTGCGCCTTAAATAAAATGTATATCTTTAGTTAAGCTTAAAATGATCTTAATTACGAATCACTATTAGTTTTATTGATAAGAAATGCTGTATTTTATATTCGGTTATCCTTGGTCATTCGTTGTTCGTTTGGACATTTCCCACTTAGATATTTTAAATATTATAAAACTAACAACATCTAAGAACCTGTGGCACTATTCAAAAATAAGCCACAAGAAAGTTTTACTATTTAATATACCTATATCAATTTCTGTCATAAAGCAAGCAAGAGCGCTAAATTCGAAAATAAATAAAGTAGTTTTGGTATAAGAGACTTATTAGATTTGAATCTAATCTAGAAAAAAAACATTACTAAAAACCTCAATGATGAAATCATTGGAATAAGGAAAAACAACATATACACATGAGTTTAAAAGAAATCAATTCGTTTTTGGGAAATTATAACAGTTTTTAAGAATCGATTTTAGTCAAAAGGGTATGCTTTTAACATTAAACGCTTTATAAGAGTCCCGCTGACCGAATAATAATGTGAAATTTATCTTAGCATGGTAATTCGAGAAAAATGTGAGTCACGTATCTTTTTATTGATTTTTTTGTTGAATAAGGAAGTGTAGGATCAGCGCAAAGTTCAAGATCCTTCCTTTCATAAAATGCTCTACGAAATGCTCTGTTATTCATATGTTGATTGTTAAAAATGATATGTCGACATATTTTTCTTTAATAGATTCTAGATCCAAGCCGGAAGTATACTTTGATATAATTCTGAGGTGGGTGTGTGTGTGTGTGTGTGATATATCACGATTATGAATACGTAGTTTATTTAGCAAAGGCAATATTTTAATACTTATATACAATTCAATAAGAATAAAGAATAAAGCAGTAAATAAATAAAATTGCAACTGAAATTTATGAAAGCGGTACCTATTGAAACCTTTGTTCACAAATATTCCCATAAATGTATGGTCAAATGAATCTATTCTAATGATCTGTAAGCGAAATTTTCATTACAATTAGTGCTTTTATTGGTAGGTATTTTGTATCTTTCGCAACGTGCAACCTACCCAGCCAGTTTCAATTTTCTGCTTAACTCAGAATTGATTTTGTTTTATAGTGAGTTAACTTATAAGGAAACCAAATTACCTCATCGTCCTGCCGTTACAATAATAACATAGAACAGCCAATCATTTTCTAGTGGTAAAACATTAAAAAAACTGGTGAAAAACTAAGTAACCTAGCAATAAATTATACTTAAGAGGTGTTCCAACCGCGATACAAGCGCCACATTCGAAAATATTAATAATGTCTTCACCATGCGTCAATGATGAAATAGATAATCTTACTTAGAATTTTTAAAGGCACTGTTGTTTAACTTTTAGAATAATAAATATACGGTTTGTTGCTAAGAGTGGCCACTTTTGGCAACAAACAGTATATTTCGTAGATTTGAACCTGAAAGCTAAACAAGTGTGCCTTAAAAATCTAAGCAAGAGTATCTAGTGCATCATTGACGCATATTTTTGATTTGATTTGAAATTTTAATTAGTTTCAAAATTGGCGCTAGTATTGCCGAAGTTCACGGGCGGCCCACTCTTTAATAGATAAGTTGCATTCTAAATTGTTAGATAGAGTCATAAAAAATATCATTAATCATAGCAAACATTTACATATTGAATAAATTTAAAATTTCTAACCTAACCATCCTTTCAATCCTTAATAAAACGATGCCTATTGATAGTAATTCAATAAAAATTTATTTATTTGCAAATATTTTTTAACGGTTCATTATCTTTTTACATCAGTGTCAGTGGAGTGACCATTGTTTGCCCACTTGCATTTTACTGTTACCTACTATCTTTTATATTTAATTTTTAAGTTATTTATTACTTTGTCACACTTAGATTAGCATTAGTGTTAAAGAATGGCAGGTGAATGTGGAGGAGCTGCAGTAAAATAGAAATGCTGCCGGTCAGCACTTTTTAAAATCATGGTCTATCCCCAAAAGACTAATTATAATCATTTAACCCAAAAAATGTGTACTTACTTTAAATGCATTAAGTGTTCCAAATTATGGAAATGACATTAAAGTTATAGAGATTTATTTATAAATTAAACAAGTCGACCCGGCGAACTTCGTACCGCCTAAACTATTACTTTCTTGTGCATGTATTATACTTATAAACCATCCTCTGGAATCATTTTACCTATTAAAAAAACGAATCAAAATCCGTTGCATACTTTTAGAGATATAAGCATAAATAGGGACAGACGCGGGAAACGACTTTGTTTTATAATATGTATTGATTAATCTCGTTTTCTTTGACGATAGGTGGCCTGGACGAAATATCTTTTTAACAAAAAGGATACATTAATTACAATGGGCGGCTTTTGTAATCAATGTATTAATTTTATAAAATTCTAAATACGCTAAATTATTGAGAAAAGTAAATGAATAAACCTTTGAGGCCCGTAACTGTACCAATCAAAAATATCTAGTGTCACTAAAATGTTATTCACACTCGATAACATTCAACCACAGTTAAAATCGTCAAATTATCTCGACTTGACACAGAACAATATTTCGTCGATACTGTTATTCGAGTTAACGCGATTCGATGACACTATTGTCAGAGTGACTCCTTAAAACAGAGATTATCCTGAAGCAATTTTTGGTATAAGTTACATACGCAGATTCCTTCGTATGAAGATGTTACTTCAATGAGGGCACAAGTAACCGATACGATTATCAGCAACAAAGTGTCCAATATCAGAACCAGTATATTAGTATTCGAAATGACTGCCTTCATTGTGGTCCGTGTTTACTTATTTGTTATCCGATTTTCTCTGCAAACGTCTTCTTTTGCAGTTTTGTACCACAATGTGCAGCAATAAAAGCTCATAATGCAACATTTTATGTTTAAATTTCGAATCACTGCAAACTTACAGCTTTTTTAACTTCTCAATATTTCGGATGATAAGTACATCCGACGGAATTTATATCGACATAGAACGTTCTGTTAATTTAAATGTTAATTGAATATCGTATCTTATCTCTTCATCACCTATAATGTGATAATAAACTATGTTCGGCGAATCATCTTTCAAAATTGAGGCCATGTATTGGTTCTTCCATGTTTTTTTGGAATAAAAATTATGATACGGGGCGATTCCAAAACGCTTTTTTCTAGCTGTTTTCCGTTAACTTGTAGGTTAAAGATATTATTCTAACGTTTAACACACTTGTGAAGTTTAAGGTGACACACTTGATGTATCCTGAGAGATACCATTAAATTCCACAGTTAACTGGCCCATCATAAACATAAACAACGCAAAAACTTGCTATATCTGACATTATTTGCATTCTTGTGATGATAACGAAACAAAGAAGCGTCGAGAAAGAATTCGTCCCCAATTTTTATTGACACTCACTATAATAATATGTTAATCAAGTTTCATCTACAAATTTGGGGTTTTAGGGTTGGCTACCACCGAAATTGTCAATCCCTCTTGTTTTAAGAATCATTTTCATATTTCATTCAGTGTGCTAGTAAATACTAGTTACTAATAATGAAAAGTTTTGAAAAATCATTAAATTTAAACGTAAATTTTAATTATATGGAAATACATAGATATGTTTGATATCTGTGTTTGAATGAATTCGTATGTCAGGTTCACACCAAATTATTACCGAGGAGAACCCTTTAGCCTTTGAACAATAATTAGCGTTTGAGACATCGTCTCGCAAACGAACAGTTTTAAAATGTGTGTAGTTTTTTAAATTTCAATTGAAATAAATTTATGAGTTACACCAATATAATACACGAGCTTTCCCGGCTTATTTCGTTACGCCATAGAATTCATGATACTACAAAAGACTTTGCTCTATAGACTATGTTCTTTTGACTGCCCAGAATGGCCGAATAAAAAACAAACAACAACAACAAACCACCTGTCAAAATATGTAAACAACAGAAAAAATATTGCACCTTGGGTTATGTTATTTGAGTTTAGGTATGGATCCCTAATATTTTTGAAAATCTAATATAGCCTATGACACTCGGGGTTAATTTAGCTTCCTACCAGTGAAATAATTTTTCAAATCGGTTCAGTATTTCCGGAGCCTATTCGTTACAAACAAACAAATAAACAAACAAATTTTTCCTCTTTATAATATTGGTATATATAATATAGATAAAAAATAAAATTTCTGAATATGTTTTTGTGTGAGGATTAATTTGCAAAACTTACTTATAATTTTAAGACTAACCTATATATTTAAATGTTGGTAAAATTAAGTAATTTCTCAGGCCTAGTCATGATCTAAAAAGTAAATTAATGGCGTTCGTTTTCTATATTTTATTCAAAAGCTTTAAAAAATATACTAAGATGTAGTATTTTTTTAGTCTAACAGTGATTCTTGTAAAAGTTATGTTTTAATTCTAAACAGAGTCTGGTGGGAAACTGGTCGGCGACCGCGCAAGGCCGCAAGAATGCGATGACCTCAACATTGGCAAAATTGGGTTTGTTTTGAATGGAGATAATGTGTACATATATGCAAATTTGTTTAGATCTGATTCAGATGTGGGTATGGCACTTTAAACCGGTTTTTTTTAAGGGACCATTGGATCTTTATTATTTTAATTCCTATCTCCGTCCATAAGTCTATAAATAATAAAATTAGGTACTCGATTATCTAAAACTTTCGTTTTTAGGTTTTGGAATTTAGTTATTAAATGAAGCTTTTGGTAAAATTTTACTTTCTTTTTTAAAAAATTACGAACACTACAATATAATTATAATTTAAATTATTATGTTTATATTGAATTGGTTTTTCAAATATAAGTAGGCGAAAAAGTCTCTTGCAATGCTAGAGACAAAATTTTTTTAAAGAATATTTTAACATTGAATTAGAATTTATCAAACAAATTAAATAATAAATTTATCAAACAATAAGTCTTACTTATTTTCATTCCCTTTAAAAATTTAATTTTTATATTGAAACAGTTTCAATTGAATACAAAAATTGAAACTAAAAGTCTTAGCATAAAATTTTCAGTACTTGGTAATCCCGTATTTACAATCCTCTTATTTATTATTATTTCTAAGATGTACTAAAATCTGGAGTATTTATGGAATTGATACAGTTATTGACCTTACGAAAAGGCGTAGGTTTTGAGAGCATTGCATTCTTGAGACCTGTTCTTGGTACCATTTTAAACCGAAAAAATAAACTTTAAGCACTTAAATCCATGTTGGTATGTAGCTACAAGCGAATAAAGGCATTACCGTGGTGTGGAAAACATTGGTTTAAGCAAAGTAATTCTTTACTTTAAATTTTTAAGTAATAAGTTATGTATTTTACATTAGTAAAATAGATTTTATTTGTTGTTTTAATAGAGTTCTACGAAATCAAAAGTATTAAAGTACTAAGATGGCTACTAAATTTATAAACTGAATTAGTTTGCGTTCCTTATATTCATAATAATAATTTTAAGTAGGCAACAAATAAGCTTTCTGATGCTTCTATTAAATTCATTTGAATATGTACTAAATTTTTAAATGAACAGTTTTGGTAAAAAAATTAAGCTAAAGAATAATAAAACTCCCTCATGCAATTTGATAGCCAGACGACTCACTGATCAAAATACTATGATAATTTAAATTTGGTAGGTAAGTATTTCCTGTGGTATATTAATTTCAATTACTAACATACAATTAAATATTTTATAAAAGAAAACTGCAAGTTAAAATCCCTATTTCTGGAGTTGATCATGAATATAGGTAAAATAGCTTATCGCCACGCACCGAAATAGGTGTAAGTAACACATTTTTTAATAACATCAGTTAATTTAAAAGACAGTGTATAATTGTATAAGGTAAAACTATGCTGCTATCTTTCGACTGTCAGTACTTTACCAGGCCCGTCAATATTTGAGTGTGAACCTACGTGTAACTCTTTGCGATACATTAGTGCTGTCTAAGATTAACTATTGTTTAATAGCATATGGGCCATGTCTTTTAAAAAAGACGCAAAAGCTCGTGCAAAGGGTTCAAAATGCGTGTGCGCGTTTTTGTTTCAATATACCACCGAGAACTCATGTCACGCCTTTTATAAATGGGGCAAACATTTTAAAGATGCAAGGGCGACTAAGGCTTCACTTTGCAACCTTGCTTTTTGGTGTCATAAATACTACATAATACATAGAGAACACCCTCATATTTATATGAAAAAATTACATGGCGGAGTTCAAAGAGTGGGTATGGAGTGCGACTTATCTCCAAACCGTTGTCTATGCCACATCACCGTACTGCTGCGTTCAGGGGAAGTTTCAGGTACCAGGCAACGATGTGTTGGAATAATATCCCCCCGCCAATTCGCAGTAGTCGTACCGTCCGTGCATTTAAATTCTTACTTAAAGAGTATTTGCTTGGTGTGCAGAAGCAAAATATGCCGCTTGCCTGGTAACTGGTTACTTTCACTGCCCATCTATTACACTTTGCACTACACCTTTTATTTAACACTTATATAATCATTCTATGCACTTATTTATTATATTTCATTTTTGCCTTATTATTATTTTATTTTATCTTGTTTATTGCTTAAAATATATTTTTTTTTTCTTTTTACTTGTATGTTTATTCAATTTTTTATTAAGTATTTAATTTTGGTATCGCTATATTTTACTGTTTAATTTTACGTTTGTATTTTTTCGTACCTATTAGTGCTTCTCTCGTCGGGCACCGACAGAATACCAGCGTCATAGGCAATTTGTCTGTGGCATCAAGCTGAGTCGGAGCCTATTTCTGGTTGTGGTTCCTGTCACTGTGCTTTACACTCAGTGTGTAAAATTTTTTGTGACTCTCTAAGTTTATATCTGTGTGCGCGTGTTATATTTCTATCTTTTATGTATAAAATGTTTGTGTACCTTAACCGGAAATAAATGTTTATTCAATTCAATTCAATTCAATTCAATTCTGTTTTTAATGAATTTCTATGTAAATAACTTTACAATGTACTTTGCGCATCCAAAGTATCTGATTTCTTAATATAACTACATTCCATAGATGGTTCTGGGTAAAGGAACTATTGTAAGAGTCATTATGCAAATAATATTAATAATTAATAAGTTTTATATAAGATTAGAATGACTGACAAGTTTCAATCACAAAGAGGTAACTTGAACAGAAACATTTATGATATGAATAACAAGGACGATTTTCATACTGTTTTTTTTTTTTTATGTACCTACGTCAACCGGCCAAACATTTTTCTGCCTGGAAGAAATCGTTTTAAGCGATAAGGCAGCCAATTGAAATCAATGTAGTAATTAATGAAAATTTAAATATTGCAATAAAGAGTCTTTCTATTCTATTCTATAAAATTAATTACGAAAAAGTAATTTCCTTGACTTGAAAAAAGCTGTTACTCGCGTGGCTACCGCGCACAGGAGGATGCAAAGTAGACAGAGTTGTGAGACGGCCGCCAGAGCAGTGGACATCTTTCTGTTAAGGTGATCATGATGATGAAACACCGTGCTATTTGGTTACGAAATTTTGACTGTAGCGTTCGTTACTGATAAATAAAAGCCCGTCAAAATCGTTTATGATTTGCGGTCATCTAATTTTGGCGCCACGTGAACCACACTAAATAATACGTCTATAATAAATCAAGCATTTATTCCGCAAAGCACGGAATTCTGCGGCGCTCCGGTACGTGCTTATCTGTTGTTTGCAGGGAGTAATGCCGGCAGTTATACTTAAAAACTATTTTAGTTTTGGTACAGAAAATGCAGTTTTGTACAAAATCTATCTTATTATATTTTAAACTGCTAAGGATTTTCTAAATTGCATAAATTCTAATTTTTATGTTGTTAAACAGCATAAAAATATATTACCTATATTACTTATCTACTTACTTTAAATCAATATCTATACCAATATTGTAAAGAGGAAAGATTTGTTTGTTTGTTTGTAACGAATAGGCTCCGGAAATACTGAACCAATTTCAAAAATTCTTTCACAAGCTACACACACAAGAATTAGGGATCCTTACTTAAACTCAAATAAGTAACCTAAGGTCTAAGGTGCAATATTTTTTCCGGTGTTTACACATTTTGACAGGTGGTTTGTTGTCGTTGTTTGTTTTTATAATTCTGGGCAGTCAAAAGATCATAGTCTATAGAGCCAAGTCTTTTGTAGTATGTTATTAATAATAACGAAGTAAGCCGGGACAGCTCGTCTTAAATACTTACAAATAAAAAGGCATTATATTTTGCTGAATTCAAAAATTGTTCAAAACTCGCACAAGATACTGAATATTAGTAAGAAAATGCTAAACTAACTTTAACTAAATTAAACTTTGCAAGAGTTTATTTAAGGGTCTATAACTCTAGTTGTTCTCCACGTTCCAAACATCTGTTACAATTACTTAGTCGTTTTTTATTATATTTTATAGTACCTTCTTACTATTGGTACCGTACCGTAACAACAAAATCGACAAACCAGTGGCAACACTATTTGCAGCGACCGCGGTTTCGTGGCCATGTTGATAAATATTTGGTCAGATTTGTAGTAATACGATGGTTGGTCGCGGTGCGGCGATTTGCTTGTTACGTATAGCAACTTTAATTGATGGGTGATGGGGTTTCGCCTCGTTGGTGTGATATTGTCATTCATATATAACTTTTGGAAACAGTTTGATATTTAAAACGATTTCATGGATTTCATAAAAATTAAATATAGTTTATGAGTTTTTCTTTTGTAATCACGTTTTATAACTGTACAATTTAAATAGGGTGACTTACAATAAAAACACTAATGTAGAAACCCCCAAAGAATTGTATCAGTACTAAAACACATATGTAGTTCAAAGGAAATATATTTGCAGGGGTCGAAAATTTTTCGTATATTTACGTATCGAATGACGCAGAGTAGGCCGACCCTTCACAAAGGGTCAGGTAATCAGATTTTGATTTTAACACTTATTCTTTCTAAGTCAACAATTATCGCAAAACCTTAGATAAACTTTGGAGAACACAACCTAATTACAATTCCTTGCAAGTTGACAAACGCAAACAGTAAGCAAATCTATTCCGACCAGACCATCACTATAACACCTTACTTATTGAAACAGCTATATTCCATCAATAACAGTAATAATATGGAAGCTTTAGGTTGAAATAAGCCTGTTTCATACAAATGTTGCGGCTGTGGTCATACATCAGTTACAAGGTCATGTATGCATAGCGGATCATTGTCTTCTTAAGCCTAAGTTCTTTCATTAAGCATATCTCGTCGGTGACTAAAATCAGCTATCAGAAATATCACAACCTCTGCATCCTTTGTATTTATAAAAAAAAAATATCATGGTCACATTTCGCAGCGAGAATTTCGTTGGTGCAAATTTTTGCAAAGAATGCAACCATTCGATGAAATCACAGTGACATGGTGTTGTGTATGCTTACTGTAAGGAAATACCTTTATAACGAATGTGATGGACCGAAGATGGCTCCGCAAACAGCTTGCGCATCAATCAACGGAGCTTAATGGCTTATCCGAATCAATTAGGAACTTGAGTCTGTCTGTACTTGTATGTATAGAGAGTGCGTGCCTAATACAGCGGAAACTCTATGCTATGGAAACGATGGGTATTGCTTAGCAAAACATTTACTTTTGTTCTAGGTACATTATTATTATACTTTATAACAATAATTTGCTGTACTTTTTAAAATCTTTTAAATTTCATTCAAGGCCATCGTTATTATTTTGTTTTATGTAGAATTATATTTAAGTTTCAATAGGAACTCATTAGATTTGTAATTTATTTTATATTGTTATAAAATGGTATAAACAACCAATAAATAAAATACTCATATTTTTAAATAATTTTCTTATCCCCTAGTCTGGGTAAATACTTTAATGGCTTCCATTTTATTGACAAAAACCTAAAATAAAATAAAAGTTTAAAAACAATTACACTTTAATTAATTCATCTCTGTCCCAGTTTGAACACTGTTTTCTCATAATTAATGCTCAGCATTAATAAAGGTCATAAACTCATTAACGACGAGAGAGAGCCGCTAGCGAAATACAGTAGCCAGGATACGTTGTATTTTGAAAAGCACAATAATATAATAAAACGTGTAATTGGGATTTCCAGTTTATTTCGCATTGATTGAAAGTTAATTTTCGCTTACCTCACCACAATTATTACAGAGGGTGAAGGAAGACTGTCTACTAATTACAACTGTATTTATATTTTAAATGCATCTCACTTAATACCATAGAAAGGTGCCCTTTTTTTTAAGGCGGGAAACTCCTAACAAGTACCCTGCAGCCCCGGGGGGAGCCACATGGTTATGTAGGGTTCGCACCCACTAAAACCCCGCCGGTGTCCTTCTCGGCTGTTAGCAGGAGGGTCGCGGGCAGTGATGATTCTCCGCAAACCCATGCATCGGCTGTAGAGCCTCTTCTCGGGGGGGCATTGTGATCGTCCCCCCGGAGAATGAAAGGTGCCCTTAATTATGTTTGTGTGTTAAACTTTTCACAGGTCCGTAGCGCACATCTTGAAAAGCGCGAGCAGATAAACTTACGATTATAGTAACTTTGATCCTATAGAAATAGTATCATCATTCTACTATTCCTATAGGATAGTTATAGAATAGAAGTTTTAGGAGTAGAGATAAGGGGCCCAGTTTAATTAGTATGGTATCTTTGCCGCACCTCGCCAGTGTGCTAGGCCTATTTTTTATCTACTGTCAGAATGATTCACAATATCGACTAGAATTTCAAATTTATTGCAATAATATTAAAGTTACGAAGCCTAATCTTCATCTTGAATGATGGCTAGCAATTGATGGATGGCCCAAGTTCTGTGATAAAATCTAATAGGTACTTAGTAAGAAGGTAGACTCGCAATGGAATCGGTTCTTCAATATACTGATTTAGACGTAGAAAAAAAAAACATGTAGAGATTATTGCAGGAAATTCCAACTCTAGCTGTGTTGCTGACATTATTGCCTTTTATTAATGAAAATACATTTTATTTAGCAGATATGCCGTACGCATTTCATTATAGTTCATCGATGGCGTAAAATAATTAAATTAAACCTTACTATCCTATTTTACATTAATCCTATTTCATATACCCTTATATAGTAGCTCAATTTAACCGTAATCCTACTCAGCCGTTAGACACGAGACACGGCAGACGCGGACTCTGCCTCTGCCACTTGCCAAACTACTGTTGGTAACTCCATCAAGACGAGGCTTGGCTTGGCGTCAGCCCCGGGTCAACTCTGGCTCAATAATGTCTTGTCGGTATTTGGAATTGTTTGCAAACTTTGGAACGGCTGAATAGAAGATGCTCTTGTGTTAGCTACCGAGTTTTGAAATGAATTTAAAGCTGATTTTATTATTTTAAATGTTGTGTTTTTAATTTTTTAACCGACTTAAAAAAGGAGGTTATCAGTTTGACCTGTATATATATTATGTGTGTTTGTATGTATGTATATATGTTTGTCCGCGATTATCTCGAGTTTTGCTGAACCAAAAAACTATTTGTTACATTCAGAAAAAGGTTTTAGTTCCTATTTTAACAGACTTTAGAAAAAGGGAAGTTCTCAGTTTATGTACTTATGTGTACATTTATCGAAGGCAAGTCTCTTTTTATAAAACACCCGAAACCGAAAACGAAACTCACGTGGCCTCGTCAAATTAAATGTTTTGCGGGCGCGCAGGGCAGATCGCCGAATTTTTCCGAGGAAAGCCGAGCGACGCACGAATCTCGAGTTTTGGTTTCGGCAAAAGGTTCGGCCGTTTTTAGCCGAAACCGAAACTGTGGCCGAAACTAGATTTTTTGGCCTAAACTGGGCGAAACCGAAACCGAACCTGCGGTCGGTCTCTAGTTTTTATTTACGCTATGAGCCTCTTAAGGAGCATAGAATAGCATTTAAGAGCATCCAGATACAGGTCCTAAACACTTAGACCTGATTATTGTGAAATTAATAAAATGGTTGCTTTAAAGTTTTTCAAGTATTTTTCGTAACGATTCAATAAATTAATTGACTGTCCAATGTAATCGGCTCATGGAATCACTCATTAAGCTTAATTCTGTTCGGGCTCCATTGTCGGTTTTAAAGATTTAAACAAGAGACTATTGTAATTGTAAGTATAATTAAACATTGAACAAGTCTATAGTGTCTTTAGTAGTCTTATTCGTTAGAGAGCCCCTATTTCTGACGGGGTTTCTGGTGGGAAAAGGTTTAGCGTAAAAGACAATGTTAAAAAAAACTTAAATACTTATTAAAATAACGATCGTTTACTATACAAAAATGGACCAGCACTCTGGAAAACCTCACTTACTATAAGTATAATATAAAAACATAGATACCCTAAACATATTATTTAGGTATAATAAATAATTTTAATAGATACGTTAATATTTTCATGTCGAAGCGTAGCTAAGAGTTCAAAGAAAATATTTGTAAGAGGTATTTTCCCGCGCAGTGAATTTGTCGCCGGCACATTCATCAATCAGCCCTGCCAAGCGCAACTCCTAAGCGACGGAATTACTTTTATATCAGCAGATCTTTCAGAGATATGTTGCTTGAAAGATTACTTTAACTATGCACTAGTGCTGTACTTATATATCGATACTTTGATAACAGTCTGTTATACTTTACAGGCACAGGATTAATTTTACAATTTGCTCCCGTCCTGTATTCGAACTTGAAACTTATCTTCAGGCATTTGAAATTTGCACGTGTTTCGTAAAGGATCTCTTTTTTAAATTAAGCTCTTTTTTTTTCAATTTTCGTTCATTATTTATTTCATTCTATTTTTTTATCCGGGGGGCTATTCTCTTATTTTGACAGCCACGATTGTGCCTAGGGCCTAGCGCAAGTCAATGTAAGGGCGGGACAACAGCGATCCATAGAAGCTTTTCTCTTTTCTATTGATTTTTCGATTAGAAAATAGCAAATTGGTATAATTTGACAATTGACGTGTCATAAAAATTATAAGTTTTTGTTCTTTATCAATAGAATGTCACCAACCAAAATAATTGCAAAAGGTATTATCTGCAAATTAAAAGTAATAAATCGTGTGAATTAATATCGATTCATAAATCTTGTACCACCCATTATATTCTATGCAAATAATGATGTCAGATTTATTTATAAAAACGGGTTAGGAGCATACATTTATGGGGGATTGATGGTAGACGTACATTTTGATTTAAGAGTCAGTGAGTTGTAAAGAAAGTTAAATGTATCTGCAGATACTTAAAATATTTCTTGTTGATGATGAATGATGAATGGTATTTCATACGTTGTGTTGCAGCCAATGTTAGGGGATGTTATTTTAAGTGTTCTGGAAAACTGCGTTATCAGGGTCGCTTTAAGTATTACTTTCTCTATATTCAAGTTAGTTTTCAAGCTACACATTTTTATTTTACTGTAAAAATTTCTTTATATTGACAATTAGGATAGGTACTTCGATGTGCTGTCTACTGTACTTTATGCTTGTGCTCAGTCCTTGCTCCAAGCTTTCCACAATCCTTATTGAGAAAATAAACGACTGGTAATAGACTTAGTTGTCTTCGATTCTTACCACAAAGACTTTTCTCCTACAATAATAGTTGTAACGTTCATGTAACTTAACATAGAATCAGCGTAAATAATGAAAGCATAGTTTGGAGTCGCGGAACTATCCTGCGGGTGTTATCTTGGCGTCTGACATTTCCAATTAATAGCGTTTCCGTTTCCCCTGCAGACCATCTTCCGTTGGGACATTCTGTTAAACGCATACGTCTAAAGTTATTTTGCGTCGCTCTCGAAAATGAGAAATATGTACAGTGGCAGTTTAGTACGGCGTAACACGTCCGGTTTTTCTGTATTACAAAATAGTTTTTGTTCTTTGGTGATACAGTCTTGTGTTGTACAAATCTGTACACCATCCTGGACCGCCATCTGTACGAAGTAAATTTTATACGTCTTCCGTATTAATGTTAACAAAATGCTTTTTGGCTAATCATCTGTTTTTAACTCAAGGTAAATTATTGATAAAAATCCAAATTAAATTAGCAGTTTGGCATTTGTCAAGAATATAAGCTTTATAAGAAGGTACAAATTTATTAAAGTCAAATAGCGTAGGGTATATCATAAAATAAATAATAAATAAAAATGTTTATTTCATAAAGTATGCTAATAAAAAAAAGTATGTATATTATATTATTATTGAAAAAAAAAACTTAATAGGTAAGTAGTGGAATTACCCACCTAGCGTCCCATCATGCAGTGACGCGACTTCCGCTAAGCACTTAGTCCTGATTCTGGCCTGAAAGGATTAATTAGTTTCGTGGGGATTTGGTTCTGAATTACTGAGGATTCGACTTACTAAGTAGATGATCTTAATCATATTAAACACTTAGATATACATTTTTTTTAAATCAGTACACTGCTATTATTTAATCGTTATTTTGACATAATACATACCTCTGCGTTGTATTAATGCGTGCGACGTAAACTGAAATTAGAGCCATTTTGTAATAAATTCGTAAATGTCCAAATCACCTTAACACTCTTTTACAATTATTCATATTACTTTAAATTTATATACTATCTCATACATATATTATGGTACTTAGTATCTTTTCTATACAATCAAGTACCTATAACATGCAGTTCTTATTGGACCATCCCCGAGGGTACAGTGACGTCACAAGTCGCTGCTCATGCCCGCACGTCGCGTCTAGGGAGTGTTTGATTTGGCACGAACACTCGCTTTGTTGTTTTCGTTTGGATATAAATCAAATGTAAACGTATAATTTAACTTATTATTATAAACACCAGTTTGTACGCGGCTACACTCTCTTACTATCTGGATAAATTTTTCTCTATTATCTTTTGCTAAGTATATGGGTCAAAATCAACAAACTGTTTTTTTGTATCATTTCGGTGGATTTTTTTATTTTAAATGTTATCGACGTAGATTTAATTATTATTAAAACTTCAACCTATTTTGGAAAATATACGAGAATGGCCACCAATTAACATTAAAACTTACTGAAATATTAAAGGTTGAATTTATTTGAGTCCTCTGAAATGAAAAAAATCCACCGAAATGATAAAAGTGTCAACCGAAATGATAAAAATGTGCACCGAAATGATAGACCATACACCGAAATGAAAAAAGCCCACCGAAATGATACAGCTAAGAACAACCATACTTCTTAGTTTGGGTTCCGTACTATCTGATACCTACGTACTAACTGATACCTACCTACATTTAAAAAAACTGAACAATAGCTCGAATTTAGTTTTCGAGTGTGTAAACATTGTGTTTGTAAGTTTAAGTACTGCCTATTAAAATAATATACAATTTTATTAGAGGGTTTTTTTGATATACATTTTCAGCTAAGAACACTTGGGCTAAAATTATCTATGATACAAAAAAAACTAAACGAAAATCGGTTTAGCCGTTTGGGCTCTACGATGTCACAGACAGATACACAGACAGACAGATACGTTAAAAAATCTGAGGTATTCGTCGGGGGTTAAAAACTGTCCGCGTATACAATGATACACCTACATCTACGTAGTCTGAGATACTACTACACACACCACAGTTTATTTGTTTACGAAACAATGACGACTAGACAAGTTCAAAAATATTTTTCAGTGGAAACTAATTGCAACCATGCTACCTTCTACCTTGTAATTAGATCGCAAATATAAAAAATGGTATTTCATATTTATGATCTTTTGTCAAAATAAAACATCTACAGTTTAGCGATGACAAGAAGGCGCGTGTTGGGCCAACATTTTGTTAAAGTTTAGTAGAAACTTTTTTAATAGTAAATTTGGTATTAAAATGCACGTGTTTACGTTGATTGTGTGGTTTGTTGGACCGATACCTAACAAAACAGAAATAAGAGCCTAAGCTACTTATGAAATAAGGTGTTATTTGACGAGATGTTTTTTCTGCGGTGACCCGTTAACTAGTTAGTTGGAATTGATATTGATGATCGAAGTTTATAGAATACGTATTTTTTAAGCTACACTGTGCCACAGAAGAAAAATTACTTCGTACAGTATGGACGGACACTCCCTGCCTCCCGGTGAAAGTGCCGGCCATCCGCGCTCGGTTACCCCTCTGTTACTAACCGTACAGCACAGTACAAACTACAAAAAGCATTGTCTTATCTCACTCACACAAGACATGGAAAGTGTTTACGTACACGAGCTTAGACTAAGTGCGTTGCAACTGCAACGCGTTTGTTTCATTATTTGGATCGCTCGTGTCCCACCGAGGTGTGCCCGTGCTTTAGATAGGTACTTACTTTGGGGATTATTTGAATTGTCAATATAGCACAATAACCGCCTAATATAATATTGTCCTAGGGCGAAACTACTTAATTAAGCATAAAGATTTTAAACGATAAACTAACACAATTTATATAATTATTAAGTTGACATTATTTAGTGGTACGTATTATAATTTGGTATATTAAATGGTTACGCCGGCAAAACCTAACGTAGGTACTGACACGGTAAAGGATTGGGAAGGAAAACCTTAATTAAATTTTTGACCCAAGGATCTCCAAAACTTGATGGTTCTATCATTTCGGTGATATATTTCATTCCGGTAGATGCTTTTCAGTATAACAGTCCACCGAATCCACTGAAATGATAGCACTGAGATGATAAAACAAAGGTTAATTTAAAATTTTACTCCAAATTAAATAATTATCAAACTATAAATATTACTGAAACAAAACAATACATACGTCGAATGTAAACAGAAATTTGAAAATAAATTAAATGAATCAAACACGAGACATAACGGCCACCGAAATGAAAAAAAAATTGTCCCCTCATCACTGAAATGATAAACCTACGTTTTGGCGGGAATCCACAGTGGTGTTGTCAGCGGCCCGTACGCACCGAGAGCTTTAGCCGGACTAATCCGTGCTGAGGAAACAGAAGGGGGGCGTAACAACGCAGTGTTGTCATAACTATTCTGCTAAAACTTACCGTCCTCTGAAATGATAACTTTTCTCAGGACAAAATTCGAGTACTTGTCAAATGTGTGAGAAAGTAGATAAACAAACAATAATAGTTTCTATCGATATACTAACTAATAATTTAACGATACGCAAATCGATTTAAATCAAAATCGTAAACGTGTTTGTAAGAAAAGATACTTTACGAGTGAAATTGGGTTCAGGACAAGCCACCGTGATGATAAAATGACACTTTGACAATTTTTTTTAGGTGTTGTAGAAGCCCTTACTCCATAATTTTTTTTGCCAAGGTTGAGAAGTACTTACACTACTTAAAAAAAAATATCCTAATGATCAACGAGCACATTGCACTACCAAAATCAGGTTTGCCATGATTTTTTTTCGCTTGGGATTTTCACCCATATGTTATTTCAGAAGTTTTCCGTTTAGTACGCACAAACAAACGGACTAATACCACATTTCAATTATTTTTATTTTTAACTTCAGACAAATAAATACCCATTTAATATTTTTTTTAATTTTAATGCACAGGATAAGCTTTCTTACAGCATTTAATAATTAGTATAGATATATATTAAAATTATTCTTTACATTGCAAGGTAGTTTTATGATTTTGAGGTGAAACATAATACCTACGTAAATCTGAAAAAAGTTTGGAAAATTACCAAAGCTTGTAATCAATTAAAGACATCGTTTGAGAATTTTATGAATATTTCGCAGCAAGGTTTAGTATAATCACAGTATAATAAATAGTACTACATAGCGTTAGTGTGCATATTTATGAATTTGTGCACTAAGGGAGGTAATGTAAAGCTAGCTCACGAAGCCAGCTTAATTATTATAAAAGAACCTAATTAACTTAAAAATATATTAATTTATTAGAAACCTCGATTTTGCTGAGTATTTTTTAAGGTTATTCCTATTTCAATGCAGCACACCACGTTATCGCCACTCTCTGCTCACGACGTCCTCTTTATCGAGACAGCCCTTCTGAAAATAAACCCCTTTACATTTATAACAATCTCTTATCAAGATTGTCGCCGTTTCTCTTTTTCACTCGCTCGTGAAAAGAAAGGCGAGCATTCGAGCGTGGGAAACGTTTGGATGGGTCATACGATCGCAATTATTATTCTCAGAGTGTTTTCAATTATCTTTTAACGTTCTTGATCTTGAATGTGTAAATTGTTTGTCCACAAGAATAAGTACCTCAGTAAGTTATTAAGTTGGCAGAAGTCTAACTTGATCACAATTTGACTAATGATTTCCTTTAAGCAAACCAAATAGCTCATTTACGACCATCGTCGTGTACAGTGGCGGTCTAGGAGGGCGTAACAGATTTTTCTACGGACTCGTGTGTCCTAGATTGTAAAGAACAAGAGCTATTTCGCAATACAGAAAAACCGGAAGTGTTACGCCGACGAAGACCGCCACTGGACTTCAATCCTAGTGCTTAATATATGTATTGCGTGCGTATGTAATAAGTTGAAATATTATTGATTCCCATTTACCCAGGACCTCTAAAAATAATTTAAAGAGCTTCAATATCGTAAGTTTTGTCTCGATTCATTCTGAAACCAATTATGTTAAAGCAGTTTCAACAATTTTTCTTGTCTCTCCATCAAGAAGTCCATACAAAGCAACGCAGCAACTTCCCAACTGGTCCAGGTCCGAGGGGAAATCTCCTTGGTCTTGGTAACAAAGTTTCCAACTGATGCCATTGTGCGAGGTCGGGGGCTCGCTATGATTGGCTGGCTCATTTGAGGGATTATTTTAGTGCTAGACTACACTCGTATCGTAGAGCTTTTCATGCTGCGTTTTACCTATGATGTAAATGAAAAGTGGCGGTCTGTAAAGTTCCCTGTAATATTAAAACCATTGAGTCCCGTGTGCGGTGTTGTTAAGTTTATGCAGACCTTTTTTTTAAGTCCTAATTTATAGTATTTTGTAATAAGTAAAATAATTATAGTAAATATACTTAATAACTAATGCTCAATCTTTGCTTGGGAGCAAACTGTTGAAACAAATCGTCTCCACTTTCGACGGTCTTGAGCAATGTTGCTGACTTCCTCCTAAGTGTTCTCTGTAAATATTTATATTTTCATACTACAAAAAGTAAGAATAATATTATGCTCATTATGATGAGGCTAAGGCACTACGCCTGGCCCCAATAGGAAACTAAGCTCAATAAATTTCGTTTCAGTTTTCCAACCACAGTGCAGCTCCAGATCCTTATATTGTCAACCCGAAGGGAGTTGTTTGAGACAGCGCGCACCTCGACTGTGTAAACATTTTCCTCGTAAAATACAAGCAACGAAACGTTATCGGGCGCTTCAGGAAACTTCGGTTACACTGTAACATCAATTCATCATGCGCCCGCAACCGGACCGGACCGTTCCAGTTTCCCAGAGATAATTTGTTTTAGTTATTCCAGAGTAACTTTTATTGTTATTTCGCTAAATACCCCGGAACATGTTACGAGATAATTTCAGCACGAAATGCTTCGTCATTGTTGACTAATGTTCAGTGTTAGCGGTTGTATTGTTTATGTATACTTATTTGCTTTGCATTTTGGATTTTGATTGCATAGTCGCAATTTTGCCCGACTTAAATTATGGCCGTATAAATCCTGGATTTCAGGTTGCGGTAATAAATCCACCTGTTTTTATTACCAACTGTATAGTGTACCATACTGGTCGACTAAGTTATTTTATAATACTGTCAAAGATGTAAAGGCCTAATATTATTTAAAGTATATATACATATTGTGTAGCATAGGTAGGTACATATTGGGCTTAAACTATCATGGTCCCAAATCCTTTCCGCTAGCTTCATCAAATTTTTAATTGATAATTATAGTTTCAAATATGGCTACAAAATCAAGGGAAGAAACGACTTCGGTAAATTTAAAAAAAAAGCCCGTGAATACCGGGAATTGGCACTTCACTTTGCCGGGACACAGAAAAACGGTACCTATGTAAATTGGTACAAAGTAATTTTTCTTGCATTAACCTCGGAGGGGTTTAACAGACTCTGTGCAAAAGGAGCGAACAAAAACAAGCTTTATTTTATTTAAATGAGTAATTAACATTTTTGGGGTTTTGCGGGAAAACGTGTGAGATACAGATTTGCTTTTTAAATTGTTAAAGGTTGAGATTTAAAATGTTGTAAGTATTTAACATTATTAAAAAAAAAATATCTAAGCAATAATACAAATTTTTACTAGACCTATAGTTTCAAAGAAAGAAAAAAATGCATAACACATAATAAGTTCTTAAATTAAATTAAACTCTAATTGTACAACATAAAATTTGTGGAACGTTTAGATTTTGCGTAAAGCTTTTTCGAATGACGAATTGCTCGAATAAAACAGTAGGCACTTTCTACACTGTAAGTTTGTTTTGCTGGTTAATAACTTTTGATGCTTCCATTTTTAAAAGGAAATCAATTTTCAATTAGTTAGTAGTTACTAAACGTTATTACAAATACTTTATTGCAAATACTTTACTCAAGCCTGCAGCTAATTTAGTTACTTAGGTAAGTACTTTGTTTTATTTTATAGCCTTCCTAGGCTTACATCTCGTAACATGAGATAAATTAGTACTAGGCATTGTATTATTTTTGTAAAATTAGCCTTTTTATCGCGGAGAATTTGTTAAAAAAAAAGCTAAATAGTCGTATCCTAATACATTTGGTACCGAGGCGTAGCAACGGAGCGGAGGTCCCACTGGCAATCCATCACTCAGCGGCTGTCGACCCAATCGAAACTTTGCCTTTGCCGTCAATACAAATTACGAAAATTTTAATTTAGCTCTAATGTTTGATTGAATGATTATTGTTTTATCATACAGCCAGAGTAGGTAGAGCCTATTTCAATTCTAATAATTAAATAAAAGTGAGTAAGAGATAGATAACGAAAATATTACCTATACTCATTAATTCTTCACAACTTACAAGAGAAGTTATAGTTACTGAATTGCATTGAACAGTCGTTTTCGCTACTACAGCGTTTATGGTTAAATAAAAAAAAACAAACATATCTAAATAGTATATCAGTGCTGGGCAAATACCAAACAATACTTAATGCAAAGGAAAATTATAACCTACTAGAGGCTGCCCCGCGGTATTTCCCGCGCAGATTTCTCATAAACACAAAAATCCAGTTTTTTCCCGTTCCCGTGGGAATTTCGGGAAATCCTTTCTTAGTGCTCACCTACACTCCCTAAGGAACCTACATGCAAAATTTCAGCCCGCTACGCCCAGTAGTTTCGGCTCTGCGTTGTCTGTCAGTCAGTCAGTCAGTCAGTCAGTCAGTCAGTCAGTCAGTCAGTCAGTCAGTCAGTCAGTCAGTCAGTCAGTCAGTCAGTCAGTCAGTCAGTCAGTCAGTCAGTCAGTAACGGAAGAGTTTTATATATATATTGATTATTTAATAATTTTATATGTAGCTTTATCATTTTTAACCGACTTCAAAAAAGGAGGTTATCAGTTTGACCTGTATGTATGTATGTTTTTTTTTCTCCAACACAGGGAGAGGGTAATGAGGGAATACATTTACGTACAGAGTGTCGGACTCAATGCAAACGTGCGTGGCAAGCACTCAGCACTCTTACTACCGACTAAAACCTCGCCCCATGCTCATCTGCCCCTGAGTCCTCCGCGGCTCGCCGTAAAGCATTACTTCTCGGAGGGGGGTGTAGCTATATAGCTTCTTCTTGGCATGACTGATAACAAGCAGTCATATTATCTTCATCTATCTGTCTTTGCTGCGCTCGGTCTCTTTCTTGGCGACGAAGTTCTTTAAGGACCTCTGTCGCAAAAGCGCTTGTCGCCTCCCAAATTTCCTTTGACGATAGCATAGCTGTTATCAAGGATTCCGGCTTGATTTTCTTTTTAACTTCTGCTTCCCACACTCTACGGGATTCATAAAATCGCGGGCACGTAAAGAATACGTGCTCAGCATCGTCATTGATTCCAGGACAGGACGGGCATTCGGAAGAACTATCATGTTTGTATATATGAAGGTACTCCCGGTAACACCCATGCCCGGTGATCATCTGCGTCAGATAGTAGTTGACCTCTCCGTGACTGCGGTTTAGCCATTCTTCTATTTTCGGGATAAGTCGGTACGTCCACCTTCCATTTGTTGAGTTATCCCATTTTGTTTGCCATCGTAGTGTGCTATTTTGCCGCTCTTCACTTTTCAGTTCCTCGGCGCTCTTCGAGCTGGCTCCTTTCCGCCGGTAAAGGGCTTTCCGTTCTTCGGCAAGTTACAGCATCCCGGCAATAACGCACACGGCATCCTCGGATACTGTGCGAAAAGCGCTGGCTACTCTCAGGGCATGTATGTATGTATGTTTGTCCGCGATTATCTCGCGTTTGGCTAAACCGATTTTGATGCGGTTTTCAGAAATGTATTCGTTACATTCAGGAGAAGGTTTTAGTACCTATTTTAACCGACTTCGAAAAAAAGGAACCTCTCAGTTTATGTATGTATCAGTTTGTTGAAGGCGGGTCTCTTTTTGTAAAAAAGAAATTATTTCATATTCAACTTGAAATAATATTAAAGTGTTTTTTATGCCTATGAGAAGTTAAAGGTGACAACAAAAAAAGGGATAGACAACTACAAAGACGACTCCGCATATAGGCACAGTACTTTGTAAGCGTTGTCACTGCTCTGCACTGTAGCAGCAGTGTTCCAATACACTTTTATGAATAAAATTAAAAATCTTATCTCATGGCTTCCAGTGCAAGAGATGTGGTAAGATGTTCGCAAACAACCAATAGATCGTTTTATTTGCTACAACTACTCGATACGCAGTACCTACAAATTTCCGCTCATCTCTGTTAGAAACGCTAAACCACAGATAAATATCTTCATGAAGACGATCTTATCTAAATAATGACATCACCATCTTCAGACCTCAGCATCGTCTATCAAATAAGCAGAGAACCCTCTCATTAAGGTTGACTCCATTCTTTACCGATTACCATTTATTTCCGGAGGTTCCGGAAAAATATATTACAAGACATTACAGCCGGCATTTGTCTTCGTCGTCAATGGGCCCGACGTTAATTAATATGGAATACTCTTTGGTTTTGTAAGCGGGCATATTTGTTGTTAGTATGTCCACATATTTCGTTGTGAAATATTTTATGCGAAGACAAACTCGTGGAATGTAATGTTTGTGTTGTAAATACCAACTTAACTCGACTCAATCGTCTTATACGTTTTTCACCCATACCTCGTCCCGTACTTGATTGGACCCGTGCCATTATACCGTTGTTAGTTCCCAGTCCACATATAATTGCATCAATTGTTTTTGAAATTTTTCGTTCAGGATGGTAATTTGTATTTGAATTTTGAAGTCTACACGGTTAACATTCGTTGGAAAATATTTAAAAATAAAACATCCAGGGTAATATAAAATAAACACTATTTACGTCAGATATTTTTAGATGCTGGATATAGGTATTATATTCTATACGCCATCTCAGTTTTCCATCTGTTTACGGCTTCTTGATTTATGACTTCATTCACGAATTTATCTGAATTACGTGGGAAAGAAATAAAAATAAGTTTTCTTTCATAAAAATTGATATCGCAGAAAACGGAAAAATATAAAAGAAGATCGTGTTATATTGAAAATTATCTGAAACTGTCTGCCTCGCTTTCACAAGATACAAAATCCAAATATCAAAAGCGTGATATGAAAAATATTCAATTTTGTTTAGTCTTATGCGAATTTTTACTGCAACCAGACTCGGGGAAGCGGTTTAACTGAAATTGGAAGATCTTTGGAATCAACTATTTATTATGATTTGTATATTTATAGATGGTGTAACACAGTGGTTATAAAATTATAGGAGTGATTCAGCTTACCATACCGTTTTATTTGGAAAGCAACACTATAAAATATGTGTCGCTTTTTGCAAAAGTTGCCAACTATATTGCTTCACACTTAATATAGGATTTCAAGATCTCGCTGTAAAAAAATGTGAAACTACAAAGAATCAAACATGTCAAATTTAGCAAAAAACTTCAATATACATTGTCATTTTCGATATCAGTGGTTTTCTCTGTTAGAACTTTTCTTTAGGTACTTTCCTATACTTTCAATTTCTTTAATAATAATTAAAAACAAAGATTTTTATTAAAATGTTTTGCAAAATCTATCAACTTAATTTTAAAAACAAGGGTTCTTAATAATAAGTAACTTCACAATAATAATCAACGTCACCTCGGCCAACTTTCCAAGTTAGCCAAAGTATTTATATTAGTATCTTAAATTCATAAGGAGCGGGAAGCAATAGCGTCATGCCCCGGCCCCGCTCGTCGAATAATTAATGAGTCTGGGGAATATTTCAAATTCCTGTACACCTCCGAGCAACCTTAGGGTGAGAGATAAGCAGCTATGACTTGGTAAACAAAGTTGTCTGCCTTGTAATGTTGAGGTGGTAAGGTAACGTTTCGCAATTAGATTACAATACACTTTAAAACAAATTATTTAAAGACTATCTGTCCCGGCGAACTTCGTATCGTGCCTTACAATTCTTAAAAAACTTCTTACCTTTTTTCCATATTTTCTCACCTTTTAAACCTTTCCTGGACTACTACAAAAAATTTAAGACCAAAATCAGCTAAATCCGACTGGCCGTTCTCGAGTTTTAGAGATTAACGAACCACGATTAATTTTTATATATATTATAATAGATAAATAGTAGATTGGATAGCTTAGTATTTCTAGTCTACCATTAAGAAGTTCGTGTGCTGTTTGTGCTGTGCTGCCCAAAAACGCACTCTTTAGTCTATAGGTAACTAAAGTGAGATAGTTGCCGGACCCATGGCTTAACGTGCCTTCCAAAGCACGGAAGCGATGGTGGCAACATTCAAAGTCTGTAAAGACTCAATTTATGTGCGTGCTGCCACTGGGATCTTACCTCAAACCCCCGGTATTACCCCTGGGTTACCACCGCTTCAAAATTACCATACACCCTAAAAACATGCCTCTGGCGCCACAGTAGAACAGGTATAATGAAATTCTATTGTTACAAATTTACAAAGTTTTTTCAGACATCAATCAATATTGGAGTAAGTTGCTAACACTCATTCAGGATCGCGCTTCAACGGACCCGTAACTTTTTGCATCGCTCATTTGCGCTCGAATGCGTGAACGCACATGAGAAAACTTTCTTACTCTAACATATTTCATATCAACCCTATTTAAATGTAACTCCTCTTGACTTCTAAACTTCAAGCGAATTTTCATAATCTTGAATACAATATAACTATTAGGTATTAAGTTAAACCGCTTTCAAATAAGTTTAAGAAAATTTCTTGAAGTGTTATTTTATGCATCAGTGCATAAGTAAGTAATTTTAATTATGCCCCAAGTAAAACTGCTTTAAAAAACTTAGGTACATTTTTAATAATAGTCCCGAAATAAAATAGCATTTGACTTTATAAACGGGTCAAAAAGGACTAAAAATCGATTTCTAAAAGAATTTTCTAAAAATAAGCTCTATTTTGCAAGTGAAATTTTACAAGGTATTGAATTGAGAGAGCAGAAGCTAATCGAATATACAATCCGCAGCCGTTTCTAATTAATTCGTGCTTTTTTTTTAAAGAAGACCCTTTTCCAACGTGCCAGTCTTGATTTTCAATCTACCGTAAACTAATTGGGATAGACAAGTCTATCAGCGGAACAAGATAACTTTTTTTATACTTAACTTTTTGGACCAAACTAAATAAATTAAAAAAAAAAGTTTTTATTAAATGTAATTTACATTATCTCATAGATAACTTGGTTTCAAAATTTAGAAAACGTCTTTGTATCTTCTTATTAAGAAGGCGAACGAATGCAGCGCAGTAAAAAAAAAACAAATGTTAATTAACAACGGACAACCTTGCTCAGTGCACTCGTGATTTCTGTACATTTATTACATGTGTCTCTTTGTTAATTTCGAATTCTTTTTTTTTTAGATGTGCTCTGTTTGCCTTTGCGGGCAGAGATAAGTTTCAGCGATTATTTTGGTTGTTTACGCTCGCGGTTTGCGCAGATAGGGCGGCGCGCGATAGCGGGTGATTCAGCCTCAGTGTAAATCAAACGCCCCTACAGATAACGAGAGAGAAAATTTAGCTGTAAATCATACATTTGTACGGTACGAAATAAGAGATCGCGGTGGGAATATTAAACGGCAATTCGTTTTGCGTGATTCGATTTAACTTACTTGTTGTTTTTTTTTGTTTTAGATTTGAGGCCAGATTTGAAAACCAATTATTTATTTCAGTTTGAATATTATTTTCTGGTTTTCCAACACCCTAATTTCGACATGTTCTTTCTTATTACAATTTAGATTTTCGTGTTTCTTCTTGCTGAACGCTTTTGTAAATTACTTATCTAAATTTTATGGGTTACCTATATTTATACGCAGCATTGACAAATTTTAATATTACCGCTGTAAGTGTAATATTAAAAATAATAACTTAATAACAGCTAACTCTGTAACTCGTGTGCAGCTCGCGCCGGCTTGTTGCTGCATTTCCGCACGTGACTCCGCCGTCGTATTCTTTAAGTTATTTTGTTCTGCGAACTGTTGTTACATAGAAAATATAACAATAGAAGTTTTCAGAATAGTTGTATTGCAAAATATATAAAACCGCAAAAATAACGGTTTTAAGATAATCTTCAGTGCAGAAACTGCCTGCCACATTCCACAAAAAAAGTTTCTAAAATTAATAGCCATTATTATTTTTGGCATTTCAAACTTATTTTGCAACAAAGAATAAGGTGGATGCACTTTGAGATTTTTGTACCCAAAAGAAACATCACAAAAAAAACTTTTTTAAACGCCTTAAATAATTTTTAACTTAACGAAAAATTATGTGATTTTTTTTAAATATTTCTAAGTATTGGATTGACGGACGGGCCATCGGCTCCCGTGTCAATCATTGAAATGTAACATCGCCCTCGCATTTCAATCGGTTTTAATTATAAATGAGACTATAGATTATCCTTTTCTCAATATATATAAATACAACAAACAAAAAACACTTCTATATACTTATAAAAAAGCATTTCTGTGGAGCAAAACTAGCTGTAACGCCAGTTAGGTGAGCGTTAGTTGTGTTGTATGTAATAATTCCTGACTGCCCGGTCTGGTGTGAAGCTAAATTAAAAACATGCCCTGGTTCTATTTACTTTTAGATTAAATCGTTCTGCGGTTTTATTTAGCTAATACAAAACTCTATAAACGTGCTCAAAGTGTATTGCGTACAAGCTGACATGGCAAACTTCGTTTCGCTTTGCGGTCTAAATTTTTGAGAATATTCTATAGCCTATGATATCTGGGGATAGTGTACTTAGCTTCCCAACAATGAAATAATTTTTCAAATCGGTTTAGTACGTTCGTAGCCTAATCAATGTATATAAACAAATAAACAATCCTCTTTATAATTATTGGTATAGAAAACTTTAATATCAAATATTTATATAATTATGTAAGGTAGAGTTACGAAAAAATTATATGGAATATGGTTCAAAACAGGATTTCAATCGAAAAGTATTAAGAAACAGTAAAACCAGTGTAACGGTATATTCACAGTCAGCGTTCGGAGGCTACTCGGTCGAGTATGATACTCGGACAAGTCGCTCCCGAGTACTAATCATCCTGGCTCGAGCCGTTTTAGACTAACTCCGTCAGCGTATGCTTCACTGCCTTGAATTTGCAACTCTACTGTGTTAATTTGGAGTGTAGAATTTGATGAATTTTAAGTCTCATTTTGACCCTTTAGAGTGCGAGTACGACCTGCGACTTTTTATTATTTTATTTACTTTTTTTTTATTTATTTACACACATAAACCTATCTATTATTATAAGCTTACCCTAATGCAATAGGAAGTAACTTATATCCCAAGCAGCACATTTGGTTGCATAAGAGCTTTGGAGCATGTCCGATTATTACTTATAGTAATAGACTTAAGCGCTATAGCGTGCTCTGGAACCCTTATGCAACCCTTATGCAGCAATTTGGGCACAATTTTATGCAACTATGAGTGCTATTGAAGTTCTATAACGGTGGCAAGAGGTGCTACTAAGGCTGCAACAAACCATTAACTCTCTTATAGCGCTCCTCTAGCACTTTCTAGTGAATGAGATTGAACGAACTGTGAAAGTGTTTGGTTTTTGTGACAAACAGATTCACAAGTAATACAAGTTTTAAAATTCCATGGATGCTCATCGCGGATATCGGCGGCCATTAATTTAATATTTAGTAAGTAATATGGTGTTATTAGGTTTTTCAGTTCGTATAAAAGCAAATTTTTAAACGCAGACAAGTTTTCTGTGAATGTTAATGATATTTTTTTTAAATTTTGTCGCGCTTCCGTAATTATATCTGAATGCAAAGTAAAAACAATTATAATGTAAAATATTTTCTGTTTTATCTACAAATTTTAATAAAAAACATTCCCAAATCATTGCATGTAATATGCCTGTGAGCTAATAATGCTATATCAATCCATTTTTTGTAAGAAATACGTAATATTGTACATGTACCTATATATTGTATATAACCTCAAAGTCACTTAAAAAAACCTAAATTTTTTAAAATTAAATGGCGTCTACAAAATACAACCTAAGCCTGCAAAATTCTCTCTAATAGCACTCTTGCAGAACTCAAAGTGCTAAGTTCTCCCTGTTTACGCCTTAGAGTGATTTTTATTACTCTTCTGTTACTAATATTCTTAAAAGTAATCCCCTTTTCCGAGTTTAAATTATTTGAGTAAGTGTTTTAGGGATCCTTGATTCTGCCATTGCCAAGTATAAGAACAAATAAAAATTATATTTACGGCATAGAGCTACAGCAATGCCAAGTATTTTATTGTTTTAAAACACTTTACTTATTCAACCAAAGATACAATAAAGATCAGGTATCCTTGAAGATAATTGGAAATAGTAAATATTAGTTTTAAGAAATCTTACAAAAAAAAATACTTTATAAAATCGCAAAAGTGACTAAGTATGTATGTTAGGAACTGAGTGTCCGGAGACTGCAATGAGACACCACTGGAAGCAAGCGAGGGAGGTCTGCGCAGCAGTAGAATACTAAAGAGGCTATATAAAAAAAAACTATTGTGTATGTTTGTTACGCTTTCACGCCTAAACTGCTTAATGGATTGGGAAAATGAGTATTTATTTTGCTCAGAAACACAAAACGAACATTGGATACTTTGAACCTCACACCTGTCTTTAATATTTGATCTCCAACTGGTATTAAAATGTATTATACCGACGGAACCCTCGCACATTTTTCTTTATTTGGAACAAAAATTGCGAATAACGTAGGCTGCTCAAAGGAACATTTTATTACTATTGCATTACTTATAGTAGTCTTTGCCTCTTATATAGAGCTTACAGTAATATATTTATTACCCTTATATTACTAGCAGTAGCTCTGTAGTGGATTTTGTTACTACAGGCTACAGTTATTTCTTTTATAAAGTTTACAGGCGTATAACAGCTCCAGTAGCAACTCATATGCAACCGTAAGCGTTAAAAAGTATTGCTTAACTCTGTTCTAGAGACTGTAGTGGCAAAAGAGTTCTAAAACTAACTATTATACAGGTTAAGGTAATACTGGGTGGAACTTTTGCCACTCTTAGTAACTTTTGCAGCTATAGGCGCTTATGGAAGCTGTTATGCAACTTTAGCCTGCCACTAGAACCCTTAAATTACTCTTAAACCACTTAAAGTAACAATTTAGGCTGCAATTTCCACTAGTGTGCTAGCTGAGGTAGTAACTTTGAATCTTAACAATTTATATTATATATTAACACTTAAAATGTACCCTTATATAAAGTGAGATCAACTTACTTACGTCATGCTAAATATTTAATTAGTTAAATTATTATTATTTACAAATTTTAATAGTCAATGGTTAGGTTATTGTCAGCCTAAGGGTTTATTATTCAAGTTTTGATAAGGTCGAACATAATCACACTGTTTTTTTTTTGTTTTACAAGTGGCTCAAAATAACGGCAAGCCCTAAACTAGAACGAAATTTAATACGGGGTCGTCTTAGTCTACGTACCCATCACATTCTAAGAAGGGATGTGGCTTCTTATTTTGGGTATTAAATGGTTGTAGGGTACCTAGATTGAAATATAGTAACGGTAACATTGTAATCAATTAAGATTAATACTATGAACTTAATCTAAATTGAAGGATGGGAAACTTAAAGAATAAAATTTTTAAGACCCTTTTATGAGAATAGCAACAATAATGTACCTATCATATGAATAATCAATAAGAAAAATTACACTTGCGCCTGAATAAAAGATGGATTCAGTATTTAACAGCATAAACCATTATGTAAAATTATTATAAAGATAAACATCATCTGTTATATTCATATTTTCAAGAAATGACAGCTGTGAGATTTAATAATTTTGCCTTGAGTAAGATTGAGTATAGAAAACTAGCTTCGGCAGGTATAAAATTATGCTATTTGTTTACCAAATGAGTAATTAGCTTATAATATAATAAAACCAACTCACAAAATCATTAATTTCAATTTTAAATATTCAGGAAATTTTCATTACATGGCCGCTAGCAGCATCAGCGTCGCTCTAAAATTGAAATATTTTTGAGACACCTCCAGAAAAGGCTGCATTGCATCGGGCTCATAAATCATTCATTCCTGTCTGTCTCGAGCAGAGACTTCAGCTTTTGTGAGAGGAGATAGCCCAAGCGGATCTGCCCGTAGATACCAAACTCATTTATTACGTCACATTTGTGTACGAGAATAAACAAAATTGTAATCATTATTTATTTCATAACAGCCACATCGTCCACTGCTGAACATAAGCCTCACCCACACATCGCCATAATGGCCAGTCTGGTGCAACCGTCATCCAGTGTACTACCGCAACCTTCACCGTCTGCCTATACTTGCGTCTTCCGGTTCCCGGTCGCCACTCAATAACTTTCTGCCTCTAGACCGTCTATTCTTTGAACTTTAAAAAAAATTATAACAATAAATTAATACTTTTTTATATTAGTTATTATAAGTAAAAGGTTCTTTTGAAATATAAGTTATGAAATTAATATTAATAAATTAATATTAACACATCACACTCAGAGCCCCTAACTAGGAAGAACCTGTATCTAGGGTGCCAAAAACATATACAGAGACGAACATTACACCCAGACCGAAAACAAACATCGATATTCATCACACCAATGTTTGCTCCGCAGGGAATCGAACCCAAGTGCACACGCTTACTCAGTCCACATCACTGCCAACTGAGTCACGGAGCAGTCAAATTATCTCTCTCTTTTAGAAAAAAACTTCAGTAAATTATTTACTGAACAGTTTTTTTCTAATTATCTTAAAAGTTAAACTTTCCTAATTGCTTATCATTGTTGTAAGAAAATTCGCTCCGCTTCCTAAAAGATAGAAAATTGGTCTCTTGAAATTAGTAATTTATCTTCAAACAGAGCTGCAATTGCTACAAACGGCATCTAAATTAAAACTCTTCTTAAACTTGTCTAGAACTCTCGACCGGCAGCTTTCCCACTTTCTCACTATTTTAATATCCAACAGCCATCTATTTAAAGTTGCCGCGTTATACAACTGCTTCATATTCACGAAACTTGCTCGGGAACTAAGAAGATATCTTACTTTTATATCAAGTTCGCCTGTGGTGTGAAACCATGGAGCTCCGTCTAGATTCCTTCAACTTAAACAACTTTGAGGCTCATACTTCAACAAACCCTAGTCTAGTCATCCAGAAATAGGCTAATTTAAAGTCCAAGACATTAATTTACTATTGCCCACCTTCTAGCACTTTAAGGCAGTTGGTTATAAATTTAAAACTTGAGGATTTAAATATTATATTGACAAAGTTGGTTCCAGAACATATCAACTTGCAAGACATAAGGTGAACTAGCAATATGGAAATTAGATTGGAATACAAAAATGCGTGTGAACCAGTCTCGATGTTCGAAGTCACTTGATTTTCTTCACAAATCGCAGCACCGATCATGTGGCAAAATGTCCTTATGGATTTCGCCTGCGGCAACTTTGACTTCCGAGTTCTCAAAGCAACTTCGATACAGAAACGATGTGAACGTTTGAGAGCAAAACGATGTTCCTTTGTTGACGACTCACAAATGTAAATGTTTCCTACTTATGTGCTTTTATACTTAATTCTAGAATGTTTTCTGTGTTGCTATATTATTTTTACATATAGGCAATAAATAATATCAGTTAGTCACAATTCATAACTGAAATTCGGGGGTTTATTTTTGGTTAATTTTACCTACTTACATACTCATATTTTTTTTTTATAAACACTACAATTTAAAGAACCATTTCATTTTCTACGGCAAAATAAACAATTCTAGGTCATCTTTCACTTCTCAGTCATATTAAAGTTAGCTTTTAACGAACCAAAATAATAAAGCACTCAGCTCATTAATCTGGGACGGAAACGATGTATTTTTCCAAAACGTCCGAGAATACTTCTTGATGGGGGCTTTTATAAGACTAATTTTCTGGGCACGAAATTTTCCACTCGATAACCCCGCCTCGTGCTTCCCCGTTTAATTATATAAGGTGTGCGCCTTCACGATCACTCGAACTTTTTAAAGAGAAATATAAATGTTTGGGTTTTGTTTTGTATCTTTAGAATAAAAAAAACACAATTTAATGTTTAGGTACCTGACGATCGCTATAAAGCAACAGTCACAGTGTTAATACCATCTCCAACGCACACATTTATTCAATTTAAAACTGAAGAAAAAAAAACCTAACCTTACCTACCTCAAAGTTTGCGTAAATATTCAGTCGTCCCGACTGTAAAACGAAGAAACTTCATAAAAAAGCATCTTCAAAACTTGATCGTCATTCTAACTGCCAAAGTTGGGACCAAAAACACATTCAGCGTGTAAGCAAACCATTTAACGACGCAGCATAAAGATAATAGGAAAAAGTTAAAATTATGTCGCTGTGGCATCACTGAGGGGACTCCGCCATCCGGCCACCGCAACGAGACACAGACAGTGGTTTTCAGCATTTCAGCTGTGAATCTACAAATTATTTTCTAGGTTTTGTTTAGTTTTTTACATAATGATAATAATGTTGTGCTACGTAGTGGTTTGAAGATCACGATTCCTGCAAAGTTTTTACACAAAGTAAGGCAAAGAGAATTGAAAAAAAGAGCTATAAAAAGTTTAATATTTAAATGCGTTTGACATTATTATATTTGAGTTTTCTCTAACTGTTGTAATTTAAAGTAAATATTTCAGTACGTCCGGGACACAGTTATTATACTTTAAATAAAACTTGGGTCAAATTATTCCTGTCTCTTTCCCGATTTTGTGTCTTAGTGTTTTATTATGGTGAACATTTTTTTTCTTGTTTGTGATTTGTGTCGTTTTTTTTTTGGTACCTCCGAGTAAAGCTTTTAATGTTTTATTTGTCGCACCGCACCCCTTTCTAAGGGTTTTTTTTTATATTGCTGAAATAATCAGTACTTGTATCATAATAAAAAAAAAAACTAAATCGTACTTATAAGTTAGCTAATCCCATTAACTTGCACCATCCATACCCGGTTGAAACCGGACATTGACGGAGAGCGGTCCGGATTACTCTATCAGGCCGCTCCGGACCCGGAAACCGGGAGCTCTCTATTAAGACAAATATCGACGCATTTTTACAATTCCGTTAGCGTGTTAGGGTTATCTGTTCCATATATCAGACTTCCTGTTATTTCCTTAACTTCTTGATAAAGGCCAAGTAATCTTTTTGCCTGTTGTTTGCTACTTGTTTCTTTGTCGCACGCACAAACTTTTGATTGGTCAAATTAGAAAAAAACGTGAATAATTTATTTGTGATTAGTCTTTGCTTCAAGTCGATTTGCTTTTATTCAAAAAAAAGAGATTTTCCGTGGGAAAATCAGGATAAAAATTTGCCTATGTTCGTCGTATTTTCATCTATATCGTTTTTATAATTTAGGCATGAAAGCTAAACACACAGAGAGGTAAGGAGACATTTAATCTATTTATAACATTAGTAGAATCAACTTAAATGTTTAGTTAGCCTAACTGATAACAATTAAAACTATATGAATTGCTACCTAAAATCTTTTCTATCGAATCTAAATGACAAAAATTCAGAATTCCCATTCACCCGATTGGCCAAAAGAGACGATTTAAACGACATCATTGAAAACCGACAAAGCCATTGACGCATAGCCTCTCCAGATAACCGGTCCAAAATCCCCAAGGTCCCAGGGTTCCCTACCACATATTTCGTTAAAGCTCCAAAATTCGGACACATGTTTGTTAATCTGGCAAAGTCGCGCGAAGGACGGCCGCGGTTGGCACTGACGAAGTGTGGGCAACGGAGCCACTCTGTCGCAGGATTCGCCATTTGTTCGATTCACGAAAGCAAGTAATTTTGAGAAAATAATGGTTAATTTGTATTCTTCGAATTTACAAAAAGTAGACGATGAAAATTCTATAAACATCTGTTTATTTTTGTTTTCAAGCAATTATTAAAACAGGTAAAATTTAATGTATATTAAATAAGCATTTAAATACTAACAAAAATCTAGCTACAGTCCGTGTACAAAATAGCACAATCTATAATAAAAATGACAGAAAAGTAGTTGTTTCAATCGTGATGATCCGCGCTAATCTTCTCTCTGGATCTTACGGCTTGTATAGTGGCGGACACGGTCGGCGTAACACTTCCGGATGGAAGTGTTGCGCCGTCCTAGTCTGCCACTGAACCTTAGTGAAATGTTACAATTGTGTAGTAATACACAAATTAAAGGTATAGAATAGACTCTGAGAATTAGGCCCGGGCATCGGTGGGATTTGGGCGTTACAAAAAGCGGGCGTACCCCTGTTGGGATTACGTGAACCGTGTGAACTAAATAATGTTTTGGATCTAGAAGCATTAATTTGACTTAGCTCCGGTCCGTGCTGTGTTTATTTATGAGTAGAAATGTAGGTCGCATTATTTGTTTGCCTATTTTTTGCATGATTTTTTTTTGTCGGAGTGCATTCTGAATTATTAATGGCTGTCTCTCGATGGTTTTCTTTTGAAATAAAAGTTTATGTGATTAAATTATGAAATAGGTTAAATTGTAAAAAATATACGAAAAATAACGCATCATACACGCCCCTAACCTAGGCTACTCGAAAATGGGGTGCTGGCCAGAGAACCTCCACGCGGTGCACCCTGGGCAACAGCGGACGATCACACTTTTCGTTTCCCGTTTGGTGTGATCGTCCGGTGGCTAATAATCTGGCGGGAGTGGCGCTCCACATGCTCTCTGCCCTATCAGAGAGCATAGTGTGAGTCGAGACGGAGAGCGGGGCTTGAGACTTCCACCACGGCGAACTGCTCAGCGCCGTGGGGGGACTAACAAGCCCTGCTGAGCGAGGAAGAAAAATGAGGGAAGGAAGGAGGAGAGATTGGAGAAGAAGGATGGCGACGAGATGGAGTGCGGGGATTGGGAGCTTCCCAATGGCACGTCCACGTGGGGATTGATGGCTCGGCTGATTAGAAACCCTGCGTTATTAGATGCCGGGAACAATAGTCCTGCCCACGGTTGGCTTGATGACTACGTCGCCAACCGTTGGGATCACAGGTCTACCCGGCTGATCCGAACCCGCAGGGGAGTAGATGCCGGGCTGTCATTTCTCCACGCTTTGCGGTCGGCTTGATGTCGCCGTCGCTGCCGCAATGGGCGTGGCGATGGGGCGCTCACAATGCCCCGTAGGAGAGGGTGGCAGTGTCCTATCCAGGGCACTGTCACACACGATCGCTGGGTGCTGCGGCCAAGGTGGAACGGCTAGTAGCACCTGGCGGTCGAGGAGGAAGGGGCGGGGACTTGACGCTTCCAACATGGCACGTTACGTGGTGCCATGTGGGGAGTGACAAGCCCTGCTCCCGCTCGACTGCTGGATGGGGCGGTCGAGGAGGAGAGCGGGCGGGGCCTCAAAGGTCCCACCACGGTGGATCACATACGCCGTGGCGGGGCCGACAGGCCCCGATCCGCCCTGCAGCACCGCTGCAGGACCCCGGGGTCGTTGGGTGCACGAGGCGGGGGCCTCGTGTAGTCACATAACGGCCCCGAGAAGGACGACGGAACGAGGTGTCCAGTTCCGTCGTCGGGCGTAGGAAGAGCCATCCGCGCTCAGGGGGGACTATCACCACCTGTCCCCCGTGAAGAGGCTACACAGCCAATGCTGGGGGGGGTCGCGGAGAATTCCACAGGCTTAACCGCGACCCTCCTGCTATCAGCCGAGAAGGACACCGGCGGGGTTTTAGTGGGTGCGAACCCCACATAACATTAGGAGTTTCCCCGCCTTAAAAAAAAAAAAAAAAAAAAAAAAAAAAAAAAAAAAAAAAAAAAAGGCTACTCGAAAATAATTTCGCAAGAACGCCAAGAACCGAAAGTAAAAATCTCAATCATTCATCGTTTATCATCCCCTGGCGAAAACACATACTCTATCTGCCTACACAGCAGCAGCAGTCGTGCAATAATTATAATAAATTTGCCATTTACTTGTCTTATGCCATTGAATTTCACATACGTCGTACCTGTACCTAATTATAATTTTATTTTGTCCTTCTATCAATGCATTTTGTTAAAGTTTTAATTAATTTCAACTTTGAATAACAATTCCAGTTATCTACCTTTATGAGAAAAACAATCAGCTAACAACTTTACTCACTCAACTCTGTAACGAAATAATTATTTTGGTAGTCCCAACACAACTCCGCGGCTGAGGCAGCGGCGGCGGGAGCATTTGACAAAATTGTCTTATTTCGTTATTCCATATGAGACTTGTTAAACCCTTAATTACTTTCGCTGTGAGTCCGCAAACATTCCTCTCGTTACCCGACGTCAGGCTTCATTATTTGCTCGTACTCGCACGTGTACAAGGTTTCATTCAGTATTTTAGATTTAGAGATGTGACATTATTGAATCTATTTTTTTTTTGCTTTCTGACTAGTTCACTTAAATCAACATAATCGTATCGCATTGTGAATATAATTATTTAGGTTTTATTATTCCAAGACCTTATTAACAGAAGAAGAGTAGTAAGTACCTAATAACTTCAGAATAGAAAACACTTTAGAGCATACAATGTAAGATACAAAAGTACATTAATAAATTTAGAGTACAGGCGGCCTTATCGCTTAAATCGATTTCTTCCAGGCATACCACGTTCACGTTCAGAATGTGTAATTGCATACATAAACTAAATATTTCTTGGTTCGGTTCTTTACAATTCCTAAAAGTCCTAGAAGCTGTTAGCAACGATAATTTGGGAATCAATGCAGATTTCTAAGATAATCTCCAATACTGGTTCGCTGTTTGTTGTTGATATCTTATTTTATGGTGTTCATTTAATATTCTTTTAAAAAATTGTTAGCTACGTGTTTTTACAGAAGACTAATTGTATTAATTTTAGTCACTTATAAACTAATGTATTATTAACATAATTATTATTATTGACTTAAATTTATGTAACTATGTGTTTATTAAATCAAATCATGTATTTTATTTGTCAGAATCTACTTTTTCCTTGTTAGAACTTAAAAATTAAATTACTTACTCTAAAATATCAATAAAAAACTTTCATCAGATTTTATATTTTCCTCCAATAGTTAACTAGGCACAGAAAGAGACTACGCGTTTGTAAATAATAATTTGCTCTCACGTATTTTTCACAGCGCATATCAAAATCTTTTTAATTCTGATTTATTATCAACAAAGCTTTTCGATATCATAAAAGCAATTTAGGTAAGAAAATGTGATTACTTTTAGGTTTTCATTCTAAAAAAAGTAAGTAAACGTTCTCGGCCGAGCTTTGGTAGAATAGCATTAAATTTGATCGCCCAACAAAGTTTTACAAGCGACTTTCTTTTCGATATGAAGCAAAATGAGAAAAATCGGATAAGTCATTAAAAGTGTCGACCGAGCGTAAGAATAAAACGGAATTGGTAACCAGAGCGGCGCGGTTATCGAAATAGAATTTTCAAAGTAGTTCGCTCAAACACTTATTAAACTTCGGTTAGGTTTTTTTTTTATTTATTTATCAGTGCTTATAACTACGGTTAAAGATTAATTACGATAATTCTTAAATCTTGAATTACAATGTATGTAATACAGTTATGTAAATCTATCATTGCTTATTCGTAGAACATTACCTATTTTATTTGTAACTCAAGGTCCTTTAAACTGGGAGTAACGTTTGTGCGCCTCAAAATAATACCTATTTTTAATAAAAATAAAAAATAAACTTTATATCTAATATAAATTTATGGAAAACTAAATCTTTCTACAAAATATTTTATATTAAAATCAGCAATAATAAAAACCTTTGTGGAAACTTTTAGTCACGTCCAAGAAATATTTTTCTAAATGTACCATTACAATACCTAATTTTTTATGCTTTGAGCTGGCTGAACATGTAAAGTGAGTTATAGCCTAAATTGATATGCCAATAGAAACAGTTTAAAAAATAAGTGGCTTTAAAGAAACTTTAGATTTTTTTCAGAAATAGGTGCTTGACATTTTATTTTAACCTTTTTGATTCTTAAAATATATTTTTATGCGTACCTATACCTAGGTATTAAATTAATTAAAGTAAACAAAAGTAAAGGTAGAGAAACCAATATTGTTTTTAATTTTATTGGTCTCCATCCGGCACTTGCGGAAATGTAAACATTAATAATTCTGTTTACGGACGGAAACGCAAATTTATGAAAATCACATCAACATTAATAAAGCACGTAATTTTGGGTAAATATTTCGTAGGTTTAACATAGAATTTAAGGTAGAACGATACAAATTTGGGCCAAAGCACAAAATTACCACTCAAAAGCATTGATAATCGCAATAAACAAATAATGCTTACATTAATAGGTGTAACATGCATTAAACAAATAATTGTAATCTGAGGGGGAAGCATATATGTCCAGCAGTGGATGTCTTGCAGCTCAGACGATAATAATGTTGATGAATGTGTAATTTAATTTAACCTACCGCTTCAGAAATGGCACCCTGTTTTGCACGGAGTACTCTATCACCGAACAAACAATATTATTGCCGTTGTAAGAATTATTTCGTATTTTATGGGGCGTCTAATTTTTATTGCTAGTTTTAGAAGCCATATTTCATAGGGCTAAAAAAAGCAGCCGAGGTTTCTCTTTTACCCAATAAAATTAGTGTTTGGTATACACGAACGAAAAAGGGCAACTCTGCTTATAAATATTACAATGTATATGTAATTATTAGTAAAAAAACCTATTCAGTTTACTCATTTCAGGATGTTCTGCAATCATTTTTTACCTTTCGATTCAACCCAGGTTCAGCATTTTCAGACTTTACTGCCGTTATTCGGTAGGCACGTTAAACTATCTTAAGCTTCTCTTAAGACGCATCAGACAACCGTTCCATTCACATAGGAGCTGAAGAGTGGGTTTGTGGTCGACGTAGCTGCTTGCGCATTATAATCCATTTCACGCGACACCTGAACATTCGTCAAAATTATGTCGATAGTCGCCGATGTCGAATACTAAGGAAGGTATTTTTGAATAACTTTTTTGTAGTGACTTAGGTACCCGGCTAATTTCTGAGTTTATTATCAAGTGTGGTTTTCAGACTTCTGAGTGTGTACTAGCCATAGAGGCTTTAAGGGCGTTTTCATTTTCCGAAATTGGCTGTTTCCGTCACGACAAGGCCCGCCCAGATTGTTTACAAGAAAAGCTAATATCTGTTGTTAGGCGGTCCGTTATTATGTTTTTGCTGAACACCTATTTCTTAAATGAAATTAGTTCTATTTTTGGTCCTTTGAAACTGTTTTTGTCCTCGTTAATTACATAAAATCATTGTTAGGTTTATTACAAATCCAAGTATGTTTACGAGTATAAAGATTTTATACAATTAGGAAAACGGCCAACACTTACCTTGCAAAATAAAAAGGTCTTGAAATAAAATTGCCATCAACCGATTAATTAGTTAGTTACCACCCGAACAATACCTATACATAGTAATAAACACAGGGTACAGTCACCCTCGACATAAATCTGCCCATCGAAAGGAAGGCAGCACGCACCAATTAACGATGCAGTGTGGCTGACATTACCGAAACATCTCACTGCTACGGCTGAACTGGACATAACATAGTTTTGCCACTGTCATTAGTGGTGTAAAAGCACTTTTGAAAAGTTACTAGCATGATTTTAATACGACATATGGAAAGAAAATAACTTCACCACGGTTTCTACTTTTGCAAGTTACGAATAATAATAATAACACACCACACTCAGAGCCCTTAACTAGGAAGGTCCTGTATCTAGGGTTCCCGAAACATAATATTATACAGTGATGAACTATACACCTGTACGGAAAACAAACATCGATATTTAGAAATTATTTAAAAAGTAATTTCAGCATAGGCATATCTTTTATCAAGTGTCAACTTCACCGCGGCGCATTAATAAATTCAGGGTACAAATAAAATCAATTTGCAAGCAAATGGGCGGCCTTATCACTAAAAATTGCCTGTTATCCAGGCAACCCACGCGTTTACGTTCTTAAGCATCTCTTTTGATAATGTTAAATGGTCATTTTATCGTATTTATAAATACCTTAAAATACTAGACAAAGTTTTTAATGACTGCCTGCCCTCTATTTTACTGCAACATGAGAATTCTATAGGCAAGTGGATTGACGGAGGGCGACTGCAACAAGGGGCAGTTAGAGGCAAGGCAACGCTCTAATACATTCAGACGAGGTCATAGCACATTCTAGGGTTGTCTGATCATTCTATTCAGAAATCTAAGCCTCAAGTAAAAAATGTTGCATAGTTCTCGGAGTAGCATATTTTTTGATAAAAAAAAAATCCAAAATTATTAAATTATACTACGAAAAAAATTAACGAAAAAACTGATCTAGAATGAAGAAAGTAGTAGAATTTCACCGCCAATACTGCCACATAGTTGGAGAACAATTTCATGGCTTAATACAATTTGATATACCCTGAAGACCGCCTACCCATCACGAATTATAATACTTATCTTAAAAATTCAATGAAATAAGAACCTTTCAAAAATCCGGACTTGGAACCATTGAAGTTTGTATGATGACCTGTGGGTATTAACATTTAATTCTAAAATTATTTACACTCCTATTTCTAGGGTTCGCACAAGGCACAAGGGTCGTATCGTATAGGAGGCGGCAAACGGACATGCTTGTCCGACATGACGCATTAAATGCTAAGCTATTTATAGATCGAATCAACAATCATATAAGTAATTTGAATAAACATACATTAATAATATAAATTGTTTTAATTATATTAATAACACAGTAAAAAATTATTTAGTGTGGTAATCCTGCGTATGCGTATTTAAATAAAATTATCTTCAGAAACGAACCGGCAAAAAAATATTTAAATTCGGGTAACAAATCAAAACAAAAATTTCACTTTTTTTTAGTACTTTTACTTCAATGTTTGCTTCAAAATTTTTTCAAGCTGATCATAAAGTGTCGGTTTGCCATATCGGTTAACGTCTATATTTACTTTTGAAAACAAACTTGAAATGCCTAAAAACAATCAAACTAAACAGACCGAGGAATTAGACAACAACGTAAAAGCATTCTCAAGTTTACTAGCAAATACGTTCAGTAGCCCCGGGTTACTCCGGACTCGAGCAGGGTCCCTTGATTGAATAAACATCTAGATTAAGACTAAGATAATAATTACCTACACATATTACATTCAAAGTATTTCAGAGGCCTAACTAGACAGAACTGTTATCTAGGATGCCCGAAACATGTAATACAAAAGACATACAGACTCTAGAAACAAACACTGACATCCATTATCAAAACTACTTACCAACTGTAAGCGGGCAATTAAACCTGTTTTTAGTACTAAAAATTTTCGAAAGCAAAGCCATATTGAGTCAAACAAAGTTTTTTTTGTTGATCTCTCTTTTATAGCAAGTTTTTTTTTACGTTTTTCTTTCTTTTATTTTAAAGTAAAAGAAAAATACTTGCTTCTCCTGCGATAAGGTCGCCTTTTATTTATTTCTTGTTTTGTGTTTTTGAACAATAAAGAGATCATTCATTCATACATTCGACAATTCCTTCCATTCCCTGAATATAAAATAATTGGAGTAACATCTACAGTGTATGATGACAAAAAACACGAAGCTGTTTTCATCTAGCATTATTTTATATCGATGACTAGCGGCCGCAATCGGCTCGGACTGGGCCAAGTGGTTGGTAATCTCAGACAGTTTATTACTTCGCTACATACATACTCGTACAAGTCCCACAAGACTGTTTAGATGTTTGTTAAATGAAGCTTTATATACGCTTTAACAATCTTTTTTTAACAATGCATAGTAACATTTTATACTAAAACGTATTAAATTACAATTACAAGAGACTTGCATACATTTTAAAAAATGTATAGTGGATGTGCGTTATAAAAATTTATATTTATAAGTAGCATTGCTTTTATTGAAAGTATGTAAATTGGGATTGGGTTAAAAAAACTTAATGATTTTTAACGTGAGATTTTTATTTTTATTTCAGAGTCACGTTTAATGGTGTTCTTTGAAAAATAAATAACATTCTTAAAGCTTAAGTATGAGAGTGAAGGAAACACTTTCACGTCACCTAAAAAAACGTGTCTCGTAAAATGTTTGTCAAAGATCGCGACAGAAAAGTTATCTACATGAGATATGCAGCCTTCGATCTAAAAAGAATAAATAATCTATAAAGAAGAAACAAGGAAGATGCTCTCTCATTTATTCAATTTTTATTAGGGTTATAAAAAAATTATCAGTTATAAAAAACCCAGAATTTCAGATTATCCACATGTACTTTGATTTTATGCACAGTACTCAGTTATCAACGAAAATGCAACTAAATATTGCGGAGCTTGGATTACCTGTGTTAAACTGAAATCTAAGGAAACAGTTTTTCGAACTTTACCGTATGCTTGCTTGGTTGTTACGCTGCACATTACCTAGGGATTTTGCAGATTACCTAGGTAATGTTGAGAACAATATTTTATTTCGAACTCTAACGTATTCAGCCAGTTAGTCTGCAGATTTACTAGTTAATCTGCACTTTAACTGAGTTTCGCACATTAGCGGTAACATATACATATATTTGGATGTACAAGTCTAAGAATAATATTTTTCATAGTCTTTGTTTACCACACGCAAGTCCCCGCTTCCCCTTCAAAAGCCGCAAGTCAAAGGGAATTTTCCGAGAGTGTCGTTTCAATTTGAATATTTCACTCGTTAAGGCGTTTTGCCTGTTTTACAAAATGTATAGGTAGATCAGATACATAGGCGCTGTAAAACTTTATAAAAGGCATAGAATAAATAAAAGGAAGTAAATCTCGAAAACAAAATTATGTAGAAATTACGTGTAAAGTGTACATTTCACGTTCCTATACGCACTGATTTTTGTTTTGGTTTTTATCACAAGCATGGGTTTTATTTTTAAAATTAATAGTAAGTAGGTCAATTAGTTTATTAATCCTTAATATGTGTGTACTCATATTTTCAGGTATTTTTAACTTAATTTTTTTTTAATTGTCTTTTTTCATAACTTTTAAAGATCAGTTTCCAAATAATAACCTCTGTTCTGACATTCTGCGAGCATTTAAAAGTCTTAAGTTGCTTAAGTGTCCTGAAAATGCATTAGAGAATGACGTCAAAGGAGAAATTTCACGTAAAGTACGTCTACTTTTGACGTTGAGTGATGCGTTTCCGCACGATGCGCATTGTCTGACTGTGAAAGAGATTGCAGAATATGAAATACTTCGGTCTGAATCACAAGTGCCTCATTGAATACGGACGCGGGATGGGCCACAACTCTACTATGGATTCAAGATATAAAAAAACTATTATAATCAAGTCAACGACGTAATACATCATAACATGTTATGTATTCTTTAATTTTGAAAAGTTTATAAAAGAGAAAGAAAGCAGCAGTATAATTAATTAAAGATGCCTATTAGATGTATAATTCTGAGCCTATTGTGGGAAAATCTGCTGATTATGAAGAGTAAAACTGATTTTGAATTTTTAAATATAACTCATTGAATTTTCCTACTCTATTAGAATTTTTATTAAACCTTACACTTCCAGTACAAATTATAAATTTTTGTAAGCAGATTTAGTACCCAAGTCCGTTGTTGGGTGCATATTTTGCCGTACCTTCACATTACATTCGCAATGCAAAAAAGGGTTCGCTGAATGACTGACAGTTACCTTAGTTTGTTTCTTTTTTTATTTATTTTCTTTAAGATGATTTTCAGGAATAAGCCCACAAATATATGACGATTCAAGCGCTTAGATCTTATGTCATATCTGGTGATGTATTTGAACGATTCATAGAACAACTTTACTGACCGCTTTATCAACGTCCGAGCATTAGGGACTATCGTTCATGACAAGAGCAGATTTCCCGATTCAATATCGTTCGATAACGATTTATGCAATCATTATAACTAACATGACTCAAATGACGCCGTGATTTTATGTTTACAGTAACTAGTTTTTGTAATTTACTAATTATTGGCAACTTAAATTCTCTGAATTTTGTGCTGCTAATAGTTTTCGTGGTCTTAATAACATTAAAATTAGGAATTGCCAAAAACTGTTTCTTTGCAGTTTTATACTTTTATCTCCTCTTTATTTTGGCTGGTCTTTAAGAATGCTCATTGTAATAGTATATACTATGATTATAATATTACTATTTCTTTATAAACAAGAAATAAGCACCTCTTTTTATGTTATAATTTTTTAATCATACCAGTAATATTATTTTTTACAGAATACTGCAAGCTTTTAACGTAACCTCTGTCAAAATAAAAATAAAAGCAAAATCTGAAGCTTACATTAAAAAAACAAAAGCTGAAAAATAAAACAATAATTTTAGACGGTTTCCCAAGGCTGTTTTTGTTACAAATTGCTCAAATGTGATCAGATCAGTAAGGGACTGTTTTGCGAGACAGATTAATTTTGTCGCTTTATTTTTTTAGGCTGCGTGAAATTTAAACCCGTTATGAACGAAATAATGTTTTCAGATGAAACTTACAGATATTATTATACGTGTTTTTTAACAAACGAAAAATTAAAATTATACTCTGATCATTATTATTTCGAGGGGAATCTATTGCAACCATAAAAAAAGTGGTGTTATTTTTTTTTCATGACGTGTCATACTTGATACTTTTTTGGAGATACTTACTCAATTATTTCGTCAAGAAAACTCACAGATATTAACTTAATTATATTCAAAAGTTATTACAAAATAAAACTTTGCATGTTTCGCGGAAAATTCAAACTGAAAACTCCTGATACTGAATAACAAAATGAACATTCTTGAGTATTTATATTCTGTTATTTTTTAACAATACAATTTAAAATTGTAAACTAAACACATCATATTATTTGCAGGGTGTTCAATCATAAATTACTTCAAATGGAAGGGTAATATAACTCAGTGGTCATAGCGTTTGAATGGGCGCAGTAGTGGACAGTGGCACAAACAGATTAATCTAAATGTTCAGTGAGCTGTGATGCCCGATAGAGGGATGTGGACAGTTCTTTGCGTTCTCCTGATAGATGTTTTTTTTTTATAGGTATTATAATAGTATCATAGTAAAGGGCTATCATTTTATAATGTACAACGAAAATTTTATACAATTATGGCTTTTGTATAGCGATAGATCACATGGGTTTATTCTATATTTAGGGGACACTGAACTTATATTAAAATCGCATTTATAGTTAATTACGAAATTTGTCTCAGGCGCTTTTTTACTAAAAAAAACACTGTATAATCCATTAAAAATAGAATTTAACATGTAGAGAATATTTTTTTACATACGAAAGCAATTTGGCTCTAGCTTTAGCATACATGCTAAACAGCCCATGCCTGAATAAGTATTAAACACAGGTATAGTTTATATTTAGCACAATTTTTTGCACATGTACCAAATATATCTATGTTCTACACTACAGTATATGTATAATAGCTGATTATTAAAAATACAAGTGTGCATCATTGTGCACCCGTGGAGTAACCGTAGTACTTTAATGCTTTGTTTGAGATAGGAACGCAACGTCCCGCCTGACACATTGCAAACAAGCGTTACTTTGGTTACTTTGCATGTTACGACTCATTCTAGACAGTTCCGGGCTTTCATAAAATAAATACCATAGGTATAGGAAAATAAAAGGGTTTACTTGTAATATAGTAAATGTACAAGTGATAAAGTCTTCTTTGCCACAATTCAAGCATTTCCAGTTCCTTTGAAAATTAATACCTAGTATAAAACAAAGTCGCTTTCCGCGTCTGCCCCTATGTATGCTTAAATCTTTAAAACTATGCATTGGATTTTAATGCGGTATTTTTAATAGATAGAGCAATCCAAGAGGAAGGTTAATATGTTTAATACATGTACCACATATAGTAATAGGTTGGGCGATATGAAATTCGCCGGGTCGACTAGTTATAAGTTTATAGAGCTGTTTTAAACTCAAATATTGAAACACAAATGACAGAAACTGCAAATTAGGAATATAAATCTTGACAAAACAGATCAACAGAAACTTGCATAATCATTCTTGTATCAATAATTTCCGAAACGAGCGTGACATTCGGAACAACAGACGAACTTCTAAATTCTAAGAGAACAATCTCTGCAAAGTTAATGTACAAAGCATTTTACATGTCAACCGTAATGGTTTTCGAGATTAATTTGAAGAGTTGTTTCTGTGGAAGCGATCGCCTTAGGGGAGCTGGCAACCCTTTCGTGATGCCATCCGTTTGTTTTCTTCCCTCATTGTTAATATTGTCTTCTTATAACAAGACTTTCGAGTTCAGAACAGCATCATCAATATTGTGGTAGAATCTCTGTCAACTTAGTTTCAAGTGTTCTTTCATTCAAGTAGGTACTTTTTGTTCACTTGAGAGCCATGACAAATTGAAATATTCGTATCCTGTATTGTGACACGCCACGATTAAATAAATTTTAATGAGCCAGTCCTGTAAATAAAACGTTTCTGAATTTGTTTTATTTCAATTGTAATCTTTCGAATCTTTTATTTTATTTTTTAACATCCTTTTTTTTTTTTTATTTAGCCAAGTTAGGTGTCCCACTGCTACATCTTAATGTAAGTAAATATACCTATTAATTAAAACATCCTGATTCTTTGAAATCGATTTTTTTATGATTGTTTTTTATGACAAATTTTTACAACTACCCTATAAAATACAATGTAAGTATATTAAAATTATTTTAAGACTAATAACTCAAATATGAGAGCTGTTAGAATCAAAATGAAAAAATGAGCGAGCAATTTCACGGCAGGCCGAGCAGCGCGGGTGCCAACAGGCCTGAAATGAAATATTACTTGTAAACGCTAATTCAGCTTGTGCCCCTGCTTTTGCATTAAAATTACAATAATTTGACTTATCGCCTTGTTTTGAAGACAAACTTAAGAAAATTGGCATAAATCGAAGATTTCAATTTTTTGTAGTTTATCAATAACTTACAAATTATGCATCCAAAGAAATTTATTTCAGACTTTGTAGTTGAAATACATTTTAGTAGTCATACAATTATACAAGTTACTGACTGAACACATTTTATCAATAATTGTCTGTCCCTATGTATGCCTAAGTCTTTAAAACTACGCAACGAATTTTGATGTGGTTTTTAATAGATAGAGTGATTCAAGAGGTAAGTTTATAAGTATAAATACATTGCCCAAAATACTAATAGGTAAGGCGGTACGAAGTTAACCGGGTCTACTTGTTTTTATTAAATCAGCTGTCAATGAATGAAAACAAACTGAAATTTATTCTTGCTATAATTGATGGTACAGTAGCATGTATAAGTCTTATATTTTATTTGTGGAACCAAGACTGTATGTTTATAGGTACCAAAAGTGTTTGACACAACAAGCGTTTGCAGCACAAAAAATGAATGCTACCGTGTACTTTTTAAACATCTACCGTCCTTTGTTTTGCAAATTTTCAGAAAGTTGCCGTTATTGATAGCTGAAACGTTAACCGCCAGAGCTAAGGTGCATAGGCAAAATTTGCATTAGAAACTCTAGGGGAGGAGTGAGGGTTGTCATTAATAATAGAGCGGGGAAACAAGGGCGTCTACTTCTCTTGGAGGGTTAACAACCCTTGTTAGCTACAGGCCTCAAGTGTGGAAGCAGACGCATTTTGTTTTTCTACAGCTGAAGGGTTGTTTTTCATGACATTTTTATTTATGCAATATAAATTCAAGTTTTAAGGGTGTCTGAGTGAGTTTTGTAATCCGTTAATAATGTGTATCTAAAATCGTGAATTTTTAGCAATATAACAATAATGATATTATTGTATCACAGATCCCTTAACTAGTTAGAATCAATATATATAAAACTCTTCCGTTACTTACTGATTGACTGACTGACTGACAGACAACGCAGAGCCGAAACTACTGGTCGTACAAAGCTGAAATTTGGCATGTAGGTTCCATAGGGAGTGTAGGTGAGCACTAAGAAAGGATTTCCCGAAATTCCCACGGAAACGGGAAAAAACGGGATTTTTCTGTTTTATGAGAAATTTGCGCGGGAAATACCGCGGGGCAGCCTCTAGATAAGATAAGATAAGATACAAAGACATATAATAAAGGCAGGGATAAATAAACATTAAAATACAGAGCTCAAAGTTTATTCGTATATTACCTATTCTTTATCAGACGTCTGAAGGCTTTAATATAAGTTTTTTTAAACTCATTACATTCTTCTGTAAACTTCAAAAGTTTCATGCAGGAGAAAAATGTGACTGTTTTTATAACGTCATAAGCAAATAAAGCAGTAGGATAAAAATCTTGTATATGTAAAACAGTGAACAAACATTTTTTTATCGAATAAAAATATACAAATACGTAGAATATAAAAATACGAATATTAGCTCGCCCTACTTTCCACAGTAATAATAACAACGATGACAAGGAAATAAAAAGGTATACGTATGTATGTATTAATCATGTCTGAATCCATATTGCGAGGGCGCCCACGCTTGATAGATCACTGCAGTAATGTGTATAGAAAACTATGAATAATACATAGAGAGAGTAACAATCTGCGAAACGCTTAGTAACTAATGTTTATTTATTGTGAATTAACCATGAGAAGCAAAAATAAGCACAAACGTAAAACTTTTTCCGTCATTTTTTTTAAGTAATCCAAAGCTATAAAGCTTGCAACAGTTTTATAGAGCCGAAAATAAATAGAAGTCCGCTTAAAAAGCTACTGCAATAATTTTCAATATACCAAATCACGAAACAGGGTATTTTACTGCGGTTTAACTCCGACAAAACTAATTTTACAAACCAATCGAAATCGGTAACCACGTCAAACACAGCAAGCCAATATAAATTGAAAGAAAAATAAGTTGCTACATGGCGCTACACGTTGGAAATAACTTGCGAACGCTGGACGTTGGGAGTTTTATTGCATTTTCTATACTAACTGGAACACAGTTTAGGTATTGTGTCGTTGCACAAAGGCTTGATACCCGAGCGTCCTCAACAAGATCAGGAAAACGGAGCTGGTTTTGTGAACGTGCTAGATTGCAAATAGCGCAGCCGAACTGTAAAAAAAAATACTGTATAAGTACTTAACTAAACTACTAAAATAAATATTTAAATCTATCTATCTATCTACTTTAATGATGAATTTATAATAACAAGCATATATATAGGTGAGATATTAACTACACAACACACACGCCTAGGATACCTAACGGATTTGATTCGATTCAATCGGTCTGGAATCAGTAAGCTAATGCAAATGTATTCTAATCTAATCCAGATCTTATTGTATCAAAACCTCCTTAGGATTGACATTTAATATAATGTTATATGAAAATGAATTTCCTTCTCTTTTTACATTGTCATGGAAGCAAGCGGGGGAAGCCTTTGCCCAGCAGTGGGTTACTAAAGAGACTATGTAAAAAAAAACTTTATAACAACAATACCTTTTTACCATACCATTGCATTTGAGAAATAAAAAAGACAAACAACGTATAAATATGAATTTATTTCGTATATTTAATAACTTATCTAGGCGTCATCTACTACTAGTAAAGTTAAAATTATTTGTTCTAAAAGAAAAAAAATATAATTTTCGTGAGACCATATATTTCTTGCATTAATTGCACAGTTACTTATAATTACATTGAAACTTAAAATAATTTTGTTAACAAAATGTTGCTTGTAAATTTCATTGAATTAAAATATTTTAAAGTCAATGACTTCTACTTTTTAGACTTTTAAGCTGTATTATCTGGGATTAGGGGAACATATTCTATCTATTATGCAATTATTTTTCAATTAAGTACACCCTTATCTTATCTGGAACTCACACGAAATCACTTAGGGTTATTAGGAGGCCTTTCGTACTTTACGTGCGTTATTAGGAGTTTTTTTAATTACATGTTTGGGAAATTCTATGAGCGTTTTCGTGTTGCTTGCAATTATTTTAAAAGTAAAGCAAAGTAAGTGGGTTGAAGCTATTTTAAATTTAATACTTTCAAATACCTATTTACCGAATTAAAAAAAGGAGTTACGTCGTTAGAATTTGACTAACTGATACCTAGGCTTCTTCCACATTCGCCTAAAATTATTCGCCCGAAATATTAAATATAGTTGTATGTGTAAGATTCTAAATAATATTAAATAAAATATGTAGTTTAAAAGCCCTGCTTTAAAAATATAATAAAGTTTCTTTAGAAAACCGTATATTTTCGAGCAGGCAGCAAGTACGCATTATGCAAATCACTTCATTGCCTCCAAACTATAATGTCGAATAATAACTTCCATAAAATGGAACGAGTGGCGTGCACATAATAATTTTACATAAAAACTTTAAACAATACTGTAGGTATGTGTTTTATGATTAGTAAACAAAATAACTTGAGTTGATTTTTGAAAATTACTTGATCATATTTTAAAATGTAATTTTAGATAATATAAGTAAATGCATACAACATACAATCTTTGAATTGCTATGGAGCTAAACGAGTGCAATCAATATGTTGTATTTTTATGATTGTACCTTGTTTATTACATAAATTTCACTGACACCAATCCAAAAATGTAGCGTCAAATTTATTTAATGGAGTTTATAAGTTTTAATGACATTGTATAAGATTGCAAGTGAGCTTGTCTCATTAATTGTTTTTTTTTTAGGTTCCGCTTTGGTAACGTTACTCATCAACTCATAATAACTAGATGTTAAACTATAAACCCAGATAGCAAAAAGCATATTGAAAAAAAAAAGACAAGATGTTTTTTTTATAGACCCCCTCCGAGGTTTAGTTTCAATAAAGGTGACTGTGGCTTCAAAGATCAAGGTTCGATTGCTGGCTGTGGCGAACTTTGTTATGATGAATATATTTGTTTCTTGATTTGTTTTCTGGGTTTGGGGGTGTATATGTCCATATAATTAAATAGTGAATCCCTTCTTAAAATGTGCTGAGACAAACAAATACTGGCAGGATGGAAAACAATCTTCTGAATCAGACTAATCGGAACCCGAATCCTGAAGCGAATCTATCAAATCAGCTTATTTTTACAAACTTTTTGTTTGTTTTGATTCTTGTAATATTAATTGAAAATTATTAACAATATTTAATGAAATAAAAATACTTATCAAAAATTATTTCAATTACTCTTTTTAATACGTGACTCGATAAGAGAGTCCAATCAAACATTCGGAAACGCCAATTTAGAGCAACCGGGCTGAACTTTTAGTGAAAAATTGCCATCGTTTCATCACAGGTCAAGTGAAATTGCATCTAAATTAAGCCGGTACAGTATTTAGATCGCACGTTAGCGATATAAAGCGCTGCTATTTATCAATGTTGCTGCAAGGCATGATTAATTAGGACTTTACTACGTAAAGTTTGTTTACGAAGGATACTGGTTAATTCAATTGTTGAAGTTCTCTGATGCACTCACGACTTTCTAAATTTACGTATCAGAACTTTAGAGTTAACATTGATGCTATTGATATATCTATCAATATTATTTTGTCCTATAGAAATAAAACAAAATTTTTGCTGCCAATTTTCTTAGTCAATCTTAGTAAAATCTATGCTTCGAAAACTCTGTGAATATAAGTATTTCACTTTTTCTTTTTATCCTTATTTTCAAATAGGTCTTGAAAGATTAGCAAATCTGAAACTTGGAAGCCCAGCATCGTAAACCTTTTAACGCAAAACTTCAATTATTGGATCTTGAATTTCGAGTGGGAGTGGCCTTATTTGGTCTTAATTAGATTTTCTATGATTACCAAAAACTATGAAATCAGCAAGATCATGTATCATGATGTAAACTATCGCGATATTGTTCTCATCCCATAGGTATAATTATATGAACACAACTCCATAGAAGTATACATATACCTCTAGTATAAGTCTTTGAGCTAAAACTCAGAGGTCCGGCGACGCGCGACATCGCTGCACCGCCTGCACACGACCGCCGCAACCACTCTGCTGTGAAATGAAATACAAACTGGGGCAACTCTGCACACTGTTACTAGCAGACTTTTACTCTATATAATGTCGAGTAATATGGAAAATGTTAAAACAAACAAATGACTGATACCAAAACAAAAGAACGATTAAGCAAGTTTCTAATAACTCGTTGGTACCTTAACTATGCTCTCAGCGTTTCACGGTTATGGTGTCAGTTTAACCACAAAGTTGGAATTCTCGAATAACCGGGTTGACGCCATTTATTTATCTATCTTATATTTCCATTCTACGACCCAATTTCTCACTAATAACTCACTTTATCACCGAAACAATCATCAGCTATATACTTTGTAGTAAGTAATAAAGAAACTGTTGCATATTAAAAATATTAGGAATTACCTTTTTGAGCCGTCTACGGTAGCTTACAATAAAAAAAGGATTTTAAAGTAACACGGGGTGCGAAGTGCCAACACGCGAGTGCTCAAGGAAACCAGCAACAATTTTACTTATTACCCTTGGTTGTATTATATAGGTAGCATAATCAACCGTCTGGTTTCGGTTACCGTTTAATCTTATCGTTGAAGAGTTTACCTACTTTTTTCTGATAGTACACTTTCTTTCAGTTTTAATAAAGATTTTTCTCAAGTTTTATTCAGTTTTAGGTTTAAATTATTTTTGTAATTGTTCAAAAAGTTTGTGCCAAGATATTTTCAGTATACTTTGCTTATTACAATAATTTGGTTATTTTTAACTGTGGTCTTCAACTTCAGATGAAAGGGAACAGATACTTTATTGATTCCTACCCGCTATTGTCCCCTGCAGCCACTTATTAAATTAGTATCTCAACTTTACTAAGACTAGAGTTCCAAAGCGAAGTGCATTCAAAAATACCAATATATATTATAAAACTCTACCGTTACTGACTGACTGACAGACAACACAGAGCCGAAACTACTGGGCGTAGCAGCCTGAAATTTTGCATGTGGGTTTGTAGGGGAGCACTGAGGAATGAATTCTCGAAATTCCCACAGCAACGGGAAAAAACGGAATATATTGGTGTAGAAAAATGCGCGGTTGAAACCGCAGGGTAGCCTCTAGTACCAATATATTTACATACTTAGTTGTATTAATTACAAAGTAGTAAATCTTAAAAAAAGCATCAGCTGTAACCTACAACAGCCCGTATTTTATAGAAACCAGTCATTAGTCATGCAATCTGGCCATCGATCACCTACTTTGCTGGGCAATGGGCACGCTCATTGTAGTAGCCAGGCAATTTCCGGAGCCCTTATCTTCAGCCTAACCTTTTACTTTGCCTTAGTTTGTTTTATTAATGCACTTGACAAGAATCTGAATCAAATTGTGTTAGTTACAGCTGTATTATTAGATTTTCTTTCGACAATTTGCAAAATAATTTCTCTTGTCATCTAATTCTAGTTACTTTTGGTTTGATTTCTTTACTTTAATGTAAAGTTTATCCGTAATCATACAATTTCTATACATTTCTTTGCTGCTTATGTAAACATTTTTGATAAGGGCATACACGGTGCGAAAATAGCGCCACTTCCGACAAATAATAAATATCTTCTAAATCATGTCCAAAATAAAAAATATGTGCCTTTGACTCCCTAAATAATGTAGTTTTCAGTTTTAAAATAACGAAAAAAACGGTTTGTTGCCTGAAGTGGCCACTTTTGTTTCATAAAGGTTTTTTTCTTTGATTTTTAACCTTGGTTTAAAAGATATTAATTATTTATAGAAGTGGCGCTAGTTAGACATCTTTCGCCCCTTTACTATGTGAATAAGACTTCATTTCCTTTGGACATTTACATTAAAAGAAAGACTGTAAAGTTTCTATATATAATTTGAACTATGTATATGAATCTACTGACTAAAAACAACATTAATAAAAACTTAAAGGGAATTTCAATTTGAAACGTTTATTTCCATAGTAAGCAATCGCCTCACCTCATTGTAGTCTCAGGCACTTATTAATTTTCAATTTCCATACGGTGACAGTTTTCATAATTCCCACTTTAAAATATCGTGCCGACCTAGCACGAGCGAGCGCGTTTTATGGGCATTTCTACGGACGGGCAAAATTCAGTGGCAATTTGAAAATAAAATATACGCCAATGAAGTAGGCTGCTCAAATTATTTCAGCCACAACTATGTATGGGTTCGCAGTTGGAGAGCATAGAAACATTTCTGAAAATTTAATATAAATACCAGAAAAAAAATCCGAAAGTCATAAAACCGACATCGGTGGGGTGTCCTGTTGCCGAAATTCATGAAAGAGTCACTTGTTACAAAGTAATGAAGTGATATTTGATTAATTTAGTTATATTCACGCCTTGGCGATGAGTATATTGAGGCTGTAGTTACCATGAAAAACCCAAAACTTCTTTATTTTTTAAAATACACCAATCTGAATGAGCGTCCTGGAATTCTCCCTGATTTCGGTGGTGTTTACAAATCATGACCCACAACCATAGTGGTTAACTTTTCGAACTATCTGAAGTACTCTGCAGCTTGATTCAGTCATGGCCCACACGCCGCGAGCCTGAAATCCGTGCCCCGCTGACATTTCAGTAATTATTTTCAGGATAATTGTGACACGCGGTGGTTTTGGGTACCCCTCAGTCCTGAATTCGGTGTAGGTAATTTTTTTCTAACCGTAAGAAATAGTTAACTTTCAACTAGTGCCATGCACTCGCCATTGGGTTGGTATTATTTGATGTACAGATGATTGTTATGCTGTAATTTAATTCCGAGTTAAATTTTTATTTGTACTCTTTTGTGATTTCGCTGATTTTGATATCGGTGGTTTTCGGTGGTTTTTTATACACCGAAGTCAAAAAAACATCCACCAAAATCAGATTTTTACTTTGAACGCGTGCTAAAATAGCTCATATTTCACATTTTTGTCATAAAAATACTTATTCGTTGTATATAATCATTGATTTCTACACAAAATGCATTTAACTTCGTACCATTTTTTGTTTTTTATTTCTCTGACTCAATTTTTTCGGAGGGTAGTATTGAAAACCGGCATAGCGCTGTACTGAGTTGAGTCACTACTATTATTTTACTATTATTATTTGACCCGGCGAACTTTGTAACGTCTAAAATATTTCTATGTTATGCATGTACCTTCTTTATACCTTCCTCTTGAATAACTCTATCTATAAAAAAGCGCATCAAAATCCGTTGAGTAGTTTAACTATTTAAGCATACTTACAGAAGGTTTCCGCTCAAGCGACTTTGTGTTATAATATGTACTGAATTTATGTATACCAAAGTTTGCATTTGAATCAACAAAAAAAAAGTAATTTATCGTTATTGTTATCAATATATATAAAACTCTTCCGTTACTGACTGACTGACTGACTGACAGACAACGCAGAGCCTAAACAATTAGGCGTAGAAAGCTGAAAATTGGCACGTGGGTTCCTTGTGGAGCGTAGGTGAGCACTAAGAAGGAATTTCCCGAAATTCCCACGGGAACGGGAAAAAACGGGAATTTTGTGTTTATGAGAAATCTGCGCGGGAAAAACCGCGGGGCAGCCTCTAGTTATACTTATATAATGTTTAAAATAAATACCTAAAATTTGAATATTTATTAACAACACAAGATATTTTTAAACTTATTAACTTAAATAAACTAAATAAATATTTACAAATAAAAAATGCCCTCAAAATCGCTGCCACCGGAAGGTACGGTGCCTAGCAGGCTGGCTGCGTTACCCCTCTGAATGGCCAGATGTAAAAGTTATTCTTATTATTATGACTAATGAAATTTATTAAACTTTAATTTTGTACGAGAGTGTACTTATTTATTATTGAGTATTTAATAACAGTAAAGTAAATACAAAATTCAGGTAAATATTTTCAGGTATACTTTAAATTATTTTTAAACATTTGTAATTCTTAAAGCTCTTCTTGGAAATATCCAGAGTTCAAAGTAGTATCCGAAAAATCTGTCACCAAATGACACTAAAAATATGAAACACGCAACACTGTACAACTTAATACTGTGTAAATAAAAATTAATATAAAATTTCGATGATAAATTGTATGGGATTGTTCTTTCGGTGGATAGATTTCTGATTTCAGTGGCAAAATTGTGATTCGGTGGGTAATTTTTCTGATTTCGATGGAGACAAAATATTCGAGGTCAGTTTTTTTGGAAACTGTTATCTTTTGAAAGGGGCCAAATTAATATTTGAATACAGAATAAGCTCTTTTGCATGGTTTTTAATTATGAAGTCTCTAGGTCAAAATAAAAAAAATGCCACCGAAGTCAGACAAATCTGTTCACTTTGTAGAAATGCTCTTATAATTTTCCCTTGTTTACAGAGATTAAGATAGTGCGCTGGTCGCGAATGAAATATTGCTAATGGAAAACTTGGAGGTTTGCTTGGTGAAGGCTTTTAATTATCGCGCTACTACCGCTTTATAATATTACAACAATAATTCTTTTGTACCTATTAACAATCTAAATAACCTTTTTAGTTAAAAAGTGACAGTTCCCTTACTGGTAAGTTTACCTATGTTTATAACACAATCAAGTTACTACAAAAATCAACATCATCAGATTTTTTAATAATACGTTCTTAAGAGCCAGTTTACAGCGATGCTAGCGCCATTCGCGAAAAAAAATTATATCTTCTACACTAAGGCAAATATCAAAAATGTGGCACTGTATGACACTTTAGATAATGTAGCCTAGTATTTTTAGGGCACTTCTGTACAGCTTTTAGGTTGAAGACCAAAGAAAGCTACAAAGTGTTACTAAAAGTGGCCACTTTTGGCAACAATCTATGTTTTTTTTTGTTCTTTTTACTTAGGACTACTTTGCTGTGATTACAAAATACGAGGCTACATTATCTAGTGTCATACAGTGCCACATTTTTGATATTTGCCTTAGTTTGGAAGATATTAATTTTTTTCGCGAATGGCGCTAGCATCGCTGTTAACTGGCTCTTAAGCGCCGGACGCGTAAACTGCGCCTTCAACTATGGGAATTTTGTTGCATTACAACAATTATGTTATACATTGTTTTAATTGTGTATTTTAAAAGTTGTCTTCTAATTGATATCTCAGATTTTTAGAAGATAGGTATTTCTGTAAACCAAACAAATCCTACAAAAGTTAAACGTATAATTTTCAGCCTTCTCAAAATGAAATGGGACAAACTTTGAGCAGTTTTACTTGGGAACATTCCTATCTGTTACCATCGAAGTTTGTCGATTGAAAACAATAACAGGGAACATTCAGGAACGTTCATTGAAAAGGAAAGTTTTCTCAAGCGACAGGTGTTTGGGGAGCAGAGTTATTGGATACCAATATTATGCAAATGGCCGCCCGACAAACTTGATAACGTTCTAGATTTTTCGATCCCTTTTGTAAGATATTATTCATTGGACCGTTAAAGTTTTATTTTTGGTAGGCTATTTGTTATTCAATCTGTTGTATCAGTACTAAAATTTATAAATGAAAATAATAATAACATGAAGTTGATTTGTATGGAATCAAGCAACTAGTGACAAAGCACATGCACATTTATCATATGATATTATTGTTATAACTACCCATTTTTTCTACACTCTGTGAAGAACTTTTTGTTTGCGAACGAACCTTTAATTTGACTGAGGCGGAGTCTTTACGGGGACTTCTTCTGGCGGCACCATCGTTTGCTTTGTGTATTAGTCTGATCGGCAGCATGGCGCGGGAGGGTGCGATCCCACTGGTGTGGCATGACAGCAGCTGTCTCCATGCCGTGTTCTGTTATTCGGTTCCGTACACTGTTGGTTCCTCATTCGCATGCCTGGAGCTGCATGGAGGAAAATTCTTAACTACTGCACAACTTAACTACAATGTAGGATAGTATGTTTTTATTTAATTGACATTATAGTAGTTTACTTGAATTTCAGAGATATCTACCTTATGCCCTATATCGAATAATATATTTTTTATTAATATAGTATTTTTGTTAAGTTTTTTTTTTTTTTAATAATTTAAGTATCCACTTAAATTTACAAAAAAAAATTAGTAAAATAAATAACAATCCAAACCACTATCATAACGCACGATAAGTAGCTGAAACAAATATGAACCATAAACATATTCCGTGAAGAAAAATATTAGAAAGTGTCACAATAAAACAAGGCTGCAATACAACGCTGCACGCTTTCAGAGGATATTATGAAAACAAATTCGCATCGTGGTTGCCCTGCGCTAGTAATAAATAAGGACACGCTTGCATAGCGCTTTGTGATCGCAGCTTTATGGTTCTCACTGTGCATTAGCAGCGCTAACTGGTTTATAACTGACGACATTTGCTAAGGAATATTCTTATTATTTATGTAACAAATACTTCACTGTCTTAATTTTATGGTAAATTACTTTTAGTTTTATTTCTGAAAAGTAAAAGTATGTGTTTGACCTACGACTACTAAACCTAGTGAGTAAAGTTATGAAAGTTTCACTAAAAAAATACATAAGAATACTTTTTTGACTATAAGATAACCATTAGCGCAAGTATCAGTGTAATAGGCCTCTTAACAATTTTATTCAAGAATGCGATTTGAAAATCTTAATAAAAATTTGTAGCATTGGAATAGAAAACATTCTGATTTTCCGAGTCATTCGGCAAATCGCGTAGCGCTGCCAAGTTTTCTTTCCACGAGAATTGCCAGTAATATAGGAATATATTTGTACGACTGAACGGGTACAAACAGCGATTTACATCATTCGCTACTATACGAACAATACCTTTACCAAAATTTAAAATAGTTAACATATCTTTTTTATTATTATAAGAGTAGCAGTACCCTTAAGACCTTTCAAATCTATATATATAAAACTCTTCCGTTACTGACTGACTGACTGACTGACTGACTGACTGACAGACAACGCAGAGCCGAAACTACTGGGCGTAGCGGGCTGAAATTTTGCACGTGGGTTCCTTAGGGAGTGTAGGTGAGCACTAAGAAAGGATTTCCCGAAATTCCCACGGGAACGGGAAAAAAAACGGGATTTTTGTGTTTATGAGAAATCTGCGCGGGAAAAACCGCGGGACAGCCTCTAGTAGTAGATAAATATACATAATAGATCCAATCATAAAGCCAATAAAATTCACTTTCACATAGAATAGATTAGAAAGACTCTTTATTGCAATCAATTGAGTTACATAGTGACAATTAATTAAATAGTGACATTGCTGAATGACAAAATAAGTTATATGTCATTGTATGTAAAGATTTCAAAAGGTGCGAAAAATTTGTGTTTTTATTTGTATACTTTTGTGTATAACATTCTATTATAATTTTTTATCCAAGCGCAAAAGCAATAACACGTGTCAACGTTGACATGCTCCCGCTTCTCACGGGTGATAAAATGAGGCTCACCGAGATCGCGTATTGTTTGCCTGAACATGCGTCGTACTTCCGCGAAAGTAGTTCTGTATAAACGAAATGTAAATCTATTTAAATAAAGGTGTTTCTTATACATATAGTTCTGTGTACACTTAGTAACTGTACAAAGAACTCGTGAGTACTGTGCTAAGTAAAAAAGTGGATAGATACGCCAAATGTGAAGGTAAGTATATTGACATCTTCTTGCCGTAAGGTGGCGGCATAGAATACCACTGATGAAGTCATCAGCGTACGAGTATGAGTCCATCAATATAAATAAAACTCTTCCGTTACTAACTGATAGACAACGCAGAGCCAAAACTACTCGGCGTAGCGGGCTGAAATTTTGCACGTGGATTCCTTAAAGAGTGTAGAGGAAGCACTAAGGAATAATTTTCCGAAATTCCAATGGACACGGGAAAATAGTATTTTTGTGTTTATGAGAAATTTGAGCGGGTCAGCCTCTAGTTTTTCATAATATAATTTGCATATTGTGGCGCCGACGTTCGTTAAGTATAGATAAAGCATAAGGAAAAGTAAAAATGAAGCCGATACCAACTACTACTGCTGGGGTATGAATATTCGGCGATCCTTAATCATTCATAAGTGACATCGGTGTGCGTGAGAGACCCGCCGGCCGACAGGAGGCTGACGCAAGATGATGAGCTGTGGGGCCCTTAATTAATGATACCAACTGACGTGTTATAGTGGGGCCCTTAAGTAGGGTGCCGTTTTGTTTGAGTAACGGATCGTGAAACTGCTCTGAGCAGTAATCATAAACGACTTTTTGTTATTGAGGTTCTTAAAATAAGGTAGATAGGAAATACACCAGATTTTTTATAATAAGCCTAGCCTAGCCTATATCCTATTTCTTTACATACATTACTTTAATTTCTTTACATTTAATCTTTAGTTATTGCGAAAGTTAGGATCTTTGTTAAATTTGATCGCAAAAACTACCGATTAGAGTTTTCTGAAACTTAACAGTATGTAATCTTTTACACCATTTAATATTTAGTCTGTAATTATTTACAGTATGAAGTTTTGATATTCCTTAATAACAATGGTAATAATTCCTATATATAAACATAATATTGGCACTCCACACGATCTACAACTGTGCTGGCTAAATCCTTTCTAAGCTTCAAGCAACAATGACCAACTCACTACAAAGCCAAGCCCTTCCCATTGTACTCAGAAGAAATTAATCCTTCCACATTTACATACGAATGTCCGCATTATCTTCCTACGAGGCCTTAACTGCCACTTTCTGTTTTCTCAGCCCAGACATACGGCTGCCATAAAAGAAACAAAGTAAGCCTAGAAAAGCGTACCTACCGTAACATAATAATAAAACTGAGCGTTTGACCCCCTATAAACTGTACCACGCGTATTGCCTGACGTGATCTAGTACAAGGTGCCCTAGAATGTTGTTTTACAGTCGCTCGCAATGAAATAAAAAATAAAAAAAAACTGAAATTGAATACATTTCATTGAACGCGACTGTTCTCCAATGTAAACTGTTTAGCACTTTAGTATCATGTAGGCCGAAGGAAGTCTACTATTAGATATATAAGTTCTGTGGATATAAGCAACAAAGATCTGCCATAACAGCGCAATTTATTTATCACTGCCTCGTAAGCAATCGGACGACTTGAGCGAATGAGTAAGATCAGTGAACTTATGGTATTTATTTTAGTTTTGAACTTTTGAATACGTATCGCCTATTTGTCTTATGTTGCGCCGAAACAAAGTATTGATTCACCGCTCATTTTACACGGGTGCTAGGTACGTATCTACTCTACGTACATATGTATATATCAAAAGCAGTCCATTAATTGAAAACGAAAGTTGGTTCATTCCGTTTAACCCTTGTCCGTGGCGACATCTGTTGCCGGGTCGGGCCTGAAATGTCCACCTTAATGTGCCATTATGTGCCGCTTTGAAATAGGTAACCGCTTGTTACTATGCTAAAACAACAGAACATACAGGGTTGATATCTGGTTATATAAACCCCCAAATAGTATACATAGCTCGAAGAACAGTCGCTGGGGCCAAAAAGATCTCGAGTGGCAACCGGGCACGGAAAAACGCAGTCAGCAACATCATCTCAGCTGAATGACGTGCTCTGCTGTGCATGTCTCCCCCACAGATCGCCACTGGTCTTGTGCAACTCTCATCCAGTCTACTGCCGCACCATTCACCAGGTCGTCTAATCACCTCGTAAGGGGTCTACTCTGCGTATTCGGGTTTGCGCTCGCTACTCGAGAATTTTTCCTATTAACCTTGCTCATTGCTACTTAAGAGTGCACCGTCTGCGACACAAGCGCCACTTTCGAAAAATAAAACTTCGAAACCATGGCTGATTAATATATTATTATATTAAACATATGCTTTAATATTGCTTATAATTTTAAGGCACTGTTGTGTAGCTTTTAGGATAATGATCTTAGAAATATTTTTTACGAAACTAAAGTGGCTACTTTAGGCAACAAACGGTTTTTTTCTTAGATTGGGAACCTGAAAGCTACACAACAACGCTTTATAAATTCTAAGCAAGATTATCTAGGGAGTCAAAGACGCATATTTTTGATTTCGGCCATGGTTTACAAGATATCAATTTAATAAGCGGGAGTGGCGCTAGTTTCGCACCTGGGCTTACAAGGTGCGAAACGTAAGGACGTTTAACAATTCTTTAGACTATGTCAGTGAATTCACAGAGTAGATGTGTGATTTGCAACGTAAACTTTCATAAAACAAAATCCAAGCGCCATTTGCAACGCATAGTACAGTGGCGGTCTAGGACGGCGTAACAGATTTGTCTATGGTTTCGTCAGCCCTAGACTGTATTACCAAAGAACAAGAGCTATTTTGCAATACAGAAAAACCGGAAGTGTTACGCCGACCGTGTCCGCCACTGTACAATAAGGAAAATTAACCTAGCCTTGTTGTAACATTCGACATCTGGCCCGTGACAGCACAGCGCAATATCGCCCTCCATCATGATAAATTAATTGTCACATGGACAAAGCCTACTCGCTGTGATTAGCTCAGAAATTAGTTTCCTATTCGTTATTATCTCGTGGACATTCTATGTTAATTAACTTGTGCCCATTAAGTAACAGGATGTTGCACGGTAATTTATCTGGGACCTATTAAACCTCGAAATTGGGTTAGGTCAGGTAGGTGCATTCTAAAATATTTAATACATAAAATCACACAAATAGTGCCCGAAACACATACAGAGACGAACATTACACCCAGACCGGGAAACAAACATCAATATTCATCATAAAAAATTGTGCCCCAGTCGAATATGTGGTAAAGTAATAAAAATGTAAATGGCAAATCTAATTTATTTACTGCACGTAGAAAAATGTAAAGAGAATGGCAGCTCCCTTACACAAAAAATAAAAAAGAACTGCAGACAGACCTGTGATACCATCCACCACATTAATACTGAGAAAAATATTAACAAATCTAACCATAAACCTAAACTTATTTCAGCTATAATAGAGAGTAAAGTAAGCGACGGAGACCTCAGAGGAGCTGCCAACCTCTTATTCAGCAGTGACGCAGTCGCCCCCGCCACCGACGAGACGCTTGCTGCCCTGCGCAGCAAGCACCCTTCACCTTCAGCAGCGTCGAGCCTGCCGGCCCCGCCTGACCCCGCCGCGCCGACCCCCCAGGTGACAGCATCGGAGGTGCTAGCAGCAATAATGTCGTTTAAGAACGGCTCTGCTGGCGGCCTGGACGGTTTATCCCCACAGCATCTCAATGGGCTGGTGCGTGACGACGGCAAGCGGCCCGACGGTATGACTGTCATACCGTGGAAGCGCGGCAGGCCCCTAGTGTGGGACGCCACATGTGTCGACACACTGGCGGCCTGTCACGTCAGACACACGGCAGCTGGCGCGGGCGCGGCAGCCGCAGCTGCTGAAGACCTCAAACGGCGCAAATACGGCACCCTTAGTGGGGAGTACGAATTTGTGCCGTTTGGGGTCGAAACCCTAGGGCCGTGGGGGCCGGAGGCGCGCCGATTGTTTAAAGAACTGTCGACGCGCCTGATCGACCAGTCAGGTGACCAGCGGGCCGGCTTATATCTTGGCCAGCGTTTAAGCCTGGCCATCCAGCGTGGAAACGCAGCCAGCCTGCTGGGCACGGTTCCGACCAGTGGCGGCGATTTGAACGAATTATTTTACTTGTAGGTATATTTTTTATTTTAAATTTTTTTTTTTAGTTAACCGGAATTTTATACTGTAAATATGTACATACATTACTTTTTATTTATTTGTAAAATTATTGGAATTAAGTTGTTATAAGCGACGAAATTTTAATTTAAATTTTTCAGTACTGTAAAGTTTTAATCAAAACAACTTAAAATATTGTATGATGAAAATGTATCCTCTTTTCCATCAAAAGCTAACAGATAATGATAACCTCAAAGATAAACTCAAATTAGCACATAGAATGCGCTACGTTTGGTGCTACGTGCTACGTAGCGCTACAGAATTTTCTCGTAGCAGCTACGCCATTTACGTAGCAGGTTAGTTGTAAAGATGCTTCATGTACGTAAAATAAAATCCTATTAACGGCCTGTACTTTGAAGCTTCTTACCTAATTAGGTATGAGGGTCCCCCACCCTCGCAGCTGTGACATGCGCGCGTCGAAATGCGAAATGTCGCGGCAGTTTTAAATTTTATTACTTTTCATACAAGCCGAAGTTAAATCGAGATGTTTATACCTACCGCACAATTTTTCTTTCCGATTTTCGTTTCAGCGCACAAGAATTTGCGTTTAGGTAAGGTATTTGTAATAACGAGTTTTTTTTAAACCATCTGAGAAATATAAAACAGATTTCTTAATTCTGAAAAATATAGATGTAGGATTTAGTTTAGACAAGTTATTAAAAAGTAACAAGATGTAATGAATTTCACTCTGTAGAAATAAATATCAAAGTAAACCCTTTTTGTAGTGTTTTCTCAATATAAATAAAACATTACTGGTTGTTTTAATTTAAAACAAATAACGATATAGTTTGAGTTGATAACTTTTTTTATTTGGAACTAAAATCACACCCTAAGGCCTCCTTTACGAAGACGCGGCGTGTTGTGCGGGATGTCGTGTGGGTTCCGACGCAGGCGCCACCACGGTCGCCGCCGCCGCGGGCGCCGCCGCGGGAGCCGACGCGTTTCCTTATACGATATCGAACATAGGCCTATGCGCGTCTCCGTAAACGGTCTCATACTATTGCTATACATTTGATTTGGGCGCAGCACGCCCCGCACGACGCCTCGCGCAACGCCCTGCGTGCGCTAGGCAGTACATCTCAGCCGCTGTACACATTAACATGCATTCATTTTCTTGTAAATAGTGTACCTAACCATGTGTAAATATATCATCCCTTCTTCAACCTCTGGAGTTATTTCTACTGCAGGCGGGCGGACATAGGAGTTCTCTAAATTGGCGACCTACGACGATTGGATTACAAAAACCGCAAAATTTTCAACACTCGCCCCACCAGTTCCATTGTAAGTGGCGACTACCTGCCTTCTTCTGGAGGACTCTGGGGGACTTCTGGAGAAGCGCCTCGCCGACTAATATAATAATAATCATCATCATCATCTCGGCTGCCCAAATTCAAAACCTAGTAACTGGTGTTTTTGCAAAAAAACCATTTTTGTCATTTTTCGACTTACTAGGCGGTATAGATTTGATATGAACCTTAAAACACCCAGTTTCTAACGTAATTTTAAAAATAAAATTTAATTTAAGTCTACCCAATTTGGAAAAGTTATTGAAATTTCCATGAAGTACATATTCTTAACATAGCGCATGTCGGATTACAAATAAAAAAACCTAGCAACTCAACCGACTTACTAGGTTATGAATTTGAAAGCTGACTTACTATGTTTTGAATTTGGCGCCGATTATAAAATCAATCAAATTTTGATGGAATTTAGTAAGTTACAAAAACAGTATACAAATTTGGCTGAATTAACCACGAGTCGTAACCAAATAGTAAACAAAACTTAATTCTGCCACAAATAAATCATTTGTATAACTTTTAAATGAATGCACTTCAAAAAATAACATTTTTCATTCGAAACGTACAACTAAAAATATAAATTGCTTTAAAAAGTAGAGAATTAACTCAGAGATTGTATTTCAAAACATAGTATTTCACACTTAGTTAATTAACTAAGTGTGAAATACTATGTTTTGAAATTGTTTTCATTGTCATATTTGGGTAAATTAAAAAAAAATAATAGTGGGATCGATTTAAGTGTGACTATAGTCAACAATATAGTCAAACTTTTGGTCAAAAACCGAAATCGCTATTGCGTCTGGTTTCTTCGGGGCAACGAATTAAAGTGGTCGACCCGTTTTTTGGCTCTCCTGAATATTTTTGTTAAAACGAGTTACTAGGTTTTGATTTTAAGCAGCCGATCTCACACGATAGCGTCCACTGCTGGACATAGGCCGCAACCTTTACCAGGTCGTCTGACCACCTTCAGGGGTGTGAGACCAGCGTTTGGAGGGTGATTTGAGGTGAAGGTGAACCTTGAAGTGAGGGGGGGGGGGAATTCCTTAAAATTAAACTGAAAAGCAAAAAATAAAATCTTTTCATCAAAAAATTAAACAGCCGAAAAAACCGAAAAGCGTTAAATAAAAAGGAAACATTTTCTATTAAGACATAAATTACTGCCTTCTTAAAGTAATTTGAGTAAGTATACCACGTAATATTGTGCTAATGTAATATTAATATTGTGTTATCGGCGCCACAGAACTAACAAAGATATGATATAACTATATAATAAGTAACCTATGATTTAAGTTTTATTTGTGGGAATAAAAAAGGTAAGTTTGTAATGCGACGGTTTTATAAATGTAATATCGGTATCAAAATTGGTTTCTTCAGCTCCATACAGATCCTAATCAGATGTTATGGTTCATTGTTTTGACATCTGTTGTCAAATTTTGTTTACATTTGAATAAAAATAAAACGAAATACGAGAGCGCGAAAACAAAAATTTGACACAGAACCGGCCTCGGCCGTGGCCACAAGGGTACTGACGGGGTAGGGAGCGGCGCGGCATGGCATCGGACCGCGCGAAAACGATGTTTTTTTTTAGTTTTTGCTGGTTTTTTGTCTTTTCGTTAAACTTAAAAATTCTTACTATAGTAGTATGTCTAAAATTTAAGGTCAGCAATTTTCATTCCAAAAATCAAATAAAAACAATCAGCGGTTTAAAAATAAAATGGAAAAAACGGAACAAAAAGGGGTAACTTTGAGATTTTTTTCTATCAACTAAAATTAATTAGATCCTATTTCCCTTTAGTATGATGACTAGATTAGATCCTTAACTAACACATATATTTTTTTCAGAATGAAGACATCAATTTTGTATGTCTCAGATTGTTTAAAAAAATCTCAAAAACACAAATTTTTGAACCACCAAGCCTAGGTAACAAATGCTACAAAATTTCATAAGTAAAAATGGTAAGAAAAGCATATTTTTTTGTATTAAAAATAGAGCCAGCCAGCATTTATTACTTAAAAAAGGGTAAACTTTTAATTTCTAATACATATACATTTGTTTACCTAAATCTTTTTCAGTTTCAACACTTGGTTGTGGTGTACCGCTATTTTATATCCACCGTCATATATCAAGGCAAGCTCCAGACCACCGCAACTTGAGTCCTTTGCAGCACATGTTACCTCGTAACGACGTCAATATGGTATTATTTTATATCAAACAACAGGAAATACTAAACTTTTGAATTGCGTTTAAGCGGTCTACAATTTGGGCACGAGATATTGCTTTTTTTACAGTAAAACTTATTTTTTTATTACGTTAAAATTTGAAGTAAAATCAAAATAGGAATATCAATCCTTGTTAATTAGTAGTAGAAGTAGGGTAAAACGTCCTATTACCGCGCTAGTCAAAATCACGTCCTATTACGGCTCTATTTCATCTTTTGCAATTTATGATTCGTTGTGGCTGTGTATGGTAAACGTGAATACATAGTGTCCAAGGGAAACTAACACGTAACTTTTTTCCCAGCACTCGTGCGTTTAAAATCATTTAAAATTACTTAAATTAATGATTTTGTGTAACGTCACCATAGCGAGAAGCTGTTTCATACAAACGCAGACTGACTCGCGGTAGAACATTGAATTTTCAGACTTCGTTTTTAGTTTAAAGAAATGCTTTAAGATTATGTTACTATAATCGAATACTTTTTACATTCAAGTAGTCTTAGTTAATCAAGTTGATTTCTGTTTAAAATCAAATAAAACAAATAAATATGAGTAAACAAAAGTCCGCCGTGTTAGGAAGGCTATTTGAGGGTACCGCCTATTACGGAGGGTACCATCGGTAATAGGAAAAACGCAGTCTCGGTAATTTATAAATTTAGTGGTATAATAAATATAATTTATGAACATTTCGTTATTTAAGTGTGATTTTCATTAGTTCTCAAGTATAAAACCAATTTTGGAGGAACATGTTTTTTAACTAGAATCCTTGTTTTTGACGCTTAAAGTTGACAGTAAAATTTAAGTTTCTTAGAATACTGTGAAACCTAACGTATGAGTTTTAATGAAGAAAAATAGTCTAATACAACGATTACTAACGATTTGAGAGTTTTATGGTAAAGTAAGAGTTCTCTTATGTGTTAGTAATAACTAACATTACCGAAATATCTTAACATTATATTTTAGAATTATGATATAAAAACTCATTAGATATTTTAGTACCTACCGTATTAGGCTGTAAGGAATCCTAACACGGTGTATGGAAATTACAGAGCTAACAATTTAACCGTATTATTCATAAATATACCGTACATTTTAAAAAGCTTTACTGCAGGTCTACTTATTTGGTTTGTTGTATGGTAAATACGTGACATCCTGTCTAAATTGACATACGTTAAATAACTAAAATGCACTTTAACTTTTTATGAATAACAGGGTAAGTAAATAATTAAAAAACTTGCACAAAAATGTATAGTAAGGTTTATTTCGTACTTACGTATTTTCCCATCAATATAATAATGTACTACTAGATTTTACCGCAACTTTGACACACCATACAAACCTGATTATGATTTGTTGGTAGTTTTATTTATTAGGTTTCATTAAAATCTATTTCGTAGTTTTTACGTGAAAGAGTTACAGACATCCTTTATTACAAACTTTGTCGTTTATAATATTAGTAGGATTATTAAAACCCTCGTCTTGGCCTTTTCAAATTAAAGTTGGAGAAAAACGAACAGCAATTGTTTTATAACGAGTTAAGAAGGTTATCAATTCGACCTGTATGTATGTTTGAATGCATGTTTGTACACGATTATTTCGATTTTGACAAAACCGATTTTCACAAAAGTATTTTTTAAATTCAGAAGAAGGGTCTTAGTACCTATTTTAAACCGAATTGAGAAAAGAGGAAGTTCTCAGTTTAGGTTTGTATCAGTTTATTGATGTAGGTTTCGGGTACACGTCCTGGGGCCTTATTAATATGTCTTTTCCATCCATCCGTCTGTCTGTCTGCCAAAGGCACTAATTTCCGAAACGGCTAGATTAATTTATTGAAAAACTTTCACGATATTTTATTTGTCGTCCAAAGAATACTACCAAATACTAAAAACTTAAAAAAATATGGAAATTAAGAGAAAAATTGTGCCAAAATCTTCCATTTTTGAACAAACTTTTGTCGAGCCTCTACTGAGATATTGACCTGGTCAACAAACATTAAATAATGATCATTTGTAACTTCACTTAATGTAGATTAACAACAAATATTAAAAATTATGTTAATAAGCTAGCCAAATTTGCACAAATTACGCTTTTATGGGTATGGTATAACCTGCTTACATAAAGAAACGATCTCAAAATGGCGGCCGTTGTATGGGCTGTCTCTCTTCTGAACTCTTCCCTCATACTAATATACGCGAGATAGCATTCGTTCAGCCGCCATTTTCAAATCGTTTCTTTATCAGCGCGGCTTATAAAAAAAATCGTCCCCATATTTAATTCATTCCGTTCCGTTGTACAGAGAGATGGGAAAGCATTACGATGCCGTAGATTGATTGATTGATTGTTATTTTGTTATTCGCCTGTTCAGCTTAGGCAAAGGAACATAGTAGCCCATGCAGCCAAATATTCAATATTCGTGTTTCCTAAACTAATTATATTACTGGAAACTCCTTAGCGCGAGGCCATTTATTAAATAGTTGAAACACAAAATATTATCAAAATAGCCCCTTACTAGGAAGAACCTGTATTTATGTACAGTGCCAGTAACAATTACAGCTATTGCATACCATTTTCTGATTGCACGGAACCATGAGCTGAGATGAAAATGTTTCATCATGAGTGTGTTGTCATCCCATACTCCGTAATAGGCTGTGCTTACCGCCGTAATGGGCTTCAAACTTTTTTTTGCCGCCGTAATAGGAATTCCGAATTGTCAGACAAAATATTTATTTAAAATTAATTATCACTTTAAAATAAATAAAACGACAACTGAAATTGAACATATAATTATCATGACTGTCAAAAAAAATTCAAATATCTGCTTAAATATTTAGAAATGTTTAATTTCTTACCCTACTTTAAAATGTCGTCAAAACGCGCCGTAATAGGGTATGTTACCTTACTGATTGTTTTCGTGAATACTTTGTTAGGATATTAACAGCTACGCTGGATATCCCACTTCAATTCCTGACCGGGGCAAACATTTTTGGCTACCAATATACAGTTTCTCTAGATATGTGAAAATTTAGAATAACTGAAAAAAAAGGTTATATTAATTGCTTTAAAGGTATTAAGAACCACAATGTTAACGAATAAATTAATCGCCTCACCCTCGAGACGAGATCAATGCATCCAATTACCTGTGCGGGGCCAAAGTTTAACACTTTGGATTAATTACTAATAGAAATTACACTGTCTCCCATCCCGACCTACCAGCCCCTATATAATTAAAATTCCTTTACGCCACCCACACTCCACCACTTTGCACATACATATATGCTTAACTATAACTCTAAGCGCTTCTACAGACGACGCCGCCACCGCGCCACCGCTACCGAGCCGCAACACTGTACACACGCGCCACCACCGCACATCCGCCTGTCTGGTATATTTAATATGGAATTATATTTTTTTTAAATTCTGACCAATATTAGGAAAAGTGTAAAAGAATATGTACTATGTGTCTGTATTGTGTGTGAAAATAAATCTATGTCTATGTCTATGTTAATAAGAATAAACAAAATTAACTACAATGTGTGTGTTATTTTGTGTCAACTGATGTGTGATTTATACATATGTGCCAAGTATAAAGACAAAATATTATGACTGCTCCGTGGCTCAGTTGGCAGTGATGTGGACTGAGAAGCGTGTGCACCCGGGTTCGATTCCCGGGCGGGGCGAATATTGATATGATGAATATCGATGTTTGTTTCCGGTCTGGGTGTGATGTTTGTCTCTGTATGTGTTTCGGGTACCCTAGATACAGGTTCTTCCTAGTTAGGGGCTCTGAGTGTGATGTGTTATTATTATTATTATATTTTAATTACTTTGTTATAACACGGCAAGACGTAGAATGTTACACCCTGTATACAACACTACATCTGCACTCCTGTAGTCAACTCACCGCAATCGATGTCGTTCCGAACGCGATATGAGCTCGTATTAGCTGTACTCAGAATAGTCCGACGGTCGTTTAAGCGGCGAACGCATTACTAGCGCATTCGATCGCTTCGAAAGGGCTATTAGACGGGTTTACACACTGCGAATGTGTTGTAAAATACATTGAATAAAACCACCAAGCTATATTTTGCTAGGAACAGCGTACTCATAAGCGAAATTTAAGTAGGGACTTAACTTGTTTTCTGAGCATTTCATATTGTTGAATAACTCTTTGTTTCGCAATCTAAGAACAGCAAAGGACGATGTTACAGTAATGTTATTGAGTAGCCACCACCACGCACCAAAAGACTCACTGCAGAAAGGTCGCTGATCGTAATACGACCGGGAGGCGTAAAGCCACATTCTGTGTATGGCCCAACGCTGTATGAGTTGAGCCGCAACAGATCGCGTCTCTTAAAATTTGTATAAAAGGTTACTTTTAAAGGCCAAAGTATGTTACGCGCCAACACCGTTGAAACTACTAGAAACGCAATGACGTCAAGTTTGATGTAAAATATCTAAATTTTATATATAATCCGATTGTGTTTGTAAATTATTATTTTTTATGTGTGTATTTGTGTATTGCTTATTGAAAAAAAATTAACCATGTATATATTTATCAAACTTAGTTTGTTGTTTTAGTTTTATAAAAGTATAGACTTATTATAGTAATTGGATATTAATAAAATACTAAATAAAACAATAAAAATAGTTTTATAATGTAATTATTTATTATTAACAAAATATTATATTAGTGTTTTTTAGCACAAGGTACATTTCTTTTAATACTTTCTGTTAAACAATGTTTCTTGTTTGATCTTTCGTCCTTAGCAGGTCGACCACTTTGAATTCTGTTAATACTGCCCTTAGATAAATTTCTATTCTTACGTCTAGAAATGGCAGTCGGTTGGACTTTATTTTTTTTAGAATGCATTGCTTTCATTTTAGCTGTAGCAAATGCAACAGCTTGAGGTCAACTGTCCAATAATGCATTGCTAAAACAATCAAAGGACGCAATGTTATCTATCTATCTCACTCACGCATGCAATATTCGACACAGGTTGAATGCTTCCTAGTAATGTTTTAGATCGAACAATTATGTTGCGGTTCAACGCGTGACCTTGAAACGTGTTGAACGCGAACATAATTTGGCTCACATTTTTAATCCAAAGCTTGGACAAAACATGTTGCGTAAAACTTATGAATATAAGGCGTTGCGTCAAAACAGATTGTGTCCTCATGTTTTTCGGAAAATGTGAGACAATATCTATGTGCGGTCAACATGTTAAGGTGTTGAATAGTACACAGATTGTGGCTTTACGCGACCGGGAGAAGGTTGCATGAGTGCAATACATTAAACGTTTTGTCTATTTTATTTTAACAATTATTAAACTGAAGTTTGTGTACTTAGTGTTTGTCACCTTTTCACGCTGAAAAGATTGGAAGGATAAGGTTCAAATAAAAAACGGAAATAGCTTGACACAAAAAAGAGAAGATCATTAGGTAAAACTTATTTTATGAATATCAATACATAGTATATATAAAAACTTTTTATAAAAAAATTAAACCGCCGAAAAAACTGAAAAGCATTAAATAATAGGGAAACATTTTCTATTAGGCCTTAACACTTTCCGGGACACTCCGCCTGTCGACGTAATCTTGTGTGCGTGTAATTTGACAGTACGGCTGTGGGCGGTCGACTTTAGGTGCTCCTAGCGGACAGACCGTCGACAGCCGTTTTAGTTTCATACAGTTAGTATGGAGCACGTGATCAGGTGTTGTATCGCACACATTTCTGTGTTAGTAGGTGTCATAACAAACACTACAAGGCTTTATATTGTCATAATACACGCTATGATAGGTACATGATATGACAGACCGCCTGTGGCCGTTAAAGCGCCATACAAAAATATAACAATTTGAACTGGGTGTCACAACACGTTCAACCTAGTTGGTTTGGTGGATTTTTTGCTTACTATTGAAAATCTTATGTGATATGACGAAACGGCCATGGACGTATGAAAATTTTGTATGAGATTTCGAGGTGTCATATCACAATATCTCAAGACTGAACTGTGTCCCGGAATGTGTTAATTTACTTACTTCTTAAAGTAATTTTGGATTATCAAGAAATTTTAAGTCGGCGCCACACCACACAAGCAAATTCATTATCTATGTAAAGCGCGATGCGCAGCGGCATACGTTTTTCGGTTATTTCTTTGAATTTCAGGTATTTAGTGATCTTTGTTCGTTGATTCTGTGGCACCGACTCAAAATTTCTTGGTAATCCAAAATTACTTTAAGAAGTAAGTAAATTAAGGCCTAATAGAAAATGTTTCCCTATTATTTAATGCTTTTTAGTTTTTTCGGCGGTTTAATCAATATATAAAAAACTCTTCCGTTACTGACTGACTGACTGACTGACTGACAGACAACGCAGAGCCGAAACTACTGGGCGTACAAAGCTGAAATTGTGCATGTAGGTTCTTTAGGGAGTGTATGAATGAATGAATGAATGAATGAATGAATGATATCTTTATTGCACAAAAAACATAAAAACAAGAACATTAATAGTACAGTAAGTTGACAAAAGGCGACCTTATCGCTTTAAGCGATTTCTTTTTTAGTGTAGGTGAGCACTAAGAAAGGATTTCCCGAAATTCCTATGGGAACGGGAAAAAACGGTATTTTTGTGTTTATGAGAAATCTGCGCGAGTGAAACCGCGGGGCAGCCTCTAGTTTTTTTATAAAAAGTTTTTATTTTTTGCTTTTCAGTTTTTTTTGGGCTAATTTTTTTGACCCCAGCTAATCACTCTTCACAGGGTGGTCGCACCCCACAAGGTGGCCACACAACCTGGTGAAGGTTGAGGGACTAACAGGATGAGGTTCGATCACGACCGGTCGGTGAGGCGATTTGTGAGGGAGGCCTATGTCCAGCAGTATACGTCTTTCAGCTGATTTTATTTCATTTCCAAAGATATTGTAAGTAGGTATCAAAAGTTATAATGTAACACGGAAATGCAACCTGTGACTGGATAAATCGACCCGCCGACCAAAAAGTCACCCCTATTTTTCCACCCTTAGGGTGGGAATTTTATTTCCAAATTTTTATGGGACCAACTTCAAGGTATACCCTGTCGATTAAAAAAAGAATTATCAAAATCGGTCCACACAGTAAAAAGTTATGCGTGATCATACATAAAAAAAAAAAAATATATACGCGACGAATTGAGAACCTCCTCCTTTTTGTTTTTTCGTCGGTTAAAAATAAAGTCGTTTCCCTCGTCTGTCCCTATGTATGCTTAAATAAATCTACAAAATTATGCAACGGATTTTGATGGGGTTTTTTTTAATAAATAAAGTGATTCAAGAGAAAGGTTTATAGGTATTATACGTGCACAAGATAGTTATAGGTTAGGCGGTACGAAGTTCGCCGGGTCGACTAGTATCCTATATTAAAGGAGCTGATGTTACATTACAACGTCCCGCCTGGCGGGCGATTTCTTAAATATAAACGCGGAAAAACGCAGTTTATTTAAGTACCTGCCGTGTCCATTGATTCTCATTATTTTTGTTATTCTCAGCTAAAATTATTATAAATGACTCTTGGTTTTAGTAATACTCCACAACTCTGCATTAAATCTAAACGCTATTAATCTATAACTAATCCCCTGATACTTGTAAATTTGCTCTACAATAATAATCCGTGCTAATTAAGGAAACGGCCCAAAAGGCACCCCATTTTGCATTCAATGACCCAGTTCATTTTAGATCTGGCACGTTGTAACAACAGATCTGCACAAAATTAGCCTATTTGAATATTATCATTACTTATAAATTCACCCGCAAACAGCCATTATGTTTGTGTTGTATTTAGGTTAAATACACACATAAGGGACGGTTTATATCAAAATCGAAAATTTAATAGAGAAAAAAGCGTTTAATTTTACTAAATTAATGATTATAAATAATAATATAACCTAATTACACTCCTATATATTTTTTTTTTAAGTCGTACATAAAAAGGGTTCATATATTTATATAAAAAAATATTTCAAAACGAATAGATTATTTTTTTTATTATAAAATCATAGCTTGCTATAGCTACAAAACAAAACTTAATACTTATTCATAACAGGTAGTTTTACTATGAATTAGTAGAAATCTAAAATACCTAAGGAAACTAAGTTCTCGTAATTTTTTCTAATGACACTGAGTGAGTTCATAGCCGCCACTAATATGACTTTATTTGGCAAAGCGTCGAGTTCACTACTCGTAAATGTTTAGATGCTGTATAGTAGACAGCGCTACAAGCTACCCATTACTATTGCAAATTCGTCTTTGTGCAGTACAAACTAAGGAGCAAAGGTTGGTTGGGTCGTGTGCTGGCTACTTTACAAGGATCCTAATCTCTAACCCTCATATTCATAAAAAGTTAAAGAGCATTTTAGTTTTTTGACGTATGTCAATTTAGACTGGATGTCACGTATTTACCATACAACAAACCAGAGACGTAGACCTCCAGTAACGCTACTTAAAATGTACTGTATCTTTATGAATAGGACGGTAAGTTTATAATGTTGTTCATTTATAATTTAGTGCCTTTATCTTTTGCTATTTGATGTTGTTTTATTAACTTTTAATAAGTAGATTTCTCTACTATTATTTGTTGACAATTTTCGCATTACATTTTTAAACTGCATTAAGTAACTTCGGGTTCAAACTTTACATTGTAACGTTCTGCCAAAAACTACTCGGAACTAACTAACGGAATAGTTACATTGGTATAACAAGACGAAATTCAGGAACAGTTTTATTTATATTAAGAAACAGCTAATCCCCCAGCATGTCGCAAAATGAGGCATATAATAAACAAAAATACAAAATAGAGAAGACAAGATAAAACGCTTGATTTCCAAAATAAATCTCCAAATTAAATAAGTAAATACACTAAAATTATGCAAAAACAGCAATGAGGGTAATTAATGGTCCTATCGCTTTAGTTAGTAAAAAGATGGAATGGGAATACATAAAATCCATATTTTTTTTTAAGATACAATCCCCGACTAAACTTGCCTACTGGCAATATCCGTTATAAGAATATCGTGTTTTCCGGCGAGTTCTTAGATGATCTGCGATTACATTGTTTCAGGCAGCGTCTTAGCCTCCGCTTTGTTTAGATAATCAGCAGGGCCCTCGGGGACGTCAACAAAGAAAATTGGATGGGCAGTGAGCCAATAGCGTTTAATCCCATTCCTTTTGATCCTCTCTTATCTGACTTAGGTTCTAATCACGTGTATTTGTGACTCACTGCTCAGTGTGTGAGTACTTGAGCTGGTTGTTATTACATAGGATTGAGAAGTTTCATCGCTAAATGGAAGTAGCTTTGCTGTTATAGTAATGATTTTGGGGTTGTATTTAGAAGGTTATTATGGGTATTGTCAACACATAGTAATCTTTATCCTTCAATATCCCTAACCTGAACTCTAATAAAATTTTCATATTTTTTGTATTCATATTTGAAGGAATAATAAAAGTACAATTTATTTTTATCTACGTCATTAGCAAAAACAATAATGTTCACGAACAAAACAATAGCGGTCCAACAATATCTGCAAAACACAGCCTAATCTATTTTTAACGTCCGAGCGACCTCTTATTCTCTGAAAATATGAAGGATTTACGTGAAAAATCAAAAGTGATAGCTGGCCGGATATAAATGGCTCGGTTGAGCTGTGATAAGTGGCTTTATTCGGAGATGAATGATGATGACGACTTTTAGTTCTATCTAACGTTACCTAAGTAAAAACGTTACATGTCACTGATTCAAAGCATTGAGTACGAGGGTTACCAGACGTAAGGACAGGTAAAGAATGTGCAGAAATCATCCGATTTTTATCGTGCAAGCATTGTTCCGGTTGCATTCTTTGATCTTTGTTGGGAAGAATAATAATTCTTGAATTACGATTTATTGGCTGTCAGTACGTGCAAAAACTACATAATTTAAGTATTTGTTTGACCCCACAAATATTAAACTTACATTACTGTTCAAAAACACCACTTATTTTCTTTCATTTTCCTATTATTCCTTTTTTTATTATTTTTCCATGATGCTGGAAAACTGAACAGACGGGCTCCAGCTTCACAATTTGGATAAAATAAATAAAATTATAATTTCTTTAGAAGTCATATTTTACGAATCGTGTAGTAGGTACTTACCTAAAACTGCCCGTCCAAAAAACATTATACATAGTTTATGCATAAAAATATTTATAAACTTTGTCAACCTAATCCTTTCTCTTAAAATAACCAAAAATAACATCTAACTAAATCAATACAAGACGAGTTTAGCATGACATAAAGTATTCGGGAGTGTACAGTAAGTAGCGGTCGAAGACGGCGTTACAAATTTTTGTATATGGTCTCGTGCGCCCTAGGCTGTATTACCAAGGAAACAAGAACTATTTAGTTTTACGCCATCCTAGACCACTACCACGCGCAAATACACCGGTAAGTAACCAATCAACTGCTCTTGTAATGAATGATTCATGCAAAACAAAAGCAAGTAAAGAAGTGTCTCTAACAAAGAGAAGAGTGGTTTCCGATTATTTGGCGGGTCAGCGGCAGCGTTCAAAACCTCATTTTGATTCGACTTCCCGTCCCCGAGCTTTGTTCAGTTCGCTTTTAGGGTTCAATTGAAAGCAAACTTCCGGGACTAGCGGAATGAGCTTATTAATTAACGTTAGGCGCTCTTGATCGTTAATTTTATACTAGGAAGTATCATAATTACTTTCAAATTGTATTCAAATACTATTTAATGATAATTGTACCTATTGTAGGTTGCTTGGAAGATACCATAAGACTGCCCATGGCCCTTATTTATCTTCTATATTTCTAATTTGATTTTTACTCGTTTGCAATTATTAATTACTTGTTTTCCCTCAAACGATTTTAATGTTTAATGTTTATTATTATATACATTTTTTATTTTCTCTCTAAAGTGCTTAATTTAAAAATAATTATAAACATAACTTAGATTTTGCATTTGGCTTCGACATTTGTTTTGGTACTTTAAGATTTTACAGTTTTTCGAGAAGTAGACATATTTTAAAAAGATCTGTAGGAAATACTAGCTAGATATAATATTTTACACTAAATTAACAAAAACATTGAGCTTTCCCAATGATTAACGTACCTTTGTTCATGTACTACGCGACGGAACCTCTAAGGAATAAAGTTTTTTGGCCAAAGTTTTTTTTTAAGGAGCCTCACTGAATTTCAAATCTGTTTCCTCGTTCAAGCAGTTGGAGGCTTGCGGCTTGTGTAAATATTTAATGCATTTTTCATGTCCACTGACTTCTTTGTTAGAGAGCTAAGTCAACTTTAGAAGGTCTCACTTCGGTGGAAACGAAACCGATCCTTTTTTTTTAAAGAGGAAAGTTCAAGAGTTTTCTTGGATTAAGCATTATTTGTACGCAGAACGTAGTATTAACTAATTGATTAAGCTAAATAAGAGCTGCTCAACTACGTCAATAACTTGTTTTATAATATGAATCTAAGATTCAGATTTTTACCTACTGTATTGAATTGTCTTGAGATTAAATGGAATAATAATGATCGATATCAATTAGTAGTTCTGGAGCAAACATACAACTTGAAAATGTAACTCTAGTAAACGCATCACACTCAGAGCACTAACAAGCCCAAGTAGCACTGAAGAATTTTGTTTAAATCGCATATATCTTAACAGTGCCTGTATTGTGATTTAACTAAATAAAAAACGATTTCATATAGTCACATATTTCTTAAAGGCTATATAGTATTCCAATACCGCTTTTTGAGAAAATAAAGATTATACAAATCGTAGTTAAATCATCTTAAACCTATTCAGTATTAATTAAGGTTTCAGATAAACCATAAAACTCTCTTTTCACTCAACTCTCATTATTTGTAAACTGAATTAAATCATTAAGGGATAGTTGTTCGACTTATACAGTCGCACTAATGCAAAAAAGATTTTCTATCCAAACTAAAAGCCATATTAAGACGTTTGTCCTCAAATCAGTTTTTGCTAGGCAAAACACAAATAAATTTTGTATTAATTATTATTTTATAAGTAATAATTGATTTAGAGGGACGGTTTGTACAAGATGGAGAAAAATTAAATTAGCAAAGACGTTGAAAAATTAAAAAAATAACCTTTAACACAGAAATGTCCCTTTCCCATAATTTTCCTTTTACATAATGTCCCTTTCTAAAATTGTATTTTCCCAAAATGACCCTTTCTCAAAATGTACCACATCGAAAAAACCTTTGTCGTAATGTCCCTTTTGCTTTTATTTTTTGTAGACAGTTTCGAAGAAATATTTGCGAACGGTGCATTATGGGTCTAAATTGTAGGGCCTTTCACTCTTAATCGATGCAAAGTAGGTAGGTAGTTACGGTCACGGACTCGTTTAGCATAATACATTTTGTATGATTAGTCTTTGAATAAGTATTTGATACACTTAAATAAGTTAAAAGTATTAGGTTGCCAATGCAGGTAGTTTATATATATTTTCCGAACTAGCTCTAACACAGCTTTCTTAGCTAAACAAAATATGATAACTCGATGATATGACAGCATTGAAAACCATTGCTGATTTTCTTATGGTATGTACTTTTGTGGTTCTTAAAAAGCAGCAAAAGACAGTGAAATAAATTATTACAACAGTTTTTGTTTTGCCACAAGTGTGAGCAGAATGGTCTGATAGAAATACTTGCCACACACACTTGACTTTATATGCAAGCTCTGCTGTTGTTTAAATGCACTTTATTGCTAAAACACCAAAAAAAAACATAATAACTTTCTTTGAAAACCATAACGCTTTTAAAGAATTCTCAAAACGTCCTTTTCGCAAAATGTGCTTTTCGCAAAATGACCCGTTCGAAAAATGACCATTTCTCCACTAGCTCAAGTTTACATGTACAAAAGGGACACTATAAAAAAAGTCATTTTGCGAAAGGAACTATAAGCAGAAGTGATGAATACTTACAAAAGCTTGAATTCGAAATTATCCTTTTAAATTCTGCCATATAGACTTAGCCAAGTCACGTCACTTCCTACCCGAATCGCCAACATGCCAGCCACAAACATAGATCATATTAATTCGTTTGAACAACCTTGTAATGCATTCTGATAAACACAATTGTACATAAACATCTTATTTATGTGTCTAATAATATTGCATACGTCTATAACTTTCAACACTTACACTTGGTATTAGAAAAACTAACTCTGTTGTAAAACAAAGAAATCTTGATTTAAGAAATCAAAGTAAAGGATCAAATAAATCAGAATAGTATTCATGAAATCAATTGGAAGTATCACTTAAATCGTTGAGGATTTACTTAATCAAACTAAAGGATCACTTAATACTGTGAGATAACGTCGGCTCCGTGCTTAAGTGTTCAAACTCCATTTTGGTCGAAAATGACTTTTTGATGCAGGATTGTTAACGATGTAATTTAGGTCCAGAAGGTCAAGTAAAAAAAGGCTTTTCCTAGAAAAAATACAATAAATTTCACGTTTTAAATTTTGAAGCCCACATCATCGTAACAAAAATTCCGTGCTTGTTTAGCCAACCTCCACAGCATTACCCAAAGTCCCGCATCGAAATATTTGTTGCGTGCTTGAGTGTTCAAACTCCAGCCGGCCGACCAATCACAGCACAGTACGTCACGCTACCCGGCCATTTTGTTTTTTCTGTGATGAACTTGGTTGCTCCTTTAGTTTGCTTGCAAAAACCTAATAAATTAGTTTTATTGTGTTCAAAACTAAGAAAACTAACTGCGAGTAACGTTAAAAGCTGCAGCAGGATGTCGAGTACCAATTTCAATACAAGCAAAAGGCGTACTTTGGCGACTTTCGAGCAATAAGTACTTTTTAATAATGTTCATTTCCGAATAGAAACTTAAACGTACTGATACAGGATGTTAATAAATTCACTTTGTAATAAAACGGTTGAGAATTAAGTACATTATTATGTTAATTCTGTTTGATAGTCCTTTTGTCTGTCTTTCACAATGGTTCAACACAACAACCAAATTTTTAACAATAATTAAGTAGGTATATTTTATCATTTCGTTATGTTTATGTTATTATTACTTGTCTAAATTTTTTTTTTTTTTTTATTACTTGATTTTAATTTCTTATACCTTTTATCATCTAAAAACAATTTTTTTTACGAAGTAATTTAATCATCCTGTATATGGTATTAGGAGGTTGGACAAACAAGCACGCAACAATTTTAAGGAACACTGTGCTATCTCCATGGCAGGAGTGTTGTATTTCCATGAACGAACATTTTTATTCGCAGTTTTGTTCAACCTCCATTTTAAAAGTATGATAAAATACGTAAAATCACAGCATCGTAAACAAATTTATTGGCAATTTCATATATTAGACTAAAAACTATAAATATGCATTTATCATTCCTGAAACTAAACATCTAGTTTGATAATAAGTAAAAAAAACCTTCTCCTGAACAGTAAACAAATGGAAGTTGAACATTCATGCACGGAGGCGGCGATAAGAAATCTTGATTTAAGAAATCAAAGTAAAGGATCAAATAAATCAGAATAGTATTCATGAAATCAATCGGAAGTATCACTTAAATCGTTGAGGATTTACTTAATCAAACTAAAGGATCACTTAATACTGTGAGATTTAAATGTTACTTACGTTTGATTTAGTAAAACGATTAAGTATTAAGTGAGATTTGAGGAAATCGTTTTTGAGTAAAACATTTCTAAAATAGCATTATTTCAAATCGAACTTATTAATCTTTGATTTAATTGATACTCAACTACCCTTTTGAATCCTTACTTTTCTAAATTCAGATTTCGTCAAGTAAAACAAGATTATACGCCATTTTGAACTTTTAGAAAACAAAACAACAAAACAAAATCGAAGTGATATCGTGAAAAAAGTGTGGATTTCAGTTAAATGTGACTAGTGTAATAGTTTTTACTGAAGAAATAAGTGATAATGTGATGAGAAAAGGTAATATTAATGACATAAATGATAACTTTGTTTTTATTCCATATACAATTATTCTTTATTTTATTGTTATTTCAAGCTATTTCGAGAGCCCGTTTGTTTTATGGCTCTTTCTATCGATTTTACACGATAAATGATCATGCGTTTAAGATTTTTATTGCTTACGACGAAATAAAACGGATTTCTAATTGTCATATTTACTTATAGTTTACAAATTCTTACCACTAAGTAAAGTTCTTGTGTTGTAGCATAAAATGTTCACCATATTTTCTTTATTATGATTACTTTAATTGAAAACGTTTTAAATTTTTCTTCGCTTAGCAAAAATTGCATTAGTGAAATAGATTATAAAACAGTTTTAATTTTGCATTTAAATCTATTTTGCTGCCTTTACTTAAACTTCAAGATATCGCGAAACCTTAGTTAAGGAATCTGGAAAACCCTATTAAATCCCAATTGCTTATGTAAGGTTAAAGTATGATTTAGCAGTAGTATTAACTCATCCTTCGTATTCTCCTAAATACCGTGCCCACTTTTTCTTAACTGACCCTCCAAGCAAGTCTTAGGGATATCTTGAGGGACATAATAGTTTTGGCCAAGGCAATAGCTGGAATTAGCCATGTTGCCTTCAAGAAATCTTCAATACTCAGTTAAATCTATCGGTTGCTACTTGGGAGGTAGAACCTATATCTAGGGTACCTACCCGAAAAACTACTGAGACAAACTTTACACACTTTTTATACTACACTTTTTACTATTTTCTACAGTTTTAACTATTTACTACTTACACCTTACTCACATTTTTTTAAACATTCTGGCCAAATGGACGAGTTTTCCAGCTGGCCATTTAATTTCATCTCAGCTAAGGGACGCGGGTGCATTTCTAATAAACTGCAGCCGCGGTATGCATAGCAATTTTTCTGGCAATGAATTATATTTTTTGCTCACGTTTCCGGTTGAGTGGATGATATTTTCTAGTCAACTCTGCTCTGCCTCTGTGCCTACTAAATTTAATTAGATATGAAATTAAATATGCGAACAAATCGTCGGTTTGAAGGTAGAAACCTAAATAGCCCTGCCGCCAACTCTGTTGAATAATTTGTACAAGGAGAAGTACCTAGTACATAAGATTAATATGTAACAGAAGACAGAACAGTTTTTATGACTAATAACATTAATTTAATGAATAACTTATAGAATATTGTGATTTTGTTAGTTAATTTACCTAGGATGTTTTGTCACTGAAAAAAACTTGTCTAAACATAAAAAAATAAAACCAATTTGTATAAATCGATTAAGTATTTAACAGCCCTTTCACAATAAGAGATTCAAGTGATGGACATAGCAGTAACATTTCATACTCATAGAGCAATAAAGCCAGCCAGGGTCGGACGTCGGGTGGGCGGTATTTATTCATATCCGACCGCCTCGCCTCGCATATGAGTTCCAAGCGCTTTACGTCATTTGGGCAGATTTTTCAAAGCGGAGTTATATCAGGAAAGAGGGGGCCGAATCATATTATGGTCAGTTATCGCGTAGAGTATACGAATATATTATTTTTTGTATATTTGGTTCTCTTGTAGCGATTGCAATATTACTTACCACAAAGTCTGTATTATTCTAGTAGGTATATTAACAGCAATTGTTTTGGCATAATGTGCAACAAATACCTACCTATAAGTAATGTCAAATCGTTTATGAAAACATTGGAAATAAATAAGTATTATGTTATAAAAAATAATTTTTGTTTCTAATCTCAATAATACTCTTTATTGTACCGTGCTAAGTCTGTAAATAAAACTTAATTACACTGGATAAGTGTCGTATTAAACCGGTCATTTTGGCGATCTGTGTGATCTATGTAGATTATTATGATCATCAATAATAATTTACATATTTCAAAATATTAATTAGCAATATAATGAGAATGGGGCCCCTGAATGCTAGCCTAAATAACGCTCGTTAACTTTCGGAATGAGGACTTGCGTTTCGAAAAAAGCTATTTGTCTGGGTCTGGGAGCTTCATTAAAAAATATTACAGCGCGGCTGTAGTTACCAGCTTTTTCAGGCGAATGCTTTTTTCATAAGAGAAAATACTCGTTTATCTAGCGCATAATTTTAATGTACCTAACTATTAACCCTACATACTTACAAAGTAAGTATATGCCATAAATATAGGCAACTATAAAGACATAATAACCTACTGATTATTGTACCTCAAGTGACTACATTTACTTACTTAACCAAGTACATAACAGTACATAAAAATACTTATCAAAATTACGTGCGAAGTTTTTTTTAATAGGACTTTATTCCATGGCGCTAACGAATTGCAAATGTAATAAAAGCAGATAATGACTGCAACATAATATGTATGTGTTTCAATTTCACATTTAGGACCCGTAAAAAGGCACACTTGAGCAACAAGAAATGTGTGCAAAACAATGTCCATATCTCTTAATCTCAGGAAAAAGCGGGAAACCGCGTGAAATACGTCTAAACATTGCAGTAAATCTAAATTTGGACAGAGTGTGCGGTATAAATCTGTGAGATGGTATGCGTGACTCGCGTGCATAGCGCTCCCGTAATCCTAAGGTGTACGTTTATCTTTCATATTTATTTTCGGGTTTCTTTATGTGTTTTTATGTTAACTACCTACAGTGTTATTAATTATTTTACAAGGATGGAAATTTACGACTTTAAAGAAGCTACGGTAGATACGAGAACGCTTATCAAAGATAGAACAGTAGAATAAAATAGAATAGAAAACACTTTAACGCAAAAAAAGTAAGATACAAAAGTACATTAATAAATTCAGGGTACAAACAAATTGAATTTGCATGCAATGGGCGGCCTTATTTCTAAGAGCGATTTCTTTTCGGCAACCCACTTAGAAGCTTATGCAGATTTATAAACGAATAAGTAACAATGATACTTACAAAATACATATTCAAATAAACTTACATTGAATTAAAATACTGTTGTTGTTGTTGTTGGATCCTATGGTACCCCAGTGGTACAAAGGGCCTTCGTGAGACGTCGCCATCCGCCCCTGTCTTGCGCCTCGCGCTCCGCGTCCCTCCAACTCAGCCCGGCTGCCCGCAGCTCGGCGTCGACGGTGCGTTGCCAGGTGTGCGCCGGCCGGCCTCGGCGCCGGCTTCCACACGGCCTCCACGTAAACGCAGCCCTGACGATGTTGTCCTCTGGTCTTCGGAGGGTGTGCCCTATCCACTTCCACTTCCGTTGAGCGATTTCCTGCTTTATCGGCACTTGGTGGAATTAAAATACTATGAATTAAAATACTAATGAATTAAAATACTAATTACTACTAAAGTAGAAACAGCTTTATAAAATTACTAGTGGCTGCCCCGCGGTATTTCCCGCGCAGATTTGTCATAAACACAAAAATCCCGTTTTTTCCCGTTCCCGTGGGAATTTCGGGAAATCCTTTCTTAGTGCTCACCTACACTCCCTAAGGAACCTACATGCAAAATTTCAGCCCGCTACGCCCAGTAGTTTCGGCTCTGCGTTGTCTGTCAGTCAGTCAGTCAGTCAGTCAGTCAGTCAGTCAGTCAGTCAGTCAGTCAGTCAGTCAGTCAGTCAGTCAGTCAGTCAGTAACGGAAGAGTTTTATATATATTGATTAATACATAAGACTATTGAATTAAAATACTAATTACTACTAAAGTAGAAACAGCTTTATAAAATTATTAATACATAAGACTCAATTTAAACCTACCTACTTTTAATAACAGTAATTACGTGCGCCGGCAGTAAAAACTTACCTATATTTGTAAGCAGATCCTCCAAATAGAGTATCTCAGGTGCCCGAAACAGTAGGTACTAATGCAATAACAGGAAAAAATATCGATATCCATAATAATTTAACTTATTATGTTTGCCCCCACATGAATCAAACCCGGCTCTACGAAGGCACGGTCAGTCATGCACCACGTAGGCGGTCAAATATTATCAGAACTAATTTCTTTTTTACAAAAAAAAATTCCGCCTTCAATTAATTGACAAATACATGAACTGAAAACTTCTTCTTTTCTGAAGTCGGTTAAAATAGGCACTTAAACCTTCTCCTGAATGTAAAAAATACTTCTGTGTAAACGCATAAAAATCGGTTCAGCCAAACTCGAGATAGTCGCGGATAAACATACATACATACAGGACAAACTAATAACCTCCTTTTTTGAAGTCGGTTACAAAGAATGTGGGCGAGTGCATCATTTTACTTTATAAAACCAAATAGATTAATGCGAGGGTAAGCCTCCATAAATAAATAATCTGAAAACCATAAAACAGGCGCGATATTCAATAAATTGGCAGTGAACGTTGCAAGCACCTGTCCAATAAATTTTAATATCCACCCTAGAGGCCATAATGTTTTTATTAACAATAAGTAACTTTTAGGGCAAATGTAACATACTTAAAATGATCTTCACAAAAGTAGCCCCAAATTCAAATTGAATTAATAAGTTCTAAATCAACATAAACAGATTTTACAAAATATACATTCATTTCAGTTATACATACTTTATGTAAAATCTATTCCCACTTTTTGTATTTTTTTTTTTTGCATTGCAAAACTTTACAATAACAGAAAATGTTGGTAATATCTCATATGTCTTTTTTATTCAACTGCAATAAATTCTCTATGAGAAAAATAATCGTGAATTCACAGACAGCAGGTGTTCAGTGGGAACAATCGTCCTTGATTAGGACAAACACTACGGAGCGGGCTGCGTATTTTTCATATCCCTGTGCCGAGTTCTATTTTGAAACTTTCCTTGTTGCAATTGAAAAAGTTGAAGATCGAAACTATTATATTGAAATTAATTTTGAAAATCACTGGAGAAATTATAGTAGTGTTTTGTCTATGTTTTGGGGTTTCTGTCTAGAATAGAATAGAAATACTCTTTATTGCAATCATAGAATATAAAATAAAATAAAAATGTGTTATATAAAATATATAAACCTTTTATTTCCAAAATTGAAAATAGAAAACGACATGAGAAAAATTCCTAAAAATTTGGAATAGGACAGAAAGAGGCTGGGTGGGTGTGCAACTTTGAATAATAATAAATGATGTTTTGTAAATGAATAAGTAAGCAACAATTATCAATACATTGTCTCTATTAACACGGCTAGCATACTGTAGCGAATACCATATTTGGGTAGCGACTAGCGGTGCACACAGGCACCCGGTGTATTTATTATTAAAAATGAAACCAAATTATAACTTTAAGTTTAATAAATAAAACAAAATTACGACTTCTTTTGCCAGAAAAAGTATAGCTTGCACCACTTGGCGGTGAATACGAAATACGCCCCGCGCTAGCTCCGAATACGAGAATACACAAAACAAGAAGAAATGCACAGGCAAATCATCGGAAGCGAGCGCTGCGACGTTTTGGTGGAAAAGTTTGCTTAGCAAGCGAGTCTTCCTTTATATATTATCCCGGTTTACTTTCGTTATGGTACATTTTTGCTTTTTTAACTCTTATACGTCGCTTTTTTTTTTTAGTTTATTGTTTTGTCTCTGCCTGCCCCGATGGGATACAGGCGTAACGTTGTGTATGTATGTTGTTTTGTTAATAGGGATAACGGTTTAGTGGTGACTTCAAATCAGACGAACGCTAGCCTCGGAGATTTTTGCAATTGTATCTATCAATTCCTCCGTATCTTCAATGACTATTTTAATAATTTGACTTTAGAGGTCAACATAAGTATTTGTGAGGCACAAAGCTTTTGTTTTTAAAAGGGTAACATTTTGCTCGTTAAAATTAATCGGGTGCTAGGTACCCCTCTATTAAAGCCCAAAATGCCCAAAGTGACTAAGAATGCTAATAATGCCAGTAAAGGGGAAGCATTCGTTTAAATTTATAGAATAATTAAAGTTAATTATCGCAACTGAATAATTGTGTCTTATTTAGTTTATTGCATGGGTCCGTTATTTGAACAATTTAAGAAACAATACGAATTATTATGACGAAATTTTGTTTAAGTATAATTTTGTAATTATAAACATTATTTTTAAACAAAATAAGGAACATAATGCAAACACATTTAGTACTAGTTACTACTGTCTTCATCCTTGTTTTACAAACTAGAGTAAGTACCTGATTTAAACTACTATAGGTACCTAATTTATATTTTATATGATCAACTAGGTACTATGCTATTTTAAATTGCATAGCAAATGCCGTTCAAAGTACCTAGTTAGGCTACTTTTCCATTAAACTCACAAAACTTGTAATAAATTGTGTTCTAGCCCATCTGACCGCAGGTCGAAACATTCTAGAGCTAAGAGGATATCAGTGTCAGGCAGGACCACAGCTTAACGTCTCAAACTATTAGATTTACTTATAAATAGGTACAGTAGCCAGCAAGGAAACCTACCCACCCTACCATATTACTAACTACATATAGACATCTAAGAAGTGTGTAGGTTGTTATACACAGAATACTAGTAAATAGCTGTAGACGCTTCAATGTCGTGAACTTGCTTGCAGACGTGAAAGTAACTTTGGCAAGCAAGCGTGTTAGAAAAGTTTCGCTATGACACGCAATGTTACTGATGCATCCTTTTGTCAAAATGATATCATCAGATAATGAATCATCTATAAAATGATACTTACTAAATTAACAAAGAGTCCGATTTCCGTTAACGAAACGTTAAACTGAAATTCTTAAACTCTTTATTGTGATCAGACAATATAATTGTAAATATAGATCTTAAAAAAAATTAGAGTAATACTTGTGTAAGGAAGGACTCTAATACAGCTACAGGTACAGCTATATTTTATACATTTCATTACCAAAACTCAGTTTAATTTTAAAAATATTTAGTAAATTCTAGGTAGTTGCTAAAAATAACTTGTAATTACCTAATCTACCTAACTAAATATTTCAGGCACGTAACAGCAAAAACAAATATTTAATGGAATAGGCTCAGAAAAGAAATCGAGAGCAAATGAACGACCCAAACTTCAATTAGCGGATCCAGAATGCTTAAAGGCTTGTTAATAAGGAATATGAGCGGCGCCCCAATTATAAAAACTCGCTTCTAATCCATAAAATAAATTCGCGAAATTCAATCCAAAAGTTATTCTTCAGAAATTATTATACTTTTGCACTTAGCTTTTAAAGAAAATGTTTAAACTTTTCCTTTGATACAGTTTTATACAAAAAATACTTTCATTTCCGTTTTAGTTTGATGTTTTTTAAGGTATATTTTTTATCAATATACCGGGTGTTTCTGACAAGGGGGTAATAAATGAAAGGAGGGCTTCTGCTCGCCATAACTAACAACTTTCCCAAAGCAACATGGGTCGAAATCTCAAAAAAAATAACAGCTGTTCCATACATTGGTTCGATCAGCTGACAGGGTCAATGTACGGGACAGCTGATTTTTGTTTTGAGATTTCGACCCATGTTGCTTTGGGAAAGTTGTTAGCTATGGTGAGCTGAATCCCTCCTTTGATTTATTACCGCCTTGTCAGAAACACCCGGTATATAAAACTCTTCCGTTACTGACTGACTGATTGACAGACAACGCAGAGCCGAAACTACTGGGCGTAGCGGGCTGAAATTTTGCATGTAGGTTCCTTAGGGAGTGTAGGTGAGCACTAAGAAGGGATTTCTTGAAATTCCCATGGGAACGGGAAAAAACGGGAATTTTGTGTTTATGAGAAATCTGCGCGGGAAAAACCGTGGGGCAGCCTCTAGTACTATATATCAGTTCACTCAAAATATTCATAATAATTATCTTTTTTTTTTAAATAACAAACAAGATACAACTTTAGTTAATTATGTTTGGGCCTTTCTCCCTAAATACCATCCAAACCACTCACCACATTCTAAGAAAATTTTCTAACGACTCACAGTAGCCAAATTAATTCACTCAAAACTTTATACAGCGTGCTCACTAATAGCTTAGTCTAATTTACCCAGTCTTAGAGCAAAGGCGTGTTTCTTGTTCGTGAAGCGAAGATCCACCCGAAGTAAATTCGGCTATACTCTATCTAGGTATAAATTACTAGATTTGTAAATGATCCCAACTAGATTCCCATCCATAGCAGCATTGAAGCTTCCGTATTTAATATTGTTGTGGTAATCATCTAAGGAATTAAAAACTTTCAGGTTACATCATTTATTGTAATGTTGTTATCTAAGTCCATAAAATAAAAAATTGATGCGTATGCCAATGCGTAACGTATAGCTACTAATTTTAATGTTAAACCTATTACACGTTGTAGATAAGTCACACTTAGCTACCTGTAGCACCTTTAATGTAAAAGTAAAAGATCGAACGAATACAGAATCCTACGAAATATTTACACAAACGGGAATTGATATAAGTACAGGGTGCAAATTCTTGGCCCGCACATCTGTTTTCGTTACCGCTGACTGCAGAACACCCTTTGGAAGATAAATGCAGCCTTCGAGATAAAATTATGCCGCGGATATCCCTGAAGCTCTTACGCCGAGTGTCTGCACTGATTAACATTCTAATACAGTGGCGGTCTAGGACGGCGTCACACTTCCGGTTTTTCTGTATTGAAAAATGGCTCTTGTTCTTTGGTAATACAATCGAAGGTGCACAAGACCATAGACAAATCTGTTACGCCCTCCTAGACGGCCACTGTACTGATACTGGTGTGGTACCAAATTGACTAAAAGAAGGTTTAATTGAAAAGCTTTCATTAGCCTAATCTCTTCTCAATTTTGAGTAATAAAAATGAAGTTCGTAAAGCAAGTACTTACCTATAAATTAATTAATTTAGCAAAATTGTTATATTTACGTTATTTATCGAGTTCAGTACCTAGACCACATTCTGTTACTCGTACAGCGTTATCAATGGAGTCAATCAAAATATCTTCTTCATGCACAAATGGATGCACTGTATGTGAAATAACTGAACATACACTATTTATATTGTCTTTTGCACACTTTCCAATATTTTATACCTCCACTTTTATTCTTTTCTCAACACTCAACACGCTTACACGCATCGCATTATATTATTTATCTTATTTGTTAATTTATATATATTTATTATTAAAATGGACTTTATAGTATTTATTTTAATTATGCATTATTATTATTGTTGTTTTTATTTTTTTATTGCTTCTTTCGATAATTTTATTTTTCAATATTACTATGTGTTCCATACTGCCAATCGTGGTTCTGGCAGAATTACCAGCGTTGTATTGCATTGCATCGCATTGCTTGCAGCATATGCTGAGTCAGAGCCATTTCACACCCACAGCACTTACATTTAGTATCTGTGCTAATAGTTTAGTTTATTTAAAACTTTGTATTTTCTGTTTGTCAGTGTTGTGTGTGTGAATAAAGTTATGTCTATGTCTATGTCTATGTCTAAATAAAAGACTAAACAACAAAAAAAGAGTATAACAAAACTTATACATACATTTAAGTCGTTTTTAACTAGTTCCACAATAGGTTTTGAGACTTTTTTTTAATAAAAATAATCACATACTATATAGGGACTTCAAATGAAAAGAAAATAATATCTTAAGAATTAGACGGCACCTACAAACACCTGCTTTCAAATTCATAACGTTAGTTCTGTAGAACTTGGGAAATTTTAATATCGCTCCGTGAGAACCTCGGAGTTTGGCGGCGCAGTTACATTTTGGCGGTGTCAGCCTCGGAAACAAACTTCCAGCTGAATATTTAAGTTCTACGAGACTCTATCTCTTATGATAAGATAACTTTGCATAGTAGAAACTTTAAAAAAATTAGAAAATAGGTATACTTACTCAATGTTTTATCATAGCGTGAGTCTACATTTATATATATACCTATTTCTAAATCTAAAAAAATCAAACGATAGACCAGGTAAGTACAACAAAAAAAAAGAACTTTATAATGAGGCAAAAATATCCTCAGAAGATATTGTTATTCCAAAAACACACATCTTCAGGACAAAGGATAAGTATCACGAGAGCGTGAAACAATGCGCCTTTTAAGCAAACAATGGCAAAGCTGCAGGATTACAATAAATAATCCCAGTTGAATAAAAGCCGAAATAAGGGAGTCACAAAAGAATAGTGACTACAAGTGAGCGTATTATTCATTGTCACAGCCACGGGGCGGCGTAATATATGTTTTAATAAAAGGGTTTTCAATTCACGCCCGAACATAGATCACTGAAGAAAACCCGAAGTATCAATAATATCGGGAAAGATCTTCAATTTATTATTCATTGAAGTCGGAAAGAGGGGCGCGGGTGGTCTATAAATCCTCCTATAGACACTAAATCATATTTTCTACCGGCTGGGCTATAGGTTATATGATGACTTTTTGCTAGGAATACGGATTATTGGCAGTTTCCAAGAAAGCACTTTGCTGATGAAATAAGTTGAACAAATGGTCTCATTTTGTCGAAAGCTCCTTCAATGTCAAGACAAACTTCAGCAGCATCAAGATAGCGCTGATGCGTCATAAAACCGAACCACTCATTATAGAATGGATAATGAACATGCTCAGACAAAGAGTCATAAAATTGTCGGAGAGCGCAAACCACCAAGCCGTTGTAATAAAAGGATGCCCTCAAGGTGGAGTACTCTCCCCTCTTCTCTGGAACTTGGTGGTCAACGACCTGATAACAAAACTAAACCAAAAGAAATACAAAACAATAGGGTATGCCGATGACCTAGTTATACTAGTCAGCGGACTTGTAACTAGCACCCTATGTGAAGTGACACAAAGCGCCCTAAACATAGTACAGGACTGGTGCATAGACAATGAACTTTCAGTGAATCCGAAGAAAACTGAACTTGTTCTATTTACAAAGAAACGAATTCCAGGCAGGCACAAACCACCAGCACTATTTGGAACTCAACTAAAACTGTCAACGGAAGTCAAATATCTAGGTGTGATACTTGACAGCAAACTAATCTGGAATAGCCACTTGGAAAACAAGATAAACAAAGCTACGGTGGCTTTCTGGCAATGTCGAAGAATGATTGGGAAGAGATGGGGACTGGCCCCGCATATCATTCTCTGGCTTTACAAAATGGTGATCCTCCCTATGATCAGCTACGGGGCTGTTGTATGGTGGACCAGAACAAAACTTGCCTGTGCAATCAGTAAACTACAGAAAATGCAGAGACTAGCGTGCATGGCAATAACAGGGTGCATGAAGACAACTCCAACAGCTGCCCTGGAGATATTGCTTGGACTAACGCCACTGCATCTACAAATACAACAAGAAGCAGGAGCCACGGCGCTGCGCTTAAAGAAGCTAAACCTTTGGAGTAAATACACAACATCCCACACAAAAATATATGACTCGCTAACAGCGGGGGAACCACTGTTTGAGGCAATGACAGATAAGATACCGATGACCTTGGCCTTCAACAAACCTTATAATATTATATTATCAGAGGACCAAAATGAAGGATTAAGGGAAGCAAACTTAAGAATTTTTACAGATGGATCTAAAACCAACTCAGGAACAGGATGTGGTGTATTCTCAGAAGATCTTAACATACACATCTCAAAACCCCTAGGTAAACATAATACTGTCTTCCAAGCAGAATGCTTGGGCATTATAGAGGCTGCAAACGCGATCCAAAGAAGACATGTAAAGGACATAAACATAAAGATACTATCGGACAGTATGTCAGTACTCCAATCACTAAAGAGCGATAAGATCAACTCTGGACTAATACATGAGTGTCATCAACAGCTGACTAGCGCATGTAGAAACAACAATTCAATCACTTTACAATGGATAAAAGGACACAGCGGCTCAAGGGGAAACGATGCAGCGGACGAACTGGCCCGAAGAGGCTCAGACACTCCTCCGCATGGGCCTGAACCTATAGTACCCCTGCCATTCAGTTGGCTGCGCAACCAGATGAGAAAGCGTATCAGGACTCTGCACCAGGACAACTGGGAAAGCGCCGAGACGTGCAAACACTTTAAAGAAATAATACCAACGCTCGACAATAAGCTTACAGCCAACGTCTTGAGGCTTAATAAACCCCAACTAAGGAAGTATGTAGGGTTGCTGACCGGGCATAACACTCTTAATAAACATATGTTTACTCTAGGCATCACTGACAGTCCTACGTGTAGGGCTTGCATGGAGGCGGACGAAACTACTAAACATATTCTACTAGACTGCAAACAGGTAGAAGTATACAGACGTAAGTACCTAGGGTTCCCAAGCACCGTACGCGAGGCAGTAGGCAACGTGAAAGCGCTGCTGAGCTTCGTGGAGGAGCTGGGGTGGTTAGAGTAGCGCTACCCCTTTTCACGCAAAATAGGCACGATAGCTGTCAAATTGCGGAAACTCGCCCGTAAACTAAACTAAACTAAACTATGGTCTCATTTTGTATTATTATCTTTGTATTCGCAAAAACATTCTGTATCGTATTCAGAAATAGATGTTGATCACTAATGTACAAGTGACCCAGTTTCCTTTTATAAATAAGGTAACCTGGTGACATCGAAAGCGAGATGACTTTCCCCGAGGCGTGCATTAACAATGAATCCGAGCCTAAACAAAGAGAGGCAGGTGGACCGCGGCAACGAGCAGGCTGCGGGCTGCCGGCCTGGCCAAGTCGCGCTGAAAGGAAGTTTCCATAAAAACTGCTCAGTGCTCAGTAACCCTCGTCACGTGTCGGGACGTCTTATTTATCTAGTCGCTGGCAAAATCATTGTTTGCTTTTTGGTTTCTATGTACGAGCAAAAACAGGCCTTATTACTGCCACCGGCTAACGGATGAACCGGGCTCATTGTCCCTGAAACTTGTATGTGTCATTTGTTTCCGGGCAAAAAGATTGTTTTCTTTTAACGCAAAAAGGACACTTTATTCATTGTACTAAACAGTAATTCTGTGCGTGAAGTGTAACAAATTGTCTACTCTACCGTGAAAAGGTTGTTTTTACATGAAAAACAAAAGAAAACTTATTTTTAATGTTTTTATCTCTATTACTCTAGCTACTACTTAAAAAAAAATTGCCTACCTTCCGTCTTCGTTAGGAATATGAATGCATGATAATGCATGATTTTATGATATCAATTTCTTTTGATTCATTAAAAAAATTCCCTTCTGTAACCTAACTCTATCATACCACGTTCATAATAAACTAAGAAGCTACAGAAACTAGAAATAATTATACAATATCATTAATTTTTTTGCGCCTGCATGTGACGAAGAAGCGTGTAGAATGAGTAGGCTGAATTCATTATCTGTAAAAAAAAAACATAAATTATTAGAATAAAACATGCTTTTACTAAATAAAAAATATAATTTGAGTGGGTGAAAATGAAGAAGCTACCTAACCACGTAAGTATTCTCTGAAGCTTTGATAATTAATCTCTTTTACCATTTATCTTAGACCAGAGAAACTGTGGCAAAACTAAACCAGTTCTAAATTACAACGAATAAAAGCTAGATATTTAGGCTTAAAATATCAATCATGGTCTAAAACCTAAATCTTACTATAATAGACTTTAGTATAAATGCTACTACCAGTCACTTACTGTGGCTAACTGTCGTGAAGATTCGTGATTGATTTACAATGGCTCTGTTAGATCTATCACAAAAAGTCGATCAAGATTTTTTACACAGAGGTTTCAAGCTAGAAGAGTTTCACAAAGTACTAGGTTCAAAAAGCTGCACTAACCGAACCGAAAGTAGTCAACGAAAGTGGAAACATTTTCCCGCCGACTATAGAGAGTGGCCGATTCGCTCTCTCGACAAAGAGTCTAAAGTTGCTCTTGAAGCGGCGCGATCTCGGTGTCCAATCGCATTTGTAAGCAGCAAGCGCGAGGAGCGAGCTCTGGAACGGAAAGACAGTCAACACATTGACTGCTGATAGATAGTTTTATTTATTAACCGACTTCAAAAAAGAAGGTTATCAGTTTGACCTGTATGAATGTTTGTATGTTTGTCCGCGATTATCTCGCGTTCGGCTGAATCGATTTTGATGCGGTTTTCAGTAATGTATTTGTTATATTCAGGAGAATATTTTAGTACCTATTACCTACCTAATTTAACCGGCTTCGAAAAAGAGGAAGTTCTCAGATTATGATTGTGTCAGTTTGTTGAAGGCGGTTTGTTGGTCTCTGAATTTGTAAAAAATAAATTATTGTTATTGATTTGCCAGTAGATTTCTATCGATATAAAATGACCAAAGTACCGTTAAAGTAAAAGTTACTTAAGTTTTAGAGAATCATTAATTTTCACAAACCTTTTCTATCACACGCGTGCCAAACCAGCAAGGTACCAAGATTTGTAAAATCATAATCGTCATGTAAGTTAAGAGAAAGATGTAATACTGCCATGGTGCTGGCTGAAAAAGGAAATGAGATATTCAAGATATTAATATATAACTTTTTAATTTAAATAAAGTGTTTAAAGACGTATATTATTATTATAATTATTACCAGAGTGAATCTGAACAAACAAACACAGATGACTGAAGAAGCTAAGCTGAACTGCACAAATAATACCACACTGAAGATTTCTTGAATCAAAATGCAAAACCTGAAACGATTAATAAATTATTTTGAGTACAATTATTTATTTGTTGAATTGATAAAAGTAATCATTAAAAACATATATTTACTTATGTATTTCATTAAAGTGAATAATACACTTATTTAATTCAAAAACCGTATTATTATCTTTTTTTACAAAAGATATATTGGTTTTGTCATCGTTTTCAACGTTAGTTCTAGTTTTGTTTGTAACGTTAGCCAGTTTATTCTCTAAGATATCCAACTGTGCAATAATCAAAATCAGTAAACCGAGAAGAAAAGTATCAATGTTGACATTGTTGAGCATATGAAGATGCATTCCAAATGATTGATAGAAGTACAGTGGATATATGAATTGTTTCTTAAACTCTTCCGAAAATAAGGAATAACTACAGACAGGCAAAACTAACTCGGTTTGCGAAAAGATATGAAATATTAACGGTGACAAAACGTGGATTAGATTCGAAATTATGGATACAGAAGCAACTATTTTCCAATACGTTTTGTTGAATTTCATGGCTTTTTCTATAACGCTCAGTTCGAACTTTGTCTTTGGTCGAAAGACCTCACTGTCCAAAGCTTTCAGTAGTTGCATTATTTTGTCACCCACAATAAGATAAGTCAATACTTTACAAGAGACACTAAGTTCCGTGGTATAAAATATCAATTCCTCAATGACAATGTCCATTTGCGATGGTAGGAATACAAAGTTAACAGTTATGATACAGTCGAATAAAAATATGAAGAATGATACGTAGATTTTTGAGAAAACTTTGTAATAATTGCCCATGTCTCGTCCAGGCCAGATACCGAGAAACTTCCAGAAATTAAAGTTGATGTTAAAGCAGTCTGTCTGAAGGATTATTTTCATTTTGTTTAGCGATTCTGTAGAGTGGCTGAATCTAAGCTGCCTTTCACAGGGTACCTTTAAATGAATGTTCGTTACTTTAACAAAGTGGAACAAAAGGACTAAAGTCTTACACGTTCTGTAATTATGCAAATTATCATCACACTAGTTTATACTTTAACTGCGATCAAAAGAACAGCTTGCGAATTTCGAAAAGAGCCTTCATTTATTTATTTAATTTACTTTTACTCTGTCATTTTATTTAATTTGACTTGTTAAAGTACTCACTAACACCATCTTTAAGTAAACATTTTAAAAGACCTAGTTATATTGTTCGTTACAGTAAAGTTCTTATGTGAATAAAAAAACACTTCTGTACTAGTTTTTATTACTATAAGAAATCGTAAAAAATTCAACTTTTATTATACAACCTGCAAATCTGAACGCTTTTATTTATTCCAGGGTAATTCTGCTAATTAAAAATATGAAGTCAGTACTCTGAAGCAAAAACAGAGATGACTTCATAGTTTTAGCACTAGATAGTGTATTTATGAAAAAAAAAAGATAAACTTTTTTATACTCCCACTGAAGTTATTTCGCGATTAATAAATTAGAACGTTAACTCCACAAACGTAGAGGCTGAACGGATTGAGGTTAATTGCAGAACCGGCATTTTTAAATGAGATGCAATTAGCGGCGGTTTCGTTTGGCCACCCGTAAAATGGTTCAGGAGAAAGGTTCATTTTTACGGTCTAGTTTACTTTACAGGACCCTAATTACAAGCAATTATTTTTTCAATAATTACAGTTTGTAATGATTCTTACACCTTTACTTGTTAATGAAAAATATTTGACGAACGCTCGTTTAACGTTATTGAATATAAGTATGTCTTAGTTTAACAAGTTCATGTAACCACAACCAGTAACACAATCAGTAGTAAGAACTTTGTAACACTAAAGAAGCGACTTCAGTTAACAATTATATATTTTGGCTAAAGGGTTCACAAAACAATCCTTGTAAAGCCCAAACTAAAATATTCCCTTTTATGTCATGATTATTCGAGAAAGACTTTGTCTTTACTTTAAATCGAAGGAAATTGATTTTGTTATAATTACTAGCCAAGTACGATATGATATCGTTCACTGAGGGTCCCGTACAGCCGTATTGAGGTACGTTAGATTAGAATGTTAACTAAATTAAATTCAGATTTGAAGCAGATAAATTCAGTAAATTTCACTGCCTTAGTTTAGATGCAGTCGGTACAACTGCAAACCAACCAAAACGGCTCGATCCAGTATAATCAGTACTCGGAAACGACTTGTCCGAGTATCATACTCAACCGACTTGAATCCAAATACTGACTGAGAATGTCAGCCTTAGTGTGCAGATCCAACAATTTCAGACTGCACAAAAACTCAATTGAGGTTTAAAATTTGAAAAACACACACGAATCTTCGGAAACACTCTAGCTAGGGTACCTACGTTACGTTTCGACGTTATTTATTCTGTGTTGATTTTCAACAATACTAAAAAACAAATAACAGAACTTGTTAGTAGGCTTCTGTTCTATTTTAATTTTAATACGGTTCTATGAAGGCAGGAGTAATTGCTCGACGATTTACAGCGTCCTTTATTATAATGAACACAAGGCAAACGGTTTAATGTTGCTTTGCTGTTGTTTGACATTAAATATTTAGATTAAATCGAGATCTAAGAAAACATTTAGATCAATTCATTTTCTGTAACTAGAAAATATTCAGCTGTAGACAGGTGGTACATTTTATAATGTTTCAATAATAAGTAAATATATATTTTTCAGTTTAAGATAGCTTTAAAAAAATATACCATAGGATACCATTTACCAAATAACAACCTACATTTCACTTGAAAGACAATAAGCAAAGGAGTTTTGAAAATGGAAAATTGTCTGTTCAGAACCGGATCTGTTGGTCGGAAAACTGTTATTAATATTTGAAAGGTTTTGCTGTTGTAAGTAGCTTATTCAGTGTTGTTTGTAGACGTGGTTTTGATAATTGTTAACGAACAAGCTCATCTAGCAAATTTCACACCACCACAGTAAAATTCTATAACAATTTCATTATAATCATAGTGCCTTCTGAATTACAGTGGCAGACTCATACGGTGTAACAATTTTGTCTATGGTCTCGTTTTCCCTAGACTGTAGAACAAAAGAAAAAAGCTATTTTGCAATCCAGGAAAAACTGGAAGTGTTACGCTGTCCGTGTTCGCCACACATAAAAGCTGTCAATATAGTAGTGTCTACAATGTTCCGCTTGAGAAATGAAAAAAATACATATTTATTTTATAGAATTAGTTCTTTGCTCGTTCGGCATTTGTTCGCGAACGCTGGTTGTAGTATTAGAATCCACAGAAACAAAGAAGTGTATGGTCGACTGCGCCGCGGGAAGGATCAGCCGGAGAGGCCGTAATGAACCACCCGAGGCTCGTCTTACTAGTATTCAGTCGGGGTAGGTTCGGTGGCTAAGAAGGATTTTTCATCTCATTGGAAAAATATGTTAGACTCCTAAAATGTTCTGAATTTCATAGCAATAATTATGAAGAATTTACAGATTTAAATAATATGAAATGAAATGGGGGGAGGCCTTTGTCCAGCAGTGGGACATTAACTTCGCCAAATAAAATAAAAAATGAACCACGATATTTTATCCCATCGAGATTTATAAATAAGTTAAATATTAAAAAAGCTTTTATAAAACTTATCGCACAGAGCGTACAGAAGTAAAAATCTATTCATCCCACCTATATTACGCAACCACCACCACGCCAAAAACGCTGGACTCTCTCTAAAAACACCGTTAGCACCACATGCGCTGAAATTATGCTTTATATCTCTTTTTCTCAGACGTCCAAGTTAAGTATATTTTTAAAATTCGTCTGTTTTTCCATGTTGCATTCAAGAGAGGATGCTAATGAGTCAGGTCATTAGCACTGTCCTGAAGTGTTCAGGGTAAACATACTTAAGCGATGTCAACACAGACGGCCGGCTACTTACCTTCCTGCTCTCTTCTGAATAGCAAAATTGGATTCACAAAAATCAAAGGCAAAATTAAATCATTTATAATAGTCATAAAATGTCACGTAAAATCTTATCTCGTTTTCGCACTGAACTCTATAGAGATTCTCTACGCTTATTGAAACTAATTAAATTATTTTTATTTTTATCTTATATAGTCGAACCGCCTTACCTTTTACTATTTTGTGCATGTTTTATATTTATAAACCTTTCTCTTGAATTACTCTATCGATTAAAAAAAACGGTTCAAAATCCGTTGCGTAGTTTGAAAGATTCAAGCATACATAGGGACAGACGCGGAAAGCGACTTTATTTTATACTATGTATTGATATTGATTTTTTAAAGAACTTATTAAACCGAGTGTACTAACTAGATATCATAATTATTATCTATATATATAAAATTCAAAGGTGACTGACTGACTGACTGACTGACTGACATAGTGATCTATCAACGCACAGCTCAAACTACTGGACAGATTAAGCTGAAATTTGGTATGCAGGTAGATGTTATGGCGTAGGCATCCGCTAAGAAAGGATTTCCCAAAATTCCCTCAGGAACGGGAATTACGGGACTTTTTAGTTAGTATGAAAAATCGACATTATTGAGTATATCGACGTGAAACTTGGTGTACAGGTTCCTCAGTGAATGAAAGAGTGTTGAAAAAAAGGAATTTACAAAATTCCCACGGGAACGGGAATTACGGGACTTTTTTTTTGAGAATGAAAAATCGACATCCTTGAGTGTTTCGATGTAAAATTTGGTGTACAGGTTCCTCAGTAAATGTAGGAATGTTGAAAGAAAGTAATTACCAAAATTCCCACGGAAACTGGAATAACGGGACTTTTTTGTGAGAGTGAAATCTCGACTTCCTTGACGACGAAATATCGGCGTGAAATTTGTGAACAGGTTCCTCAATAGATGAAAGGGTGTTGAAGAAAGGAATTAACTAAATTCCCATGGGAATAGGGTTACAGGACTAATTATTTGGTATGAAAAATCGATTTCCTTGAGTATGCCAACGTGAAATTTGGTCTACAAGTGTAAGGGTGTTGGAAGGAAGAAATATAATAATAATAATAATAACAATAACACATCACACTCAGAGCCCCTAACTAGGAAGAACCTGTATCTAGGGTGCCCGAAACACACACAGAGACGAACATCAATATACGAAATTTCCACGGGAACGTAAAACGGGACTCTTTAGTTAGTATTAAAACAATGTATATATATTTCTTTATTTCCACGTAAAAATAGGAAAACGGGTTCTTCAGTGGGTGTAATTAGATTCAGATTAAGAAAAAAATAACCAAAATTCACATAGTAACGGAACATTCTCAAAAACATAAAGCGCCTAAAAATCTTAAACTTTTATTTACTCGAGTACAGGGTACATATATTAGGTATGTAGGTACGTAAATCCAACTACTTTTACCCAACCAGCTAATAGAAATGGTAGAAGTTTCAGTGTCTGAATGGTGGAGTGTAGAAATGAATTTATGGAGTTGCGACGGGAACTGAAATAAAGATAGATATTTTTAGGGGGTATGGGTGCGATCAGAAATGATGTCACCAAAATCCTGAGTCGTAAATCAACCAGTAATTAACGATTTTAATGAAAAAGCGCGTGCGAAGCTGCGGGCAAAAGCTAGTTCAAACTAAAATTATAAATGTGAAAGTAGTTCTTTCTGTCTGTCTCGCTTTCATGCTAAAACTTCTGAACCGATTTAAATGAAATTTGTTACAGAGACTGTCTAATCTAAAGCCTGAAAAAAGACATGGCTACTTTTTATCACGAAAGTCTCACGGCAACTTGGGAATTCACGGTTTGAAGGGAAATTCTCTGGCGAAAGCGCGGAGCGCTCACTAGTAATAAATATTAGTACTTTTCTTGACAAAACATCCTATTTAAAGAACTTTAAATAAAGAGCAAAGTGAAAGAGCCATCGTCATCATTAGTCGCGAACATAATCTTAAAAGTAAAGAAGTTGTTAGGACTCGTAGCTCTTAGCATACAGTCTGCAGTCCACAGTTTTCAGCACGGAGCATCCGCGACTCGCGATAACGCCTCCCAAGTTTTCCTATTAATACTGGGAAAAAGAAGAGAGTGATGCAACTTTTAACTTTATAGCGATTGTAAGTAGTTTTTTCTTTTACTTTTCAATTGAAACGCCTGAGTTTCAAGTATGGATTCAATAAGAAGAAGTTTTATGACACGAAAAGTAAAGCGTTTGGTAGCAACCGTAGCGAAGATGTTAACGTTCATATATTGTGGCGCTGATTAATATTGATAATATAATTGATATTCAATGATTAAACAATGCAGGGTTTGGTTCCTAGATGAGAAAAGTTTTTCAGTTTAAGACATTGGACTCGATGTTATTTTAGATTCATATTTCTTCTTTAGTGTTAATTTTCTGGTATCCCAAGGTAAGGGCCTCTAGTCTGTCCGAGTCAAAATTATACGGTATTTTATTATTATTATTATTGAGCATATTTAAAAAAAAAAAACTGAGTAAATCTCAGGGTTCGGAAGTCTACATTAAAGTTTCACTCCTGACTGTAAAGTATTTTTACAGAGCAAGATGGCAGATATCATTTCGTTCTGCTAATTGTTTTTACACGCGCCAGCCGGAATCTGTGTAATGTGCACAGTCATTTGCGAGCTTGCTACCTCCTCGGCCGTGAACGTGTTAACAGCTTCCTTCGTTTTATCTCTTGTTTAATGTTCTTAGAAGTATATTACTCCATAGTTTCCTACGACCTATATTTTATAGTACTTATAGTTTCTTTTTTTTTGTAAGAAAGAAAGATTTTGTTTTTGCCTTTCTATTTAAATTTTTACTAAAACGACCACATTTTACACTATTTTGAGTTTATCTTTTGGGCTAGTTCTGCGCACTACTAATAATACTTAGGTACCTACATACATATAATAATTTATACTTATAATGAATGCAAAAGTACTGTTACAAATTGGCTTAAGACACTAGATTACTACTAAAATAATATAATTGATCTACCTGTTAACTTAAAATAGTTTAAGGCTGCATGTTGCATGTTATCATTGATTTAGACTCACGTTCTGTAACAGCGTCGGTCGAGGGAGTGGCCCTCTCCCAACACAGGTTTTTAACTTAAAGGGAGAGTGTCGAAAATGTTTAATTGTAATTGTGTGAGTTAATTTTGAATTTTTTGAATTTTTGAATTTATACAAATTCCAAAAAATATATACTAATATATACAAGCATTTACTTGAAATGTGAGGCTTAAAATCTAACCTAAAATTAGTACGTAATTTATATATGAAACGCGTCAAACGAGTAATTTAGAATTTAGCTAACGACGGCTGTTATCATCAATACCAGGGCATTAGATTTTAAGCGACGCCATTTTGTAGTTGCGTGCCTTACTGCTTCATGAGCCATGGAAGCGATCTCGTTGCTGGTGCTGCTGTTATTACTCTACGTGCTCCTTCACGGGTTAATGAAGAGAAGACCGCACATCAACGTTTTCGTAGTACCCCTCTCTGAGTTTATTTAATAACATACAAAAAAGGCTAGTACTAAAATTAAGTTTAACTAACTTTTTTAAGTGACGTTAGGTATATTAGTATTATTGTTAGTTATATACGTTTTGGAATGTTAACAAGTTTATTCCGTAAGTTTTATATTTAATGAAGTGTATTGTTAACATTCTGTTGTATATGTAATCAATAAAAATAAAATAAAATAAATAAATAAAATTGCAATCGGAAGACGCTGAGTAGACAGACCGCCAACCAGGTGGTCTGATGATCTGGTAAGGTTTTGCAGGAGTGCAATGTAAAGAATACTTACTACCTAGGCACTGCCTAGGTAAAAGAAAAATTGTGGAAGATAGAATAACAAACATCTATTAAATGTTCATTAAAAAGATTGCAAGTATTCGGGTCGGTTGTAAGACAATTTACGTAATGTGAATTGCAGAGATGTTTTGGTAGATGTGATGTGCCCACGCGCGACATTAACATTCAGTGTGATGGCTTGCATTGGTGCCATACCAACACTTGTTTGAATTCTCGCACACCTACCGTACTGGCTACCTTCACGTTTCCTGCTCCCTTTAACTACGAACCCCAGCAATTAAAACGCACCCGGCGAAGGGTTGCATTACTTTTAATATTGCAAACACGTCCATTGTTTTAATAAACTTACTACCGGCAACAGAAATAAGAATTTTATGGATTCATAGAAGCAAAACAGATTCATATAACATAGTTGGCCTGGCGCCTAAAGCATACTAGGTTTTTATATTTTAAGTAATGTTATATGTTCACAATTAATTCTTGTGGACTACATATCGTTTTATAAGTCATCTACACCGCGACTGTCTTCTGCTACATGCCGCGGTCTGTGTTCTTTGAAGAGTCCACTTGGTCATGGTCAATCTGCAAGCGAAAGTAAAATAAATCTAAATAATAAATATTATTTTTGGTTTCTGGCCAAAGAAGAGTTGTTACGTTTCGTTGGGCTCACCACTTTTGATTATGTAATACATTGAGCATTAACTAATTCAATTAAGATTTAGAAAATGAATTTGCATTTATGAAAATCAAACACAATTCCTCATTTCTCCAATCTCCAACCATCTAACAAAGCAGAGTCAGAATATCGCAACAGATTATTCAATAAGAAGTTGAAGACTGGGGTCTTAATTACTCGCTTAAGGCTACGGTTATTTCAGCAGGGTTAAACCCCCCAATATTAATATTTCAATCCAGTACACTGGTGAATTTCAGTGGAGAGCAAAAACCAGTATAGTTTGAGCCTCATTTTCTATTAACATTAAATTTTCAAGAGGGGGAATCGCTGACTTTGATACTTCAAGATCTCTTATTTGAGATTAAACGACTGCATGTAATGTTTAAATTATAATTAGTTTATCTAATATAACTTACTTCAGTTACTTGCTTAAATAAGAGTGTATCAACATAACCATATTTTCCGTGAACCATAATATTAATCAAAATAATACAACTTTGTTCTATAAAATCAGTATTTATTAAATTATTTTATTTATCAAGAAATTTAAATAAATTCACTTAAGTATTACGTTAAATATTTGTTATTATACCACATGTTTGTAATATTTTTTACTATGCCAATTGTAAAATATTGAATAAAATATAATAACATTTTTAACGAAGAAAAAGTAATAAACTATGATTTTCTTTAAAAAGGCTAATGTAAGTTTTTATCGTCGTAAAATTTTAGGGTAGTTGATGCGGTGCCTTATTAAAAAAACAACCTACAAAAAAGTGTTAAGTACGTAACATGTATTTAGGAAATTAGCTAGACCATTACGTTGTGTAGTGAATGTATTATTACAAAATTACGAAGTTTTTCCAACTTTAAGCATTGTGCACACTGTTTTAGTTTTAAAACTATTATTAAAATTATCAATTTTGAGTAAAATTAATCATTTAAACTGAGATTATCATGTTCAAGTGACGTTTTGTCCCAAAACATATATGATCTCTTTTGTACGTTTTATCATAATGTTTCTTGTGAACCTACCTTATAAGAACCTTTTTTAAAAGCTAATAACAGGTTGTGATGGCTTATTATGCTACAAATTAACACATACGCATGAGGCGGACCAAGCGAACGGTGAAGTGATAAAATTACCCCTTTCTAATAAGTAATCAAATAACCGGGCGAGTCTATAAAAAGCCGATTATTTTTACTAAAATTCTTCAATATTCCATCATGTCTTCGTTTAGACAGTCTGACGCTTTTAAGTTAAACTTTTTCTTCTGGAAAATTTTTGGGATATGGCCCGGAAGAGTTTCTACAAAATATTACAAATACTACTCGTTTGCTTATCTCACTGTCACCCTTCTAATTTACAATCTCCTTTTGACTCTGAATCTGTATTATACCCCACGCAACATTGAGAGCCTCATCCGTGAAGTGATATTTTATTTCACCGAAGTGGCTGTTACAGCCAAAGTTTTAATGATCATAGTGATGAGGAATGAGATACTTAAAGCATTCGAAATTTTAGACTCTCCAACATTTGCAGGCGACGGCGTAGACGATAAAAATATAATAGGAAAATATCACAAGTACTACAAGACTTTTTGGAAGTATTATGCGGCTATAAGCAACTTCTGTTATTCGTCTCAAGTGTTCCTTCCCTTGCTAACCCATGTCTTCTGGCAAGCTAATATGGAATTACCTATTTGTAATTATTACTTCTTATCCATTGACGTCCGTAACAGGTTCTTTAGTTTCTGGTACCTGTACCAATCTGCTTGCATGTTCGGCCACATGATGTATAACGTTAACATAGATTCGTTTATAGCAGGGCTGATGTTACTGGGAATAGCCCAGTTTAAAGTTATTAATTATAAATTGGAAAATATTAAATATGACATCAAAAAGTTTAGTCAAGAAAAGATGATGATGAGTCAACTCAATGCGTGTCTATTGCACTATGATCTCTTATTAAGGTAATTTTATAAAAGCAAAGTTATGGTGTACCAGTGGGCACCACGCGGCTTCGCCAGCGCAATTTCCCTTGAAACATAAAATTTCCAATTTTCCCGTGGGAATTTTGGGAAAAAAGTAGCCATGCCCTTTCTCAGGCTCTAGACTATTCATATACCAAATTTCATTCAATTCGGTTCAGTAGTTATCTCAGGAAAACGGGACAAACAGACAGAGTTGCTTTCGCATTTATAATATTAGTATGGAAGTATGGATAAAGGTTCAACTTATTATTTAAATATTTTTACCCAGATACTGTGCAACTCTTCAAAATATATTCAACGTGACAATGTTTGTACAATTTGGTGCAGCGTCAGCCATTATATGCGTCGTTTTATTCGGACTGCTTTTGGTAAGGTTATTCTTGGAAATTAGTTTTATAAATAAGATTATTTAATTTATTCATCAGAATGTTTTAATGCCATCTTATTATAAATTTCTAAATTGTATACAATTTTGTATTCAGAAATGTTCATCGAGGATACTACTTCAGCTCTTCTCCACGCAGAAATTGTGAAAATTTGTGTCTTACTTTAGTTTGGCTAGCAATTTTGTCGCAATCTTTTTCTGAACTTTCAGCCTTGGAGCATAGAGACTTATCTGTTCCTAGTTAGTTACTTGCTCGCAATGGTGCTGCAGATATTCGTCCCGGGGTGGCTCGGCACGCAGTTGAGTTATGAGGTAAAGTTTGTTTTAACTTTATCGCGAATTCGAACTATGAGCAACTATGTGGTTACTACTTAGTGACAAGTCATTTAATTATGACAAGAGAAATATACTGGAGTAAAGTGCCGAAGTACTATGAAGAATAGAATAGAATAGAATAAACATTTATTCACCAAAACCGACATAATTACAAAGATAAAATAAAGACAAAATAAAATACAACTTGCAAAGAGACGTTTCAGAGACAAAATAAAACAACTAAACATTGATAGCAAGATGCCTGGTCACTCGTCACTCGGTCCCTGCGCGCCTTCGCTGACGCGCGTCATGAGTCGGTTTTTCGGTGAAATGGAGGCCATTTCAGCTTACGACCTCAACTCCAAGGAACTGAAGCTGAAGCCAACTGTTCTTCCATTGGCCACCGCTAGAATTGGACTTGTCAGTGTGTAGTGTACTATATAACTTTCCCAACTATGACAGCATGTGGACAGCATTATTTTTCAATTCTAGCCGGTATGTAGTGAAGCTCTTTTTTTTCTTCTTTTAATTTTAAGAATCAGTTAGGCAGAATCTTGCAGATTCTTCTTAACCTTTTCTTGTCTCGGCCATGTAGAGAAAATATTAACACATTTTTTTTCGTATGTTTCGAGTTCCATGTGATCGGAAGGCATAGGTTATGTAGATGAAATTAGTTAGATATTTTACTTATTTGCTTCTCTAATACTTAATACTGAATATTTTAAGAGTCACGAACTGACCAACGCAGCCTACAAGACAGACTGGATTCCGCGCTCGGAGGTTTTCAAAAGAAGTCTGCGCCTCTTTGTTCAGAGAACTAACAAACCCATCGTCCTCACTGGTTTGAAGATGTTTCCACTATCATTGGGATCTTTTGTTTCCGTAAGTTTTTTTACTACCATATATTTTTGGTAGATCGGGTACAGTGGCGGTCTAGGAGGGCGTAACAGATTTTTCTATGGTCTCGTGCGCCCTAGACTGTATTACCAAAGAACAAGAGATATTTTGCAAGACAGAAAAACTGAAAGTGTTACGCCGACCTAGACCGCCACTGTACTTTCTGGAACATTATCGAAGAGTGGATACAAAGTTATGAAAAACTACGTGTTAAAAGAAGCTCCGCCTGTATAATGTTAATAACTTCTTTTTTTTTAATTTACCGTTAGAAATTCGATAGTTATTTTCATAGTGAAGCCTATATTTAAAACTGTTTGTGCAGTGTACTGTACATTTTCTGTAAGACGCTAACGTATGTAATAATAACGATGTATAGCAAGGATACAATTGGCAAACTTTAAAAAATTTAGATACCTATTAAAAAATATATACCTGGTTAAAAATAAGATTGACATGACAACATTGTTTGATATGAACCTACTGTTCCATTCAGAGTTTGCAGCTATTCTCCTTTGGAACAAGTCCAACTGCACTCAATGTAATGAACATTCTACAAAATGTAAAAGTATACTTGTGTAATTGTTCTCTTACAGATTATGAAATCGGCATACTCGTTTTTCACATTGCTGCGAAACGTTCAAGACCGTCAAGTTGGCACCGTTTAATTTAGATTGCCTTAGTTAATACTAAAAATAATTAGATAAGTAGATACTTCTATGTAAAAGTGTAGATATAAGTACACATAGGTATATAATTTACAAATACCAAAGTAAACTTCGCCTTATTTCAATCACATAAAAAATTATGATTATTAAGTCTACTCTATGATATTATGTTATGTTTAAAATAAAGATAAGTAATGTAAATATAATCACAAGCTAGGCAACAAAATTTGTAACTTAAGTATACGTAACTCTTCTATTCCTTACAATATACGTCTACATTAAAAAAACTTTTAGACTTGAAGAATTAAATGAAATAATCAACGCCGAAGCGACGCATTCGCGGAGTCACCTCTTGCAGCTTTAATGATGTCCCGCGGCCAACTTCCCATATCCCCTGCATTGTGGCCAACCGGAAAATTAACGCCAACTGCTGGCTTCTCTTTTTTATTCGCGAGTTCACTCTTTATCTAGCCTTAGTGCCTAATAGTGGAATATATTTTTGTGGACTAGCAACTCTAAATTTGAGATTTGTATTTAGGGGCCACACGGTGCGTAACCAGCCACTTTCGATAATTAATTATTATCTTCTAGACCACGAAATCAAAAATATGCCTCAATGACGCCCTAGATAATCTTGCTAAGAATTTTTAAGGCTATGTTGTGTAGCTTTCAGGATAATGATCTTAATTATAATATTCGTGTGTTGCCTAAAGTGGCCACTTTTAGTTTCACAAACAATATTCCATAGATTATTATCCTAAAAGCTACACAACAGAGCTCGCTAGTATTGCACCCGTTCACCCCTTAAGTATAATTTATTCGTTACTAGTGGACCCGGCGAAATTCGTACCGCCTAACCTATTACTATATTGTACATGTTATATACTTAAAAACCTTTCTCATGAATCACTCTATCTGTTAAAAAAAACCGCATCAAAATTCGTTGTGTAGTTTTAAAGATTTAAGCATACAAACAGACGCGGGAAGCGACTTTATTTTATACTATGTATATTGATTAATCCATATTAGATAAATTGAAAACAAATCTTGATTTGTACTTAAATGTTTTAAATTACACCTGACTTTCGTTTATATAAAATTTAATTTTTATCATAGGTAAAAAGAAAATGTATTTTAACATAGTCAAAATACAAAAAAAAAAACTAGGACGCAGACACCGGTCCTGACTTTAATTAAGTTTTTCAGAACTTGTACAGTTTATTTCAATTAAGTTCGTATTTATGAAACATATGTGTTTGTTAAATTTAATTAAAAATTTACAAGAGCAACTTGTTATTTTGTTAGTTTAAAGGAAACTGTACCGAGGTAAAGTCAAGGAACTTGTTGATACTGACATTTCCCTCACCCTCTTGGGTCCGTATCTTTTTGTCGAAAGTCATATGTTCGATTAACGAAACGTTGACTGAACAATTCTTCGAATACACTTTATCTCGATATAATGGTTAATTTAGGTAAAATTATCACTTGTGTTATTATTAAAAATAAGTATTCATATTTTATTACAAATTGAATTACTTTGAGAACTTTAAATCTTATTTTAATGAGTCGGGAATTTTGATTTTAGTGTCATCCTGTCGTATAATTCATTTTCAGTTAGTAGTTCTATATGAAAATTAGACATTCTTACAAAAAAAAACAGAGTTTGTATAGCCTACGTGCTCTGAGTAATTCCAATTTCCCCTTTCCATTTTAAAATCCTAATCCTATTTTGCAGTTGTGTATCTGTGTCTGTGTGTAATCAGGCAGCGGTTTCGACAAAGATTATTATAAGCAGATGCGCCTTTTCATAATAAAAATCTAAGGCCCCGTCCGCACAGCAATTTTTTTCCGAGAATTTTTATTATAGCAAGCAAGCGAGCATTATTCTACGTTAAATATGCTCGCTTGGCTTTAATTGAATTGTTAATTTTAAAGTTCTAAATTTAGAATAAGATGGATTGGTTTCTTTACCCAACTTCCGTATTATAATTTCAAAAAACACTGGCCTTCAAGCACAGCAATTAAAAAAATTACTAAATTAAAAAGTAGCTTTATACATAACGTCACGCCTGTATCCCATCGGGGTAGGCAGAGACAATTGATTTTCACTTGCTACGATCCTGACACACTTCTTTCGCTTCTTCTAGAGCCATAAGCCTTTTCATACACGCTCGTCGGTTTTGTGAACTCTTCACGCGGCCTTTGTCACCTAAGCTATAGATATCTTTTCGTAAGATAAAATAGTATATAATATTCAAAAAGACATAAAGATTTGTCTATGTCTATGTCTAATACAAGTAGGTAGTAAAAATTACTTCCTCTGCATTCTAATATTCTTTGAACCCGCTTTGTCTGTCGGGATTTACTTTCAATCACCGCTGGTTGTCCACGGGCCTGATTAATGCATACTAAACAGCATCCTTTGGTACCAGCCCCCGTTTTGTTTAACCCGGGATAGTAAAAGTTGTTGCTATTTAACTTTGTAATCGGATAGAGAGAGATTAGAAGTAAAACGTGATGGACCTTGTTAGTGATTTTGTATTCAACGTAAACTAAACCGTAGTTTTAATTATGCTTTACATTATTCTAAATGTATTACCATGAGATTAATAATAAAATACTAGAACTCATACTTCATACTATTACGTATTTTAATGTCAGTTGAGTGCTGTAACAGAACTTACAGATAATAAGATTCAAGATTCAAGATTCAAATATTTATTGCTTTCGTGAGGTACATGGATACAAGATGGTATTAGTTATAAAAAGTTTCACACACGACCCAGTAAGGGCACTGCAAAATATCTTAAAAATAAAAATAAACTAAGGAAATATCTTAAATAAAGTAAGTATCTTAAACTAACACAGAGTTTCAAAATATTAATAAAATATAACAAAAAACAAAATAAACTTGACAAAACAAAACATTCTTTTTAAATTATTATTAGGAACTTATAAATTATCCTTACTTTTCCTTATTATCTAAAAAATCTTTTAACGTATAAAAACATTTTTGATTTAGATATTTATACAAGGTGTTTTTAAAAAGGTTTGTAATGCTAATCTGTTTTATACTATCTGGTATTTTATTATATATTTTTGCTGCCATTGATCGGGGTCCTCTGTTAACTATCTGTAATTGAAAGGTATGTGTAGCTAATCTATTTTTTTGAGTTCTAAGGTTTGCAGGGCGTGAGTGCTGTGGAAAGTCGTCTATATGATTTTTCACAAAAATGCATGTTTCATAAATATAAAGACTGGTAAGGGTTAGTATTTCAAATTTCTTAAAATAGTTTTCGCAACTTGTCATTGTGTCTATGTTCGCTATTATTCTAATGCATTTTTTTTGGAGTATAAAGAGCTCATTAGTGTCAGTACTATTGCCCCACAGAATTATACCGTATCGAAGCCAGGCATGCGCATATGCAAAGTACGCATTTAAAGTTGTTTTGGTATCTGTGGTTTTTTTTAGTTCTGAAAGTGCATAGGTAAAACTTGACAATCTGTTTGATATTTTTTGTACATGCGTTTTCCAGTTTAAATTCGAGTCTAAATTAATACCAAGAAGGCAGTGTGAGTTTACCGTTTTTAAAGAAGTATTATTAAATTCGAAATTTATATTTAGTGGTTTTTTTTGGTACGGACGGAATTGCATAATTTTTGTTTTTTCAAAGTTAATTTGTAAGTTATGTTCGCTGAGCCAATCTGATATTATTTTTAAATTTGTGTTTAATTTTTCATTTAGTTCTTGTTCGTTTTGACATGGAAATAAAACGGAAATGTCATCTGCGAACAGAATAGAAAAAACTTTTATAACTTCTGGGAGATCATTAATGTAGATCAGGAACAGAAGACATCCAAGGACACTTCCTTGAGGAATAGAATTTGTTAAGTTCGTTTTTTTGGATCTAATGTTTCTGATTTGTCCAGTCGTACTGTCATAGTGTTCTATCTCTACAAATTGTACTCGGTTTTCAAGGTAAGAAACAAACCATTTATATGAAATACCTCTTACGCCAATACCCGCTAGTTTTTCCAATAAGATATTATATATTACTTTATCGTAGGCTTTACTTAAATCTAATAAAATTCCGATTGCATTTTGTTTTTCATTTAATATATTTAATATTTCGTTGATATATTTGTATACTGCTAATGCGGTTGAGCGACCCTTTCTAAAGCCATATTGATTTCCCTTAAATATTTTGTATTTTTCACAAAACGAATAAAGGCGATTGTACATCGCAGATTCAAATATCTTAGAAAAGGTTGTGAGTAGTGCAATGGGACGATAATTATTAGGGTCAGTTTTTTTATGTTTCTTGTATTGGGGCTTAACTATTGCTATTTTTAATAAATCTGGAACTACTCCTTCTGAGAAGGATTGATTTATTAGGCGTGATAAGGGCAGCGCGAGTTCATGGGCACAGGACTTAATTAGTGTGGGTGGGATTTCATCATAACCAAAACTCCTTTTGTTTTTTAATTTTCTTATAATTGAACAAATTTCAGCAGGGTCCGTTAAGCTTATGAATATCGAGTTCTCTGTTGGTGTATTAACTGGTCGGCCGATAGGCTGTTGAGAGCCTGGTGTAGGCGCTCCGACAGATTTAAAATAGTCGTTAAAAAAATTCGAAATTTCAATGGGGTTTTCTGTTATATCGTTATAAATTTTTAACTTTATATTATTTTTATTAACTTCTGTACATTTGTTGGTGCGTTCTTTAACAATATTCCACATGGTTCTCATTACATTATTCGATCTTTTAACTAATCAGTACTCTAAACGCAGATTTTATTTAAAATGATATATTCTTATTCTATTATGATGTATTCTTTTTTACAATGTCAGATATCAACCCTTAAGGCGGTAAGTCACGGTATGGCGCGAAATTCAAAATTTTTCGCGTTTTTTAATTATTCTGGCGAAAGTATTCATTTTTAATAAAGTTTTAATGAATTCGCGTATGTAAAAAACAATTTCTCACATTGTAATACAACGTTTTTCGAAGACAGACCTGCTAATTTTGTGTCTAAGGACCTAACTTGATTTTTGGCCTTTATGTCCTTAGGCACAAAATTAGCAGGTCTGTCTTCGAAAAACGTTGTATTACAATGTGGCAAATGGTTTTTTACATACGCGAATTCATTGAAACTTTTAAAAATATGTATACTTTCGCCAGAATAAATAAAAAACACGAAAAATTTTGAATTTCGCGCCATAGCGAGAGTTACCACCTTAATTCTCTTTCTAAGATAATATTCCAAGAACTTTTTTTGAAGCAACAAGGCTTTTTCTAGAAACAAGCGGTCAAATAAAGAATTGCCCGTGACAAGTAATTGAGTGACGGGCAATTAGCGAGGCAAGGCTCGCTAACAAAGACCCTCAGTTTTACTTAATTAATAAAAAAAAATGGAACAGCCCGACCGAGAAAAATGGACGCAATATAAATACGGATTCAACTCTACACCAGGGAGAAAGGACAGTTATTTTATTCTCTGGTCCTAATTAATATTTGAACAAGTATGTACTTTTCTATTTTTTTTTAACCGACTTAAAAGGAGGTTATCAGTTTGATTTATATGTATGTTTGTCCGCAATTATCTCGAGTTTAGCTAAAGCGATTTTGATGCGTTTTTCACACAAGTATTTTTTATATTCAGTAGAAGGTTTTAGAAGCTGCGGGCAGCCGGGCTGAGTTGGAGGGACGCGGAGCGCGAGGCGCAAGACAGGGGCGGATGGCGACTTCTCTCGAAGGCCCTTTGTACCACTGGGGTACCATAGGATCCAACAACAACAACAGAAGGTTTTAGTAGGTACCAATATGAACCGACTTCAGAAATAAGAAGTGCTCAGTTGATGTATGTGTCAGCTTATTTCAGGCGGGTTCCGTTTTTGTAAAAATATACTTATACTAGAGGCTGCCCCGCGGTTTTTCCCGCGCAGATTTCTCATAAACACAAAATTCCCGTTTTTTCCCGTTCCCGTGGGAATTTCGGGAAATCCCTTCTTAGTGCTCACCTACACTCCCCAAGGAACCCACGTGCCAATTTTCAGCTTTCTACGCCCAGTAGTTTAGGCTCTGCGTTGTCTGTCAGTCAGTCAGTCAGTAACGGAAGAGTTTTATATATATTGATTAGTTTGTATCATTCAAATAAAGCAGTCCATTATAAAAATTGTGTTTTTGTTAAGTATATAATCAGCGGGTCTGTTAATTTGTCTAGTCAAATTAATTTTTAAACTAAGTAATTCATTAGACATAGTAATGGTTAATAACTAGACGAAATATAAATCATACTCGCTAACGGTGGTAATCCAAATAGGCAATAAATAATGAAACAATCGATGCTAAATTGCTTGTTAGGAACATTAAACAATCTGGCTATAGTTAATAAGAGCAATAACCGGCGCACCTGAAGGAAGGTGAGCTTTCAAAGCCGGGATGCGCAAAATAAAAAAGAGTTTGTCAACAGAAAATAAAATTTTGTTTTCAGGCACATCTTCAATGGGTGTAGAAGAGAACTGAAATAAAATCCGTTACGTAGGTGTAGTGATGAGATTTTCCACTTCAAAGCCTGTTAATTTCTGCAGTTTACAAGGAGGTAAGGTAATACATTACCTTACCTCCTTGTAAACTGCAAACTCCTTTTAAACTCGGTCGCTGTGTTTCTTTAAGGACCTGTAGTTTGAAGCTTCTTACCTAATTAGGTATGAGGGTCCCCCACCCTCGCAGCTGTGACATGCGCTCGTCGAAATGCGAAATGTCGCGGCAGTTTTAAATTTTATTACTTTTCATACAAGCCGAAGTTAAATCGAGATGTTTATACCTACCGCACAATTTTTCTTTCCGATTTTCGTTTCAGCTAACAAGAATTTGCGTTTAGTTAAGGTATTTGTAATAACGAGTTTTTTTTTAAACCATCTGAGAAATATAAAACAGATTTCTTAATTCTGAAAAATATAGATGTAGGATTTAGTTTAGACAAGTTATTAAAAAGTAACAAGATCTAATGAATTTCACTCTGTAGAAATAAAACAAAGTAAACCCTTTTTGTAGTGTTTTTTTCCATTAGAAATACACTACTGATTGTTTTAATTTGATTTTGTGACTCAAAAAACATTACATACAAATTACTATATAGTTTGAGTTGATAACTTTTTGCTCAATTTACTATGTTTACATACCTATAAATGCGGGAAATAGATACATCTCTTAAACCACTTTCCCTATCGTCCGTAATTTATTTCTCTAAGAGTAGTCGTCATTCCCTGGCCACCACCAGATCTGACTTCAAAGGACTTTTTCTTAAAGGGTTTTCTTAGAGGGTCTTTAGACTAAAGTCTAATAAAATAAAAACTAATCCGAAGACAATTATTGATCAAAAAGAAAATATCCGAATCGGATATCCGACTTAAAATTACTTGGTATACCCTACATAACTTTAAGAACTTAGTAATTATATTATTATTTTATGCATTTCGGTTTTTTTTTCGGCGGTTTAATTTTTTGATAAAAAAGTTTTTAGACGTTCGTTTGCATGAGTGCCACAATTGTACCTCTAATAATTACAATTATTGTAACGGATCACATTAAGATGGTGTTATTTTCAAAAAATAAATTAATATTGTAAGAAGTACACAATTTAATTATTTCTGAAAATGTACTTAATATATTTTTTTAAATATTTTTTTAATTTTAAGAAACTTGGGTTTCTTCTGATTTGACATTCTGTATTTAGGCATAGACAAAGTAGAACGCTGCGCTTCCGTATTGCCGCCGCACGTACTTGCAGGTTTATACCTAAAGTGCGGAGTAAGCCAGAAAAAAAGGCTTGACAATACATTCATCATCATCATCATCAGCTTGTAAGAGCCCACTGCTGGACATAGGCCTCTTCTCTGGCACGCCATGCACATTTACATTACATACATGTTATTTTATTTTAGTTAAATATGTAAACTGAAGGTAAACTATGTTTTTTGTTTTTAATTATATTGTAGGTATGATTTTGCGTGTACTGTTGGATTAAATAAAATTGTTGTGTACCTCTATTATCTATTGTTTAATTCTCAAACTGGCGGGCACACTGGATGCGGTAGCGCGTATATTGCATTGTAAGTATATAGGTTTTTTACGAGAAAAATTATTTAATAAGTAGATTTCCGGGTTCGCTGATAACGAAAATGACATACCTACCAACATTTTGAAACCAAGATGGCAGAAATTCGAGCTATTAAACTTTCCAAAGGCAAGTCTGAGCTATCAAGCACTATACGCAAAATAACTTGTGTAAAATATTTAGGTGTATGTATGTTTATATAATATTATAATATCACTGTCTGATCTGAGACCGCTCGCTGCTACAGTTAAACAACCAAGTTTTCGTCAGCAGCTATTGTTCTATCATCCCTACGATTTAAGTTTTGTCTGTGAAAATAAAAAAGGTAAGTTTGTAATGCGACGGTTTTTTAAATGTAATATCGGTATCAAAATTGTTTTTTTTCAGCTTCATATAGATCCTAATCAGATGTTATGGTTCATTGTTTTGACATCTGTTGTCAAAACTTGTTTACATTTGAATAAAAATAAAACGAAATACGAGAGCGCGAAAACAAAAATTTGACACAGAACCGGCCTCGGCCGTGGCCACAAGGGTACTGACGGGGTAGGGAGCGGCGCGGCATGGCATCGGACCGCGCGAAAACGATGTTTTTTTTTAGTTTTTGCTGGTTTTTTGTCTTTTCGTTAAACTTAAAAATTCTTACTATAGTAGTATGTCTAAAATTTAAGGTCAGCAATTTTCATTCCAAAAATCAAATAAAAACAATCAGCGGTTTAAAAATAAAATGGAAAAAACGGAACAAAAAGGGGTAACTTTGAGATTTTTTTCTATCAACTAAAATTAATTAGATCCTGTTTCCCTTTAGTATGATGACTAGATTAGATCCTTAACTAACACATATATTTTTTTCAGAATGAAGACATCAATTTTGTATGTCTCAGATTGTTTAAAAAAATCTCAAAAACACAAATTTTTGAACCACCAAGCCTTAACATCTAGATACGTACGTAGGTACCTAATTAAATTAAGAATACCTATACCCGTTTGTTTTGTGATGACGTGCATTGAACGATCCCCTTCCAAGGAAAACAAATGCTCCATTATGTTAAGTACGGCTTTAACTGCGTTCTCACACTACCTCCTTATAACAATTACTACCTACAAATTTTTTAAAGAATAAACACTTACATCTAACATGCAAAACAACACTAATTATACAAAAAATATTCAAGAATTTAGCCAATTTTAGTTTTAAATTCATCATAATCCATTCCATTTTGTTCTTCTTCTTAAATATCCTGGATACAGTATAAACATTTTTATGTTGTGTGTCTAAACGCGTCCAGAAGTCGACCCTTAACAGTGGCACCACTGCAGCTGTAAATCCGTTTATTCGTGAAGCAGCGCTGATTTTGCCGACAACGCGACCGGCGGCGGCGCGGCGGCCCTGGCTAATTCCAAGTTTTCACTTGTATGCCAGCCAGTCGTAATTGTGTTAGCGACATGCAAAAGATGGGAAATGGAAAATCACTCGTCGTTTTTGTTTTCCTTTGCTCTAGGGAGAGATTAGTGTGCACTGTGTAAACAGTTTGCTATTTGACTTGGTTCTAGCGGCATCTTAGCTAGGTTGAAAAATGTATAGGGTAGTTAGGTATCTAAAAAACAAATGGAATAAAATACCTATTATTATCAGTGTACCTGGGTTGGGTATCCAATTCGTATGTAAGTATACGTAGGTACATGGATGGGTCAAGATTTCAAAATAAAAGTTTTAAAAACAACAGGTACAGAGTGCTGTAAAATTTTCAGTTCCTAGTTTGGATTTGTAACGATAGATAGGCTCAAGATATTTCCTTTTCAATACGGTTAAAGATAATCAGCGTCCGACTTTTTCCCTTCAACCCTCATAGAGAAAACGAGGGCCCTTTTTGTGTGTCTGAAAAAGTGATGTAATTTATTTCCCTCGTTGCAATATTTAGTGATGGCCATTACTAAAGTGCGCGACCGTACATTTTTCATGGACATTCATCTTTTTTTTTTGTGCCGCAAACCGACTCCGACGACGACGGTTCTTACATATTAACTTTTTCGTTTGTATTTGCAAGTTACTTACTACAATGAAAGTTAAGGCTTTTGTTTTTTTTTAATCTTGAGTACACCTACTTACCTAGGTATCATTATCCAGCTTAATTGTTCTCAAAATAAAATTTATTGCTAACATTATTTCATCCTTCTAATGCAGTCACTTTCTCATGGGTAAGTAGAGTACCTATAGGAACGTGACCGATGTTGGTTTATTTCTCCGAGGATCTACTGAACTACCGGTAACTACTGAACGGCATTATGTATACACCTTCCTCTAATAGTTTGCTAAGTGTCGGTCGCATATCGCACCAAGAAGACGAGTTCAGTCGTCGCCGGCGGAAATCCGCCACGTGCAAACATCCATCTGGCTGGTTGGATACCTACAACTTGACCCGACCGTGCGTGTGCGTTCTATTGATTGTATGTTTACATTAAAGTTTTTCTAATTTCCCTTGTTCAACTAGGTATCTCACTTTTGGCAAAAAAACTCTTATACCCCTTACACTCTTCTGGTGCCAGTAGACTCTAATCTCTTTTGCAGCTCATCGCTGTTATTCTTCTTAGGCCGACGCACTGGACAGTACGATCTATTTTTGAACATTCATCGGTGTGGGCGCTTTTATCCAATCCGTGCGTGCGGATCTACTTGGATAGCTATAGTTTGACATCCTGAACAATATTTTTAGGAAAGTTTTTAAGATTGATCTTAGGGCCGTGCCAATCGTGCCATAGAAGCCAGTCAGAGTAACAAAACATTGCCATGGAGGTAGTTTTTTTTAAAAAGAAAGTTCCCCTAAAACCGTTAGGAGAAAATTGTATATGGGTAGAATTCCATAAAAATCTATAGGTACCTACATTTATCGCGTGCCTGCCTCGAGGGCTGCGTTCATGACATATCGGGAGAGGTCACCGCCACCCCATCCGTCAACGTGAGAACTTTATTACGGTACCAGTAATTTATGCGAGATATTCTCACCCATCTGTCATTGTTTGTTATTTGTGAGCCATATTTTACGAACATCCATGCTTCTGTACCCTATTTGACAATTCCACCAATACCATTAAGTATTATAAATTAATACAAATTTACTAGCCACCTACTTAACACTTACTCTGTTTTGTGTCCTCTTGCATCAACCCCGTGAAATAAGTAATAATTATGTACCTAAATGTTAATGCTTTCTAAGTACCTACACCAACCTTCCTCTTTTTTGTAGCAAATTTCATTACTTAAACTTACATTTTTATGGAGCTAGGATCTAGGCTCTGCAAGATGAACTTAAATATTATACATAATGTAGGTATCCTAGGGATGGCTTGTAGGAAGATGTTTCAACTTCAAACATGCTTTCAGCACAAAAAACGCGGCTGTGCATTCATTACAAAAAATTTAATGCAGAGAGCAGGCTTTCTGATTTAAATACATTATAGTATAGGATAAATATAAGTAAGAAGCTAGTAAGTACATAAAACGTCCTGCCAGGAAGATTCAAGGAAACCTACGCGTAAAAACGAATGTCTTACACTTACCTATGTACAAACTGATTACCTATGTACTGAAAAGCTAACAGATAGAGACAAATTGGAAAGATGAGTTTTTCGTCAGTCGAAATATATATTCATTTAAGCAAAAGGAACGCACATGGACGATTTTATTCGGTAATTAAGTAAGTACAGTGTACATAGTCTAAGAGCAAGGAAAATTGTGCATTCTATGAAAATGGCACTCCTCTATGTACACTCGTATTTCTTTAAGTACCTACTCGTTCCGCGCACACAACGTGTGGCGCACTCAGCACGCAACGCAGCACAAGATGACTTTAAAGATTGCTAGCACAAAATTGTTTCCAATACTCCAACGAGCAAAAAAGTGATCTTTCTTTGAACGGTACCTACTTACCTAGTTAAATATTATTTGAAATATGTACTTCCAAGAACTAAAACTAGAACTAGGGTTCCCTTTTTTTGATAAAAAAAAATCGATGTTCGTGTAAAAGGACTTACCTACTTATTTGACGCTTTTAACTAAATTATCAAAATTCGCATAGACTTACCACGAAGTATCTCCATTCATTTTGGGTTGTTGCTTGGGCTATTAGCTAGACTAACAAAACTATTGTATTTTTGTACATACCTACCGTATTATTCATAAATATACATTAGGTTTTAAGTAACTTTGGTTTTTGTATGCTAAATACGTATAACATCCAGTCTATTAAAAAGACAAATGACTAAAATGCTCTTTACCTTTTTATGATTATCAGGGCTACTCACTGAAGACCTCGACTGAAGACATTCACTATACCTACTCTCTTCTCCTTAACGGCGGTTTCCTTTCTCTGAGACTTTGTTTAATTAGGTAGGTACTCGGAATACTTGGCTGTATGGACTGTGTTGCTTGCCCTGTCCAGAATGGTTGAAATAAAAACTACAATAGGCTGCTTGGCGGGAAACGAGAAAAACATGTCTTGCCTCGGTTTTCCTAATTTTTCTCAGTTTACCGTGGTGGTAGACTGTAAGTGAATAATTTTTTCTTTGATTTTGAACCAAAAAGCTACACAAGGGCCTTTATAAAAACTTTTTATAAAAAAATTAAACCGCCGCAAAAACTGAAAAGCATTAAATAATAGGGAAATATTTTCTATTAGGCCTTAATTTACTCACTTCTTAAAGTAATTTTGGATTACCAAGAAAAAAAAAAAAATTATTAAAAAAAAAAAGAAATTTTAAGTCGGCGCCACACCACACAAGCAAATTCATTATCTACGTAAAGCGCGATGCGCAGCGACACACGTTTTTCGGTTATTTCTTTGAATTTTAGGTAATTTAGTGATCTGTGTGGCACCGACTCAAAATTTCTTGGTAATCCAAAATTACTTTAAGAAGTGAGTAAATTAAGGCCTAATAGAAAATGTTTCCATATTATTTAATAATTTACAGTTTTTTCGGCGGTTTAATTTTTTTATAAAAAGTTTTTATTTTTTGCTTTTCAGTTTTTTTGGGCTAATTTTTTTTTGACCCCAGCTAATCACCCTTCACAGGTTGGTCGCACCCCACAAGGTGGCCATACAACCCGGTGAAGGTTGAGGGACTTACAGGATGAGGTTCGATCACGACCGGTCGGTGAGGCGATTTGTGAGGGAGGCCTATGTCCAGCAGTGGACGTCTATCGGCTGAGATTATGATTATTAAAGTTCATATAAAAAGACTCATAATTATACCTAGCAGTCACATCATGTATATCACAACACAGCAATACAATCTGTGAGTGAACAATAAAGTCACCCCTATTTTTCCACCCTTAGGGTTGGAATTTTATTTCAAAATTTTTATTGGACCAACTTCAAGATATACCCTGTGGATTAAAAAAAGAATTATCGAAATCGGTCCACACAGTAAAAAGTTATGCGTGATCATACATAAAAAAAAAAAAAAATATACGCGACGAATTGAGAACCTCCTCCTTTTTGTTTTTTCGTCGGTTAAAAATTCTAAGCAACATTATCTAGGTAGTCATAGGCGCATATTTTTGATTTAGGCCATGGTTGAGAAGATTTTCTGCAGACAAACCCCAATGTGTGTTTTGCAGAATTTTGTTAATTTTGTCTAAGAAATTTTTAATAAATAATTTTGAATTTTGAATTTTTGAATTTGAGATATTCATTATTTATCCGGAGTTGCGCTCTGAGTTGTTTCGCACCGTCTTGCTCTCAGAGAAATAAACCAACTTCGTCCCCTAAGAAAACAAAGAATTATGGTAAGAGCTGGCGGTAACTCACGGTATGGCGCGAAATTCAATTTTTTTCACGTTTTTTCATTATTTTGGCGAAATTATTCATATTAAATAAAGTTTAAATGAATTCGCGTACTACATAAAAACCTATTTCCCACATTGTGACTTATCGTTTTTGAAAGACAGAGTTACAGATTTTGTGTATATTCAAGGAACTTGTTTTTTGGCTTTTTACCCCTTTGACACAAAATTTGTAGGTCTGTCTTCAAAAAACGTTGTCTTTCAATATGGGAGATGGTTTTTTACATACGCGAATTCATTTAAACTTTATTAAAAATGTATGCTTTCGCCAGAATAAATAAAAAACACGAAAAAATTTGAATTTCGCGCCATAGCGAGAGTTACCACCTTAGAGTATACATATTATTATTATTCTGAGGTTACCACCTTAAAAAGACAAAAGAAATACAAAGACCTGGCTGTATGGACTACGTTACTTTGCCTGCCCAGAATGGGCGAATTTAAAAACATCATCAACAACAACAACAACAAATTAATTTTAGGTTAGAATTTGCGTTTAGCGAGAATCGATCGTGGAAAGTGAAAGTGGAAAGAAAACACAAAATAAATAGGTAGAAAAAGCCCTTATAACTGTGATATTTCAACAAATAAACCCACCAACAATGCGTTTTATAGTAAAGCAAGCTGGCTGTGGAAGTGAAAGAGTCGGCACACTATCAGGATTTGCAAGGTCTTCTGGCACTGTTATTGAAACGCCTACTGCCGCTCTTTTTACTAAAGTAAGAAAAACTAATTACCTTTCTCTACCTCACCTGATTTGTAAGTCTTGAATCTATTAATTGAAGTTTTGTTGATTTAAAAAATAATAGATTTAGGTTGGATTTCATAACCACTGTTTTCATGGTTCTAAGCCTGGCTTGCTTATAGGTAAGTACTTACCTAAATTGAAGGAAATTAAACTGAAATACTTTCTATTCTTCTTAGAAATAAATTATGTCATTTAAATTTTACTTACGTTTACAGGGAGGCAGTGTTGCCCATCTAACATTAGATGTGCTATCAATGGTTTTCACCAACCCTCAACTTTTGTGGGTGCCATTAACTAGCACTCTTCACCTTGAAAATGGTGCCAAAGCTCAGGGAGAAGGCATTGCCAAGTTTGTTGGTCTACCAAATCATGTCACCTGCTGTTCCGTCAATGATTTTAATGAAACAACTCCACCTGGACACTTTGAGCTGGACACTGTACCTGTGTGGACTAGAAATGGGAAGAAGAAAATAGATTCCAATAGGTGGGTTGAGTACACTAACCTATTATACTAGCTTACTGAAATAATTGTCTTTCATTTTTTTTTATTATAATTGTAAAATTGCCAATTAAAAATTTACATGTCTGAATAGATGAATTTAAGCAGCATCATAATTATCATCATTTGATGAACCAACCAGTGGAACCTGTTGCTCTTCATAATGGCAATGAGAATAAAAAATATTTAGACATGTTATAGGATTATCAAGAGATTCACTATTATGATGGCAATGAGTACTTATCACATGCCAAAATGCTAGTCAATTTCATAGCCATCAAGAACGGCAATAGACCCTCAGAATTATTATTTGGCACCTATTTTTACTAATGGAAGATTTACACTATAAATTTTCTTATCCATTATAAAATAATTTTTCAGGTATATGGATGTAATGGAAGTTTTTAAACCAGACATGATTTTAGCCATTGCAGATAGCCGCACCGGCCTTAAGGAACCACATAAAAGAATAGTAAAATCAGTAGACAGAACTAAGAACCTTCTGGATGGATGCATTGATCGATATAAAGGCTCAAAGCAGTTACAAAATAGTGCTCTTATTGGTAAGATCTAATGGATCTAGAGTAGGTATTAGAGATCTCAAAAAAAAAAAGTATTTTTGTACAACAGTATTTTGAACAGTACATTCCTGCTGTAAAATTTATTTTAAAATGTAACTAATTAAAAAAAACCGCATCAAAGCAAAAAAATCCGTTGCTTATTTTTAAAGATTTAGACATAGGGACAGACGCCGGAAGCGACTTTGTTTTATACTATGTATTGATATTGATATATTACTAGTAGGTATATTATAAAGAGGAAAGATTTGATTGTTTGTTTTCATTGCAAAGGCTTCAAAAGTATACTTGTGGGAAGCTACACTATCCCCAGATTACATAGGCCATAGAATAATCTCAAAGTCAGAATGCAAGGTGGTACGAAGTTCGCCGTGTCAGCTAGTAAATAAATATGAGGCTTGCTTGATGTGTTGAATACTGTTTAATTTGTTTGACATTGAAGCTTAATAATTTATTTGAACTGCCGAAAATTTCAATTTAAATTAAGAGTGAGTAGGTATTATAGTTGAATCATTTTGCTTATTAGTTTTATTTTATTTGAATCGGAAGGTAGAATTAGCATATAAAAACAAACTTAAAAAAACAAATGTGTCATCTACTTACTCTTATAATGTTGAAGCTTGCTGGATATATTTTATTTTGTTTGTTTTTCTTGTGAATAAATTTTATAAGTGGCTATTAAACAGCAGTTGTTTTTCTGATAAAATAATTTTATTACAAATACAAGGCAATGTGCATTACTGTTTAAATATCTCACTGACATAAAAATTTGTGTTTTTATTTAAAAATACATTATACCATTTTCTAGTCTAGGGGTACCATATGACATAAATTGTCTTTTGGTTTCATAGGAAAATCTTCTGTAGTGGTGAAAATTGGCTTGTTAAACTTTCATAACTATCATAAAAAAGTTAATTACATTTAAATCTGAAGCCTATTTTAGTTTTAAAAGCACTGAACACTGGCACAGAGAATAAAACTTCCTTACCTCAGAAGCAAAAAACTTTTTGTATTTTGTAGATGATGAATGATTATCAATACATAGTATAAAACAAAGTCGCTTTCCGTGTCTGTCCCTATGTATGCTTATATCTTTAAAACTATGCAACGGATTTTGATGCGGTTTTCTTTAATAGATAGAGTGATTCAAGAGGAAGGTTTATAAGTATAATTCATGCACAAAATAGTAATAAGTTAGGCGGTACGAAGTTCGCCGGGTCGACTAGTCTAACATACATGACAAATTTTGTTCAGTTCTCTGCAGTAATATATTTTGTTGCCAAGAACAGTTTTTACTTGAAATGAAAGGCCTAAGAAAGTTCTCTGCAGTATTTTTTTTTTGTTGCCAAGGACAGTTTTTTCTTGAAATGAAAGGCCTACCCCTGGAGATGGATTCACTTTGTTAAACTATCCTTTTAACAAAGAGAAAAAGGAAACTAAGAAGGTTATCCTAATAGTTCTTATTATCTTTTCAGGGGTAATAGTAGGTGCGTCCCGTCCAAAAGACTGTGATGCCAGTATCAAGTCGGTGCTGGCACATAAAGAGATGCTGAATGGCATTGCGCTGTCAGGTCTCATGGAGGGAGGTGAAGATAGTAATAAGGCTGTAGCAGACCAATTAGAACCTATATTTAGGAGAGTTAGTGTAAGTATTGATTTAACTAAGTATTTGTATTTGCCTCTGTTGTATTTACCGTTGCAATGTCAAGAATAAATAAAAACTGAAACAAATTATTACAAAATTACTAATTCTGAGAAAACTTTGGCCTGGCCAGAAAATATCATGTGGTAAGGCCAGTTTTTTTTTAGAAAATTGCTTTGTTGCAAACAGGCAACCCCCTGCCCCCTGTATAGACTTTCTTTCATCAGAATAAATGAATGTGCTTAAGAATAATATTTCAATAAAATGTATTGTTTAATTTATTTTAATACAAGCCATATCAATGGTGTGAATGCATATACCTTGACTTTGACGTTTGTTTGTTTTCAGTCTGGGTGTAATGATTGTCTCTGTATATGTTTTGTTTTTCCTAGTTAGGGGCTCTGGGTGTGATGTGTTATTTATTTTATTTTTGCCTTTTGAATGTTTCTGGCTATACTTACACAAAAAAAAAAAAATTCTTAAAAATATATATCTAAGTATACCTACATTTTTTTTTCATTCCTATAATATTCCCTCTTTCAGGAATCAATACCAAAAGAGCTATTACACATAGTGGAAGGTTGCTGGAACCCAGCGGTGGTGGTGGCGGCCATAGAGCACGGCTGGGACGTGTTCGACGGCTCGTACCCGGCCAAGTTGACCAATAGCGGCCACGCACTAGTGCTAGACCTGGAGGGGCGGGGGGGCGACGAACTGTGCATACTGGATCTTAATGATAGAAGGTAAATTAGTGCCGAAATATGCTGCAAGGTTCGATTTTTGTTCCACTTTAAAGAAAAATCTACCTAGACCTGGAGGGGAGAGGGGGCGACGAACTATGCTGGCTCTTAATAATAAAAAAAATCTTTGCCAGCATAGTACTACCTCCCTTGACTGTCGTAAAAAACGAATATGGAAACGCCTGAATGACGGGCAGCAGCGACCTTTGTTGGAACACTAGAGGAGCTCTACGTTCTGCGATATCCAACTCCCTTGCTAAGCGTGTCAAATATGGCAACCGCCTCACTAAATATTTGCCCTAAGGTTTGATTTTTGTACCACTTTAACGCAACATCTACTGAAAGAAATTTGATGAAACATTAAGACTAACTACCTGTCTTCTATCTACTGGGTGTTTGTGACAAGGCGGTAATAAATGAAAGGATGGATTCAGCTCACCATAACAAACAACTATCCCAAAGAAACATGGGTCGAAATCTCAAAATTAAAATCAGCTGTTCCATACATTTGTTCGATCAGCTGACGGGGTCAGTACGGGACAGCTGATTATTGTTTTGATATTTCGACCTATGTTGCTTAGGGAAAGTTGTTAGGTATGCTGTGCCGAACCCCCCATTTCATTTATTACCGCCTTGTCAGAAACACCCTGAATATAAAAATGCAGTGCTTAACTGAAATTACAGTATATTGTAATCTGCAGGTACGCCGAGCAGTTCTCGCCGGTGATGGCCGGCTGCGGCTGCCCGTGCTGCCGGCGGCACGCGCGCGCCTACCTGCACCACCTGCTGCACACGCGCGAGATGCTCGCCTCCGTGCTGCTCAGCATGTAAGTGACTCTTTACACCATTTTTTTTAGGCGGGAAACTCCTGACGAGGAGTCGCTGGGTTATTTAGGGTTCGCACCCACTAAAACCCCGCCGGTGTCCATCTCTGCTGTTAGCAACAGGGTCGCGGGAGATCTCTCGATCTTTATGTTCAAATCCGCGACCACTCTTTACACCCTGGCTGTGGCAGCCAACACTACTACTCGATGACATTAACCCGTAGACTTGGCGTCGATGTCGTCACGTCAATGCTCCGGAACGGATGAGGCGACCGCGGGGAGGTGAAAGGGTAGCGGGACATTCCAGCGAGGTCTACAGTTAATGGAACGGAGTAGTAACTAGTAATAGCTGGCTCCTCACCAAGCGTACCGATCGCGCGCTTCGAAGAACCGATACAGTCGGCTCCTTGTCGCGTTGGATCGTTTGGTAACTGTAGGTGCTCGGAGCAGTTCTCGGCGGTGATGGTCGGCTGCGGCTGCCTGTGCTGCCGGCGGCACTCGCGCGACGTTCTCGCCTCCGTCACACCTCGAACACTTCATAGAAAAAAACGCGTTGCTTCGCGAACATCTGAAACTCGTGTACGTGCACGCGTATCATGCTTGTGTGAGTGAGATAAGACGTGGCTTTATTTGTACTACGCGGTAACTGAAAGGTAACCGATAGCGGGGGAGCCGCACTTCCTGAGGAAGGCAGGGGAGTGCATACTGTATGTAGTTATATTTATTATACTGTGCCTCCGTGCTGCTTAGGATGTAAGTGACTCTACACCATTGCTATGGCATTGGAAGTCAACACCAATAGCACAGTAAAAAAAGAGCAGTATATCGTCTCGGCTGCGGCTTGAAATAATTAACTACGTTATTGGTAGACAAACGCGCTATATGGGGCTGCCTACTGAATTTCAGGCTTGTTGCTTGGCTTACAGTTTGTTAATAAATTATTAAGGTGCTTACTTATGAATTTAATACGTTGTTTGTTTTTCCATAAAAACTTTTTGCTTTAAATCTAAAAACAGCCCTCCCGTTTTTTTAAATATTTTATAGGTTATTTAAGTTGTTCTTTGTTTAGTTTATGCAGTGGTAAAAGAAACAGAAAACAGTCGTACAATAGCCAACATAACTTACCCACCCTAATGCATAATATTATGTAAGTACATTTTTGCTTAGTCGGATATACCTATTAAAGTTGGTGTTTATTTTGTTAAAGTATAAAAAGTATATCTTGATTGGTTTTTTAAATATACACCAATTATTAATAACTTATATTTTCTCCAATTACAGTCACAATCTGCACCATTTCAACGAGATGTTTCGAGCGGCTCGGCGTCATATAGCAGCAAAAACATTCCAAATATTCAAAACATCGATAACTAAACAATACGAGACTTATAAGGCGTCTCAAATCGAAGAAGAACTGAAAAACATTTCAAACGAACAGGAACGCGTGAAGACCAAAAACAAAAGACTGTCTAGTGTCGACCCGGAAAACATGGACTGTCACGAAGTAAATGGAATTAATTAGATATATTTATAAGAGCGTTGAAAAACTTGCAGAGCCATACTGCGATCGCCAACCCGCCTGCCAAGCGTGGGGCAAACCCCCCTCCAAAATGGTTGACATTATGGCGATAATACAGTAGACGCGTCACTTGTCTAAAATTATTCATAGATAATTAATAAGAACGCTGTTTGATTACTTTCGCTGACTTGGTGTTTTTTTTTTATCATTCGTCAAGGTGCATAATATTAGAAAGTAGCAAATGCAATCGACTGGAAGGTTTGTTGTGTGTTGCACATTGTGATTATGATTTTTTTCCTTCGTTGGTTAAGATAAGGTCCAGCGCACATTTGACGGGGTGCGGCGAAGATGCCGAGAGGATAACAATTTAAACTTATTACTGGTTATTAAACCTCATCGCGTCGTGCGCACATAAACTGTGCATAATTTAAATGCGTTTGAGGGTAGTCAATCGTTCCACGGGCCGTTCAAGCCTGTGTGGCGCGAAATTCAAATTTCTTAATGTTTTTTATTTATACTGGCGAAAGTATTCGTTTTTAATAGTTTTAATGACTTCCCGTAGCTAAAAACCCGTCTCTCACATTTACATACATCGTTTTTACAAGACCGAGTGACAGATATAATGTTTAATCCACATTTGGCCAAAAATTTAGTTTTTGTACGTTGGATGTCTAGCAGGCCGTAACAGATTTGTCTATGGTTTCGTCAGCCCTAGACTGTACTGCTAAAGAACAAGAGCTATTTTGCAATACAGAAAAACCGGAAGTGTTACGGCGACCTAGACCGCCACAGTACAATACACAAAATCAATAACTATGTCTTGCAAAAAAGTCATTTAACAATGTAAGAGACGGTTATTAATACTTTCTCCAGAATAAATAAAATAAAAAAAAATTCTCGCCACACACAGTCTTGAATTGCCTGAAACACTACGGCACAGGGTTGAATAGCAATCTCGTGTGGTATCTTATTGTAGCTTAGGATCATTTCCAAATATAAAGCGTTTTTCAAATCTAGTATTAAATCGTTACATCGTCGCCGCGCCTTGCCAGATATTAAGCAATAAGTACCTATAGATTTTTATAGATTGTTTTTGTAGTAAGTTAATATAGTTTCAAAGTACAAATCCTAATAATTTACTTTAGTCCCGTCCCGACTATTTCGGAGTGGTTATTAATTCTGTGCAGATTGATTGAATCGTGTTTCTATGTGCTTTAACGAAAAGGTTGTTGGTGTTGTATTTTACAATTTTTTGGCCATTTTTGTGACCCATTAAGAATTGATAGTTTTGTGTCTGGAATAAAGTAGTAGCAATGTTACAGTACAATAATATAAGTTCTTAAGGTGGTAACTCTCGCTATGGCGCGAAATTCAAATTTTTTCGTGTTTTTTATTTATTCTGGCGAAAGTATACATTTTTAATAAAGTTTAAATCAATTCGCGTATGTAAAAAACCATCTCCCACATTGCAATACAACGTTTTTGGAAGACAGACCTACAGATTTTTTGTCTAAGGGGTAAAAGGCCAAAAAACAAGTTCCTTGAATATACACAAAATTGGTAACTATGTCTTTCAAAAACGATATATCACAATGTGGGAAATAGGTTTTTACGTACGCGAATTCATTTAAACTTTATTTAAAATGAATACTTTCGCCAAAGTAATTAAAAAACGTGAAAAATTTTGAATTTCGCGCCATACCGTGAGTTACCGCCTTAATTAAGTTTTGTTAAAAAAAAAATGACGTGTAAACCGTCAAGTCTCGCTGTAGTTTTTCGATGTTTTTCTGCTTACCTATTTGTTTGGTTTTTTACCAGGTTTTGTTTTTCTTTATGTCGGATGAATAATGAGGTATACCTTAATTTAGAAGCCGGTCCATTAGCACATCCATTCAATATAAAAAATATCAATTTTAGCAACATTATTTCCAAACAAAACAAAGTGGCAACGTTATAATGCAGAAAAAAAAACATGAAAAGAACAGGTTAAAAACATTTTTTTGCTGAGCGTGATTATTATGCTTATTCGGTGATGTCAATAGGTAATTTTATTTTTATCCCATCCACTCGAAAAGTAATCTTTTTTATTACTGTTCTCAGGTAAAGTTCCTCATTATTCACATGCGGTTTGTAGCCGGTCGATAATGAATTTCAATACATTCTTTTTTGACCTTTGGGCAATTATGATGTACTTATTGTAAGTATTATTTAAGAAAATAAATGATTGAAGTGAAGTGGGATTGAAAACAAGCTAGCTGATTAGGTCAGGAAAATTAGGTAGGTAGGTACAGAGGTGCTTCTTTTTTATATGAAAAATTTTTCGTCGGGTGGAATAAAAAGCAGTATATACAACTTGGGGGTAAAGTTATTCTGCCTCGGGTGAGGTTAAAGTCCTCACTTTTTCAAGTTTCAAGTCATTATTTCCTTACTACGTATGGGAATAAACCCTTGAAACTCTCTCTGCGCTCGGGTTTTAACAGACCACCCTCGTACATAATACAACACTTTACACCCATGTTGAATAAACTACTATTTTGTTTCTTCTTTGTTTTGGGGGGTTTTCTCGGTTCGTGTGATTTATATCGTTTTCGAGATTTTGAGTATGTATCTTCTAGAACGCTGGGAGTAAAGGCGGTAAATCACGGTATGGCGCGAAATTCATTCGCGTTTTTTTAATTATTCTGGCAAAAGTATTCATTATTAATCAAGTTTAAATGAATTTGCGTATGTGAAAAACCATTTCCCACATTGTAATACAACGTTTTTTGAAGTCAAACCTACTGATTTTGTGTCTTAGGACATAAAGGCCAAAAATCAAGTTATGAAAAAATTTGAATTTCGCGCCATACCGAGAGTTACCACTCTAAGTAAATTTTTTAAAAGGTAAGTACTTCGCTGTCAAAACCTCGAAAATGAGCTTATTCACCTAGAATCTGATGATAGGATGCGTTATCTTCATGCGATAAGTTAAGCTCAATTATAGCTAGCAAGCCGTCCAATAATTAAATGTATTTGGTTTGAATTGAACTCATCGCACGACGAAGATGCATCGAACGATTTTGCCCAATAAGGATGACGCCTAAGAATCCTGCCCAGTTTAAACGCTGCTTAAGTTTTTTTTTATCCTTTGCCATGTAATTTTATTTTTATCGTGTCTGAGTTTTATAGTCGGCCGCAAGGTAAATCTTACAATTATCACAGGATGAACCCACCATCCGAGTTTGGCGACAATATTCCTGTATTGGCTGTTAGCCTTTTTTTCTGTTTAGTTGGTATTTTAGTAATTTAAGGTGGTAACTCTCGCTATGGCGCGAAATTCAAATTTTTTCGTGTTTTTTATTTATTCTGGCGAAAGTATACATATTTTTAAAAGTTTAAATGAATTCGCGTATGTAAAAAACCATTTCCCACATTGTAATACAACGTTTTTAGAAGACAGACCTACTGATTTTGTGCCTAAGGACATAAAGGCCAAAAATCAAGTTAGGTCCTTAGACACAAAATTAGTAGGTCTGTCTTAGAAAAACGTTGTATTACAATGTGGGAAATGGTTTTTTACATACGCGAATTCATTAAAACTTTATTAAAAATGAATACTTTCGCCAGAATAATTAAAAAACGCGAAAAAATTTGAATTTCGCGCCATACCGTGACTTACCGCCTAAAGTATGTTTTATTTTAGGTGATACTTATGTTTGTGATATGGTAACCCTGTACCTTTTAGTTAGATTCCGCATGTCATGCAGACCAAGAGTTAAGCTAGTTTAGTTTATCTTACCTCGCATTGCTGTCGCAAATTCTATGGATAACTGCTGTGATCCGACTTAGTTTAATTTCTTGGTTTGCAACCCTTATTTTTCTTTATCCAACGAAAATGTTTGTGGCTACAAAAGCTATGTAAGCAACGGGTAATTAATGTTAATAAATAAAATTCCAAAGTAACACATTTTACATATATTTTTACTGACAATATTTACACAATAGTTGAGTGACCCACACTTATTGAGCTAGGAATATTGTATGAAATGTGCATTTTTTATTAATGTAATTGAATTACATTACAAATATGTTTTTTGTATGTATAAATATGTACTTATTAGATTTGGCAGGATTTTGCTTGACAAAGTCACATTCCAAAAAGATCTTTTTAAAAAAAAAGTAACGATTAAAATAAGATTGATTGGTAATATCGCTATTACACAACTGTACAAATTTAATTAATTAAATTCAGGGGCCCATTACACTTCCGGGCCAAAGCATGTAATATATGCCAGATATTTTAAAGCTAACAGCTCATTTATACTAATTTTGTTAAAATAATAAAAACATGCTATTTCACTAACTCGCACTACTCCACAATAACTACATTTTATTTCATTTGGCGCTAAAATGTACAAAGGGCCCTAAAAATATAATTTTAACACTAGATATATAACCAAATACTTAAATATTGCGAAATAAATAATACCTGAAGAGATAATGTTGTGAGAATTCATTCAAGATGAGATTACAACCAACAATAATTTTGTAATTCCAATAACATCGATCAAATTGAAAATTTCACTAGGATTGGCACATCAATTACTTGTGGAAAACGTTGAGCCTAATAACAATAATTTTAAAATAAGAAAACAATAAATAGTGATCCCATTGCCTGTTGACCTCTTTGTTAATTCAATCGATCAATAATTTTGTACCTACAACAATAACGCAGGATTTCAAATTTTACTAATTTAAATAAGTACATCACACTAGCAAACTGTGAGCTTTACAATTTCATTCAATACATATATTTATACTTCAATATTTGATAAATACCTAATACATAAAACAAAGAAACCTAATAGGAAAGCAAATAGGACAATTCGCAGTTTATTGACCACCAATTACTATTACATTAAAATTACAATGCACCAGGCAATAGTTTGATAAAATAAAAATCTCTACTCTCTAGTCACAGTCTAATGAGAAAAATATAGGAAACTATTTATAAATAATGCAATAAAAAAGGAGTAAATAGCATTAAGTATAGTAGGTATAAACTTAAGCATTTCAATCTCAGCATGGATTCGATGAAACTAACTTTCTTGCAACATGTGGCTTGGGTAGGTTAACATTATTATTATGTTTGTTACTCTTAAACCCAGTTTAAAAATGGCCACGTTTATATGGATACGAAGTGTCAGAAATATGCGATGCGAAGCATGCACGACGCGAGACTTCGAGCTTACAGAACTATGTTCATTGCTCCTTCACTACCTAACAAATGTTCACTGACATGAAGTCAGAATTTAGGTCCGTTCACTGGTTAGCACTATTTTAAAGTATCACATATGTCCTTCGTTTTCTTTTCACATTTACAGACATACAAATGTATTTACTTCCGGCCCGAGCACTATACGAAGTTGTTTGTCCCAGGCGTTGTGAGTGGTTCTTGAGCCTGAAATAAGAAAAACGAAATTACTTTTTAGTTTAAAAACTTTTAAAATACTCAATACCCGCAGGACATAACTATTTAAGATTTTTATTCTCAACCCAAAATGGCGTGTCGTCGCGTTTTCAATCAATAAAAACTTTTTTTTTTTATCCTTAAGATTTTAAATATTTAGTATAATAAATAGAACCGGTTAGTCGACCCTTGTAAGATTGCAGGTTTCTTCTGCGAAACAGCCAGCATTTAAAGGACTTGACAAAAAAGGCTTAAATTAATTTGTTTAATTATATTATTGGTAGGTACCTAAATACTTTGATCGCTACCTAGATTTAGCGAATTCAAACATTCCTATTTAAAATACATGATAACTTACCAATTTATAAGCCCTCGTAAGTAAATGCATGAAAAACAAATTTCAGGCAGTATATAAATTGTAATTTAGGTAATTCTATAAAATACGAGCGATGTCAAGCGATTAGGCGATATAAAAATGATAATTATTTAGTAACTTTTCTTTATAGGAAAAAGGACTATTTACAGCGTTTTACGTCTACCATTCAATATTAAGATTAGACCACTTTATTGACAACTATTCATTTAATACTGTCGCGGTAAAAATGTTTGGCACACCTTCGCCTTAACACTAGAATAATTTATCTAACTGATATTCTCTAGACTAGAACATCATCATCACTTACAATAAACTAGTTTCGGTACATCGATATTAAATGTCTTACGCTTAACATTAAAATATCTTCTTATTTACAACATAGTATTAAGTTAGGTAAAGTACATAATAATTTGGGCCATTTCGAAGTGTACTGCTGTAAGTTTAGTAACTTTTTTGAGGAGCTACCAAATAGTTGCTTATCTGAGACTGTTCTGTATGTTTAGAGTACACTCCATGGCAGTGAGAGCCCTCACCTCTTCTCCCACCGTGCTCGGGTAGAGCTTGCTGCCGGGCGCGTAGCCATTCTTCTCGAGTGCGAATTGGTCCTCGGTTGTTTTGCGGTACACGGGGTTGTCAAAGTTCATTGAGGTCACGTTTCGGTGCAGGTAGTGGCGGTACATAACAGCCGCGATCTGATAACAAGGGAATAACGATATAAAATTAATAACATCCGACGATCGTGTGTTATCTGTGTGGTTGATAATAAGTGTAGAGTTGTGAACGTGCGATAAGACTCTTTCCGTATCGTATGTTTTTAAATTGTTAATGAATCACTGATTAAATTGATTACCAAATGTAAACAATGGCAGCGAGGACACTAATTCGATTTGCAAGTTGCAAGTCCTTTTTTTAATTAGATTTTAACATTCATCAGATCAAGATTTTGGTGATCCGGAAGAAACTACCTATAAAACAGCTTGATTAAAACTCTGAAATTACTAAACTAAACAATCATTCTCACCTAAAAGCTAATTAAAACTTTTGAAAAATACTTCTTAATGGTTCGTAACAGGAAAAAAGTAATACCGTCATCTCATATTCCGATCCACAAAAATGAAGCTTCAAGAGCCGGTTTGGGCGCATTGGCGTACAATTGAAGTCAATTGATACTAATGTGTTCGGTTGTTTAGGCTGTTAATTTGAGTACGTAGGTGTATATTATATTGACGCTAAATTGATGATTTTTCTAGAAGATTCCATAGAAGGCTCTTCTCGTAGGCGAGGAAAACAACATCCTTCAGCTAGCCTACCTACTTACGTGCTTTATGTACATTGAGTTAGTTATCTTGATTACTGTAATCATACCGTAATCAACAAAGAATGTAGGTTTTATCTTAGCTAATCATTTTGATAACAATCAAAATCATCAGACTTCCTACGCAGTGCACGATAGCATTTATTTCCACCCACATTTTAAATCAAATTAATATGTACCTATGTACTAAGTTAAGTAAGTAATAATTTTATTGCAATCAATTACTTACTTATACATCAGTTTTTAATTTTTCTATGAAAGTTAATATTTTTAGCCGGTTCAGTCGGTTCGATGATGAAACATTTCCTAACAGTACTAGGTGGGGTTCACCTACATAGCGCGATGTTTTATAACAATGTAGCAATAAGTATACTTAAGTAGCATTTCATTATGTATTCCGCTTGCCCTCAAGTACCGAGTTGCCTAAGGTCTCCGCTCTACTTATTAGGAGCAGCGCTCCAGTGGCATGCATGACAAGCAGAATTTATATTATTGCAACCAAATGAAATAAAATAAAAATAAAACAACTTAGCATCGCGAAAGACCTTGATACGATCTTATTTCATGCTTTGGGATATTAAAGAGGAAGACGGCTCATTTTAGCACGGACACATCATATTGTTTTTTTATTGATGACCGGAAACGATAAAAAGTGTCGACGAATCGCTTCTTAGAATAATCGACAGGCAAATGTTTTTCTGAGGTGATACGAGACAGCTCGAATAGCTCGATCATTTCAGAGAATTTAATGAAACAATGACCTGCTCCTGCAAGACGCGCAACGTCTCAGCGGGGCATGCGGCGCGAACACGGAACTAATCGACGCGAGGCTACGTTAAATAAACAGTTTTTCGTATTACTTACTTAGTTTACGTCAATATGCAAATTTTTAGCGAATGCATTTATTTGCTTTATCAATTTTCGAAGCGGGCCTTCTAAAACGATAGCCACCAGGGGGTTAGTCGTTATGTCTTCTATAGAAACCCCGTAGCTGCGTTGGGTTGGGTTTGTTCCCATAGCCTATTACGCAATCAACTGGGTTAATCTGAAAATATACATACCAATCCTGCCAGAATAAGAACTCCGACGATGACAGCAATAACGATGCCTGCCACCACGCCAGCGTCGCGGCCGCTGCTCGAGATTCCCGTGCCAGTTTTTGGTATCTCTGGCAAGCCTGGAATATGAAAGGGGAGGAGTTAGAAAAGGAACAAACGGTGACACTACGAGAAACGTTGCATCTTTTGTAACATGGGTTTACTATTTTTAAATTCTTAATGAAGTTAAGGTATGTTTTTTACAAACATTAAGGCCTGATAATGCGTTGCGCGACGCACTATCAGGCCTATCTTTTGGAGACAGATCTTTATTAAAAGAATCTAGAAATAATAATGACTAATCAATCTGGAAAATTTTGATCACGCATTGCCGTTAATGTCGTCATTTGCCTTGTGAAGTTTACGTAAGGATTCCTTTGGCATCAACGTCATACACGATAGATACGCTTTAGTAGGTCTAATTTAATTAAAATTTTAGTAAGAGTTAAAATGTTAGTTAGATGTAAAAGTTAAAGAAAACATGTTAAACACAGGAAGACGGAAGTAACGCCTCCACCCTTTATTAGAAGCTGTTAACACACACAATTAATGATGAGCTGTAACAAAGGTTTTTGACTGCGCCCTACCTACCTCTACATTATACAAAAATGCAATGCAAAAGAGTATAATTTTAAAATAGGTACATCTTACATAGGCATAAGGAAATACTTGGGTAAATTGTCTACCTACTTAAACAGTGTCAAGTTCAATACCAACTGTACCAACAATTTGAAGAGGTCATCAAAGCATAGTTAATGTTGACATTGCTATGACGCGGCGCGAGAAACACCTGCGCATGAGACTGTGTCAGCAAAAGTCAGCAAAAACATATTTTTCTTTCACGTGATTAAAAAAAACTTCCCATTTTTTTCTACGTTTCCATTTTAAAAATAACCGTTTTAAATCAATAACATGTTTGAGTAGAGTGACCGCAGTTTAGGAACTGCGCGACTATTTACTGCTAAGAAGAACTTTAAAATAGATTGATCTCCTGTGCCAATACGTCTAAAATAATGTAACCTAGTTTTACAACAACTTTTATATTGCAACTGCGCGTATTGTTTGTTCCTGCAAATGTGGAAGTGAGGACAAAGGAACAGGAAGGATTTCTGTTAAACAATTTGAAATGATAATAATGCGCCGTGCCGACCCTATTGAATGACTTGAATACCATTCATGGCTCGAATATTTTATCATGATGCAATGAATCAGCCTCTATAAGTAGTTTTTTTTTTTAATTTTAATATGTGACTTAAAATTTACGATTTTTTTTTTCAACCCTAAGTAAGATCTCTTCAATCATATGCAAATCTTTTAGACTTCGATAAAATACTTCTGAAATAATAGTCAGTTAGATTTTGGTTAGAATTAGATGTTAAAGCCAGCACACACTGCTACATGCACCCAGTGATGAAATGTTAAGATGTAGGTAATCTGTGTGTCTTCTCCACAACTATCTGCCCTCAGAATAATCAAAACATTTTAGATACTTTACCCCCAATGGCAAAATTTTTCACGGCCTCTGGCAATTTTTTCACCACTTCAGGCACGTATTGACTAAGTTCGAAACTGTAATGAGATTCTTTAACGGGTGCCTCAGTCGTGTCTGGGATTCTTTGGAGGGCTGCGTCGGATCTCGCAAATAGATCGATAAACTGCAGGTTCCTCTCGACTAAGCCCCTCTTATCAGTTTCCCAATAGCGCGTCATCTGTTTTGTGTCTTTGGCAACTCGCGGAGGAGGCTTGGTTGCTTCTTCCGCCGGCTCCTCTGTTTCCTCAAACAAACTTCGTCCCAGCTGCAAGAGAAGGTTGAACCCTTCTCTTTTGAGATTAACCATATGTCTGACAAATCCAGTTTGTAACTTTACTCCCAATAATCATCAGTCTCAATGCTAGCTGAATGGCATGCCCTGTAAATCAGTCAATGGATCCCAATGTAGATAGACACACAGACAATTTGTAACACCAAGAGTTAATCAGAGTTATTTGCTATGAGTGTCATAATGGATCAATCTAATCAGCATTAAAATGAACATGAAGCATTCAGAACAGCAACCCAATCAATGATGCAGTCACTTTGAAAGAGTTGTGGGGGTCTATGATAGGCAACAAAATAAATGAAAGTGAATGGGTGAAACCAAAAAGTTGTTAACCTCTAAAACGCCACAAAACTTTTTAGATATAAAAAAGGATAGGATAGGTAGAAAGAAAACAGGAGAACGGGATAACAAAATACTCACTATTCTCAGGTAAATCCTCTGGCTCAGTTATAGTTTTAGGAGCGACAGTGGCATTATTCACCTCCACATCTGGTTCTACAGTAGTATCTGTAGATTTTTATAATAAAATGCAGCTTTTCAATTTGTTCCTCTGTTTGTTATAAATAACTATAGTAATTCTAGCACGGATTTTTATGAAACAACTTTGATCACTAGAATAGTAAAGCGCACTTTCTTAAATAAAAATAACCAAAGAGCCGTGCAACTTGCTCGAAAGCGGCCAACAAATAACGGAAAAGAAGAGAACAGCCAGCGCGCGCTTGCGCCGCCCGCGCCGACTGTCGTAGCGGTGGCAGTGTTGCCAGTTTCAGTATTTAATTTAACGCAGAGAAATGGTGTAAAAATGGTGGTTTATAATTATGTTCCATTTTTAATGTGAGAGCTAAGTTTAACTTGTTTTTATCGAATTTCAACTTCAAAAATATTATTTGTGATATACTTACTTATTTTTTTTTAGTTTCTATACGTAAGTATACATACCTAACATAGTTCAATCAATGCACGAGTAAATCTCGCACTTTAACTCAAACGTTTTTAGATTATCAGATATTTTCTTGATTTACTAAATTGACACTTGTAGCGTTAATTAACGAGTTATTTGGAAAAATTATATTATGATTTTGGTAAATTATTGTGCAAGCAAACTAATTATATCTAATGGCACTCGATCGAAAATTATCATTGATCCACGGTTATTACCGCACGTCTGGCAACACACGCGCTAGTAGTTTTTTTACACCGAACCGAACTCTCAAATTTTAACCAACCGCGAAGACTGCGTGTGCCGTATCGCGCAACCAGTGACGAACCGAAAAGGTGGCGTGATGTCTGACGTCACGTCACCTTATTCATTCAGCCACCAATGAATAGTTGGGCAACGCAAGCGTGCGGCAAGCCCGTCTCGCTACGCTACTCACAGACGCCCGGCTAGACCGGTACCTACACTACGATGGTATGGTATTGCAATTTGCACCCTGCAACTTCCACTGCAGCTTGCAAAAATAATTAAATGTCATTAATAATTGTTTGACGCCCTTGATCTTTAGCAGTGTAATTTAGTGCAATTTCAGCATATAAGTATATTAAGGGAGGTACGAAACGTAACCTACTGGCTAGGAAGGTCACCCCCCTACCCCTACCACCATATTGCCCGCTACCAGATATCCATTTTAAATGTTAGGTAGAAGTCGAGTAGGTTCGACTAAATTAACCTATAAGACGACGAAACAAAAGTCGACGCCGACGTAGGTAAGCAAAAAAATAACAATTAAAAGTTGAACAGGTCAAGGTTCTCAGTCAGCAATATTTACATAGCCAGTGGAAGTCACTAGTTAATGAAGAACTATGATAAGTAAATAAGTAATACGTTATGTAAGTAAATACAAACTTACTTTTGTTGACATAAAGGTTCAAGAATAAGTATTAAAATAGATCTAAGTACTTAACTTTAATGTACAGTGGCGGTCAAGGACGGCGTTACACTTCCGGTTTTCTGCAATTCAAAATAGCTCTTGTTCTTTGGTAATACAGTCTAGGGCGCACAAGACCATAGACAAATCTGTTACGCCGTCCTAGACCGCGACCTAGTACTTAACGACTTTATGGACCCTATGAACAGCATAGCAATGCTTCATCATCACCATCGTCAGATAGATAAGTAGTCCTATCCTACACATTACCGTAGTAGGATAGGATATACTAACTAACATACATTATGTGTTTACACAATAAAACATCCCTACTTAGGTACTTAATTATACCTATATACTTATCAATGAAAAACGCGTGCGAGAAGTCAAACTCTGTAATAAAAGGTAAGTACACTACATTGTAACCGATTAAATAAAACATGACGAATTAGAATTTTGAGAATGATGAAATCATGATCGCGCTATCATACGATTTTACGTCACGCAGGATGACGTGGTCACAAAACAAAATATCGCGTGTCGTAAAACAATAACTTTAATGCGCATGTCAGGCTACCATGATCTTCCGTGATGAAGCAGCTCTCCACCAACCATTATTGTAAATTGTCCGTTCCATTAACACACAACCTTGACTGCACAGGAGAAATGGGTCTGCCCCAACTAGCAACGAAGGTCGTATAAGATTTACTCTTTCGACTATAGATCGTAAGACACTTGTATAAACGATCCTAAAATGTTAAAAAGCTGTATAAAAGCGGCTATCTGGATTATTTTGCATTCAACGCTTTTTGGCTCTATAAACATGTCTAGTAAACGTTTATACGATGAAATCATATCGCATTTACTCGATTGTTGTATAAATGTATCTCTTGATCGCCATTATACAACAATAAGTCGTAAGACAGCTCTTTAAAAGCAACTGAATTGCTAATTTGTCGTCAAACTAGCTATTATAGCACAATCTATCGACATTTAATTTTAACAGCATAATTGTGGAGTAAACGCGGTTCATACGATAAAACAGCATCTTAGTTACTTTAACAGCACTTTATGTCGTATGATAACTCTATGGAATGCTTTTATTCGACTTAACTAATTAGGTTGAGTAAAAGCTTTCAAATTATTCTTTTACAACCTTTTCGGTCTCTAAGGGTTATTTGAAAGCCATTTTACATCGATATAGTGGTATAAATGCTTTTTGAAATCTTTTACAGCACTATCTGCCATTTTGTTACATGATACCAAAATAAACAACGTAATTTGCTTTTTTTATTCGCAAAATGGATTATAATCGATGGAAAAGGATTGAAAGAAGTGGAGGATTCCGACGTAAAGTAAATAAGATGTATACACGATTGAAACAGTCAAGATCTTCATTGGCTATAACCACGAGTGAAGAGCGTTTAATTGATAGGCGTGAGGGTTCCGTAGCGTATAATAATTACTAAGTACTACTATTAGGTACTATTAGGTATTCTGTAACAACGGTCATATAGACAACCGTTTGCAATTTATTGAATTTGCCAGTATGTTTTTCTAAGTCATGGGTGTTTATCTTATACTTATTGTGTTTGTTTTTATAATTTTATAAGTTAGTTGGTAGGTACCCAAAGAATTTGACTCAACTATTATTATTATTTTTTTATAATAAAGAGATACTTAAGTAAGTACTTACAATTTTGTTTTGTATTAAGTGATCCTACTTGCAATAACATTCGTCGCTTGGATAGTGATAATAAATTGAAAATCTAGACTAACAAACCACGATTCATTTTTATATATTGGTAGATAGTAGGTAGAAGAAGTAGATAGTAGATTTTGCACTAAGGAACCCTAAACTATCTGTAATGGCGTCCCTAGAAGTCGTAAGATGGAAATCTCATTTCAATCTTTCGACTAACAGCTGAGAGAATGCTCTGTGATGATAAATGAGTTGCTATTATTTGCTATTGATGGCGAATTTATTTTAAATGTTAAATTAACAATATTTTTTATTCATTATTTACATAGAAATCTTGCGGCCCATTGAAATATTAACTACAATGCTAGGTATATAGACGAAAAAATTAATTCCGCACATGAAAGTAAGACCCTACGACCTAACTTTAACAGGTAACTAATTACCTGTCATCATTTGGCTTGATGGCTTAAAAACGTAATGGTTAATACGATGGCAAAATATACTTATATTTATTAGGTTTGACACTTCAACTGACATAAATTACACGTATAAAATAAAAAGTCTATAAGTGCTGCTTGGGTGCAGTTACACGATAAAAAAGTCGAGTGATTGCAACCAAATTGCTTTATTACTATAAATAAGTCGAATAAAAGCGGTTCTACCGACTTGGAAAAAGCAGATGTGTCGAATAATGGCATTCTGATGGCCATTATGGTACTAAGTAGCATTCTAGTTGCGATTACTCGATATTTATTCGACTAAATGGCTACTCATACGATAATTTTACGATATTTACTGGATCTGAAGCTGAGAGAAGTGCGCCCAAATCGCGTTGAGAGAACGTGCACAGAGCATTTACACGACTTTTTAAAGATCCTTCTTACGACCAATAGCTGAAATAGAAACGTGCTGCTGACTTTTTTACGACACGATTTGCTGGTTGGGGCTGTATTTACCAAAATGCTTACTTACCTATCCTACGTTTAAATAAGCGTTACCCTTCAACAAAAAGATACAGGTACCTAGAAGGTTCTGAGAATTATATTGGGCGTTGTTGACCGAATAGAATTACTTACTATAATTAAGCTTCCAAAAAAAAATATTGCCGTCTGTTTTTGTTGCTTGGAGTTTAAAGTCAGTTAAGATCCTGCCTGACGGTTTTTTTTTATATCTAATTTTTTTTCTTTTGCCCAGGCTTATTAATAAATTAATAGCGCCAAAAGCTTGGGTTTTTATAGCTTTATTACCCAAACTTTGTAATATAATTAGTTATACCTACTGAATTTATTTATACGTTAGAAGAGAGAAATATATTAAAGAACTTTAATTGAAATATAAGTCATTGTTACTCTGGATATTTGTAACGGCAAGGCGTTAATAATCATAGGAGGTATTCAGTTCACCATACCTAACACTTTTGCAAATCAATATAAAATAAAAACTTGTCCAATACATTAATTCGATCAACTCACGGGTTTATTTAATAGACAGCTGAATTTTTTTTTGAGATTGCGACCTAAGTAAGTAAGTAAGTATACGTTGTTTTTAGAAAGTTATTACACCCCTATACACCTATATTCATTACCGCCTCAGAAACTATGTAATTTATGCTTTACCCGTCAAATGGGCAGAAGTAGAATTAAAAAAATCGTGTCCATTGTGAGGACAGACAGAATCCTATATTACCTAAAGGGTAGGCAGCCACATTTGCAATGGGTAATGCTTTTGTCCATATACTAATAGCAAAAAGTCATTATAAAAAATAATACGGGAGCTGTAGGTAAGTACTAGAATAAAATAAACTTTTGTTTCTAAACCGTCTCTTTTGCTTTCTTTCTTTTTTCTTTAAATTGTTTTAATGGGTCAAAAGACAAAGGCCTCTTTACATTTTCAAGTTTTCTATGTATCAAGGATATCTTTTGTTGTAAGTTGTAAGAGGGTAATTGTCATACTCCCCCGCAGTAACAAACTGTATTGAGAGAGGATGTAGGTACTAAGTAAGTTTTAATTAATACAACAATAAAAAGTGGTAACTTACTGTCTTCGACGCACATCTGATTGTCGGCAAGCAGCCTCAGCCCGGTGGGGCAGGCGCAGGAGACGCGCGGGGAGTGCGGGCCGAAGCGGGGCGCGGGAAGGCAGAGGTGAGAGCAGTGCCCGTTCACGGCGGCGCAGTGGTTAACACCGTCCGGCTGGCGGTACGGGTGGTACACGTGGATCACCATCGGGTTTTGGAGCTGTTTGGAGAAATGTTAATGTTAATTAACTCTTATTATAACCGCGCGCCCGAAGACGCAGAGTAAGGAGACCACCACAACGCGGCCAGGCGGTATCTTTTGACTGCGATATGATCGTGGTAATCCATAAGTACTACCCTAATACCTAATTCCAACCTAAGTAAGAACCTATACTTACTTACTTATATTTTAAATGCAAAAGTAACACTGTATGTCAGTGTGCTACGCACGCCTAAACTATACCTACTGCACCAATATGTTTGAAAATTGGTATGTAGGTAGGTAGCTTAGGACCACAGGATGGACCTAAGATTATTAGTAGGTATACCGAAAATCCCACGGATACGGAAAATATAGGAATATTTAATACCAACCGTGTGCGTAGAAGTGATAGCTTCAATATTCTTTCCGTTGAACTTGTTAGCGCGGTATACGGCAGCCTTGTCCCAGTCCGTCCAATAGACGGCGTCCTCGAAGGTGGTGATGGAGAACGGGTGCCGCAGGAACTCCGTGGAGTAGAGCACCACGCGCCGCTCGCCGCCGTCGTAGTTGCATGACGATATCGTGTTCAGTTTCGCGTCCACCTGGATGAACATACTTAAATTAAGAATGGGTTTTGTCTGGAAATAGGATATTAAGAAAGGGTCTGGTTGAAGGTCAGAGGCTCTTAGAGACATGCTGTTTCATTTCTGCAGATTATTACGCATTATTTTACTTACTTGTTCAGAAAAAGTTATTTTATTTGGTTAAAATTTTAAGTTTCCTTTCCTTTTTTTTTAATAAACTGTGCACGTTTTTAAAACTCTAAATTCCTTACTTAAGTAAGTAGGTACTATCTTGTAGTAGATCCAAGCCTAGTCGCGTTGTTATTAGTCACCGATTCCCCATGGCCCCCTCAATCAGCCAAGAAGGACACCGGCGGGGTATATTTGGGTGCGAACTCCCATAACCCGCCGACTTCCCCTTGGGGCGGCGGCGGTAGGGTACTCGTTAGGAGCTTCCCCGCCTTAAAAAAAATAATCTTACCCAGTAGACCCGTTTCCTGACCAAGTCCAGAGTAAGTCCGTTGGGCCACTTCACGTCGAAGGAAACGATGGTCTCACGTCGGGTGCCGTCCATGCCAGCGCGCTCGATCTTAGGCGTCTGGCCCCAGTCAGTCCAAAACATCCATCTAAAGGTGGGAAATGGTAAATTATGTGATGGTTTCTCTTCAAAATTGACCGCCAAAGATACAAGACCGAGTTGAATTCAGCTGATCTCGTAGTATCTTGTAAGGAAACATTAATACTTACCTACTAATAGACTATGATTACCTATGTAAGTTTATATTAGGAAACCCTTATGTCCCTGATGATAGATAATTGGACATCATCATCATCAAGTTTCTAATAAGTAGGCACTATACTGGGTGTTTCTGACAAGGCGGTAATAAATCAAAGGAGGGATTCTACTCACCATAACAAACAACTTTCCCAAAGCAACATGGGTCAAATCTCAAAAAAAATAACAGCTGTTCCATACATTGGTTCGATCAGCTGACGGGGTCAATGTACGGGACAGCTGATTTTTGTTTTGAGATTTCGACCCATGTTGCTTTGGGAAAGTTGTTAGGAATGGTGAGCAGAATCCCTCCTTTGATTTATTACCGCCTTGTCAGAAACATCCTGTATTTAGGTAGATAGTAAGTAAGTACATAAATATGTATATGACCCACATATAATTATCAACATTATTTATAAATATTACGATAAGAGCGCAATTCATAAAATCAAAACAGAAATGGTTTTATTATTTTGAACAGATAGGTACCATGTAAGTAGGTAAATTATTTTTTATCACCTCAATTTTTCCAATCAGGTTTAAACCAGTAAACATACCTACTTACTATATCTTTATTTTAATAAAGATTAAAGGGTATCACAGACAATAAGTAAGTAAGCATACTTAACTGATTTGATTTAATTAGGTTACCTCCTTACTTACGTTAAACTAAAACGTAGTGATTGACCTTCTCTCTGGTGTCAGGTAGGGAGAAATCATAACAAAACTCACCCATCAAGAGGATTCAACGCAATCGCTCTGGGCTCCTCAAGCGCATCGCTTATCAGCACCTTCCTCATATTTCCTTGAAGGTCAGACAGCTCAATGTGGTTCTTCCCAGTGTCGGTCCAATAAAGGTGGTTGTAGATCCAGTCAACTGCCAGCCCATCGGAGGTGATTAGTTGGTCACCGATCACCACTGTTCTTTGGCTGCCTTCATCTATTGGTGCTCTGTGGGTGATAAAAAATGGTCAGCGCCATTATGATTGTTTAATGCAAAAGGACTACAAGTAGATAGGCTGTTCAATCATCTAGCGATTTTGTTAAATTATGTTGCTCTAGGAAAAAAGAAAGGCGTTTAATTCTACACGACTAAATTATTTAGCCCATCAGTGGCCTCACTCAGGATACCTTTTTGTTCTTTAAAAAAAAAAACTATCACAGATTTAATACTAAGTAATGCGCAGTGCGCTGACGGCCCTTTGCGTATAGTCCGACCATAGACTGCACGTGTAAATCACCGCAGTAGGCTTTGAAAAGCGTAATTTTTACTTGCCTGCTACATCGTGCATAGCATAAGTATTCAATTTATTATCTGAGTATGAATAAGTGAGTTAGGATAATATGCTATTTACACTGAAGGCAGAAGGTGTCGTGTAAATATCCATAAATGCCTGATCTAAATAATTGTAAGCATGTAATTAAAACATTTTCAAAAAGAACTCACTTGTAAATCTTCTCATCAGTGACATCGCTCCAAAATATCATTCCGGTCCTGAAGACGTAATCCAGGGCTGTCGCGGACTTCGTATCATTGACAATAGCGACCATCTCGTGGTGATCTAAGCTGATTTTCCTGATGTCAAACCGGCGGGCGAAGAGAAGAGAAGGGTGGCCTTCAGTGGCTTTGCAGCGGGTCCTGTCGCGAGGGTCCCTGGCGTAGCCGGAGTGGCACTCGCACTTGAAGGTGCCTTTCTCGTTAACGCACATCTGAGAGCACGCCCCTGGGTCTCGGCATTCGTCGACATCTGAAACGAAGAATGGGATATTTTACATTTTATTAGAGGCATTCAGGCATCAATTTAGAAAGAAATTATAACTTCAATGTGTGTGCATCGCTGGTGCAGGCAATTACTACAGGTTCAAGAAAACTGATTCCCATAAAACCATAATAGAGAAAACTCTAGCAATAGCTTTTATAATTTGTTGTATAATTATTTATATTAATTTTTTTGTAATTTTTTATCATTTTTACAATGGTAAATAAACGGGTGCTCATGTGCCTAGGTGTATGCAACGCAATAATTGATTGATTTTTCCACGGAAATATTTTAGACTCCTAAAAAATTTCTTACCTTCACAAGTTCTATTGTCCACCAGCTTGTATCCCTTGTCGCAATCACAGTAAAAGCCGACGGGTGTATCAACGCACTTCTGGGTGCAACCCCCGTTGTTCTTCGCGCATTCATTGGTCCCGCAGCGGTCCCGCGGCTCATCTTCAAAGTTGGGGCAGTCTGGATGCTTGTCGCAGACCTTGGAGAGCGGGATGCACATGCCACCGCCGCAGTCGAACTGGGTTTTCTTGTCGCATACAGCTTTCGGCATCGCTGTGGTTAAATAAGAAATACAAGTTATTGCGAGATTATGATTATATAGATTAGATTAGATTCATTTATTTCACACTATCATATTCATATTACATACAAAGTTGTATAATAAAATGTCAAAGTATAATGTGATCGTCAAAATATTGTACAAAAATTATATAAAAAATAATAAGTAGTTACTTAATTATTTAAGTACTATGTAAACAATGTCAAATTTTTAAATGTATAATTGTATATAAAATGTCAAATACTAAATAATAATTTCATAAGTTACTAAAAAGGGATAATTGTACGTCTTCGTGCTTGAAAACAAGCTGAGGATATCAAAACACCTACAAATGTGTAACACCGGCTTAGGGCAAGCAAGAACAAATAAATAATGTAAGTACCTGCCGCCTAGTAAGAATGTTATTTACGGTAGAACAAACAAGACAGAATTTTCGAATTTCCGGGGCTCCTTCTCCTTACTGATCTACTGTTACATACCGACCCTTCTAAAAGAAAGTTATTTATCAAACAAGAAAGTATCCCTATGACCTAAGCGAATTTCCCTTCAACATTTTCGGCAATCTAATGAAATAGTATTGCAAATAACTTCAAAGCAAAATTGAACATGATACAAAGTAGGTAAGTAGATACCTAATGAATGTAAAACTTAGTTTGGAAATTTAGTTCAACCATCTTCAAGTAAGCCACAACTTTTACTTACCGTCAAGTTCTAAAAAGTTTACAGCCCTAATTAAATTGCTGGTGTTTGATCGAACTAAGTTCGTGCACAAACGAGGTACAAAGGCATAAAAGTACCTAGAATTTTCATAATAAAGTCTTATCCTAACGGCATATATGTCGTAGTAAGATATGATAATTAATTAGGTTTTTGCAAAAAAAACTAGGGATTTTGCGAAAACCCGGATAATTTGATATAGGTAAGCATTACTTTTTTTCAATCATCCTGACATAAAGCAGTTTTTTTTTTGCAAAAAACCTAGTATAATTGAAAAATCTGAAACCTGCCTTAACTCTGATTGGCTAGATTATTGCTTGCTGGTAAACTCTAATTCTGATTGGGTCTCTGTAGCGTCAAAAGATATTTCAACGAACTAGATAAGAATCAGATAAGTAAGTAACTAAGTTACTATTATAGATTGCACCAATTATAATCATGTAAATAATAGCGGTTTTTTTTTAATTCACATCCAAACAAATTATTCTTACGTAGAAATACCTACCTACCTATCTAAAAACAAAATCATTAAATGTTTTAACTGCTTTAATAAATTAACGAGATCTATTTTATCAACTTAAGACGCTATATGAGTTTTGAAGGTTTTTTAAATCAAGTAATTCTCTTAATCTATAGGTGGTAAAGATCTGGAATTTTAATATAACCTTTTTGAGGATATAATAAAGTTTTTTATAAGTGAGAAACACTAGTGGAATCAAAAAACCTCGATACAAATTATTTCGTCAAAGATAACCTTTCCAAAAAACGGGAATAGCTAGTTCTTCGAAATAACTTACTAGTTTTTGTTAAAACTACCTAGGAATAATGATAATAAACAAAATTAAATTCTGGTAATTCAGATTTGATTTAAAAGTAATAATTAAAAAGATATTCAATATTTACTACTTTTTCCAATGAAATGTAGTAACCGATGTGGGCGACTAATATATGACTGTCCCTTGCCCTCAGTATGCTATATCAAAGAGATAGACTCTGTTCATTAGCTCGTTCCATTTATTTGTCGTAAATCGTCTTAAAATAGAATAATCAACTTGAGTTGCCATTGTCTGACCTGAAAACTCTTATAGAACAATGTCCTTCGATATCTCATGTTTCCTCTTCAGTTTCAGAGATGAAAGTTGTGCCATTGTCCTTTTGTTATACGATCGGTTCCGCATAGAAGTTAATTAGGCTTTCTATCAAAAGATGACAGCGCCTTTCTTTGAATTTTGTGACAAATACAAGATTGATTAATTATCTATTTATTAAGTTAAGTACCAAATTAAATATTTACCATAGGACGGACCCCAGCTCTACATTAATCCAATCTGTAAGTTACCTTGCGTATAGTCTATTTCAGTCATATTATCATAATATAGGATACCTAGGTCACCTTCCTAACAAAATAATAAGTATCATCTAAGTTTGCCTAATGTTGCCTTGTTTGGTGTGAAACATCGTCCGCTAGCGACGGATCGAGGCGAGGCGGGCCGCAATAAAAAATTGGCAGGAGGATTTTTTCGTTGCGAAGCGGCTGTGGCGGACGCCGTATTTTAATTAACATGAAAAAAAAACTCACTGCAATTGACTTCATCACTTCCATCCGGGCAATCCTTATCCCCGTTGCAGTAAAGGGCACCAGGGATACAGCTGTGGTCTTTGCACTGGAACTGGTCTATCCTGCAAGTGACGTTCCCGCGGCACATCTCAGGGGCTTCGTCTCCTCCATCAGGGCAGTCTCTGTCACCGTCGCAAACCCAGGCCTTGTGGACGCAAGTGATCCTGTCTTTGCATTCGTATTCGGTTGATATGCATGGCGATATCACTTTTGGGGTCGTAGCGCAGCCCTGGAATTTGAAATAAAATAGGTACTTATTTATTATTTAAGATTGTTTAAAAAACTTACATTTAAACGAGGAAATTAATGTTCATGTCCAATAAAAGTTATATTTACAAAGTTTAGCTTCAACTCACGCAAGCTTAAGGTGGTAACTCTCGCTATGACGCGAAATTCAAATTTTTTCGTGTTTTTTATTTATTTTTGGCGAAAGTATCCATTTTGATTAAAGTTTAAATGAATTCGCGTATGTAAAAAACCATCTCCCACATTGCAAAACAACGTTTTTGGAAGACAGACCTACAGATTTTGTGTCTAAGGGGTAAAAGGCCAAAAAACAAGTTCCTTGAATATATGTCGTGGCCATATCGTCAAATTGGCCATTTCATGATATGGCCGGCCATTTCATGAAATGTGAACTTTTCATGAAATGGCCAATATTCGTTGGCCAGATCGTTAAAATCTCAACGAATTGATTCGATTTGGCCAAAAGATCGTATGATTATTTCATGAAATGGCCAAACGTTAGCGATCATATCGTTGAATAGTTAAAAATTTCTCCGCTAGTGGCGCTGTTGTTGCGTGTGTTGTGTGATTTGATGTGACGCGCCATTACGTTTTACAATAATAAAATGCAAAAAGTTATTTTTAAGTGAGAAAAAGCAATAAAAGTAAGTACAGAACAACTAGGTTTTGATTCGAAGATTTGTGAGTTTTATGCAAACCAATCTTAAACGAAAGCCACGCCACGTCAAAAACCATGAAGTTCTGAACGATTTTTTAAAGGACCATATTTAAATCATACATTAGTCGAATTATAGTTACTTAAATAACTTTTGTTTTTTTTACTTATTATTGTTATCTGAGTTAGATTATTTATATTTAGTTAGTAATGGGAACTTTTACAAGTTAAATAATGGAATTTAAATTTTTAGGTTACACAATAACGATTTGGCCAAACGTGGTCGGCCAAATCGTTAAACGTTTGAGGTTTCGACGATCTGGCCAACGAATATTGGCTATTTCATGAAATGTGCACATTTCGTGAAATGGCCGGCCAAATCATGAAATGGCCAATTTAACGATTTGGCCACGACATATACACAAAATCGGTGACTCTGTCTTTCAAAAACGATGTATCACAATGTGGGAAAAAGGTTTTTACGTACGCGAATTCATTAATTAATTACTTTATTAAAAATTAATACTTTCGCCAAAATAATTAAAAAACGTGAAAATTTTTGAATTGCGCGCCATACCGTGAGTTACCGCCTTAAAGTATGAAAATCAGTGAGGCAGCTAAATTTAAAGTTCGCTTGCAACATCACTTCACAACAACCATACTTCCATACTAATGTTATAAATGCGAAAGAATCTCTATCTCTTTGCATGCTGTCTGTTTCGCTTTTCTGAAAAAACGACTGAACCGATTGGAATGTAATTTGGTAAAGAACAAAGGCTACTTTTTACCCCGAAATTTCCACGGAAAGATTGGGAATTTTATGTTTCAAGGGAAAATGTGCTGGCGAAGCGGCGGGGCGCCCACTAGTAAGTAAATATTAGTAAATTAATGCCGGTCGCAGACCAAGAAGTTAGTTTACCTTAGCTTGCATAGGCTTTTCATAGTTAGTTTACCTTAGCTTGCATAGGCTTTTCATAGTTAGTTTACCTTAGCTTGCATAGGCTTTTCATACTTGTATGCAAACTGCAAACTATAAATATGATAATTGTACTAAAAACAACGTTAGCTTAGCTATAAGAGCTAACTGTAACTATCATAGTTTAGATATTCGTCTGCTACTTTGATACTTGCCATTTCATCACTGCCATCAGGACAATCGATGTCTCCATCACAGCGCCATCTCGCAGATATGCAGTGTCCGTCAGTGCAAGAGAAATGGGTCTGTGGCTGGCAGGTGGGAGCCGGGCACTTGACCTCATCTGTGCTGTCGCCACAGTCGTCGTCTCCGTCGCAGACCCATCGCTGCTGGATACATTTTCCGTTGCCGCACGTGAATTCGTCTGAGCGGCATGTCTCATCTGTTTTTAGGGAATATGTTAGAGCAGTGAAGACGTATTATTGTTAAATACAAATTTTTAAACGTATAAATAAGTATTTATAATATTTCCTCATCAGGTTTTTTTTTCTTTTAAAAAAAAAATTAAAAATATTTAAAAGACGCAATTTTATCTAAGTAATAAAGCTCACCTTGTGATCTAAGTTTTTGTTCAAAGCAAATTGCAATATTTTTTAATTAAGTGCTACATTAATTAGCCTGAAGAGGGAAACAACTGAAGAACAAAGAGCACAGCTGTGTAGCTGCTTTTGTCGATCAGAGAAACACTTTAAATCACTGAGTCGTTGCAAACAAAAAAAGATTGCAACAAAAAAAAGAAGGAAGTGGAACAGGATGATTGCTGGCGGGATAAGGAAAACTATGAGGATAAAACATTATTTTCATTCCCCGTTTTCAATTTCGCTTGAAATACTTTACAAAGCGAAATGACTTGCTGCGTGCTTGTTTTTAATCTTGTAATGTGTCAAAACGAAAAGTGAAACTGTAATCTTTGATGTTCAACTGTGTCTCACATAGTACAAAATTTGTCCATTAAACCCTGTGAGATGGGAAACGCTAATTAAACCATGGACCAAAAAAAATTTAAAACAAAATATCTTGGGTCTGTGTCTGTAGTCAAAATCGTATTTAATTTAGTTATTTTTGTAAGTATGGGTTCGGGTATCCTAGATACAGGTATGATCCATAAAAAAAAAAACTCTCAAAGGATGTTGCGATAATATTTTTATTTCTTGGAAATTTTCCTAAGATCCTGATATTAGACAGAGGCAAGAAATTTCTGAAAAGGGGATATTTGAACATAAAAAAGAAGGTCCCGCATCAAAGGCGCAGGTTGTCTCCATGACGATGAATAACATTCGTTTTTCATACCATCGAAGCATGAATGCGATAACCGATGACGTAATCGGAGCCGGATTACGGAGGGGGTGAGCCGTGCGAGTGTGAAAGAAGATGCGCAACGTCATCTCATCGCTCACTATCGGGGCTGGATTTTGTTTGGGATAGGTAGGATGCATAAATCAATCTTAGGTCGACTAGAACCGATATTTAAATTTTGAAATAAGTTTTGAATGATGCAGGCAAAAACCATCATGAAACTTCTGGCTAAGACTAGGATCAAAACGATGAACATCTCAAGGACATGATATGTATATTATTAATTTTGCTCCATGATATGAATAAGTATCAATACATAGTATAAAATAAAGTCGCTTACCGCGTCTGTCCCTATGTATGCTTAAATCTTTAAAACTACGCAACGGATTTTGATGCGTTTTTTTTTAATAGATAGAGTGATTCAAGAGGAAGGTTTAAAAGTATAATACATGCACAAAATACTAATAGGTTGGGCGGTACGAAGTTCGCCGGGTCGACTAGTATATTATATTATTTACTGAAAGCTTTTTAAAAAATATGGCGCACTAGTACCCTGTAACTTCATACAGCCTGTATTTACGGTGCCCGAAACACATACAAAAGCACGAATCACTCAGACCAGACCCTGATACTAAAATCTACCAATGTGCAGCCTCACCGGGGATCGAACCCACGATGCTTATAAAATTACTAGGATGCTCCCCAAAATGGAAGTTTATAAAGTAACCCTATGTAGCATTAATAATTTCAAGGGAAAGATACACTGTTCGTGTCTCTATAAATTCGGAGACCCGCGGACTTAGTGATAGAATACAAAGTGTCTGTCCAAAGGATACGACAGAGTCCATGATTGATTGAAACCGCAAACGCTAAGCATTTCTTATCTACAAAAACACCCCTTTTATCAATCTGCTATGCCATTGGAATCGTCTTTGTCGTTGATTAACTGGAAAGGGTTATTGGATTTAGGAGTCTGGGTACTTTGCACTTTCCTTTTGAAAATTCAAGACAATTGTGATTTTTTATCGTCTCAGTAAAATATTAGCTATTATTTTAATATTAGCATCAAAATGAAACAGATGTCACACTAATAGCCCTCAGCTTTTTTTAAATTATGTATGTACTTACAACATAAGTATCTGCATCTATAATTTTATCTGGCTTATTATTAAGTCAATTTACTAGATTACCTTTAAAAATGCATTCACCCGAGATAATGCATGTCGAATTGATTCATTCCAATAATGTGAAAATAATTGTAAACCAAGATAAATAATTTATGATCGTAATGATCATGCAATGACAAGGAGTGAAGGCTATCATGTTTGGTGAGTAATTCGAAGACTAAAACCTGTACACTTATCCTTATTTCCTCAATTAGCAGGATTCAAGTAAAAAGAGTGTAACTGGATGAATTTATATTTCTTTTTTTTTGAACAGGTTGATATAAACATAATTCAGGGAAGTTTATATAACCTGAATTTCCCTGAATTTAAATAATAAAAACACTTAATGGGTACCTACAAGGACTTAACGTCGTAGGTAGTTACAAAATTACTACAAAATGCTAGTTCAAGCTCAAAACCATCGACTCGAAGATGATGGCGTCGAGAGTGGGCGACGATTTGGTTCGGTCTTTTAAAATTGTTTTTTTTTTTTTCAAAGCAGACAGCACATATACTGCATATGCTGCTGCAGTTAATTTACATAATATGAGAACCATCGAGTTTTGCTCTCTTTGTTTATTAAAGACACTACAGTTCACAAGTTCTATAGCTTTACATAATGAATGAAAGTGAAAAATGCACGTGCCCTTACTGCATGCTTTCTCATCAGATCCGTCCGAACAGTCTTGGTTGTCGTCGCACATCCACGTCAGCGGCACGCATTCACCCTCCTTCCCCCTGCACGTGAACTCCTCCGGTCCGCAGGCTTCCACTTCTGTTGGCCCAACAACATGCTCATGCTCAGTCATGTATCCTAATGTGTGCGTTTGGTGTGTAAATACTAGTTTTGGTATATGTGTGTGTGCACACTGTATTGTGCTGTATTGTGCTTTCGCAATGCTTTGAGTGAAGGTGTAATATTTTGAAGCTGGGTAACAGGGCCTTTTGAAAGCAAACGTGAATCTGCGGAACGCATGGCAAAAACAGAATGAGTGTGCATTTTATAAAGTATTGTAAAAACTCAACCTCTCTCAAACCATGCGTTTACCGCTTGAAATATTTTACTCGCAAAAGGCTTTATTTAAACCAGAATAAATGTACACCCTGAAAATACAAAACGAATTGTAAAATTATTCGATATAAAAGTTGAAATTTCCTACATTATAAAAATTGGTACAGAGCAAATAAAGCCGTAATTCATCTGACAATATGAATCTAGAGGAGAGTGAACTTTACATTTCGTTTTTAGAATGATTTGCTTGCACTTGATATCCACTCCGCTGCAAAAATCCCCCATTTTCCCCTTTAATACATTTTCCTATTTCTCTTGGAGTGTATAAAAAGATAATTTATGTTTCTCCCGTCTCCGAGTCGCGGAGGACGTCTCCCGAAGATTTATATAATACTCGATAGATAATATTACTTTGAGATTATTATTAAATTGAAGGCATACGGCCTCGTTTCAATATTGATTAGATGGAGGCGTTGTGGATTATATGAAAGTCGGTAATTATGAAACTCGCGACGGTTTCTTAGAATAAGAATCCCTTTCCTCAAAGCGTTAAGTAGGTATGCTCTGAATTAATTACCTAATCGTGTTTTGTTTAAAACATGCTGCGTGTAGCCGTCATATCATGCCTGACGGATGATAAATATAAGTATATGACGCTGTTCATCCACGATGAATGAAACATTCGAGAACTGCTCCTTGAAATATAAAATACACCAGTTGAACCATCAGTGAATCATGCTTATTGTGTCCTTCCTATTGACTTTGGCATATGGTTGCCTCCCAGCAGTGAAGGCATGCTCCCGTAGAAGAGCATGCTCTTACCACAGTCGTGCTCGTCGGAGCCGTCGGCGCAGTCGGGCGAGTCGTCGCATTGCCAGGCCGCTGGTATGCAGTGGCCGGTTGTACAGACAAATTTGTGGTCTGGGCATTTGCGCGGCTGGTTCGCTGTTCGTAATATAGTGTGATCATTGACGCATCTTAAAAATGTTTTTTCCCTTTTCTCCTACTTATTACACAACTCTATTAAAATACAAATGTGATACAAATATTTTATCGCAGTACAGTATAGTACTATCTTTATAATATTTATGATTTCCAGGCTGGAACTTCTTGTAGTTACATGCAGTTGTTACATATATGTATAGGTTAAGCAAGCACCTGTGTGAATAAATATCTTCAGCACACATGACGTATAATCTATGAACTTAACGGGTACCTCTCAAGGCATTCTAGTTAATTTTGCCTTTGAGAGGTACCAACCATCCTGAAATTAATTGCCTAATTCCTTACAAAGCGCTAAGATGCCAACTCCTGCGAATTCATAAATAAATTCGCGTCGTCAAAGGCTGACGATTTACCTACTTATTTCTAAAAGTTAGAACTGGATGGATTTAAATGTTGTTTGAATTTTTTCTTTTTTTTCTCTTTAGGTATTTCGAGAACGTCAATTTAGAAAATTTGTATAAGTATATGCTAGTTAAATTAGATTGAAATTACCTTTTCCTTAGTTAGGTATCTCTGTACTCTTACACTTACAATGTGAATTAGTAAGAGAAGAATAAATGAAACCTGATGTACTTTTCTTGACCAATAAAAGTAGATAAAGGATATTAAATAAAAATAAAATTAAGACTTTTATATTGGCATTAGCTGCTGACTAAATACGAGCAGATCTTTTGCTTTCAGGGCACACGCCTCTCGTAAAGGCAAATGGTTTCAGTCTACTGCTTCCTATTCCAAGTTATCGTCATGGGAATAACCTTTTTTTCCCGATATTCTTTTTGCTATTTCCAAATGCTAGAAAAACTGCGGGTGGTGATGACGAAAAGATGAGTAGAGGTAACGTTTTTATTTTATGATTTCGTTATAAAATATGACTTTTGTAGCTTACGGAATTACAATTTAAATCATTTATATTTTACAATAAATGGACCATGATGTCTTTCTTGTTGCTAAAGAACATGACTGTGCCTATATCATAGAAATGCAAAAAATGACAGCTGCTGATTTTTACTTTATATATCATACCTTGTAATACTTATTAATATCTCGAGCTGTTTGGGCTGAGATTTTTATATTTCAGTAGTGCCAGTAGGTAGGTCAATGTCGATCACCAAATAGTTTTATCAGATAAATTTTTAGATTACAAACATAAATCTCGAATTACATTTTACAATAAAAATTAACTACCTACTATTTTATACTGTTGGGTTGGATGTTGTTTCCACAACGGGCGCAAGCAAACAAAAATAAACTTTGAACTCCGCAAGGTTTGTTCAGAACTTACGAGCATCGAAAACTTCGTCGAGGGACATTTGTTTATTTCGTTCGAATTTGCATAGATGTTCAAATGTGCATTTGTTCCAACTTTCCCTATGCAAAGTGGGTTGGCGCTTTGCACTTAATACAAGGAGTATTTAGTACCTAAGCGTTTCATTTGTTACTAATGTAAAGTTAATCTTTATGTACCTATATTCTATATTACCTGAAAAGCCGTTAGCTTACTATAAATGTAAAAACGAAACACTTGCTATCGCTAATCGTATCAAAAGTTGTTCTCAGTATAACTTTGAGAAGTAAAAGATTTACCCAACTCAAAATGAAACCATCTGCCTTGAAAAGCTAATCAGAAATCCTAAACCTTTGCCGGTCGTGGCTTGGCTTCTTTAAATTCCCAGATAAGAAGCAGGAACTACAAAGTAGGAAGGAATCCTTCCAGGACCGCGGTCGTAAATCTTCCGTACGGCGTCCGTGCGGATGTCTGTGCAAAAATGTAGTTCCATTATGTTGAGTCGACTTAGCGGGTGCCACTTAACCGAACAAAGTTGCGGGTCGTGGTTTCACCCTCGCCACCCCTGGAAACCTTTGGTATTGTTGCACACGACGTCAGCGCGTTTATACGGCTCTTCTCTGCAGTTAACTTCTGTACGAATAACAAGCAGGCGTTGCAGAATTCATACCTATTATCTATTAATTATCTGTTGGTCAATTATCAATTATTATCCTTACATAACACACTAAAATCCGATTCGATTACATTAAGAAATCATGTACGAATACTGACCAAAATATTTGACACTAACATACGCACGCCGCTGGAATATTTTTTTTTAATGCATAAAGTTTAATTTTCTTTTTTACGAATATAATAGCATATAGCCTGTGAGCCTTCAAAAGTGTCGCCGTGTGCATTTAATTCGCGGCCGCAGTTGATACTGCACTGTAAACATTGTTACACAAAGAAAAAACAACGATTTTGAAGTCCTCTTTCAACAGAGACCCTCTGGAAAAAGTAGATAAGTTTTATTTGTATTCACGGGCTCATTTAAAATAAAAATGCTTTCTTCGTGATCTTAAGTTATGCCTTCAGGCTGAAATAAAGGAGTTTTTTATGTATTTTGTTTTCGTTCATCAGCCCCAATTATTTGACGCAAATCAATCTAGTTTTTTTTAAGTTTAATTAAAGGCTTCCACTTAGCTACTATTTATAAAATCTTACTGTTGACTATTTTGTAGTTTTCTGATATCAGTAAAATAATCAGTTTGATATAATTATTAAATAAACGAGCACTACTACTTACGACGGTTACTTACATACCTACGACAAATGGGTTAGCAACAGAAATAGCGCGTTAAAGTATACTTGTGATGGCCTGTGATATTAGAAATTAAATCTTGGACGTAAAATACTTACTGAGGAAGGCCAAAAACTTTTTTACATTGTTTAATGTAAAGAAAAGTTTGGTTCTTACAACTTTGATACAAAAATTTTACGGCCCGTCAAAAAGATAAAGGGTAGGGATTATTAAATTTATCCCAAAACTTGGTGGCGTAATTAAGATTTTAATCCTTGTGGGACGTCTTCCCTTCCGACGGATCCCAGTGCTGACTTAAAACTTCTTTCATAAATTGTTAGATAATGTTTTTTCGCGAGTAAGCACCAGAAAAAAGTTTATCAATTAATACAATATATAAAACTCTTCCGTTACTGACTGACTGACTGACTGACTGACTGACTGACTGACAGACAACGCAGAGCCGAAACTACTGGGTGTAGCGGGCTGAAATTTTGCATGTAGGTTCCTTATGGAGTGTAGGTGAGCACTAAGAAGGGATTTCCCGAAATTTCTACGGGAACGGGAAATAACGGGAATTTTGTGTTTATGAGAAATCTGCGCGGGAAAAACCGCGGGGCAGCCTCTAGTATTTTATAATATTTATCTTAAAATATGTATTAAAATTTGCCTTTTGCCTAAATTTACTATATACCTATATGAAATTAATTTCGTTATTGGTATATTTATAACCAATCATTCTCAAAAAATATGTTTTACTGTAGATAGATTTCGAGAAACAATGGAATCTCTGATAAACAATTCAAAAGCTGTCGAAGCAATAAAGTTTTTTGTTTCAAATTACTTGGAAGCTTTTTTCTTTTTATTTGTATTGGAAATAAGTTTAGTTATATTTACTCAGGAAACGTCTCTCGAGCAAAATTACACGTTTTTTCGGTAAATAAACTCGGTACTCTGTTCATACTTAGAAGCTTGTTACTACTCAATACAATAAAATAGAGTTTTCTGACAGATACCTATAAAATATATGTAGGTGTGTACTTGCCTGTACATAAAAAATATAATAAAAAAAAGAGTAAAGATTTTCTTAAGTGACCTAAAACGCTTTTTTATTTTAAATAGAAAACCGACTTCAAATAATACCCCTTTGATCTTTGAAGTGAAAAATTAATTAAATGAACCCAAGTGCCGTCTTGAGTTAACTATCTATTTTATTATTAAAAACGATTAATTTTCGTCCTCTTTTTCTTTGAAATTAGAACGATGAAAGTATTATAACAACATTCAAGTGTTGTTGAAGATGCTTTCAATTAGACATGGGTCATCTTACGTTTAACATCCTATTTTTAATAACGAATTATTACCGTTGTAATGAAAATAGGTCATGAAAATAGTAAACTAAACCCTTTCTTTCTTTGAGATAAGTAAAAATATTAAAGCATTTTGATTACCCACGTATTTTGATGTGATAATGCTTCTTATATCTATAAAATTTAACTTGAACAGCTCTGATTTTTCAATAGCATCTAAGCGTTAAGAGGCGATCACTGAAGTTTGTACACATCGTTTTTATCTGAGTGAGCTGAGCCAAACAGCAACAAGTCACTCGTCAAGCGAGTTAGTCACCTGAGTGACTTCTAGCGGTAATCAACTGCAATCGTGTGTGACTAGGTGACTCTCATAACGTCACGCCTGTATCCCATCGGAGGGGTAGGCAGAGACAATTGATTTCCACTTGCTACGATCCTGACACACTTCTTTCGCTTCTTCTAGGTGACTCTAGTAACAATAAATACAGACAATTATAGCAAATTGGTGTAATATTTTATCCCTGTCAAATCAATCATTAAAGTTTAAACTTTAGCTGTCACTTTCAGTTTTAAATAAAATTAAAGAGACTGTTCACTTTTATTAAGGGTGACATTATAAAGTCCTTTTCGACTGCCATTACCATAAAAACTTATTTGTAGTGGCTCGGTTCTATTTCATCCTAGAGACTTAAGTAAACTTTTCCTGAGACAAGGTCTACATTAATTAATTAAAGTTTTCTCAATATCACGACTAATCTTCATGGAATTACCTAAGTATTTTGTTTTCATTACTTTCAATAGCTATTGTACTCATTTCGTTTCGTAGTTAATTAATTAGGTAATTTGCGAGCAAAAATTATTGTTATCTCTAGCTAAATTAATCAAAACTTGGTCAACTTACTGCTTGTATTAATGCGACGTAGTTGCGTGTTTCTAGAAAGAGCCCTCGTTGTAAATCTGGACAAAGCAGAACTCTAGCGTTTTATTTGTATTTGTATCTGACTGTTTGATCCACATAAACGCGGACGTAATACGGCCCAGATGTTCCTATTGTGAATCTATCTTGTGGTTGTGTGTAACGTTTAGTATCATGCAAACTAATGGTATAACACATACTGCATGTGCCGGGCTCCTCGTCTGACCCATCGGAGCAGTCCTTCTCGTTGTCGCAGCGCCACGACAGCGGCACGCAGCGGCCGGTCTTGCAGCGGAACTCTTGTGATGTGCATGTTCGACTCTCTGTGGACAATAAGAGTTAAACAGTTTAGTTCGGGCAGTTGGGTCATGGGTCAATTCTATGAATTTTTAAATAAATTTGTTATTATTATGTGTTTCCTTTACTACTAGGCACTAAGCCAGGCAACTTAATGCACACATAGCTAAATATAATTATAATAATAATGAAAACATTTACGTCCCTCGGGAGGTTGTGCTGATGCAGCAGCATTTTAAGAAGATCTTAAAACGATTTTCCTACGTTTGGAAAACATAGGAAATAAATGCAATAAATAATTACCAATTTGGTTATTTCTAGTAAAGATTTCACATAACTTATATTATGTACATATTCAACATAATTATTTTGACCTCGTATACATAGTTGGAACTAAAAAAGATAAAAACACTCCGTTCCCTTTCCGAATAAAAAGAAAGTTACAAACATAATGCGGAAAAATGTCTGAGTTCTCTTTGGCAAATGAGGGACAAAATTAAAAAAGTTCGCGAAAGCACTAGAGGGCTGGATAATCGCCATTTATAATCTGAAAGTAATCATTTATTTTCCTTTTGACCTCCTAAACATAACGACGGAAACCAAAACGAATATTGAAAGAAAAAATAAACAAAAAAAACTTGCTGTCTGCTCTGGATGGATGGCGAATGGAAATGGAATGAAAATTTATTTTACCACTCGATCCCCGGAAATGAACGAATGGAGCGACAGTTTGTCGCCTTTCCAGAAAAAAAATATTCAGTGAAAATCTTTGCTGTTTTTTTTTTTCAATTAGCACGGTGGTGGTGCTGACAGTAAGTGGTGGAGTTTAATTGGCTTGCTGGAATAAAATTGTAATCAATACGTTGATACTAACAAGCAGAAATAGCAAACATTTATATTATAAATGCGAAAGTACCTTTGTCTGTCTTACTTTCTTAAGAAAACTACTGAGCCGATTTGAATACAATTTGGTATATGGATAGTTTAGAGCCTGCGAAAGGGTACAGGCTACTTTTTATCCCGAAATTCCCACGGAAAAATTGGGAATTTTATATTTTAAGGGAAAATGCGCTGGCAAAGCCGCGAGGCGTCCACCAGTAGCAAATAAATTTACAATTTACATTTTCTGAGGAGAAAACAAAGGCTAAAAAAACAGAATGAGATCGTAAGCGACATCAACCCATTCGGCGGATAAGTTCCGTTTAGGGCTTGGACTACCGATATATTTTTGAAAACCGGTTTTTTTTCGGTAGTGAAATTTTTAAAACCGGGAAACCGGTATTTCGGTAATTTTTCGGTATTTTACTTTTTCTTTAAATTTTTTTTTGTTTTTGAAGAAAAGTTCAAATTAAAAAACTTAACGTAAAATAAGGTTATATTTCTGTTATATTTAACTTGAAAAATAACTTTTTTTAACTTAAATTTATAAAAAAAAAATTTTTTTAATTAAACTTAGTTTGGTTGGTCATAGGGTCTCCCCCACAGATTGCCTTACCGACTACCGACCGGTGTTCAGCTAATCTAAGATAAGAAATCTTATCCAGTGTAACCCCACCACCCCACCCTGTTGGGGATCTGCCTACTCTGCTCTTCCTGTGCGCAGTCGCCAATCGAGAACTTTCGAACTATGTGCGTTGCCCAATGCACAATTATTTGGGCTATGTCGGTGACTTTAGTTCTTCTGCGGATCTCATCATCATGTTACATGTAATACGAAGACTGATGAGTATACCCTGCCACTTTGACGATTATTTATGGACTATAATAAAACCTTGGTTTCGATTGAGTTGAGAGCTGGGCAGTGCTAAAATCTCTCCAGAGCGGTGCCAAGTGGACTACCAATGAATCACCACTATGTCTGTTGGACTCTGAAGTCGAATCAATAGATCAGAAATCGAAGGTTATTCGACTGGTAGCAGTAAGTTATATAGGGATGTTATATGCCTAAAACTGTTTACCGAGAATGTCTCCAAGTTTCTGGACTGTAACTTGGCCAAGGCATAAACGGCGAGTATATAACTCAACATTGTAGTTTAAGGTACAGACTGCTAAGGATTTCAGTGCAATGCTCGATAAATATAATGAACATGTGATGGATGATGATGATGATGATGTTTTTTTATCCCTCATCAGGGACATAGGGCTCTCAGTAAAGCTCGCCACTTGCTCCTGTCTTGGGCAACCTCCTGCATCTCGCCCCACGGTGCTCCGAGTGTGCCTCTTGTTCCACCGTGCGGCGCCAGGTCTGCTTAGGGCGGCCGACTCTGCGACGTCCATGTGGGCACCAATTAAGGGCTATCTTCGACGGATGGTCGTCTGGCCTCCTCAGTGTGTGGCCTATCCAACGCCATTTCCTTATCTTGATTTCCAAGTCAACTGGTTTCTGGTGCGTGATTCTCCATAGCTCAGAGTTCCTGATTGTCTTGGGCCCAAATACTCTAAGGATCTGTCGTAGGCATTTGTTAATAAAAACCTGCAACCTAGCAGACAAATCCTTTCTGACAAACCAGGTTTCACAGCCGTAAAGGAGAACCGAGTTCCCATTGGACTCGAAGATTCTGAGTTTTGTTTGGCGCGTTATGACTAAGGACCTCCACACTGGCTTGAGTTGGGCAAAATCTGATCGTGCCTTATTTATGCGAGCTTCTTTGTCGGCTTCCGCTCCTCCACCCGGATTCACGACACTGCCCAGGTACGTGAATTTATCCACGCGCTCAACGACATTGCCGTTGACACAAATTGGAGTGATAACTGCTGTGTTGAGACGCATCTCCTTTGTTTTGGCGCTGTTGATACGTAGACCTTCCTATGTGATGGACCAAATCATGTTGAACGCCCATGCTACTATGCTAAACCGATTTCAGTCAAGATCGGCTACTTTTCGATCGGTTGTTGTACCTATGTATTGTTGACGAAAACATATACCTGGGACAAACTGTCCACCTAGGTCGGTCAATCTTCGAAAAAGAGGTCGATCGTCAAGTCAAAATTAGATTGCCAGCGTTCGGGAAGCTTCACTACATCTTCTCGTCCAAGTTTACGACGAAAGTCAACAAGCCATGTCTGTTGCCAGAGGCAACTTACCGGACTGAGACATTGTAACTATCTATGGACCTTATGCAAAGCTCAAAGTCACTCTAAAAAAGGTTTAATACATTTTATAAATGTGCTTATGTTAAAAAGAACAAAAACACATTTGATAACAGTCTCAGTGCTAACTTAAGCAATAAAATAATAAAATAAAAAATAAAGAAAATTTACCGAAAAACCGGTATTTTTACCATGGAAAACCGGTTTTAAAATACGGTAATTTTGGTCCGGTATCCCGGTTTTTCGGTACTACCGAAAACCGGTGTCCAAGCCCTAGTTCCGTTCAACGAAGGCGTAAAACAAGAGTTGGAAAATTATCATGCCCAAGTGCGCAAAGCCTTATCTGAGTCGATTCGGCAACCAGCGAGCACGCGCCGAGGAGCAATTTGTAAACAAAACGCACCCCGCCCGAATAATATCGCCCTCATATCTAACAAGTACGCAGCCATTTTGCCGACAACGTGTTTGCTAGCTTTTTAGCAACAGCGGTGCCGCATTTGGCCCATAATCACAGAAAGTATAAACAAAAATATCCTTACTTTTAAGCTTTGACATGACATCACACATTTCATGTAAAGTGCAAGCAAGCATCTTCTTGCAGCAATTTCTTTCGTTCTTTCTTTCTTTAATGGAGTCTTGCTACTAACTACCTATTATTATTATTATTTGCAGTCTGTACTGTCCCACTGCTGGTCAAGGGATGACAAGAGGCTACGTGGTCGAACTAGGAAGCAGTGGAGCGATGAGCTGAGAGCCCACACCAAGACTTACTACCTATATTAAAATAAATATTTATATAATTTATCTATTAAAACACGTAAAAATATATAAGCAAAGCAGTCAGTATCAATGACGTACTAAAATAAGAAATTACTAGAGTTAGAATATTTATAAAATAACTTTCTATTTATAGACATTTTAATAACAGGGAAAATAAATTTATTTTGTGGTAGGTAATTTATTTGGGCGGCCTATATCTAGCTGTGGAGTCTTTCGGCTGAAATGATGACAATAATGATGAGGTAAGTACATTATTATCACCTGAGACGCACTAATTGCCATCTATAAAAATAAAACATTCACAAACAAAAAAAAAATATTGTAAAATTCCTAGAGAAATAACCTGAATGCTGAAGAAAAGACATTGTCAGTCCGGTCATAATCATCAAAGAGGCTATTTGGTCCTACATAATGCCTCCGCCGGCCTACCTACTAATGGGCCTGTCACATTACTCTGTAATTAGCCCTGTAATTTGGACGTTTTAGCGGGAACATAAATAGGATACTATATTACCAGGGTACGAAAATATATTGCTCAATCTTAGAGGAAATTAGAAATAAATTAAGGTGATTTTTTATTAATTCCTAGCAAGATTTATTATTTAGGAAGTATTATTAGCTCTACCTAATAATAACCATTATTTAGTATTAGGCATGCAAACCAGTTTTTCCTTATCTAATATATCTATACCAATATTATAAAGAGGAAAGATTTGTTTGTTTGTTTGTTTGTAACGAATAGGCTCCGGAAATACTGAACCGATTTAAAAAATTCTTTCACTGGTAGGAAGCTACATTAACCCCTCATAGGCTATATTAGATTTTCAAAAAAATTAGGGATCCTTACCTAAACTCAAATAATATAACCCAAGTTGCAATATTTTTTCCGTTGTTTACATATTTTGACAGGTGGTTTGTTGTTGTTGTTTGTTTTTTATTCGGCCATTCTGGGCAGTCAAAAGAACATAGTAATAGAGCCAAGTCTTTTGTATTATCTTATATTCTATGGCGTAACGAAGTAAGCCGGGAAAGCTCGTTTTGTATAAGCATAGCATGCTCGCTCAACCAAAGGCGGCTTTTGTTGCAAAATTATATTACACATTTTGCTGTATGTTTTCATAAAATCGTCTTTATATACTAAAATCATAACCTTGAATATATAATTATTATTTTTCAGAACTTCAAGCTGACCTTTTATGTAGAAGTAGTTATTATAAATTGTAATAACGTGGTAGGTAGTATGTTTGGATGCGAGGTAGATGTGCTGGCTAAATTGTACCCTATTATTGGGACGCTCTTGCTAGAGTCCCCGAGGGCCGTTTTGGGAGCGGACCGTAGTTGCTAGGTCTTGAGTAAGTATATTGTTTCAATTTCATGTAACAAAATACCTTTGTAATATAAATATACATTTATTAATTTTCAGGAAAACCAAAGTTACTGGTAAACCAGCTTTGTAATTGAAAGAAAATTTTATAATAATAGTTTTTATGTACCGAATTAATGTACGGTATGACGTTTTTTTTTTCTTATCGAAATAAAAAATTTGGTAAATTTAAGATAAAATTATGTACTACCTTATTTCTACCTAGGGTGCGAATTATAACTTATAAATTCTGCATAGTATAAAAAATTTTGAGCCCAAAGATCAGAACTCAAAACAAAGTAAAAAAAAGCGTTACAGTAAAAAAAGTGATTTCCCTCCACGTGAAATCCGCAAGAGAAAGATCCTTTATATATATGATATCTGTTACAGAACCCAAAAGAAGGGCATTCGAATTAAAATTCCAGCAAGACAGGTAACAATGCCGGTGTTACAATAAGCTACCGGAAGAATACAGTTTCTTACCCTAATTATAGTCTATACAATTCTTTTGTGAAGCCGAGCCGACCAATAAATAGTTAGGTATAACCTTAATCACGGGCTTCCGTAGTGGACCAAGAATTTTTTTTTCCAAAGAAAACTTATGCTCTTCAATAGAAAGACTTATCAACAAAGACCTTCTATAAAAGGCATTGATCCATCGTAGCTGATATTTACTATGGCAAATGTAGACCTGAATAAGCAATAGAAAATGCAAAAGTAACATTAAATTTTGCCGTTTGGTCGCGGCAAAGTATACTACATCATCTCCTTGCATGGATGTCGTAAAAGACGACTAAGGAAACACCAGAAGTTCGGGCAGCAGTATTCTTCTACCAACCACCATGCCTCTGGGTCCTTCCTTACCTTCCCATCATTACTTATCGTTGGTAATTAGCTTGCTTTAAATCAATAATTCGTTTGGTTAAAAAAAGAAACAATTAATTCTTAAGTGCAGTGAATCTAGCAAACCAGTGAACTGAACTCGGGCGTCCGTCCCAGGTGGCATCGGACAACATCATTGTGCAGACCAAGACAATGTAACATTAATTAATCCCCGCAGAACTATTCCATTACGGCCAAGTCTAGGACGCTGCACGGAATACCGAATACCAACTCAGTGCAGACATTTCGATCCATGTAGGTATATAAAACGAATTAAAAGCTATTGGAAAAATATCAAAAATAAAACAAATATAATACTAATTCTTAGTGCTTTACAGACCATGAACAATGTAGTGCTCCGCACTTGTCTTATTTATGTTTTGATGTCTTATGTTAATTTAGTAATTGAAAATCGATAAGTAAATTTAAAAATTGTATAAGAAATAACATATCTCTAGGTATTAAATTAACTATTAATTATCTAAGAGTTATTTAATATATAATGTACAGTGCCGGACACGGTCGGCGTAACACTTCCGGTTTTTCTGTATTGCAAAATAGCTCTTGTTCTTTGGTAATAGAGTCTAGGGCTGACGAAACCATAGACAAATCTGTTACGGCCTCCTAGTCCGCCACAGTACTACCATTTATTTCCAATTTTTAAATACGACCTCTTTGCTAGCAAAAGGCCCGCCTTTGCTGCTCGTAAAATTAGTAATGTAATGTTCAGCACTCTCGACAACAGATACTACTTAGGTACTTATCGCCTAATTCAGTATCACAAGCTTTGCAGCAGCAGCGTCCTCCGTGCACCGCATTAGGAGAATCTGTAATCAGCTGACACAACGCCAATACGGTTCCTGCCTCGGAGCAGAGAGTTCCGCTTCGTTGTAGTTTTGTTAGATTTTTCCAGCTTGGCTTGTACTTTTCCCTCATACAGCTGGGAATGTTCTTTTGTTTCGATCTCTTTGAGGTCGTAATGATATTGTGGTTCAAAATCTTGTTTTGGTTTACTGGTTACCTGAGAGAAAAATAGAGGTGCAAATCGCGTAGATAAATGAGAAAAATGTCTGAAAACATTATGTAAAGGATTGTGCTGGGAATCGATTACAAAAAAAGCATCGTGAGCTGAGCTGAAAGACGAGATAATAGATAACCTTCAAACGAGCACAAAAATGACAAATGGATGCAAGGCTCAGATAACGCTAGAATCAATTATAAAAAATCAACGTATCATTGCAAATTTACGCCTTATGAATAACAGGAGGATAAAACAAAAATCTAATAATAATATGGCATTACGAATAACAATTGTTTGAACAGGCATTATCGTCAAACGAGGTTTTACTGGAGCAAATATTAATCTACAAAGGACAAACTCTCGAGCCATATTTACTCTTGTAAAAGCATTTTAAGACGGAGCGTTGTGAGTGTATCGACTTCTCATAAAAGCACTTGAACTGCATATTCTACAATCTACATGCTTTCAATGCACTTTTTTTTAAAGAAATAATACCAACTTAGTCTTATCATGTTATGAAATATTTAGTTTGAAAATATTTACGACGCCACAACACGATACAGTATAGGTTATATAGTTACCTCCAAAATTTAATATAGTTAGTTATAAAAACATTTTCTTTTAGGTTCTGCTATAGGTACTAGACGGCCCCCAAAAGTGACATTAAAGTTCAATGACTATAGAAAAAAATAAGTTTCATTTATTTAGGTCGATTATTTATACCATTTTATACTGTATTCTTTTATTTTAATATGTTTACTAAATAAACTCTTTTAATACCGAAAGCTCCGAATCCGAATGAGTCTCGCTGAGTCTGTAATACGGCAGCTTAAAAGGCCTAAGTACTTTTCAGCGACAACTCGCGTTTTCATAAGAACCCAAGAGTCTGAATATAACTGAGGTGTAAAGTACTTCGAGAGATTATTTTCTTAGAGTTTCAGGGTTGAAAGGATAATAAAGGGAGGCTCTGTATTTACCTTTAAAGATGGGTAGGTATGCGTTATTTGTCTTTGTGTAAGGCTGCAAAAGTTTATTTTAGTATTATTTATGTTGAGATAGGCAGATATTAATAGATGCAATAGATGAATAACATTAATAATGCAGTATTTTCAGAATCATACATTAAATTGTTATCGTTGGCTGAATGAAAGAAGTGCAGAATAAAAAACAGAGCGGGGATTTGTCCGTCTCAGACATAAGGGCATTTCTACGGACGGGCAAAATTCAGTGGCAATTTGAAAATAAAATATACGCAAATGAAGTAGGCTGCTCAAATTATTTCAGCCACAACTATGTATGGGTACGCAGTTGGAGAGCATAGAAACATTTCTGAAAATTTAATATAAATACCAGAAAAAAAATCCAAAAGTCATAAAACCTGACATCGGTGGGGTGTGCTGTTGCCGAAATTCATGAAAGAGGCACTTCTTACAAAGTAATGAAGTGATATTTTATTAATTTATATATATTCACGCCTTGGCGATGAGTATATTGAGGCTGTAGTTACCATGAAAAACCAAAAACTTCTATATTTTTTATAATACACCAATCTGAATGAGCGTCCTGGAATTCTCCCTGATTTCGGTGGTGTTTACAAATCATCACCCACAACCATAGTGGTTATTTTTTCGAACTATCTGAAGTATTCTGCAGCTTGATTCAGTCATGGCCTACACGCCGCGAGCCTGAAATCCGTGCCCCGCCGACATTTCAGTAATTATTTTCAGGATAATTGTGACACGCGGTGGTTTTGGGTACCCCTCAGTCCTGAATTCGGTGTAGGTATTTTTTTTCTAACCGTAAGAAATAGTTAACTTTCAACTTGTGCCATGCACTCGCCATTGGGTTGGTATTATTTGATGTACAGATGATTGTTATGCTGTAATTTAATTCCGAGTTAAATTTTTATTTGTACTCTTTTGTGATTTCGCTGATTTTGATATCGGTGGTTTTCGGTGGATTTTTAAACACCGAAGTCAAAAAAACATCCACCAAAATCAGATTTTTACTTTGAACGCGTGCTAAAATAGCTCATATTTCACATGTTTGTCATAAAAATACTTATTCGTTGTATATAATCATTGATTGTACACAAAATGCATTTAACTTCGTACCATTTTTTGTTTTTTATTTCTCTGACTTAATTTTTTCGGAGGGTAGTATTGAAAACCGGCAAAGCGCTGTACCGAGTTGAGTCAGGGGGTTTTACTATTATTATTTGACCCGGCGAACTTTGTAACGTCTAAAATATTTCTATGTTATGCATGTACCTTCTTTATACCTTCCTCTTGAATAACTCTATCTATAAAAAAACGCATCAAAATCCGTTGAGTAGTTTAACTATTTAAGCATACTTACAGAAGCTTCCCGCTCAAGCGACTTTGTGTTATAATATGTACTGAATTTATGTACTTTTACCAAAATTTGCATTTGAATCAACAAAAAAAAAGTAAATTATCGTTATTGTTATTATACTTATATAATGTTTAAAATAAATACCTTAAAGTTGAATATTTATTAACAACACAAGATATTTTTAAACTTATTAACTTAAATAAACTAAATAAATATTTACAAATAAAAAATGGCCTCAAAATCGCTGCCACGAGAAGGTACGTTGCCTAGCAGGCTGGCTGCGTTACCCCTCTGAATGGCCAGACGTAAAAGTTATTCTTATTATTATGACTAATGAAATTTATTAAACTTTAATTTTGTACGAGAGTGTACTTATTTATTATTGAGTATTTAATAGCAGTAAAGTTAATACAAAATTCAGGTAAATATTTTCAGATAAACTTTAAATAATTTTTAAACATTTGTAATTCTTAAAGCTCTTCTTGGAAATATCCAGACTTCAAAGTAGTATCCGAAAAATCTGTCACCAAATGACACTAAAAATATGAAACACGCAAATGTTTTTCAATAAGCGCTCCTTACTACTACAACTAAATACTGTGTAAATAAAAATTAATATAAAATTTCGATGATAAATTGTATGGGATTGTGCTTTCGGTGGATAGATTTCTGATTTCAGTGGCAAAATTGTGATTCGGTGGGTAATTTTTCTGATTTCGATGGAGACAAAATATTCGAGGTCAGTTTTTTTGGAAATTGTTATATTTTGAAATGGGCCAAATCAATATTTGAATACAGAATAAGCTCTTTTGCATGGTTTTTAATTATGAAGTCTCTAGGTCAAAATAAAAAAAATGCCACCGAAGTCAGACAAATCTGTTCACTTTGTAGAAATGCTCATAACCATCTCGGTGAAGCGAGCGCTTGAATTTAATTTGAGCAAGAATTATATTGTTCTAGAAACATATTTCTCTATCTTATAAATATAAAAGAGTTTAACGAAATTAAATATAAATCCAAGGTAAAGTATTTAATGTATGTAATGATTTTGATTTTTGTTGATTTTTTCTGAAAGTATTTAATGATGTAGAGAAAACATCTATAGTCGGTTGAAAAGTTCATTTCTAAAATAATATTAATTTAAGTCCAAAACACCGCCAAGGTTTAATTGTGTAATTCATTCTCCGGCCCAATGATTTCCCAATAGGCTTCTGACCGATGTGTTCGCAGTAAAATCAGCCGAGCACCTGCAGGGTAGGTTTTGTTGAATAACTTTTGTTCCCCAAGGTGCGGGTTGAGGTAGATGTAGGTACGTTTGGTTCTGAAGAATGCCAGTGCCTTTTTTTTACTACATTTCAGAATCTTCCAATTTTAGCAACAGATCAGGAATTATTTGATATTCCATGCATGGTCAGTACGTAAATGTATTTAAGTTAGTTCGATTTTGTATTTGGTAGGTAGGTAGGTACATTAATTATCATCATCCTCCCAGCACAAAGATGTCCACTGCTAGACATAGGCCACCCCCACAGATCGCCAAGATATGAACGAAATATAAAATAATTTCACTTTGAATTTATTTTGTTGGAAATTTAATTTATATTTTATGATTTCAAGATAAAAAGTATGAAATTCATAGAAATAAGCTAAATAATTAACAAAAGAATAGTGATCCAATAAAAGACATGGTAACGTCTTATAAATAACTTCGGTAGGTACTCACCTTGTGTAACTGAAACCGTAAGAAAGTTTCGTGAAGGCACAGCTCAAAGGAGAACATGTAGAATATCACAAAGGCTTTGTTATCTTACGGAGATGACAGTACATATTATATACTAAAGCAAATTCATATGAGCGTTTGAATGTTAAAATGTACCTGAATATTTTAATATTAGTGTACTTTGGTAGAAGTATAATCATTATATATTTATTTAGAAAAACCATTTCATGTAAGAAATTTTAGAATTTTACAGCCTTAAAATAAAATGGAATCGAAGTTGTGATCAAAAATTTCAATTGAAACGTACATAGACTTGCAATTCTACTATATATTTAAACTAACGTTCGCCCACTAGCTGGAAGCAACAGAAGCATTAAGCCAAATTGTTCCCAAGACGGCCGTAGAGGAGGCAGCCCGAAATTGTATTAGGTAGCAGCAGAACTTCGGAGGCGATGAGTGCATTTGTTGCTGCATAGTGGGAATAGAGGAAACAGACGAATTTCAAGAGGATAATGACGCTTTGTCTTTAACAGGTATTATACCGCTCTTAGAAGAGCATTAACGCAAATTACGTAAGTACCTGAAAGTAATTTTAAATTAAGCAAACAATGGGTGGGCATGGCATAAAGCCACCCATTTCAATCATAGGGAATTGTGATTATGTTATGTAGATTTATTGCAGTAGACTTTGTTGTCTTAAAGTCTACGGCTAATCGGCTATAATAAAAAAAAAATATAATTAAAGTATATAAGCTTTTTCATAATAACAAAATTTCTCTTAAAATTTCCTCATTATTTATCATATTATAATTAAATGCATTTACTGCAGTTTTCCTCGTCAATTTTACCTAGGACGGGACGGTAAGCCACCGTCATCGTTAAGAACACTCGAGACTCGGTCACAGCGAGTGCCTCTCATATTCCGAGTTGCACTCAGACCATCAAGTCGTATGCAAATGAAATAAAAAACTACTTAGAAACGTATTAAAGCTCTCGTAGAGCTCTGTTCTGTACCACAAGGCACAGTTTGTTTAAGTTTTCAAACATTGGCTCGAGTTTGAGTAAAGTTTTTTTATTGCGTTTTCAAAAATTAAGACTGGTTTAATTTTTATCTTGTCTTGAGAAACTTAAAATTTTTATTATATCTAATGATTCATCAACTGTCATCTGGGGTACTATTATGACCGCATTTGCAATATTGCTTTTCGTTCTCTGGAGTGTGAAAGTCAATACTAAAATACAAAAAATAAAACGTAAAAAGGACGAAAAGCAATATTGCAAAAGCGGCCGTCTGATGATTTTTCAACGGGCTGCGAATTCAGAATGCCACTCTTTTAATTCCAATCATATCATAAAAATGAAAAGAAACCACTGATTTGTTTTTCATCTCAAAGGAAAACAATTTATGAAATTATGTTATATCCTAAGAGCACTAAGAGTAGTGTGTGTGCACTCTTGTGTTCGATTTCTATTGTTAGAATTAAAAAAAATACCGCCTCTAGAATATTCAAAATATTTTATGGTCCATGCAGTTAAAGATTCTCAATTAATAAATTATCAGTATTTTTATAGCTACCACTTACCAGATGTCCTGTAGTCATACGACTTGGTATAAGAGTCGTAGTCGTCGTCATAAACGGAGGCCTCCGAGCTGGCGACCAGGCCAACGGTAGTCAGCCAGACCAGCCACAAACAGAATGGTGTTTTACTCATTTTGCCTCCTTTTGCCACTTTTCATTTACTAGTAACACTTATGATTGTGATTGTCACTGTAATAACGATTTATTTGAATAGTGGTGATTTCAGATGAACTCTACGATTCTTCTCGAGACACTACAATAATTAGTTTTGTTTTAAGTTCCGTTATGTGAGGTTTTGATTTTATGAATTTATTTAAAGGATAAAAATGCATGGAGTGACCTGCATATTGCCCTAAAGGAGAGTAATATTGTTCGGTGAGTGAAAGGCGAACGTATATAAAGATGATTTATTGAATACTGATTAGATGGCAAAGAAGCAGTCAACTAAGCTTAAAATAAAAACACGTGCCTGTTGATGTTGCACTAAAAATTGCGTACTTTGTACATTCTCCCTCAATTCTACATATTGAACTAAACATTATAGACATAGACATATATTTATTGATTTCACATTACAAGTCAATATTAAAAATTAACATTACATTTAGATTATAATAATGAAATTAATAATGTCAAATTAATAAAAACTTTTTATAAAAAAACTAGAGGCTACCCCGCGGTATTTCCCGCGCAGATTTCTCATAAACTCAAAAATCCCGTTTTCCCGTTCCCGTGGGAATTTCGGGTAATCCTTTCTTAGTGCTCACCTACACCCCCTAAGGAACCTACATGCCAAATTTCAGCTTTGTACGCCCAGTAGTTTCGGCTCTGCGTTGTCTGTCAGTCAGTCAGTCAGTCAGTCAGTCAGTCAGTCAGTCAGTCAGTCAGTCAGTCAGTCAGTCAGTCAGTCAGTCAGTCAGTCAGTCAGTCAGTCAGTCAGTCAGTCAGTCAGTCAGTCAGTCAGTCAGTCAGTCAGTCAGTCAGTCAGTCAGTCAGTCAGTCAGTCAGTCAGTCAGTCAGTCAGTCAGTCAGTCAGTCAGTCAGTCAGTCAGTCAGTCAGTCAGTCAGTCAGTCAGTCAGTCAGTCAGTCAGTAACGGAAGAGTTTTATATATATTGATTGATTAAACCGCCGAAAAAACTGAAAAGCATTAAATAATAGGGAAACATTTTCTATAAGGCCTTTGGATTACCAAGAAATTTTAAGTCATCAAAGTAAATTTAATTTTTTTATAAAAAGTTTTTATTTTTTGCTTTTCAGTTTTTTTTGGGCTAATTTTTTTGACCCCAGCTAATCACCATTCACAGGGTGGTCGCACCCCACAAGGTGGCCACACAACCTGGTGAAGGTTGAGGGACTAACAGGATGAGGTTCGATCACGACCGGTCGGTGAGGCGATTTGTGAGGGAGGCCTATGTCCAGCAGTGGACGTCTTTCGGCTGATTTTATTTCATTTTCAAAGATATTGTAGGTAGGTATCAAAAGTTATAATGTAACACGAAAATGCAAGCTGTGATGGATAAATCGACCCGCCGACCAAAAAGTCACCCCTATTTTTCCACCCTTAGGGTGGGAATTTTATTTCCAAATTTTTATGGGACCAACTTCAAGGTATACCCTGTCGATTAAAAAAAGAATTATTAAAATCGGTCCACACAGTAAAAAGTTATGCGTGATCATACATAAAAAAAAATAAAAAAAAATATACGCGACGAATTAAGAACCTCCTCCTTTTTGTTTTTTCGTCGGTAAAAAAGGCAAAGTCACCAAAAACTAATAACCGGCTAGAATTTAGTTTTTGGTATTTATGTATCGGGTACAATTATTATAAACTCCAAATGGTTAAATTATGTCAAACTAAAACAAATCTGTAACAGAAAGCCAGTCAGACAAAGCCTACAGGGGGATTATTAAATAATAAATAGACTAGAGAGCCTAGAGAGCTAATGCACAGGAAACAAGCAGGTGCATACAAAAGAAGGTTAAACCTACTCTTTGTCATTTAGAATAGCCACTTTCCAAGTTGAACCCTTATGCAAATTTCATAGACAAGAATAACTAATTTTGGCCTGGGATTGTTTTGATAAGATTTAATTGTGATTAAGACTATCCTGGCAATTGGCAGGTCATATAGCCCGCAGAACAGATGGCCGCTGGGGCCGAAAAGTTCTCGAGTGGAGACCACGGATCGGCAAGCGCAGCGTAGGACGTCCACCGACCAGATGGACGGATGATCTGCGCAAGGCTGCGGGTCCACGCTGGATGCAGGCCACCTGCGATCGGTACAGATGGAGAGCCTTGAGGGAGGCCTATGTCCAGCGGTGGACGTCTTACGGCTGAAATGATGAAGACTATCCTATCTTCTAAACATTGACACAGCCTGTTTTCAATTACCGATGTTAATCCTTGGGAAATTGATTGCAGTTCCAAATTTCAAACTCGTAAACGTTAAATATTGCCTTCGATTCAGATAAGCAAAAATGATAATTGCTTAATTCAAATCAGATAGGACTGGATTACCATACCGAATGTTTGTAAATTTATTTTGCATACCGCAATCTGACTGCCCATCTGTCAATAAATAAAATTCAGTATGATAAATTACTTTAGGTTCAGGACTCGTTTCGGCTTCCGCGGAACGATTTAGTGTTTTCCAGTCCGTATCAAATCAAAGGTAAATTTTGTTTTTCACGTAGAAATCGTTTTTGGTTGACGCGAAATTGAAAATGTTTACGCTCGCTATTCTTTTACTGAAAGCTTGTTTTTTACGTGGAAACAATCTATGAATTTAAATAATGGAGAGCTTTCTTTTGCTAAGGAAATCCCTAGAGTAAGAATAAACAATGAATCTTTATTAAAAAGAGTGAATTTGATGTAAATATAATCTGTGGGGTCTTGGCGAGGCCTATTTCCAGCAGTGCACGTCTTTTAGCGGAGATTATGAAGACAAAAAAATATACATTTATTTATTTATTTATTTTATTCATAACATCATATTGCCATTACAGACATTGCCATTACATTACATAGAACTTCAATTAATTTTTAAAGAGCCTTAAAACTTAAGATAATAATAACACCTGTGTTAGTATAGCTAATAATTTCATTATCCTTATATTATCGCGATGCGCTATTTATTAACATATCAGATAGGTAATTAATAGAAGCTATTTCATTGATTAATTCCAGTCTAATTTGAGGTTCTATTATTTAGTCTCGCCCATCTTATCGGAGTGATAGATAAGGTCTTGTTCTAGACCGGAATCAAGGCTCTAGATTATAATTCTGCGAAGATGGAAGATCGGACTGAGATTGATAAAGCAATTAATTCGTTTTTGGGTAACTAAAACCTACGCGGTATTTTCTAACTGGAAAAATGATTCGATAGGCTCTCGACTAGTTCTCGATAAATCAAATAGATTCTATAATGATTGTTATTGTTTGATACTTTTTATGATTTTGTTTTTTAAAACTGCTCGTTAAATAAGATGCGTATTATATTTATCTTTTATTTAATGTATCCATAAAACATATTTTGACTTTTTTTTTTACAGGTACAAGACACAAGGACTTTTCAGTTCTGGTGACTTGATCACAATGGAAAAGCTACGCCCAAAAGAAGCGATAAGAAATAAACCGTCCATAAAATGTTAAGCTTCTTTAACTCAATTTTATATAATGCTCATTTGATAGAAAGCTTGATAGAGGAGCACAAAAAACTAGTACCACAACTAAAGCTGAAGTGAGCCAAGTTGGTCAAGTTGGCCAACATTGAGGCCAACATCCGATCGCCAACGCATTGAGCCACACTGGAATATTAATTGCTCTACAAAGTTGTCGAACCACCACTAAGGCTTAATTATTTTCGAGAAAAACTAATTCAACTTTGCAAATTTTCCGATAGATAAAGGATAAAGTGTGGTCATTTAGATTGCTTTTTTTTTTCTTGAATATCGAACGCCTGGAGGTGTGAGCAATATTCTATCTAATGTGCAAGTTAGAGCAAATCTCTTTATGTATTTTCTTTCATGTACCAAATAATACGTAGACATTGGCTTGCATTACATGCATAACTAATCATAGACATACATTATAGCTTGCAGTATAGAAAAATTAAGCTTCTTCCCCATTTGCGTTCTATAATCATTATTTAACGTCTGATTTGCTATTGACAACGAGTCAACATTTATGGAAAATTCTGTCACAAAGCTATAATAAAAATTCTGAAATTTTTCATTGTCTCCTCGGAAGCAGTGTAACCAGCTAATGACTTTGCGTCCAGTTCACCCGTTTACAACAGTCTCGGGACCTTATTTGTCAGTGTAAAGTTATACCGGCCAAGGTTTGCTTTGTATGTAAACCAATTATGCACTGTCTCGGGCCTCTCATTGTTTGAGAACCAAGTTTGGGGACAAAACTTTGGCACTACACTACAACGTCACCTATTGTCTGACACTTGACTCGTGCGTGTGTGCGTGTTAATCGAAATTTCAGAGCTCTACAATCTAATGGTAATGCACTAACACACTCGTCAGTCAAAATCAGACTATTCCAAGTTGTACAATGGTATGTTAAAGAAGCCGCTAAGCTCCTACGAAACTGTATGACGAAATTAAGTTCCCTTTGGTACGAGTGAATAGTGTGGGATTTAAAGTCTACGTCATTAAACTAAATACTTTGACTTGAATTAAACATGAAGCTCCTTTGAAGTTTAGTTACCAATTTACCATACGAATATTACTTAAAGTGAGATTAAAAGCAAAAGGTTTCAAAATAATTGGACGGTCATGTTAATAAATAACTGGTATAGAGAAATGAACAGTTCGATTGACCATCGGCTTCCGATTTAACTTAATGTCTAGCATCCTAGCTCTTGATTAAACCATTAATGAAAGTCAAAGCAAGAAAAAAACACTTTCTTAAGAAACAAAGAAACTTAAGCATTTTTTATATTATGCAAAACCGGCATTAATTTAAAGCCGAAAATGGCAGAGCTAACTGCCAATAGCAACCCTTTACCTATCTTGGCCGCTGAAAATATAATAATTTACAGCCTCTGTCAGATTCACACCAATCTACCACGCCTACAAATTCACCCTTCTACAGCTACTATAGGGATTAAAAGGGATGCAAACGATACCCTCCTTTCAAGAATTATGGATGGCCTGCCTTTTGGGCGACTGAAGAAAATCGTGAGCCGCCATATTGGCATTGAATCTCCTATTAATTAATATGGTGTGAATCGAAGCTCTGAAGTTTCTGTTATTTTAAATGAATGCATCAATCTCAAGCGTAGACATTTTAGAAACCTATTCAACTCACCCACCGAAATATGGGTATAGAAATTAGACGTTTTTGAACCGGTGATAAAAGAAAACATACGTAATGGATAAGGAATTAAATATTGGGGTCATTATGATGTCGCAGTGACACTCATCAAGATAGAAGATGATTAGCTAGGCACTGAGATTACTTTGTTACTGTATTGTTCCAGTGACCAATAGCCTTTATTCCTATTTCGAATGTAGGTCAGAGTTCAAATAATATATCGAAGTGTATACGGTTGTGCGGTATGTGTACGTCGGTTTTCGTTAAAATATGCTAATTGAACCGCGCACTGCATTTATAACATTTGGTTCGTCGCATATGGGTATACTATATTTATTATGATTGTGCTATTAAAATGTAAGTATTACGCCTAGGTAGAGCAACAAGAAAATAAATATAGAGCAAACTTCAAGCAAATATAATTTAAAAAAAAATTATTAACTTTATAATGCGTTTTGCATAAATAGACTTACTTATTACAAATTTCAAATAAAGAAGTTGTTTTATAATTTAAATATAGGTATATAAGTATATCTAAATTAAATTTAAAACAGTTGAAAAAAAACTCATTTCAATTAACGTACTAAGGACCGTTTTCACGTTCCAGTATAATAAGATGGGAGACAATGTCGCACACCTCTTCTCTCATTAAGCTTTAATTACGCGGTGGGAACGGGACCTGGTATCTAGGATTATAGCCTGCAGCCATTCTGCAGGCTGCAAGCTCAAACGTTGCTAAGCAGGCTTCTGTGATACGCGACAAAATAAACACGCAACCCTTGACCTGCGGCTAATGCAAGAATACTTGAGGTGCAATAGCGGCAGATTTTCACCAGTAGCAAAAAAAAAAAAATGATTTAATGAATATGTAGACATTTTAATAGCAAATTCTCTTGCACCGAAAGTAGGTCAAAACAGCCTATATAGGTACATCCATTCTGTATAATTTTACATTTAATAAAAACATTCATTTTAGAAATTTCTGCGTTTAGCGATAAAATTGCCTTCTTTCATTTTACTGTAACAAAAAGGTTTGAAACAAATATTAATATATTGAATAAGAATAAGGACATTTGAATACTTATCTAGCAAAGCCAAATCTACGATCAAGTTGTGATGAAGCTACTGCTGCATTTTGTAGTACTCTTGTGTACACTAAACATCAAACAATTCAACACGTCTCAAACAGAAAGCCAATTAACGACTATTCAGAACTCATGAAGACGATACGTGTACTATAAAGGATAACGAGACATCAAGGATTCAGGATTAACCAGCGTTGTTCTGCAATAAAACTAGATGATTCGCAGATAACGATTTAGATTTCCAAGTAAAGAAAGAGTACAGACAGTTAAGTGCTTAATAACTGAGCTGAATTGGACGTAGATCTCCGTAATTAGTTTTAATAAAAATCCAAAACAGTAGATGCTCGCATGATTATAAAACTTTTCTTAATTGGGTGTCGCGTGTAGAGGGAAGAATTTGTTATAGGGTTTCTATATAACGTGACAGGTAAATTGGTCAAAGGATTTGCTCTATTTGCATCATTGGAATATTTATTACAAATGTAAAAGGGAGAGACTGTATTAATTGAAGCGCTCTAAGTTGAGGCCGGTTATGAAGATATCTAAAAATAGACAGTGTCCTTCAATTCTATAAATATGCAAATACATACTGCAATGCATGTTATGTGCACGACATTTTTTAACACGGCCAGAAATAATCAGATTATTCAGTTTCAGAGTTTGTTGGATTTAAATAATTCTGCCTCAAGCCAGGGGTGCAATGCAATCTGCATTAAATATGAGCCCGTGGTTATCAAGAAAGTTGTCGACCCTGCTTCCTAGTCGCATATTTCATGGAAACCCTTCTAAAGAATAATATATTCCGAGTACACTCGTCTTCACAAGGCATATGATAGATAACTGTCAGTAATAAATAATTTTAGTGTATGATAAAAATTACCTGAAAGTTGTATGTACCTATATTTTAAATTAATTTTAAATTACACAATTTATCAAGAGTTCAAATAATGATAACACATCAGGAAGAACCTTTATTTAGGGTGCCCGAAACATATATACAGAGACGAACATAACACCCAGACCGGGAAAAAAACATCGATATTGACTATAACAATGATTGCCACGCCGGGAATCGAATTCGGTGCACCCGCATCTCAGTTCGCATCACTGCCAACTGAGCAACGGAGCAGTCAATGAAAAAACAAGTCAAAAAACTAGGTTTAATTGGTATCCTAATAATCCAACAAGCCAAAGGTAAAATCTAAACAATAGAAGCAATGTTATCAAACTAAGGCAAACCCAATCGTACTTTAGATTTCAGAGAACCGAACTAAAGTTATTTCGAAAACCACATTAGTAATTATAACTGTCTAGAAACTTGTTAAGTTTTCACTTGAATTGCTTAAATATTTAATGCCTCGCTTCGTATTTAAATTAGGTAAGGATTCTGCAGTCATATAACAAGATGACTGTTCGTTTACGACAAAGGTATAAACTTATACTTCCAACTTATTTTTTTCCAATACTATTTCATAAAAAAGTACGATAGAAGACAGGAAAAGGTATAGGGCTTTGCGGGGAGGGCTGGGTTAAATATTTTGCCAAACGCGACGTATAATAACTTCAAATCAATATACAATATAAAACAAAGTCGCTTCCCGCGTCTGTCTGTCGCTATATATGCGTAAATATTTAAAACTTCGCAACGGATTTTGCTGCAGTTTTTTTAATAGATTAGTAATTCAAGAGAAAGGTTTATATGTACATATAATACATGCCAAAAATAGTAATGGGTTAGGCGGTATACGCCGGGTCGACTAGTAAAATGTAAAATGGAGTATACAAGTTTGCTAACGTTTTGTGTATTTTTTCTATCTTGAAAGCACAACTTAGTTTCTTAACAAATATAATATACAGAAATTGTAACTACTTCTCAAAATCGGTACTATATATATTTTCTTAATAGAGTCAGACGAAACTCTGTGGGCGCCAAGTTATCATATAAATCGTGTGACATCTGTGCTCATAAATAATATTAATATGGAAACACTGAATCTGGGAATCTCATCATAAATATTATCAGTTTGTTTGGGAATCGGCTATATCGTAATCGGAATAACATACTGTGTACATATCTTATAAATACAGAGAGAAAACTGTTTCCCTAATAAGTAAAACATGACAAAGGTAATGCATGATTATGGTGGAAAGAAATTAAAATTCTCAAAAAAAGTATATATCATGTAAGACATACATACATAATCTCACGCCTTTTATTCCCCGAAGGGTTAGGCAGAGGTACCAACTCAAGAGCCGGACCCACGTTTAGCCGAGTTTATGCTTTTATTACCAACGTGACAAGGGGCCAGCTTGTCGCCGCGGTTATAGCGACCACACTGCGGCCGGGACCAACGGCTTAACGTGCCTTCCGAAGCACGGAATCATCTTACTTTTCGGACAATCAGGTGATTCAAGCCTGCAATGTCCTATCCAACCGAAAACAACCACAACGTGATTTTTGTGAGAAATCAATATGTGGTGTTTTCTGTGGGGATCGAACCCACAACCTTCCGTGCCCTAATCAAAGGCGCGACGCGCTACGCCTCTGAGCTACGGAGGCGGCAAAGTAATGTAAGAAGTCCTGATAATTTCAGCCACGATATAAAAGTGACCGTTTATAGTATACCGTGTAGACCGTGTGTTACCAAAAGCGGTAGTTTTTCACAATAATTGAAATTAATCAGTTATTATATTAAAATAAAATGCGGGGACGTATTCATTTCTGTATCTGCCTGTACCGCTTATCATGCTACATAGAAACCTGCCACCAGCCAGGCCGGATCGAAAGCGCAGTCTTTTTATAGCCACGTTGGGGACCGCATTTCATCGAGGATCTCGCGCACTAAGTGATTTATTGCCTTCAACGCTTATCACTCGTCAGTTAACGAAATATAGCTGAGGCATAATGCTTACACAAAGAAAAGCATGAAGTTTTCAACGTTAGGTACTAAAAATCGTGACTTGAGTGTTTTCTTTACAAGAAACGAAAACTTGAAACAAAGAAGTCGTTGAATTGCGTTTAGGTCCCAGTAAACTTTATAAAACAGCAATCGTAGCTGCTAAGCCGAGATAAAGCGTTGACTAAACTGTCGTAAATATTTTCTGTAACGGATCACAATATTTTTTTTTTTTATTCAAAAGAACGACGACGTAGCAATATATTTAAAAACTAAAAGAAATCATTATAGACGACTGATTATAATTTTAAATTGCAGGAAACAAATATCTTTTAGTATTTTGTTTTGTATACCTTTAAGAATGCTAGTATTGTACTTGTTGGTATATCTTCCAAGCCGTATCAATGTAGCAATACGTCTTTTTATAAGATAAATTCTATTAATGGGTGCTATGAACTATTATTATTTATTATCAATGCAGAACTTCGAACGGATAGATAACGTGTAACTAGCACACGGACTCCGGATAGGCGATAAAGGAACACTTTGCAGAGTGAAATAATAATAAATAAATCTACTATGTAGATATATAAAAATTGGTCGTTAGTCTCGCCGATTTAGTTGATTTTGGTTTTGAACTATAAGTCGTAGTCAAGGGAAGGTTTAAAAGGTGAGAAGCAAAACATGAACGAATAAAAATTCGTCTTCTACAATAACCGTAGCGCAGACCGTAGCTTCGAGCGTAGAGTAATGCTAGGACTCCACTGGAGATTTGGTTCGCGAACAAGAATTCGCTTACTAACGTTACGCACAGAGCATTACTGGTGGAGACGAAGACTGAGACAAAACGCTATTATAGTAGAACGTATTGCGCTTAAGTTCGTGGACAAAATGTTCATGTTTCAAATTTTCTCGTTCAATATTTCAGTGTATTTCTACTAGGTATGATAAGACCACTATGTTCCCGCAGCTTCGCATGCCCAATGCCCCTTAAAGATTTATAAACACAAATGCCCTCTGGTTTATTTTAGTGCATAGGTACCTAGATTGTCTAGCGCCAGACCACCACAAAACCTAATTTGTAATATTATAATCTATAGCTCTATTTAACATTTAATCTGTAAGAAATCGCTTACAGAGATAAGGTCGCCTTATGACCTCTTACTGACTAAAGATAAATTTCTCTCTCCGGACGATCTCCGGAGATTTGGTCAGTACGCTCTCTGTAAGTCAGTAACGAAAGAGTTTTCTGAATTTGTCTAGTACCCTCAGTTTCACCTGCCTCAAAATTTTGGTAAGTTCCCGTTTTCTCTCGTTTCTTGTATTATTACTGTTGTTTCTGTTTTTAATACTATTACAAAGTTTCAAAAAATCCGAAAGTGTCGATATTTTTTTCTAACAACGAAACAGAATTAAGAGTCGTATTGTACTCATGGAGGGGTAACATAATAATTATGATGGATGGGACATGATTATGACACTGAGATGAGAACTGGAATGTCGGAAAATATACATTTAGAAATGTTTTTGTTTTACGAAAATTTATTTTATTTCCACGTCGGTCGATATTGTATTTTGCTTTTTCGAAACAAAAACAACCAGCTAGGTAATAATAAATAGTTAATTTGAAATGAATAGTTATATTCTTAGTTCAAAAAACAATGACGAATTATTTATGATGCAGCTAATTTATGTGAAAACAAATTGAAAAATGTAGAGTTAAAAAATGCATGCAAAGTTTTATTCCAAACCACGCAAAGAACATCTCGAAAAGAATCGTATAAAGCACCAAGTTTCACTTCACAGGCTAATTACGAACCTTTGTCACATAAAAAGTAGAGTCTTTAGTTGATATGTCGAGTTGTAAATAGATCGGTATTGTTTGGCCGCGGTGGTGGCGCGAAGCTAGCGCGCCGATCGGGACACGAGTGCGAGATCGGGGGCGCCGCCGGACAGGCAGCCTCCGCGCTCAGCCGCCCCCAGCCCCCGGCGCCGCGCCACCGCCTCCGCGCTTCTGATAACCTGGTACTTCGGAAGTCACTAAACCCCATCCTGCATGTCACCTCTAGGCCGACTACTATACATAAGTGAGATTTTTATTGTAAAAGGGCTAGCTAGGTGAGTCGGTTATGGCGCGACTTAACATCGCTTTGTGCAAAAGTTGATTCATTTTCCATTGTATATATATACGGCGTTTCTCGGAAATGCTACTGCGATACGACTAGAAGGGTAAAGTTTTGATAACTTCCGAATAGAAATATACGATATTGGAAATCCGTCAAGGCCTCCAGGTACCTCTTTAGAACTCTATGTATTATGTTGGTTTATATTAAAATTATGTTTTTACTTGTAAAAACGTTTTAATTTTACTTATATCTTCGTTTTTGTGTGGATGGATGGAAACTCATTGAATGCGTAATATTTTTGAAGTTTATTATTCAAAGTGAAATAAGGAAAATTCGCTCGGACGGCGGACAGATAGTCTGGAAAACTGAATCTGGGAAATTGGATTCATTTCTTTATGTGGAAGACTGCATGCATAATGCCAAGCGTCCATTACATGCAGTCACAACGATTGAAACTAAAAGATTCAGTTTTGTTGAGATTAGCATCAAGATAAATTATTGCGTCTTTAGTTTAGTCTCGACTAGGGGAATTACATTTAACGCTAACAAAGTCACTAAACGAACGTTTATTGGTTTATTATATGTTTCATTTTAAATTTATTTTTTGGTTATAAAAATAGTTAAGTATAAAATCTTATTCAGATCCTTTCAAACGTTATTAAAAATGATAGTTAGTAAATATTACGGTTAATCACATGGTTATTGCATCAGCAGGTTGTAGGCCCTTGAAGGCTAGGCTATAAAAGCTCACTCGGTTACATTCTAGTCCCTAGAACTAGATCGTAGTGGTTAATTTTATCCAGAATGAATATAGCATATTAATCTGGTCAAACGTGGTCCATATTTAGTAGGTTTTTAACCGACTTCAAAAAGGAGGTTATCAGTTTGACCTGTACTATGTATGTATGTTTGTATGTATGTTTGTCCGTGATTATCTCGCGTTTGGCTGAACCGATTTTGATGTGGTTTTCAGAAATGTATTTGTTACATTCAAGAGAAGGTTTTAGTACCTATTTTAACCGACTTCGAAAAAGAGGAAGTTTCCAGATTATGTTGTGTCAGTTTGTTGAAGGCGGGTCTCTTTTTGCAAAAAATAAATTATAAGATTGTTATTGTTTAGGTTACACGAATATTTTTAAATTGTAGCAAAACCCTCTTTAGGAAATTAGAGGTACAAACAGTTCATAAGCAACGTGACACGTAGTTAGGGAATTATGTGCTTTATTAGTTTAAAAAAAAATCTTTCTTTATATAACACAAAAATTGGCACTTTCCTTAAATAGGTGAACCTTTTTCTCTTTAGATTGTTTGTGAATGTTGTTGCCAAAAATGTGCTTTGTTTCATCATTACATTGCTTCATGCACCTACCAACATTTAAGCTTTTTACTTTCACAGTTTTAAATATTATCACTACCTACATATCCGCTCATATATCAGCCAAGTTGACAAATAGCGCCAAGTGTCTACAATCTTACAGGACAGGTAACGAGCTAAACCTGTCTAAGCAATCGCTTTGCCTAATTGGGAAGCAAATCATTGAGCGATATTAATTTTTATGGCCCTAAGGTATGCGCTTATGAAATTGCTTTTTAATATAGCGCCTACACCACCAGATTTATTAATAGAAGCGTCACTTACAGCTGTTCTGTCTGATGATTCGGCAATATTCCATGACGTGTTTCTAATTAAATTAAAAACAGTTTTACCTGAAATTAATAAAATGTTGGGTTATTATTGTGTTCTTATTAACTCCTTACACATTATTATACATTGTTTGAAGATCATTTAAATATATAAAATCTTGACGAAAATCTGATTACGAAATGTTCAATGATGTCAATGGTAATAAATCCGCAAATAAGTGATATTTTTAACGCATGATCATCAAAATCTGAACTAATTATGAACCAAGCAAAAATATAGTATAGTCCAGTCATCGCAGACTTATTAGGTCCGCACTCTACTTCAGAATTCACAAAGCTGTTACAACAATGTTTTGTGCTCCTTATTTTCGCAGGAACCAGTCTGTGACAGAGAGAAGGTAAATCACTACGTTTTAAGAGTCGCCACTCTAGCCCTTCCCTAGCTAAGTTTAGGTGTTTCTTTAGGCGTACTTGAGGGAGCAAAGTTTATTTCAAGGTGTTTATTGTCATCACTGGCATTTACCTTCTCTCTGATCACTGACACCTACGTAGTGATGTACGTAGTCGATAATAGTGCTTACAAGTATCGATATAACCGCTATTTATCGATATCGATATATCGATGAACAGCAGTTGTATTAATAAATAAAAATTACGCTTTTGTTGCCTACCCTTAAGTTAATAAAACAAACAAAGTTATTTGAATGCATTTATTTATATATATATATTAGTATGCTTACATAAAAAGAAATAGATAAAAACATATAACTTTAAGTTAACCTTGATTATTCATATTGAAAATAAAAAAATATTCATAGTGTGGTCGGTGGGTAGTTTTAGGAGTGTAAAATACAAGCTTATATTGAAAGCCTAGTTGAAATAATGTAAAACGACCCACCGACCAATGATTCTATATGTTATTTATCCAGCAGTCTAAGAATACGTTTACTCCATTTAGTAGCCCTTGGTTACATAAAGCGCCCTTGTTGAAGGGTTATTCAGCTTCAACATCCATCACAATTCACGTTCATTCTTCCCAAATCCGATCGAATATTGCACAAAACAGCGGCCCAGTTTGAGACGTAAAACGTATATACCAGCACCAGATATTTAATGTACACAAGAGTAGAACTCAACCAGATGTATTTTCAATTTGTAAAATGCACATTTTGCAATTTTAACTCAAATATAAAACAGTTTTTTCAATTCCAATATTTAGAAAAATAACAATTCTGAAAAGTGTCATTTCACATAACAAAACCAAACAAAAGAGTGCTCATGTCATGTCAGACACATATCATAGCTATGAAAGAGTATAGAAAAATAATTAAGATCTGCAGAAAGAAGAGGGTTCACTGGAATTAAGTTCAATAGCTAGGCCAACCTAACAATTTTAAAAAATATATCGAACTGCGGTAATGGTTAACAGCCGTACAAAAACAAGTGTCTACTGACTGGTCTGTGACTGCCGCTGGACAGCAATTGCGTCAGAATCGTAATTATGCCACGAGAATAGCCACAGATGCATTACCATCCCAACCTGATGCAACTGGGGCTACTTTTTACACTGTTCACACGCAGGAATTTAATACTCTTTGTCCTTTTTTAAGATCTCTCTGGTATGTGTCCTCGAAACTCTTTTACCCTCTTTCTGAAAAAAAAAACTAGTTTTTGTGAACAAGTTATACTAACACACAAACAAATATATTGTGTTTCTATGAACACTTACTTAACTCCTAGTTATTTATAAAGGTAAAAGTAAATCTTATTATACATGTGTCAAGCTAGAATCTCTGGGATTCCTCCCGCAACTCTACTTAGTTTCATTCGTGTGATACTCACGTAATTCGGCATGACATATGTGATTATGTTTTGCTTAGAATTACGAACGACGGCCGCAAACGCTCGTGTACGTCAGTTACCCTGTAGGCCCATGTCTGTGACACTTGACTGACGCCCTCGTTAATTTAGGCACTGAATTCAGAAAAGCCTTGGCATTAAGGCTTGGTGGTTCAAAAATTTGTGTTTTTGAGATTTTTTTAAACAATCTGAGACATACAAAATTGATGTCTTCATTCTGAAAAAAATATATGTGTTAGTTAAGGATCTAATCTAGTCATCATACTAAAGGGAAACAGGATCTAATTAATTTTAGTTGATAGAAAAAAATCTCAAAGTTACCCCTTTTTGTTCCGTTTTTTCCATTTTATTTTTAAACCGCTGATTGTTTTTATTTGATTTTTGGAATGAAAATTGCTGACCTTAAATTTTAGACATACTACTATAGTAAGAATTTTTAAGTTTAACGAAAAGACAAAAAACCAGCAAAAACTAAAAAAGAACATCGTTTTCGCGCGGTCCGATGCCATGCCGCGCCGCTCCCTACCCCGTCAGTACCCCAGAGAGAAGGTAAATCACTACGTTTTAAGAGTCGCCACTCTACCCCTTCCCTAGCTAAGTTTAGGTGTTTCTTTAGGCCTACTTGAGAGAGCAAAATTTATTTCAAGCTTTTATTGTCATCACTGGTATTTACCTTCTCTCTGATCACTGACACCTACGTAGTGATGTACGTAGTCGATAATAGTGCTTACAAGTATCGATATAACAGCTTTTTATCGATATCGATATATCGATGAACAGCAGTGGTATTAAATAAATAAAAATTACGCTTTTGTTGCCTACCTGTTAATAAAACAAACAAAGTTATTTGAATGCATTTATTTATATATATATATATATATTAGTATGCTTACATAAAAAGAAATAGATAGAAAAATATAACTTTAAATTTACCTTGATTATACATATTGAAATTACAAGGTTTCTTATATTGAAAGCCTAGTAGAAATAATGATTCTTTAAGTAATTTATCCAGCAGTCTAATAATACGTTTACTCCATTTAGTAGCCCTTGGTTACATAAAGCGCCCTTGTTGAAGGGTTATTCAGCTTCAACATCCATCACAATTCACGTTCATTCTTCCCAAATCCGATCGAATATTGCACAAAACAGCGGTCCAGTTTGAGACGTAAAACGTATTTTCACCAGCACCAGATATTTAATGCACACAAGAGTAGAACTCAACCAGATGTAATTTCGGTCGGTGGGTCGTTTTAGATTAGTAAAATTCACATTTTGCAATTTTAACTCAAATATAAAACAGTTTTTTCAATTCCAATATTTAGAAAAATAACAATTCTGAAAAGTGTCATTTGACATAACAAAACGAAACAAAAGAGTGCTCATGTCATGTCAGACACATATCATAGCTATGAAAGAGTATAGAAAAATAATTAAGATCTGCAGAAAGAAGAGGGTTCACTGGAATTAAGTTAAATAGCTAGGCCAACCCAACAATTTAAAAATATATATCGAACTGCGGTAATGGTTAACAGCCGTACAAAAACAAGTGTCTACTGACTGCAGTACCCTTGTGGCCACGGCCGAGGCCGGTTCTGTGTCAAATTTTTGTTTTCGCGCTCTCGTATTTCGTTTTATTTTTATTCAAATGTAAACAAGTTTTGACAACAGATGTCAAAACAATGAACCATAACATCTGATTAGGATCTATATGAAGCTGAAAAAAAACAATTTTGATACCGATATTACATTTAAAAAACCGTCGCATTACAAACTTACCTTTTTTATTTTCACAGACAAAACTTAAATCGTAGGGATGATAGAACAATAGCTGCTGACGAAAACTTGGTTGTTTAACTGTAGCAGCGAGCGGTCTCAGATCAGACAGTGATATTATAATATTATATAAACATACATAGACCTAAATATTTTACACAAGTTATTTTGCGTATAGTGCTTGATAGCTCAGACTTGCCTTTGGAAAGTTTAATAGCTCGAATTTCTGCCATCTTGGTTTCAAAATGTTGGTAGGTATGTCATTTTCGTTATCAGCGAACCCGGAAATCTACTTATTAAATAATTTTTCTCGTAAAAAACCTATATACTAACAATGCAATATACGGGCTACCGCATCCAGTGTGCCCGCCAGTTTGAGAATTAAACAATAGATAATAGAGGTACACAACAATTTTATTTAATCCAACAGTACACGCAAAATCATACCTACAATATAATTAAAAACAAAAAACATAGTTTACCTTCAGTTTACATATTTAACTAAAATAAAATAACATGTATGTAATGTAAATGTGCATGGCGTGCCAGAGAAGAGGCCTATGTCCAGCAGTGGGCTCTTACAAGCTGATGATGATGAATGTATTGTCAAGCCTTTTTTTCTGGCTTACTCCGCACTTTAGGTATAAACCTGCAAGTACGTGCGGCGGCAATACGGAAGCGCAGCGTTCTACTTTGTCTATGCCTAAATACAGAATGTCAAATCAGAAGAAACCCAAGTTTCTTAAAATTAAAAAAATATTTAAAAAAATATATTAAGTACATTTTTAGAAATAATTAAATTGTGTACTTCTTACAATATTAATTTATTTTTTGAAAATAACACCATTTTAATGAGATCCGTTACAATAATTGTAATTATTAGAGGTACAATTGCGGCACTCATGCAAACGAACGTCTAAAAACTTTTTTATCAAAAAATTAAACCGCCGAAAAAAAAACCGAAATGCATAAAATAATAATATAATTACTAAGTTCTTAAAGTTATGTAGGGTATACCAAGTAATTTTAAGTCGGATATCCGATTCGGATATTTTCTTTTTGATCAATAATTGTCTTCGGATTAGTTTTTATTTTATTAGACTTTAGTCTAAAGACCCTCTAAGAAAACCCTTTAAGAAAAAGTCCTTTGAAGTCAGATCTGGTGGTGGCCAGGGAATGACGACTACTCTTAGAGAAATAAATTACGGACGATAGGGAAAGTGGTTTAAGAGATGTATCTATTTCCCGCATTTATAGGTATGTAAACATAGTAAATTGAGCAAAAAGTTATCAACTCAAACTATATAGTAATTTGTATGTAATGTTTTTTGAGTCACAAAATGAAATTAAAACAATCAGTAGTGTATTTCTAATGGAAAAAAACACTACAAAAAGGGTTTACTTTGTTTTATTTCTACAGAGTGAAATTCATTAGATCTTGTTACTTTTTAATAACTTGTCTAAACTAAATCCTACATCTATATTTTTCAGAATTAAGAAATCTGTTTTATATTTCTCAGATGGTTTAAAAAAAAACTCGTTATTACAAATACCTTACCTAAACGCAAATTCTTGTTAGCTGAAACGAAAATCGGAAAGAAAAATTGTGCGGTAGGTATAAACATCTCGATTTAACTTCGGCTTGTATGAAAAGTAATAAAATTTAAAACTGCCGCGACATTTCGCATTTCGACGCGCGCATGTCACAGCTGCGAGGGTGGGGGACCCTCATACCTAATTAGGTAAGAAGCTTCAAACTACAGGGCCTTAACCTTAGAAGATGATTTGTGCTTTGTTTGTTTGAAGAACTGAGTTAAGTGAATGCTGATATTTATTAATTGTACAATTTTCTCATGGTCTAGCTAGAACATGCAACTGCGATGATCCAAATGGCTGTAAGCATTAGATTGGCAAGAACTTATCGTAAGGTCATTTATTTTTTTAGGCTCGCAAAATATCGATATTTCTACTCCGACCCTCAATAAGGCACCGCGTTGGACTCAAATTAAGTCCAAAATGTCTGTAAGGGTCTAGATATAATATCGTGGATTCGACGCCAGTTTACATTTCAGATAAAAACCGTCTCGGGCCCCACGCGGCTTAACTGCTCGTGGCGAGGGGCTTGGAAAGAACAGGAAGATTTTTTTTTTTTTTCATAAATTATTTCGTAGCCACCTACGCTTGTTATCATCGATGATTTTGGGAGATAACTTATTATAAGTCTCTAGGCGAAGCGCCGTTTTCGTCGAGAGCGTTGTCAGGCTGCATGCGTATGTGACTAATACAAGCGTTTTTTCTAAGATTTGATTACGCTAACTTCTATCAATATATCGTACAAATTCAAAGAATAACAATAAAGGTAGGTAAAAAGGCGAGTGGTAACGCAAATATTGGATAACGAAAGTAACAGAGTTAGCCTATAAAAAGAGTAAAAATATAAAATTCATAAAATTTCATGTTCTGTGTTAGGGGTTTTACTTGATTTTTGTCGAGAGCTAAGCGGGCGCTCCGAGCCCTCTGCCCCTGTGGATTAGCGTAGCAAATCGTCTTTTATTTTTCGCCGCTGCACTGAAAGCGGCTAATACTCCCGAGCCCGAGGTCATGGGTCAAGACACGCTTCATTAAAACCGCTGAACCACATAAAAAGTTACGACCTACGGTTATGTAATAGAAAAATTTAGTGTAAAGTAGACTTTAATGTAGAGTGCCGTCGTTAGCATAATGCTATTTGTTTACTTACGCAAGGCCGCCGAATGTGGAGCGTTCGCAAATTACAAGTCAAAACAAACACATTAAATCTCTAAATGTTTACTAACATTTGAATAAGAATCAAATGCGCAAATGTATATCTTGCTCGCCTTACGATTAATCGATAACTTAATTATAACTATAATATGAAATAAAATAATATTTTCTAGCTTAGTTTCTAGCATTTCATTTCGGCGTTGTATACCTACTTACCCTACTTATTATGTTTAGGATGAGTATATCTTTATTTTATCTGTGAGATTTTACGTGGTAGTATGAACCATTTTCCTTAAACTTAGTTTTCTGATATTCGAGACGGAGACGAATTCAAGACATACGTAAGTGAAAATAAAAATATAAGTTGAATCTGACTTTGAACTGAGTATTATCAATAATTTAGCGAAAAACAATGGTTTTTTTTTTAATCTTTCATGCTTTCAAAGACGCTATCTGTAGTTGACAGGATATTCCGAGCGGCGCGGACGGTCACAGCGAAAGACATCTATTGTGTTTTCGCAGCAGATTAACGTCTACACCAGGCTCGTGTTCCAGGAGCCATAAATTGTCTTCAACACGCTACCGAATGGGAATAAGTTCGTAAACTTGTGTCAGAGAAGAAAATATTATTTGTTTGCTGACGTGACGCTGCGAGGTGCGCGAGACTTGATGAAAAAAATATTGGAAAAGTTGCTGCTTTAACGAACCTCGGCTTCATCGCAGCGAGAAGATTGAATCATTTTAGTAAAACAAACCGCTTTTGGAGCAAAACGTCGATGCGCGCGCGCGAACGGACCTAAAAATTTTTCGGTCTATACCAATACAGATCTAGGTAAAAAATAACCTTTATTTTTTTAATACCGTTTGATGGATGTGCATCAAAAAACCTTTCGATTCATATAGCCCGTAACTCACTTTCACAAAAGAGCCTGCATTTACCAATAGTATACAGCCTAACTCAATGACCGAATTTCCCGTCGCGATAGAGTGGTATCTCGTTAGCCATAGGTCATGCCACTTGACAGTAGGTAGAGATATATAATGCAGCCGTATTACGCATTGGACAATAAAACATTGTTTGCTTGCACTTTGTATATTTGATAACGATTTAGGTACTTGTATTATGTGCTATCGCTATACTAGGAGTTTCAACGGACAGAACACTTTCCAACACAGCTGTAAAAAGAAAGTTTACTGGAACTCGGTTTAGAAGATTGAAATAGAAACAATTTTGATTGACCTATTTGTTGCGCCCTCAATATTCTTCAGTAAACAAGAAAGCTTTTTATGAAAAGATTGAAATAAATTACGAAATGTTTCCTTTAAATAAAATTTACAGACTTTTTAACAAGCCTCCCACATTATGTCCGACACAAAGGAGTCTTATTGTGGTCTTGAACGGGCACCAAAGGAAAATTATTTTTTATATATTTGCTGGCTCTTCCTTGGAAAATTTACTTTTTATGTAATGTCTTTTACGTTCAATTAAAAAAAACTTTCTTGTTCATTAGTTCAGCTTTCGGTGGTACCTAATTATATTATCTTTAATATTAGATGGGTTATAATGATCGCAAGTAGCATTGTATGAATTATTCAGACAAAGTTTATAATGTGTTAGTAATAATATTAAGTAAATGTTTACATATTTAAGTTACGGAAAAGTGCGATGTATAACGACAACCTATCCTATAACACATACTTTTTATCTTAAATACATTTAGGTTACTCATATTTTGCATTGATTCGAAAATTATCCCCTTAGAAGAGCTCAAAAAAGGGGTTTTAAAAGGTTATCGTATTCAACATAATTCAAGAAACAATTTTATGCAATCGCAAGTTCACTAACTTTTTATAAAGTTCATGAACTGGTTTCCATTAAGTTTATTAGCCATCTAGACAATACTACTGATTTATTGGTGATAAATATTTATTACGACATTTTAAGACAATTATAGGCATCAATTAATAAATATTGGCAGATAACACTATTTTCTTTCTTTCTCAATAGATGAACAATAACATTAAACTGCAAGAAGCTATTTAATTTATCTCTTAAATGTCAATAAACTATTTTATAATGTATGCAATAAATTACAATAAACAAGCTGGTAATTTTTAAAATAACTTAAACACTTAATTGCAATAGTTAATCACTTTTTAATTTAATATTTTGTACGAGATTTAAAACGTTACACTTTAACTGTAATTAAAACAGCATAATTTGGTTTTTTTTTTTTATATTTTTTACGATGCACCCGTAACAATGGAGCGAAAGGATCCATGAGTCGCAGTGGCATTAAAATATATGCAAGCATCTTTTATCTAGCATATCTAAATGATCTCAACGTTGATATTTGCCATGGTTTAGATGATATAACTAATTGGAGCGATTAGCGTAAGTATCGGAGTTTTAGGTCTCTTCAGCTTTAAAAAAGTCTGACTAGCCAGTGGCAAAATGTATTTTTTTTTCTGACATGCGTTCACAAGCTCACTTGCCGCCTCAGGCCGGACGAAGCAGGAGTCATTCGGGCCAGAACATAAACCTAACTTTATTTACAGTTTAAAAACTTTTTATCAAAAACCGTGTGTTAAGAACTTAGAAATTCGATTATTATTTTATGCTTTTCAGTTTTTTTTTTTCGGCGGTTTTATTTTTTGATAAAAAGTTTTAATTTATGCTTTTCAGTTCTTTCAGGGTTTTATTATTTTCATCTCCCACAAGCTGGTCAGTGGTCACACCGCATATGGTGATCAGACGACGTGGTCGACAGGGATGACAAGACCGGTTGGTATGGCGATTTGTGGGGGAGGCCTATATCCAGCAGTGGACGTCTTTCGGCTGAAATGTTTATTATTTTATTTGATTTCAAAAGATATTTAAGTAATTAAGTATCCAAATGTTATAATGTAAATACAGAACACGGCAATGCAACCCCTGTGAGTGCATAAAAGTCCCACTGACCAAAAAGTCACCCCTATTTTCCTAGCCTTAGGGAAGGAATTTTATTTCTAAATTTTTATGGGACCCACTTTTAGGTATGCCCTGTCGATCAAAAAAAGAATTATCAAAATTGGACAACTCTGTGAAAAGTTATGCGTGATCATACAAAAAATATATACGTGTCGAATTGAGTACCTCCTCCTTTTTTTTTCGTCGGTCAAAAACGTCCATAATTCGTGATAATACACTAATTTGTGTTACCTGTTTTCATTAGTTGCAGAGGTAAATTATCAGACTCATTTAACTTAAGCATAGTCTAGGCTTTATGCCGTAGTAGTTCGTAGTATAGTGGTAGTTTTTGTGAATACTCCCTACCTTATTGGCACAAGACAGTCTGTTAAAATATGTGGTTAAAAATTAAACATAAGTTTAAACGTGTCCAGCTCATGACCCAACAAAAAAATAAACTGGTCAAAATACAAACAAAATATTAGCAAGGAATCTATTTTCTGCTATTTTTTTCTTTTTCGATTGAGATCTTAAACTTTCCTATTATTAGTTGTTATGAAGCTGTGATCTTTCAAGTAAAAAACTTTGTGAAAAAGACATCAGAACAGTCCTTGTCCAGAGAGACACACGTTATATCTTAGACGATGTATTATTGACCTTTGTTGATGCGAACTTTATCGTAAAGTTGTCTAGAAAATATCGTGGCTCGATAGTTGACTATATTGTATTAGAGTTATGATTGCTAGGCTAGGCGAAGTTCAGTACACTTTTTATTTATTTTATTTATAAATTTTTATTTGAGGCTCCAGAAGCTATTTAAAATGAATTTTTAATGCTATAACAATAACATTAAATATTTATTTCCAACTAAAAATACATTTATTAAAGTTTTGTTATATTCATGTCAAAATATAATAAAAGCCCGTCTTATTATCTTAAATAACTATAGTCTAAAAAAAACATATTTTTCTAAAGGGTTTCAATTGAGAAATTTTATTTATTGAGCGATCTTAGAATTTGAAAAAAAAGTTGTGGAATTACGCGGGCGGGCGGCTGGGCGGGGTAAAAAAAAATTACCTTCATTTATTTTTAAAACACAGGGTAATTAGTAAAACTTACAGCAACAAACTCGTTGTGTTTTTGGAAATTTAACTTTTCTACATGAAAAAAAAATATACTCGAGAGCCATTTTTGGGGCGTTAATTACAGTTTGCTCGCTGTTCCGTGTTCGTCTGCGAGTTGTTGGGAGTTTATAGCTGGACGCGAAATAATATCTCCTTTTTCGTAATTATTATCACATTTAACGCTTTTTGGGACAGACCGCCTGTTGGCATAATCTAAATTGACAGTACGGCTGTGGGCGGTCGACTTTAGGTCCTCCTTGCGGACAGATCGTCGACAGCCGTTTTGCTTTCATACACTACAAAACTCGTGACAGGTGTCGAATCGCTTACATTCTTGCTATAAAAGTTGTCATATCTGTTGAGACTTTTTCTAGACTTCAGCAGCACTTATGACCAACTCCATACATTGTTTTCGTTTCTACCAGTACAGAAACAGTAGAAACAAAAAAATTGTTTGTAGCCGTAAAAACGCCATACCACAGACATAACATTTGCTTTGATGTTACCACACACGCCTAGTTGGTTTGGTGCATTTTAGCATACCTTTGAAAATGTTATATGATATAACGTTAAGACCATTGTACGTGATAAGTAGTATTATATGGAATTTCGAGGTGTAATATCAAAAGACCTCAAGATTGACCTGTGTCCCAGAACAAGCTACAAGCAGGCATATCTAACAAGTCCTATTATTCGGAATTGAATTATTTAATTATGAAATAAATCGGAATATCGCGGTCCGCGGAGCCCCGCAGTTTCTCCTGATAATTAATCTACGACAAACAAGTAAATTGGGAAACAATGAGGTGAATTAGTAAAGAAGTTTAGTCTTTTACAAAACAAAAGGAAATCTCTTATTTGATTTACAAATGAAAATATCTTTACGTTAGGTTACAATGTCAAATTAATTAGTGGTATTGTGTATAATGCCTAGATTTCTTAATTATCATCAAAAGTTAAAGGTGCATATGTTTAATTAAAGATAGCAATTATGTTATAAGAAAATTCAAATTTTAGTACGAAGTCGGAACTTTAATGGTAACCTGAGATATCAGTCAAAAAATTGCACAAGTTATCGCCGAAGGGCGCTATGTGTGACTTTATGGTTATCTATTTGAATGCAACGTGACGCTTTCCATACTATCGTTTTATCACGCACAAATTTATAATTCAATTTGCCCATACGTTCAGCTATTTTTTAACCGACGAAAAAACAAAAAGGAGGAGGTTCTCAATTCGTCGCGTATATTTTTTTTTTATGTATGATCACGCATAACTTTTTACTGTGTGGACCTATTTTGATAATTCCTTTTTTAATCGACAGGGTATACCTTGAAGTTGGTCCCATAAAAATTTGAAAATAAAATTCCAACCCTAAGGGTGGAAAAATAGGGGTGACTTTATTGTTCACTCACAGATTGTATTGCCGTGTTGTGATTTACATGATAACTGCTAGGTATAATTATGAGTCTTATTTATATGAATGTTAATAATCATAATCTCAGCCGATAGACGTCCACTGCTGGACATAGGCCTCCTCAAAAATCGCCTCACCGACCGGTCGTGATCGAACCTCATTCTGTTAGTCCCTAAACCTTAACCAGGTTGTGTGGCCACCTTGTGGGGTGCGACCACCCTGTGGAGGGTGAATGGCTGGGGTCAAAAAAATTAGCCAAAAAAAAACTGAAAAGCAAAAAATAAAAACTTTTTATCAAAAAATTAAACCGCCGAAAAAACTGAAAAGCATTAAATAATTGGGAAAAATTTTCTATTAGGACTTAATTTACTCACTTCTTTAAGTAATTTTGGTTAACCAAGAAATTTTGAGTCGGTGCCACAGAATCAACGAATAACGATCACTAAATTACCTGAAATTCAAAGAAATAACCGAAAAACGTGTGCCGCCGCGCATCGCGCTATAGGTAGTTGAGGAATTTGCTTGTGTAGTGTGGCACCGACTTAAAATTTCTTGGTTATCCAAAATTACTTTAAGAAGTGAGTAAATTAAGTCCTAATAGAAAATGTTTCCCAATTATTTAATGCTTTTCAGTTTTTTCGGCGGTTTAATTTTTTGATAAAAAGTTTTAATTTGCTTTCCAACTCACTCTGTTTTATACATGAGCCTATGCGCTTTCAATGTTTTATACTGACATAATTACAGTATGATCCTAAAATAATTTTAACAAATCACTACCTATCTAAGTCACACTTTGTGTTCTAAGAAAAATAAAATACAATTTTTATTACATTTTACTAATTAAAGTTATGTAACACGCCAACACAGTCACCGCATTTTACAATGTTAACGGACGCATGGTCCCGTGAATTTGACCACATACATTTTAGCACACCTAAAAATATATGGTTGGTAAAACAAACTATAACGAGACTCCTTTACCGGAGCTTTCCACTGCGTGTTGTAACAGTCCGCCATTTACTCACGAAAACTGGACCCGTAATGGGCCAAACTTTTCTTTTTATTTTCTTCTTTAAATGCCTCGTTTTTGCTAATAGCGCTAGTTAGAATGGAAGCGTTTACATTTAAATTATTTTACCGTTACAGAATAGGACATTATTGCCGCATTGCCGCTAATGTTTACTGATTTTTAATAATAATAATAGAAATAAAATAAAGAAGCTAGAGTATGTTACAATTCGACAGCTTTTGATAATTTCATTTTGAAATTGACTCAAATAGTTTTCGGAATTCTTCGGAAATTATAAAAATTTCACGTACACCAATGTGTAGGTGTACACCAATAAACGAATACAGTAATCAATTGATGAACTCACACGAAATGAAATTGTGATGAGCAAGAATTAGTCCGCATCGCACACATAACAAATTTGGTCTAAAAATACGGCTTTGATTTCCAGTTACTTTTGGTTCACTTCACACATATTAAAGTAGGAGATTTAATAATTCAACTTTAAAACTTACCGTGGCAAAGAAAGCTGAATAAGTATATTTTTTTATGAATTCTAAAATACACTAGATGATAGGACTGCGACTTTAAACTCATACCTACAAAGATTAAAACTTTGTTTTACATCTTTGTGAAGATTTACACGTCAGGCTGTCAATCCAGTAAAATAAATACTAGCGGCAAAAAAAAAGTGAAACTGGATCCAAACTTCATGTCCCCAAATTACGTTTTATTGAGTTAGGCTCCTCCTAGCAAATAAAGTATAAATCTTTGGCAGGATGTTCCGGAACCAATGTTTGACGAAACTATTTGATTGAGGTCGCCTCGTTTTGTGGTGGACGATTCTATTAATGTGTTTTTGTGTATTGAGTAATTCAAACAAATAATCTATAGGTGTGTTACGACTCTTGCGGATTGACAAACTCGCTCTACGAGCTCTCTCGGTTAAAAATATATGAAAAACTTCGAACATTAACGTATCATCGAGAATATGGTTTCTGAATGATATTGTTCGGAGTTTTATTTTTTTCAAAAACTTGTTCATGTAGTAATAAGTAGTGCTTTATAGATCTGATGATGATGATTACTAGATAGAGCTTTATTGAACTTCTCTATTTAATAGGAACACAAAGTTTGACATAAATTAACGTTACATATCACTGATTTTCAAATATTATTCCAGAAAATATATTGTTATTGTTACCGAATGCATTTATAAACGACTGGTGTATTTTCTGTTATTTCATTTCCCAGAATAAGCCTGCCAGAGCCAGGCTCTCAATGCTCGCTAACGAGACCGTACTGAGTACGCTCTTTGTTTGCTACCGTTTGTGAACTAATTTAGATTCTTCTTCTTCTTCTTCTTCGTTGGTCTGTTAATCCTTTATAGCCTATAACTTGTAAGAAAATGTTTGCTGCTTTAGGAGCTGTTTGTTCTGCCATCGAAATTTTTGGTTTTCTTCACCGAGATTAGATTAAAAGAAAAAAAAATATTTTTATTATTTATGATCAGCTTAAATTTGTATTTCATTTGCTTGATTACTTTGTGATTAACGAAATAAACATACTCCAGTCGTTACAACATTGATTTTTCAGAATATTTAATTGCTTTCTTTTTCGATACGAAAGGTTACCTTATTTTAGACGTCGTGAACACAAATTGAGTATCCCTAGCCTCAAGCGATGGGATGTTCGATTGAAATATTAAATAACAATCCTTGTTTGCTTTATTTTGTAAAAATCCACCTGGCTGGCTACTGTAGTATAGACACTGGTTGTTTTAAATTGAACTACCAAGAGACCCTTTTTTTACGCACATAAAAGGGTTTTCTGACAGTGAAAATGGTGTTTGTTTAGTGCAAGTTCTAGGTATCTCTCTCCAGGTCTTATTTTATGGTGCTGAAAATCACTGTTATTTAACAAACTCGTTACACAAGTTTATTTATACTTACAAGTATGTGTAGTTATTAATAATTAAAATATTCCAAAATATTGAGCTAGGAATGAAGGAAGTAAATATCTAAGGTACAAATAATAGAATGCATGCAATGGGCGACCTTAAAAGCGATTTCTTCTAGGCAACTCACTATGTACCTATACATAAAAATCACAATTTTCCATTGACTTATAAAATAAAAAAAAAAATTTAACAAAAACATATTCTCCATACGAATTGCTTATCACACCTTTTTCATGGATTTATTCATATTTCTCTTTGAGTGTACAGATTGACATGATGAATATTTTAAAGTATTCTGTCTGCCCATTAACGTTACACAGGATGGCTATGCAACAACGCGACAACGCACCAAGATGTAATATGTTAAAAATATAATTCCTACTTGTAATACAATAAATACACAGAGCCGAACCTACAAAATAATATGAAGTCGTAAACAATGAAATCCCACTCCAATTGTCCAGCAGCAAGCACCACCATAAAACCTGGACTTAGGAAATAAATAGCAGACAGCCGTCGTCGGTATAAGCACGGTCCATTCGAGAAATTTATTGTGCACACTTAATCGCAACTAAATTGGCTGGGACCACGTAAACTGGGCTGTTAGTGGCCATTCGCAATGCGCTGCCGTGTGTAGTGAGACTAGTGAAGCACTGAGAATTATTGTGCGCACTCACCTTTACTGGCTTCTTACTAATTTACAATTGGTGTGATCGCGATTTGTAGTCTTTTGTAAAGGAGGACTGGATAAAGAAACAAAGAAAATATATCACCTGGATCCGAGTTTTGTACCTAGATGAGAAACTTAGAGAGTACGATCTGTGTGTGACGTTATTTTATTTTTTGAGACCATAGAAGATTTATTGTGAATCTGTCTAAGTTTTTATTAAAATTTAAAAGAATAATACATGTGATGCATCCAACTCTTATTTCTCAGGCAAATTTGTACGAGCCTACAAATATTTTACTTATAAGTTCTAACATTGCTGTAAACTGCCTCCCAGCAGAAAATAAATGTAGTCCCTATTTGAAAATCGATGAAGCAACCGACATACCAAGATTAAGTTAACTATGTTATAAGTAAGTTACGGAACCTTGTATAACCTCCTTTGGGATGGATTGATATCAGGAAACGGATTAAATCGCCTATGCAAGGTTCACCAGCCGTGAAACTTGGGCCGGCCGCAATAACTGATCCCATTTCAAATTTTCAAGATAAAATATCAAGATTTTATTATTTTAGGACCAAAGTTAAAATTCATTCGAAAAGTTTTGACCCCTGCTAAGCTAAAAGCGACGAAAGCGACCAACAATGGAATTTATTTGAAAATTCAATAATTTATTTTGCCTTTGGTACGTGATTTTGTGCCAGCCTGGCAAGAACAGTTTTGATAATACATTCTGCATACCTATGTTTTAATTAAATACAGTGATATTATATTAATTTGGAATAGCTTATCCATTAGATCATAAGATTTAAAAACAGCATTAAAATGTATACGTAAGCAGTTATACCTATAGCTGCGTACTGGCATAGAACAGAAATACGCAGATTATTCACAATAGAATAGAAAACATTACCCAGCAACCAGGAATTAATTTGAAATCAGCAAATGCCAAAACACATTAAAATAGTTTAAGCAGTTTTGCTGTTTAAATTACCAAGGACAAAAATTAATTGGACAATTACCACAGTTCGATTATTATTATTTTATCTACAGTGTACATCAGACACATACACAGGTGTAGCTCCTCTTATCATAGTATAGTTTGATTGATTATAAAGCCTTCCCAGAAGCACTCATAATAAAGTAGTTTCATTTTCAAAATTGAAGGAACATCTAGGGAACATCAGCTCTTCTCCTGTCCAATTACCTGTACCTTCATTTTAATAAGAAAAAAATCTAAAGTACCTTATCTCTACAAAAAATCCTTTTTGGTTTTCAATTAACCTCGCCCCGTTCCTCTCTTTGATTGAGTATTAAAAAAACAAAACGAGAACCTAATACAGGTAAGCCAACACAAATAGAAAAATATTCAATAAAAAAGGAAACAATCAGAGTTATTTTCCATTTATACTCGACAAAAGGAGTTATTCACCGCAGCGGGCGCGTGTAATCAAAGTCGTATCACAGGGGTTATACACCAGCGAATGGCATAATTAATCTTATTATGCAGCATTATTATGTCTTTGTCTCAGTACCATTTTAGACATTTATTACATTTGCATGTAAATTGAATTGCGGTGATTTTGCGCTCCAAGTAATTAATACTGATAAATTTGTACTGACGTCGTATCGTGCCAGAAATTTACCGAAATTTTCACAATAATGAGTTCCAAATTAATTCAGGTAAAACTTCTCAAGGTTCTCTTTGTAATGTTTCAAACTCTAATTCTTGCGAAATATTTGCCGGAGCCTAAATTAATAATCTGTTAGCTGTTAGGTACTTGCTAGTCTGGTGACCTAAAAAAATCTTGCTGAGCTAAGCAGTTAGTGATTACAAAAAATATGGATTGGTCTCAGTAGGTCATTAATCAGGGGTAATAAAAACTTATAACTTCCTAAAAAGGATACCCGAAAACGCGCTGGCAGGACAAAACAAACTAAGTAAAGAAACACCAGCAAAATATAGAGCAGTCCTATTGTTTTGAGGAACCGCATCACTTCAACGCTGGGTGTTTTCTTAACCCCCAGGGCTAAATAAACAAAAAGAAAATGTTAATAAAAAACACTGTCACTTTCGCAAAATAAGAAACAAACACATTAGTTAAACGTGGGCCAAAGACAAATAAGAACGTATCAAGGATAGGTTGTTTTATTTATAACAAGCTGACACGGCGAACTTAGTACTACCTTGCGTTCTGAATTTTTGAGACTATAGCATATCTCACCCGGGAATAGTATAGCTTCCCAAAAGTAAAATAATTTTTCAAATCGGCTCAGTACTTTCAGAGCCTATGCGAACAAACAAACACATTATCAAATATTGCCTCTTTTTGATGTTGGTATAGATAATTAGCAAATCAGTCATACATAGCTCGTAGCCAAATTAAATTCAGAGAATTTAAATAGCTAAAATGACATGACATGACACTAACAGTATTTCAGTATTGTAATGTCAAATTCAAATGCAGGCGCGTGTTCAAACATTTCAATTTGATAATTAAATCATTAAATGAAAATGAAATCTCCTATTTTAAGTTGCATTCGACATTAAATTATTTTATTTCAATAGTTGACTAAAAAACGAGGACTATTTAAAACGAAACAACCGTAATAACATAAGCCGGAGGCGCACGCAAGTTTTAATGCTACCTGTTCTGAAATATTCAGTGTTTAATATTATACTTCTGCATGATTCCATTACTGAACGGCATTTAAAGCCGTTTCGGCTTTGCATCTTTAGCCCTTCATTAGTCGAATTGTAGGTCCTTATTATAAATAACTAGCTGGGCCCCGCACGGGTGTCTTACCCGCAGTTTGTTAGCGCAATAAAAAGTAGCCTATGTGTAAGTTAATCCAAGACGCTCCAGCCGTTTAGACATAAATAAGTAACAAAAATTCACACAAACTTTTGCCTTTATAATATTAGTGTGATACTAACTTAATTTACTGATTGTATGTCTTATAATATAACCGATAAATAACTAATTATACGGAAATTATAAAACAATTGATAAGATGCAGAAACCTTAAAAGAAACTTATTTTAATTACCTAAATCCAAAATCCAGACTATTAAATTGCATCGCAGAAGGCCATCTGTGTGTCGAAGTCAAGAAGAAAGCAAATTAATTAAACTGAATTCCTATCTCTAGATGCAACATGGAGCAGCTTGACACCGGCGCTCTCATAAACAAGTGAACGCTGCTTCCTTGCTTGTGATAATTAACATCTAGTACCTACTATTATTAAATAGATTGATTTGTGTTTATTTTCATTAACGATTTGAGATTATGAAACATGTTTCTAAGGGAAAGTTGTTAGGTAAAATTTAAAACTGGCAACAATATTATTATTTACTTATTTCAACGGTATTAACTTCATCTGATTTTAAATTAATATAAACAAATCAATGTAATGCCAAAAACGAGATTAAATAATTATTAAAGAATTTCATTATTATCTTATTGCATCCTAACTGCTGATTCAAAGAAAATACCTAAAACGTTGACAATGTTAGAAAATGAAAAAATGTTTTGAAAATGAATCAAATCAAAATTTAAAGCCCAATAACATTGGAAAAGTAAACTGAATTCAAATGTCATTTCGAGCACAAAACAAAACACATAGGCCAAAGATTGAAGAGTGGCGTTGGACGATATTCAAAACATCTATTAGGCTAATTGGTCCAGTTCATGGGTAATCCTAGCTTTGTAGGGGCTCTGCGGCTAGCCACAACACAGCCCTGTTATCTATTGCTGCTCTGTGATTTCAAACAAGGTTTTTACAACGTGTTGCTTTATGTCAGTTGGAATACACAAACAAGTTTTTCTAACAAAACTTTATTTTTAAAGCTCTCGCTAAATCTATCTTATTTAAACTTCACAAAAAGATGATTTTGCTCATCAGTAATATAAAACTCTTCCGTGACTGACTGACTGACTGACTGACAGACAACGTTTTGCATGTAGGTTCCTTAGGGAGTGTAGGTGAGCACTAAGAAGGGATTTCCCGAAATTCACACGGGAACGGAAAAAAACGGGATTTTTGTGTTTATGAGAAATCTGCGCGAGTGTAACCGCGGGGCAGCCTCTAGTTTCGATATAAAATCTTCCATAAACAGTCTTTATGTATAATATCCGTTAAAAGATAAGATACACAACTTGAGCCGTCGATATGTAAGGCTGTGAGTTAACTATTCTCGATTTCCGCCCGATGCATTCCTTTACCGTTGATGCTTCGAGCTTCGAGCCTTATAGAAGTATGCAGAGCCTAAATTCCTTCACTGAGAATTCGAGATTCGCAACGGAAACGTTTAGTCAATTCTGGTTCATGTCAGTTAGGTTAAAGTCAGGCCACGAATTTGCTAACATAGTCCAACCGGCCTTTGAAACTTTTATAGCTTTGAAACCAGTTAGTTCTGCAATCGACATCGTCAGTCGAGTAACCTGTGGGTGTAGGAGTTTCAAATAAACTTAACTGTAAGTTCCTACAATAGTTATGTTTAGCGTTTATTGATTCTTTTCATTTTGAGGTTGAATTAATTATTAACAACGAGAAATATTTCCTACATTCACTATCCATAAATATTTATTCAATTGTTTATTTAATTCTGGGACGTTCATTTTATGAAACCATAGTTTACAGCTCTATAATTTAGTATTCGTCCCAACACAAAACCACAGTGCTGAATTTTTAGACCTACACACTGCATAATGCGCAGTTGCGGGCAGTGGGCAATGGAAAATCTGCCCAGCCGACTGTCGGCAGCCGCATGCTTCCGACCTTCGAGTGCTTTAAGGCTGGTTAGGACTCTGAAAACTCGCGTTTGGCGTTGTTTAGGTCGCGACGAAAATTATTTGTGCAAACGCAGTGGCGGTGAACTTGCGTGCCCTTTCAAGCTAGTCGAGCGATACAAATGCAGAAACAGAAAAAGAAGAATAGTGTTAAGTTATCAAGAGTTACCGCCTTAAGAATCAATAAATTACATTAAACCCTTAAGGATAATTATTATGGTGGTGTCTAAGCACACGGGGCACAAGAATACTTAATCCAACAAAATTTCTAATCCAATGAAACAAAATTTCTAATCCAAGGAAAGCACTGCCACCACAGAGTCTCTAGGTGGTTGATTGACGTATGAATGTTTCAACAAAAACTCCGATGTAACAACGTGCAGTTTCATAACTAAAACATGTCACAGCTGAGTCTGAGTAATTGCAGCAGATGTAGACGTATTCTATGTAGATACCGCAGCGCATACAGAATGAGCGTAATTTTGCGAGCTTTGTTGAATTTAAAACTAATGATTCAGTTTTGAAAGTTTCAGTTTACCCGTGGAGTATAATGATTTTGTGAAACAGTATCATAAAGAAGCACTAAATCACATCTTGTTTTCTATTCACATTATCTTTGAAAAATAATAAACAAACTTTATTGATCGAACTGTAACAGGGTGTTTTAAGGCAGATTTGTCTAGACAATCACACTTTATTACTTCAGGCCATAATCATAGGCTGGAAAAATATTTTAAGCTGAACTTCTCACGAGTACTACCGCTACGCCGTCGCATGTTGGACTTCCAAAATAAAGAACTATTATACGCCGAGTCTACTACTAGAGGTATGTTTTTTATTATGAATAGTATTGATATCCTTGTTTCATTATTATCGTCTCCACGATTTTCTGACATAACGCACTGAATACCCAGCCCTATTTCAGCAACTACAGTTCACAAGGAACTAAACTTCAAAATAACTGAATAGCGATCTTCCAATGTTTGCGCAGACTTAACGGCCCCCGTGTGCGGAGACAGTAATCCCCTATGATTCGGACAAACCCCTATTACCCTGATTGATTCTGGATGCGGTCAGACCTGGATACAAAAGCCGGTGCAATTTGGAGGCGCTTTCAATTTGCGTCGTCGGACGCCGAGGCGCGTCCGGTCCATCCCACAGCATACAGCAATTTAGACTAAGCCGGTTATTGACATCTTTATTCTTGGAAGTTGCTGCACAGGAGCTCGCGATGACTTTAGTGGGAGAATAGATACGACTAAAGCTAGTTTTTCTTTTTTGGATAAAAGAAAGTACTTATATATCAAGTAGTAAAAACTTTATTTTTTAAGTACAATTGCATTTTCACTTAAATTTTTGCATTTTATTTCCTTTTCTATTAATATCATTTTTGTTTCTTTATCTTCTGTCTCAGAAAGGTCAGCATTTCATACTTATATAATAAGGGTTTCAAATAAATGTACACTGCGCAGTATGTATCGTAACTTTTCAATTTCATCCCGCTAAAGGTAAACTATATGGCAACATATATTTTTCCGTTACCTTCATATTGGAATCACCAATACTTCCAGTGGACTTTCGTATTACAGTGGCAAGCGAGGCGTGGGAAGGGTGAATATTGCAGTGCCTATTGTGAAATTCATGACGTGAGCTCAAGCTGACTGATTGGACCCGTAACTTGGTATACATTTGACTTGCAGAGTATGTAGATGACTGAAGATGGGTAGAGTATGACTATATAATAAGTGCAAGGTAACCCTAAATTATTACTATACAATATTCTAATGTTGGATCGTTCAGCAACATGAACCTTGCACAGAGTGGACACGTTGATTACGCTGTAATATTTTGACGACGTTAGTAACAAAGTCAAACGTAAAATGTAACTAGTTTCTACTTATTATTTTTTACCATTATATATAAGTAAACAAGATAACTAGTTTTCAGTAGCTTGAAAATACCTAGGTTCAAAAATTTAAAAAGCATTTGGTTTCTTTTTCTGTTTTATCAATATCAATATACATATACAATAAAATAAAGTTGCTTTCCGCGTCTGTCCCTATGTAAGCTAAAATCTTTAAAACTACGTAACGGACTTTGATGCGGTTTTTTAATGGATATGGATAGTGTAATTCAAGAGGAAGGTTTATAAGTATAACTTCTGCACAAAATAGTAACAGGTAAGGTGGTACAAAGTTCGCCCGATCGACTTGTATTTAATTAAATTATGAATTTCCATTTTTTTCTTCATTTTCAGAGTGTTAATGGTGATTTTCTCTTTTCTTGTTTACGTGATAATTAATTATTCAGAACACATTTTCAGCAAAGAAAATCTAATGTTGCTCGCGCACTAACGTCAAAGTTCTGTGAAGCAAGTTCCTTTTTCAAATCGAATAACGGAAAGAACATGGAAAGTCCATTATCAGCAAAGCAAAACATTGTTTTATACGTTTGTTTTGTTTCATTGTTTTAAATTACGATGCCACTCGGTACAATGTTTCTAAGTCAATTTATAACTTTTGTACATTAATTTGATCTGTAGGTGAACTCTCGGCATACTGGAATAATCTATATTCGTACACGTGCAACATTGTTTCAAATCAGAAAAAGTGCACAGATTGTTATATATTAAGATAGATTTAACTACTTATCTTGAAAAGGGCATTCCCGGCTTACTTCGTTACGCCATAGAATATAAGATACTACCTACTTAAGACTTGGCTCTATAGACTATGTTCTTTTGACTGCCCAGTATGAGCGAATAAAAAAACAAACAACAACAACAAACCACCTGTCAAAATATGTAAACAACGGAAAAATATGGCACCTTGGGTTACATTATTTGAGTTTAGGTAAGGATTCCTATTTTTTTGAAAATCTAATATAGCCTATGACACTCGGGGTTAATGTAGCTTCCTACCAGTGAAAGAATTTTTCAAATCGGTATAGTATTTCCGGAGCCTATTCGTTACAAACAAACAAACAAACAAATCTTTCCTCTTTATAATATTGGTATAGAATAAATAAAAGTGGTTATGATTGAAAGCCTTTACAGCTTGATAATATTTGTAAAGTACTCTGGCGGGCTACTCCCTAATTGAAATTCCCGTCATTTGCCAAATTTCACCACGATGTTCAATAGTCAGCTGGAATTTTCCGTCACCCTTTCCGAATAGGCCAGACGGTTTAGAGGCGTTTTTGTCAATTTTGCGAGTCAAGATCTCTTGAGAATTAGGCTAGAAAAACTTCTTATTCGTTTTAGATATTGGGGCAAAGGAATTGCAAAAAATAAAATAATGTGCTATGTGGGTAGGTATATCGCACTTTTAGCTTCTTATTTTAGACGCAACCGTCTTTATGAATATATTTGAGGGTGGATAAGGTGAATAGGTAATTGTGCTGGCACTGTTATAAACCGAGTTCTAATTTTTCAACACGGAGTCGAAACAGTCTTCCCGAAAGCTCCAAATCACTGTCAAAAAATTAGCTTAAGTACTTAATATTCAAAATGACCTATTTTGAATACCAAATCAGTATCTTCCGTGGACCGCTTAACTTTGCAGCCAATTTTCGCCGCTGGTTGAAAATTAAAAAGTGCCACGCGAATCTAATTCAGCGGCAGCAGCGGTGTCGGCGGCAGCGGCGGCGGCGGCGGCGGCGGTAATCTCATTAGAGACGTCTGGCTTTCATTAACATTTATACGATTTCCGCGGGAGAAAACTTGCGAACTTGAACTGGCTCGCCTTTCTCGGCGGAGTCCCCAGGCGCGCGCGATGCACTAATCTAAATTCGTGAATCTTGAACGCAGGTGCCTTGATAGAGTTTCACCGGGAGTTTCCGCTCTATTTGGGAATCTTCGAATTTATGCAAAAACTTGCTCTTCTAAGTTTTACTGTTACATAATCCGCCTTTGTCTGCAGTAAAGTCAAAACTATATTTTGGGAGATTTAAATAAATTTTATTGATCGAACTAGCGTTAGAGCTTTTATATTATAGATTTCGAGAAAGCCTATAGATAAATCTCTGGTAAACATCGAACTGAAAATAAAAACAATGTGGTTCCACCGCATTTCTTCGAAGAGAAAGAAAGGAACAAGACTCTTTAACACAAAGAGCGGAACTCAAACGGGAATTTCCTCATTTACTTGGTTAAATATCCTGAGAACAACGGCGCAATGTAGCATGAATAAAAAGTCAAATGCTATCGCCTCTTGCTTCTGGCTGCAACCGGCGATTAATCTTTGTGAAAGACATACACCGCGAGCAAGTCAAGGTGTATTTAAAAACTGGCTTTTCATCAAAACTAAAAAATTAATTCACTGATGGCTACTCAGTATAGCGAAAAAGTTGGAGTCAAGGATGAAAACATGCTTTTAGATTTCTGTGTGTTGACAAATATTATTTGATTTTTATTTAAACACTAGCTAACACGGCGAACTTAGTAACGCCACAGAATTAAAGATACTACTAAACATTTGGCTCTATAGACTATGTTCTTTTGACTGTATAATATTAAAAATAACAAACCACCAACTGTCAAAATATGTAAACAACGAAAAATAATGCACCTTGGGCTACATTATTCGAGTTTAAGTAAGGATCCCTAAATATTTTGAAAATCTAATATCGCTTATGTCACTCGGGGATAGTGTAGCTTCCTACCAGTGAAAGAATTTTTCAAATCGGTTCAGTATTTACGGAGCCTATTCGTTACTTACAAACAAACAAATATTTCCTCTTTATAATATTGGTATAGATTTATTAAGGCTAAAAAATGCTTAAGAGTACGCAACCAAAAATATCAAAATATCTCATCATCCGTGCAATGGTTTATTGGCATAGCTAATCTCACATCACCATACAGAATAGGACGCTCTTCAGAGCCCATTGTCCGGATTAAATCCTTCGTTTAATTTAGCGGCGTGTGGGTTAGATCGTACGTGGTTGAACGAGACGCGTGCGCTCGGATATCTTCAAACCTAGTGACCAGGCGTGACCCCAGTCTGACCTAATTAGTTATCTTTATCTTGTTATCGGTAGAGCAAGTCTTTGTTATCCAAGTTAAATTTAAACTAACTCCGCTGCGCATATTAATTTTGAGAAGGAGCTACTATTTGTATTTACCACTTCACCGCCAGTCTACCAAGTTTACCTGAAAGTAAAACAAAACAAGTTAATACAGCGTGATTTAGCAATATTATCAAACGTTTAAATAACTGAAACATTAAAAATACGTGCTACACAGTTTTATACATACCTAAACGATCGTTCGCGAGCGTACGACGCTAATAGCCCAAACGGGTGTTAACAGCGAAGCTACAAATGCTACTGCAATTTGTTTAATATAACAATTTGAGCAAGGAAAAATTTCAGCGTTCTCGTTATCCGCGGAGCCCCCTTGAAGGCATTACTCACGGGCAGAGCCGACCACCTCGGCGTTGCGGGTAACGACCACTAATTTATGGCCCTTTAAGTGCCTCGAATACGATGTACAGCGGCAATTTGGTCAAAAGCCGAAACGCTCGACCCTCCATCAAAGAAGAGCCTAATAGAAATACGCTCGCACACTACACTGTCTAACAGTATGCCAGAGCATATTATTCGAATAGAAGAAGTTAAAGTGGGAAAAAAATTGTCTGTTTAAGCATTAAGAGAAATTTAAAACTCTTACGCTTTCTTAAAAAAACTAGCAATTTGGATTTGAAAAAGCCACTTTCCATGCATCCATGATGTACGTTAATAATTTATAAGGCTCTTTTCAACTTTCTTTGGGCCATTATTCAAGCGCGAAAGTCTACCTTGCCGTCTGCGAAGGACTTGCGTTAATTTACGACTTTTTAAGTGCTTCGAACACGATGTTTTGATTCACAGTAAATCGTGCTCCTGCACCCGGTGTAGCTACTTCAGTAGTACAAATTCAACAAAATATGTAGGGGCTACAATGCAATTTTTTGGCTCTTTAGATAAAAGATGCGTTTAAAAGGTATAGTATACTATTTTGTTAACACTAAAGATAAATGGTATTATAATAATTAACTATCAAAAAATGTAAATTAAATTTACCTTTGACCTTTCTTATATCTAATGGAATTGAGGTCAAAGAAGATCGGGCCTACCTATTATTAAATTAATATTCATGTGAACAGACGAAAGGATGAAAGCTTGATCATACATATATAGAGAGTCGTAGCGTGGGTGGACTATAGATTTAAATTAAATATCAGATGCATCGCGTCGGGAGCACAGCTTAATCGTTCAGGACTGAGTGCGTATTTCAACCATTCTACGTCCGTCCGGAGTCCGGTCGCTCGTGCAAAGTTAGAGCTTACACAGAGTGCATGTGACGTACCGTACGACAAACAAATAGCTACCTATATTAGTTCTAGTATGTCAAACGTTTATTTCACTTCTACTATCTACTATATAAAAAATGAGTCGTGGTTAGTTAGTCTCGCGCTAAAACTCGATAACGGCCGGGCCAATTTAGATGATTTGGTTTTGAAATGTTCGTAGTAGTACAGGAAAGGTTTAAAATATGGAAAAATGGAGGGGATGATAGTAAAAACAACAATTAATTTCTCCATATAAATTTGTAAGGCGCGATACGAAGTTCGCCGGGACCGCTAGTAGGTAACTAAAACTATCATCCTATCCCTGCCCTTTAGTAGGTAGGTACTAAATAGAAACAATTATTTAACACAGAGTAAGATTAATTGAGTAAATTATTAAAAGTGAGCATTACTTTCAGAAACCTACCTAATAAAACTCGTGCTATTTCCACGTGCAAGTCCTACACATCGGGATAAGAGGTCTCAAACTTCTTAAATACAAGATTAAATCATTGAGTTTCACTTATTTTGATGCTAGCTGATTCATGAAAAATCGCTACTACACCACGTTGTGTGAAGTCAACTGGTGTATAAATTCATTAGGAACTTTTATATACACGTAGATAAAATATATCTAAAATCTAGTTGTAGGAGACATCTTGCTAGTCTTTTAGCGTACAATATAAGTGACCCAACCACTATTGTGGGTAAGTCGATAGATTTAGTTAAGGACCCGACGGTTAGTAGTAATTCTAACAAACATTTACAAACAAGGAGTTCTTTAAACTCCATATCCAGACAACAGAGAAGCAGCCTTGTACACTTAGTCTAATTCACCAGAACATAAATCGCTTCTCTGGCAAAATTTTAGAAATTGAAATTTTCCTAGAAGATTTTAAATGTGATATTCTTTGTCTGACAGAAACATGGTTACAACCACACAAAATGAACTTTAGTCTCCTAGATTTTAAAGTAACAAGTGTATTTAACAGGAATCTCTCAAATGGAGGTGGTTGCCTTATATTAACTAGGAATATTAATAAAGTTAAAGAGCGAAAGGACTTTGTCAAACTTTCAGTTGAAAGCACCTGTGAGGTTGCGTGTGCAGAGCTAGACCGCTATATAATTCTATGTGTGTACCGTCCTCCCATTTCTTCCAACTTCGATAATTTTGTAACTGCAATGGAAGACGTACTGGGTAAAGTAAGCTGTTCAAATAAAACAGTAGTCATTTGTGGAGATTTCAATGTTGACTTACTTACAGACACGACCCAAAGGACCACTCTATTAGGCCTATTCCAGTCTTTTAATTTTAAGTTTTTGTTCAACGAACCCACTAGAATAGCGGGTACGTCTGCAACTTGTTTAGATAACATAGCAATGAACGGTAATTACTTCAAAAAATCATTGTTAACTTCTTTAAGGTCAGATCATAAGGGTCTAAATGTTTTATTGTACACAGTTGAACAAGAAAAAGAAAACTCGTTAGTTTATAGGCCAATGAACCAAAGTCGTATGGAAAGATTTTATCATAGTCTTCAGATGCGCCTTGCCTTGCTGAGCTTTGAGGCAGATGATCCCAATACACTATATCAAGAGTTATTTTCCGCGATACGGATTGAATTCGATCTTATATTTAAATTCAAAAAAGTTTGCAGTAATAAAAATTCAAATTTTAGTACTTGGGCGACGCCGGGAATTAGGAAAAGCAGAGATGCCCTATATGAGTTATATGATAGGAAAACTTTTGATCAAGACCCTTCATTTCTTGAACATGTTAGGATTTATTCTAAATTGTTTAAGATAGTTTGCACCAAAGCTAAATCTATTAATTTAAATAATAAAATTAGAAATTCGAAAAATAAAAGTAAAACTGTCTGGCGTATTATTAATAAAGAAACTGGTAAAGCTAACGGTAAGGAAAGCATTCAAGCTTTAAACTTAAATGGTAAAGTCGTAACAGATAAGTCGGAAATTGCGAATGAATTCGAATCATTCTTTGCTAACATCCCATTTCAAACCACTAAAGACCTTAACGCATCTGCCAGCGCCGCGGAATCTATACTTAAGGAACATGTTGACATCGCCCCGCCTCCACTCACGTTTCGCCATGTTGGACCGCAATGCATTATTAAGATATTTAAGGAACTCAATTTAAAAAAGACAGAAGACTTATGGGGGATATCAATTAAAGTACTTCAACCTGTTATAACACTAATAGCGCCTCATCTAGCATTAATTTTTAACTCTTGTATCGAAAAAGGCATTTTTCCAAATTTATTGAAGTACAGCAAAATCATTCCAATTTTTAAATCTGGAAATACCGAAAACCCCACTGATTATAGACTAATCGCGGTTCTTCCAGCCTTAAGTAAAATATTTGAAAAACTTATTCTTGCACAATTAGCGTCTCACTTCTCAGTCAATAACTTCCTACACAAAAATCAATTTGGTTTTAGGAAAGGGCGGTCTACCTTAGACGCAGGTCACAAACTCATCAGCGATGTCTATGGAGCCTGGGAGGATTCTCACGATGCTATTGGGGTTTTCTGTGACCTCTCGAAGGCTTTTGACTGCGTTGATCATGAGACTTTGCTACTTAAATTACAGCACTATGGCTTAATTGATAAATCACTTGATCTACTTGCCTCTTATCTTTCTGATCGCGACCAACGAGTGGACGTGGGTGGTGCGGTGTCTGCAGGTTGTCCTATCAAGATTGGTGTACCTCAGGGATCGATATTGGGGCCTTTCCTATTCCTAGTCTACATAAATGATCTCCCTTACATGTTAGATAAACTTACTGATGTTGTCCTCTTTGCGGACGACACCTCTTTAACATTTAAAGTTAAACGAGGTGACTCCCTCAACTTAGATATAAACAAAACATTAGTGGAGATTTCTCAATGGTTTACTTCTAATAATTTACTTTTGAACGCAAAGAAAACTAATTGCATTAAGTTTTCCTTGCCAAATGTGACTGCTTATGATACAGACATACATTTGGACAATAACAAGCTTAATCTGGTAAATCAAACTGTATTCCTTGGTATCACTCTAGATTCGAAACTTCAGTGGGGCCCCCATATCTCAAATCTTGCGGCAAGGCTCAGTTCGGCTGCGTACGCAATCTGGAAAATCAGAAAATTAACTGATGTTTCTACCGCGAGACTTGTGTATTTCAGTTACTTTCATAGCTTAATGACCTATGGCTTGCTTCTATGGGGAAGAGCTGCAGATATTAACGTCATTTTTATACTACAAAAACGTGCAATTAGAAAAATTTATCAGCTTAAAGCTCGCGAGTCCCTCAGACAAAAATTCAAAGAAATTGATATTTTGACGCTTCCGTCCCAGTACGTCTTTGAAATTATTATGTATACTCGTAAAAACTTACATATGTTTGATAAAAAATGTGATAAAATTAAAGACCTTAGAACGCGTAGCAAAAACAAACTAAGTATTCCACAGAACAGACTAAAACGGACAAACAAATGCTTTATAGGAAACGAAGTAAGATTTTATAACAAGATCCCAGAAGAGATTTTGATCCTGAATGATAATGAGTTTAAAACTCGTATCAAAAAAGGTTTGATTAAGAAAGCTTATTACAATGTTGATGACTATGAAAACGACAAAGACGCATGGAAGTAGTCTAGCTCTGCACGATATTTTCATTATTTCATGTATGTACTTTAAATCTTATTAATTTATGTTCTTTGTACTGTAAATTGAATTGTAATGTCACATATATAAGAACAAAAAAAAAAAAAAAAAAAGAGAGAGAAATTGTAAAGTAGAGTTTGTTACCCCTTTCTTCTCTACGCTGTAAAATCATTGCGAAAGGGAGTAGAATCATTTGACAGAGGAGGGCTCGTTTGGGGGCGTCTCCAGGCGACCATTGTCGTAAGGCAAGGCAAACATTGTTTGCCAGAGCCAATTAGTGGGCACCCTGAACTACCTCGCCTCTATCAGTATAGGATACTTTACGAAATAAGGTATCAATATTAATTAGATTAGTCTAATTGACTTTCAATAAGCGATATCTTGTATCCTGTATTGAATAAATCATTTTTTACTTACTCCGTTATCATTTTTTACTTTACTAGAGGCCGTGTCTATCGAACATTTCGAATTTTCTATTACATCGACGAGGGCGGGCGGGTCTAGCGTCGTCGGTGACGTTTATTTCCGCTTATTTGTATCTTCCCCTGATTTCCGTCGGTCGAAGGGTTCTCTATTTATTTGGATACGTTTTCTGATTGCGGTGCTCCTGAAAGAAAACCCAACTTTAGAATTTCAGATTGAAATTGTTCGTTTATTTCCTCTAAATAGAAGTTATTGGTAGGCAAATTGATTTAAATTTTAGTGGAGCAGAAATTTACTTCTGGTGTTTAAAATATTTTGTAACAATAAAAATATTATTTAATTTCATAAAAATTAAAAAAAAACTTTGTATAGGAATACACCAAGTTATTTCCTTCCTACCCCAATAATAAAAGCCTTCTACCATAAATTTATAAATAAAGTAAAGTAATTAGAAATTTTAATTATTGTTAAAAAAAAAAGCAAAAAACTTCGTTTATGAAATGAAAAAATAAGGAAAAGATTTGGCCGCGCAGCATATCAAGACGCTGCAAGAAAAGAAATAAAATAAAAAACATCGTTTGTGCCATTTCGTGATAACTTTTTTTTCACATTATATTTAATGATATTCCTTTCGCAGAAAATTTCCGTATCTTGTAACAAGCAAGGCCACCTACGATATATATTTAACGAGTATCAAAAAAAAATACATTTTGGATTATTATTTATTCTTTTTGCTGCTTGTTGTTGAGAAGTTTCATCCAGAGCCGTTTGATGAAAAATCGACGCAGGTGCAGTGGCGGTCTAGGACGGTTTAACAGATTTTTCTAATGTCTCGTGCGCCTGAGACTTTAATACCAAAGAACAAAAGCAATTTTTCAATACAGAAAAACTGGAAGTGTTACGCCGTCGTAGACCGCCACTGTACAACTAAAACTGGGTTTAGAGGTGTATCTCGACCTATGGTTTAATATACATACGCCTCTCTCATCATCGTCATCCGATCTCCATCTCCCGTTGTTTACTGAGGCACCTCCCGCGCGCGATCTCTCGCAGGCTACTGAATTATTTATTACGTTATTTTACTGATGTGCTACCCTATCGGAAACGCAAATGCTCACGCCGAATACGCTAGCGAAACATAAAAAAGCTCTTTCTGGATATTGCAGCTTTGTATGATCGTAACTCTCTTGAAATTCGCCTTGAAAATTTTCAAAGAGCAAGTGAATTTATATGGTGCTAGCAGAATCATCAGCGCAGTTCTGCAAGGCTGCATGGTTTGTCACATGAGCTGAGTTTTTTTTTTTTTTAAACTCTTGTGTAAGTGATTATTGTATATTTTGGGAGTGCAAATAGAGATCTGTATAGATTATATATTGTAGATACACAAGTTAATTAATTGTAAGAACTAGAAATTTCAAGAACAGCTATTCTGAAATCCAGTGATACAAAAAATATTAGAGACCTGTACCAACCCTAAATTCTATATTATTTTGTGATAGCACTGCTGGCAGTAGCGAATTCGTTTATGTCTTTGTTTGATTGATGTTTCCAGGCTAGTCGAATAGATTGCTAGTTTTATCTGAGCGGCTTTTTGTTGGTTTTGATGGAACGATGAGCTGGCAATCGGCGAAAATGTCTCCGACTGACTACTTCGTACACATATTGATGATAAACTAATACGGGTGATTTTAGAGCAGCTTCCCTTGCGCTATGATAAGACAACTAATAAGGGTGCTTTTAGAGCACCCCCTGCGCTTGCAAAATATTACCTTAAATTTTATAGCTTTCTTTATAAACTAGCTTAGTTCTTAATTGGTACAAAGCGTGGTAAAGAACACGTATACCAAGCTAATGAAACTATAACTTAGGTGAACTAAAGTAATATAACGTTGTTTACTACAGTGTGGTGAAGTTTAATTTGATTTTGTAATACACAATGTTTTAATTGTGTTCATTATATTGTGAAAATGTTATTAGTTTTGCGTGCCAAGCGTTACTATGAGGCTTTGTTTGTTTGTAATTTCTACAAAATTAATTATCACGCGCAATATTTGATTAATTAGTACTTATCGTGCTGTTTTATGCATGCTAATAAACAAATATAAAAAAAACTTTATATTTAATGAGAGAACACATTTTTAATAAGTCACATTGTAATAAAATAACAAAAAAAAAATAAGGATACATGTAAATGACAATAAATAATATTAAAACATTAAATAAAACACAAACCCAACAACGACTTTAATCAAAACATGACAAGTGCTGATATTAGGAACGTTGCCTTAATAATAATAAATAAACCCTCGTTCAGAAGATACTTTTGGTCAAAATTTTCGTGCAAAAAATATGTGAATTTTCTGACTCTCTGCGGGCGTCCACGTCATCTTCTGTCAGGAAGCAATTCAGTCCGCAAAGGTCCCACGTCTTGACATCGTATTTCCGGAGGCAATGTTTTGTTAGGCTTTTTGCTCATTTTTCAGGAATGAAAAACACATAGTCAAAAATATATTGTGATTATCAAAAAGGTAAAGAAAAGGATATTTAATACAAAGTTAACACCTATTTATATCTTGTTACGACATTCTTGAGTTGACTTGACGCTACTTATTTTTTTATAAACTTGCATAAAATATTTTTAGCTTTAAATTTTAATGATTTTAATGTTTGCAATCATTTAAAAAGTAATATAGCAAGAAAACTCTGTATAAGTATACCTACACTAAAATTAATAAAACTTTATTTCATACAACTAAAATATATTCTAATACCCACATATTACAGTATTTCAGGTGTGAATAAGATGCTTTATAGGTTGTCAAACAAAACTAAATCCCGTGAGAAAGAGTGGAGAGGCAGGGTATTGTCTGTCGATCCACGTTATTGCACCTACCTAACCAAGTAAAAGACTTCGGAAATGACCTCCGGCGAACAGAAATTCAAAGAGTCACTTAAACAATGAGAATGACAAGCAAAAACGGTCAGTACTAGGCAATATATATAAAACTCTTCCGTTACTGACTGACTGACTGACAGACAACGCAGAGCCAAAACTTCTGGGCGTAGCGAGCTGAAATTTTGCACGTGGGTTCCTAGGGGAGTGTTAAGAAGCACTAAGGAATAATTTCCCGAAATTTCTATGAGAACGGGAGAGAACGAGATTTTTGTGTTTAAGATAAATCTGCGCGGGTGCTCTAGTAGCATATATTTTGTGTTATACAAATTATGTGCAATGCCCAAAGATTTTAAAATTTTAGCATAAACATTACATACATGGGTAGGGCAGTGATCTTTAACTATACACAGACACTAAAGAAATAACATTGTTTATAAATAATTGAATTTATTTCTGAGATATTTATATGTTATCATGAACAGAGTACACAATAATTCGCGTATCAACAGCAAACACCATCCAATTTAAAATTTCATATAAAATTTACAATGTACATAAAACAAAACGGGGTGTTGTAAAACGCAGCGCGTGCCTTTAATGCCAGTTTGTGTTGTGATATAGGTATGTACATTCACCCTTGAACATAGCAGAGATTTCATTTATTTTGCCGACTAGCTGGAGGTGGAAAAGCTGTAGATTGTGGCGGGAATGCAATCGCGCCTGCCCATATCCGCGGTGATAGGAGGTTGGCGCAGCTCCAGTTTCCTCTGATGCCCTTTCACGGCAAACGCGTCTGAGCGCTTCCTACGACTAGTTCCGGTGAATCATTTATAAAACCTACTTTTCTACTTCTTGACCTAGACCCTTGCTTACAGAACGAGGTAGAGAGAAAGGCAATCATCAATTCCCTGTTAACCGGTCTGATTTAAAGGGGAAGAACAGCAAACTCCCCAAAACCCCTCGTGATTCCTAATCGAAAGTAAATATCGCATCACAATATATTTATTTTACAAATGGAGCGCCAAACGATACGAAGGAGCAAATGCAAAGTCATTTAACATTTGAAAATCTTCGCTTTCATCAGACTAGGAACGGATTTTGGTTGTTAATTATACGAATGAGAACTTTATTTATCGTTTGCTTGCAAATACGTTTTAATAAACAATGTCAGAATATAAGCAAATACCGCTAGAGAAAAGGCACTGTTTTAATAAGCATAGGTTTACTAGCTAATGTCATAGCTAATACTCATAAGCTTTATATTGTTTTTTTTTATAATATTAGTTTTAGAACAAAACCTAGAACGGATTTGCTTTAAAAGCATGAAAATTCCTTAATCAGCACTGTTTTATGCACACAGCAATCGAGAAGATGTTTGTAGAAAACAATATTTTCCGCTGTGACAAGGAAAGACAATAAGTCTTGAGAGCTAGTGGACTCGAGCATCGAGAAAACACTTCGCGGACTCCCCTCTTCCGTCATAAATATTGGACACAGCTCTGTCGCGCCACCGTGACCTTTCCGGTGAAGGTATACAGGCTATAATCGGTTTTGCAGAAGATAAAATTGGCTGTCTGAGCATTATTTCGGAAACGGAGAGTTTCCACTCCAGAATATATGGGTCAATACAAGCTATGTCAGGCGGAAACTGCAGACTATTGAAAGTCTTTCATTAGCGCCGTATTGACTCTCGGACCAATTTATGTTAGGAATAAAAAGTTTATTTAGTACCTAAGTTGAAAGTAAAAAAACTGAATATTACACAAATACAGCGTATCTATCTGCAATAGCGCAAGAGCAGTTTTTTGTTTGAAACAACTCGCTCAAAAGTTTCAAATAGAGCTAAAAGTAATTCAAAAACAATTTTCACTAGCACCGTCACCAGTAAACGTGTTTCTTGCATTTATAATCGTTGAAGATTTAGCTGCGTTCTTAAAGGAATAGTGACTTTTATAAAGAAAGCTGCAATCTTGTAATGCACCAGCACCACGGCGCGGCAGCACCAAGAGCAATGTTATGGCCAAATAAAACTGGTTTACAACAGCTCTGTGTACTGCTGCAATTTCTAAGAAAGTACAGTGCCAGTCTTACATGTCTAGAGTTTCGTAGTGGACGTATTCGTATAGTTGCATTTAATTTCCATAAACGATCTCATAAACATCACCACAAATTATAAAACAAAGTCGCTCCCCGCTGTCTGTACGTATGCTTAGATCTTTGAAAGTATGAAACGGATTATGATGCGTTTTTTTTTTTTTAAATATAATAATGAATGCAATAAATAATAAAGGATGCAATAAATAATAAAGGATGCAGGCCACCTGCGATCGGTACAGATGGAGAGCCTTGAGGGAGGCCTATGTCCAGCAGTGGACGTCCTACGGCTGAAATGATGATGATGAATGAATGATTCACGAGGAAGGGTTCATACAAACATATTTATAGAGAAGAAACGCTGAACATTTTAGGTCAGAACGAAGTTACCGGGAGGGATGGTAAAGTTACTAAATTAATCATCAACCAGAAACTTATTTTTCTTTTTATCTAAGTATACGAAAACACATTGCCAATTTTCTTTTTAATATATTTACTGAATAAACTCATCAAAATTATATTTGAAAAAATTGTAACCCACCAGTGTATTCTTTATATTTCATGGAAATACGTCATGATTATGTAAAAGCTTTCCTACTGAGGCTTATTGTCAAGCATCTTAGCAAAGCAACTAAAAAATGCAATGCACTAAACTAGAACAAAGTAGCCTATACTCGTATTTCGTGCAGGAATTTTTGAACAAAAGAATATATGGGACACAAATTGGATATAAAGCCCGTCCTATATTCATGTAGAACAGGGATTACCCGGAGATGGGAGCCCTGACTTCAGATTAAATAACAATGTAGTCTTGGCTAGATTACTGACTAGTGAATTTACTTGCAGTATCATAATAATTTTTTTTTTCTACTACTACCTCGCCTCTATCAGTATAGGATACTTTACGAAATAAGGTATCAATATTAATTAGATTAGTCTAATTGACTTTCAATAAGCGATATCTTGTATCCTGTATTGAATAAATCATTTTTTATTTTTTACTTTTTTTTTACTTTTACTTTTTTTTGCGTAAATAAAAGCACCAATTACAAAACAACCCAATAATTCAGTTTCAAAACACGAAAAGACATATTTTCATATAACACTCTGCAAGTAAAACAAAGAAATAAAAATTCATCTCTGAAAAGTTGCCGAATCGAAATAAAGATTTATAGGCGAGAATATTTGCATGGCCGCTGTACCTGTAACATTATTTCATAAGCTCTCGGCGAGGCAGCGTACTTCGCTCATGTTTTTGCATGAAACCGTCGATTGAAATGTAAATTGGTTTCGAATTGTGCGCAAAGCCCGAGCTATGTCGTTTTTTTTTTGCAGTACACAAGGTATGGACATGGTATGGGCACGAAGCCGTGAAACTTTTGCAAAATAAGATCCTTAGTAAGGAGGCATATTCTCTACAACTACAACAATTTATAAGGTACCCTTCGGGCTTTTGACGTACTTGGGTTGGGTACTTGATGATATGAAAATCTAATAAGCTCCTAGCATTTAGAGGTGTTTTTATTTACTTACTATAACACATCACTTTATATAACGCAACACTTTATATATCTATAAGTATTTACTAAAATAATTAATTTCAGTGTAGTTAAGTCAGGCATGTCTCGGATAACTACCACTACTATTTCTACAGTAATAGAATTGTTTATTTCATGGATCATTAATTTACGATAGGTTGACGCTGATATATTTAATTTTTATTTATAAAATTATGTTTAGTTTGCAAATAACAAAATAGAAACAAAAATTAAATTTTATAATTAACTCAAAAGTTATGTTTGTTGGAAATTTAATCCGCAGACTAAAACTGATCAGCTTGAAGCTGTGAAAATTGGGAAAAAATAAAAAACGGAACCGTTCCGGTTTATCCGTAATCCGGTAAACGGCATCCGGAAGTCCGGACTGGCTCGCTTCCAAATGTAGCCGCGGGAGACATACCTTAACAAGCCATTATTTAGATATCTACCGTGCTCTTGTCTGCCAACTAACACACTCAACTCATGCTTTATGAAGTGTAACGTACTCAGTGTTGTTATTACAGTTCATTTGAGTATTATTAGTTTTTTTTTGTGTCTAACGTCTAACCAAAGGTTTTAAGAGCTCGTCTTTTTCTTCGACTGGGTGTTTTTGACAAGATAACCTACTATATATATATGAAAATAAAACGTGGTCCGTTAGTCTCGCTAAAACTCGATAACTCATTAACTCATTTTGATCTCAAATTTTTCGTAGTACTTCAGGGAAGGTTTAAAAGGTGAGCAAATTTGGAAAAATTGAGGGGAAGATAACAAAAACAACAATTTTTTTTTTTTAAATAGTAGAAATGCAATTTGGCTACGGGGGCAGATAAGTCGTAACAATGTTATTGTGCCTACTTCGCATGAGGTCCGCCGTACAGGCCGTTCTTAATTGCTGTACAAGTTTACGTCATAGGACAGGGTAATTGCCTTAAAAGTTTACTCACTCTTTGATGGAGCAGTTTCTAGTTGTTGTTTTATTAGAAACAAGAGGCTGCCCCGCGGTTTCACTCGCGCAGTTTTCTCAGACACAAAAATCAGCCCGCTACGCCCAGTAGTTTCGGTTCTGCGTTGTCTTTCAATCAGTCAATAAACGGAAGAATTTTATATATATTGATATACAGGAGCGGATGCGGAAAGCACGGTTGGAAGAGGTAGGCCACGGAGAACGTTAACCGACCAAATTGCTGACGTCCTGAGGAAAGGCCGCGTGAAGAGTTCACGAAACCGACGTGCGTGTATGAAAAGGCTTACGACTGAGAAGAAGCGAAAGAAGTGTGTCAGGATCGTAGAAAGTGGAAAACAATTGTCTCTGCCTACCCCGATGGGATGCAGGCGTGACGTTATGTAAGTATGTTTTATTAGACTACTAAACCAAACTTATCCTGATTTAATGTTGCACTACTAATAACAAGCCTCGAGTATTCCTAACGTAAGTTCATTGGTTTCAATAATAATATTAATATTTAAGTAGTTGCTTTTCTTAACGTCTTTTTTTGAATAAACACGTTCTTTTTATTCAATTCATTTGGCCTATCAGAAACAGGTAAATTGCGTTATGTGTTTTAAATTTTACAAAAACGTTGCAATGTATAAGTTACTTTTTTTTTTCGCTAGCCTACTCCTCCAAAGTAAGAAAATTTGAAACGATGCCTTTTTCAAGTTTTTAACGGTATTTGCTCAAAATAGGAATTCTTTGAATCGTTCCTCTTGATATTCTTTGATAAAATTGCAAATATTTTAAATCTTACGCGCCAAGTCCATTTGAGTCACTTTGACGATCCTCAGTCAATAATCTTGGGTCTTTTTTGCGATAATCCTCTTTTGAATATTTCCAACAATATTTAGCAAAAACTTAAAGAGTATATCTTCTAATCTTATACTAATAATAATCTAATAGCCATTAGAAGGAAAAACAAAAACAAGTTTCACATGCTTTACTCGTTTGTTTATCTACCTTTTGGTTGTTGGCGAGTTTCGGTATGGTGTGTACAAGCATATCTGAAAACACTTTGTTGCCATATTTTCCGTTTGTCACTATAGTTTATTCTCAATTTACCTGTCTAACCTACGTACCACGAAAAAATTTGGTATAAAGTTGAGGATTGTCTAAAAAGCTAATATTAGGCTATGAGCACGTGAAATTTTGTAAACTTTTTACAGGACTATCGTGGGGTTAAAATAAAAATGATTTATCGATTTTTCATCCTACTCTTAAAAACAAAACGCTAATATCTCAATTTAAAAAAGGTATGCGTCGCCGTCAACGAGATCTTGTGTGCTTTTCAACCATTATTACACAACACATACTAAAAAAAAAAATTAAAATGTAGCTAACATAGTTTGTATTATGACCTCATAAATAACAAAAGTTCAGCTGAGCCAGGTGTCTAGTAGTCTGTAATTTATTAATCTTCTCACCAACCTTTACGTAACAACTATTATAGGATCAATCTACAACGCTCCTAATCGTATCTTTAGGCAAGTATTAGCTACGTATATTTTCAAGATGCTTAACAAAATAAATTCAAAATAATATAAAAATGGGTGCATGCGCTTAATAATTTTATTTTTGACTGAATGAATCATTGAATTCTATACATAAATACTTACACTGTGATTCATAAAGAGTTAAAGAGCATTTAAGTTATTTGACGTATGTCAATTAAGATTGGATGTCACGTATTTATAATACAACAAACCAGAGAAGTACTTATAATGTACTGTATCTTTATGAATAACGAGCTTTCCCGGCTTACTTCGTTACGCCATAGAATAGAAGATACTACAAAAGACTTGGCTCTATAGACTATGTTCTTTTGACTGCCCAGAATGGCCGAATAAAAAACAAACAACAACAACAAACCACCTGTCAAAATATGTAAACAACGGAAAAAATATTATATTATTTGAGTTTAGGTAAGGATCCCTAATTTTTTTGAAAATCTAATATAGCCTATGACACTCGGGGTTAATGTAGCTTCCTACCAGTGAAAGAATTTTTCAAATCGGTTCAGTATTTCCGGAGCCTATTCGTTACAAACAAACAAACAAATCTTTCCTGTTTATAATATTGGTATAGATACGGTTACAGTAAAAGTTTGCATTATTTATCAGTAAGTATACTATACTGAATTATAATTTAATTATTTAGGTGCTGCATGCGTTTGTTAAATTTGGCATCAAAATTATTGTAGCTTGCATGGGAATCAACTCGAGAACTCATTGTGGCCGGAAAGGGAAAGTTGCTAGAAACCAGCAACTCTATTATTAATTCGTTACCATTATTTTTCTGACCTTTATATTGTGCTTCTCTGACACAAGGTAGCAAGAGACCAGTTTGTAATTAGATTAGTAGATCAATCTTAATCAGTGGAACCCAACGTTTAGCAACGATAGGTTGACTTAAGTCATTTAGAGGATAGGGCTGTTTTAGCCAGGGCTACCCTAAAGGATTAGCCAAATAATTAGGAGAGCTAACTGGTGAAGAACAAATTTAAATCCACACAAATTAGCTAGCTGTTCCAAGGGCAATGTTTAATGAACCAAACAGTGACGGGGGAAAGTTTTACCCGAAGGAATTAGAAGGGGAGGGGATACATTATTACGTATTTACAGTAACGTAACGTATGTGTTACGCACGATAACAAACATTATTTTTTGGTAATTTCAAATTTAACACGCATCAAAAAATATGAGAAAATATTTATTATTAAGCACCGATACAAATAATATGTACCTATATAATCGTAATCAACATTGAAATCTATGTATCTTTATTTCAGACGAAAATAGGAAGTTTTCAATGTCATAGAAATCGTCATGTTAACCGGTGTTGTGTTGTCAAATATAATATTCAGCGTACTCCTACTCATTTTACCAGACCAATATCCTCTTGTTTAATCTGATTTTAATTTTCCTTTTTAAACCAGTATCGGATTCGTTTCATTTAAAATGCTAGTAAAGCAGTGAATATGTCTGAATAGGTCATTAATTAGAGTAAGTAAGCGCCTGCAGCGAGTTGTGGGCAAACTTTGGTCTTGCTGTAAGCTGACTGAGGAGCAGGCGTTGTTCTATTCTATACAAACTGCGGTTGCAATATTATCTACACTATAGCAGCTAGCAGCTGCTACCTAATGTTGGTCAAGCTCTGATTAATTGAAAATCTGAATAGATTCAGACCTGAATTAATTCTGGTAGCATTTCTTTTTCTGTGGTAATGATATCGGCAAGTAAGATTTCAATCAGTTACAAGTGCACAAATTGTCAAGTTAAAACTCAATAAACCAGACAATTTAGAATCACTAGTGATTGGACATATCTAAGCTGATTATTGGTGTATCCTATGTATATTTATGTATTTGGCCCTCTGTACCAGTCAGTATTAAGTACGTTGCGAGTCCCTTTGATCAGTTGAGTGATCGTTACTGGCTTTAATTGTGCTTTAACGAGAGCAATTGATACTGATGCGTTCGATTGATTTGTTTTGTTTCCAATGCTGTAATAAGCGATATTTAATCGTCCGTTCGTTATTTTTAAAACGAAATAAATTTCATTTAGTTATTTTTTAAAATCAATATATATAAAACTCTTTCGTTACTGACTGACTGACAGACAACGCAGAGCCGAAACTACTGGGCGTAGCGGGCTGAAATTTTGCATGGAGGTTCCTTAGGAAGTCTAGGTGAGCACTAAGAAAGGATGTCCCGAAATTCCCATGGGAACGGGAGAAAACGGGATTTTTGTGTTTAAGAGAAATCTGCGCGGGTGATACCGCGTGGCAGCCTCTAGTATAAAATAAAGAATTGGTAAAGTGCACGCCCACTAAGAAGGTTCTCGTGCCTTTACAGCTACTTGTCTTACTTGACACATATGAAAGTTACATTGTACTGCTGCCTAATGCAACTGAGTATATTTTTTATTTCTTTAATAGTGACGTGGAAATGGTTTTTGCTGACTTCCTAGTTTTATCAATATATATAAAACTCTTCCGTTACTGACTGACTGACAGACAACGCAGAGCCAAAACTACTGGGCGTAGCGGGCTGAAATTTTGCATGTAGGTTCCTTAGTAAGTGTAGGTGAGCACTAAGAAGGGATTTCCCGAAATTCCCACGGGAACGGGGAAAACAGGAATTTTGTGTTTATAAGAAATCTGCGCGGGAAAAACCTCGGGGCAGCCTCTAGTCAATATATATAAAACTCTTTCGTTACTGACTGACTGACAGACAACGCAGAGCCGAAACTACTGGGCGTAACGGGCTGAAATTTTGCATGTAGGTTCCTAAGGGAGTGTAGGTGAGCACTAAGAAAGGATTTCCCGAAATTCCCATGGGAACGGGCAAAAACTGGATTTTTGTGTTTAAGATAAATCTGCGCGGGTGATACCGCGGGGCAGCCTCTAGTTTTAGTATAAGCCGTGACGAAAAAAAGCTTTCGTTTTTCAAAAACTTGTGAAAATTGCGAAAGAAAATATTTGAAATAATTGCCTAAACGAGAAAGCCTTAGACAAATTTCTCGTCTGATAACCAATCGAATGACCACGTGTGGAGCGTCCTACGATGTCCCATTGTTAAGACGACCTCAAGTCGAAATATAGAACTGTTGGTTAACGAAGCCACACAAGTTTTAAGTGGCCCCAGGGCGGCAAGTTACTTCGGCCCCGTTTATCCGCCACAACAAAGTTATCTCAGAGTGCCTACGTAAATCGCTCTTCAGGCTTAACTAACTTTGATAGAAACTTATGAACTGAAAGTATGGAACACGAATTCATGAGTCCTTGTATCGAGGTTGTGGTCGAAGGGACGGATTTGAAGAACCAAATCACTTTGGGAAACTTTGAAAGAAAACTATATAGATTTACGAAAGGTTTTTAAAAGTTTGTTATGAAAGCCAGAGACATTTGAAACAGGATTACCGTTTTACCGCTCTGCTTGTTGACAGTTGACAGCTTAACATTTCATAAGCAGCAGTTATACATTAAGATCAAGGTTTCTAGTTATTAGAACAAAAATAAATTATGACTTTCTTTTAGGTAGAGGTACTTTTACCCTTTCAAGGCAGCATGTGTATCAGACTTAATACAAATATGTATTCATATCATATTTACAACAAACAATAACGTTACCTTCTTTGTTTTTATTTGATCTAGTGCTGTATTTACCCTTAATTAAAGAATCCACACTCTTACAACAAATATTTTTACAAATAGTTTATTACCAGAATTACATTTAAATGTAATTCTTTGCACATAAACGTCAGGACCAGGGCCAGGAGGTGCATTAGTTAAAATCCTATCTGGTTTCAAATTTTTACAGATTTAATAACTCCAGGATTTGATAATTCTTTAGTGTTTTTTTGGGTGAAAAGGTAAAAAGGTGAAAAGAGATAGTGATCAACAAAAAAAAAAGATTTGCACGTTTTGAGACGATACGAACGCGCTCAATTTTGATTACAATCTCAATGCTCACTGAGCACCACTGCTCAGATCGGCAGAGCTCCAATCGAAGTCGTTATTTATAACGTCAAACGTTTGCGGGCCAACGTTTTCCAATGCCGGGGTGGCGAAGCGGTAAATTGATTCGGTGCAGCTGCAATCACATCATTTTCACCTGCGAAGATTAATAATTATACCAATGTTGTTTTTCTTTGCAGACACATTCGTTTCCTGAAAACAGAGAGAAACGAGTTTGTTACCGAAACTATTGATGCCTATATGTTTGTCAAACAAAGATGTTGCGCCAAAACAGTAGGAATATGATTTAGTATTGACCCACTGATTGCATTTTAAGGAAATAACTGAAATAAATACATTTCTAAGGGTACGGCGTAATTATTCCAACTTTCTATTATTTATTCTACATTTTTATCTAGAATTTATTTCAAGAGGTAACGAGTTTAAAGTTGTTGAACGATCGATATCAAACCAATTTAACTAGAGAAACTCGAATTTTTCGAGGAGCAATTTCTGCAAGAGGAATTGAGATTAAACTTTAAATGATGGAGTTTAGAAGTAAAAGGCATTGAATTTGTTACCACGAACCGTGTTTTCAATGTGAGAGGGTAAATATACGTACATAATTTTTGTCTTTACAAATTAGACGAAATTGGAGAAGATTGGACAACTTTATCGTACCTTATCGCATAACGTAAGACTTTTATCGCGCACTTGCGCTAGCTAGGTTTTATTTGAAAATATTTTTTACGCTTCATGTTTTAAACGCATTCAGCCACATTTTGTGTACTTATGTATTATTTATGCATACATAAACAGCCCCATTTTGTGTACCTATGTATTATTATTATTTATACATACATAAACCTAAAACATAGTCAGCGCATGCATGGCATTGTTAAAAATCGAAACACGCAACCGCAAATAGCATCCATATTCCGGAGTTTATCAGCTCAGAAAATTGGATTCCCATCGCCGCCGCCAGTCCAATAAAATACGGTTAATTAAAAATATTTCATAGGCTACGTGAATTATAATGGTACAAATAATTAGCATATTTAACCAATCGTAATCAGTAAAATCATTTATTTAATAAACGCAAATTATTTTTAAATACCTAAATTCTAAAATTAAAAGAGAGAAATAAAATCAATATATATAAAACTCTTCCGTTTATTGACTGACTGACAGACTGACAGACAACGCAGAGCCAAAACTACGGGGCGTAGCGGGCTGAAATGTTGAACGTGGTGTCCTTGGGGAGTGTAGGGGAGTACTAAGAAATAATTCAACGAAATTAACATGGGAACGGGAAAAACGGGATTTATGTGTTTATGAGAAATCTGCGCGGGTGAAACCGCGGGGCAGCCTGTAGTTTAATATAATTTCATAAATCAAGTTCTAAGTTACTGCAGCAAGTAGGTACAGTCTCGTCGATAATAAAATTAATTTAATTACTTTTTTTTAAGAATCAAACAAATATGTTGAAAATGAACGAGTTTCCCTCTGCAAAATGAGACATTAGAGAGCATTCACGTAAATATGTATCAGAGCCGAGACCGGATTAACTTGCATTTACATAATGCTGCTATAATCTCTCGCGCTCTTTATGAGGATGGTATTGGTCGTTTGTTTTGGCGTTTTATTTTTATGATATTAAGAAGCCAAAAGAAAGTAGACCAGTAAATCACTAACCAAGATCGCTTTACGTGTTTCATGTCTCACATTCTTAAAACGTGGTATAGTTTGTTGTAGCTAGTCTGACTTGATATTTTGAATTGTAACTATAGTAGTAATGGTACACTTAAGTAAGATTATAAACGTATTTATTTATATAAATTTATTTTACTTGATAATAAATCATCGCTGTCGCTTTTTATAGTAAACAGGCGTAAAAAGTCGGGAGCTATCCACGCGATAGATGACAAATCGTCGCGCGGAGTCGCTGTGAGGTCCTGTCTGCCGGATGCCCCCATCACTCACTGTCATCACCTACCTACACCGAACACTAAACATACACCCCTAATGTTTTATTATTCATGCAAAATATAAGTATTTGTATTCTATTAAATTAGAATAAATAACAAATTCGTCAGAGGGCTTTTACGAATGACAGAGATAAAATAAAAAGCGAAAAAAAATTATACTTCCCTACATAATTTCGAGAATGGCAGGGTGAGTGGAATAAATATTTGATCAGCTTCATTGGTATTCCTAATAGATAGCGCCGATACGACCTTCAGCCCGGCACCGCACTTAGCGGTAATTTACAGTTTAATTACTACCCTCCGAGGCCACTCGAGGGCAGAAAAAGAGGATCCGATTTATGCGCCATACAAAATTGCCAACAAAGAAGCCAATCTAAAATCGATAATGCCGGATAACTGGTTTTACTTTAGAACACCTCGAAAAGCCTCGAGTTTCTGCGCTAGGAAGTAGCTTGCAGCTTTTCGTTAAAAATGCATTCCACTTAAAAACTCCGGATAGAGCCGGAATGTTTGTGGCGGGCAAACGCAACAACTGGAGCAAAGAGGCTTGCGAGAGTAACTTAAATTAGCAAAAGGATACATATTTAAGCCTGCATAGGATGACGTTAAAGAATTGTAGCCAATAAGTCTCGTTTCGCGTTTGGCAAGATCGTCCGTCAATGTCAGACGTTGCGTCGTAGTAGTTCTTTCGGTCGTCGGTCGTCGCAACCAATAAACGTCGTCTAAGCTTACAGCCTCACAGCTACGTGCCCTAAATCCACTAACGTTAAATTGCGAGGAGCTTTATGACATGACGCACGGATCGAAGTAAAAAATAGAAGCAGATAAAAGAAACGAGACTAGAGACTATGGCATAGTCACTATGCCATTAGTTTTTAGCTAAACAGGCGTGTTTTATTAGTATTTTATAAATATGTTGTACTGATTGGATTAAATGAAAAAATGCAAATATATTATATTTAACCTCTTTATAACTTGTGATTGTCCAGTGTTCTTACTTGATGTTCGGTTCCCATTCATCACTATCTCAAACAGAGGCCTTTTGTATTGAGAATAGGTTCAAGGACGAATGATGGAGTCCTCCTTTTGTGCACTGAGATCGCAGATAAGCCCTGAAATAGTACAGAGAGGGCTTAAATTCCGACCCAGATAATTGCCTGGAGATAGGCGGCGGAGTCAGTAGCTCTAGTCAAATAATTCAGCCAAGATAGTGCCCATAGAGCCAGCTAAACTCCTTAGTCTAATAAATAACACCCTAGTTCAAATATACGCAACGTTTTAGTAGAATATAAAGTCCTGGATGGATTTAGTTAAAGAGGAACTAATCACGGTAAATGCTACATTTAAGTACATGTTTTTAGGTATGTACATAGTTAAGTGAAACAGAAAGAAAAAGTTTTACAAACCCCACTTTGTTTCTCGTAGCATTAATAAGTACATGCAGTAAGTTCAGGCTTACAGTTTCAAAGCAAAGTAAATATGTTTTTCCTGAATACAAAATGCATTTAGGGCTTCCCTCAGGGCTCAACAGTGTTTGGCGAGGCTTGCAGGCTTTGTCGTCGCCTTTGCAGCTACTGTGGCCCATAAAGGAAGTGCGCTAGAGCTTATTGGGTTCTGCTGTTTCTGCGTGAATGCTGCAACTTACTTTACTTTTCTCACCTACATATACAAAACACACTCGTTCACAGCTTCTCTTCTCCAATGGCTAGCTAGAGACCTCCCATTTGAATTGGCTTTTTACTTATTTGATTTTCTTCAATAAGTAAGATTCGATTCTAAGGTCTTTCGCATGTCTCAGATTTCAACTGACTCAAACGATCTTTTTTTTTACAATGAAAAGATAATTCGTTGGCAGATTTCCTAGAATCTATATCAATACTCTTTGGCTTAAAAATTAAGAGCATTTTCATTTTCATGTTATTACTTTGTCATAATCCACTTTTACACTGAGACAGCATGATAGATGTAACGAAGAGAACACTTACCTGTGTTGTTTTAAAACTAATAACGTAATCACGGTCATTTGTAGCTGTAAAGCAATAAGTTTTTAGAGCTTGTTCTGGACTTCAGGGCAAGTTCCGCCTAGTAAGGAATGGCCGGTGTTAGCATACATAATGTGCTCGGACAAAGCAAGATTTATATAAGTTTCCACACGGCCGGTTGTGCTGTCGGGCGCTGACGGAAGATGAATCGTGTCATATGTTACACGATGGATCTAATTAAGAATGAACGGGATGAGGATAAAAATTGTTTTATTTAGTCGTGCTATGTTGTTCTGATATCAAAGAACTGCTTCCAAAATTATCTATCTTTTGAAAAAATATTATTTTATAAGTTTTTTGCAACTTATTTTTCAAAAAGCGAAAGCAAAACCAGCACTTACAAGAAAGAAACCTGTTCCATTTTTAAAACCTTCAAGTTGTGAACAAAGTTTGTCTTTAGTTCTAAGGTAGCCAATATCGACTCGACTCACTAAACTGACTTACATAATCTTCGCTTCAGGTCCACATATAGTTGCAAACTAGAATACTGCGTTTGTAAAAGAACATAAATAATATTTACCGAGTAAAGCAAAGACTTTTGTCGGGCAAGTTAAAGTCGAACTAGTCTGACGAGCTCCTGACGAAGTTGATCTTTTCACTTCTAAATTTTGACAAATAAATCTCGTTTATTTGTTTATTGAATGTAACTAAATAAAATAAAGTTCGTTGCTTTTCTGAAATACCTAGTTATTGAAGTCACTATGTTTTTAAAATAAATGGTTTGGTTTTTATTTGCGTTGGTTTTTACGTTCAAATGATGTTGCTGAAATGATTCTACATAACTATTTCGGACTCCCCTAACACAGGTAAATAAACTTACAAGGGGAGTTCCCCAACTAGAATAGTTATACTTTAAATAAATGAATTTTTTGAATTTTTTTTAATTATATATTTAAACACTTTTGTTTAGAACCACAAGCAACTTAAACCACTGATCAATATATGCACCACAATGCCCGTCCGCCAGTTAGTTATCAAGTTAGCAGAAGCCCACTCCGCAATGGCAAACAGGCTTCTAGCTCAAAGGAAAGTCAATCTGGCTGGCTCATAAGTTGTTCATACTCCAAACAGTGTCACATGCAGATTGGTAACACAAACAGTGCACAGGGTAGATCTTTGTTGATGAGATTTCAATGCACATCGACATGAGGTTTGATGCTTCTGGATCGTCAAATAAGAAATTATGTTTGTAATTTTTTAGTTTTTCACTTCATAAGAAATATCTTTTCTTGACTAACTTAACTTAATTAATTACATTGGAAATTCGGTCTCAGTATACTATACCAGTTTCTAAGTTCGTTACTAAAATTTGTTATCGACTGAATTTATTTGTTATTGCAAACATGCTAGAATATTTATTTTATTAATTTGCAGTTATTGATAAGTGCTGCAGCTGCACGCTCTGTGCGTAGAGCTCCCACTTCGATTGCCGACAGGGGAACAGATGAATATTAAAGTTTGTTTTTAATGGCAGTTCTTTATGTTCAATTCCTCGTGCGGGTAAACTATTGTTTAGATTGGTTCAATTGTTTCTAGTTAATGCGTCGAATCATGATTTTTCTTTTGATTACATATAAATAATTAAGATAAAATTAAAAAGCAACAGTTGCCAAGAAACCTTGAAATAAAACCACAAAACATTAAATACAAGCGACAACATAAAATCAGTTGTAGATTTATTTTGATCAGCGCTAATTAGGTATCTTGAAAACCTGAAACAGAAATCAAATCATTGATATACTTACTTATACTTTGATTTGATGATTATAGAAATTGCCTATTTCGTCAAACCACCTGATGGAATTACGTAAAACACAAAACCCGAGCACACTTGGAAAGCTATATAAATATACCATTAGATAGACTTTAATGTAAATTATACCTTTAATAACTGAAAGGTAGAGCTCAAAAGATAGGCATGACGGCACGAGTCACAAATACCTAACTAATGGTTGGCACAGGATTCAATTAAATGAGACATCAATAGGTTCAGCTCAGGTTCAGTATTTATTGAATAACTCTGCGACAGAGCGTAGGCATTTGATATCCGAGAGAGTCGTTCACCTTAATAATTTGATATTCTTTCTTGCGTCGACAAAATACGGTTCGTTCAACTCAAAATGTATAAATAATTGTACTCAATAAAAGTGTCTCGGGAAAAAGTGGGAAAGTTTTTAGGAGATTTTCTTTTAACTATACCCTATAACTATATTTGGTGTTAAACAATATTGGCTAGGTAGTACGTACTAAGTATTCGTTGCTTGAAGCCATTTTTTTATTCATTTGTTTTTGTAGTCTTACCGAAAATTTCACATTATATTCGCTAAGAATTTTACCAAACCAAAAAATAAAATCAACTTTGGAATACCTACACCAAAAAAATATAACTTTGTGAACATAAACAAACAATTCCAATATTCCAGAGCTGGGTCGTATATCAAGAGATATGCTAAGAAGGTTTTACGACGAGTCATTGGATTTCCTAACCTTATATTATATTTTTTCCTTTGAAAAACCTAAGAATCTTATGTTGCAATGTCTCAATATTGCACAGCCTGTTAAAAAAATTATCTATGCCTAAAATAATAATAATAATGTAATTGAATCCTGTTTCGGCTCAAAATTCCAAACGTTCCAAGCTTGCTTAGCTCTATTGTTTAAAAAAAGAAGGTAAAAACACATTCTGAACGTTACTTTGTTCCTGCACTCTGCCCGTTTTCTCATTTACTTGGCAAAAATGCAGCGGATGCAGCAAAAAATAAGCAATCTAGCGCGGGAGCGGCTGGCACGCCGAAACTGCTGCGTCCGTGAGAATTCATATTTAAGAAGTTTACATTGAAAGTTAAAACTGCAATGGAATTAGTAGCAAAAAAAAACAAGGCTGTTTTGAAGAAAGAAATGCGTCAAGAAAACGACTTTTTAATTATTCATCGAGCACTCGGGTCGGGTAGCGCGACCGGGGCGAAATATTCAATTAGACAGAGAAAAGGCACTCAATGAAAGTGCCCACTGGTAAAACAATAACTGTAAACCTACCACGACTTCATAGTAACAAATCAATTGTCGTATTTTCTATAAACCTATTTTATCCTCCTATGCAGAAGTAGACACGTGACATGATAAAAATTAAATCAATAATCTTAATAAAAAAAAATACTTTCCTTATTATTATTAAAAGTGGGTTTAAAATAGCTTTACTGGAGGTCTACTTCTCTAGTTACTTGTATGGTGCATAAATACAAGACATCCAGTCTAAATTGACATACGCCAAATAACAAATAACTAAAATGCTCATTATTTTTTTATGAATAATAAGGTTAGTTTTTACACGTAGCTTGAAGTATTGTTTTTAGCACTTCAAATTAATCCTAGGTTTTATCAGCGACCGAACGTGTTAAAATGTATTATGTACAGTAAAAATGCGTGTGTGGTATAGAGATTAAACTATTTATTTGAATTAAGTAAATTAAATTTAGCACGTCTTACAGAAAAAAGGAAGTCAAAGTGTTACCAGTAACAAAATACAAGTGACAGAACAGTGTTGCAACTAGTATGAATATATTATTCTACTAAATATAATATTTTTCTACTAATTTATAAGTAAGGAATGTTTCCTTAACATGTTAGTTACAATGTTTTTGCAAGCTATGTGCATACTCTATTTTTTTTTATCTATTACACTAACAGTATCTAAATTATGTTCAAAGAATTAAAAAAATTCTCTCAGTTTAAAAGTATGATGTTTTATTAATGGACAGCCGTGTCAGCTCGTGAGAGTTATTTTATCATATTGTCACTGGTCTTTGAAAATTCTTATACTTATCAAAGGTAACAAAATACAGGGAAAGTATACCTTTTAATACAGGTACTGGGTATAGGCAGACGACGGCGGATAAATAAAGGCAAGAATGGCAAATATCATTCCGAATTTAAAGGACTTTTTAATGGACAACATTAACGACAGGGGGCGCTCTGAAAGGCTGCTGAGTTGTTTTTAATTACGGATCGTTTCGTTTGTTATAAGAAGATTTAAGATTCCAAAATACGAGATCTGTTTTGTTTGAAAGATAATTAGCTGTCACAATCACGAGAAAATACACAAAGAGATTACCAAATTTAATGTTGAGAGAAGGATCGTTACTCAGCACACCTTTATACCTAGGTACGTACTGCGTACTTTATGAATACGACGAAAATTTGAAGGATACAGTAAAATCTATCATGGCATGTATTTAATTTTAAATAGTATTATAAAATAGAAGTTCATATATTTTAATTAATTACTTTTTTTATATAATGAAATAATCACATTGGTAAGCTCAAAGACGTTAAATTTGTAGCAGTATTTAATTAAAACCAATCCATACAATATCATAGCTTGAACGAAGGAAACCGCCTTTGATCTATCACAAACGCCAATTTAATTGAGAGCCCATAAAATTACAGTTTTGTCTGGCTTGGCGATATTAATAATGTATTAAAAATTATGGTCTTTTTGTTTTTTTTTTAATACATTTCCTCACACAATTGTATTTTGATTACTTAAAAACTTTAAGATACAAAAATCAATATAATAAATGCGAAAGTTTGTGAGTGTGTATGTTTGTTACTTCTTCACGTCTATACAGCTGGAGCGATTTCATTGAAATTTTGAATGGAGTTACCTGGCCCCCTCTCTGGATTAACACATACTGCGGTAATAAACCGCTAGTAACACTGCCTGGCACAGCTAGTATTTTTTTTTTATTATTTTATTATAAGTTGATATCTAAAATTGGTTTTATGTATCTTTGACTATTTTTACATTCTGTAGCAGTGTCGGTCAGCAGAGTCAAATTGTGTTTTTTTTTCCTTTTCTTAAGTTGATATATCACCTACATAGGTTTATTCATATTTAAACGTCAGCTATTTGATCACACAAAAATATTTATTCACAAACTTTTAGTACTTAATAAGTTATAGATAAATTTTTGAAGATATGATCCAGAGGCAAACGGACCTTGGCTATCACAATGTCTACGCCGGAATGTAGCGGCTGAAATATGGCGGAGGCGGTGTACACAGTTATGCCATAGTCGGGATAGTTTGAACATTTGCGGACTACGCAGCAACTGAATTAGCGGGTAGCTCTCTCCATTTAGTTAGACGATACCTTTGTTATACTGTTACTGTAATGTATCCGACGCACAACCTACAGGAATGTACGAACGTAATACAACATTTGGTTTCGAGCATTACATTACATGTTATCAAACACCATACTTTGTAGCAAAGCATTAACGTTTGCTTTGCATTAGAAAAGAGGCACCTTTCATAGATATGACGAAGATAAAGCCTATCTAAAATAGGCTATGTGTAATTCAGCATTAAGTACAGGTTGATAACTAGTCATTATATCAATGTATAAAAAATAACAGGTTACCTGGAAGAAAGCGATAAGGTCGCTTTTTGTTAACTTACTGTATTAATGTTCTTTTTTTGTGTTTTTGTGCAATAAAGATTTTATTCATCATAAGTTAGAAACCATGATATATAAGAAGCTGTATTTGAGAAAGATTTCACTTAAATTTGTGATCACAAAATAAAATCTGAACTAATCAAAATTTATAAAGAAATATTTTTGCGGTTGGTACTAACAAGCACGCTTTGCGTTTATCAAAGGGCACCTTCAAAAAGGTCAATATAGCCCAAAGTTCCGCCTGGATTTCGTTAAATATTACCATAATATTGTGTTTCTTTTATATTTCGCTACCCTTTCTCATAAAACTTTCTTTGTAAAAGGGACGAAGATTGCGAAAAAGAAATTGAAGTTGTATCAACATCAACAGCCTTAGCGGGGAGCGTTGACTAACGAACGTTTAGAGACCCATTATAATTTCAAAGTCAAAAGCAACTTCGGATTATAAAATCGACTGTAGTATCACATTTTTTCATAAAGCAAATCTAGTCTAAATAACCAAAAAATCGAATTAATTAAAATTACATAGAACGCGTTGGTTTTGCAGAAAAAAAAAATTTTTCAACTTGTTCCTCAAGCTTGTCACGAATTTTCGAACAAACGATGTATTTTTTATAAACTTATCACAACAATACAAATTTAAATCATAATTTCAGCCAAAAGACGTCCACTGCTGGACATAGACTAAATAAAACTTAGACTAAATATATAAAATAGGTAGGAGGTGTCCAAATGCAGGCTTCTACCAAGAAAGGATGAAAGATAAAGTTTGAACGTCAACTGCGAAGTTTTGGGACAGCCATCTCTATTCCGCGCGCCTTCTGAGCGCAAGCTGGCGTTTAATTTACACCACGTATGTGACGGCTGCGCTAATGCTGGGATTTGCTCTGCGCGCGTGTGTGTGATCAAGATCCAAGTGTGATGCTGGTGTTTTTGAAAACATTGTTTTATTAAAAAGACAATCAATATATACGTAATATAAGCTCGATAGTTACTACTTGATAGACAACGTAAAACTGCTACATACCCAAACCGCTTGCGATAGGGACTTCGAATTTGATACCTGATGTTTCTTATAAGATGAAATGAATGGATAAAACGAGATTAAAAGCGCAAGCGAAGCTGTGGGGATACGCTTACACGATATATTTCCAATGTGCACTAATAGTTGCCGTAGTGTTACTACTGAAATTGATAAGATAGAGTAATGTACTAGATTCTTTGAAAAACTTAAAAATTTGCCCAGCTGAACGCGCTATAGCGCGGTGTCAGGCTAGCGGCGTTTCGTTTGACAAAGCCTATTCTATTTGGTGTTGAAGCTTTGGCTTCTAAAGCAATTAACTGCGTGCTGCTGAACACTTTGATTTGAATTATTTTTCATTATATAATATTGAATCATATGGTGCAATAAAAAAATAGTTATTTGTAATTTGTTTCTGTTAGTGAAATTCACATTAACTTGATATGATCGCATCTGATAGGTACTGGAAAACATTTATCATTGTGTCAAAAACAACCACATAACCTCAAGGTTTATCTTATCATAATTAATTTTCCGTGTAATATTTTTTTTATAATTTAGCTAAATATAAAATTTCTTTGAACGCCTCAGGTACCTAAAGCAAATTTTCATAACTGTTTGATTTGCAATTAATACTGGATCATAGCCAAATTATGTTTTTAATTATTTTACCTTAAGTATCCTTTATATAAATTTTGTTTGTCTTATAACCGCTAAAGTCGAGTTTCAGTATTTCTTACGTACTTATGCAAATTTTCATTCCACTGCAATGATATGAAATATAATGCCTTATTTGTAGTAATAACAAACAAACAGGATGACGCCGTCGGCCCCGCATCACCGTGCAGGCAGGGAAAATTATGCAAATGACGTTCCTATATGGATATCTTTAATCCGGCGGTGCATTTCAGTCTAGGTAGCCTTTGCATTTTAACAACGTTTAGAAGGGTATTTTATCCTTATTAAAGCTTAATACGATGTTTATACTTACAGAATACACTGACTTTTAAAAAGATTTTTGAATTCTGCTAAATAATGAAAAGCAGAACAACTAGCTTCCTGCTTTAAGATATCAATGTAATGTCATTATATTATTAAGACAAAAAGATTGTACTGATGATTATAAACCATTCCCGTTCAATTAATCTGCATCCTCCCTTGATTGTCGCTTCCAAGGGCATCGCCGTCTACGAGACGTGTCTAGAAAGCTCGAGCGTAAAAGCCTGAAGCCAAAAAGCCAGATAATCAAGCCCCATTCATCCCTATTTATAGCGGCGGCTAATCCCAGCGTATAGTGTTTTCCGGTAAATTTATTTTCATTAAAGCGGGGGGCGTGACGCGAATATGCGTCGCGTCAACGTTCAATTTATTGCTTCAGCACAATGACGTCGCGCCGTAAATTGCGACGAAATGTAAAAAAAAAACAGTTTATATTATACTGCATTGTCTGATAATGCAATTTTTACATTAAAATATAATACTTTAAATAACTAGAGAATTTTGAAAAGAAATTTGCTACGCTCTTGTTGCTCATTTGCGAATGGAATTTCTACGCCACGGCGACTTCCAGTTTCCAGCCAGAGCGCTTCACTTTGCACGTTTTGTAGATAAAATGAAGAAAACCGCAGCAGCCTTTGCTTGAATTGGAATCTTTGAACCTGAAGATTCCGCGTAAATTATTTAATAAAATGGAAGTACAAATTAATTTAAACTTTGAGAACCCTTTACGCACGAATAACTTGGCTTCGTAGCCTGATGCGGCAGCTATAAATAAAGTATTTCACGATGTTAAATGTGCAATAAATATAAATAAAAGAGAACGGCTCGTCCGCACAGCAATCTGTCCTCATGCGTCCCCGGTGACCGCTCGTGTGTGTCCAGTTACGGGATTAAACGAGCCATTACATTTCACTATTATTTTATGAGACGTAATGATATGATAACTGTTGTAGCTTGTCATGTCATGAAGAAAAGGAGGCAACTATAGCATTCAAAATAGGACAAGAATAATTATAAATGAGAATGTAGTGTTACCTTCGCTGCCCGTTATTAATTAATCAGGTCCGAGTCCGTGCGTCCTTTAAGGGACTCCAAATTGACCGTAGCTCAGAAAGACTGGACCTTTATTTGCCCTTACCTGGAACAAACAAATAGTTTAATTAGAATTAGTTTCTTAGTAAGGATTAGCAATTTCATTATGTACATCTACAATCCACGTGTACACTGAAAATAGTTTTGGATGGCGAGAAGTTTTCTAAATTTAAATTCTTGTATAATAAGGCAGACAAGATCTCTAAAAGCCGTTTTCCGACTTTCAGAATAATTTGTTACAAATTTGTTACATTGTTTTTATTTAATAGCGTTAAATTAATTTTTTAGCACAAATATCTTGACGAAATAATTTTGAGAGTATTCTAGTCGACCCGGCGAACCTTATACCGCATAACCTATTACTATGGTGCTTTCCCGGTAATTATTCGAAAATTTCTTGCCGTAAAATCCATCCTTGGACTTCACCAAACATTTAAAAAAAAGAATTGGTAAAATTGGTCCAGGCGTTGTTGAGTTATGCGCTTACCAACACATTTTGCGATTCATATTTATATTATAGATAAAAGCAAATTCAGTCTTACAGCCGAATACTGAAAACCTATAATTTATCTTACAGTTGTAAAAACATAAAGTTGTCTAACATTTTTTGTTTGAACTGTAATTTCAATAATACCTCGTAATTTAGTTCGCTCCTTGCATCCGATTAGCGGGTCATATTGTTTTAATTAAAGTATTTTAGCGGTAACCTATCACATAATCTACTTGAAAAAAAAAATAGTGACGTGGGAACACTGGAATGTCACTGCTTGGTTGTGTACTACGCAAGAAACAAAGAACAATAGATAAGGTTAACCGACACGTTGAAAATCACAAAAGCAGCTAAATAAATAACTTCAGCTGTGTTTTATGTACACGCTTCTGAATAATGCAAACAAAAATTAAAGATATTATCTACACGAGCACCTTCCCGCATTGTACGCGGCCTACCGCGCAGAAGAAATAACTCCAGGGCAGTAGCTACAAATAATTAAACAACAGGATCCGGGAACAGATTTAATGTAGAGATAGGACGTTTTGTACTTTGTTGCAGTAATAAGCAACCTTTGAGTCTCGTTTCAGTAGGAATATCGGATTAAAAATATTATTTGTTTGTGTCGGTGTCGTGGTTTTAAGAACCAATTTAGTAAACAACTTTTTAGGTACATAACAAAGCTTGACAGATAGACTTACTTTCGCATTAATAATATTACACAACACGCTTTTAGACCTAAAAATTTACGTCTGAATATTATGTAGGTACAAACATAAAAATTACAATACTGTTTTATGTTTTATATGGGTATTTAATTCGTAAGTGTTGCGAAACCCCAATTTTGTCCTTTGAGCCAAAATGAATAAAAATTTAAAGAATAGCACATCTCTAAGTTAGATTCGTACACATTCACAGCGGCCGGGAATAAATGAAACATTTGTCACTGTCGGACTCAAAACCCGGCTCCGCCTTTACACGGGGTCGCTGGACAATGTCCTGCGGATACCACGGACAGGGGACATCGGACGCGTCCTAACTACGACCGTTTGACCGCTGTGGAGTTAGGACTTTCAATGAATTTAAAGAGCGTCGTCTTTTGCTATTCTTCTGTAATTGAAGTCTCTAGGGTCTCCTTTCATTCCATTTCTATTAATATTTAGATGTTACATTTTGCCTCTTATAAGTAAGATAAGATTGTTTAACTTAAAGTTGAAAGACACAAAAATGTGCAGACTCTGCCTAAATGCAGATGAAACTGCGATGCATATTTTGTGCGAGTGTGGTCCCCTAATACATAAACGGTCAATCCATCTCGGAAAACATTTGTTGCAGCCGGATGAGATAAAATCTCTCAGTTTCAAGGACATACTGTTGTTCCTGAAAGCAACAGGCCTTGATGCTGAACTATAAAACATAATAGTGGCGATCACAATAGATCTGCAAAGGTCGCAGTGATACTGGGCTGTTAAAGCCCTGCATAGCCACCAATCAAATAAAAAATAAATAAAAAAAAGATAAGATTTTAGAATCTACCTACTTAATGTTCAGTAAAACTTCAAAATATTTAACGCAACAAGCACGGTGTGTAGCCACGTGGTGGCGGCATAGCATTCCAACACCCTGTCTTCTCCCGTTTGTGTCGTAAAATGTGTCTAAGGGAGCTTCTGGAGGACGAACAGCAGCGTCCTTTCTTATTAAATTATGTTTGAATTATTATTAAAATAACAAAAATATCATAAAAAACTCACAAATAACTAAAATATGAATGAACCTAGGGTGGCTAACACACAACCATAGACTATGAACATAAGCACCCCTTGGAAACAAGCGTAAGTAGTATCTGCAACATTGTGAAAATCGCCATCACTGAGACCGATAAATTGTATGCTTGAAAGAAATGTTGTAGGTAAAATTATAACAAAAAAAGGTATCGTTGTTTTTTTACACCATAACACAGGCGTGCTTGTCGGCATACACTACCCTTAGCAAAACCTTTAAATAATATGTGTCAGTTGTGTACTTGTGCGTGCTAAAGCCTCGATGGCGGTCCTTTACGTAGGAGTTTACAACGTCACGTGCCGGGCTCTCCGGAGGCTCGTAAACCTGGCTAAGGCCGCGTCCTCGTTGCCAGTTGCCAGTTGCCAGCCTCATTGATTCTTACTTTACCTCCTTCATTTGTTTCAAGTTGATAGGTTTTCGAATAAGTAAAAAATATATATCTAAGTCTACAGTGAGTGACAGATGCATTTTAAAGCATTTTGCAACTTGCACTTTTCTAGTTAGATTATTATTCAATAGTAATAGGATCTGAATTAAAAAATAATTAATTCTCGTAGTCAAAAAAGGTAAACTACCTACCTCTCTCTAGCCATAATTTGTAAACTTTATGACTGCTGAATAAATCTAATGCGCGCGCACAATTGCCTTAAAAAAAACTAGAATAAATAAAATATTTAATCTTTACAAGAATAGGCGGAAAAAAACAACATGGGCGATAATGCGGTGACAAAGACAGTGCCGCGGCAATATATTTAAATGTATTCATAGTGAAGCAGCTCCTAGCAGCGCGTTCGAATAAAATCCACTGAAACGTTTTAGAGAACTTCCTAGAGTCCCGCGAGGCCGCGGCGATATAAACAGGTTGGTGTAAACTTACTTTTTTTTGTAACCTGAAATCTTGTGTGGTATTTTTTGTGCTTTATTTGTACAGTTGTTCTTTTTTTAAATAACAATTGAAAGTGGTACTATAAGAAACAATAAAAACGCTTCATTTCCGAGCAAAAACAATAAGTAAATACATTATAATGATTCGTGCTATTTCAATGGATTTTAAGAGAAGTTGACTTTTATAAATTTACTAGCTGTGCCCCGCAGTTTTAAAAAGTAGCCTATGTAAAAATTATATACAAAGTGGTTAATCCATGGTATCAGCTGCCTCCATAACAAATTTCATTGAAATCGCTTCAGCCTCTTAAACGTGAAGAAGGAACAGACATTGACACTCACAAACTTTCGCCTTAATAATATTAGTGAGATCATATTTACTAGCAATCAAATTAATCTATAACACATACATAAACCAAATTACTTTAGATAGGAATCGCAGCCCTATAGTCCTCGTCCCCAGTTAATCCTGAGTGTGAATTTAGTGATCTAAAACAAACAATAGTGAATTTGACAAAGTGGTTTAGGCTGAATTTACACTGCTGCAGTTGTAATAAAAAAATGTACATAATATTGTCTTATAACGGTAGCAAGATCAATTGCTGATACTGCTGGAAACGATTAGGCTACCTATAAAAATAAATCTCTCAAACATTACTACTAGTGCGAGATTGTTTAGTGTTTAACATCAAAAAGTTTGCTGACACTTTTTAAGAGCAGAAGAATTCAAAAATTATTGTAAAGTAACATTAGGAAATTTAGGTACTTAATTTCTTCCTTTCGTTATGCAAAAGGGACAAGAATGATTTTGACTGCAGTAAGGTCGTTTGCTGGCGCCTTCATTCTTGGCTTTGCGGATTGGTATGATCAATATCATAATTTTCATGTCCAAAAATCAATAAATGGTTTTATGATCATAATGACTTAAATATTAAGTTGTATATGTTAATTTCTAAGTTATTCTTGTACCTGTAACGTTGTCCTAAATTTGGGTTCTATAACTAAAGATAACAGAGCTCATCCTCTCCGTTCGGGTGAGCGGGTCAATAGATCGTGAATAGATCCAATTAAAATCCTGTCACACAGTCGACCTTAACTGTAGATTAACGATAGCTTACTACGCAAACACACCTTCCATTTTAAACTAGATGAAACCGTTTTGTTTTGATAATTAAAATTAAGTTTTATTCACAACTTGTCGACCCGGCAAACTTCGTACCGCCTAACCTATAACTATCTTGTGCACGTATTTGTTACTTATAAACCGTCCTCTTGAATCACTCTATCTATCAAAATAACCGCATCAAAATCCGTTGCATATTTTTAAAGATTTAAGCATACTTAGGGACAGACGCGGGAAGCAACTTTATTTTTTACTATGTATTGATATACTAACAATCATGCATCACACTCAGAGTCTCTAACTCGAAAAAACCTGTATCTAAGGTGCCCGAAACACATACAGAGACGAACAATACACACAGACGGGCAACAAACATCGAAATTAATCATACCGATGTTCGCCCCCGCCGGGAATCGAACGCCGAGAGGCGCACCCGCGTCTCAGTCCACATTACAGTATAGTATAGCTAGCTAGTTTATATTAAAATTGAGTTTTATATAATTACTAAAGTATACCTTTGTATTTTTAATATTTTAAAATTTATTTTAAATTTCATTAATTAACAACGCAAATAATAGGATGATCAAACGAGCTCACCTGAGTGAAGTTCGATCATTATTGTACGAAGGCTTTGTATGAAGATGTATATTGTTAAACATGCAGCTTCTCCGAGTTGCTTGGCACCTTACGCGCTTTAAATCCTTCCCTATACTAAAAAAAAAAACTACAATATTGATTGTCTATGGTCAAGCTGTCAAACGTCATTCTTTAGAGCCTTATTGAGCTTGATGACTGACTCACAACTTGGGTTACTTACAAATTGTAAAGGGCGGGCGGGACAATATACATCTTCATACAAAGCCTTCGTACAATAATGATCGAACTTCACTCAGGTGAGCTCGTTTGATCATCCTATTGTACATCGGCTTTGTATTCGATGTATATTGTTAAACATGCAGATGTTCAGAGCCAATAATAATATCTAAAACAAAAGTTGTGAGGCTTCTATCGAAGATAACCCCTTCTAATATAGGAAAGGACAAACAGATTTGTTTGAAAACTTAATTAAGTTGTTTTATATATCCTTAGTAAAGGAACATGAAAATTTAATAGTACATATAAGAAAATTTAATAAAGTTAAATGTAATATCAAATGTAATCAAAACAGGGCGTATTAATACCGCTTCTTAACTAAAACAAAAAGATATCACATGAATAGAGTTGTATTATGTGAACCTCTACATAGTTCAAGACCTACTGGTTTAGTCAACTGTCTGTCTAATGACACACCTTTAGACTTGGTGGTTGCTAGATGGCTTGTGTTTGTCCTGCAAACACCTTAACTTTCAAATTTAAAATTAAATTATTCTACATAGGATACAAGGTGTCTCTTATTTCAAGTCTCATATCATTATATTTATTAATATAGTATCCTATTCGCAAGAGGCGCAGGCAAAAAACAGTCCCCAAAAGGACAGACCAGTCCGCATAGCAAAACATTGTACGTAGCTACGTCATGCTACACGAGCCAGACAGCACCCTGCCGCGGCACGCCTTCGATCAGACCCATCATCGAAGCCAACGATGGAAGCCGCCAGGAGACGCACCCAAACAAGATCATCTTATTTAAAAGATTTTACTCCCTTTTTACCCCAAAATAGCAAAATATTTTTGGTCCAGCATCCTATAATATTGTTGATGAGGTCACAGATTTGTGTCGTTTTTTGAAAGAATTAACAATGGGTTTTTTACGAATGTTTTCTCAAAATCACAGAAGTTTTACAGAACAGAAGTTTTTTCACGTTCAAAAGCTTTGATTAATTTAATTTGGTTTACAAAAAATCTAAGACTCAATGTCTTAACAATATCAGTATAACTTTATGTATATTGAAGTCTGTATTTATTTAGTTCTAGTACTTTACTTTTTAAAAGTTAATACTTGTTCTGTGTAGCAGTAGCTACTTAAAGCTTGTAACATGACTAGTAAGTTAATACTTGTTCTGCGTAGCAGTAGCTACTTAAAGCTAGTAACATGACTAGTAAGTTAATACTTGTTCTGTGTAGCAGTAACTACTTAAAGCTAGTAACATGACTAGTAAGTCAATATTTGTTCTGTGTAGCAGTAGCTACTTAAAGCTAGTAACATGTTTTTTAACTGTCATTCACATTCAATACTTTAATCATATCTCATGTTTATTTATTAATACTTTAATCATATCTTATATTTATTTATAAATAAATAAACAATGACATTAATATGGCAATGGTGGTAGGTCTTCATAATATAATCATCATCCCCTATTTTAGAGCCACCATTCAACATAAAATCAAATTTATAAAAATTTGAAGCACCTGAATTAACATTCTTAGGAGGAATGTCCATTTATATGGAACAAAAAACAAAGAATGGATCATTGTTATTTTAATTATTGTATTGAGTTTGCTCAATGCTCACCGCTGAGGACTCAATTATAATTACTACAAATGACAGTAGTGGTACTGATATTTTAAGCCGGCATTGCTGGAGCATATCTCTCTGTTTCTATATTATCTGACAATGAAGCAGGTCTCTGAAAGGTGAAGATAATAATTAAGAAAGGTTTCTTTCAGGGTGTTGCAAAAACTAAAAAATAATCCATAACAGAGAACCAAAGTTGTGATGACCATCATTATGCTGGTAACATAGTTAACACTAGATACAGTAAATCAACATTCCAGGATTTTTGTTCCAGTTTCCAAAATTCACCCATGCATAGCAAGAAGCTGGACAAGCTTCTACTAATGTTACATATGAAGTGTCAAAAGTAAGTAAATTGCGAAAATTTTTAGGTTTTGCTGGGCATAAGAATACTGAATTTAAGATGTTTGACTAATTGAATCATTGTAATAATGAAAAGAGTTATTAAAAACTTGCAGCCTAAAGAAGCGAAAAGAAAAGGTTTGTCAGAATCATAGCAAGTAGAAATTAATTTTCTCTGCCTACCCCTATGGAAACAGGCGTAGCGATAAGTATGTTTGTACCTATGTATTATGTATGTACATATCAATGTACATAATATATGAACATTTATAGAAAGTGTTTGGTCTAAACAGCTTGTAAGTACTCAAAAAACACACAACTGTTACAAATACCCCTTGCTGGCTCAAAAAACTTGGTACACATTTGTACCCAAATTCCATGTATTACATTCTAATGCTGTGAGCGTAGCAAATAAAGGCTTTATTGATGTAAGAAAGCTAAAAACCACTTTCATTATTTAAAGTGAAACTGTACACATCCATAAGGATGTGTCTGGAACTCATGTAAATGTAAAAATCTTAATCTTAAATTATTTAAACCTCTAAATGTCCTGTGCAATAAACTGTACATAGTTTGTATGCGTTTGAGGGTAAGTATACATTCGACGTGTAAATATAACACTGTTATAAACTGATGAAATATTTCAAATAAAATAAACCATGATCACCGTTTTGGTACTTAGACATGATTTTTATATAACTGACTGGCTTGACTGTCACACTTTTAACAATCTGATTAAATTTTTGACTATATCCAGTACTTAATTTATTTAATGATGGTACTGTGAGCAATGTTAAAATATTTTCAATGGTTTTAATTTAACCATAATACTGTGTTCTTGAATAAATTTTCAGAGTGTATTGATGGTACTCTTTTAAATTAAACATATTACTGAGTTCTTGGACAGATTTTAAGATTCTATTGAATGAAAAGGTGTAGTTATACCCTTAACATACAGAACCCAAAATAAACAAATTATAACACAGATTTTTCCTTTAGCTTAGGAAAAAAGTGGAAATAAGCTTGCCACCATGGCTTACCTCTATTTGTCAGAAGGAGCATGCCGCTTAGACAGGGCTGCGTCTGGGTCGTTAGGCTGTTGCCTGCGAAACCCTATGGTGGTTCTAGTATTGGTAGTTCCTGGCTACCAGGGGTTTCATGGGTTTTCCCCATACAGCAGTGCAAACCAATATGGTAGTAATGGGATGGCCTGATAAAGTTTTCCCATTCAGGGTTTGCAGGTGGCTTTTGCATATTGATTTTTGCATTGTGGTGACTAAATTGTCATTGTTGCAATCTTCTGTTGAAGATCATGGCCAAAATAAGGAACTTGTCCCGCAGTACATCATTGACTAGATTCAAAGAATGGTTTATCTAGATTAGACATGGTAAAATTTATTCTTGCTTTTGTTTGAATAGAATGCAAGACAGAAAAGATCCTGACTGCATCGCAGTGGGGATATAAGTTTCAGCTGGTCTATGTTTTAACTTACTTTTAGTGTTGTAAGAATTTTTCCATAGCATGGCGGGTCCCAAAACAAATTGATTTTGTTTATTTTCAATTTCTTATACTTAGTTTTCTGGGAAAAACTCGTCCAAAAGTTAAGTTTTAGCTTATTTCTTTGGGCCAAATTAAGGTTGTTGGGGAAGTAGGTGTATCTTCCTCAGTGTCACTGATTGAACCTGAATGTTATGCCTACCTGTGTGGTAGTACATTGGTAGTATTAACTTGCTACGGAGAAGATAAGTTATCTCCTTCCTTTGCTCTATTGGCATTTGTGCCACATGTTGATTGTGATCCATCTGAGTAAATCTTTGTGATTTGACACTTAAGAAATTGTAGAGCACATCCATGTATCTCGTACACAGCCTGTGTCTTGTTCAGAAGACAAAAAATATTTTGAAGACAAAAAATATTTTGCCGCCAAAATGTCTGCGCATCGCGTGCGCGTGCTTCGCCCTTATCAAACCAATAAACGGCTGCTTTGCCAACGAGCACGTCGATATATCGCGTATATCACCCGTGTCAATGTGAAAGGGCTTGTTTGTAAAGGCATGCGCCAACAAACACGTCGGTATATCGCGTATACCACCCGTGTCAATAGAAAGGGCTTGTTTGAAAAAACATGCCAACATGACACATTGTGTGTGTCATATGAGGTCATTGGTACGTAACCAATGTAATTTTTAATTATACCAGAAGAATTCTCATCCTGCAGATCCTGCTTCGAGAAACTTCCGAAGCTGACGTCCTTGTTGCAGGTTTTTTATTTCCCTGCATTCCACAATTTTCGGATCTTGTTCCGATATATTTCGAGTTTCCTGTCCTTTGACTTATGTTTTTGTACACATTTTCGTGTAGTTTTGCTGTTATTTTCACTTATTTTAATAAATCGAAACTATTTTTTACTAAAAAACAAAGCGCCGGTAACCACGCGAACACAAAGAATGACGTTTGACAGCTTGACCATAGACAATCAATATTGTAGTTTTTTTTTTTAGTATAGGGAAGGATTTAAAGCGCGTAAGGTGCCAAGCAACTCGGAGAAGCTGCATGTTTAACAATATACATCGAATACAAAGCCGATGTACAATAAGTTTTGTATCATGATTCGATAAGAATATTTTAAGTGTTTTTTTATAACTAGATAATTATTATCACAATAAATATCGAGATTAATTAAAAACATAACAACGTTCATTTTTATCTCTTTTTTATCTGCAACATAACAATATTTTTCTGCTTTTTAAAAGAAATGTTGGAAAATCCCGAAAAAAATGCTTCACAGCGTAGGCCGGGCGCGCTGGGCGATTCCAAATACCACGTCACGTCTTCTGAAATTCTTTTTTATGGACAGCCACCAGTCAACAAGGCCGCGTGGAGCGTGATCCGAGAATCAAAATACAAAGCGTCGATATACGACCTATTTAGGTGACCGATATACCTCTATACAGTATTGGCAAAAGTTTAAGTAATAGCTTATTCAAATATGTGTAAAGTGAACAAGTATAGAAAGGAGGTAGTATAAAAATTCATAATTACGGATCGATTAATAAGAAATTATGCAATATTATCCATTAAAACTACTGTTTAGCTTAATAAGCTGACATAAGCCCAGCTAGAACTACACCACGGTTCTGTAAAAGTATGTACCTGTAATATACAAAGTTGTCCCACTTGCGAACAACTGTACAAAATACCCGTACCTCACAAGCGTATAAGATGAATTTCAGGTCTAATGAAGCCTAAATTGTTACACGATAGGGTCTTTCGAACTGTGGGCTAAGGCATGAGAATAAGATCTCATCTCACTAATATTATAAAGGCGAAATTTTGAAAGTGTGTATGATTGTTACTTTAAACGGCTGTAGTGATTTCAATCAAATTTGGTGTGGAGTTAGCTGACAGTTAATACATATGCTTCTTTTTATTGCGGTATGTAATAAACCGCAGGTAACGCTGCTGGGCATAGCTAGATATATAAAAAAAAAGATGTCCTTACTATTTTTTGTCTTTTGTAAAGACTAGTGTTTTCAGGCCATGAACTAATAGGATTTCAAAACGAATTGTCCACATCGATAGTCGGCGTCAATGACTTTTTTGAAAGGTATGAAACGGAAGTTTAGGACAAGTTAGATAACTGGATAGCGCTAGCATAAACCCAGTACTGTACTACTGCGGGGGCCTACATCGCGAACAATTTACGACGAGCCCTGAGGGACGGGCGGCGGGGGTTTATGCCGCTGCCGCATTAGCAGCAGTCGGTAATTTGTGCTTTCAGCCTCTTGCTCAGAGGTTCTAAAAGCGGGATTGTAATGGTAGTGCTACACTGTTTTATTTATTTTTTATTTGTTAGCCCCGATGGATTCAGCCAAAATTCCTTTTGTTTTATTAATATTTAAACGTTGCATAGTCAAATTATGCCCTTTGTAGTATTTTAAACTATTAAATTGTGTATCTACCGTAATGTGTATTAACCATTGTGTGAAACTGTAACATTTCTATAAATTTAATGTGAAAAATCGAACTTCTTTAAAATTCTAACACACAAATGGTAACTGCCATGCTAAAAGCTACTGTGTTGAGATCGTTTTAAAATTAATCAAAAGTAAAAATTACCAACAATTTTTAAAGATTGAGAAAGTCCTGTAGGCCCTGTAGCCCTACTGTGAAACAGGTAAAGACCTAAAGTATTTTAGACATATTTTTTACTATCGAATTGTATTACGAGATCTGTGAGTGTAAAAAATACTGCAAAATATATAACAATATGTCATAGATCAGGTAAATATAATTATTGAGCAATATATCTTGCGTCCCACGTCCGGCGGACCCCAAGATTGATGAGAGACAAAATTACCTCTCTCTTTATTTGCACAAAACATATTTTATCTGTAACCCCACAGAGTTACACATTAAACACTTCTCTTTTGCCATCTACATTTTTTTTGAGACTATAATGCTTAGTATTTGCTGTGAAATTGTTCATAATCATCTCAGCCAAGAAACGTACTGTGTTGCACTGTTGCACATGGGCCTTTCGCACAGGTTGCACAATGGGTATTTTTTTTTCCATTTAATATTGTACCTAAATTGAATAAGGCTAATAAAAAACATTGAAGCGTCTCTTTTTAGTATTGATTTTTTCTTTCCCCCAGAAATAGGTTGCTACCCAATAATATACAATACAAGCAACGGCCTTAATTGCAGGTAAAAAATAAGTTATCGGAAAATTTACCCTTAATGGTCAATCGACGGCTTTAAGATGCATCTCGGGCAGTCTATAATGTGTGCCTATCAATCTACCTGTCTATATAAATGCTTGTTGCTATTGATTTCTATAACCGCAAGCTTTACCCGTCCGTCTCCGCTCAAGTTATACTTGCTGAATACAACTGTTATTATACAGGTGACGAAGGTACTTTGTTTGTGTATTTTCCTTATAGTCGTAACACTCGCAAGTGTGTGCCTTACTGGAGAGGTTAGTCTTGGGATATTATTATCTTAGGTGCATTTTTGCATTTAATAATACGAAAAAAGACTCTTCGTCGTAGTTTGTTAGAAATGCTCATAAAAAGATGTACATTTAAAAGGTAATTGGTATTAATTTCAAAATGAAACTTATTTAGTAATAATAACTATTATGAATTGGACATCATTGCGTTGTACAGTCATAAAATTAATTCCATCCTAACATAAAGTTTATTATAAAATTCATAAATTTAGATTCCACTTTTATACGAAGTGAAGTAATTGACATGCAAATTATATAATTTAATTACCGGAATAGTTGACGATTTTCATAAATAATTTAGTTTCTAAGCTCGCGATTCGGTTTCCAGTGAAACTCAATAATATAAACTACCCACCATGTCTATTCCACAAAGGAATCAAAAAGCGAGGTCTAGATTTAACATAACACCATGAAACTAGAGTGTCCAACATCTTTGCCTTTGCCTATTAGAAAATATTTCTCATATACTTGTTTATATCTGCTTTCCATGTAAAAGTTTGTTTGTCTTTTTGTAAAAGTCTGCTAAATCAGTCACTCAGTCAGTATAGCAAAAGTTTTAATTAATTTTTTTGAAAATTTGTAACTTGAAATGGTAATTCAAATAAAGTTTTATAATCAAAACATGTTGTGTAGTACAGTGGCAGACACAGTCGGCGTAACACTTCCGGTTTTTCTGTATTGAAAAATGGCTCTTGTTCTTTGGTAACACAGTCTTAACACAGTCACAGAAACCATAGACAAATCTGTTACGGCCTCCTAGTCCGCCACTGTACAGCTTAGATAACCTTGAAAAAAAACGTTACGTTCCTCAGATTTTGTATTCTTAACCTGTATGTCGCGTGTAGCTACATAGCTACGACACAATGGCTACGAATTGCTACGGTTTAGCGTAGCATAAAATGTAGAGAAAGCTTAAATATGCTACGCAACTTACAAGGCTGTAAACTTTTTATTTCCAACTTAATCACTAAAATATGATATTTTTATGACTTTTTTAGTCTTTTTAATAATGATTTATTGTTTTTTAAACCAGCCGATTTATTAACAAAACAATATTTAATCTGCTTATTCATGAGCTCAAATCTATTTTGCCGATAAAACACTATAATCCCTACTAAGTAGCTTGAACAGTAATCGTTGAGCCCAGATTTTGTGTGAATAAAGCCGTCCAGCGTCCACAAATCAGATGTTTCGTCGGCAAACAGACGGCTGATTGCGCCGATTTCCGCCGATTCGCAGCTATCGCGGCTTGGATATAATCCCTAGTTTCAACGTAATGCGCTAGGGGAGAAAATTAATTGATTTATCTGAAGTGCATCACATAACAAGCCGTCGCACTAGGGGAGCTAAAGGGATATTAATTTAAAGCGACAAAAATAAATAAGATTTTGTAAAGTTCACAGCTGCGGTCCGGTCCGGCTTCTGAATCCGGATTTCACTCAGGGGGTGAAACAACCGCTTGCTTCTAAACAATATGCACGTAAACAAAAGAATTCGCCGGTGCCAGAGGCGTGTTCAATAACTCATGTCTTCTGGGAGCTCCAAACAGCAATAGGGAAATCCTAACAAAGTTGTCTACTTTGAGTGCAACGAGTGCCGATTTATACCCGTCTCGTATTTCGCCTGTTTTTCACCCTAGTGTTGTTTACAATTTATTATCGGGGCGCTTTGCCGACGGATCCCAACAGAATTAGGTTACGATTCCCCATCTCCGGTTTCTTCCTGATTTGGTTTTCAAGAATTACTACCGTAATAGGATCTGATAAACCCAATGGTCTATAAAAAAACATAATTAAATTATATTTGGTTATCTTCAATGTACAGTACGGACATTACATGAACTCAGGTTTTTGGTATAGAAGATTATAGATACATTAATAATGTTACTTTATAGAATTTATTTACATAGATAGTTGGTTCTGTTCTACAGCATTAAGCAGCAATGTAGCAGGTCGTCGTGTAGGAGGTCGTAAATAAAAGAGTAACGTAAAATATGGACCTTCAAACGCGAAACCAATACTATCAGACAGCATTCTTGACTGCTCAGCTCAAGTCGGAAGGGCCTACAAACTGGTAGTTAATAACGATTTATGGAAGTCTACTTATACCACGTGTCTTATCGAGGGCCTCGCCGCTCTCTTGATTTATTGGATCACAATATCTGCGGGCGAACGCGAAGGAGCGTGCCAAGGTACGTGGGAGCAATAGTAATTTGATAAATAAAGACAGTCGCAGAACTATTTGTTTGGATGAAAAGGATTATTATGCGATAATGTAAAACAAACGCTTTGCCAAGGAAGAATAGAGCAGATATTGTGTATGAAAAAAAGTTAATCATGGTAAAAGATTCGCGTAACACAATGTTAATATTATTTATTCTGAAATATTAACAAACCCTATTCTTAGATAGGAGGCCTACAATGAGGCTAGGTAAAAAGGTATTTTTAAAACCTAAACTGCAATATAAGTTAAATTTGTTAAATGTGTATAAAATAAGAATTCAACTCACATATTTTAGAACCTCATTTTGAGTAAATTTTATGTGAATAGCGTCGTCGTCGTCGTAAAATAGTTGGCTTTGAAACTGATAGCTTTACAAAACAGAACATTACGCGCTCACATTGCACTCGAAAATAAAGCACACGAAACCTCATGGATGTTCGCTTAAAAGGTCGTTTATCGCTTGGAGCGGGGGGTTCTCTCTCGACGGCAACGACGACGACGATATACTCTTTAAAAAATAGTCAAGTCTGATCATAATTTCATCACTGGTCGCTCCGATATATTGGGTATTTATTACTACTTATTTTGGGAGGTCTTGAATATTTTGTTCAAAATTACCTATAACAGTTAAAAAAGTATATTTTGGAATACATAAACGAACAGGGCGCCTTAAGTCTTCAAAGCAATTCCTGTTTGCTGTTTGCAAAGAATAATGTACATTTTTTTATCAACTTCACTAACATATTCTGTCTGTAATCATATTTCTACAATACTCAGCATCATGACTTCCTTTTCGTTCTGATAAAAAAACCGACTCGCTCTATGGAGGAAGCCATTCCACAAGCACATAAAAAAAATATAAATCAGAGGAATCAGCCATTACAGCGTGGTCCCGCGTTATTGTGTGTGTTCCGTTACGTTTATGCGACATGAGTGTGACAAAATAAACGCCATTACGCGACAAACGTCGGGGGAGGACGCTTTAATATCGAATTTCGCAACTGTCTATAATATACATCTTGTGCTATTCAAGAAAGCTCGTTACTTAGTTGAGTCGTTGATGAATGAATTCACTTTTTTTGTCTAGTGAGGACAATGTCAAATTCGCGAGTGATTCTCCAGTGTAAATAACAAAGAAAAAGAGAAAAGTCTGTAGACAAACTTACCCCCTGAACGAGCCAATTATGTTGTCTGATGGTAGTTAATTAAATAAAAAAACAAAACGTTTTCAAGTCTTTTAAAAACAAAATGGTGATCTTTATAAATGAAATCTAGGTTGTATCAACTTCTGAACGAGACAAACTTGACTTGAAATGTTGCGACGTTTTCAAGAAAACTGTATTTTCTAACGGGCAGGGCAGAGCTAGAGGCCAGGGCGCGGTGTTTGGATGTTATTTGCGGAAATTTGTCCACACTCGCGTGGTTTTAACCGCCTCGGGACTTTATCTAGACGTGAGCCGAAAGCCAGTAGGATAGTCGGCTAGAGAAAACGAATTAAACCGTATTTATAAGACCGTGATGTGAACTTGGCTCTGGAAAAAGCGTCTGATAAGTATAAAAGCGGTTTAAGCGATTTAATTTGAAAAAGTTTAAAGCGGATAACTTTTAACTGAAGCTGTATTGTTTCATTTGATATAATTTTCGGACAATTGTAGAATCAGCTTCTTTTTACGTTAGTATTTTACATAAAAAAAAATCTAGCTAAACCAATTTAAAGAAATAATTAAACCTATAAAAATTAAGAACTTATTATATATTACAAGAATCATATGGGAAGATCGAAGTTTAGCGTAAAACAAAGGACAATTATTAAGCTAAATGAAAGAGTGCAGCAATTCGCATCGCTTATGTACTTCAGTGGGACGCAAGTACAACCAGCATCGTGCTTATTTGCAAAATAAAGCGAAAGTAAAGCACACGCGTTATTTCAACACTTCTGAGCGGTCTCCCTGGCGTTCCATCCTGAGTTACAGGAGGCGTAACCTTAGGGCGTTAGGAAGACAAATTGTTCAGCTTTAACGTTTCTACTAGAATAAACATCGAAGTGCATTTCCTTTTTTAAATAATTTAAAAGTTTTTAATGTTAAAAATTTTAAAGCGCCTAATTAAAAAAACAAGATTACTTTATACCGAAACCATAACATTTGAAATTCTGTTCCGAAACAAATCTTATGATAGCCTTTCTTGCGGAGTGAAAGCGAGATGTTGTAAAATTTAAGCACGGTTCCCAGTCATGGAACGAAGCCGTTTTGTACGCGTAATGCTTTTCCTCCCGAACAATAATATGAAACAAAGTCGGGAGGGTACTGCTTCATCGTTGACGCGAGAAACAGGGCCTAGGGTGACCACATAAAGTTCCTAAATAACATTTAAAAAAATTCAAATCAGGTCCTCCAATTAAATAAATAGTTAAAAAACGAAATCCTATTTTGCACATTATATTAGTAACCTTTATTTTTTTTCTTAAACTATGATTTGATTAATTGAAACTATGTATGCAATGTAAGCGTAAGGCAATGTTTTAAAATTACAAATACCGATTAAGCAAAACTATTTTTAATTATTAAAGCATAACGTTTGGTTACCCTAGCCGTGCGTTTAATGACGCGAAAAACGGGGATCATTGTGTTACCGCGGGATTATGAAGTGTTATTATATTACGGGAGAACACAATGTTAGTCTATCATTTTTGTTGTGCTCGCTCCTGCACAATTAACTAATTTGTTTTTTCTTCCATAAAATAACGTGTTTTAACTAAAACTTCGTCTGCAAAAAAAGATTTCTAGAACATTTAAAAGCATTTTTCATCTCCAGTTTCTTCTGAAGTAAAGATGTTTACGTTGAATAAAATATTTCCAAAAATGTAACGTTCTTTGTGAAAATCAGTAAATATTCTCGAATAATTCAGAAAAAATATATATAGATTCAAAATATTCGTTATCACCGTCGGTGTAAAACTCTAGGATAATAAAAGCTAGAATTGGCGCGGCACTCTCTCAAAAAGATGAGTATACCGGGGCAAAGAAAATCTAATCCACTCGTGAAAATATCCGACCGTCCCTCATTACCATTCAGAGGAAAAGAAAGGAGAAAAAATTATTTATCTTAGGTAGTGGAACATTCATGCAAATTAGATACGAACGAATAAGCCAGCTCTTTGTAATGTTTGACCCGTAATGCGCGGTGGAAGGAAATAAGAGCATTAGAGGGTATATATATATATTCATACTTGGTTGATTCATATTTCGTTTTTGTATTCAAGCAATTTACCCCACAGCCCTCACACTAATTTTCAAAGGATTTTTATTTTCAATTATCTTTATATTTGAGCTCATTTAAAAAAGTTTTCAAAATCAAATTAAATTAAGCGCCTTTTCTATTTAATCAATAAATGGCTTCTGCCAATTGAAGAAAGAATGGGATCGGCAGTTCGGCAGCTGGATAAATCTAGTAAAACGTTCATTTAACTCTTTTTAAACCGATTCTTACTGCCACGGAGCTATATCGTTCGTTTAGATTAAATTGCAGATGCAACTTTATTTCGTTGATTTCGTTTTAAACTGAAGTAACGTAATTTGTGTTCGATGCAGTTGCTGTGATCAGCTAGGTAATATGTGGTAATATCTTAACCTGTTAGATAAATGAGGTTCATCTTAATGTATTTTATCTTGCGACTTTTATTTAAAATCTAGTACTTACTTTTTTCGTTTAGCGGTACAATTTTAACACACAGAGTAGCTTGCTCATTTAAAAGAACATTGAAATAAAAATATAATTACTCGTGCAAACTACGTACTTTTGAGGTTTCTGCTTCATTACTACTGCTTTAGCTTCCTCTTGGTTAAAAGTACCATCAAAGTATATTGGAAAAGGAACGAAGTGAGGTGCTTAATAATATTCAAACAAAATTTTCACGTACGACACTCAACTCTTAGCGTTTGAGTTAAAGACTGAAATTGTGTAAAGATTCTTATGTTACCTAAGGCTGTCACTCTGAAAGCTGACGACGACGACGTTCGCCGCAACAAACAGCAACTAATGGCGCGTAAAATTGCAGAGAAACCCCTCATATTTATAAAATATATGAACCTTTACATTGCTTTAAAGTACTGGCAAAACGTATTATTCCAGACGAGCATCCCTACATGGTATACATTTCTAATAAATGCTGCAGGAAGCAGCACTAGACTGTATCGTCGAATATATGTATATTTTAGATAAACGAAACGTAAACAAATAAAGTTATTTTCTTCTCGTTTAGGATTTAGGGTCGTATTATATTCTTTTTATTACACAAAAAAAAGCATAAGTACTTACCTCTAAATTACATAATTCAATGACAAATAAAAAAATAAGCGTAATTTATTACTAAATATGTAACGTAACTCATATACAAACGTTCCTTTACACTTTTTGAATAGTTTATCGAAGGCGATGTTTTCTTTGTTCCCGTAGCATTATTTGTTACATTGAAAGCATTCACAAGTTTTTCCGATAGACAATGTTTCCATTCCAGTATGTCTGTTATAAATTGAAAGGTTTCCCTATGTTGTTTTTATTGGAGTCAGATAGAAGGTTACGTATGTTTCAGTATGCTCTTGACCTCAAAATTTTTAATAATTTCTCATCCAATTTATTTACTTACTAAACACCTAGTAACATTAACCTCTACATATTTAATGTTTCTTTATTATTAACATCAATTCTCACCACACTAAGTAGAACAACAAATAAAATTAAAGTTAAAACAATAATATCAAGTTTATTTTCACACGATCTAATAACTGCATGTGCACGGGCATTCAAAGTTAAAATTATCTACGTTGCCTGATCTGCTCTGACATTGTTCAATTATGTGTATGCAATATCGCTTCACTGCAAGTTTTAATAGGGTAGTCGGCCAGCAAACAGTCGCCTGTGCACTTGTGCAGTGCTAGTGGTACGCTTACGTTAGATGTCAATGTGTATCGGAAATCGCTTCACGATTAGTGCCTAACAAACCATTCTTGCTCGCATTATGGAAGCTTCATGCAGATTGCTGCACAAATTTGACTATCAATTGTTTCTAAGTAATTCTAAGTCCAACAAGCGCTAATTAAATTTGTCATCTATTTCTCTCATTTTGAATTTTCCAGTCTAAAAGTTGACCGTTACACTCAACTTGTAATTTTTTTTTCCCTCTTAACAATATTGACCTTATACACCACAATGCAATGTCAAATAAAGCTGGTATTAAAGAACACGGCAAGGCAGGGGCTATTTGAGAGTACGTATCTACGTGTCAGCTAAAGTTAGGAAGTGTTCACACTCGGCAGGTAACGATAATGAGAGCGAACGGAACGGAACGACACGGGAGTGTCAACAACTTTTCTTCCCGAAGAACTTTATAAGCCGCCCCAAACTTCTCTGTTACAGAAGAAAGTCTGCCCTTACGATTTCAGAGACAACCTTATATTTAATGCAGTAAGGTTGAAAGAATTATTGCCACCTTATTATTAAGTTTACGAAACAGCTAATGTTTTCCGCGCGAGGTGTTAAATGCTTTCATATAAGTATTGAACGTACTCAAACGTTAATTTCGATTCAGTTAACTCTGAAAGAAAATTTCCTTCGTATCGTGTTACGGATAAAAAAATCAGATATTTAATACGGTTGAAAATATAGTCTCCTGAGCATTTAAATGGAATACAATTTTTGTCAAATATATCTTCTATGAGTCCTAATGATTTGGTTTTTTTTAAACAAACTTTAATTAAAATTTCCAGAAAATGGAGAGTCTATTGCAGGGGTAAGCCTCTGATTACGTATTGCAAAATTAATTTACAAAACTTTGATGAAACGTGAGCATTACAAACTTGGTTATAACCTTTATTTTGTATGTTTTTATGATAATGACCACAACTATGACCGTGTCTGAAATGATTAATTATCATTTGGCGCATGCGCTGGACGTACCGCGCGTCGGCGCCCACTAGTCGCGCCGCGTCATCTTGCATCAATAAACGAAGCCAAATACCAATCAAGAGTATCACGTTAAGACTACATACGAAGAGGGGCTCTTTCTGTGACGTTTATAGGTCGTTAACTACATCATCTGTTTTCTTTATGAGAAAAACAACTGAGAGGTGATATGATGTTCATATTTTGAATATTTTCGCTGCTTCTATTGGAAAGTAAAGACTATAAATAAGGTTATTTAATTAACTGCACAGTTTTTATCCAATATAAACTTATATATTGCTAATTGATACTACTTTATTTATATAAAATTGGTTCTAATGGTCAAAACCTAAAAGCGCCCAAGATACTAATCATCTAGTTAAAATGTTATAAACTCATGCACGATTACTAAAGATGTCAAGAAAAAGGTAACATAACGATCTTTTTAATAACAAAGTCGTACCGTCTAAAACCTCATAAAAATATACGCATCGAATTGTTAACCTCCTCCTTTTTTTCGTCGGTTAAAAACTTAACAAAGTGTACTTAAAGTTTCCGATATGATCAAGGTTTGGGTTGGGACTCAAGTGGCCGCCGCCGCGCCATCAAGCCCAATAAATATTAATAGGCCGAACGAGAGTCCTTTGTCAATTTCGTACGAGTTAGGGAATGCGGAAGAGAGTATAGTAGGGTTGTAGAACGCAGAAATAACACTCGTCTACGGATAAAATTATTAAAAACAAATGCTAAATTTCAAGAAGTAAGATAACATTCTGTGCAATTTTTTATACCTATTAACTTCATATTTTATTAATAATGCTGTAAATTGGCTTTAGTCAAAATTTAAATAAACTTTAATTTAATATTGAACAACTTATAATTATTTCATTCCCAATTATTTTTTAAACCTTCCGCGTTTGTTATATATTCAATGAAGTATAATCGATTGTAAGATTTATCTCTCGGTATATCTAGAACATTTTATTTGTTGAAAATTTAGTTTGTAATATCAGACTATGTTAGTATGTAGGGCACTTCACGTTTGACCTCAGGAAGTAGTTTACATATGGGCTGGCATTTTAGGCGCCGCGTCAATATACTATGGTTGAGCAAACCCTTTCATTTTAGGGATGACAGCGTCATAGAATGGCTAGCTGGGTAAAGATGATCTCATTTTGAAGATTGGACTTTGAAAGGATCACTATAATATATATCTTATACCCTTACTTATACTATACATATAGCAGCAAAGTAAAGAAATTTATTATTTTTTTGTCTTTAAATTGAAGTTTTTTTTCGTGTCGTGTCAAATTTAAAAAGAAAAACAAACCTTAACCTTTTTAATAAGTTTCACACGTAACTCAAACTATTTTCCAGCCCTGGTAGCATGGCATGACCGGCCGACCATTGGTCGAATCAATCTATCAATTTAAACGATTTTAATTTATTTTCTCGCATTTAAATGTCAAAAGTGTCGACAAATAAAATTGTCAGTCATGCTACAAGTGCAGTTCCGAAAACGTCGCACGACGGGGCAGCAAGCAGCAACCCACTGATTAACCCATCCCAATCTCGTAACCAAACTTGATTGCATTGTAATTGCATTAGCTAACGTCTGTACATAGTAGCTATCTAGTTAAAAAATTGTGTAAGGTATTTTTAGGCAATTTGAACTCTGCAACGATAATCTACGACATACCTTTTTTGCATTCATCGAGCGCCTCGTCGGAGCCATCGGGGCAGTCGCTCTCGCGGTCGCACACCCACGACAGCGGAATGCAGTCCTTGTTCGCGCACTGGAACTGCTTCACGGAGCATACGGCTGTAAACAAGAGAAACATTCTTTAAAAATACTTCTTACTTACTTAAAAAACGTCTCATTTGCTAAATTCAAATTCCTAACACTCCACCACTGCGCCGCATCCGCGCGTCAGCACCAACGAGCTCTTGAGAAGCGTTAGATCATATATTACTAGGTTGAATTTACTAACATTAGCTTTGCTAAGTAATTGTACCTCTTTATTTATTACCTTATTTTGGCCAATTTTTTTATAAGTATTATTATTATTGATTGAAACATATCGATGATGGAAATTTCAATTGGCGTAAAGGACATTTTATCGAAAATGTCTTTTGAATGCCACTTTACTCAGTTTTTTCTGCTCTTTCGAATGGTATATTTGAAATATTTCTATCTCCTAAAAAAAGTCCTTTATGCCCTAACTTTTTTTTACACTAAACCAATTTTTTTACCAAAAAAATGTCGTAAGAACCATAAAGATTTTAATTTAGGGCGTAAAAGGCACCCAAAAAAATTTATAGCACGCAAATTTTACAAATCGTTTAAACTTACCTTTACGACCTACATACAGTGACAAATTGACAATCAAAAAGCATACTTATGCAATAGAAATTAAGACACTATATGAGAAATCTAAACCGATGAGAGGAAAAGGAAAACTGACAAGAGGGACTATTGCTAAAATAAAAGCATATGATACTGAAGCCCTAGTATTCATACATGGAATACATAGAAATGCCGGTTTTGGTAGATATTCCAGACCATGAGTTAAGTCTGATTAAGGAAATAATAATAATAACAATAACAACACATGAAACTTAGAGTAGCCGTAGTACCATCTGACGGGTAAAGCCGGTATTGACCGGATTTTTGCAATGTACATTTCCGACCGCTGAGCGATGGGTGCACAGAGCACGGAACGAACCTACCTACATACTTAGACATTTATTTGATACACGAGACCGGATTTTTTCTTCAAAATCAGGATTTTTAGAAATAGCAGACTGGACTTTTTATGTTTAGGCCTGGGTATCCTTAATTCAAGGCCTCTAACTAGCAAGAACCTGTATCTAGGGTGCCGGAAACATAAATAGACACGACCATTACAACCAGACCGGGAAACAAACATCGACATTCACTATAACAATGTTCGCCCCGCCGGGAATCGAACCCGGTACATCCGCGTCTCAGTGCCAACTCAGCCACGAATTAGTCTCAATGTGTTGGACGCTTAGAACTTAATGTTTCTATGTACCGAATCTGTCAGGGACACCTTTTTTTCTTTGCCTTATTATCTTAGCTGTTTCTAAGTTATTTTAGTCGTTTACAGGAACGCAATAACCTAACCAGGCTGGGCAAACCATTGATTTTTCATAAACATTGTTTGATAATTAAAAATTAATTGGTGTCTGGTGTCCAGCTCGTCAAGATGACCAAGTAGTATTCTTATATTCTGCCTTTAATGCTTTTCTGAAATCTTTAAAAATGTCTCCAAAGACAACTGCTATTTATAAAATTTTACCGATTTCCACGTATGTACCACGACAAGGAGGACGTTTTTTTTTTTTTTGTACGATACATTTTTATAAGCTTTTATTTAAAAGATACATTTTGTTACCTTACCTTATTGTTACCTTTTTAATAATGTACTTTTGTATATTTCTTTGTATGCAATAAAGTGTTTTCTATTCTATTCTATTTTAAGACTAATAAATCTATCAGAACTTTATAATTTAAGAAAGCAGTTTTTTTTAAATGTAAAAAAAAAATACTTTGTGAGAAGAGTAAATAAAAGATATTGAAAAAAAAATTTTGTTTTTTGAAACAATAAAACCGCAATTGTTTTATTTCTTAGCACCTACCTTAATCATACAACATTAAAGTAAAAATTCAATATAAATACTTGATTTTTGTTCATGATCATTAAATTTTAACTTAAAATTAAAAACTTTTTGGTCTTTACATCCAAAAATATCCATTTGTTCATCATCAATAGGTTTTTTTACAACCCAAAAAATACGATAAATTAAAACAAAAATGTACTTACGACAAATTAGATTTTCCAATATAACATTTTTTAAAAGACGTAAGGGAAAATATTGATAATTTTCAAGGGAGTAAAGGACTGAAACTCTTTAACTATCAATTGCAGAGCTAAACTTCTAACATGACTACAAAGAGCTCGCAAAATAACACTTTTTTACCTTTGACTGTTTGTCTATAGTCTAACAGAACAAAAGTTATAGCCGATAATTGTAAATAAAAACACATTTTTGCTCATTCCCAAAAGTCGTGTTTTGTCCTTTACGCCAATTGAAATTTCCATCATCGATATGTTCATAAAGGATAATAGGGCGGCTACCAGAACTTCACTTTCTTTTATTACAAGCCTATTCTCACAATCCGACGATATTTTCATGATCCCGAGCAGCCTTTACGGCCATTATGTAGTGGACACAACGATTCAAACGGCCAATACAATCGACCGAGTATCTTTTATGTCGTTATATTATTTTGGAACCTGCCAACTTTATTGAGCGTAGAGCTTTGAAATATTACGAATGATTTAGATGCCACCAATAGCAGTAGCGCGTAAATCGAAATTATTACAAGCAATATAACTTCGGCCATACATATGGATTAAGAACATTTCATATTCAGCGTTTATCGCTTCTTCGTAATATCAATATGAAGGGTCGCCAATAATACAGATTTAATGCTAAAAGGGTATTTGGGATCAGCAATGTGAACCTAAGTTTGAGCCGGTATTGAGAGTAATTTTGCCTGTTCTTGGAATATCAAATACCCTAATATCAATGTGAAATTAGGCTCGCGATTTTAATACCGTGCGCAAATGCACTCCACGCTCAGGCTAATTAGAATTTCCGAACAGTTCGAGGTAATACCGGCTCGGTATATGATACACCTGTTCTATCAAAAGGGACGCTAATTAAATTTCATTGCATTAAGACGAGGGTGCTTGAGCTAAAAGCGGGCGATGGATGGGCGCCGCGTCGAGTGGTCCACTCCACCGACGTTCAATCTACGCGTAAGGTTCTCATGTAGGTAGGCCTCATTGACACGGAGTTGATAATTTTCATTAGTTAGTCTCCTACGCAGATAGTTAATTTAATAAGACACTCTGCAGTTATTCTAGATAATAAAAATAACGATTTATAAACATATATTTACAACATTTCAAATAAAATAATATAAAACTGCTAAAACTCTCAAAAGTTTTAATTGGCGAGTTTTTAACGCAATAGTTCGTATCACGCTCATAAAATTTAGTTTCCCGCAGTCCGGCCGTAGTTTTCTGTACAGAGTTTACCCTTCATGTATGTAGAAATATGTGGGTATAAACGCAAACAAACAAAAAAAGTATTATATGAAGCATGCTATAGCAACATGAAAAAAAAATATTTTTTACTTTCTTTTATTTATTTTAATTTCTTGCAGACGGAAACAGTAGAGAATAGTACAGTTACAACAACAACGTTACTTAGAACAGAGTATAGTTCTTTAGAATAATAGTAAAAAACTCATCTATTTCATTTAGCTTTCCAGATTTATCTTTTGGAGACTTACGTTAGTGAAAACTATAATTTTGTAAAAAGAACTACGTTCAGACAAAGTGATTATTAACACACTGGTCCAAAACCTTGGTTTACCAATGTGTTTTTAATTCTTTTTTTACAAAAGTAGACGATAAGATGTAAGTTTTTTATTCCTACCAAAAATTTACATCTCTATCAGAAAGCAAAGTTTAGTACACGAAGTTGAAATTTCATGCAATGTGTGTATGAAATAGGACCTCGTATCCTGTACGATCCCAGTTGGATTATTGTATAAACTCTGAACTAAACTGCAAGGTAGGAACACGATCGAGCTCGTCTCCAAGACAGATTTAGTTCACAATCCAAGTACGTAACTCTATCATAGCTACAAATGAAGTTTGGAAAACTTCGCCCACTGGGTGTTCCTTTCAGATTTTGGAGACTCGAGAACAAGGAATTTATTCAGAAATCCGGTCAATTTTAAATTAGAACTAAAGTTATTGAAATTTTATGAATAGTTATTTAGGGCGAATATGGTTTATTCTAGATAAGTTATAAAATTCATTAGTTGGTTATATTATTATGAGACAATATTTTTAATCGCAATAAATTTGGAAATTATAACACTGATACGTGTAACTTTTTAGTCGATTTGACTACAGTTTCACCTAATATTGCACGAACGATTCTATAATCCTAAGATACGTACTGTTATTTGTAGGGATTAACCAATCAATATAAAGTTTCCACTTTAGCTCCATTTGCTAAATAGTCCAGCTGCAGTGTGAATGGTCGTACATTATTGCCGCTTCCCGGGAAGTGTCGGGACCGGGATGTATCGTGCTCGCAGCCGGGACGACAGGAAATGGCATGCTTTTTCACCGACCCTTCTTAGGGTCAAGCTTAGAACTGCACACATTTCCATCTTAGCATAAAATTCTAATTGCATCAATTCTCTATTTTCGGTGTAGAGCACGCGCGACGCGAATTGAGTGCCAAGTCTTGTCCGCAAAAGGTGTTTAGGTAGGTATCTGGTCTTGGTCTCGTGCGCAAACTTGCACCACACACACAACCGATCAAACCAAGCTAAGAAACTTTTTAATAATGTTCAAGCATGGTTTCAATATTTATTTCAATATACAAAAGTGTCATGTGAGTAAGTTGTAATATCATTGTCAATTCGTGATCACATTGCTATCTTTATTGCTAACGCCGCTTTAACAAGCTCAATTTGTGGACATGGCTAGAAAAGCATTTATTTGTGTATTTTGCTTTTCGCTCCTGAAAAAAAAAACACATGCACGGCTCCATAACTTTACTTTTAACGAGAGTTCGATAAGCAAACATAATCGAGCTTTATTTACTAAACTGGATAAATGCGCATCGGCCACTGAGCTGGGTTCCTTGTGTTTGAATACAAATGGAACGTTTATCCCTGGAAGCCAATTTGTATGCAAATGGCGGGTCCGTTTAACTATTCTCGTTAGATGCTCATTTACCGAACGTCTGTATTATCATTGACAGTAAGCCTAAACTTTAAGCTATTGATTTTATAGTTTTTTTTTTTTTTTTTTAATAATCTACCTAAATTTGTAAAGCTTGATACAGAGTGAATGCAAGACTTGTGACAAAAAGACAGGGAATATTTTTTTCATTATAAAAGTCTCAAGTTTTGTTTATAATTTAGCTCATGATTCTCTTATCTAATGATATGCAAAAGCATATCTTCACTGGTTGCAAATTATCACATCCGTATGCTGTGTATCACATCTGTATGTTTTATTTTGATTGCAATAAAGAATTCTCTTATCTTATCTTATCTTATCCGATACACAAATTATTAAGTAAAACAGAATAGCGTTAGACGTGTTATTCGTAACACAAATTCTGCAGATTGTTGAACTCTGGCAATGGAGTCTTGGAAGCGGCTGAATTGCTCATACAATTGAATCATAATTGAGCGAGCACACGCGAAGCGAAATTTAGTAGGACTTAACAGCTCTGACTAACTTAAGGCTGGCTTTATTGACAAGCCTATAGTAGCTCTTTATAACAATCATATGATAAATAATGACACCGCGATACCGGAATCACTATTGTTTTGCTCGATCATTTGACTCCGTTTTATAAACGTCCAAGGTTACGGCTGCACAACATGTTATAAAAATAATTCTTGTTTCATATAATTTTGTTGCAAATATTTCCTTGGAACTTAAACTGTTGTGCTTTGTAGGACAAATTATTTATTTTTCTCCATTCTTTCTAAAAAGGACTACTTATTGTCTTAATTTGTCTAATTTACTTCCAACAGGCTGACATTGAAGAAGAGAGAGAACGAACGGAACGTGGCCGGTCACTTCAATATCCGGACCCGACGCAATTAATGTACGTTCGAATCCAATTGCTGACCGGCACCCGACAGTAGCTTATGCTGCAATCCTAATTCAGGGGAATTTGGGTCTTGCCCCGCGGCATTAGGGTTATGCCTGCCGAATAAGTTAAGTACGTATGCTCTGCTCATCCTAGTGTTCCAGATTCAACCCTCGTTTCTCGGACGGCTGTCTATCTATATCATCGGCATAGGCCAGTGGCAGCAAGGATTAATGACAACGGCCCAATACAGAGCGAGGTCAACGCCAAGTGTCTCATTGGACTTGGCCAGCCTTAATTGAGCGAAATCATTGAAATTGAAATGGAACTTTCGGCTTCAATTAAAAGTTGGTGAAGACTTGTTAAACAAATGTGCTGATTTTGTTATATTCTCTTCAGCTAGTACAGACTCAGATATATTAGTACTAGAGAGTATCATGTATGTTTTATTTTTAATAAAATTGCATTAAATTGATCCTTGAGAATAATCAACTTCGTTCCGCCTTGGGTTCTAAATTTTTGAAAATATTCTATAGCAGATATCCGGGGATAGTGTAGCTACCCAAAAGTGAAATATTTTTTTTAATTGGTTAATTCTTTTGGGATCCTGTTCCTGATCCTGCAATGCAAACAAACAAGCACAGAATCAAATATAAACTTTTTATATACTTATTGGTATAGATTTATCACATTTTATATTAAAAATATTATTGAAGAATGATTGATTATTATTTTGAATTCACAATTTTAGGTGATACTTCCAAAAATAATGGTACACAAAAATTTGCATATTTTACATCGTATTATTGTAGGAAATTAGTTCCTTGCTCTGCTCATACAGCTTTTTTAAAGGTTATTTTTTCTTTTATGGTTTCCAACTCTTATTTTATCTGAGAATCACTGAGGTGTGCTGTCAGTAACATACATAACTAGAGTTTAAATTTAATAATAAAGTTTCAGAACGTGTATGCAGTAGCCGTATATGGGAAGGAGTTCCTAGATAGCTTTCAAGCGATGAGTGCAGAAACTTGAAACGCAACTTGATTAAATTCCACTCCAGTGCATGCTGCGCTGGCATCATAACAATATTATTACTGGAACTTGTAATCAATAACTCTGCGACTCACTGTGACCAGCTCTAGTCTCCTAAACTTACGATTATGCTTCTATTCTATTACTATTCTAATATTACGATTGGGTCTAAAATTGCGAGTCTCGTAACTTTGATCAATGAACATACTACCAAAATTTCGAGAATCGCAATTCTTGACCAAATCGTAATAGAATAGTAATAGAAGTTTAATCGTTACGATTATACTTCCATTTTATTACGATAATACTTCTATTACTATTATTTTACGATGGTATCTTCTCTTATTTAGCAATATACACTTGTACATCTGGTTATCATAAGATTATCATCATGCCGAAAGGTGATACAAAGGCCAAGGCCTGTGCCAAAGTTAGATAGGTACTTTGTGAATCTTATATTTTAAATTTTCTTGCATCCAATGTAAATAGTCAGTTAGATTTCCACCTGTGAATTCCTTTCCTTTTTCACATTATGAAAAATCTAAAAATTTAGGTTCAATAAAAGCTAGCTTTTATTAAAATTGGGAATGAAAGAGGAGAGTCGGGCGACTCTGACGCCCTTATCTAATCTTCACTTCTCCATTGAAAGCTTTCACATCACAGTCACAGCTGTTGCCTTACAAGGCTCCAATTATTTCAAGAAACCGAAAAAATCCATTACTGAAGTATTTTTGTCGTGTAAGTGTTTTATTAAAGCAGGTAGTATAGACAAGCAACATTTTCATAGATTTTTTTGTTACCGAAAAATTTACAATTCCGGCTATTTGAACTGGTGATTTTATTTTTGGAAAAAGGATTTTAGCCGCTTATCTTTAATTCCACCCCACCCAATCAATTACATTTCCAAAACATCAAAGTAGGAAAATATGATTGGAATAGCTAGAACCCTAATTGATTCTCTTTATTTTGACAAGTCAAAGTAATTCAGTAAATAATAAAGGAAAGGCAATTTGGACACTTTTGATAGACGACCCCAATAAAACTAGAGCTGAATATGACAATTGCAATTCGTTTTTCATTTTTCACAAAACGACGGCGCCTCCTTTGGGCACAAAGAGCTTTTTATTGCCATCACAATGGGATTGTGCTCTTTTCATCAACGGAACTTTTATGTTCGACGCGTCAGCTGCGGACGAAACGCCAAAATTGAGCTAGCTATCGGGGTGCTCTTCTCTCCCCCATTGACCATTTGGTCCGACAAATTCATTACAATTGCTCTTGGTCCAACAAACTTGATAACTATTATGGGTCACCACTATCATTCAAGGTGCTGCTATCAATTTTCCGGTTCAAGGCTCATTTAATATCGCCATTATCATAGCGGTTTTATTTTTGGCTCAATCTATTTTTGCCGTGATCGGTTTTATCACTTTAGAATTACTGCTGGCCTTTATTTTTTACTTGCGAACGCTCCAAGTAATATTTATTTTCGTGCTTTTTTGAATTTCATGAAGATTTTAGGCAGGTATAGAATTTTCTAACACTCTGTATAGCGGGATCCCATATCAACTAATTTTCTTCACGTTTATGATGTCTTTAGTTAAATTGGCTATGGTGCGTACGTCGTTGTGCAGGCTAAGTTCTGAACCTAAAATGATATAGCTGTAGCTATCAGCTGGGTTATCAGAGTGTTATGTTTTTTTTTAAAAAAGCTGTTCACTAAAATACATAAAAGTTAAAGCATAGTCAATATTTCATGTTCTTTTGGCATGATGCCGACGTATTGAACTTTGTACTGTTTTGGGAAATTATAGTAACTTTCGGTTTGTTTACGTAGTGTCTATTCTTGGCTCTTGGCACTTCCACCTTCATCTTATTGCATCTGCAGCGTGCAACGCCATGCATTCGGTGTAATTTATTTTAAAATTTGGTGGTACTAAATAGGAAATTTATTACGAGACATTGGTAATGTGTTATTATTTCCATTTGAACGGTGTACCCTAAAATCAAATTTTGCTCAAAGAATTTTATTTATTAAATGGCACGCAAAATAATAAAAAAAGCGATGGTGAAATATAAAACCAATATAATAAGAAAATATTTTTAAACTTAATACTTTTGATTTATCTTTGCAAACAAATAAGACAAACAATGTTTGTGATTATTATATTCAATATTAAATACCTGATAGATATCTAATGATACCTACACTAGAGGTAGTAAATGCTTGGTGATATCATTTACTCAGACCACAAAAGGCCTTGAAATGTTACACCTTCGCAATTTGCATGACACCTTATTTTAATCTTTAGAGATGAATTATGAATACACAGTGCAGAGGTTGATAGTAAAAAAAATGCGTCAAGCGTATGATGATAACTATCAAGAAACCATTTTTTTTAATATTTTTGTAATCTTATAAAACAAGGAATATTGTAAGTTTATTGTGAAACATTGTGTCCTTTTGTGTCATTATTTTTTATTAACAATGATAAGAACACTCCATATGTTATATAAAAAAAATACTAAAAATTAATTTGTGCATTGTAGCTCTTTAGATTTTCGCTGATAATATGTAATATTGCATTGCATTCCTAACCCAGACAGACAAACAGGTGTCTGTGCTTTATCAAAATAATGAATTAATATCTTCGGCACACAATGACCTTGCTTGTTTGTATAATTTTATAACATAAACATTATAGTAGTTTAGGTATCAATACCACGTGCTGTAGACGTAACAAACCTGATTCAACTGCATACTCGTAGGTACATTTAAACAATGGTTAATAATGCAGCGCACTTTCCTTATAAATTTTAAGTTGTGCGGAAAATTTTGCAAATACCTAGTTATATTAAATGTCTTCCATTAACAAATTTATAGTCTTAAAACTTAATTTGTGATTAACAATACCATACATAATATCTTTCCTTAAAACCAACTTAAGACTACATTAAATCAAAAGACTATCGGAGATGTTGTTACATAAAACATTTATTTTCTTATGTGTTAGAGGTATATCTTCTAAAAATATTATCATAATCAATTCATACTTACTGGCAGAATTTCCTTTGGTGCTATTAGAAACTAAAATATCCAAGCCTTTGACGTTAACAAAACACAACATCAACAACCACCACATCTTGGAACAGGATTTGGGGGCTGCCAAATGACAGCCCACCAAAAGGAACATCTCTGTCCTTTGGAAACTTTCAACTTTCAAAAATCACTAAACAAAACACGATCAGACATAAATCCTGCTTCAGGAAAAACTGAGGCACTTGAGTCACACCACTGTTTATTATCAACAAATTGTTAGTCACCGTCACAATCGAGTTTTGTGGAATAAAAACAATATTTTGCTGACTGGCTGAGCTGACGAACAGCCGTTTTGAGGTTATTTTTACGCGACTGCTTTGGTCACGAGCGAGTGAATAGGCTAGAGAAGAGCGAGCGGTGTGTTGTTGTTCGGCTGGGGCAGGCAGGTGGGCGCGGGTCGTGGTCGCGGTCGCACCACTAGGTGGCGCTGCGAACGTGACGTAGGTGCGTTTACTTTCGGCGACCGAACTGTGGCGCTGCGCCGCTGATTCTAGCTAGAGATTTTTCCAACGCATCGCGTCGCACGGCCCACTGTGCAAGGGCGCGTACACAAGCTGGAGCGGTAGCCATTCGGGAAACTGGAGCTGCAGCCATTTGGGAAATGTTAGTTACAAGTTTCCAAGTAAATATAGAAAATAATTTCTTTACCAAAACATTGTTTTAGGTTTGTTCTTAATTTTGTAACTAGATTACTAGTTACAAAATTAAGAACAAACCTAAAACAATGTTTTTGGGGCTTTATCTCGCTTTATAATTAATCAACAATCTTTTTGAATTTTGTGAATCTAAACTACGCCATCGAAATAAGTCCTAAAATTGTATATTTAAATTTATCCATTTCCTTCAAACCTTCCGAGACAATATTTCAAATAGATGCCTGAATGAAAAAGCATTACATTATTTGTATACTTAAATTAAATATGTAGGTAATTACATTTTTCATTTATATTATCTTCGTAAGTATCTAACATTATTTTCATAAAAAATAAATACATAAATAAGTACCTTAGTAATAAGTTTCATATATTAGGTACTTAAATTATAAATTTGTAGAATATCTTTCAATATAGAAGCAGCCTTACTTGACGAGTGCGATTGCGCGCGCACTCAGCAGGGTGGCTGGGGGCGTGGTGCTGTTGTTACGCAGGATCCGACTACGCAAAATACCCATTCATCTCGCTGCCAGCCGATCTCTAACATTAACTGTCTTGCTCTACTGTTAGTAAAGTGTCAAAGACAAAATACCAGTATTTGACTTAAATAAATAGGAACTGCGTCAGATATTGAATACGTACCCTGTCATACGCAATATTTCACGTGGCGTAGATCGCATCGTGACGTTGTATAGTGTAGCCACAGCCTAACTTTTGTCGTGACGATACATCTTCTGGTTGTCTGTCTATAATATGTTTGAATTTGTAATACTTGAATAACACTGGGAAACATAAAACTGAAATGCATTAGCTAACGGCCGTCTTCTAAAGTCATAAATGCATGTTTACGATTCGGGCCGGCCATACTCGTAAACTGTGCAGCGACATCGATCACATTTTTTATAACATCGTCAACTGTTTGACGCACTACTAAGGCGGTTATCACATTGCCACGCACCACGCTGCATGTTGCGTTTCGACGCACCTACGCGCGCGCATGTGGATTCATTTTCTGTGTGTTGGACTGCGCGTGTTTCTATACAAATGGAGGTACTTACAATCAACATTAGAATACGCATTCACGCGCCACGCTGCGTGTTGCGTGGCAATGTGATAACCGCCTAAATGTTGTTTTGAGACAACCAACTAGCAACGAAGGTCGTATAAGATTTACTCTTTCGACTATAGATCGTAAGACACTTGTATAAACGATCCTAAAATGTTAAAAAGCTGTATAAAAGCGGCTATCTGGATAATTTTGCATTCAACGCTTTTTGGCTCTATAAACATGTCTAGTAAACGTTTATACGATGAAATCATATCGCATTTACTCGATTGTTGTATAAATGTATCTCTTGATCGCCATTATACAACAATAAGTCGTAAGATAGCTCTTTAAAAGCAACTGAATTGCTAATTTGTCGTCAAACTAGCTATTATAGCACAATCTATCGACATTTAATTTTAACAGCATAATTGTGGAGTAAACGCGGTTCATACGATAAAACAGCATCTTAGTTACTTTAACAGCACTTTATGTCGTATGATAACTCTATGGAATGCTTTTATTCGACTTAACTAATTAGGTTGAGTAAAAGCTTTCAAATTATTCTTTTACAGCCTTTTCGGTCTCTAAAGGTTATTTGAAAGCCATTTTACATCAATATAGTGGTATAAATGCTTTTTGAAATCTTTTACAGCACTATCTGCCATTTTGTTACATGATACCAAAATAAACAACGTAATTTGCTTTTTTTATTCTCAAAATGAATTTTAATCGATGGAAAAGGATTAAAAGAAGTGGAGGATTCCGACGTAAAGTAAATAAGATGTACACGATTGAAACAGTCAAGATCTTCATTGGCTATAACCACGAGTCAAGAGCGTTTAATTGATAGGCGTGAGGGTTCCGTAGCGTATAATAATTACTACTACTATTAGGTACTATTAGGTATTCTGTAACAACGGCCATATAGACCACCGTTTGCAATTTATTGAATTTGCCAGTATGTTTTTCTAAGTCATGGGTGTTTATCTTATACTTATTGTGTTTGTTTTTATAATTTTATAAGTTCGTTGGTAGGTACCCAACGAATTTGACTAAACTATTATTATTATTTTTTTATAATAAAGAGATACTTAAGTAAGTACTTACAATTTTGTTTTGTATTAAGTGATCCTACTTGCAATAATAACATTCGTCACTTAGATAGTGATAATAAATTGAATATTCTGAACAATTCGGACACCAGAAAAATGAGGTGCGCAGTAATAATTATTCTCTTCTCGTGGTTTTGATCCATTTTTAATTACAAAATGACATGAGTAACATTTAAGCATTATAAAAAAATGTGGTGTCTTCTAAGGCCATTTTGCTTCCTTAAGCTTCTTTAAGTCCTCTTTTTTTATGAATTTATCTATATCCAAGTAGACTACCATTTTAAATTGTCACCCATAAAAAAAAGGTAATTTTACCTAAAATATTGTATTCTATGAACTTACGAAAACCAAATTCAATGTAACTTAACTATTCAATGTGGTTTTTTTTTTTGGTTAGGTTGATGGTATAGGCAGTTTTTAAACACGGCCGCGCGCCCCGTCTCAAACAGAGGCGCAGATCGGCGCTTGTCTGATTGGTCAATCTTTCCAAAATTTAAAAATGTTTCAAAATATGCAAAAATTTAGCGAAGTTGACGGTATATTAAATTTATTGATAGTAAAATAATTATTTTATAATAAGTAGCTGACCCGGCAAACACCGGATCGCCCTAGATATAAGTTAGCACGATTATTATAAAATTATCTACCCGCTAAAAACTTGGCTGTATGTACTTTGTTATTTTGCCCGCCTAGAATTAAAGAATTTAAAAACAACGTCAAATCAATCAATCTTTTGATTAAAAATGGATACAACAGTAACAGAAAACTAAGTACCTATTGGAAATTATAAGTAATTGTTGTTTTTTACTAACTTTCCCTCAATTTTTCCAAATTTTCTCACCTTTTCAACCTTCTCTGGACTACTACAAACATTTCAAGACTAAAAGCTAAATCGGCCCAGCCGTTCTAGAGTTTTTGCGAGACTAACAAACCACGATTCATTTTAATATATTGGTAGATAGATAGTAGGTAGTAGAAGTAGATAGTAGATTTTGCACTAAGGAACCCTAAACTATCTGTAATGGCGTCCCTAGAAGTCGTAAGATGGAAATCTCATTTCAATCTTTCGACTAACAGCTGAGAGAATGCTCTCTGAGTTGCTATTGATGGCGAATTTATTTTAAATGTTAAATTAACATTATTTGTTATTCATTATTTACATAGAAATCTTGGGGCCCATTGAAATATTAACTACAATGCTAGGTATATAGACGGAAAATTTTATTCCGCACATGAAAGTAAGACCCTACGACCTAACTTTAACAGGTAACTAATTACCTGTCATCATTTGGCTTGATAGCTTAAAAACGTAATGGTTAATAAGATGGCAAAATATACTTATATATATTAGGTTTGACACTTCAACTGACATAAATTACACGTATAAAATAAAAAGTCTATAAGTGCTGCTTGGGTGCAGTTACACGATAAAAAAGTCGAGTGATTGCAACCAAATTGCTTTATAACTATAAATAAGTCGAATAAAAGCGGTTCTACCGACTTGGAAAAAGCAGATGTGTCGAATAATGGCATTCTGATGGCCATTATGGTACTAAGTAGCATTCTAGTTGCGATTACTCGATATTTATTCGACTAAATGGCTACTCATACGATAATCTTACGATATTTACTGGATCTAAAGCTGAGAGAAGTGCGCCCAAATCGCGTTGAGAGAACGTGCACAGAGCATTTACACGACTTTTTAAAGATCCTTCTTACGACCAATAGCTGAAAGAGAAACGTGCTGCTGACTTTTTTACGACACGATTTGCTGGTTGGGGCGAACGCCTAGTCTGTTTAACAAAATAAAAGAAACAAAAAAATATATAACGTAGAGTAGCCGGCACATCAAAATAGTATTTTATTAAGTACGCAATAAATGTAGAGTTGGGCACGTAGGTTGAGATGCTGGCAAACTTAGTTATAAAACGTGAAGTTATCGCTCTCTGCGAGGTTAACAAACAACACTTTAAATTACATGAAGATGAACAACTTTTTTTTGATTGAGGCCATAATTAACCTTTTTTACTCAGTACACTTTTAGCAACCAGTACATAATTATTACAATTTGTTTTGTACCTTATTGTCAGCAACCATTTTGTAACGAACAAAAGACATGCTACAATGGACACCTTTATTACCACTTCACACTGCTAAAGTAACTTCTCCCTCAGAAACCCGAAAATGCTTGTTAGCACTGAAAATGACAATGGGCAATTCTTTTGCGGACATTACTCTGAGTACCTATTCATTTTAACTGCACCTAACCTACAGACAGAATGGTTTCATACAATACAATTCAATTCAATACGTTATATAGAACAGAAGTTCAACTCTCAACTTTACTCGTATGCCTATCTACTTATTTTTCGGTGTAGTAAATAGTCTTCATATTGTTTTCAAAACTATATATAATTATAACATTTAATAAATTATTTTATTATATTGACTTGACTCCACTTCATTGGAGTATTTTACTATTGTCTAGTTCACAAATAAAGGGTGTGGCCCGGCAACATTGTACCGTTAAATAAAGACAAGTTGTTTCGGAACCAATAATTCAAAAATTTTATAAAATAAAAATGTAGTACGCTCAAATAATTTCAGTCACACACATGACATTCGAAGACGTCAATGACCAATTCAGTAGGGTACTTACAAGTGAAGTATTTGAAATAGCGTGTTTCACCCTTCCTCCTCAGCAGGTTAATGAGCACCTCAAATAGAGGAGCTGCAAATTGTCGCCATGATTTACGGAGCGGTGAGCGGTTTCAGGGCACGTATACCTACTGGCAGCTGGGTGATTGGTTTCACTTTGTGCCACTATAATAAATACATAATGTGCATTTACACATAAGTTGTGAATATTATAAAAAAAGGCCGCATATTGCAGTGTATTAATTTAAAAAAATCTAATAAGTTTCTCTATGTATAAAGTTTTTTGACCATTTTTTATACTAAGTATCCTAAAATATAGTTCACAGGTGAGTATGAGCGGGTAAATGAGCAGGCTTCTGTAGCGGTATAGAACGGTGTGTCTAACAAAGCGAGTCGATACTAAATTTAAGGGAAGATTCAGCTTTTCACACTTATTCATTCTTTTTATTATAGAACCGCCTTATTGGAAATATTCTGTAGGTATATTGACCGCACTGAGGTAAAAGCAAGAATGCAAAAAAAAACAGCTTACTGGAATACACTTTACTACAGCAAAAAAACTGTAGCACTCATAATTTTCTTGGCCATTTTAATTTAGTATTAAATCAATGGACCACACACGACTATCGCATTTTTTCCTGAAATACCATAGCGTCAAAGATGATCCTCGCACGCTACGATAATTTTTTCAAATTCTCAATAATCCAAGGTAAAAGAGTGCAATCAAAAATATTATAACTGAATGTGGACCAGTGCGGGTAACACTGGAATTTTTCCGGCACTGGCACCTTTTACCAGGTTAATGAGTCCTTTAATAGAGAAGCTGCAAAATGTCACTATGATTTATGGACCTGCGAGTTTTCCAGGGTGCCGGACTATTAGAGCTAGTTGTGGTCCGCTTTTCAAAAAAAAAGGTTTTTCTTATAGTTTTGTATACCTATAGTTTCCATAGCATTTAAGTTCTTGAGTGGCGACCGCGTGACAGGAAGACACAGACTAGGCACTGGAGTACACTGGAGAAGGGACGCACCAGACCGGTTTTTTTTTCGATATGTAGTTTCAGCTTTCGGCTCAGCTGATGACGATCATATATAAGATGATTTGAATAAAATTAAACACAGATCAAAAAAAAAACAATAAAAAGACGAAAAATAAAACAGATAATAGTTTCCCTAATGTAATTTCAACAATCATAAAATACGGTGTAAATTTTTAGAGAAAGTGGAATATTACGTCGGGGTCGTCGGCAGCAATTACAACATTTGTGCAGTGAATGAAGCCTTAATTCGGCTTGCACTCTATAATCCATCTGCGGTATTTTAATAGATTTTCAGTGAAATGGTAAATCAATGTCAAATACTTACCTAGGAACCTTTTTTTATTTCTTTTTGTTGAAGCAAAGTTAAAAGCAATAAATAATAAGTGTGGTTTTTTTTTTTGTTTCAGGTTTCAGCCATATTTTTTACTGCAAAAAAAAACTTTATTGTTCCTGTATTATATTGTTTTTGCTTTTTGCTAGCAGTATCCTATAACAACAAAAGTACGTTGTCACGCTGCAGCTGTGGTTAATTAAATACGATCGACATCCACAGCGACAGTTGTGCATTGTTCAACTAATCAGAAAATCTGACATTTGAACATTTACACAAATGTTCATTCTAATAAGCATTACCAAACAACATGATGTACCTACCCAAAAATTATACGATATAAAATTGCCAGTCCAGTAAAAATGATTTTTTTTACGACCTGACATATTACTTTAAAACTAAATCCCATATTCTCAGGTTTATAATTAACGAAGTCTTTGATATTTCTGATTTTACATGGTACAAAAAACTTTTTGAAGGCTTTTTTTTTAACCGACTTCAAAAAAGGAGGTTACCTATCAGTTTGACCTGTATGTATGTATGTTTGTCCGCGATTATCTCGCGTTTGGCTGAACCAATTTTTTTTTGTATCTTTTACTCCCAAATACTTAACATAAAATCAAAATTACTTCATGAGTTGTAAAAGTCTTACCTCAGGACGGTTCGTCGTATTTTTTTTCCTAATAGCACAGAGTATATAATCTAATAGCTACAATAAGGTAGCCCACTCTACTAGAATTCTCAAAGATTTGTTAAATTATTTTAAAGTAAAAGACAAATTTATGAGCCAGTTTACAGCGATGCTAGCGCCATTCGCGAAATAAAATTATATCTTTTTAAACTTAGGCAAATATCAAAAATGTGGCATAGTATGATACTAGATAATGTAGATTGTAGGCTAGTATTATATGGGCACTGTAGGTTAAAAACTAAAGAAAGCTACATAGTGTTGCTAAAAGTGGCCACTTTTAGCAACAATCTGTGTATAATTTTGTTATTTTAAGTTAGGACTACTATACTGTGCTCAAAAAATACTAAGCAATATTTTCTAGTGTCATACTATGCCACATTTTTGATATTTGCCTTAGTTTAACCGATTTTTTTTTCGAGAATGGCGCTAGCATCGCGGTAAACTGGCTCTTAAAGCTAAATATTGTTAAAATAAAGTAAATTAATGAGGTGCATGTGTAATGTGCAAACAGATAAAAAAAAAACCATCCAGACGTATTACAAAGAGGACCTGCAATGCACCTCGGAAATAATATTTACTTAAGCTTGCTGCGTTTGATAGATTATGCAGTGTAGAAATTAGTTTGTTGGATCTATGTATTGAATCTGTAGCACTGGTATACCAGTCTATGCTTTACAATCAAATTAGGCATAATAGTATTTATTTTGACAACATGAACAAGTTCTTTACTTTAATTTTCTTGTTAAGAAGTCTCAAGGCCGGAGCAACAACGAACGGCACGTCTCGTCTTTGATCTCGAGAAAGCTAATCACCTCGCAGCTACTTAACAGATTATCGCTCCTCCGGTATTGATTCCGGCTTGCTAGACACGCTCCCAACAGCCGACGAGTATCAAAATGAAAATTACAGGCACGCTCCTAGATGTGTATAATTTAAACCAACATCTATCCCAGACCAACCTTGTTATTCGAAGACTAAAATGTTTTCAATTAATTAAAAGCACTCGGAATTTTAGCCTCACTTGAGATTAGATTTATTTTGAATCAATGAAATGTAAATATTAAACGAGGGTCACCGAAAATGGACTTTGGAGTTGTTTTATTTTTCTTTTTGTCTGGTGGAAAGGTAGGTGACTGGCTGGTTTTATTATTTAAGAGTGTCGTATCGGTCTGTAGGAAAGGAATCTCTATCAACCCTACCCTTCTAAGATCCGTATATAATGTAGGTACATCCTTTTACGGCCTTGTATCCATTGATTTTTTTATGTAACCTGTTTTGTTTTCACAACTGTTAGGCAAAGGACTCTCCATCACTTCGCTTCCAGCAGCCACCATTCACCGATTCATTCGTCATGTAATTCCACCCCATTCAGTAACATCATAACCAATGCTCTTGAAACTTGTCGAGCGCATCGCTCGCCATCCTGCATGTCTTTCTATCCTTTGGAAAGCTCTAATTATGATTTGGCCGACTAATCCGCATCTGTACGGCACGTGATCACACCTCTTCTATTTTAATCAGGCAGTTTGCTATACAATTTCTAATACTAGTTTTCCCCGTATTTAATTGGTTATGCTTACCTGCCGTTTCATTATTCCTATGGGAATTAATAAAGATCTCATTGGTAATATAATCAGCAGTTCGGAATATGTAGTTGCGAACGCTTCTCACTGACTATGTACACTAATAGAGTCTACATAATTAGCTGAGCACTAACGAGCAGAGCGCGCCTGTTTCATATGCAATATTATGAACTTATTACCTACTGTGACAGAATATACTTAGAAGAGGTTTTTAATAAACGAAAAATTAAAAGGGACTTAAATCAGAATCTCTAGTAAAAATTTTTTACAAAGTACTTACCTATGCACATTTCTTTTCTAGTTCACCATTCTTGACAAACTATGTAGTCGGGGTTCCTGAACTTTTGCTGTATTTAAAAAATACGTTCGTATATTGTAACAGAATATAAAAACAAAGGCTTTCGGAAGGCACATTCCGGAGAACAGAGTTCACAAAATTCACCTATACCCGTGGCTGTAAAAAAAAAGGCAATAAAAAGAACTTTATTCCCTCGATCTTTGAGTCGTAAAAGAGTAAGCATCGCTTTACTTTGTAATTCTGTTTTACGCGCAATCGCATGACACCCCCGGAAAAGGTCCGCGCGCTCCTCAACTTTGGATGAGTTTAGGATGATATTGCTCTTTTGTTTCAACTCAGTATGCTTCAATATTTAGGTCACGAAAATGAAGAATATAAGTACATAGTTTAATAGCAATGGAACTTGTAACTTGTAATTTTATCTACATAAATACCCACATGTAGATATTAGTTGTTTTTTTCCTTTCTTAAAAAAGGAAACCTTTGTACTTAAAAATAAATTTTGAACTATAATTCCACCTGTGAAATATAACCAAGTTTACTAAATTGCAACTAAAGTAATCCATTCCCATGCCTCGCTCCGCCTGCCCAGGGCGCTGCCTCTAAACTTGCGAGTTTCAAATTTGAAAGACGTGAATGATAACATTCAACTTTGCTGAACAGGAACTTCACCTGGTACATACCCGATTCAAAAACATTTGAAATCCGATGAGGTTTATTTTTCAGAAACTATACATAATTTGATAAAACAGGAATTCTAGCGTGATGCATAAAACATTTTTTTTATAACCTACTATTAAAAACCACTACAGGGTTGACAGTTTTTATTTATAGACCTAGCAATAAGAATTTTGTATCAAAAAACTTATAATTTAATTATTTTTAAATATACTGAAACCAAGTTCACAAAATACTTCTTACAATTTCTTACTTCTCAAAAAAGTACCAATGTCCCGGAGATCAAACAAAGAAAAAACTAATAAATGTTCTTCTATGCCCTTGATTTTTTTATTTTATTTAAGATCTATTTAGATCAATAACACTTTTTAGTTGTAGTTAATAAAGCCAGCGTCATGTTGTAAGTAGGTACACGTAATGTAAGAATTTTCCTTTTGAATCATAAAAGCGTCAGGTATTCACGTTGAGTATAAAATAACATCGTTTCTATTTCTAATATGCATTCACCGACGATTTCATGTCCCTTTCATAACATTCTTTTGTACAAACGCGAGACATTTTTGCATAATATTCTATATTATGTAAAAACTTTAGGAACCTCTCGGAATACCGATGGGCTTGATCACAGAAACTAGAGGAGAAAAGATAAAAGGGTTTGTCCCTCCCTACCGAAGCCGTCATTCAATTTGTACCAAGCTCGCGAAAATGTATTGTAACAAGTTTTCGGCAGTTACATTGAGTATTCAATCATAGAAAAGAGGCAACGAGCATGTGTTTATGTCCTTAAACGTAATAGGCCTACATACATTTTAGTTTTTCTTTTTGTAATTATTTTCCAAAAATATACTTATATTTTTCGAATTTTGAATATTAGTCATAAAGTTTATAAAAGTGTTGTCATGCAAATAAGTAAAACAAATACATGAATTGTCAAATTCACAAAGGCCAAACATTAAGGCCTATTACAAACTTTTCCTTAGTAATAATGTTAATTTGTAAGTTCATTAACAATCGAAAAGTAAAATTTACTTTACTTTTCGTTTGTCAATAAATCAATGAACCTAATATCGCTTATCCTAAAATCTTAGTTTTTTTTTATCACATCATATTAAAAAACAAAGTCGCTTCCCGCTGTCTTTATGTATGCCTAGCTCTTTAAAACTACGCAACTGATTTTGATGCGGTTTTTTAATTGAAAGAGTGATTCAAGAGGAAAGTTTATATATGTACTAATGGGCGCCCCGCGGCTTCGCCGGCGTATTTTCCCTTGAAACATCAGTTCTATTATTTTCCCAATTTCAAAATTTCAACATTTATTTTTTATGACCTTTCTCAGGCTCTAGACTACCCATATACCAAATTTCATTCAAATCGGTTCAGTAGTTTTCTCGTGAAAGCGAGACAGACAGACAGAGTTACTAGCGCATTTATAATATTAAAAGTATGGATAATACACAATATTAAAAAAACTTTTAGTTACATCTTATCTTATCGATTAAATAAATGGACAGATCGTGGTTATAGGAGCTGTGTTAGTAGCTAACTTTTTAGTAACTTAGAACTGGGTTTCCTCTGGTTTGCAGATTCAACTTGTAAACTTTTCAAGTTCCAAGTTATTACTTAAAGGGTTTTTGTGGATTCAGTGTTTCTCGTTGGTTGTTGGTTTTAGTTTTAGATTGCTTTTAGCTGGCTAAGTTATCCAATATTTTCCTTACTCGCAAAATGTTAGTCTTTAAACTAAGCGGTACTACTACTGCTGGAAAAAAAAAGTTTTATTATATTAGCATTATTCCAAGTACTGATAAAAAGAGTGGTGGCAAGATCGATCCAGTAGCATAATTGGTTAGTGCACTTGGTCGGTTTAACCTGGAGGAACAGGGTTCAGGTCATTTATATGTTTTCCGTTCCTAAGGAAATAATTCAAATGCAATCCTTAGCGCGACTCACACTCTATAGGGAACCTTACTTACCAAATTCAATCGGTTTGGAGATTACTTTGTCTGTCAATTCGTCTAATATGTAAGTGTCTAATTTTATAACGAGGAAAGATTTGTTTGAGTATGTTCGTTTGTGAAAAATAAAGATAGATACACTTAAATCTTTACGATATGCATGCTTCTTCAAGTGTGATTATTTTAGAGTAAGTATTCGAACTTTGAAACATTTACAAAAATTAATGAAAAAGACTTCGAAAGTTTTCGAAATGAGAACTCCCTGTCTTTAATTGGTGCCTAACTTGAGTTAAAGGCTACAGAAGTGCTTCTACTCAAATCCAGTCTCGTTAAAATCTAGTGCACTCCTGAAACTTGCTGTTTGGATGGAAATAAATCAAATAATTTAATTCCTTCCACTGAAGATCTTACTTTTGCTTACTGCACTCTGTAATTGTATTTTTGACGAACTGCGAACACTAAAAACGTAAGTAAGAAGCAATATCGAGCCTTGTTAGATGTTACGCATCAATAGCGCCTCGCATAGTGGAATCTTCTTTAATAATACGGATTTATTTCATAAATTATCTTCTGTAACATTTCAGCCCATGTATTATGGCCGCTTTTGCAATATTTCTTTGCGTCCTCTTTGTGTTTTTTTTGAATCGACTTTGACAATCTGGAAGACGAAAAGCAATGTTGCAAATGTGGCCGTGATAGTACCCCAGATTATAGGTAAAAGCGACCGCATTGCCACATTGTTGTTATATAATAACATTGTGTCCTACGTTGCCTACATAGCAAGCAACGGCACAGAAATGAGTGAGAGAACTTATACGTTGTGTCCGGCATTAGTATGCGGGTTCCGCGCCGGCCGAGGCACGAGGTGAATCCAGGAAAACTTTTGATTTATACCGACCGACCGACATTCTATCTTTTGTGCTTAACACTATGGACACTCCATTTTTCACAACATAAACTAGGGCTCAATGTCACTTGATATTTGACGAGGTTCTATTAAAGAGATGAAATCTTTAAAAAAATCTAAACAATATTATCGTATATTGTTTTGGTCAAAGCAATGCTGATTTACATATAGTTATCATTGTTTCTATATGAAAGCTTTCATAAAATCCAATCCGGAATAAATTCGTACATAATTAAAAAAATATTAACTTTTGACTTGGTGTGTTGCATGCATGCAATCACGTCACTACCGTTTGTAAATATTGAATTAACTGACTCTTAACTTATCTTTCATTCGGAAAATATTACTCACGGTTACTTTTATTTAATTAATTATGTTATTAAAAGAAAATGCAATTACAAAAAAGGAACTTGCCAATGATTTAAATAAACTGAAAACCTGAAGACGACACCAGCAGATACTAGCCAAGTACTAGTGGATGTGAAAACACTTTTCGCCGTTACTTTTGCAATAAAACGAATCTCTCGTGGCTCGTGCGGAGATTTCACTGACCTTTCATTGTCTAGCCGAAATCCAATCAAAGGTTTGAAAGGAAAAGCGATGTGGCAAAGTGTTGGAGCACCTCTTTGTCTAGGTTGTTGGCGTGTGCTTTATTTGATTGCAGCTCTATTTTCCGCAAAGCGGTGATTAAGCTGGCATTTGAATTTTAGACTCGTTTGTGACTGGTGGAAAAGTACCCTTAAAGCTGATGACGCTGAAACACAGTTTTCAAAGTGTGTACGATGCATTATTAATACTACTTGGTGCAATGCTTTTGAAGTCTGTTTACAATGTGCATTATAGTACTTAATATTTTTTTAATAGGTAACTTCAACACTTTACTCTTATGAAAAGAAAACCTGTATGCGTTAAAAAAAACAGTTTCCAATCTAGCTGAGACGATTAGCAAATAATAAAATTTTATCCTTTTTTTACGTCCTTTCGGTCGGTATATATCATAAAATGTGACTATAAACTGAGAAGCCATGCCGCCGCCGCCGCGCACCGCCCGCAGTCTTCAGAAAAAGCTAGTGACAAAAATTTAAAAGGACTTACATTCTAGGAAAACCTCTTTACAATTTTTAACAGGTACAAGTTTTCAAAAACAAAAACATTTTTTTTAAATATCAAGAAAATAAACCTACTTCTAAATAAACAGATAACAGTTAGGTGATCATCAACTTTGTGGTAAAACTTTGAAAACCCTAACGAAAGTTTAGCAATAAAACACCGGAACAACTCCTCACAAACACACTAGTTCTTGTTTCTGTTGATGTTTGTGTTTAAAACAAAAGCGAACACCGCCGGTAACCTACATAAATAAGAAATGCAAACGTACCAAGTTGCATTTCCTGCGAACCCCCGACCTCGGGCGGAAGCGCAGCGCAGTTTTGAGAGATTAATGATTCTGTGCATGAAACTAATTTTAAATTACGCTGAAAAGTGTAATGTAGTTTCTGTAGTATACAAGTAGTTAATAAGTTTGAGCGCGTTGATTAGCGGCCGCTTTGCTCGACAACATATAAAGTTCCTCTAGTAAACTTACCGACAAGCAAGCAAAATAGTTTCAAATCCAGTGCACCGTTGAATTGGATTTATTCAAAAGGAAATTATATTTTGTTTAAAATGATTTTGAGTGAAATCCCAAAAAATATTGAATAACCCTTTTTCAGAAAATAATTTTATTTATTCCATGTATTTGTCACAGATAAGTTTTATCATTGAACAATCAGTTCAAATGCTTCATGGATTATTAATACTACTTTTTTAAATTATGTTACATTTACATAGTACATAAAAATGTTAATTCCGATACTGTAATTACATTACATAGTAAGTCCTTCATAAAACTAACAGCGGTCTAAGATGCTTTACTTTCAACGACATAATACTTAAGTAACATGACTTTATATTACTTTTGTACTGCTTTCATTCTTTTAACACACATTGTCATACAATACAAACAATTTTTGTAACAATTCTTAATTTTAGAAAAATCTTCTAATTTGTAATTTGATCACTATTTCTGACATAATTAGCTTTGTAATGTTATATAACTCTACAATTTTCGAGGTACCTGCTTTAACTACATATACTTACTGAATATATAAGTAGGTATATTTCAAAACGGAAAAAGCACAAAGCATGAAAGGAAGGCAGCATCCAAGGCTAGATTTACGAGGCGCTCAACTGAGCCTGGTCCGCGAACCCCGACGAGTTTACAGCCTTTTTATAACATGAAAATGTAGAGCTCTTTTGTACACTAAAATCTACAGATAAATTTTTCTACCTGCTTATAGATAAAATGCTATTTTTAATCAAGAAAGTAAAACTGGAAAATAAATATTAAGGAGATACAAAACAAAGATAAGATAAAATAAGACACGAATCCATAATTATAATAATGCTGTCCTAGAAAAAGCTCCTCTAGATGATACAGATACAGTTTTTTATAAACTTAGTTGCGACAGGTTTTCATTTCAGTTGTCATGTCATGATGTATCATCATCATCATCAACAATCAATACATAGTATAAAATGAAGTCGCTTTCCGCGTCTGTCCCTATGTATGCTTAAATCTATAAAACTATGCAACGGATTTTGATGCGGTTTTTTTTAATAGATTGAGTGATTCAAGAGGAAGGTTTATAAGTATAAAACATGAACAAAATACTAATTTAGGTTAGGCGGTACGAAGTTCGCCGGGTCGACTAGTTAGTTAATATACCAAGTTCATAATCAAAACTAGTCAAAACTTTATTATTATTATGCTGTCTTAATAAATACAAATATAAAAAATATTACAAGAATTTCGCTTTAAGTTGCTCTCTGTGCATTGTTTGTTAGTATTGGAGAACAGTAAAACTTAATTTATGTCCTTCCATTTGCGGATTGTTTATTTGTAAAAATGTAAGTGTAAATTTTAATGCTTAGCGATGTAAATTGGAGTGAATATCAAACTAGATTTGTGGTTCACAGTTTTCATAATACCTGCGTTTCATATTTAATTCAAATGCCATTGATAAACTTTTGCTTTCTTATTTGGCAATGAGCATTATGAGTAATGAGCTTGAACTTTTGTATAAACCAGAAAATTCGGTAATGGTTTGAAAATTGCAGGCTAAAACGCTGCAAACCTACGTACATATTACTCAACCTAAAGTATCCTTCAAAGCTCGGGCTTTGGTTATTTAATGTACGGAGGAAATGAGGCATATTATTATCATTTAAGAGCTATTATTAATATTTAACTTCCTGTTTATTGTGAAATAATACATTTTCGATTCTGCCGTCAATGGGAGACCGCGACGTGACATCGCACCAATTAATTTATGGTCTACGCAACGAATAATTTACGGCAGAATTTATCGGCAGTTTTCAAATTGCGGCTTCGCTAATAGCTCGAAAATATTATTGTAAAAGTTATTACGTTTGATACAAAAAACGTTTAAACCGAAGATGTGTAAGCTATATTACTTTCTTTTCTTTAGTACTTAGGTGCCAACCTTCCTGTTTTCTTTTCCATCGCCTACGCAGAAAAGCTAATATTTCCAAGGAACAATTTTTATTACTGCTTTCTTATTTTTTCAATATACTGAGCCAAATCTCACAAGACACTTTCTAACTTAATATTATTTTAGCTTTAGTAACATTACATTCAGTACTTCCTTAAGCATTTCCAGTATTAATCTTATAAAAATTGCCCAATAATACATAATGTACGACCCATTTTCCGCATGAAAACATCCTTGTATCTGAATACAAAAGGAAAACGAGGTTTAACTAATAAAAAAATTCTTACTTACAAATAACATTCACCTTAAACATCGTCTTGGAATGGTTCCTCTCAGAATACTAAACCTCTGAATTTGAGGAAGTTATTAAGAATCATGAGCTGAATCACTCCTTTTATTTATTACGAACTGTCCCGGCTTACTTCGTTACGCCACAGAATATTACAATTTTTACAATATTTACTACAAAAGACTTGGCTCTATAGACTATGTTCTTTTGACTGCCCAGAATTGCCGAATAAAAAACAAAAAACAACAACAAACCACCTATCAAAATATGTAAACAACGAAAAAAAGATTGCACCTTGGGTTACATTATTTGAGTTAAAGTAAGGATCCCTAATTTTTTTGAGAATATAATATGAGCCTATAACACTCGGGGTTCATGTAGCTTCCTACCAGTAAAATAATTTTTCGAATCGGTTCAGTATTTCCGGAGCCTATTCGTTACAAACATACAAACAAATCTTTCCTCTTTATAATATTGGTATAGACAAACCGTTTAGAATTAACTATTATACAATGCACTTTAAAACCAAGCAGTAGGTAATTTTTCAGCAAAATACCTTAAAAATTTAAAGCAACTCGTCATTCTAATTCTCCAACAAACCGCAACACGGGCTAGTTACGAGAATAATTCTCGTTTGCGTTTACCAACGGTAAATTTATCTTTTGTCCTAAGCATTTTCTTTTATTTTAATTTGTTTCAAGTACAATATTATTCAATGTTTTTTCTTAGAGGCTTGTCAATGGAGATAATCAGCAATATAATTAGCAAAGCTAATGAGGGGTTTAAGCGAGATTACTGCAAGATCTTATAATGATCAGTTTTTCGAACCGCTATAATCCTTGAATGAATTCTGTCTCGGCGCGCAGATAGATTAGCTTTAGTTTGAAATGTGTTTATTTTATTATTTGTTTGTTACATGTGCATTAAACTAAATCTTTTTAAGTAACAATGAGACAATTACCTACCCATAAGTAAAAATAAATACCATAAGTAACACAACATAATTGAACGATGAGGCACCGAATCGCTGGTCATTTTCGGTGTTAATAGAGTTCTTCGTATTGCATTTTGATCAATCATCATTATCGCAGCCTAAGACGTCTAATACTGAACACGGGCCTTTCTCACGGATCGCCTCAATGACCGGTCTTGTGCATCACTCATCCAGCGCACTCCCGCAAACTTCGCGTGGTAGGTACTTCAAGGTGTTAAAAAAAAACCAATATTATGGACTAATGTCCGAACTCCAACGATTAGAATACTCAAAGATTTTAAACTAAATAATTTAGTATTGTTGCAACACCTAAGTAAACGCCAAATATTTTATGAATCTTCTTTTATTTGAGGCAATAATGGACCTCGAAAACTGGGAACAAACAAGAGACGACGAATTCTTCGTGACATTTAATTTTCCCTGCGACACGACAAACGTTTTGTTTTGTAGAGAAAATAAGGTACAAACAGTCGAAACAATTTTGTATTTTATTGTTATCGCTGAATTCTGAGACGTCAGTGAGCTATAGAACGCTATAAATGCATAGTTATTATTTAGATAGATTATCTTCCTATTATTTTGTTAGATAAAAATATCTTCAGTCGATACACCAATATCCCAACGAAACACCTACGCATATGAAACCCTATTAGTAGCTACGAGCAACCAACGACACCCCGTAGGTACCAACTCCGAAATTTATGCCAAGTTCGCTATAGTAAAGTCAGGAATCGATACCGTTCCGATACAATATGGGAATGGCTTTACAAGTGGGAGATGCTCTACCACTACTGTACATGTACTCGATTTTTTCCACAATGCTAATTTTTTACTAGGAATCATGAGTGTTAATATTGAAATTCCAGGTTAGAAAACTTATATGCAATTTCGCGCTAGTAAAGCATAAAGTTTAGCTTATGAAAGGACGAGGAGCTTCTAAGTTTGTTAATTTCACATAGTGGTTTGGTTGCAACCAACTTTATTAATCTAAATAATATAATATATGCATCTAGGTTCTCGGCAAGTAATAGTAACTTAGTAGCTCAGGTACGAAGCCTTCATTGTAGTGAATATGTTTGAACCTGTAGAATGTTATAATATAGGAACAAAATTCCATTTGATTTCAATATCGCACCCAATGAGTACGAAAATGATTTAATTTCATTTGGTTGTTAATCTGAAATGCTTTTTATACATTTATATTAAACTTTTAAAAGACGCAGTCGTATTTTTTATATATTATTACATACAAATAACGTTGTGAATTGTTCAGTATATCAACCGGCTTCAAATAATAAGTTGATATACAGCTTTGCTAAAAGGGTAAAAAGATTGGTAGGTACCTACCCAAGTAGCACTGAAGAATTTTGTTTAAATCGCATATATCTTAACAGTGCCTGTATTGTGATTTAACTAAATAAAAAACGATTTCATATAGTCACATATTTCTTAAAGGCTATATAGTATTCCAATACCGCTTTTTGAGAAAATAAAGATTATACAAATCGTAGTTAAATCATCTTAAACCTATTCAGTATTAATTAAGGTTTCAGATAAACCATAAAACTCTCTTTTCACTCAACTCTCATTATTTGTAAACTGAATTAAATCATTAAGGGATAGTTGTTCGACTTATACAGTCGCACTAATGCAAAAAAGATTTGCTAAAAGCCATATTAAGACGTTTGTCCTCAAATCAGTTTTTGCTAGGCAAAACACAAATAAATTTTGTATTAATTATTATTTTATAAGTAATTATTGATTTAGAGGGACGGTTTGTACAAGATGGAGAAAAATTAAATTAGCAAAGACGTTGAAAATTTAAAAAAATAACCTTTAACACAGAAATGTCCCTTTCCCATAATTTTCCTTTTACTTAATGTCCCTTTCTACAATTGTATTTTCCCAAAATGACCCTTTCTCAAAATGTACCACATCGAATAAACCTTTGTCGTTATGTCCCTTTTGCTTTTATTTTTTGTAGACAGTTTCGAAGAAATATTTGCGAACGGTGCATTATGGGTCTAAATTGTAGGGCCTTTCACTCTTAATCGATGCAAAGTAGGTAGGTATTTACGGTCACGGACTCGTTTAGCATAATACATTTTGTATGATTAGTCTTTGAATAAGTATTTGATACACTTAAATAAGTTAAAAGTATTAGGTTGCCAATGCAGGTAGTTTATATATATTTTCCGAACTAGCTCTAACACAGCTTTCTTAGCTAAACAAAATATGATAACTCGATGATATGACAGCATTGAAAACCATTGCTGATTTTCTTATGGTATGTACTTTTGTGGTTCTTAAAAAGCAGCAAAAGGCAGTGAAATAAATTATTACAACAGTTTTTGTTTTGCCACAAGTGTGAGCAGAATGGTCTGATAGAAATACTTGCCACACACACTTGACTTTATATGCAAGCTCTGCTGTTGTTTAAATGCACTTTATTGCTAAAACACCATAAAAAACATAATAACTTTCTTTGAAAACCATAACGCTTTTAAAGAATTCTTAAAACGTCCTTTTCGCAAAATGTGCTTTTCGCAAAATGACCCGTTCGAAAAATGACCATTTCTCCACTACCTCAAGTTTACATGTACAAAAGGGACACTATAAAAAAAAGTCATTTTGCGAAAGGAACTATAAGCGGAAGTGATGAATACTTACAAAAGCTTGAATTCGAAATTATCCTTTTAAATTCTGCCATATAGACATAGCCAAGTCACGTCACTTCCTACCCGAATCGCCAACATGCCAGCCACAAACATAGATCATATTAATTCGTTTGAACAACCTTGTAATGCATTCTGATAAACACAATTGTACATAAACATCTAATTTATGTGTCTAATAATATTGCATACGTCTATCACTTTCAACACTTACACTTGGTATTAGAAAAACTAACTCTGTTGCAAAACAAAGAAATCTTGATTTAAGAAATCAAAGTAAAGGATCAAATAAATCAGAAAAGTATTCATGAAATCAATTGGAAGTATCACTTAAATCGTTGAGGATTTACTTAATCAAACTAAAGGATCACTTAATACTGTGAGATAACGTCGGCTCCGTGCTTAAGTGTTCAAACTCCATTTTGGTCGAAAATGACTTTTTGATGCAGGATTGTTAACGATGTAATTTAGGTCCAGAAGGTCAAGTAAAAAAAGGCTTTTCCTAGAAAAAATACAATAAATTTCACGTTTTAAATTTTGAAGCCCACATCATCGTAACAAAAATTCCGTGCTTGTTTAGCCAACCTCCACAGCATTACCCAAAGTCCCGCATCGAAATATTTGTAGCGTGCTTGAGTGTTCAAACTTCAGCCGGCCGACCAATCACAGCACAGTACGTCACGCTACCCGGCCATTTTGTTTTTTCTGTGATGAACTTGGTTGCTCCTTTAGTTTGCTTGCAAAAACCTAATAAATTAGTTTTATTGTGTTCAAAACTAAGAAAACTAACTGCGAGTAACGTTTAAAGCTGCAGCAGGATGGCGAGTACCAATTTCAAAACAAGCAAAAAATGTTCATTTCCGAATAGAAACTTAAACGTACTGATACAGGATGTTAATAAATTCACTTTGTAATAAAACGGTTGAGAATTAAGTATATTTTTATGTTAATTCTGTTTGATAGTCCTTTTGTCTGTCTTTCACAATGGTTCAACACAACAACCAAATTTTTAATAATAATTAAGTAGGTATATTTTATCATTTCGTTATGTTTATGTTATTATTACTTGAGTCTAAATTAATTTTTTTTTTATTTCTTGATTTTAATTTCTTATACCTTTTATCATCTAAAAACAAGTTTTTTTACGAAGTAATTTAATCATCCTGTATATGGTATTAGGAGGTTGGAAAAACAAAAGCCCTGTAGGTCCGGGCGTAAGAATAGGTCTACGGTATACCCTGCCTGTCGTAAGAGGCGACTAAAAGGGGTCTTTGGGGCCGTGGGTGTGAAGGGCGGGGGCCCGACACACTCATCAAACGGCCCCAAGATGGGCGGCGGCACAGCTTGTGGCACTGTGCCGCCGCAGCAACAAAGGCGAGCCGGGGAGGGAACAATATGCCCTCCCCGTGCACGAAGCTGATATCAGTTGAGCGTGGGAGGAACCTCGGACGCCAGTAATGCGTGGTTCCCGGGGTCCTTCCCAAAAGCGCCAAGACGGCCGCCGGGGGGTTTTAGTGGGTGCGAGCCCCACATACCCCCGACGCTCCCCCGAGCGTCGGGAAATGCGTTAGGCATTTCCCCCCGTAACAAAAAAAAAAAAAAAAGGTTGGAAAAACAAGCACGCAACAATTTTAAGGAACACTGTGCTATCTCCATGGCAGGAGTGTTGTATTTCCATGAACGAACATTTTTATTCGCAGTTTTGTTCAACCTCCATTTTAAAAGTATGATAAAATACGTAAAATCACAGCATCGTAAACAAATTTATTGGCAATTCCATATATTAGACTAAAAACTATAAATTTGCATTTATCATTCCTGAAACTAAACATCTCGTTTGATAATAAGTAAAAAAACCTTCTCCTGAACAGTGTACAAATGGAAGTTGAACATTCAAGCACGGAGGCGGCGATAAGAAATCTTGATTTAAGAAATCAAAGTAAGGGATCAAATAAATCAGAATAGTATTCATGAAATCAATCGGAAGTATCACTTAAATCGTTGAGGATTTACTTAATCAAACTAAAGGATCACTTAATACTGTGAGATTTAAATGTTACTTACGTTTGATTTAGTAAAACGATTAAGTATTAAGTGAGATTTGAGGAAATCGTTTTTGAGTAAAACATTTCTAAAATAGCATTATTTCAAATCGAACTTATTAATCTTTGATTTAATTGATACTCAACTACCCTTTTGAATCCTTACTTTTCTAAATTCAGATTTCGTCAAGTAAAACAAGATTATACGCCATTTTGAACTTTTAGAAAACAAAACAACAAAACAAAATCGAAGTGATATCGTGAAAAAAGTGTGGATTTCAGTTAAATGTGACTAGTGTAATAGTTTTTATTGAAGAAATAAGTGATTATGTGATGAGAAAAGGTAATATTAATGACATAAATGATAACTTTATTTTTATTCCATATACAATTATTCTTTATTTTATTGTTATTTCAAGCTATTTCGAGGGCCCGTTTGTTTTATGGCTCTTTCTATCGATTTTACACGATAAATGGTCATGCGTTTAAGATTTTTATTGCTTACGACGAAATAAAACGGATTTCTAATTGTCATATTTACTTATAGTTTACAAATTCTTAACACTAAGTAAAGTTCTTGTGTTGTAGCATAAAATGTTCACCATATTTTCTTTATTATGATTACTTAAATTGAAAACGTTTTAAATTTTTCTTCGCTTAGCAAAAATTGCATTAGTGAAATAGATTATAAAACAGTTTTAATTTTGCATTTAAATCTATTTTGCTGCCTTAACTTAAACTTCAAGATATCGCGAAACCTTAGATAAGGAATCTGGAAAACCCTATTAAATCCCAATTTCTTAAGTAAGGTTAAAGTATGATTTAGCAGTAGTATTAACTCCCCCTTCGTTTTCTCCTAAATACCGTGCCCACTTTTTCTTAACTGACCCTCCAAGCAAGTCTTAGGGATATCTTGAGGGACATAATAGTTTTGGCCAAGGCAATAGCTGGAATTAGCCATGTTGCCTTCAAGAAATCTTCAATACTCAGTTAAATCTATCGGTTGCTACTTGGGTAGGTACATAGGTAAAACGAAGGCACTACCGAAAGCAATACATAACATTCCTATATACTAAGTATACCTACTTGCACATTTTACTTCTCACAAAAGACATTACAGGAATTCCTAAACGATTAGGAATAACAAAGCCCATGCAAAAAACTGTAAGCCGAATCCCCCATCACATTGGAATTTACCTTATGAACTACTTACATTCTCATTCAACCAGTGATGCCAACCGTACGATTTAAATCGTATTTGTACTACCTTTTTAGCCTTGGTACGATGTACGATCATGTATTCGAAATTGTACGCAAAATATAACGATTTTTTCAATTTTCAAAATTAGATAAAATCCTGAACGAGAACTTTTTTTTAATGAATGAATACAGCCATTTCAATTTGGTGATTCTGTGCCTTTAGATAACACATTTTAATTTATTGTGACCACCTAATATATTGCGCTTATACTGAAAACCACAAAAGGATTTTATATTTTATACCTAATTGACTTCTAACACGGCTTTGCGTTGCGTTCTGAATATTCTAAAGCCTATGTAACTCGGGGATAGCGTAGCTTCCCAACAGTGAAATAATTTTTGAAATCGGTTCAGTTTAGTAGTATCGGATCCTATTCAATGCAATCAAACAAACAATGAAATCACTTCTTTATATAATACTATAGGCTGTCCCGCGGTTTCACCCGCGCAGATTTTTCATAAACACAATATATCCCGTTTTTTCCCGTTCCCATGAGATTTCGAGAAATTATTTCTTTATCTCTTTGGTTTTCTCCATATTGCGAATTTATTGGTGGTCTTCCAATCTGATATAAGCTGGAAAGCCGGCCGGAAGGGGCGATCGACGACTATAGTAAATTCACTATTTCATGGGCCATTATTGAGATAATTCTGCCACGCCCTGTGCTCTTTCTTTTGAAAATAAAGCATTTTTTCAATGATTCTGTTGTTTTTGATGCGCATCATAACTTTAGGGGTTCGTTGAATGACGCCGCCTAAAATGTAAAAGGATTTTACAGAATTTAACATCAAATAAGCTTATATCTGCTGATATGTTTGTTTCATAATCAAATACAATGGTTATTTTATAAAGTATTATATTATGTGAATTTAATCTTCTAACTAGACCTGTATTATATGTATTATATCCTAGATTCTAGGATACTGTTCTAGGACCCTGAAACATACAAAATGCCCGCCCACGGAGGTATGTAACCGAGCATAATACAGATTCTAAGTTAATTTAATTAAGTCGCGCCCTGTGGCGAAAAATAAAGTAGATGGCCTCGTTGGCCGAAAATGTAAAGATAATGAATACTAGTACAAGCAAGACACTGACTAGGGCTGCGCGTTACGGGTACTTGTTTTATGAACTGACCACCATTAAATAATTTAATTATTAATTAATTTTAAATAATTTATTCAACAAGATTCCTGGAAGAAATCGCTTCCAGCGATAAGTCAGCCCATGCCATGCAAATTTATTTACGTGTACTATTAATAGTATAATGTTCGTATTTTGTATCTTTTATGTGCAATAAAGTGTTTTTTAACTTTTAACTTAACAAGTTATTTGACTATACAATAACAATGACCCTCATTTAGTTTGCTGCATCCTATTTAAACTAATATTTCCCGTCCCTGAATCTGCCAGTCACACACAATGTTGTTAGGTAGGTACATTCAATTAAAAAAAAACGGAAATCTATATTCCTAATTATATATTTACTGGATAGAAAACACAGCCCTATGGTAACTGCGACTGCTAGCTAGGCTTTAATTAAACCGGGACAAAAATTATAACCTAAACACAATGTGCCATACAAACAGTCGCTATGGCATAATATCTATTGCCTCGACCTCAAGACGCTTAGTTCGAAGCGTATTTTTTTGTTTATTACATACTTCTTATATTGAAGTGGAAACTCTTAAATTCTGAACATACCTACAGCACTAGGTTTAGACCGCTTTACGTAGCACATTTAATTTACTTTATTGGAAAACTAGTTGAACCGGCGAACTTCGTACCGCCTTACCTATTCTATGTTGTGCATGTATTATACACATAAAACTTCCTCTTGAATCACTATAAATATTTAAAAAAAACATACCAAAATCCGTTGCGTAGTTTTTAAGATTTATGCATACATAGGGATAGACAAGGGAATTCTTAGAACATAGAACCTCCTGACGTATATTCTATTACGGCGACAATGGATAACGGTGCGGGATGGGAAAGCATATTTTTTTAAAGTATTTTAAACAGCAGAAATACTTGTTTTCAAAAGCTTTGCATTGTTAATTCGTCAGCCTCTTAGAAGATGAACTACACTTACAAAAGTAGAATTACATTCAGCCGTACCCGGGCGGTGCCGGTCACTTTACACCTGTCCATTTTCATGCAAAGTGGGTCGAGCGAGCACTGAAGCGAATTCAATACCATCTTTTGTAGGGTACGAAAGACATTTTCTTATTTTTCTCAGTGTATTTTTTTTTTTTTTTGTAAATTGTGAATACTTTAAATAAACTTGCAATGGTAAATTTTGAACACAGATTACATGAAAACCATATAACTGATTTTACAGAATAAAAAAAATGTTTTTAAAATTTCAAAATAATTTAAATTTCACAGTTGAGTTAGTATATTGTTAGGTACGCCCTGCAGTACCGGGCCGAAGAATAGGACTGAGGTATCCCCTGCCTGTCGTAAGAGGCGACTAAGAGGGGACCCCGGGGTCGTTGGGTGCACGAGGCGGGGGCCTCGTGTAGTCATATAACGGCCCCGAGAAGGACGGCGGAACGCGGTGTCCCGTTTCCGCCGTCGAGCGTAGGAAGAGCCATCCGCGCTCAGGGGGGACTACCTTCACCTGTCCCCCCGTGAAGAGGCTACACAGCCAATGCAGGGGGGGTCGCGGAGAATTCCACAGGCTTACCCGCGACCCTCCTGCTATTAGCCGAGAAGGACAACGGCGGGGTTTTAGTGGGTGCGAACCCCACATAACCCTGCGGCTCCCCCCGGGGCTGCAGGGTACTCGTTAGGAGTTTCCCCGCCTTAAAAAAAAAAAAGTATATTGTTAGGTACTTGTATTATCAATCCAAGAAAAATCTTTTAGGTATTCTATGGAAAAATTTAAATGGGTTCTATCCTAGCATGAATGGGCAAAGATCGTCCGTCATCTCGGCGGTGCACTATTACCTATCTATAACACCCATTATCCTGTCTGATAGGAAAATTCCATAGGGACAACCCTTTTACAATTTGCGTGTGGAACCACTCACATTATCCGACAACAATGCACGGTTATTTTTAGTGGGGATTTTATTTCTTGCTTAACTAGGTATTTTTTTAACTCTGCTTTGATATCGAAAAAATTCGGGCACTGGTAGTATTGCATTGTATTGACACCGCACAAAAACCTATAAAATGTACGTTACTCTCATTAAGTCAAATCTAAACGGAGGCAAAAGCGCCTGCAAAACAAGTTGCATCAAAAATACGTTAGTAATTTATCATTGTAAGCGGATTCTTATCGAAAGGCGTTCTCTCCAGTGATGTATGCGACCAATAAAAACTATGAATGGCCGATTCAGTCTTGGAGAATTTACGAGCAGTTATCCCTTTTGAATTGCTCGTAAAAAGGAAATTACCAAACTGTTCTTTCAGGAATCCAGATTGATTCGCCTGCCAAATACTTATAAGTAATATTTCGTGTGACATCATCCTACGCCGGCACCGAATGTTTGCTCTTCTAAATTGTTTGTCATTTTTATTTTATACTAGTCGACCCGGTGAACTTCGTACCGCCTTACCTTTTACTATTTTGTGCATCATCAATATCAATATCAATACATTGTATAAAACAAAGTTGCTTCGCGCGTCTGTCCCTATGTATAGCATACATAGGGGTATGCTTAAATCTTTAAAACTATTCGTCGGATTTTGATGCGGTTTTCTTTAATAGATATAATGATTCAATATGTTTGCTCTTCTAAATTGTTTGTCATTTTTATTTTATACTAGTCGACCCGGTGAACTTCGTACCGCCTTACCTTTTACTATTTTGTGCATCATCAATACCAATATCAATACATAGTATAAAACAAAGTTGCTTCCCGCGTCTGTCCCTATGTATGCTTAAATCTTTAAAACTATTCGTCGGATTTTGATGCGGTTTTCTTTAATAGATATAATGATTCAAGAGGAAGGTTTATGAGTATAATACATGAGCAACACAGTAATAGGTTAGGCGGTACGAAGTTCGCCGGGTCGACAAGTGTATTATATTTATAAACCACCCTCTTGAATTTCTCAATCTATAAAAAAACCGCATCAAAATCCGTTGCGTAGTTTTAGAGATTTAAGTATACATAGGGACAGACCCGGGAAGCGACTTTGTTTTATACTATGTATTGATGACAAGTTGTTATGACCACTCAGCGTTTAATAAGGGTGCTTCCAGCCACCGAAATAGCGACACTATTAAAAAACATACCTTTAAAGTTAGGAAAAACTTGAAATTAAAAACTTACAAAATTTTCACGTAGCTAACTAAAATGTTTAGCACTTTAAGTTAGTCATAATTTAACACAATAAAGAGGAACAGGGCCTGAAATTCCTTCAAGCATTCTTTGAAATTCTGAAGATTCTGAGATCTTGTTAAATTGCATAAGCTACGCGAAAAAACTTATTACTACGTTTAAATTTCTTATAATTTGTCTAAAGTTTTTGTAGAGAGTTTTCAATTTATTTTTAAACGATCTTTCCGGCTTACTTCGTTACGCCATAGAATATAAGATACTACAAAATACTTGGCTCTATAGACTATGTTCTTTTGACTGCCCATAATAGCCGAATAAAAAACAAACAACAACAAACCACCTGTCAAAATCATGTAAACAACGGAAAAAATATTGCACCTTGGGTTATATTATTTGAGTTTAGGTAAGGATCCCTAACTTTTTTGGAAATCTAATTATAGCCTATGACACTCGGGGTTAGTGTAACTTCATACCAGTGAAAGAATTTTTTAAATCGGTTCAGTATTTCCGGAGCCTATTCGTTAAAAACAAACAAACAAATCTTTCCTCTTTATAAAATTGGTATAGATGATATTTTTGTTTATTGTTGTTCATATTTTATTAGTTTTTTCTTTTTATTTGAATAACGTCACTTTGCATTTGTAAAAGAATAATGTCCAAAAAGTAATTTTAATAACTTTGCTAAAAAAACCATTACCAAATGAACTTGCAGCATAAGATGCGAGGAAAACATCGTTCCAGGAATCTGAGAGTGCTGCATTGTAGGTTATAAAGGATTCCTTTGGGTATCCGATGAAAATGCAAAGCTTTGATAAACCTTGTCGCCTCTCGGCTTGTTCTTTGACAATGTACGAATCATACGAGGCATTTCTACTTCAAAGTCGATATTTGACACAAAAAAAAATCGTTTATCATACAAGACTATGTAAATTTTTATTCTCATTGTATTGAGTTGCATCTGAGACACTTTCGGTTTGTGGCAGCCTTGACATTTTTTATTATATTTAAGACTAGATTTATAACAATAATAAATTGTCTTTTTAAATTCAGATAACAATTAAAGAAAGTCGTTTTTTTTTTAATTTTACTAAACTATCTTATTCTGTTTGAAAAGACATTATTATGCAGGGTTTGCACACAATGGCATGTTTGACCACCCAATGGTACAAGATAGTGATTAGAACTAGTAGTTAGTTAGCACTACTACTAGAAGTGTAAACTAATGTTCATAATAAAATGGGACCTTATTATAAATCAAACAACAGTACAACGCGAGGCGCAAGACAGGGGCGAATGGCGACGTTTCACGAAGTCCCTCTGTACCACTGGGGTACCACAGGATCCAACAACAACAACAACAACTTGTGGAGATGGTTATAGTCCGATATAAAAGAGTAGAAAGTAAAAAGTGGCAACACTGTACGGAAATTTGTCAGAGCGTCTCGTCCCATTGCTTTTTGCAGGGTGGTCCTCGCCTGGGCAAGCTGCGCTCCAGGCTGTCCTAGCCTCGTCCTCGTACGTCGCCGAGTGACGGGTTAATTATCTTACCGGCGAGGATGTGGGTACTGTGGACGGAGGAAAGGAAAGCCGGGAGCGCAATACTGGAAATTTTGGGGATTCCCAGGCCGCCCAGACGAACAGGCAGCGATATTTTTTTTTTTATTTAAAAAAAACGTATCTAAGGCCGATATTCCCCTTGATCACTAACCTGCGAATTGCTCTCCTCTCCCTGTCTTGTCTGGCGCCAGCTAAGCCACCTTAGGTCAATGTTCTGATGCTACACATCATTTTTAGTTTTTTTTTACTAAAATGTTTGAAGGATCACAAGTGAGCACGGATTGATTATTTTTTAATTTTGTTTTTAGGAATCAGTCATGTACTATACCTACTACGGTACCACAGACAAATACACAGACACACAGATACATACTTTGAACTTATAACACCCCTTGTTATGAGTCGGGCGTTAAAAAAGTAGTTTTGCACTCTTTCTATCTCGTGTTTCGAATATCTTTTTATCCTTCGGTGAGGTGACAGCGCATCCTTATGATGGCTAAAGTACCTACAGATAGTAATTAATTTGTAACGTAATGCATGTGATATTAAAGTCAAAGTATAGCTATAATATCATATAGGTAATCATATTCAGATGTTTTTCCTGGACCTCAGCAAATTATAATTCATTAACAACTTCGTTGATTGGAATTAAGATCTCTCTTCCTTTTAAAGTAGTCGTTTAACGATTTAACCCCTTATTATACAGTTCAGCAATACATTCAAATACATTCATTGGCCTTTACGGGCAGGTAGCTTTGCGGCAAATATGTAGTAACTTTACTTACCTGCCCATAAAATCAAAGTTAGTATACAATATTGGCAGAAGTAATAAGCGTCTCGAATAATAATAAGCTGTGAAAATGGAGTTCTGAAAAACCACGATCGATAAGAGAAAAACCATGGTATTGAAAACAAAAAAAAAATATGTTAATCACATCATTTCCCACAGAAAAAGACCTCGAACGACTCAAAACATTCAAAAGTGACATCGAGGCAACTCAATTTTTGGAGCCAAAAATGGAGTTTGCAGAAAATCTTCTGCGTAAGTGTGGCGTTAGCCTTTTCTTCTTATTTTTATCACTCAATACGTTATATAGATCTGATGAATTATAGAGTATTGCGAATTTCATATTTTGAAAATAATGTTTAATCATACATTGTGAAGAATTCAAAATACCTCAGACTAAATATAGTTTGGGTAAACTAAAACGCATAATGGAGCATTGCATTATACGGTTGCGAGACATGGACATTGACACAAAGGGATAGAGATAGACTGGAGGCATTTGAAATGTGGTGTTGGAGAAGAATGGAGGGAATAAGTTGGATGGACAGAGTCACCAATGAAGAAGTCTTGAAAAGAGTAGAGGAAAAACGAATGATCTTGAACATCATAGCGATAAGAAGGGGAAAGATGATAGGCCATCTGATACGTAACGACGCACTGATTACTAACATTATAGAAGGAAAGATTGAAGGAAAGAGACAGCGTGGACGACCAAGGGGAAGCTACTTCGACCAAATAAAGGAGCGAGTCAGTGCAGAGTCGTATCAGATGGTCAAGAAGCTGGCGGGGAACAGGGGTGAATGGAGGAGGCTCCACCGACAAGAGCACAGCTCTTAAGAGAGAAGAAGAAGAAACTAAAACGCAAAAGAACCTCAGGATTCGCCCCGCGCCGCCGGGAATCGAACCTAGGTGCACCCGCTTCTCAGTCCACATCACTGGCAACTGATCTAAGGAGCAGTCGAAAAAATGGGTAGGTATAGTGATGACATTCTATTGAACTAATTCTTTTTTTTTTGTTGTAAATAATTTATAAATGCATATGTTTGTTAACTATTTAGGTACCTACTAAACCTACGTGGCACGTAAGAAAAGAATCCAAAAGAAGTAGACGTCTGGCATGGGAGATAAAGCCTCATCCCTCTCGCTCACACCCGCCCCCCGAAAACCACCCTGAGTTAATTCTATGGGGTTTGGGGGTGAAAGAGAAATCGATACGGTTTCAAGCAAATTTTGCCCTCAGTTTAGTATTTACGAAGTTTTTTGTGGTGTAAACATTAGAAATAATAGCAGTGTTTCATTGTAATGATTAGAAAAGTTTTTGTTTACATAAGCAAGTAATCGGGTTAGTTGTGATGGACCGCTGACCTAGATTTTTCAGTTACAGTATTAGCCCTTGAAATATAATACTTAAGTGTGTTAACGTGTTGTAAGTGTGGAGGTTTATTGATAAATTGAGTTAATGGTAATAAGACATCACAAAAAAACCTTATTTTAGAGATGAACCCCTCAAATCCAGTGTTGAGTTGAATTGTGTTAGTGTTTGTCCTCAAATTACCTACATCCTAGCCTTAAATTAATTTGGACAGCTCGAATACCACTGTTGACAAAAAATTCCCATTACCATAGCAGTTTTAGGAAGCTCTGACTGGTTAAGTACATCTTTTTGGCCAATGTAAACCACCTACACCTACAACTAATAATAGCAAAGCCGATGACGTCTTATTATCAGTAACAGCGATTTTTACCCGCATGGAGTGATTGATAAAGCAAACACGGAGTAAGGGCGTCGAAGGCGCGACGCGGCGGCGGCGGCGGCGGCGTGGCGTATGGCAACACAAGCACGCGGGCTGCGGCGAGGGACGGACGCGACGCTGTTCGCCACCACTCCACACAGGCTAATCTGACATCTGAAGCCGACTACTACACACAGATTGTCTGAACCCAGTCATTCACGCTCTCGACGATACGCAGACATGTGGTCTGAGCGGTCCAACCTATAATTAGGAGCATGAATCGGCTATCCTGAAAAGAAAACACCCGCAAGCACCGCCCCAGTCAAAAGGGAGCATAAATGTTTATTTCAAGAAAGTTGAGTGTGAACATCAGACGAGGAACCTGCGATGAGCATCAGCCGAAATTGGAGGGAATATGTAGCAGCGCTCAGTGGTTAGTGAAAATTTTCTTTTATAATTTTCTGTTTTATTTTCGTACCGCGTTAACTCAGTTTTGATCGAACGAGTTTGGGAAGACTTCCCGGCGACTGCGCCCGGCGCGGCGCGGCGGCGGCTTGCCAGCTGATGTAAACATTGAGTATCAAGACATTCGAGACACAGTTAAGTTTTACTTCAGTTCTATTCAGATAACCTTACTGACTCTGACTCTACTATCAAAAGGTACAATCTGTCCTCAAAATACGGTGGATACCTATTTGTTGCATAAATTTACTTTAAATTGCACCATAATACGTATAATGATTACCAAAGTGTATGATCCAAAATTATTAGTAATAAATAAGGCAAATAACATATCACACGCAAAGGTAGCCCCTATATCTAGGGTACCCGAACCACATACAAGACGAACATTAATAAATATAATCATTGAAAAGAGTTCTGATAAATTGAATAGTCGATTTACAAAATATTATTAGCTCAAAATAACCAAAAACTAAGTCCCAAATTAATTTTGATATGAATCTCATAAAAAGCTTTGACACAAATCGATATTTTCAAATGCTACCGTAAAAACAATAAACCTGTTACACAATTTTTTTAATTTGAAAGGTTTTTTCACCTATGGCTGCTCTGCTCATTTCTGTATTTTCATTTGTTTCATTTAACTCATCTCTTGTTTTTGTTTTGATACCTCGTCTTAGTTCATTGGCACTATTTTGCACTTCGACCTTGCATGATCGGTATAGTTGATCATTGATCGAAGTTGTCAGTTTTATTATAGTTTTACTTTCTTTACATACTATTTTACAAAAATTTCATACAATTTTAGTAACACGCACGGTTTTGACAGCGATAGTAAGTATATAGGTAGTAATCTTAGAAGCATTTACTGAATAGTTTCAGTCAGGGCTATAGAAATTTGGAATGCTCGGAGACAACTAAATGTGAAAAATTATTCATAAAAATCCGACGGGGTCCGGCAAATAATTGAATTTACGTATAATTAAAAAGTGCGTGCGTAGCTACGAGCACACTAGCAAAAATAAGAATTTATTAAAAAGATTTTTTGTATTTGTCGTCCTCTCTATTTTAAATGGATTTTAATTACATATTATTCTACTAATATTTTTTTTATACTAAGATATAATTTAATGGGTTTCGGAGACATGGCGTTTGAAAATACTAGTCATAAAAAAACAGCAGACTACATAGAACTTAGGTTAAGTAAGTAGTCTTAGTACGGATTTAAAAATAACACAAGCTGCATTGATTGATACGCATATCAGGTTGCAGGAAATAAGATATGCACGTGGTATGTACTTCAAACTATTTACATACTGTTTGTTTACATAGAAGACTGCCTGACCGACGAAATACAGAACCCAAGTGTTTCACATTAATGTATTTAATAAATAATCAATTACCTTAGATGATTGAGATTGTTATAAAATAAATAAGAATATATCTCGTGGTTCGTTGTTTTTTATTTAAAAAAAAACTCGTAATTTTAACCTGTGCAACCATCTAAGCACTAATTCAAGTCATCGATCTTGATGCTGACATTTTTATAACCAGTTTCTATGCATTTTGTCAGAGTATAAGTCTGCACGGATTTATTTTATCAATATACACGGTAATTTTTTTATCGTGGCGGCAACTTTAAGGACTAACCCTGTTATTCATAAAAAGTTAAAGAGCGTTTTAGTTATTTGATGTATGTCAATTTAGACTGGATGTCACGTATTTACCCAAGGACAAACCAGAGAAGTAGACCTCCAGGAAAGCTACTTAAAATGTACTGTATCTTTATTAATAATACAGTAAGTCTTTGCATGATATATGACTCGAATAAATTATTTAAAAAAATATATTTTTTTGACTTAAATTATATTGTTTTTTTTTTAATTCAAAAAATAAAAAATCTTTTTTGAGGCCTATGGACTCCTTGTCACCCCCCTGCGCATTGCCCTCCACCTTCTCACTCGTCTAGCACCATCTAAGCCACCGTAGGTCATTGCTGTGATGCTACACAACGTTTTTTTACAAAAACTTACGAAGTACCTCAAGTGAGCACGATTCATAATTTTTAAATTTTGTTATCAGGAATCAGTCCTGTATAACTAGGCCTGTCGTGTGTTAAATTTTCCTCCACTATAAAAAAAATAACCGTGTATAAAACAAAGTCGCTTCCGCTGACTGTTTAATCAATATATATAAAACTCTTCCGTTACTGACTGACTGACTGACAGACAACGCAGAGCCGAAACTACTCGGCGTAGCGGGCTGAAATTTTGCATGTAGGTTCCTTAGGGAGTGAAGGTGAGCACTAAGAAGGGATTTCCCGAAATTGCCACGGGAACGGGAAAAAACGGAAATTTTGTGTTTATGAGAAATCTGCGCGGGAAAAACCGCGGGGCAGCCTCTAGTCAATCAATATATATAAAACTCTTCCGTTACTGACTGACTGACTGACTGACTGACTGACTGACAGACAACGCAGAGCCGAAACTACTGGGCGTAGAAAGCTGAAAATTGGCACGTGGGTTCCTTGGGGAGTGTAGGTGAGCACTAAGAAGGGATTTCCCGAAATTCCCACGGGAACGGGAAAAAACGGGATTTTTGTGTTTTTGAGAAATCTGCGCGGAAAAACCGCGGGGCAGCCTCTAGTATACCTATATAAAACTCTTCCGTTACTGACTGACTGACTGACAGACAACGCAGAGCCGAAACTACTATGCGTACAAAGCTGAAATTTGGCATGTAGGTTCCTTAGGAAGTGTAGGTGAGCACTAAGAAAGGATTTTCTGAAATTCCCTCAGGAACGGGAATTACGGGACTTCTTAGTTAGTATGAAAAATCGACATCATTGAGTGTATCTACGTGTTCAAGTTACTTAGTGAATGTAGGAGTATTGAAATAAAAGAATTCCCGGAATTCCCACAGGAAGGGAAAAACGGCTTTTTGTGTTTATGAGAAATCTGTGCGAGTGATACCGCGGAACAACAACAAAAAACTGGATGTTGTGTGTTGCCAAGAATTCAGGCTATAGTCCTCAATTAGTTTTTTAGATTCTAATACAGATATAATTTGGCAAACTAATTAATTTTTTTATTCCTCAATCAATTAATCTTAGAAAGATAGTTACTTAATTTTATCTTTCTCCCGCGCAGATTTCTCATAAACACAGTAATGGAAGAGTTATATATATATATATATATATATATATATATTGATTTTACGTCTTTATACCTCTTGTTTTGACTTCCCTGGAATAATAATATAAATCAATAAAGAGTAAGCATTATCTTGAAAAATGGTTACGGATAAGCTTCAATTATTACCCTTTCGCTCAACAAGGTATTATAGGGTGCAGCTACATAATAATGTCTACCCCATGATTGCCGTATTGATACAAGTTATTTAATTTATGTATCAGCTATTGTTGCCGCGCAGGTCAGTATCAGCGGCGGTATTCGATGAGGTGGTTATGATTTTAGATCCCCAGTATGTCGTGCAAGTCCGAGTAGATCTTTCATCTTTTGCACAACTTTTTTTCTTGAAAAGAAAAACAATCTGAGAAACTATTTTTCAATCAATATTATCGTATCGCGATAACCTACATTGTGAAAGAAAAACTTGTTTATTCATACTCCAGCCCAGATACGTATTAATTTTTCATGAAGTATGTACATTGATGGTAGGTAAAGTACTGTATTGAGAATTGAGATACTGCGAAGTTATTTATAAGCGTTTAAAGGACAAACAACACCTGTACCTTGAACTGTTCTTATATGTTTCTTATATACGGAGATTATTATTTTAATAATTACACAGAAGTATACATACATTTTTAACAAACTTCAAAAAAGGAGGTTATCAGTTTTTATGTATGTGTGTGTGTATTTATGTATGTTTGTCCACAATTATCTCCCGTTTGGCTAAACCGATTTGGATGTGGTTTTCAGTTGTTGAGAATGTATCTGTTACATTCAGGAGAAGGTTTTAGTACCTATTTAACCGATTTCGAAAATGAGGAAGTTCTCAGATAATGTTGGTGTCAGTTTGTTGAAGGCGTCTCTTTTTGTAATATAGAAATTATATATTTTTATTAAATAATAAATAACAAATCACACACAGGGTACGCAACCTAGGATGCGTAGCCAACACATATAAAAAGACAAAGTAACCCGGAAAACAAACATCGATAACCAGGGAATCGAATCAGTTTATTCGAAGTAACAGTCATAACATCTGTGTCTTTCTGTGGACAGTTGGTTTCACATTCGGTTGCCAGAAACCGCATGAGGGGCGGGGCGCCCCTGAACCACTTCGCCTCTTCATCAATACATAGTATAAAACAACGTTGCTCCCCGCGTCTGTCTGTCGCTTAAGCTTAAATCTTTCAAACTATGCAACGGATTCTGATGCGTTATTTTTAATAGAATGAGTGATTGAAGATTACTCTTAAACCTTACGGTTTATATGTATAATTCATCTACAAAATAATTATAGCTAAGGCAGTACGAAGTTCGCCGTGTCGACTTGTTATAACATACTTGGTTGTAAAGTTATTTAGTCTAATAAACGTACAATAAGTGATACCTTGTTCCAAGGCTCAGTTCGGCTGCGTACGCAATCTGGAAAATCAGAAAATTAACTGATGTTTCTACCGCGAGACTTGTGTATTTCAGTTACTTTCATAGCTTAATGACCTATGGCTTGCTTCTATGGGGAAGAGCTGCAGATATTAACGTCATTTTTATACTACAAAAACGCGCAATTAGAAACATTTATCAGCTTAAAGCTCGCGAGTCCCTCAGACAAAAATTCAAAGAAATTGATATTTTGACGCTTCCGTCCCAGTACGTCTTTGAAATTATTATGTATACTCGTAAAAACTTACATATGTTTGATAAAAAATGTGATAAAATTAAAGACCTTAGAACGCGTAGCAAAAACAAACTAAGTATTCCACAGAACAGACTAAAACGGACAAACAAATGCTTTATAGGAAACGAAGTAAGATTTTATAACAAGATCCCTGAAGAGATTTTGATCCTGAATGATAATGAGTTTAAAACTCGTATCAAAAAAGGTTTGATTAAGAAAGCTTATTACAATGTTGATGATTATGAAAACGACAAAGACGCATGGAAGTAGTCTAGCTCTGCACGATATTTTCATTATTTCATGGATGTACTTTAAATCTTATTAATTTATGTTCTTTGTATTGTAAATTGAATTGTAATGTCACATATATAAGAACAAAAAAAAAAAAGAGAGAAATTGTAAAGTAGAGTTTGTTACCCCTTTCTTCTCTACGCTGTAAAATCATTGCGAAAGGGAGTAGAATCATTTGACAGAGGAGGGCTCGTTTGGGGGCGTCTCCAGGCGACCATTGTCGTAAGGCAAGGCAAACATTGTTTGCCTGAGCCAATTAGTGGGCACCCTGAACTACCTCGCCTCTATCAGTATAGGATACTTTACGAAATAAGGTATCAATATTAATTAGATTAGTCTAATTGACTTTCAATAAGCGATATCTTGTATCCTGTATTGAATAAATCATTTTTTACTTTTTTTTTTTACTTTTTTACTTGTATCCTTGTAATAGTTTCTTTTTTATTTTATTTTATTATAACTGCACACTGAAATACTGAGTGTTGAAAGAAAGTGATAGCACCGATAGATTTAATTATTCGGTGTTATTTATTTGTTTTTTTTTATTAGGCTCTATTACGAAAGACCAAATTGTCTATTTGGTCAGTTTTTCCGAATAGTAATAGCAATTTGGTATCAATCTATACTGTTGGACTTATTTGAAGCAATGAAGCAAAGCGAGACTAAGCTGGTAGAAACTCTCACAATTAATTGTTGTATTTTTATAATTTTAACATCTAATTGAAAAAGTCGGAAAAATATTCATTCTTAAAACATAACAAAGCAATAATCATAGCAAGTCTGTACACAAAGAGCGTATTTTCAACCAGCAAATATGTAAGCGTGCGTCGACCTGTGCCGCTCCTAGTACTTTTCCACCTTTTTTTTTTTTCATGGGACTTGAATGACATTTTAGTTTGAAACGAATACAATGATTTCAATTTACAACTTTTCGAGATTTCGACCCATGTAGCTTTGGAAAATTTGTTAGTATTTTCGCCTTTTATAAAACATCGTGTTTAATTTATTCGCATTTTTTTAACTAAATAATGTAAGGTTTGTACATTCTCTAATCTGTGGTTTTAGTTCCTTGTTGTTCTAGTACCCCACATGTTTCAGTTATTAATAATAATGATATATGTGTAGTGTATTATTAAAAAAGATAAGACTTCGTCAGTGTGCACGCCACCGCCAGTCGCAGCTATAATAATTAATTCAGTTCTGTAGGTAAAGGTCAGTTCTACGATTGTGTCTATACCTAAGGTTGATAAGTTTATAGAACACAATACTTTATTTTTATTACAATTAGCACGTGAACTTAAGCGCCTGTAAAACCAAATGTTATTTTTTCCATGAAAAAAGATTAAATTTGTGTGAAGGTTCCATTTAGGTACCTAGGTACCTAAGTATTTTATGAGAAATAGATTTATAATAAAAGACAAACGCAAAACTAAAAAAAAAGATTATCGAGTTATAAAATAATTACTTATCAGTGGTAACGATTCCGAATTATACCAAAGGACGAGTTTAATATGCTATTCAATTATTTAAATTTCAGTTTGATTTAAAATAAAGTTTCAGTTCTTCGAACAGCTTTGGTCGGTCTGAAAGTAACTGAAAACAACAAAGGCAGCGTTGCACAACGACCAATGACCAATGATTACTCCCGTCCTGACACGCGATAAACTTGGTAGACATAATGATTGTTGTTTTAACAACGAACGCTCTAACAATTACTTCAATTGAAATAATTAAGGGCCCCTGGAGAGAGACACCCCGAATGTTGCAGAGTTTTTAAACATTTAATTAAGGCCATCAATCAAAGATTGTGTAAGATTGATGTTTAACTAAAATGTTTTGATTTTACTAGAAATTGCAAAAACAAAATCATTTAGACTTAAATGGGACAAGAAAATTATATTCTAAAACGTAAATTAACTCATTTACTTTTGTATGTACAGCTTCTGCATAGTTTTTTTTTTTTTCTCAAACCAAAACTGTGACATACAAACAAACAAACGGTGAATAATTTATTTAAAATAAAAACAGTCGTAAGAATAAAAAAATATGTCGAACAAAAGTATGTTTACCGTAAATAATACATTTGTTTCATTTATTGTCGGATTCGGAGATTTAGACATATCGTTGCAAATGTTTAATATTGTAAACGATTTCACGGATACCTCTTTGTAGTGGTGCCACTTCACGCTGCTAATGTCTTTTGCAAGGAGCAACAAACCAAAAAATAACAACATGTTTTATTATTCTTCATCAAAAGTACAGAGCACCAAGGCGGACAATAAGCTTATCTGTTACACTCATTAAATATCTGAACGTCATTGTAATTTGTACTTTTTGCCTCATCATTGAATTAACACATCCTTCTAGCTTCAAAAAATATATGTTACAATACTGATTTAAAAAAATATTACATGCACCACAGTTTTCAACTCTATCCATCCTGTGTATTTCTTTTTCAGGAGCATAAAATTAAAATATCATTAACACAGTAATTTACAACATTATGCATTCCTGAACACAGGAACTATTTTATTATTTATCAGAAAAAAACATCAATCAATCAGATAGTAGATCTGCCCTCATCCGCCGCCCATATAATTTGAAATAATGAGATAATTGGACTCTAATGAGTGGCTAATGACATCTCGGCATGCATCCTCAATGCAACGGCATGAACACATTGTTGAACTGAACAGTGCATGGTTGCATTCATATAGGTAGTAGAAACATGGTAGAATAAATTTAAGAAAATAGATAGAAAAAATAGTCTTTATTTAGTTTACATTGGCAATGCAACTAGGTTTAAGGAGGCTTCAGTACGAGCAAAGCGTTTTGGACCTTTTTATATTTTTTACTATTTATGTCATTTTATTATGTTTAAGATGATGATGATGATGATGTTTATTATGTGATGTAAGATTGTTTGTTGTTCCTAAAAAATAAATAAGATTAAAGTAAATTAATTAAGATTAAAGTTGTTGTGGTATTTTGACTTGTGCTAATTATTTTGACTTTACTTGAATATAAATGAATATTGCATATTTTTCAAACACTGTATTATACATAAATGTTATATATTATGTATATTATAGTCGAAACGGCCTCTGGTTTTGTTTTATGTAAATTTAATGTTCTTATGCTGAAAATTACTAAAAAACCTTGAATAAATAAGTGATTCTTTGTAATGTTATAACATCTCATGAAATTACCGGCGCTGGTAACTGAATCTAAACCTAAGGTTAAATCAGTGAAGTTTGGCGTTATGTGGCGACACATAGCGTTAAACTAAATATTTCAACATTGTAATCACAGAACTCAGAATGTGATATCAACATTTCTAAAAAACAAAACTAAAATCACTCACACATAAAATGGCAATATAAGAGCCATATTTTTTTTACGTTTTTAGCTCTTTTTCAATACTCTCGAGTAATATTTTTTCTCACATTGCAACAAGTCCTTGATGTAAGTAGGAAAAAACATGGTTGTGATAGTTATGTTGGTATGGATTTATGTAGTACGCTATGCGTATATATATAATTCTAAGGAATTGACTAATTGTTATCATACAGTTAAATAGCCAAGTGCCTATGAAGCTACGCTGGATGCAGAGTTCCGTAGAGCCATCGATTAGTGACTAGCAATAAGTATTTCATGTTATTTTTTATACCCGTGGGAATTTCGGTAATTGAAATACCTTTAATAGTTGCTTACCACGACGAACTTAGCGAAATAATAATTGTAAGAGTTTATTTTTTTACTAAGGTACTGGTACATTTTGCTTGTATTAACATCAACCCAATAGATTATGGGTGAAACAATAATATTTACTTTTTCAACTCCTTTTTTGTAGAGAATGGTAATAGATGTTATTTCATAAAATGAAAAATCCTTATTTGGCATCGATACTTATTAACGACATATTAACACATTCAAACCTATGTTACCTAGCAATGTTACATATTAGGTACCTACCTGTTACCTATGTTTACATGAAAGTCAGTTAAAGTTAACAGGAAGAATAGGTAGACGATTCTTCGAGCTATGTTTTGGCACACACTAGCGTAAAAGGGTATCTACTAATTTCACGCGTCGTCCTCAGATAGCTAGCGATAACGATAAAAATTTCTTCGTTCAGTTCAGATTTCTCATCACAAACTTATAAATTCCAGCCACGCTGATCACGGCGGCGGCCGGCACCACGGTGGGCTGGACGTCGCCCACGCTGCCCATCCTCCTCGCTGCGCACTCGCCCATACAGACTTCGGCAGACCAGAGCTCGTGGATCGTTTCCCTCATGATACTATGCTCAGGTAGCTTATTCATATATCTTGCATTAACTATATATAGGAAGTAGATCATGATGTCACCCTGTAGTCCCTCATCAGGGACAAAGTCGACACTCGATATTGCGCAGCTTCTTTCAGGTCGCTCTAGATATATTATTAGTTTGCCGGCAATAAATTACTTTTAACCATAAAATCGCCCAATATATGTAAATTCAGTTGGTAACATATAAAGTATTTTTTCATACTTAGTACCTAAATAGTTTCCGATAATCGGTCAGCTTGATATTTATTAGTTTTACAAAGTTATTTACTGATTTATTTCCTGATTGGATAATATATTTATTTTCAGGATGACAGTAAAGAAATAAGATTTAAGCATTCATAAAAATTAATAAGTAACAAATTGATTTTTTTTCTGAGATATAGGTAGCTAACTTTTTCAAATACAATGATTTCAGCTATAAGTCCAATCCCGGCATCCTATCTAGCAGATCGGATTGGCACGAAGAAGACCTTGCTCCTCGCCGCTGTGCCCTATATCCTGGGCTGGATCCTCGTGATGGTGGCTACCAATATACCGACCATCTACGCTTCCAGAATGATCTCTGGTCTGGGCTATGGAATCGCTTACACGGCGGCGCCGATGTATCTTGGAGAAATAGCTTCAGATGAAGTCCGTGGAGCCATGGCAACATTGATCACTGTTATGTCTAAGGTTTGTGTTACCACTCTACCATTATTTCACTTCCACAATGCCTTTGTCCGAACAGAATTGTTGCGAGAGCTGAAATTACCTTAGGTAAATTTGTAACTTATAATAGAATTGACATCTTAAATCTTCTATTTACGCAGATTACCTGAAAATAAAGTTTTACAGTCCATTTCTTGCTATCAATGTAAAAATGAGGTGGCATCTTATTTTCCTTGTCTGTCGAAAGTACTGAACAAAATATTCCATACAGTTTTTTTCGGTTAAAGTACATAGTTTCCTAAATATTTATATTATAATTTATCATGGCAACTTATGAGCTTAGAGGTGTTTTTGACCGACGAAAAAAAAAGGAGGAGGTACTCAATTCGACACGTATATATATATTTTTTTTTTAAATGTATGATTACGCATAACTTTTTACAGAGTAGTCCAATTTTGATAATTCTTCTTTTAATCGACAGGGCATACCTTAAAGTGGGTCCCATAAAAATTTGGAAATAAAATTCCCATTCTAAGGGTAGGAAAATAGGGGTGACTTTTTGGTCAGTGGGACTTTTATGCAATCACAGGTTGCATTGCCGTGTTCTGTATTTACATTATAACTTTGGATGCTTACTTACATAAATATCTTTTGAAATGAAATAAAATAATAAACATTTCAGCCGAAAGACGTCCACTGCTGGATTTAGGCCTCCCCTACAAATCGCCATACCGACAGGACTTGTCGTCCCTGTCAACCATGTCGTCTGATCACCTTTGCGGTGTGACCACTGAGCACCTTGTGGGAGAAGAAAATAATAAAACGCTGAAAGAACTGAAAAGCATAAAATAAAACTTTTTATCAAAAAATAAAACCGCCGAAAAAAAAACTGAAAAGGATAAAATAATAATCTAATTACTAAGTTCTTAAAGTAATGTAGGGTATCCCAAGTAATTTTGAGTCGGCGCCACAGATTCCTCGTACAAAGATCACTAAATTAGGTAGGTACCTTAAATTTAAAGAAATAACCATAATTCGTTCGCATCAATCTTTACGTAATTATGGAATTTGCTTGTGTGGCGCGCCGACTTAAAATTACTTGGTATACCCTACATTACTTTAAGAACTTAGTAATTCGATTATTATTTTATGCTTTTCAGTTTTTTTTTCGGCGGTTTTATTTTTTGATAAAAAGTTTTATTATTGATTCGATAACACTAATAAAAAAAGCTATCTTTGGCAAACGTGAGAGCTATAAAATTATTAAAGTAGACACGTCTAACCTTCGTGATGTACCAGATTGATAAAAATTGATAAAACACAGGTTTATCTTTGTTTCATGCTTATACCGCGTACTATTGATCGGAGAACGTGTTGTTGCGTATGTTCATTCGTAGCATTACAGTGCAGACTCTTCCTCCATGATCTTCGTTTGGATCAATCTAAAGAATCAATTCGGGTCAACTTATAATTATATTATGCTCTTGTTCCAGTTTGGCATTCTCTCCCAGTACTGCATCGGCCCCTACGTGTCAATGATTGGATTGTCAAGCTTCAATATCGCAATTCCCATACTTTTCGTTGTGTCCTTCAGCGCAATGCCTGAATCCCCTTATTATTTTTTGAAAGCGGGAGACCCTGATCAGGCGGAACGATCTTTAAAAAAACTAAGAGGCAAAGGATACGTGAGAGGGGAACTAGACAGCATGACTCATTTGGTCAACGAGAACATGAAAGAAGAAAGCAATTGGAAGGATCTCGTCACTGTAGTGGGAAACAAAAAGGGTCTCATAATTTTGCTGGGCATATACTTCACACAGCAGTTCTGTGGAAGCACCGCCATCATCTCGTATGCTCAGCAAATTTTCGACGCAGCGGAGGGTGGATTGGGCGCCAAGGAGTCCTGCATCTTGTTCGGCACCGTGCAGCTGCTGACGTCGGCCATCTCCTCGCAGCTGGTCGACCGCCTGGGCAGGAAGCCGCTGCTGTTGATATCGTCGTGCGGCGTCAGCTTAGCTAACATTATCATAGGGGCATACTTCTACATGAAACACGAGCACAGCGAATACGTAGTTAATCTCAGCTTCATTCCTATTGTTGTGATACCAATATTTATATTTTCTTATACTATAGGCCTCGCGACGGTGCCGTTCGCGATCACATCAGAGATATTTCTGACTAACATTAAATCTAAAGCCACGTGCGTTATTCAGATTTTTGTCGCGTTGATGACATTTGCAGTCACAAAACTGTACCAGGTCGTTGCAGACAATTTCGGGAACTACGTGGCTTTCTGGGGCTTCGGCGCTCTGTCAATAGCCGGAGTCGTCTTCATCCTGGTCCTGCTGCCGGAGACCAAGGGGCAGTCGTTCGCCGCGATACAGGAAAAACTGTACTCAAAGGAAAAAGTAGTCTTCGAAAAACGTGACGGCGATGTTTCGACTGTCAATATTAGTACTTGACGTTTCCGTCTGGCGTTAATAGTTACTTAATTGTATTTGTACTTACGTAGGCAATATTTTGAATATCTGCTTAGAGGTGATCTGACGGTAGCTAAGCAATTTAATATAAAAACGTCAATTAATTCCACATCCTCTTTAATGTACAAACAATAACATAAATACATATTGTATGGATGTCATGCCATGAGAAACTTCCAAATAGCATGCATTTTGCATTTATTAATGTATTAACAATATTATTACGATTTTGTGTGCGATATTTAATTAAAACCATTTTTACTAACCAGTGATGTTTAGTTTTTAAGTTCCTAATGATAAGTATTGAATGTTGTGTTATCCAAACCTATTTATAAGTGTTTTAATGCAGTTTCTTAGAGAAATTGTTAAAAAATTAGTTCCAAGAAATACCAAAATGAATTTTTTCGTGTGCGTTAAGGTTCTTCCCTTTATGATAAGAAGCGAAGAGTGCCTTAGATACAGTACAAATTTTAAATTTAATAAACTAAAAGTATATTTTGTTCTTTAATAAGTTAAAGACAATAAATAAATCAATTTCATTATTGAAATAGTCTCATACAAAAAGTAACATTAGTACGAAAATATTTTGCTATGTTAGTTTGTATTAAATTAATACTTTCTAACCATTACTACCCCGCGTACCCTAACTCCCTTTGATATTATTATAATACTAAATTACATCTTAAAATAAAAATTGTATACACTAACCATAGACTTACTTCTAATATTTAATTTTCAAATAATAAAAGAACTGGTAAATTATTTTCTAAATTATAAAAAAGTTCTGTGTTTCATGAAAATATTCCTTAATCACTAGCCTTCTCTTTAGAATGTTATAAACCTATAGTAAAGGGTCGTTCTTTGATAGTTAAAGTAACTTATGAGTCGTATGAAGGCCTTAAATAAGATGTTTGAAAGTAGTAACTTTCGTATAAGTTTTAGTAATTTTCTTTTATAAAGTACTTACTCCAATCTAATGCATGTGCATAAGTCACATGGCCCAGTTGATAAACTTAAAAAAAATTAAACGATACCATTATTAAAAGTTAAATTAAAACAAAATATAATTGATTGTGCGGTGATTGTGCAAAAATTTCAAGTCTATGAGATGTAAATAAACTGTTTTAATGTGATGATGACATTCCCAATATTGTAAGGTATTTTGTGTCGTTTAATTTTAATTTACTAAACGAATTTAAAACTATATGCACTTGTCATACTAATACCAAGAGTACCTACTCGATACGAGTATCAAATAAAAATTTTTACACGAAATTTATTAAACATTTAACATATTTTGGTTTTTTAATTACCTACATAATTGCTGCAGATTCGTAACAATATTTTTGAACACAGTAATTAGATTGTTCCAACGACTAACTAAATTTTATGAATGATAAAGTCTTTGCTAGATGCAAACGCTCGAATACCTACTCAACTACATAATAATCCTCTCTTACATTAAACAGTAATATTTATTAATTATTATTAGCCGTTGTACTTACTTACTTAATTTTTAAGGTTCCGGGTATTCGTCCCGGGACCTTATTAATATTACTATTCCGTCCATCTGTCTGTCAAAGGCACTTATCTCCGAAACGGCTCAATAAATCTAAAGTAAATGTTTGCACGTTTGCACAAAAATGTTCTTGTAATTTTTCTTGTTGTGTTAAAAACATAACAAAATTACGTAAATTTAGAGATGCAAAAAACTAAGACTTTTTAACTAATTTTGTCGAACCCAACTGTTTGCAGTCGCAACTTCACTTCATGTAGCATAACAACAACTACTAAAAATATGCAAAGGCTAGCCAATTTTACACAGTGTTATTAACACCAAATAATTAGCAGTCGCAACTTCACTTCATGTAGCATACAACAAATACTAAAAACTTTGCTAAAGCTAGCTAATCCGGAACCTTCTAAGCGCGAGCCCTCGCACTTGACTGTTTATTTTTCTGGTATAAAACCATATTCTAGACATCTATAAAACACAGTTTTAGCAACTTTTGTAGCTTATTTTGGTATTTAATATAAAAGCTATACAACAGTGCCCTAAAAATACTAGGTTACAATATCTAGTGGATTACTGTTCCACATTTTTGATATTTGCCTTAGTTTAGAAGAGTTTTTTTTTTGCGGGTACTACTTTAGCTGTGCCTCAATATAATATATCTAAAAAGATAGTTGCATATTATCATAAGTACCTACATACCTACTTCATTTATGATTGAGCATGAGCAGTACAGTATAAAGTGCAAAATATCTTGTAGGACATACCTACAGCACACCCACTGATAAAAATCACGGTGGGTGTGTAACATTAAACGTACGTATTGCGTCAGAAATAAAGCAAACAGTATTAAATTTAGTTACATATTCATAATTAAACCATTGTACATTTAAGTGTGTTATATCTATAGATTCAAAATATATTAAGTATGCGTATTGTGCTTGTACCGGAATTTGAGCGAGACACACACAGACGGAATTGGCAACAATCATTGTGTAATGCTACGAAGAAACGCAAGAGCGTGCTCTTGTGCGCGTGAACAGTCGAGCGAGCCTCTATCCTACTTACTGAAGAGAAAAACTGAAAATTCATTCATATTTTAATAAATGACTTCCTGAAATTTTAAAGTAATTTTTCAAATGGGAGTGCCATCATCGGTACTACTTCACCTTCAATAATAATATTAGTTTCATGCAATTATGACATACTTAACTTACTTCATTAGTTTACAATTATACATAAGCATAACCTTTTGTTATTAATAATATAGGTATAATTCTCTTGATTTTTAAATTTACGATTGATATTACTAAGATTCAATCAATGTTAATTTCATGATATATATCGGCGCAACGCCATTCTTTAATCATAATTAAATTATCTTAGCATAAGTTTTATGATAAGTAATTTCAGTTTCTTTAGTTTGTAATTATTTAAAGCATTACTATGCTGAAATTGTTTGTTTAGTTTTAGCATTAAATTGTAATAGAACAATGTGGCCACAAATTGTAGGTTTAAACTATTTCCGTTTCCGTATTTAAACAAAAGAGTGATGTTCTAGCTTGTAAACTTAATTCAATAGCAAATACTAGTTAAATAAATCAGCTTGTGATTTATGTTAACGTTTTCAGTACCTAGTTTATCTTAACTGTAAGTATTTCATGATTTTGTAAAACGCGCGAGTTTGGAACCACGTGGTATTTGCCGCCAGCCAATAGGAGGCGACAAATATCACTCGGACCAATCAGGAGCGTGCTCGTCATAGCATGATGAGCGCGCGCCGGCCCGCCTGCGTTTGCGCGGAGCGAACGATCAGCCGACACTTTTGGTCTGGCGGTTCAGCTGATCGGTCGTGCGCCTCCAAGTGCTGCAGCACTGTCCTGTATCGGCTTGCTTGGGAAGAATAAAAAGCTAAGTGGTTTTACTTTGTCATAAATTCATTTACTTGTTTTATTAAATTGTGTTAGCTTCTGGTACGGGGTATGGAGGATGATGAGGTCCGTGACGTCAGCGAGGCTGACGTCACGCTTTTTAAAAACCCAGCAGTCTCCTCTGCTCCGTTATCAGAAGTGGGATGCGCTCCCACTTCAGGACATCCTGGTACCAGCCCAACTAACGTCGGCAATGACGTCACACCCGTGCATGAAGGTATGTCGGCTGAATTTTTCATACAGATGATGCAGACGATGAAGCAGATGTCTGATCGGCTGACAAAGCCTCCCGTCGGAGACAAGGTAAAAATAAATGACATATTTCTACCCTCATTTGATCCCGATACCAATGTAGGTGTCCGTGAGTGGTGTCAACACATCACGCAGGCCGTCGAGCTTTATAAACTCAATGACTATGAGGTCAGAATGAAGGTAGGTAGCCTGCTAAAGGGCCGCGCCAAATTTTGGGTAGACAGCTGGCTCGTGACTACAACTTCTTGGGAGGAGTTGCGAAACAACCTCATTACGACGTTCGAGCCAGAAAACAGGTATTCCCGTGACATAACTAAATTTCGTGAGCATAGTTACGATTCTACGAAAGATATAGCGGAGTTTTTGTCAATGGCGTGGGTACTCTGGAAACGAGTAACGAAGGAGAAACTGAGTGACGACGATGCAGTGGAAGCGGTCATTGGGTGCGTAGACGATCACCACCTGCGTATCGAGTTGCTCAACGCCAGAGCAAAATCGGTTCCCGAACTGATCTCAGTAGCGTCGTCAATACGCACAAAGAGGCCCCATCAGGGTGCATCATCGGCGCCTATTCCAAGTAAGCGATCACGTTTTAATGATAAGTTATCCGTTCCTTTTTGCCAAATATGCAAGAAAAACGGTCATCTCCCGCGTGACTGTAGGTACAAGCTGTTACAAAACCCCGGTCAAAAAACAGACGCTAGAGAAACTACACGCGATACTAAAGAATTGCCTCGTGAAAGTCATGAAGTGAGAGAGAGGCCTACTTGCACGTTTTGTTCAAAGGTGGGTCATTCTTACGAAAATTGTTTTAGGCGCGAGCGATCGGTAATTTCAAATGTTAATTCTGTGGGTAGATCGAAATCTAGCATAAAGTTGATCATTGGCGACTCAGTTTTAGATGCGATTTTCGATAGCGGTGCCGATTGTTGCGTAATTCGCGAATCTATTGCCGCGAAACTACCCGGACGTAGAATCCACAAAGTAAACTACTTAAGAGGGATAGGGCAATTTCTTGTCGTTTCATTACAAACGTTGACCGTTGTCTGTGCCGTTGACAATATTAACATGGAACTAGAGTTTTGCATTGTGGCTGATTATGAAATGACAGCGGACGTTCTTATAGGAATGAATTCGATTGAGAAAACTTGTTTCGACGTGCTTTTAACTTCTGAGGGCGCAAAACTAGTGCGTAAATCGCGTGTAATAGCTCACGTTAGTTCGAATCAGGCGATGTTTGAAAAACTTGACTGCGACTTAACAGAGGACGGCGAAATTGAGCTTTTGCGTATTCTGCTTAACAAATACGCGCATCTTTTTATTCGCGGTTTTCCCAACACGAGAGTAAACACTGGCGAGTTAGAGATCCGTTTGAAAAATCCCGAAAAATATGTAGAGCGACGTCCGTACAGATTAAGTCCCGTTGAGCGAGAAAAGGTGCGTGAAATAATTCAAGAGTTGCTCGACCACAACATAATTCGCGAAAGCAAGTCCCCCTTTTCGAGCCCAATTATCCTGGTCAAGAAAAAGAACGGCGAGGATAGAATGTGCGTTGATTATCGCGAATTAAATTCGAACACTGTGCGCGACCACTACCCCCTACCTTTGATCTCTGATCAAATTGATCAATTAGCCAATGGGGTCTTCTATAATTGCCTCGACATGGCGGCTGGCTTCCACCAGATTCCAGTCTCATCCTCCTCGGTAGAGCGAACGGCATTCATCACACCGGACGGTTTATATGAATACTTGACCATGCCGTTTGGTCTGAGCAATGCAAGTGCGGTATACCAACGTTGTATCAATAAAGCTTTAAGCCCATTGCTTGGAAACAACGGCGTGGCGCAGGTTTATATTGATGACGTACTAAACAAGTGCTCTGATTTCGCTCAGGGCATGACCTACCTGGAAAGGATATTCCTTGCTCTACAGGAAGCCGGTTTCTCAATAAATGTAGAGAAATCCGCTTTCTTTAAAAGATCAATAGAATACTTGGGCAATATAATATCAGACGGCGAAGTTCGTCCTAGTCCTAGAAAGGTAGAGGCATTAACGAAGGCGCCATTGCCTACCAATGTTAAACAGGTTAGGCAATTTAACGGTCTTGCTGGATATTTCCGACGTTTCATTCCCAATTTCTCTCGCATAATGGTACCCTTGTACGAACTTACTAAACAAGGAGCGAAGTGGGAATGGAATGAGCGGCACGAAGAGGCACGTAACCTCATTATTCAACACCTAACGTCCTCCCCTGTACTCACGATATTTCAAGAAAACGCCCCAATAGAACTCTACACGGACGCCAGCAGCCTAGGATTTGGAGCTGTCCTCGTGCAGATCATCGGAGAGCGTCGCCATGCTGTTGCGTACATGAGCCAACGCACAACCGAAGTGGAGAGTCGCTACCACTCTTATGAACTCGAAACTCTCGCGGTAGTAAGAGCTATCAAGCACTTTCGTCAGTACTTGTACGGCCGTAAGTTCAAGGTAATAACCGACTGCAACGCTCTCAAAGCGTCGCAAAGCAAGAAGGAGCTGCTGCCACGTGTCTATCGCTGGTGGGCTTTTCTACAACAGTACGAGTTTGAGATAGAGTACAGGAAGGGCGAGCAACTTCAACACGCAGACTTCTTCAGCAGAAACACACCGGTGTTAGAGGTTAATATAATGAACAAGGACCTGGACTGGCTAAAGGTAGAGCAACGTCGTGACGAAACACTTCGGACCCAGATTGATGGCCTGATGAACGGTGAGCAAGGCAATGGCTACGTGCTCGAGGACGACGTTTTAAAAAAGGTATTGCATCATCCAGTATTTGGTGAACAGAAACCTATTGTAGTACCGAAGGCATTTCAGTGGAGCCTTATCAACTCCTTCCATACTGCACTCAAGCACACCGGCTGGGAGAAAACCCTTGAGAAACTAAGAGATTCTTATTGGTTTGACAAAATGAACACCATTGTTCGATCTTTCATCGACAACTGCGTGGTATGTCGAACCTCGAAAGGCTCATCAGGTGCAGTGCAAGCTGAACTCCATCCAATTCAGAAGCCTTCGGCAGCATTCCAAGTCATCCACATGGACATAACAGGCAAACTGGGAACAACAGGTGAGCACGATTATGTAATTGTTACAATCGATGCATTTACTAAGTATGTGATGCTCTACCATGCCACGAACAAGAGTCCCGATAACACCCTGGCCGCGCTGAAACGCGCAGTACACCTGTTTGGAGTACCAGCACAAATAGTGGTCGACGGAGGTCGCGAATTTCTCGGTGAGTTCAAGGCTTACTGCGACCGTTACAGCATAGAGATTCACGCTATATCGCCAGGAGTCAGCCGAGCAAATGGCCAAGTTGAGCGAGTGATGGGTACGTTGAAAAACGCTCTTGTTATGATTAAGAATTACGAAACCGAACAGTGGCACTCTGCTCTAGATGGGCTCCAACTAGCTTTCAACTGCACAGCTCATAGAGTAACTGGTGTCGCACCCCTAACTCTACTTACCCGGAAACAACACTGTGTCCCACCTGAACTTAGCAGCTTGGTGAACATGGACGAGCAAACGATCGACATTGATCGTCTGGAGCAACACGTTCAACAAAGAATGTTATCTGCATCTCAACAAGACAAGCAGCGCTTTGACAAGGGAAAAGCTCGTATTCGTCATTTCCAGCGTGGAGACTACGTTTTGATAAAAAATAACCCACGTAATCAAACTTGCCTTGACCTGAAATTTAGTGAGCCTTATGAAGTTTTCAGAATCCTTGACAACGACCGCTACCTCGTGAAGAAGGTGGTGGGCAGAGGCCGACCGCGGAAGGTGGCCCACGACCAGCTGCGCAGGGCACCACAGCCGGGGGAGCAACAGACCGTATCGGCGTACGAAAATGATGACTCCGACATCGGCGCACCCCAAGCCGGCGGCGCGACAAGGAGCACCGCAACGTCTCTACCTGAGGTGTCAACCCCAACTCCATCCACGTCACAAGCTGGTCGCAGTTCTGAACAATAATTCACAAACGGTGAGTCGCATTGTTGAATTGTTCAACAAGAACATTTTTATTTTCTACATTTTTATCCTCCTTATCCTTTAGAGCCCCTGTGTACCACGGTCAATAAAGGCCCAGAGCACAGCATCGACCTTTACCCATTTCCCTTAGAGCCCCTGTGTACCACGGCGAACAGGACCGCCCAGAGCACAGCATCATTATCCTGGTCTTACATAAAATAATAATCTTATTGCTGGCGTAGATAGACGTACAGTAATAAAAGAATGACAATGTCATTATGTGATAATAAAATGATTCTACGAGTACCAATTTATAAAACCAATGTATTAAAATTTGTCAGTGTTGTTTACACTTGCTAAAGTGTGCAGCGAGAACAAATTACTATTACCAACTACTTTTACTTCTGGCATGTTCCTAAAAGCCTTCTATTATTTTTGTACCACAACCTTCAGTAAAGTGTTACTGAAAGTTGAAATAAACAATGCACTTATAACTGTAACCACGACCCGAGTAGGGTTGGCAACAGCTTACTATCTCAAAGAAATTACTTTCCTTCTTTCCAGTTAAATGAAAATTCAAACTGACATCAACGAGGTACTCAGCTCTGCATCTGGAGAACTGCCCAAAGCTGCCCTGCTCCTCTACTATGGCGCGATGGTTATTCAACATAAAGACATCAAACTCAAGACCCCAAATGATTCAAGCTCTCTGAAAAATTCCAGGCTGGTGCAGAGCGCGCACCGCCTTTCAGAATGGCCGTATCGGCGCAACGCCATTCTTTAATCATAATTAAATTATCTTAGCATAAGTTTTATGATAAGTAATTTCAGTTTCTTTAGTTTGTAATTATTTAAAGCATTACTATGCTGAAATTGTTTGTTTAGTTTTAGCATTAAATTGTAATAGAACAATGTGGCCACAAATTGTAGGTTTAAACTATTTCCGTTTCCGTATTTAAACAAAAGAGTGATGTTCTAGCTTGTAAACTTAATTCAATAGCAAATACTAGTTAAATAAATCAGCTTGTGATTTATGTTAACGTTTTCAGTACCTAGTTTATCTTAACTGTAAGTATTTCATGATTTTGTAAAACGCGCGAGTTTGGAACCACGTGGTATTTGCCGCCAGCCAATAGGAGGCGACAAATATCACTCGGACCAATCAGGAGCGTGCTCGTCATAGCATGATGAGCGCGCGCCGGCCCGCCTGCGTTTGCGCGGAGCGAACGATCAGCCGACACTTTTGGTCTGGCGGTTCAGCTGATCGGTCGTGCGCCTCCAAGTGCTGCAGCACTGTCCTGTATCGGCTTGCTTGGGAAGAATAAAAAGCTAAGTGGTTTTACTTTGTCATAAATTCATTTACTTGTTTTATTAAATTGTGTTAGCTTCTGGTACGGGGTATGGAGGATGATGAGGTCCGTGACGTCAGCGAGGCTGACGTCACGCTTTTTAAAAACCCAGCAGTCTCCTCTGCTCCGTTATATACAATATATATATATTTACATAGTATTTTTCCGAGAAGTTCGCGATTCTACTGCAATCCATTTCCATTTGTCAGGAGGATAGGCCTAAAATTCTCAGTATACGACAGCTATTAAAATGGCTCACTCACACCACAGTCGACGATAACACACAGACGCTATAACGGTAGCACACACATACATAGACAATATGTTTCAGTGTGCAGACATTTCACGCGTTGGTCTGCTGATCTGCACACATTCTATTTTGTATCTTTTTCTTCCATTTATTACAATAATAATTATGAGTGTATTACTATGGCTTCTAACTTTTATTATAAAGTCAAAGCATAACTAAATAAAGGATCTTGATCTCCTCTTCTCCAACTATGCGCAAAATAATTTATGGTTACACATACTGTATGAACCCAATGCCATATATAGTAGACAGCTGTATGAATTAACGGCCAAGTGCGAGGGCTCGCGCTTAGAAGGTTCCTGAAGAGATTTATTGTGTATGTCGTAGGAAGATTTAATAATTAGGTTTTTTGCAAAAAAACCTAGGAACTTTGCGAAAACCCGGATAACTTGATATAACGATTATTATTTTCCAATCATACTGACAAAAAAGCAGTTTTTTTGCAAAAAAAAACCTAGTATAATGTATACATAAATATAATAGAGTATTTTAAATAGCTATGTTTAAGCTTATGCATTTTTCGAAGACAGCCAAAACATATTTGGCACCATTCCCTCTTGTCACTTATATTTGTACTCTACAATTTGACATGTAACATATTATTATGCCCACCGCTACAATCCAACTTAATAAAAAGACCAATAATTTTTTAGAATAATTTCGTTTTAATTACTTTTTTTCAACTAGGTACTTACTGATATTTGACGGTGCTAATTATGCACATTGAGAAGTACGCGTATTTTTAGGATATCTGAATATTTTGCATAGTTATCATTTAATTTTTTTTTTTAATTAAAATATTTTCATTTCGGTTGCCTTCTATTGTTTGTTACATATTTTTACCAAATTTTAAATAATGTATTCATTCTTAAGTACTCAGTAACCATTTTTGTGGAAAGAAATCCTTACCATATATTATCTCAGAAACATCTGTGCCTTTAACAACGTTCATAATCTTCTTTAGATATTATAAATTCAGATAGCGGATACACGATCATCACGTTTGTAGGTAAACTTATTGAGATATAAACAAACATGTGTCCTCTTGGTGATGTTCACGCCACTGATAGTATTGTGGTGGTAATGAATTCGGTTTTGGGGCTGATACCTATTCACGTAATCTTAATCAAAATTTGTGCAAGACATTGTTTTGTACTACATCGCAATGCATTATTTAAATGCCCACGTGTCAAAGCGAAGCAACCCTAATATCGCTGAAAATCATATCTGAAAAATTCTATGACCGAAAAACACCTTTTATAATATCGATACTTTTACTCGTCGGAATATTCCGTTCTCATTTAATTTTTACCAACTTTTTGTTATGGTGTACGTTGTATAACATGTGATTCAGTTGAATTGACTGACTGAAGTCGAAATTGCCTCTGCTGCGTAAACTGCGTTCCAGGAACGACAAAGTGGCGCAGTCTGGTCGCAATAGTTGATGTAACAGCTTGACACCCTGTGCGTTTATTCAGCTTCTGCTGAATAAACTCTATGGTTGTCCTATTATCATTCTTATCCAGATTCACAGGGTTAACAGGTAACTTCAGACAACTTAGGAAAATATACACCCAAGATTAGCCTAAGATATATAATGGATCTAGAGAATAAAGTTTGTCAGTCTATCAGCAGAAGACTCTAAAGTAACTAGTTATTCAATCTATGATCAATTAAGGTTTTTTACTCTAGCTAGAGCAAGAATTGGTGTGATGTCCATCAGGATAGACTCCTAATGGACATCACACCAAACTCATTCAAAAAACTCTAATTGGAACCGTGGATCAAATCTATCATACGTATCATACTTACTGAAAGTTTCTATAAAAGTATTAAAAAGAAAACTTTGAATATTAAAGTTCTATAAGTTGGCTTCGCCTTCGTGGGTCGAATTAAAAATGTTGCATGATTATTATTAGGTCATACACATGCAATTGCCCAACATCGCTGCACTATCGCACTGTGGTTGCCAATAAAACTGCTCTTGTCTCGTGCAGAGGTTCAAACTATTGTCAGATAGCGATATTTTTGGATGACCTATCTAAAAATATATTTTTACAAACATTCAGAGACACGGTCGTTCCATTCTACGCATGCGGTGGCCGGTGGCAGGCATGTCTCCGCTGCTGATGGCGCTGACCCCAGCGTCTCTTTGTGCTTCTTTGATATCAACCTTACAATTATCTCAATAAGAGCTAATGCGTAAACACCGCGACAAATGTCCACCGATAACGAGCAGCAAAAGCATGCGCCCGCGCCGTTTTACCTCATTCCATTCCGTCCGGTGTGCCGCTGCTAGTTCGTTCCCGCCATCGCCTACTGCTCGGTCCCGCTCACTCAGTCACTCGATCGCCTCCGCCGCGCCGACACCCTCGTCTGCCCGCGTCTCTTCCTCATGAGCCAGCCAGCCAACACATAACCTTTCAAAATGAAGCCCTACAAGTTATAACGTTTCAAATTCAAATCCCAATTAATTTTAGTTCGAATATAATTTATATATTGTGATATTAATTTAGTATTTCCTCCTAACCCGTATTTATATCATTTATAAAATGTATTTTTATTATAATACTTCTATATAAATTGTTTATATTATATTTATATATAAATAACTAAACCCGTGCTCAAGTAAATCCATTCCAAAACCCCAGTTTGCAAGTATTTCTTTGCGATGACCACCAAAACTCGTTCACATTGGAAGGAATATGGAACAGCACTTTGTGGTGAGTTTAGCATACACTACATAGACAAGACAGCTCGTTTATCTATTTAAGAATATAGAGCTATCACCTCTGTCCACAACCTCAAATATTATCTATGATTTCAATTTAATGTTATACGTACTGTTTATTTTATTTTCTACAACTTTAAATTTCGAATAAACTTACACAGTCATAACTCTACATTTTTACATTTTCAAAGTTCAGCAAGCGACACGTGTTGCTGGCAACGTGAACTCTGAGCTGTTCATTACCGCAATATCAATATAGTCCTTTGGTTATATTGTGTCTCTTTCAGTTTTAATGAAGTACTTACCATATTTTCTTGTATTACATTTAATTTAAAATTCATTTGACACTTAAATGGTTAAGTGCAGGAGAAAGTTGAAACGACAACGCTAGTTGGATGATACTGCGTTCTAGCATTAGCGGGAAAAGTCGTTATGAAGTGATAATGTCAAAACTTTGGCGATAGCTTAGCTGAAATATGTCATGGAGCAGTATGGCGATAATTGTAATACTGTGGCGATGTCTCTTTTAGTAAAATATAAAACGAAAGTAATTTTACCAAACATTTGTTCAAATAAAACATAAAAAAAAAACTTTACTTTTTTAATGAACTCCGCTGATGAAACATAAATCCGTTATAACTATGACAAAATCTCATATAGTTAAACGTCATCCTTTTAGGTGAAAAGGTTATCTATTAAGAGACACATGAGACGTATGAAGGCAGCCTCCATTAGTAAAAAAGTATTCATATAATAACAAGTCAATATTTCATGTAGCGTTATCTTTGTAAATTATTTGTTAATAAAAAAATCATTTTATTGAATTTAACAATACAGTAATAATCGTTCCATCAGAGCATTAAACGACGATAAAGTTAAAAGTGGTATAAAACTAAAATCATTACGATTTACCTAATTGCAGTGGTAAAAAACTTAAAGATAAAGCCTTTTTTCAGTTTTGCCAAAGTACAGTCGACAAAATGTATACATATCATTCATTACAAGCGACTGTACTGTACAGTATAATTTTTTTTGCCACGTTGTATTGCAATTGCAACTAATTGGCATGTCGGTAGAAGCAATTATTGTTACGGTCATTTTAGCTAAAAAAAAATTAATTAAATAAATTTGGAATCAAAATACATTAATTTTGCCTACAATTTTTAAAATGGAGTAATAGTTACAGACAAAACTATTACTCCATACTAAAAATTGTAGGGAAAATGAATGTAATGCACTTACGCTTCGCGTCTATTATATGAAGGAAAAAAATAAATCATTAAAACAGAGTATTATTTTTGGTATTGGAAAACCCTATAGCACAGTTTGTACTTGTCTTCTTTTAATCATCTAACTTAGGTATATGCTGTGCAAAAGCTGATTTAACGACAAGTCGACTTTAAAGCGTATAATGTCCATTTTAATATGAATTTAGCGCAAGGCGGAACTCTGGTTGTTATACTCTGCAAAAGAACAGCGGAATCTCTTCCTGGAAGGACTTGAGGCAGGTACAGAAATAAATAAAGTGACGAAGGTGGCGAGAGTTGCAAAGAATGTTCCAAACATTCCTGGGTTATTCTCTCCCTTATAATTGTATCAAACAAGACACTAAGTTTAATTTTATTCAGAATTCAGTTATTTATTGATGTCTTTTAAAATAACATTACCGGTATAGATTTCATTAACCCCAAATTCATAAGTAAATGGAAACTTAGTTTGATATATACCTTTTTAAATAAATTATTTCGTGGCTTTACAAATCATGGCCAATGATTTCGGTAACAATAGAAAATTTGACAACGAATGAACGCAGGAAAACTCATTAGCAATGGAAATTTGGCCTGGATAAATATTAAAACACGCCGTAATTTTAATGAGAACTGTAACGACCACAAACGTTCTCTCAGTAATTAGAATTATAAGCATATTCATATAATTTAAGCGTGCATTTTAAGCTGCTTTAGGAAAAATAAGGTGGTAAAGACATTCAAACATCACGAATTCACGTCCTCCAAAATGCAAAAAAATTAAAGGTGATGGAAATAAAAAAAATGTTTTATTAAATGGTTTTTATGCAATTGCTTTATTATACCTATTTCCAAATGATTAAGGTAGAAAAGAGGAACAAACAAGATAATAAATCGAAACAACTGCGCGGTTGTTGCAAGATAGTCGCCAGTGACTAAAAAGTCATACTAGGACAACTTGTTCAAATATATGCACTGGATTTATCTTTTTTGTCCTCTACTATCTCAGTACAGAAATATTCCAAAAACACATTGCTCCACTTTAGTTAAGTTTCATTAATCATCAATACAAATATTTAATAACTCCTAATAAATATTGCTTGTATTTCACACGTTTTCAACATAGGTACTTTTAATATTGCCAAAGGAACAGTTTTGATTTTGTTACAACTAATTAATGAGGTATTATTAAGCTCGTGGATTTTCATTATTTAGCATTTGTTAATATTATCTGTTCTCTAATATGCATATCCGCTAAATTGCACATGGAGCAATCGGGCAGTTCGACGGTTAAAAGTTCAATCCTATGTTAACGTCAAACAAGCACATGTTGAATTATTGATATTTCTATGACCCCTTTATACCGCGAACGCTTGAATAACGTCATTTGATAAGAAAAGGTTCTAGATTGCAGTAATTTTCAGATCAAATATTATATTCTAGTAAAAACAAGTTATTGTTTGTTTTAGCAAAACTTTCAGATGTAAAAAACAATTAAGAAATCTATTTATATAAGTATTAGGTATTGTATCAACAAAACGTTACTTTAAAAGTTGCCAGTAAACAAATATGGCCAGAGCAAATTTGAAAGTTAATGCAGGCACTTGATTAATCGCAGTCTTGACACATTCTTCGTACACAATAAATATGACATACACAACACAGTGCATTCACACTGACTGCATGTTTGACTAACAACGCGAAGTTAACTTACAATATTTACTCAGGCGAGGAAACTGATTAACTCAAGCAAACGGAAAGTTTGCGTAGGAGGCTCAGGGGCTACTCGTAGCCTTTAGCCAAGCCTATAGAGATGCTCAATACAATAATTTTAATTAACTTTTTCTTTTTTTAACCGACTTCAAAAATTGAGGTTGTGAGTTAGAACTGTATATATATTTGTCCGCGATTATCTCGCGTTTTTGCTGAACCGATTTCGATGCGGTTTTCAGAATAATATTTGTTACATTCACGAGAAGGTTTAGGTACACATTTTGACCGACTTCGAAAAAAAAAGAAAGTTTTCAGTTTATGTATGTAACAGTTTATTGAAAGCCCTTTTAATAATAAAGAAATTATATTATTTAGATGCTATATTGTCTATTGATTATAAAAAATATTCCAATAATGTGTTAATAATTTGCAATATGATGATATCTTTTTATTTTTTGTATTCGTTACTTGATCTATTATATACTTACCTATAAATAACCTAGTTTTCAAATTTTTATTTTTATTAGTAATAAACAAAAAAATTTAAAATAAATTGCAAAGAAACAGTCAAACAACACCCTTGAATAAGTTGGCAGAGCCGCAACTCGTTTTAATAAAACACAAACGGTTGGTTTTCTAAATGACGTGATTTTCTTCGAGTTGTGCATTCGAGTTCGAGCGGCAGACAGTACACTACTTCACCTCACCAAGTACTATAATCAATGCGTTTCTGCCAATAGTTCTATTTTACTACAATAACTACAGCAATTTAACGCTTCGTGTATTTTTTTTCCCGAGAAGGAATTTACCTTGTACAGTGGCGGACACGGTCGGCGTAACACTTCCGGTTTTTCTGTATTGCAAAATAGCTCTTGTTCTTTGGTAATACAGTCTAGGGCTGACGAAACCATAGACAAATCTGTTACGGCCTCCTAGTCCTTGACTGTACGATGTCATATTAAGATATTTGTATTTACTGCCTTTACGTTTTGTTTAATGCACTTTTATTGCCATATACTTAAGGCCATAATTAAATAATTTAAGGCCTTACATCATAAGCAAGTGACTGATTTTAGCTAAAGATAAGATGTTGAAATGTTATTTTCTAAAATGCAATCATTTTTGTTAATTATTATTGACAGCACTATGCAGTTTATCGGGATGAACCTAAAATTAATTAATATCATGCCTTTGGAAATAAAATGGGATAATATGTATTTTAGTTGTGGTTGTGACTCTTCCAACGATTTTCCATAACGACAACAAGGCAAAGAGCCAAGCACGAGTAATACAGAATTACAAAAAAAATGGTACTTACTTAAAATAACCTTGGAAAATAATGTAAAAATACTATTGGTACCTAAATAATCAAAACTCAATCTTTGGCCAAAACGCCCACATTAGTTTACCTTTGTACTTATTTCATCTAATTGAAAGTGTCGGTTGTATATTAAAATGTTGCCTCTTATAAAAACTCAGTCACAATTATAGTAATAGTTATTTTTTATATAATATGATTTTAATTTAGAACTTCAGCCAACTAATTTATTTTTTTAAATAAAGGATCTTTAGACAAAGGAATTCTACAAACTAATAAAGAACTATGTACAATGTAGTCAGTCTTAATTAGAGTAATTTGTTAATGCAAACCACTACCTACTACACTACTAGCTGCATACTACACCTTAAGTAGGTGATTAACCTTAGAAGTTCATATCCTGCAAAGATTTTATAGTTTTTTCTTGCGGAAGCGTGGTAAATAAATTTACTCGTTTTAAATATAAAAGGTATGACTTGATAGAGGAAAAGGCATTTAGGAATTGTTATTTCTACACTACACTTATTGCATTTGTTTTTGTATAGATCTGACTAGTGCTCGTATAAGTACTTGTAGCGATCATGTGGAAAAAATGCTCACGATGATCATCAATCTCAACTGAGGAAACAAGAGACTAGTATCTACACATTTTTATTTTATTTTGATCACTATCATTGTTTTAATGATGAATCTTTGTGTTAAATTAAACCAATCTAACCAAAAGTTTATACAAATAAAAGGTTAGAGCACTTATTTGATTAAGAGCCTTTAAAGACGTACATTTTAATTCGCGTACATCGTGGATATATTAATAAAACCTAATACAAAACTCTATTTATTCATGTATATGTGTGCTATACATGACCAAGCATAAAACTCACAATAATTTGAAAACGTATTTGCGTTAAGTATATTACAAAAACACAATTCGTCACACAAAAAAAAATATAAAAAAATAAAATGACCATGTAGAGTTGGAAACAGGGATAGGTAAATCAAAACCACCAAACGTTTTATGAATCATCAGAAACGTTTTTCAACCGTAAAATATGTTCAACACGAAATATTCAAATAATGACACTTTCGATTCATTAGACATATTTTTAGGCCCCACATAGAGCTGTGTATAATTAATGAGTCAATTGTTTTGTCATTTATGAGTGTTGCGTATATAGATGTAACCTGTGAAGTATATAGGTAGGCTTTGAAAAGTAAACAGAATTTTCCCCGCGCCCACTCCGCCGCGCCGCCGCCCGCCCCGCCGCCGCAGTGGCAGCGTGGCTTGCGGCTTGCGTCATCGCCGGCGCCGACCCCCTCCTCCCCTCCCAATGTTTCCTCGCCCCGCGACCTCGGACTGCTCGTCTCGTCACGTGACCAGCCAGAATATATTCATTCGTTTTTTCATGCGATGTTCACGTGGCTTGGTATTTTACACTTTATTTCTAAGAAATTCATATATTTTCACTCGCAAGTTGCCCTACACCTATTGCCTACTTTCGAGTTATTCAAGTCGAGTCTAACGATAACCTTTATCAATATTTAATCGCAAAGTTGGTACATATTATGTGCAACCAGTAGTTTATTTGTAGCCGGCTTTTACACATACTCTAAGTCCGATTGATAAAGGCGTTCGATCAAAAACAAACATGTAGATTAAGATTAATAAATACTTAACTATAACTACCGATTACTATATTCCTTTTTTTAGGTTCCGTAGTTAAACAAGGATACCCAGAAAATAACTATTAAGGCCTTCCCATGACACTCATAAATTACTGACCCGGCTTATCAAACTTGCTGCATTTTTACAGCTTTATAATAGCACTAGTCGACCCGGCAAACTTCGTACCGCCTAACCTTCCTCCTCCCTTCCTCTTAAATCCCTCTATATATTACAGAAAACCGCCTCAAAATCCGATGCATAAGTTTTAAAGATTAAAGAATATATAGGGACAGTCGCGGGAAGCGACTTTCTTTTATACTATGTAATAATAATATGCAATGTTTATAGATTTTAATATCTTTATGATTATGTACAAGAAAGAGGAAAAATTAAGGAAAAGTTTTTCACTTAACCTTAATCGATATCCAACTTATCTAGCTTATACTCACAGACAGACGTGCGTGCGTGCGTTAAAATGTAAACAAACCGTTATGCGGCAAAATACACAGTTTTCTAGAATAATAAAAAAGCAATCAAGTGCCTACTAAATTTTATAAATCGAGTTAATGAAGTAAATTTTAATTTTGTCCTAGGCGTTACAATTTTGGAATTGGCACATGAGTGCGCCCTCATCCTCCTAGGAACTCTATTCTGTCTCAAGCGGATGCGTACTCTATCTTTTAGTGTCACAGTAACTGATTAGTTTTTAAAATATTGAATTCATGCTCCTGAAATACCAGCCTACTCATAGCAGAAAATTCAGGAACATTCGAACAATCAAGTCAATCAGCAGACCGAGTCATGTTTCGCTTCAATCTATATAATTGGTTCGTTTTATTGCTATAATGGCAATTGACCCGAAATTTGAGTGGCATTTATATCATCAATCTGATATTTTCATACTTTGATTTTGTAAACTATGCAAAAGAAATAAATTCATTTTAGTAAAGTCATGTAAAACCGTTCTATTAGCACACCTTCATGACAAAATGTTTTAAAAATATCAAGAACATTTACATAAGTTGTATAGTCGCGAGCAGCGAAATTTAAATACTTTCATACATAGAATAGAACTGTTCTGAAATTAAATAAGCGTGATAAAATGCACAAGCTCTTATAGATCACTTAGCTACCTGCTTATATACCAACAAACACATGCTATACCATCGTGCAAATCTTGTTCGACGATGGTCTTGTCGCTCATGCCAACTGGCACAGGATTTGCATTCCCAACCTGAGTCGATGTGCTGTTTGCATAAATCCAACGTTTTGTTCCACTGATTAAGAAGTAAAAAGGTAATCAAACAAGAAGCAAGCGCTATTCATAAACCCAGGTCGATGACCTATATAGGTACTAAACTTGTCAACTTTAATCTGATACTGATATCTTTCTATGAACGAATAGTAATAAAAAATATTCCACTGACATTATTTCCGTTTCAACTGAAGAAACTCTTATGAAATTTTTAATATTCCAATTACTTATAAAGTAAAGAAACTAATCGCGTGTGACAGAATGGTCAGAAGTTTCCACAAGTGGCGATAACGCGCTGATAACAGCTGCGCTCATTTACACGAAACTCGTTTGTATTGGATCCAGCATGACCGGAAGTGTGTCCACTATTACTGTCCATAACACGAGACAAGCATGGAAACGCATGGCCAAATATCATTCTTCAAGCCAAAGCGATCGACCAAGACAACAAACTATAAGTTGTAATAATCATGAATAAAAGATGATGAAATCATATTTTAGAAGTAACTCTAACTAAGTTATAATCATATTTTAGTATTGCATGCCAATTAAGTAAATAGTTATAGCTGGCTTTATCGGTTGCATTCATAATATTTGTAAGAAACAGTTAAACTATTAGAGATTCTTATTAATTTTAATTATAGAAAAAAAGACACAAGGATATAACAAATAACATCCAGTCATGGAAAAACTCTTATAGATAACGCTGATAGAATAAAATCGGTAAACATTAATGAAACCAAAAATCGATGTGCCTATATCATACATTCAAAATAACTTACAACAACAAACAGTATAGAAAAAACACCAATTAAAGAATGGTAGAAGCTTTAATAAATTGACAAGATTTTCATCTTTCATACAAGATACAACAGTCGTTCTTCTTACCCTTTTCTTACCAATCATTAAATGTTAGAAAATCCTGTTAAGCTTTCTTCTTTTCTATTTCAGCTACCCTCATCACTGCAACAGCAGGCACCTGCTACGGTTGGCCATCACCGACCCTGCCCTACCTGGAATCCAGCGAGAGCTCAATACCTACCACCTCAGATCAGAGATCATGGATAGTCTCAATAATGATCCTGTGCTCTGCTCTCACCCCGGTTCCCGCGGCGTATTTCGCCGATCGCTTCGGAAGGAAGACCACCCTCCTCCTAGGCGCCATCCCCTTCATCATCGGCTGGATCCTTGTGATCGTCGCCAAGTCTGTGGCCCTCCTGTATGTTGCCAGAATGTTCTCTGGCCTGGGCTACGGCATCGTGTACACCGTGGCACCCATGTACACCGGGGAGATCGCGACCAACGAAGTCAGGGGTGCTCTCTCCACTCTCATCACATTAATGAATAAAGTAAGTTTTTATTACATACGAAGCTATTAATTGGGTTATTTATTTTTTATTTTTGTTAGTTAATTATTTAGACTTGTCAAATAAGTATGGTAAGTATAATTCATGTAATTACCTTTTTTTACATAAATTAAACAGTATAAAGCCTTGGCAACATGGCTATAAGTACAGTCTATTAATAAACTGCGCTAATAACCGGTTAACCAATACAATCAGACAATTAGCTAATTGCGTAGTTTGTGACGATATAAAATGCTATCAGTGATTTATTTAGGTACGCATAATACGCAACGGTTATTTATACCAATAACTATAGCAGCATTGACCAACTTTAGTCTGTATACCTAAAAGTTTTTTGCAGTTCTAGTCATGCATGTTAGCTAAAAAAGAACATACTTCCCGCAGTTTGGCTATGTTAGTTTTATATCCGTTTTGATCATCAGCATTAATATTTAGTAAGCATTGCATTTTTATTTGGTTTCAGGTCGGAATTCTTGCCCAGTACTGCATTGGACCCTTTGTCTCGATGCAAACTCTTGCTGCAATCAACTTGATCCTGCCTATTTCTTTCGTCTTAAGTTTCCTCTTTCTACCAGAATCGCCCTATTACTACTTGAAGTTTGAACTGAGCGCGAGAGCAGAACGTTCTCTCAGACATCTCCGATCCGGAGATATCAGGACTGAACTAAAGAACATAGAAATAAACGTCCAAGAAGACATGAAAAACAAGGGTAGCTGGGGCGATCTCTTATCTGAAGCTACAAATAGAAAAGCTATGTGGATAAGTCTTGGTGTATTTACTATTCAACAGCTGTGTGGAAGTGCTGCGATCGTAGCGTATGCACAAGTAATATTCAACAGCACAGGCAGCCACATTGCACCGTACCAGGAGTCTATCTACCTAGGTTGCGTGCAGGTTGCGACTTGTATGCTGTCTGTGGTCCTGGTGGACAGAGTTGGAAGGAAGCCGCTGCTCCTTCTGTCAGCTTTGGGAGTAGGTCTGATGAACGGCACTATTGGAACTTATTTCTTCTTCTACAATACTAATAAGGCCGCGGTGGAGCACCTACATTGGCTGCCGATGGCTGCCATCCTCGTCTACATCGTGTGCTACGCTATCGGGCTATCCACCGTGCCCTACGTCATCCTTGGCGAGATGTTTCCCACTAATGTAAAGCTCTACGCGTCGTGCATCGCCCACATCTACACCGGCGTCGCCATGTTCACTGTTCAGAAACTCTTCCAGGTTATTACTTTTGCTACTTTGTTAGGTTTTAAATTTAATGTTAGCAATCTTCCTGACATAATTTTAACTGAATTTTAAAAGTTTTATAGGGTTTATTGAAACAAGTTCTTATCCAAGATTTTATCTAAATAAAATTCAATATTAAAATCGTAGATTGAATTATTATTTTTTTAACAGCTCATCACAGTTTTGACATCACAATAACGTTAAAGACATCCTTTAGGTTACCATGATGTAAAATGGGTAAAATTATAATTTACATTAATTTTAATTTTTCAGGTGGTGGAAGAAGCTTGTGGCATTTACACGGTTTTCTGGGGCTTCTCGGCGTTCTCCCTGATGGGTCTGGTGTTCATGCTGGCGGTGCTGCCGGAGACCAAGGGCAAATCATTTGCCGCCATCCAGGCCCAGCTGCGGCGCGACGTAGCGCGGGACAACGCCAAGAAACTCATGAACGTTGAGTTTTAAACTCCATTCTCTCTCGCTATGGACTTTATTTCTTAGTTTGTTTAGGTCGTGATACTTAAATGAATGCTAGATTAAGGGATCGAGTTGTTATAAACGCTGATTACTTAAATATTAATTTAATTAGTATTCCGTACACATAATTTTATATACAGTCGTTTTATTTATATGAGATAGCGTAGGAAGTGAGAAGTAGCGATAGGAGAGGCAGCGCAGTGGCGGCGACGTGCTGCGCTGCGGAGAAGGCAGAGAAGTCCTCCGGGTCGTAGTCTTGGGGCAGGCGGCGCGACGCCACCACGCCGGAGTACAGCCGCGCCGACTGCTTCGCCGTGCGAGTCTTGTTTGGGCTCTTGAAGTCTACGAAGTATAAACCGAAGCGGGACCTGCAAATGCATTTAAAAACTTAACACGTGACAAGTTTTAAATTAAAAATGAGACGGTTTGACTATTTTGTGTTTAATTTAACACTGTGATGCGTCATTAGATTAACTTGAGTTTTACAAGTCGCTCAACAAATTAAAAATATATCTACCTACTTATATTTCTTTAAAATATACCTAAATAATATATGTGCGCTCATAGTACAAATATATCTAATCTTACACCCTATCCACATAAAATTAAAAATGAGCTATCTTGAAAGCCTGTATCTACATAGCACATTATACGCTTATCTTATAATGATCTGCTAAGAAGATAGATTACCACAGATTAAGTTCTAGGCATATAATAGCTTATAATTTATGGCCCATTGTGGCAAACAGCTATTAACGTTATAACACGGAAATTATGTAGAGCTTTTTAAACGGCTCTCGTTAATAGGACAATATCTTATGTTTCGTCCATCCAAATATAAGTTAAAATAGCATAGGAATATAATATATTTTTTTTAGCTTGAAGAACACATTACATGTTTTTTTTTTTTTTAACCAAATATATTATAACTTTTTCAGACCAAGTAGGTCTCATTAAATTTATAAACTTGTGTATTTTACCAAATTTATTTATGTAGGTTACTATTTTTTATTAACTTTGCGTTTGTGAGGTTTTATTTTTTTATGTCAGTGTCGCCTCGTTTTAAACCTAGCAGTAGAAAATTATGAAAAAATCAAAAAAAAAACATGTGATGTAGGTCATATTTTAAACAAATGACAATATAGCCTTGATATAGGATAAAAATTATTTTCTTTTTTTAATAATCGCGACGCGACGATGGCCCTACGCTCACAATGGCGATGACGCCTTAGTTCGCGCGTATATGTATATACTATGCATATATGTGTATATTCTTCTACAAAGGTATTACCACTTTTGTACCTAGATAAATAAATACACATTACTTATTAGCTGTCCCGGATGTAAAGATATTGTTACTTTTACCACCTTTCTCTTAATTTTTCCGTATTTTCTTACCTTTTAAACCTTCCCTGAAAAGATAAGATACTTGGGGCCCTCTGGACTATTACGAACATTTTGAAACCAAAATCAGCTCAATCGGTCCGGCCGTTCTCGAGTTTTAGCAAGCCCAACAAACCACGATTCATTTTTATATATTTAAAGGAGAAGAAGGAGAAGAATATTAAAAATAAATGTATAGTTCGTTGGTTGATAAAAAGGCAAATGACCGAGAGTAAGTAAAGAAACGTTCTGTGCTGTCCCCGTTATTCATCGAATAGCATTTTTATATCACTTTTATTAATGTTTACATTACATAAATAATAAATACTATCAACAAATATCCCGCTCGCGCAAGATGTGGAGAAATTTTTAACACCTCATTAATATAGGTACCTATTATATTATTTAATTAAAATGGTGGTTTATGTTTATAGTATTAGTAGTTATTCATGACTAAACGTCACCATTTTACTCATTTGTTTAAATTCACGATCGGACGGAATCTACATTTCAAGACTGGAGCGACATCTACAAAATTTTCCGACGAGTGGAACTAAAACTCAAGATTTCCACCGAGCTCACATTTCCTTATGTTTCTCCACGCGCTACTCACTAGATGGCGCTTTTATAGAGCAACTTGAAAGAATAGTAAAATTACACAATATATTATTTGTCGGTGCGCTTTCCAAAACTGTTATGTGTGTTTTACCAACTTTTCAGGAGAAGCAAAAAACTGTTTTATTTTCAAATTAAAATGATTAAAAAAAATCTATTAATGAGAAAAGTTGCTAAAAACTATGTTATTACCTCGACATTAATTACATACATTTTCATAGTGCTAGATTTTTTTTTCTTATTTTTATGCACATAGCAGTTTTGTTATCACAAAAAAGGTTTGCTATGTGTAAAAATGCACATAACAGGATACTTTACACTATGCGGATTACAAAGTTATTTCGGTTATATGTGTAAAATTTCCCTAATAAATAAATTGAAATACAATGTAATTTTTTCGTATATGGAATACACAACGACAATGATATTTGCAACGACGAATAAAGTAACCAATCACTCTAGTCCTAAAACCTGAGCAAATATACAGATTTTATACTTACACATAGCCATCGTCCCACTCGAAGTTGTCCATTAAACTCCAGGCAAAATACCCCAGCACGTTGCTCCTGTCCTCATGTATCGCTTGCAATAAGGCGTTCAGGTAGTGGCTGTAGTAGGAGACCCGGGCATAGTCGTTCAGGCCGTCGTAGTCTGCGTAGCCATTTTCCGTAATGATTATAGGAATGTTGTCATAGGTTTTCGTGATCCATTGGAGCAAGCGGCGAAAACCTATCGGTACTACCTAAAAGCAGAAATGTGAACGTATCAGTAATCAGTTGATGCAGCTCTAGGGACACTCCAAAGAAACGGCATCCTATTTTGTAGTAAAATAATGAATCTGAAACTATTATACGGTTATCTCATGGTTCTCTAGATTAATCTAATTGCAGTAATAATTCACTTTAATTTTTTTCTGACAAGGCAGAAAAAAATTAATCCTAATCCAAAATTGCACAGTACAGGCTGACAATACTACTATGATATTTAATGTTTTCCAAAGTGTATCCTACCTTGAGCCACGATGATGAGGACTTCGACGGCCAGTTCGGGTCCTGCACCCGGACAATGCCGACATCGTTCTCATGCGACGGTATAGCTCCAACTTCTTTATCAGCCATTGATAGTAGATAAGTAGTATAATGGTTTAGACCAAAGAAATCGGCAGTGCCTCTAATGTAGGCAACTTCTTCCGGAGTGAACTTAGGCAGTCGGGAGCGGCTGTAGTTCTGCTCGCGACTCTTCTCGTCGACTAGTCTGATGAGCTCGGGGGGGTAGTTGCCCTCTGCGGAGTATATTGGGTGAGCGTACCAGCCAACCTGGGAAGTGATAGGAATATAAATTATTAAAACATCGCTAAGAACGGTTAAAATCTAAAAAGTATTGACTCTATCAATCAATATATATAAAACTCTTCCGTTACTGACTAACTGACTGACAGACTGACAGACAACGCAGAGCCGAAACTACTGGGCGTAGCAGGCTGCAATTTTGCATGTAGGTTCCTTAGGGAGTGTAGGTGAGCACTAAGAAAGTATTTCCCGAAATTGCCATGGGAACGGGAAAGAGAAATCTGCGCGGGTGATACCGCGGGACAGCCTCTAGTACATAGTATAAAACAAAGTCGCTACCCGCGTCTGTTCCTATCTATCTTTAAAACTATGCAACGGATTATAATGCGGTTTTTTTAATAGAAAGAGTAATTAAATAGGACGGTTTATATATATGTATATGCACAACATAGTTATAGGTAAGGCGAAGTTCGCCGAGTCGACTAGTATTGTATAAAAAATCACAAAACCAAGAAACGTAATATCAGTAAGTTGACAAAAAAGGCGACTCACTCTTACGAGATTTCTATCAGGTAACAGAGATATTTGCAGTACCTATCATATTGGCTACCTACTTTTATTTTTAAAAGTGTTCACTAAAATTAAACATCAATTGAAGATCACGCGACAGCGAAATACTCTTGATGCTGTCGAGTGGATGTTAAAACTATGTCAAGGCTCCCTCTGTTGTATTGTTAAGACAAGATTTTCTCTATTTGATAAGTATAATATATTTTCTCAAGTCAAGTACATAATTCAAAACGAAATGCATTGATTTAACCTTGATACACTTGACGATAAAGCGTGCATGGTAAGTGTTTGCTGTGCAGCTATGAAGAAATTAGACTGTCCATCGGCAAATAATTAAGCATTCTAGATTAAACCAAAATAAAAGTACTAATTTGCCAACAAATAATGGAACATAGTATTTAAAGAGTGAAGAAGACGAGTTCAATCCTCCGGTGACTGCTAGACTCAAGTGGGACTGGGCTGGTCAGTGGTCGGTCATTTGAACCTGGAGCGCGAGGAAGACCAAAGACAGGACGAGACGATCTCGATTCCCATTTCGAGACGCCAGATGATTGGAAAGCTTGGTGTAGTACGTGCGAAACCCTTGCCTAGCAGTAGAACATTAAAGAAAGATAAAAAAAACTTACATGAGTCCTTAAGTATAATTCTGCTGCTTGTTTGTCACGCGTAGAATTCGTCTTAGCCTCAGCCCAGTTTGAGTCTAGGGACATGCCGATTTTTCCTGAAATAGAAATCAATATTTCCTGTCACCCACTTTAATTAAAAAAACCTATACCTATGAAAACAAAAAGTCCGTTGCATGGGATCGGCTGATTATTTTATTGACTATTAAAAATAAATGATAATTTAAGTTTTTTTGTTCATACTAAGATAACCTTCAGCTGTCTATCTATGAGTGTCGAAGGCTGTTTGGCGAAATATTTAGTATCTTTACATTTACTAAGTACTTGAGTTAAACGAACGATCTTGAACACTTTAATCAGAGCATTATATTGTCTCTTGTCAGAAGTAAATACAAACTTTCCACTACCTATCTAAATCCTCAAAACAAGCATAATAATAATAAGACACTTATTGACGCCTTTGTTCAGTAGGTACGTGCTAGCTACATACCATAATGTTAAATTTACAAAGTAATATAATAAAGACACAATAAATTTCCTTCTTGTCGTGTTTTACAAGTAGATTAGATTTAAGGTTTTGTATACTAGCTGCCCATTACGTTTCCACGTGCTTAACTTATTTTTCTTATTTTGTCTGAAGGTTCTACACATTAGCGTAAGAATTATTGAAATTAGATTTAAGTAGTTTCGGAGATTACCCCATAAAACTCTCTTAAGTTACGTAGCAACCTACCTCCAAAAAGGGGTCTGTACTGCTCGTTGAAAAGATGATAGACGCTGGCGTGAGCCTTGAGGAGGTTGTGAGTGCAGAGATACTCGGCAATGCCGTGGCGATTCAATGCCGGCGCTCGGTACGTGCCCCCGTACCCTTCTAAACAAGTCTGCATTGGCTCGTTGAATGTCACCCAGTATTTCACTTTGTCGGCGAAATTATCGAAGAGAACCTTCGCGTAGTCCGTGTAATAGTCAACGATATGCGCATTGCTCCAGCCGCCGATTTCCTGCAGCTTTTGCGGAAGGTCCCAGTGGTAGATAGTGACCATGGGTGTAATGTTATACCGCGCTAGCTCATTCAACAAGTTTCTGTAGTAAGCTATTCCTAGAGGGTTGATTTCGTTGGCGAAACCAGTTGGAAGAACTCTTGGCCAGGCAATTGAAAATCTGTAGATATCTACGCCGAGTTCGTTGACCATTTCCGCGTCGCGTTTATACAATCGGTATGAATCGGTGGCGACGTCCGCGTTGGTTCGGTCTCTTACAAACTCAGGGTGGTTGTGGATAAGATGATCCCATATACTCTCGCCGCGACCTGAAAAAGAAAATATTGTTCGTATGGTAACGTTAATACAATTTTTGTTCAGCTATTCATACTGCGACTGTTTCATTAAAGACTGCGTCTTTTACGAGCTCAGCAATTATTATATTATCAAAAGATTATTTTATTACAAGACAAACACTTTCAGCTTCAGTTGTTTAAATATACACCTTACAGTTAAATGCTGTCGCTATTTGTTAACTATAGCAGTCTGCACCAAGCTATCTTTTCTCAAAATATCTTGTAAATTATAAAACTCGTAAAGGATAATTGTGGGACAACAAACTAAGGAGTTGTACATAAATCGCAGTTTAGCTATACCTATATATATAATTACTAAATCTAACAAATTGCATTGGCACCAAAATTCTAACGTTGTGGATGTATGGTGTATGTGAATTGTAATTAATAATCAGACATCATGTTTGCCATGTCATTCGGACAACAATAAAATTTTAGATCAAAAAAGTATCATATCTTGCGAGAATGATAAATATAGAAACATGTCTAAGGTATCTACTGCAATAAAAAATAATAAAATGAGCGAACACAATTTGATCACATTTTAGTTCATTAGAAAAAGATTACGGACATACTTTAAAAAATATATTGTTTACGATATTGGGTTAATTGTTGGTAAAGTAATCAAGTTACAAATTTACGGTAAACTAGTAATTACCGTCAATATTCCATGCTCCCTCGATCTGTCCAGCCGCAGTGGACACCCCGAAGACGAACTCCTTCGGGAACGAGTAGTTAGCCCGGCCCGCCGACAGCATCAGCGACGACGCGTGCCTGCTGTGGGTTATAAACACCTTATAAGTAGGGTAAGCAGTACAATGATTGGCCCCTTAAGAAAAGTTTTGACTTTGAACATTTCTATGTGCCAAATAAGGTTCAAAATTGAAAAACTGTTAATGTAGGATGGTAGCTCATTTATCTGAGAATAAGATTAAACCACAGGAATCGTTATTTGCTAGCTTATAAACAACTTTATCAATAAAAATGTAGCGAAAAGTACAGTCATTGGCAGGGTATGTACAAAAATTGGCATACCCTAGTACAATGATTGGCATGACAATCATTGTACTTTTTGGGCATTGGCATGGCCAATCTTTATACTTTCCTAGGCCAATTACTATACTGATCCATTAAATTATTCAATAATGATGCCCAGACAATTGAAAGGTACCCTTCATATACCTAAAATCGCACTATTATCTCTGGAAGATAAGAATACTAAATAAACAAGACAAAATAAAAAGAACATAATCAAATTGGTGTTTTATTTAACTACAAATTTAGTACAATGATTGGCATAGGGAAAAGTATAATGATTGGCATGGCCAATCACACAAAAGTACAATGATTGGCCCTGCCAAAATCTAGTTCCTCTGATTTTATTAAATAAAAAGATTTAGCATTTTAAACGCAATTGTTAATAAGATTTGATTTAATATTTAAATATAAATAAGATTAAAAAGCAAAAAATACAATGATTGGCATAGATGCCAATCAACTGATACTTCATACTTACCACAGGTACTAATGTTGGCCTACCTATTTTTGAGGTTAATCTTTAGTGTTTTTCACGAATTACCGTAAATAAACCTGAATTGAAGTGTAATAAACATATATGGAAACATATATTGCAATTTAAACAAGAAGAAAACGAGTAAAACCATTATAAAAGTTACGTACTTCTTACGATTTTCATAAGAAAACACACCCTCTGTTGTAGTCCAACACAAAGTATTTTTTTAATCAATTGCTAGCTGTTGCATTTAAAAACTATTAATTTCGTTTTAGAGTGTTTTAACTAAAGAAAAATATAAATATTTTTTCATTTCTGGTATATAAATACAACTCTTAATAAATAGATTTTTCATTGAAGGGGCCAATCATTGGAGGGGGGCCAACATTAGTACTGCTTACCCTACATACAAACTTACTAAATATTATCTACTTATATTTAAAGAAGCGTAGGTATGTTGAGCTGGACAATTCCGATAATTATTTTTATTCGTTGTTCGTAAGTTTCGTTGTCGTCGCTAAATAAAAGAACTGCGATGAATACGCATATCTATACCAATATTATAAAGAGGAAAGATTTGTTTGTTTGTTTGTAACGAATAGGTTTCGGAAATACTGAACCGATTTGAAAAATTCTTTCACTGATAGGAAGCTACATTAACCCCGAGTGTCATAGGCTATATTCGATTTTCAAAAAAAATAGGGATCCTTACCTAAACTCAAATAATGTAACCCAAGGTGCAATATTTTTTCCGTTGACAGGTCCATATTTTGACAGGTGGTTTGTTGTTGTTGTTTGTTTTTTTTATCAAGCCCATTCTGGGCAGGCAAAAGAACAAAGTCTATAGAGCCAAAACTTTTGTAGTATCTTATATTCTATGGCGTAACGAAGTAAGCCGGGACAGCTCGTTATAAATAAATCTAGACCTCTTATGTACAGTGGCGGTCTAGGACGGCGTAACACATTCGGTTTTTCTGTATTATTATAATGAATAACTTTAACATTAATAAAAAGTGTTAATATTTACAATGAAGCTGTAAATTACAAATTTCCCAAAATTAAAGGAAAAAATTGTAAAATACTGGCACAAATACCGGGCCTTATTCATGATCATCTTAAGTTAAACAACGCAGTGTTGACTACATGCCTAGCCTGCTAACCCTATTACTGATAAGGCTCTAAATTGCAAAGCTTGATTGATGATTAATCAGCTACCTAAATAAATTAAAAACAAATTGAGTTTGTAAAGAACTCGTTTAACAAGGTGGCATACGAAGATAATGCTAAGTATTTTTTTATTGTAAACTTAAACACAATAAAAAAGATGAGACCAGACTTATTTTACATTAACGTAAAGAATTGAAGAGACGACGACCCGCGAACATACCAAATCAACAAACTCACGTAAATTAAAAAAAATAAAATAAAAAAAAAAAAAAAAAATTAAGTTCGGCATGGTTCGGCTTACAACAAAAGCATTTTTACTAATGTCCTCACAAAACAATGAATCTCACACTTCAAAATCGACATAAAAACATAATCTCACGCTTATATTCCCCGAAGGGTTAAGCAGAGACACCAGCTCATCAGAGCCGGACCCACGTTTAGCCGACTTTATGTTTTTAAGGGTCCAGCTCCAGCTTGTCGCCGGGGTTATAACGACCGACCAACGACTTTATCGTGCCTTCCGAAGCACGGATCCATGTCACTTTTTGGACAATAAGGTGATTCAAGCCTGCAATGTGCTAACCCTAACTAAACCAAACCGGTAACAACCACATCGTGATTTTTTGAGAAATCACTATGTGATGTCTCCCGCGAAGATCGAATCGACGACCTTCCGTGCCGTAATCAAGGCTGCACTGATCTACGGAGGCGGTCTTCAAAATCAAGTTTTCAAATTGTATGTGCTATAAATGCTTTAACCATAACAAAAAGTAGGGATGACTTCATTTATTTAGGGGTGATTCTTGCCGATGCGCAGCAAGCAGTGCATATCTCGCCACTCAGAAATTTCATTCATTCACGTCGCAGTACATGGAGCAACCTCCGGCAGGACAAGGCCGCCGTGTCATGAGCATTGAACCAGGTCCGCCGCATACAGATTACCAGGTCTGTGTCATTATCATGACCGAAATTGGTGCGTGAATGAATAGGCTATTAGATAAATTGCTTTGACTGACGATGTATGGGTAGTTGGACACGTCACAACTTACAAGTTTATTATACTTACATCAAAACCGTCAAATTCTTTCATTTAAGTTTTAGTTATCTAAATAGGAAGTTATGTAGTATCTAGGTAAAGATAACTTTAAATAACATTGCTCCAAATCTAAATTAGGTTTATTTAAATTATTTTAGGAACTAAGATGACTTGCTAATGTTTTTATCACTATCATCATAACTCTAAATTATGTCAAGGCTTTTATCCCGCGCGTCATTGGCAAAAATGCGTAGATTTTGACCCAATAAGCATGTCCGGATTTTTTTATGTATTTTTAACATATTTGACGATGTTTATTTTATCACTATGGCACATTCTAATTTTATTGGAAGCATATAAGTAAGAAACCTTTCAAATTAAAGTTTTAATTATTGATGAAAACTTTAAAAACTAGATGACAACAGCATTTCTTTTAAAACTTCAAAAATACCAAAAAAAAAACTTCACTACTTAGGTCATCTGGGTACATTCATATTTTGACCTCGTGTAAATATGTCATTGTCGCAAGGAAGCACTGCTCTACAAGGAAAATACTAATAAGTTGATCGGAAGTGCGCGACTCAGCGCGTGCGAAACAATCAGTATACTGCCTAACTATATATTGGACTGTATTATAAATAATGTAGGTACTCGACCAAATCTTTTACTAACGTAGATAATTTTTTGAACCAGTGATAAAAGTCCTAGTCAAGTGCATTGTATGTAGAATATATTATCGTATAATATAAGACATTTTCTCGGTCGGAATCATAAATATCTGTACCACTAATCATGTCTGTGTCATATTTTCAAATCATGATATTAGGCGTGATTTAGGCATTATTAAAATCTTCTTGCTTTGACGGATGTTTGTATAATATGTTTCATGATATTTTACCTTTATGTATCTACTAACTTGCAGAATCAAGATATCTGTCGATCAATCATTAAAGTCTCATTAAAGTAAATAGTTCAATTGTGTCAATTGCAATTCATATTCATAACTAATTTGTCTGCCTATAATTTAGTTTCTAGATAAAAAGCACAAGGTAACCACGTAATGTTGGATAATTCTTGCAACTATTAAGAACTACAATAATTTTCTAGGTAGGCCCTACAGTCTTCATAATAGCGACATCGGGTGTCTAATTAAATATAAAATTACAGGCTTTTTTTTCAGTGACTAAACCTTGTTCACTTTAGATGAGCAACAATTCGCAACAAGCTTACTTGAATCCAATAATTTATAACAAAGTCATTATTTAAGTATGCCAAAAAAGACTGTATCTATAGGAACATTTAAATAAAGATTACAAACTGTATTATTATTATAATTGTTAATTTTAATTTCCGCTTTTTAATGAGCGATGAGAGATGCCGAAATTCTCAAATGCAGTGGATGCATGCATTTTGTTAGCGAAAAAGATTTCGTAAGAGAAGAACTAGAAGAACATCAAGATGCACCATCACACAAGTGCATACGTAAAGGTGCTGAAAGAAGGAATGGCGGAGAATAGCGGAGTGCTTTATCAGCAAGTGACAACCACGACCATTCTCAAGAGAGCAAAAGAAAAAATTAGGTTTCTTTTAATTCCTTAGCAATGAGATGTATTTCTCAGTTTTTGAGATTTATCTCGTTTCCGTACGCGCTTGCTCCCTGCTCGTACCCGTAAAATTAAGTTTTGAAACAATTTTTTTAAATGAAAAAAAAAAAAAATACAAATAAACAATACAACAAACCCGGCAAACTTCGTACCGCCTAACCTATTACTATGTTGCTCATGTATTATACTTATAAACCTGCTTATTGAATCACTCAATCTATTTAAAAAAAACGCATTCCAATCCGTTACTTTTTTAAAGATCTAAGCATACATAGACAGATGCTGGAAGCGACTTTGTTTTATACTATGTATTTATGATAATGTATGGAATAAAAAAATGCATTCATGATCTCACTGGTTGCAAATTTTTTTGCATTGTCGTCGTTCTATAGTTACTTTTTGTTGATGATTTTTTATTGTAATAATGACCAATAATTTAAGAACAAAAATTTTCCTTTCGTCATTCAGTTTCTGCATCATAAAAAATTTGGTTTGATTTGGTATGTTCGTGTAAAAATTTAGTTATTGATATAAAAATATGTTTTGTTATACAGTTAAAAAGAAACATATTGACGCAGCAATAACTAGGTACATGTTTTCGGTTTCGGTTCGGAACGGGAAGTAATTAAAATTCTGTTCTACGTGCATACTTGTATGAAAAACATAAAATCACGTATTTACCAAGGTGCTCGAAGCTCAAATTAAAATTACTGCAAGAACTTATGTAGCGTTTAATTACTGCAAACATAACATGTCTCCAGCCTTGTCTTGTCTGTTTAAAATTGGTCCTCTTTTGTTTTTTTTTTACTCCTACTTTGTTAGCGAGTATGCTCAAGCTCATTATTTCGTGAATGACAAGTGATTTGAGTTGCCATTGAGATGAGACAGTCAATGTCTCAGTAAGGCGGCGATGATGCGCGGAGGCTGCAGCAGTCACTGGTGTGGAACGATGACACGGCGACTGGCGAGCGAAACACGACCTTACCACTTTAGCGCAGCGTGGACAGCCGTCGAGCTATTAACTCATCATGCCGATGGTAATTTTGGTCACGATACACGCATTAATACTTCATAATTCGGGATCGGGAGATTATCCTTATTGATATACTCTGGCTTCGTCGATCAGTAAGTTTTTTAAAAAGTTATGGAAGTACTTAGATAGTCATTCTGCTAATTTATATAATGACTTATTATACCTAACATAAAAATATCTACTTCAATTCAAAACCTAATCCCTACTAAATTAAACATGGGTAAACCTGACACTGCCGTGGATCACTTTGTTTTGATGCAATGGACAGCGAATCATCGCCAGCCCGCCAGCCATGACAATTTGTGAAATGTTTCACAAAAGGCAGGCGTACCTACCTACCTCCCCATAAAACATTTCATATAGTCATGAATTTCACAATTGTGCCGAGCACCTCAAGGGCCTTAGAGTTGGTTTAGTTCCCTTGCATGCCTCTCAAATAACCGGGCTCCATTCCGTGATTACCAAAACTAGAAACAATAATGATAAGGGTGGAACCTGCATCTAGGGCGTCCGAAATACATACAAACACATCCGGACTGCAAACTTTTTGTATTGTTATTATTAATCAAAGTTCTACATGATAGGTACTATAAAAATAAAATAAAAACACAATAAACGCATTGAAAGATCAATCAAAGTCAATTCAATTTGGATTGTAATGCTTGAAATAAAATATTACAATTACATATTGAGAATTATTATTTTTCTACAAAGCATTATACATATATTTATCAACTCGTGGTAGCTAGATAAATAAAATAGTGTGTAAACTTACAAGGAAATTAAAGACAAATTATTACAAAACCAACAACAATATTCAAACTTTTAATTGCTGAAGAGTCTTTTTTTTAGTAAATTAATTACTTATATAATCTTACATCATTGATGAGAGACAAACTTACAGCTCAAACTAGAATTGACGGTTGTAGTCTAGTCGAAATAGCAATTTACATAATGAACTTTTAATAACCTAATAAAAAATATTTTTAAATCTAAAGAACACTTTGGGGTTCTGTACCTATAAGTAGATGTGTGTTTCTTGTTTAAAATACATATTATATTACTGGCTAGCTATATAGATAAACAGAATAAACGTACACTGCTGCCTCGATGTCACTTTACAAAAATCTTCCTAAAGCGTATGCGTCCTGTGCTATGGCATACTTGAAAATAATACAATAATATTATTCTCAAAAACAAATCTAATAACTTCTAACTTTGGCTTAGAAACAACATACGAAATTTTAAGATGTATCATAATCATCAATAACTCAATGAAAATTAATTATTCATAAAAAATTACTGCTTGACATAGGATCACAACAACAGTCTTGTATACCATTAAATCCAGAGATCTTCCCTTTCTCCCTCAAACATTCACCTTGTTTGTCCACCCTGTAGAGGTTTTCCCCTTGATTCTCTGCATTCGATCAACGGTCTCAATTTTTTTGCAATTATTGGGTTTTCTCCACGGTGAGTTAGGTTCTTATGGGTATAACTTAGGCTGACATTCACATTCGCATTGCAGCTCGAACTCGCACTTAAAAGTGTCAAAATTTAAATCGTTTTCCGCTCCAAATTTATATAAATAATTGAGTTTTGACTTCGTGACAGTGAATTATACGCTCGACGGAGTATAAGGCGACTCGATCCAGGACAGTCAGTATTCGGGAACGACTTGTCCGAGTATCACACTCGACCGAGTAGCCTCCAAACACTAACTGAATGTCAGACTTAGTTTCTGATTCAATTACGATCTGATAACTTAAAAATTTAAAGTTCATGTTTGATTAAGTTTTGTTTTTACTATTTCTCCGGTTTTTATAATTAAATCAGTATCGAACTTTACGATTTTAAAATTATTTAATTAAATAATATAATTTTAATGGCGTGCCTGCATAGTTTTTATGCAAATTCGTTCTCCTTTAGTTGCAAAAGAAGCCTTACGCAAAATATTGAATTCTTTTTTTTTTAGTGATCTGATAATTATTTGATGAAGTAAAAAGTAACTACGCGTTAATTATATTTATTTATGGAACTTAAAACAAATAAAAACTTGCTTACCCGCTGAAATACACTAGGAACACTATGAACGAAAACAGCTTCATTGTTGCTTATATAAATTTTAATATAACCTATTAAATCAATATTATTTATAAATAAATATCACTTTTAATATCACTGTAAAATAATAGAACTTTAAAGGTAGTTTTATGGTCGTTACATGTCTAGTGTAAGGGGACGGTTTAGCTAGCGGCAATAGGCCCTCGCGCGGTTTACGTGTGGCGGAGTCGCCGACCCACCGCCAACTATGCTCAATTCAGATAGCTCGTATCGGCATTGTGTCAGGTTTTGTCTGGCAATCAGATAAATTAACAGATCGCTGCTTTCCTCCAGACTGGATTGATGATCGGTACTGATATTGGCAAGTATACCTTCTTTTTTATTTCAATAGAACTTATCACGTAGGGGCGTCTAAATCTTCCATTGTCGTATTACTGCCGTAGGTATTTACGTATGTTTATTATGTCTCCTTCATGTATGAATATAATGCAAAACTTATTCTCATTATTGTGAATGAAATATTTAAAGAATTTAAGGGAATTAAAACTTATTAATAAAAATTTAATTATTAAATGTAAGTTAAGGAGTTCTGACTTTAAGGGTAATGAATGAAAGGAGTGCCGAGTGGATACAGCTCATCATATTCAACTACTTTGGATAATATGGGTCAAATGCACAAGAAATACAGATCTCCACATTAGGCTATAATATGTAGCCAAGTAGCTTGGTTCTTTAAAATAATATTTTTTCCATTTTCAGTTTCATCAGATAATCGGGTACGACACGATGATTTGGTCAGTAGGTAGTTTTTTTTTTGTACGCCACACTTTAACATTGTTTTGATTTAAAGTTCACTGTGCTCGTTAGTAAATCAAAAAAAGCGACGCACGCAATGCATTTCAAAATAAATACGCTTTTTGAACTTGATGACAACTAATTCAGCGGAAAATATGATTCACAGGTTCATAACTACGCAATGCGTTACTGGGTAAGCCCCTACGACGTATAGTGGCTAATGACAGCTAGAAAATTGAGGGGTTGAGGAAAACATGATTTAAATGTGGAAAGTTAAATGAGTATGCTTAGACCAGGGTTACAACATGCTATTTTAAAACCCAACGAATACCCACATCAGTGGAACTAGCACAGGCTTATTGAGTTTTGTAACAACCATAAGTTTATAATTTTTATTTTTTACTGTGATTTTGACAGTATCCATTCTGTGTTTGTTTGACAAAACGCCTGTGTCACGCACGATGGTATAAAAACATAAGTCTGCTAAACGTAGGTCCTGCTCTGGTGAGTTGGTGCCTCTGCATCACCCTTCGGGAATATAGGCATGAGATATGCTATTTTAGTATCAGCAGCGTCCTTCGTTGATGACCTTTTGACCCCTTGACTGAACTCGGAGCACCGGTGTTCAGTATGAAGTTACATTCTACCCTCCGAAAAAGTTGAGTCAGAATAGCCATGTCGCCAAACCGCCTTCGCCGCGTTTTTTCGAGAACCCATCATCCCTCCACAATGCCTATACTTGTAGTTAACTGTGGGAGAGGCATATGTCGTGTGAATAAAGATTTATCATTTGTCATTTGTCATGTCCAGTTTCTGTTTCGGCTGAGAATGATGATAGCGCAAAAAACAAAAAAAAGGAGGAAGTCATGAAATTAAAAATGACAAAAATATCTGCTAAAATATTGCAAAAAAAAAGTACTTAGCTTAAAGAGGGATTAAGAATTTACCTTATCAAAATAGCAACAAGTTTTCATTACTTATTTTTACCGCAGACTGAGCGCCGCAATAAATTTATAACGTACATATACGTGGAAAGTTTATTTACACAGTAATTGACATATTTATAAATAAATTTAATAAGTAATTATGCATATATTATTTTTTAAATTGACGCAAAATAAAAAAAAAATGTTTTTATATAACCACAGATCCATTGCAAAAAAAAAACAGGCTGTATGTTTATTTTGTTTTTTTATTTTTAGAGTACCTTAATTTTTTTTATCACATTATTTCGGAGCGGAAATTAAAGCGATATGAGCGTGTTACGTGTTACTAACCTTATTTAATTTTCATTGCACCACTTTGGAAAAGTAATTCACAAAAAAAAACTCAGAAATTTAAAACTGAAAGAACTTTGCAATTCCTGAAAAACGTGTTAAATTATAAAGAACATTGATTCTTCTTTTGTTTTAAAACTGGTATTTTTGTTAACTACTTGAAATGTTGAACTTTTGCGTTATTTAAATAACCCGTACAGTTTCTGACATTGGCGGCGTAACACTCGTGCGCTCTAGACTGTAATACCAAACAGCAAGAGCTATTTTGCAATACAGAAAAACCGGATGTGTTATGCCGTATGTTACCGCCACTGTACCACAGATTGAAGAATAGTTACAACTGTACGCTGCTGTATAAGCGAAGCGAGTCATGCAGTAGGTTCCGTAGAAAGAAATATTTTTATTTGCGTGACCGCAACTTGGGCCTTCTGTTTCATTATAAACATTACATACGTTATAAACAAATCATATTACACATTACTTAAAAAAAAAAGTTTAATAAGGTGTAGCGGTATTTCGAGGTCCTGTGGGATAAGCAAACCAAGAAGTGGCGCGGGCGAACCAACAAGTTAAAACACTTGATAAAAGAATTTCTAAAGAAAATTCAAAATATTTGGAAGTGCCTGAAGTTAAGAGTTTACATGATTGAGCTGTGATTAAAAACCTCTGTATTTTCTGAGGCACTTAACATAAAAAAAAAATCATAAACCCTACACCCTAATTAAGCCATACTTAACTATTAAATAATTTTTCGTATGTTTATATTAAAATACCATAGTCAAAGTTCATTCTGAAGTATCTAAGTATGTATACTTTAATAAAAATCGTTGTTCGTCTGTGTATCTTAGTGATTGTATGTAACAGGGTAGGTAATCCGCATTTCCAATGAACTGCCAGGTGATTTTTGGATTAAGTTTTTTTAGCAAACGTTTTCGTCATTGAAGAGAAAGCATTTTTATATTTTTAGTCTAGGAGGCTTAACAGATTTTTCTATGGACTGTTAATACAGAACAAGAGCTATTTTGCAATACAGATTAACCGGAAGTCGTACGCCCCGTCCGCCACTGTACATTTCTCTGTCACAAACTCACAAAAGGGCAGAAAATAATGACGACGGTATTAAAGCAGCCTTTTGTTAGCCTACTGATAAAGGTATGTTAAATTGAGTTCCTACATAGCTGCATTAGATATTTTACAGGCACTACAAAATAAAGCTACTTTAAAATCAATAAAAAAAATACTTTGCTAATTATGTAAAAAAATACTATTTTACAAACACACACAATAAATGTGTTTTAATATACTTAATTTATTTTTATATTTACAATTATATTTCTTTGCAAACTTTCACAGTTCCTATATTGCAAAAAGATAACCTAACCTGCAACTACTATTTCATTATTTCAGCTTGTTCCTCAAGTGGAACACTTTTAACTTTAAAAGTAAACTCACTTACCTTTTTGTAATTATGGGTCAATTACCTTAATTATAAATAGGTACCTACTTTAGGTTATAATGTTAAATGTTTTTTAGGTGCCTATGCTCCACGGACGAATACGAAGTTACCACAGTTTTGAGAACAAATCAATATTAACTTTGTATTTTATTATGATTTAAACGTTAAAACACCTATTGCATAGAGAGACTAAAATAGATAGATACCTAACTAATAACCAATCTAATTAATTAGACACGCCTCTCTCAGCCAAATATTCAGCATAGAAATGTAGAGTAGAATGAAAGAAACAGGTCCATTGGAAGGTGATCGAGTCACGCGGTCACATGATTGTTTAACTAAATAGATTACTTATACAATTATTATTAGTAAGTTAATAGCTCAAAAACATTCCCAGTTTGTCGTTCTGGTAATAAAATCTTATTCATTTTACATATTATACGTGTATAGTACGTGTAAAGTCATTGGTGTACAAGTTCAATACATAAATACTAAAATGGACCATCTTTAACTAAGCATGCCTAATGATATCCAACTACTGCACTGACCTACATACGCAGACAGGTATGCAAAATTGATAGTACTTATCACGAGGGTGGGTGGTAGTGGAACAGAGGCCAAAAATTATCGATTCGTTATTTGAATTAATGTCCTTGTTCAAAAAAACGCCGACTAAAACGAAGGTGAGCTACTAGAGTTGATTGCACTTGAATTGAAAACCATTGCAACTGCCTGAAAAATGTCTGCAATAAATCACTTTTACAAGCCTGTTGAACATCCTATTAATACAGGAACTTGTGTGTTTCAGTCAATCGCCAAAAGAGTTTTCTATACCCACCTATGTTTTATTAAGGAAACTCAATTAATAGTCAACCAGATTTCTTATGAAAGGTATTATGAAATTGTAGGCCCTACTTTACTTCCTACCTGCAGCAAATGAAGCGACCTTGACTTTCACCTGTTGGTCTACAGCCGCTTTATTAATCATTACCTTATCTCAGTCGGTTCTACTTTTAAGTGGAAACAATAATAAAACTTCGGGTTCCTAGGTATTAGTGCCCTTAAGTGAACAATTGAACATGTGTGCCAATGTCCTTTATGCGTTCACTTCCACAAACAAAAAATCAATCTTTTGAAGAAAATTGCCTCTTTATTCATAAAAAAAAATACTTGCTTAGTATTAGGTAAAGTGACTAATGTTCACTATACAAGTAACCATTGAGATAAAACACGGGGATTTTTTTTTATCGTGGAGGATATTTAACCTAAGTTATAGGTTATACAGGACTCAGGACTGATTACTAAAAACCAAATTGAAAAATAATGAACCGTGACTGAAGACTTAGTCCTGAAAGTTTCCGCCACGATTAAAAAGTAACCGTGTATATTTTTAATATTTCTAATATCTACTTATCTACTTTATATTTTTTATATATATAAAAATTGATCGTGGTTCGTTGTCTCGCTAAACTAGAGAACGGCCGGGGAAGGTATAAAAGGTGAGAAATTATGAAAAATGGAGAATAATAGTAGAATAGAGATACGAAGTTCGCCAGGACAGCTAGTACTGAGTAACAAAATTCAATGTTTTCCTTTATACTTTTATTTTTAAGGCCTATCTATATGCCTAAAGAACAAACCTTGACTTCAAGAGTTGATTAAGCAAATTTGTTATGGCTTCCTACTCAATCAATCAATAATGGTTAAATCTGCATTCTAACATCTTACATTCTATTAAAAATTTAATATCTCTACTATACATTTATAAATGAGAACTGTAAGATTATTAATTTTATCTACCGACTTATAAGACGTTTCAAACTGTTCATACTGTAATAAATAAGGGGAGTTATTCAGTTAGCTATACTTAACAATAACTTTCCCAAAGCAACATGGGTCGTCATCTCAAAATATCAGCTCCTACGAACATTCTGACTCCCGTCAGCTGAAACCAAATATGAAAATGAAAATGAGACAACTGTTTTTTTTTCTCTCGAGATTTCGATCCATGTTGCTTAGGAAAAGTCGTCAGGTATGGTGCTGCATCACTTCTGTAAATTATTACGGCCTTGTCAGAAACACCTAGTAAATTTAACTTTGAAATATACTCATCAAATCTTAATTTCGTCAGTAAGTAGGAAAATTACAGCGCGATTTACCCTAGTAAGGTACTTATTATACTTTATTAGAAGGTGCACTACTTGGTTTCTTGATGTAGTCCAAGTTTATTCTCTTCGAGCGCACTATTTTTCTATAATTGTATGCTGAAAGCTTCGGGGTGCGAGTCTTCTCTTTACTTTTAAAGTCCACGTGGAATAAGCCGAACTTAGACCTGCAGAACAAAAGTAAAAAATGATTTATTCAATATAGGATACAAGATATCACTTATTCAATAAATGATATCTTTCACAAAAGATTAGTCTAATTGTCTTACAATAAGTCTTATTGCAAGTCAATTAGACTAATCTAATTAATATTGATACCTTATTTGGTAAAGTATCCTATACGACGCCCCACAAACGAGCCCTCCTCTGTCAAATGATTCTACTCCCTTTCGCAATGATTTTACAGCGTAGAGAAGTTACAGTTATATTAAAATATAGGTACATGTTGAATTAATTGTATGCAACAGAGTCGTAGTTTGTTTTAAAATAATAATAAATTCTTATAACTTAATAAAATAATAAAGACAAATAGGAATACAAATGATCACAAATTTTATTGCACGGAACTCATAACTGCCACCGTATAAACCAGATAACGAACTCATGGAATAAATTAAACACTGGAAGTAATTAAAAAATACTAAAACAAGTACATATGTATTTTTTGCCATTCCCATTGAATGCAAATACGAACTTCCCGGCGATTATGCCGAGTTTACATCATAAATGATTCACGTCGTGACCGAGACACAGACAAATAAATAGTTTAATTAAAAATTTACATTAATAATGGCAAATAGTAACAATAACCCAATTACAGTATCGTCAGTGAATACATTATTCCATGATAACCTTGGCGTGAGGTGGCAACGCTGCACTACTTCCCATATCTTAAGTTATCCCAACCTTGCATAGAGCAATAAATATCACCTCAATAACACCGTCAACGGCTTACAAAAATATTTAACAGCTGCAGGCGAGTCTCGTCTTGTTATACATTATACCGGGTGTTTCTGACAAGGCGGTAATAAATCAAAGAAGGGCTTCAGCTCACCATACCTAACAACTTTCCCAAAGCAACATGGGTCGAAATCTCAAAACAAAAATCAGCTGTCATGTACTGACCCCGCCACTGCCGTCCTCAAACTAAAAGGCGGTTAAGTGCAAAATGTTAGTTTTGAGTTAGAGGCTAAAAACGCGGGTATATTCTGAAAAAAATGCTGTTCCTTTTCTATACATTTCTAGTGGTACTGTTTGGTATCAAACGATAGATATTTTTTTATACTTTTTCCTCAATAAAGCTCAAATTGAAAAAAGTGGTATTTGCATACATAAAACTCTTATTTACTTTTTTAGTGGTGTAACATTTTAATAATTTTCTCTGTATTTTCAACCTAAAAAGCGGCTATAGGCCTACAACTGCCTTATAGTTATGCTTTTTTCCAAAAAATACGTAAACATTTTTTTATTACCATAAGTTATCAACATTTCCATAGCTAAAAAGCAGTTTTAATTTTAAGCGCCATTTTAGTCTAGCATTAAATTAATTTACCTTGTAATTTTCAATAACAAAAAAGCGGCTATCAGATTTTTGCCGCCATTTAGACAAGTACTTGTTACTTAACGTGTGATTTATTGTTTAACGACCATTACTCAATTAACTTTACTTAACTAAAACCTTTTTTTGAAACTGCTTTCTAGTTAGGCAGTACCCCCATTGGGTTTTTATGAAACCCACGAAATGTTAGTTGATTGTATAAAAAAGAAGATAACGAATTCAATTAAACAATAACCATTTATTGTATTTCCAAGTAGGGTGATTTATACTCATCTCAACTGAAAGAAGTGAATTGCTACAAGGATATTGTGAAGGGGATTTTCCGTAATCGCCACGCTTAGCAGGCGGGTTGGTGATCGCAGTATGGCTTTTTAAAGGATTCAACAAAGGTGGCTCAGCATGATCATCGACAGAACTGCCCATGCCCATCCTTTGGAAGTTTGGAAATGTTCCCTGAGACGCCGTTTACGACACCCATGGAAGAAAGGGAAGGAGATGGGATGGTGGAATTCTATGCCAATATTATTTATTTAGTACATATAATTGACAGTCTTGATATAGGTTTTTTGTTATAAAGGTTACCTTTTAATAAATACTTTTACATAACATCAACTACGAAGAATCAACATTTTGTATTTAATATTAATTTACCATTTGAATGGTAACAAAATAAAACTTTTTTGTTTGCTTTAAATGTAATGCAAATAATAATTTAAGTCATGTATATCATAATTTAATACCGTAAAAAGTATGTCAGTATAATTTTATTCTAATATTTAATTTTATTCTTAACTCGAGAGGTCTATCAGACAAATATGGAGCGCAGAATATAGGAAGTTCAATTGGTGGACAAAGTCCGAAACACGGAACTGCACTCCAGAACTCAAATACTGGATGTAGCTAAAAAGCAGCAGAATTAAAATAAGAGGCTGGCTACATAGCCCGTATGGACTCCAATCGTTGGGCAACTAAATGGGTCACACATCATCACATGGCCACGCCAAGAGAAGACGTGGTCGTCCCAGGAAGCGATGGACCGATGTACTGTGAGCGCACTATATATGGCCTAGTGGGAATCCACTCAGGAAAGGGAAGCGTGTGAAAGTGGGAAAGAGGCCTATGCCCAGCAGTGGGACAGCTTAGGCTAACAAATAAAATTATTAAATAATTTTATTACATATAAGTTTTAACATTACTGCAATTCCTTCATATATTCAAATTAAAAATAGGTAATAAAATCAAGTTAAGTATTTAACCATTTATGTAAGTTTAATATCATGAACTAAATTTGCCACATTTATATAGTGAACTTAACTTAAATTGTTAACTAAAAACAGTCGTTATTTAATATTTAGATAAATAGTTTTTTTAGAAACTGGGGTTTAGAATTTTGGCAATCGATTTGTGAAGTGACTGGTAGTTTATCTTAGGTATTTCATAGTTCACGTAGAATCCTCGTTACGGTGCATGGCTTGGATAGTAAAATTGTTTGCACTGCACAGGCGTAAATCCTATCATCGATTGCAGTTGCCTGTGTGAATGCTTTTTAGCCAATCTTCTTCGCTTTTTATAAGCTGGCGGCGGCACCCTCTTGGTTGATCTACCCCGAACGATGATGATTCTTGGAAGTCTGCGTCTGCTGAGTCAGACAATAATTTTTATCACCAACCGAGTCATTAGAGTAAAAACCGCATATAATTCTATCTTCAACATATGAACACTCTGTCTCTTTGCTTGGTGAAGCCATGACAGAGTACTTTATTGCTGATCGGCCACTGGTTGACAGTGTAGTGATAGAACCATGGTTTTGTTGCACATCAGGTTCATTGTCTAAATTAGTTGGTCCGGTTGCAAAGCTACATTTCATATCAATACATACATTTCATATTATTCGTTTGAATAAATGTCAACTGCCAACGCGTTGAAATTGTTCAGACGATCTTTTGGAATAATGCTTGAAGACTGAGATAAGTAAGTGATCTTGCTTTTTTCTCCTCTGTAATAAAAGTGGGCTTAATATTTGTGCACGCGTGCGAATTTCTGTGGATTCTCTACCTTAATTTTAACATGACATTCGCATCTGTAACGCTACTATACTATATAGTACAACAGCGGTGGATATCTCATTAAAAAAAATCTACAAAAAAATAATATTATATTACTGGAAACTTACGGAGCAGCGCTGTTGCGCAGGCGCCCAGTATGAGCTCCCCATGAGACGAAGCGGAGACATTGGTAATAACCATATAAAACTTGCCGCTGCGGCACCATCGTTAGGCGCTAACACTGACTCAGATGAGGGAAAAAAATCGATATTTTTTATACCAAGTCAAGGTTTGACACGGCCGATGCATTATTGGTGAGGGTTCAGTTCAGTACGAACCCAAAAATTGTACCTACATTACCGTCGAAAAATTTGAACAACTTAAAATTGTACTTCGGAATGCGTTATAAGCGCCGCGCCTTCCGTCCGTTGTGATCTTGGTTCGCACTTTATTCACTGTCGTCACCTTTGTCCGTCTAACACCAAGAAAATGTCAAATGCAAGTGGAAAAAAACGTGGAAGAGGCAATGCAAAGAACTGCCTTTAAGCGATGTAGTATAACTTAGCCGCTTTTTAGATATGTAAAAAATAAAAAAATGTATCCATTATACTTTTTGTATTTAATACCACCACTTTCTTCAGTTATTTTAGACTAGAAAGGAGAAAAGAATGCATGTCATAAAGGCAGTTAAGTGATTTTAACTGCTTTTTAGATAGGCATTAACATATAACCACTTTTTAGTTATGTACTTGTATTAGGTATAGCCTGCAAAAAACGAAGCTAAAAGGCCACTAAAGTTATTTAACCGCCTTTAAGCTTGCAGAAAATTGATAGCCGCTTTGAAGGCAGGTATTGAAAGTGATAAAGTCGGACTAATACAAACGTTAAAGTACTTTAGTGGCCTTTTAGTTTAGCAATGCTACTTAGTCGCCTTTAAGCATTGTTATTTTTATTTTATGTGTACTTAACCGCCTTTGAACAAATATTATTTTCGTAACGATAAAAGATAAATTAACAGTTCAAAGATAGATCGATAGAGGATTTTTTTTTAAGTATTATGGCATCAAAATGTCAAAATCGACCAAATGTCACTTAACCGCCTTTTAGCTTGAGGACGGCAGGCCAGCTGATCGAACCCATGTATGGAACATCTGTTATTTTTTGAGATTTCGACCTATGTTCCTTTAGGAAAGATGATGGTTATGGTGAGCAGAAGCCCTTATTTGATTTAACACCGCCTTGTCAGAAACACCCGGTATACCTTCTTCGCTAATATTAAAATAATATCTACGAGCTGGTGAATTCAGAAATGCAGTGGTAGCATATTATGACATTTTACACTTTGCTAAACATAAAGTGTTCCTTCCAAGATAAGCATGTACCTACTATCTACGCTTACTATTAGGATTATTTATGTAGGTAGCCACTTACAACAACAAAAATACTTTAAAAAATATACTAAAACCAATTAAACATTTCTGAATATCAATAGAGTTTTTGTTAAACATGTTTTGATTAGTTTTGATGTGAATTCGGTAATGAATTGTCCTTAATTGTCATTGTTTATTTTAAATAGGTATACATTTTTATGCTGTTTTATAAATAACTAAAATATTCGCTTTATGTAGCGTATCTAATTTACGATCCAAATGAAGGTAACCAAGAATTAAATTAAACAAATTAAACTTTAGGAAGGTCTTCTTATCAAATTCAGGTTAGCGAAATTTAAATAAGGAAGTGGTAACATTAGTGACTCACGTATAGCCATCCTTCCATTCGAAGTCATCCATGAGAGTCCAGGCAAAGTAACCCTGGACATTGCAGCCATCTTCGTACTTGGCGAGCAGAAGCTGGAGCAAGTACTGGTTGTAGTAGGATACCCGGACATAATCCTTGATCCCTCCGAAGTCACAGGAACCATTTTCAGTGATGATGATGGGAATATGTCTTCCGTATGTGTTTGATATCCAATTAAGAAGCTTTCGGAAACCTTGTGGATAAATCTGCGAAATCGATTTTTATTATAGTTTCAGAACGGTACCATAATAATAATATGCTTAAATAAATTATTATTGTAATTTTGTAAAAGTACCTACCTACTTCAGAATAAGTACAAAATAGGACTGAAATGCCGAAAAAGACGATGAAGACCAAGTTTTGTAAATAAATCAACTTGAGGTACCTTCGTCTTTCTTCTTCATTTAATTATAATTGTCGATCAATTAGTTTAAATTATGTTTAGTATAATAAACAGTCGTATGTTTCACATAAGTCTTAAGAAAAAAAGGCAATATTGTTTTGTTTACTTATAATACGGTAATGATCTCGAACATCAGTTCGTAAAGTTTCTTGTTTTCTAACTAAAAATAGCATCTTGTATTGGGATTTCTTGAAGAAGAATATGATGCAACTAAATGACAACTTGCATAAAGCTCTAATTAGAGAAAAAACACAGGCTGCTTACATAAAATATTTTGCCATATACCTATAGAGGATATCGCTGTGAACCGATGATTTGTGGTTTATTTCACATCATAAACCCATAATTGTTGGCTATGACGCCAATATATTTTAATAAAGCATGGAATCGAAGAAAAGGAAATACATATCGCTAAATAATAAGATTGAGACTTCACAAAAAGTTGAAGTTGAAAGTATTCAAAAACTTAAATTACCTATCTACCTCAATAAATAAATAGGTAAACACGTATCAGAAGCGTTTTGAAAAGTGATGGAATCTTAATTTTTTTATCATCAAATATAGAAATGTATAGTTAAGTAATGATTTTTGTTCTAATAATAAGCTCTAGTGTAAGAGGTGATTTAACTTTTGTTTCAAGTAGATTAATTTAGCTAGCACATTACTAGAGTAACCTAATATAAGTAAATACCTGTTAACTTATCAAAATAAATTAAAAAAAAAACTTGCTATAAAAATTAAGTGAGTAAGTGATGTGATAACAGTATTTACCTACTTAATTAAAATTACTTTATTAGTTTAGAAACTCAAAAATTATTCAAAATGTTACGTGAATATTGTTAAAGTATTAAGAAGCAATAGATATTACTTCTACATTATTTACAGCAGATTGCTAACATAAGTTATGTCAATGTTTGTAAAATCAGCCAAATGACCTTGTCCACTTAAGCTAAATATGGCCAATGCATGTTTTTTTGCTAACCCGTAATTAGCCCACATTAGCATAAGCATATAGCACACTAATGTGCGACGCGAGGTACGAGGTAGACATCTTTAGATTCGTCTGGCTTGTCAGTTGTTCAAAATGTAAACTTTTACTACCATTTTTAATTTAATTTAACAAGAGTATTGTCAGTACCTATAATGTAAACGACTCACCGAAAACCATTCGGCTCCAGGTTTTGGCCAATTAGGATTCTGCGATAATTTAACTCCGGTGTCGTGGTCCATAGACGGAACCCTCCATTCCTCCTCGAGCGATGAGGGTGTCATCAGGAAGGTCGTATAATGGTTCAAGCCAAAGAAATCTGAACTGCCTCGAATTTCTGCTCGCTGATATAAGTAAAATAAGAACCCTTTATTATATCAATTACAATCGTCTAACTTGCTATGGACTGTTTACTAGTATTATTCATAAATTTATTTACAACTAGTCGACCCGGCAAACTTCGTACCGACTTATTTATAACTAGCATGTATTATACCATTATACCTAGATTATACCTATAAACCTTCCTCTTGAATCACTCTATCTATTTAAAAAAATGTATCAAAATCCGTTACATAATATTAAAGATTAAAGCATAAATATATAGGTTCAGACAGCGGAAGGGACTTTGTTTTTTCTATGTATTGAAGCACTTTGATGGAGTGTTATAAATATAAATGTTATGTTCTGTTATAATTAGACAAGGCAACAAAAATAAAAAAATACACCAAACCTCTTCTGGAGTAAAGTGCGGCAGCCTCGACCTGGAGAACCCCTGATGAAGGCTCATGTTGTCAACCCGCTGCCGCACCAGGTCGGGGTAGTCGCCGCTCTTTGAATATATAGGGTGGGCGTAGAGCCCTACCTGTAAAAATGTTGTAGATGTAGAATTTAATATAAAATAAATTTTCTAAGATAATCTTGTAAATCAAAGCTTTTATAAATCTTTTAAATGTTTCATTGACTGACACCATTACTTCTTTAATTACTAACTTATGCATACTTTTACAGCGAAAATCGTTATTGAAGTTCACAAAAAATAAGGCTTACTTACATGCATCTGCAAATATCGTTCTGCGGCCTCTTGGTCTTCTAGCTTCGTTGAGTCGAGAGGTTCGGCCCAAAACGCATCCAGTGTGATTCCAATTTTTCCTGATAATAATTGATAAACCGTTTTTATTTTAACTTATTAAAATTGCGTACCATTTTTATTAGAGCTAAAAGGTTCTTAAAAAGCTAAAAGGTGAGTAGGGGCTGAACTCGGCAGACGTACAATGACTAAATTGAATAGAATAGAATAGAATAGAATAGAATAGAAATACTCTTTATTGCAATCAATAGACTTAATATAGGTGATTGGTGATTAAATTGGTGATTTACTGCAGAAGTATCATAATAATAATAACGCATCACACTCAGAGCCCCTAACTAGGAAGAACCTGTATCTAGGGTGCCCGAAACATATACAGAGACAAACATTACACGAACGGAAACAAATATCGATATTCATCATAACAATGCATTCAACATTCGCCCCGCCGCACCGCCGGGAATCGAACCCAGGTGCACACGCATTTCAGTCCACATCAACTGAGCAGCTACGGAGCAGTCGAATATTATGTGGTGCAGATGTACATGGTACAGCATGGTTATATCTATTACGCTATTGAAGCAATTAAAGAAGTAGAGGCCAGTGACGTTACTGTAACTCTTCCTATCTCCTGAAAATATGACTCTCGTGATGTAAAGGTGATGGAATGGCTTTGAAGCGTGCATGAACATGATAACTGAATGAAATTTAAAATTACTGTAAGGTAACATTTATGACCGTAAGTTTTCTAACTTATATCTATTCCAAAGTGAAAAAAAATTTAAGTAAACCGTTAATCTAATCACCCAGGATCTCTAATAAATAGAGTTTTATGTTTGTAAACATGAAATGAAGTGTAGAGCAATTTTTTTTGCTGTTCTATTTAGTAAATCTACGATGTCTAATTTGATGCCTTTTGGAAGCCCTTTGGGTTTTGATTTACTATACTAGGTTCAGGCTATTGATAGAGTAAAGTTAAAAGATTTCGTAGGTAACTGTGTGTCCATAATTACCTTTCTGCGTCGGCCTGAACTCCTTATCGTAGACATGGTAAACTTTTCCATGGGCTACCAGCATATAGTGCGAGCACAAATAATCACCTATACCGGACGACATCAAAGCTGGCGCGAAGTAATCACTGCCGTAGCCCTGAAAAAATACAGGGGTTTCGTACTCGTTGTACTGCCTACTAAGGCAGAGTGGCAGAGCAAAGAAATTCTTGCCTCTCAGTTAATTTGGTATGCTGGGAAATATTTAGGTGTAAACGTAAGTACGTGTATGATCTGTTTTACACTGCGTCCACCCGTAAAAATTGAATTCAAAGATTTATGTTAATTGAGTAAAACAACAGACAGTCAGTGAAAAGAGATTTTATAAAGAGTTTTTAAAAGACTTCAAAAAATGAGGTTATCAGTTTGTATGTATGTTTGTCCGCAATTATTTCGCGTTTGGCTGAACCGATTTTGATGCGGTTTTCACAAAAGTATTTGTTACATACAAGAGAAGGTTTTAGTATATATTTTAACCGACATCCGAAAATAGGAAGATCTCAGTTTTTGTACGAAACAATTTATTGTAGGCGAGTCTCTTTTTTTTTATTGAAAATATTATAGTTACTTACATTATAACAATGCTGTTGCGGCTCATTAATAGTAGTCCAAATCTTTACGAGGTCACCAAACAAATTGAAGGCAACCCTTGCATAGTCAGTAAAATAATCAACTATGAAGGGATTGGTCCACCCGCCCAAGTCCATCAGCGGCTGCGGCAGGTCCCAGTGGTATAATGTCACCATTGGAGTGATGTTGTATTTTAGAAGCTCCAGGAAGAGTGTCCTGTAGTACTTTACACCTTCCTTGTTTATGTAGTTGTCAGTTCCATGAGGGAGTATCCTGCGTGGGGTACCAATTAATTAATTAAAACACCCTTCTTGCTTCTTAAATCGATTACTTGTAATATACTTATTCAGCATACAACAAGATATTTGAAGTGGCATGCAATAATTGCTGAATTTTTCTCTTACCTCGACCAAGATATAGACATACGGTAGTAAGGCACGCCTAGGCCTCGTATCATAAGCACATCTTCCCGCCACTTGTGGTAGGAATCAGCTGCCACGTCTCCGGTTGAGTTATCTGGAGTGTAAGTTGGGTGCTCGTGGAGGTAGTGGTCCCACACACTCTCGCCCCGTCCTGGCGGATCGTAAATAAATATGACTTCAGTTAGTTACCACGGTACAGACTGAAGTTTGCTGAAAACGGCGACCATTGGATTTTGAAAAACGTTTTATGCCTTAAAAAATAAGAACAAGACACTTTGTTTAAATGTGTAGAATAGGTGATGATTAAAACGTTCATTGGTTAACACGTCTAAATCCTAGATTAGCCTAGATGGAGGTTATAAGACAGGAGATTATAGTAATCACGTGTGCATAACAAAGTATTGTTAGTTATAATGTATAATTGTTAAAGACCATCGAGTAAGTTATTAAACTTAATTTAATGCTGTTAGTCGTGCGCTATATAATCGAGCATTTGTTTTATTGCATAAAGTTCATGTTTTTTCATAATCTACGTCTAAAACCTAGTTCAATTTGAAAATGTAAAGTATTTAAAATATTATAACCGATTTCTTAGATCTGTAGACCAGATTTAGAATTTTCCTTTTTTTTATCTGTTATCATTTATTAAGTAGGTAAGTATATATATTACTATTATACCTATGTATTCTATTCATTATTTATAGAGTTTTCAAGTTGTTGTGACTTCGTTCAATTATAACACTAACTAACGTATAATTTCAATATACTTTTTATAGGATTTAAATTTCACACTATAATTTAGACGTGTTTGTATAGATTATATTATAGAAAGTGTTAAATCTTACTTATTTACCTCCCAAATTCCATCCTCCTTCGATCTGGTAAGCTGCTGAGGACACTCCGAACATGAAGTCATCCGGAAAAGAGTAGTTACTTAGTCCAGTAACCGCATCAGGCAGATCAGCCCCAACAATTTCACGTGCTAAACTGTAGAAGAAAATTTATCTTTGTACTTATGACTAATTAACAGATGTTTTTTATAAGTATAGCATGTTTTGATTAGGTATAAATGTTTAAAGAATATCGCTTGGATTCATGTTGTTGATACTGTACACAAATAATTAAAGGTTCAATTATTGTTTTCACTTCATCTATGTATACACATGAAGAAGAAAAAATAAATATGAATATGAAACATTTTATTTCTTATTTATTTGTTTGAGTGTAGTGTATGGTAGTGTGTAATTAAGTTTAGGAACTTAAAATCCTAAAGAAGCCCTGCTCTCTAAAATTTGCGATATAAACTAGATCAGTCGATCTAAATACATCTCGAATTTAAGAAATCAGCATTCTGTTCGGCCATTGCCACGCCTAATAAATATACTAATAGGGACAAGATAATTAAATCAACTAACGGAAATCAAATCTACAAAAGCGATTTGTGTTGTTTGCCTCTAAACTAACGACATTCAACATTCTTTGTCAATTTTGGCCGATTAATATAATTCATAAAGACCTAAGTATACTATTATTATTTCTGCTGTTTTGTTAATCGAATGGTCCAGTATCTATCTTGAATACTAATATTTTAATTTAAAGGCATTATATATTCCATGTATATTCGTTCAGTGTCTGCACTGTCTATTTTTGGGCCAATACTAAATGTCCATAATATTAATTAACTTTACTATATTATAACTGGTACTTTAACAGCACAGATGATACCTAGGTAAATAAAAATTATTGCAAACTTATTGCGCGTAATTAGTGCAGTGTAGTAATTAGTCCCTAATATTTTTAAAAGTAGATTATAAGTAAACAAGCAGTGCCCGCCGCTTAGCGATTAGTGAGTTTACATAGTATGTACTTAGTATAAATTAAACCTTCCCTGGACTGGACAAACATTTCAAAACAAAATTAGATAAATCTGCCTAGTATTACCCGTGTTTTAGCGAGACAAACGAACAGCAATAATTAATATTATAAGTTGTAAATAATGAAAGGATTTATTACTTATCTGTCCTATACTTACCTATTGTTATCTATATATATTTATAAACAAATTATTAAGTTACACTTTTCACAATGCAATGTATTCTCGTGTCGCGCATCACATCCTGATTCATGTTCCCTAAAGGAAACACAACAAGTAAAACTTTTATTTCATCTCTGTCTAACAGCCTCACCTCAGACAGGCCAGCAGAGCTCCGCCGAAGGCGACTCCACTGGAGCCCGACATTGTTCAAACTAAACTAAGCTCGACTTAACTTAATGCTTACAATTTCCTTCGCGTCATTGACATTTTTAAGTCAGTGACTCGTGGCGTTAGGGATTTCCTCCTCTCAAATTTAATATATACAATGACATGTTTTGTAACAAATACTATGAGTATTTATTGCTATTAGTAAGTATACCTACCTAAAAAGGTAAGTTAGATACTCAAGGACAATTTGTCAGTCGACCTGAATTTTCCACGTATTTTAAGTCTTAATGAAGAGGGTTTTATCATAATTTAGTGTGCATAATTCAGTGAGTACTTATCAAATACAATATAATCCAGATAGTTTTGTGTCTGAGAGTTATATTATGGTCACAGTAGTTGCATTCTCATACGTGGTTCCATCGTGGTTCATACCTCAACCTCACACACAACCTCAGCTCTACATTTTGGCATAGAATGGGCTAATTCCTAAGTGTAGATAATAATAGTCTGGAAATTAATTTATGTTTCTTTAATTCCTATAACTCAGGAAGTATCCTTGTCCTAATAGGTAAGTATAATGGAGAGTACCCCACGCTCTACATTGGCATACAATATACTAATTAATACAGTGTAAAATAAGAGCGTGGTAATAGCATTATCAATATCAATACATAGTTTAATCAAAGTCGCTTCCCGCGTCTGTCCCTATGTATGCTTATAACTTTAAAACCAAGCAACCGATTTTGATGCTGTTTTTTTTAACAGATAACTCTCTGGTAAAAATGTGATTCAAGAGGAAGGTTTTAAGTATAAAAACATGCACTACATAGGAATAGGTAAGTCGGTACGAAGTTCGCCGGGTCGCCGCTACGCGAATTAATATATATGTCGTGGCCAGATCGTTAAATTGGCCACTTCATGATATGGCCGGCAATTTCATGAAAAGTGATTTTTTCATGAAATGGCCGATTTTCGTAGGCCAGATCATTGAAATGTCAACGTTTCACGATTAGGCCAAGTAATAGCATGACTATTTCATGAAATGGCCAAATGTTAGCGATCATATCGTTGAATAGTTAAAAATTTCTCCGCTAGTGGCGCTGTTGTTGCATTTGTGTTGTGTGTTTTGATTAGTGATTTCAAAATTGAGGATGAGAGAGGGCCTCATTCTTTAGACATTCACTAATTTAGCAATATTAGCATTTATTGTATAAGTAACATACTTATATTTTCCAATTTAAATAATTAATATTAAAGTACCTACATAGTACAAACATAATTAATGTTAAGTGATTATTTGATGTAAGTAACGTTATAATAAATAAAAAAAAATGATTAAGTACAATCTTTTTTTATTTCACCTTTAAATATCACTCTACATTCATGATTTGGCCAAACGTGGTTGGCCAAATCGTTGAACGTTGTCATTTCAAATACATTTCAACGATCCGGCCAACAAAAATTGGCCATTTCATGAAAAAATCACTTTTCATGAAATGACATATATAAAACTCTTCCGTTACTGACTGACTGACTGACTGACTGACTGACTGACTGACTGACTGACAGACAACGCAGAGCCGAGACTACTGGGCGTAGAAAGCTGAAATTTGGCACGTGGGTTCCTTGGGGGGTGTAGGTGAGCACTAAGAAGGTATTTCCCGAAATTCCCACGGGAACGGGAAAACACGTGATTTTCGTGTTATGAGAAATCTGCGCGGGTGAGACCGCGGGGCAGCCGCTCTAGTAAGTAGTATATTTGTATTTGATATGCTATCAAGACCAAGTGTCATAGAAGCACTACGTCACGTCCTTTCTGTTAACGCTGAGAACCAGTGAGGTAAGGAAACGCTACTGAGAACCTAGGCGCAATAGCGATTTTAGTCGGCTGATAGTCAGCCCCGCATCTAGGGGGGCAAGCCGGGGCCCGTGCCGTGCCCCTGGCGCCAGGATCAGGGGGCGCCAAATTCACACTTAACCTTCACGTAACAACTGTACTATAATTATTCAATGGGTAGTAATTAATCTTGACTACCCATTGAATAATTATAGTACAGAAATTACATTGCCATATCAACTCTAGCGATACCAAAAGGGCGCAGCAGAGCTGAAGACGTGCTGCCAAACTTTTTTCGCGGGGCGCATAGCCAAAGTTCGAAGTACGCGCCCCTCGTCCGTAGGAATCGCAGATCACACGTCGGTTACCATTCGAAATAAGTCTTGTAAAAGCGAATTTTTGGAATAGTTGATTAAATAAAAGCGTCTATAACAAACAACATACTTTAAAGTTCTAAAGGAGGGGGGCAAAAAAGGAAAAATGCAATGTTTGTGAGCAGCGGGAGCGCAATTTTTTAGTTTATGCCCCGCCTGATTAAAAATCTAGGGCTGACAAAACCATAGACAAATCTGTTACGGCCTCCAAGACCGCCACTGTACAGTGGCGGACACGATCGGCGTTACACTTCCGGTTTTTCTGTATTGCAAAATAGCTCTTGTTCTTTGGTAATACAGTCTAGGGTTGACGAAACCATAGACAAATCTGTAACGGCCTCCTAGTCCGCCACTGTACATTGTTCTCTGTTCTGTGCTACTAGCTTGGACTATGCTGTGGCTGTGGCGGCTGAGAGAGTCAAATTTTTTTCAATGGGTGGCTCTGTGTGTGGCCCTCAGAATAAGGGTGTGGCCCATGTGTGACCGTATCTCAGAGTAAGGAAACAGCGGCGGTTTCCTTACTCTGAGAAGGAAACCGCCGGAGCATTTTTTAATCTCCTTCGGGGCTAGGTTGGTAGAACGTATATCCGGTGTTGCTACGGTTTGAAGAAATCAAATCACACAAAATGTTAAGCCTTTGGTTAAGATGTATGTTAATTCGCTCTACGAGGGTAGAAATATATAAACTTAAAAGAAAACAGTTTCTTCAAAAATTTATTCCTTTACTAAAAGTCAAAGTAGATCATATAAAGGACCTTCTACGTCCAAAACGTGGCTTCCAAGTGTATCCAAGTGTGTCTTTGTTAACATCTCCCAATCTATACCAATATTATAAAGAGGAAAGATTTGTTTGTTTGTTTATTTGTAACGAATAGGCTCCGGAAATACTGAACCGATGTCAAAAAATATTTTACTGGTAGGAAGCTACACTATCGCCGAGTGACATAGGCTATATTAGATTTTCAAAATAATTAGGGATCCTTACTTAAACACGAATAATGCAGCCCAAGGTGCATTTTTTACCCGTTGTTTAAATATTTTGACAGTTGGTGGTTGTTGTTGTTGTTATAATGTGCCCTCTATGGAAAACTGTGTAGCGAAATGAGAAATAAAGGAAGGCGCTCCCGAATAATTCTGATCGATGTCCCTCGAAAACTTCCGTGTGAACATTGGAATGCGAGACTACCCTCGCATTTCAATGGGTTAGGTTAGGAACCTAGGTTAAGGAAAACAAAGAATAGACTACAGAAGACTTAAGGTGGTAACTCTCGCTATGGCGCGAAATTCAAATTTTTTCGTGTTTTTTATTTATTCTGGCGAAAGTATACATATTTTTAAAAGTTTAAATGAATTCGCGTATGTAAAAAACCATTTCCCACATTGTAATACAACGTTTTTAGAAGACAGACCTACTGATTTTGTGCCTAAGGACATAAAGGCCAAAAATCAAGTTAGGTCCTTAGACACAAAATTAGTAGGTCTGTCTTCTAAAAACGTTGTATTACAATGTGGGAAATGGTTTTTTACATACGCGAATTAATTAAAACTTTATTAAAAATGAATACTTTCGCCAGAATAATTAAAAAACGCGAAAAAATTAGAATTTCGCGCCATACCGTGACTTACCGCCTTAATTATCATCAATATACATAGTATAAAATAAAGTCGCTTCCCGCGTCTGTCCCTATGTATGTTTAAATCTTTAAAACTATGCAATGGATTTCGATGCGGTTTTTTAAAATAGATAGAGTGATTCAAAAGGAAGGTTTATAAGTATAATAAATGCCCAAGACAGTAAAAGGTTAGGCAGAACGAAGTGCGCCGGGTCGACTAGTTAAGAAATAAACTATTGAAGACTTGGCTGTATGGACTAAGTTCCTTTGCCTGCCCAGAATGGGCGAATTTAAAAAACAAACAATCTCTCTGGTCTGTGTGTCAAAAAAAGAAGTTGCTCGATCTTCTCACTTCTCGGTGTTTTTATTAAATTTCAGGAAAATTAACTAATTTTTAATAAATTATTCATGCTAATAGATTGCAGTGCTTGTATAAATTCTATAGCTATGTTATGTACATACCTATTCAAAAGGTTCATGCAAAGATCACCGAAAACATTGATCTAATTTGTGCTGATCCAGCTCAAATAAAAAATGTATTGTATTCGCGGCTGTTTAACGATTTTATTGTGTTTCGTGGTGCTAAGCGATGGCTCCGGGACTGATATTGCTTTGGACGCGAAAGCGACCCTATTACACCGCATCGACAGTTTGAATTTACTAATTTACACATGTTTGCTGACTCTAACGGTGCTTACGATTTGGGTATTCAAACATCGTCGCGTGAGCTGGTTGCATGAGACTGGACTGGCTGTAATATACGGTACGAATAATCTTATTAATTACAATCTTATTAATCACCTGGAAATCATCTTACTATGTTCAAAGCTCAGTCAAAGGCATTACTCCTACCTACCTGCTGAAACAATCTTCAGTAAGAAGTAATAAAGATTGAAAGCACAACCACTTTTGAACCAGAATAAGTTCAGTAAGCAAGGTTACATGTAGTGCAGTAGCAGTAACATAACATCAAAGCAAATATTGAAATTTGTTTTTGGCTAAGCTGAACTAGCGCACTAAAGCTGTGTTCTTTAAAATTACATATGACATGGTGGTGATGTAAGAAAAATATTATCTGACACTATTTCTTTTGTTCTGACTCCACCAACAACAGCAGTGCTTTTTTATTTGAGAAAGATTGAGTCTCAGTATTTTTATTATTAGTTGAAGCCAGTCTGGCGATCATCAGCGATAACACGCCGTACAAAGCTTAGGATTTTCAATTCCAACGTGAAGTCAGTGCTCTTGTACGGCTGCGAAACATGGTTTGCCAGAAAAGATCTGACACAGAAGCTGCAGGTATTTGTAAACAAATGCCTGCGTAACATACTTGGGATTTTCTGGCCAAAGACCATAAAAAATGCTGAGCTTTGGAGAATAACATTTCAAAAGCCAATAGACGAAGAGATTCTCGGGAGGAAATGGCGCTGGATTGGACATACCCTCAGACGGCCTGACAACCATCTAACCAAGCAAGCCCTTACCTGGCAGCCTGGAGGAAGCCGCAAGCGTGGCAGACCGCGGACGACGTGGCGGCGCTCAGTCGAGCAGGAGGCGGCGTCTATGGGCTGTGACAGTTGGAATGATCTCGAAACTGTGGCACAAGACCGAGAAAAGTGGAAAAAGCTTCTTAAAGCCCTATGCCCCTGATGAGGGACTTAAAGGAAATAATGATGATGATGATGATGATGAGTCTTTTTCTAGAAATAATAAAAGAAAAAATAATTTTAATTTCTAGGTCTGATTGTGGGAGCTATCATTCGTTATGCAGGCAACACAAATGCAGTCACGCACATTGATGTCCACCCGGCCGCGGACACTAAATACAACTTGTCAGTCCCTCCTGACATATTACGCTTACATTTCCCGGATAAAATACAAATAGCTCAGACTGGAGGTAAGAAAATAATTTCATTATGACATCACTGAATTAAATAACAATAAAAAAGCTTTTTTAAATTTTGATCATGATGCATAGAGTTCAATAGTTATTAAAATTTTTAATAAACCCTAACAAAGAGAAAATTATGAGAATAGATATAATCTGCACAAAGCTGGCTCCTTGTACTGTACATAGTAGGTTAAAAATATTTTGAAGCCATTCTGCATTCTGCAAAATAAGTCTAAAATAATCTGTCTTAAATTTGCTTATTTATTTATTTTTATTTTACTAGATATATTTTCATTTCAAATAATAATAAAAAAATTGGTAGCAGTGAGTGACCAACCAAATATTTTTTTTTTTTTCAGAAATTCCTGTACCAAACAAAACTTATGCATACAGCTTTAGAGGTGAAATAGTGAACCTTGAGCAAAATGAGATAGATTTAAAAGCTACTTTTGATCCAGAAATATTTTTCAATATAATCCTTCCACCTATAATATTTCATGCTGGTTATTGTTTGAAAAGGGTAAGTAAAAGTAAACAATAAGTACTGTAAACTGGAGCTAAGTCAAAACAGAAGTTTATGTAGGGTGTAAAGTGATGTAATATGTATGAGGGTGGTCTGTTAAAACCCGAGTGCAGAGAGAGTTTCAAGGGTTTATTACAGAGCACAGTGAGGGAATAATGACTTAAAACTTGAACAAGCAAGGTTGTAACTTCATTCGAGGCAGAATAACTTTACCCCCAAGTTGTATCTGCTTTTTATTTCATTCAATGAGAAAATTAATATATTAAAAAGCAGAACCTAGGTATGTCGTTTTTAAAATTACTTTACTTCAATCAATTATTTTTGTAACAATAACACAATTATGCATCATAATTGCCTAGAGGACAATAAAGAATGTATGGAAATTCATTATTGACCGGCTAAAACCGCATGTTAATAAAGAGGAACTTTACGACAGAGAACAGTAATCAAAAAATCCTTTTTTCGACCGGATAGGATAAAAATAAATATTAAAACACACAAGAAATAAATAAAAGTTCATACTGCAATTTAAAACACTGCTTAGGCTTTTTTTTTTTAACGAGGGGAAATGCTTATCGCATTTCGCGACGCTCGGGGGAGCTTCGAGGGTATGTGGGGCTCGCACCCACTAAAACCCCCCGGCGGCCGTCTTAGCGCTTTTGGGAAGAACCCCGGGAACCACACATTATAGCGTCCGAAGTCTTCCCACGCTCAGCTACTATCAGCTTCATGCTCGGGGAGGGCATATTGTTCAAGCCCTGTAGGTCCGGGCGTAAGAATAGGTCTACGGTATACCCTGCCTGTCGTAAGAGGCGACTAAAAGGGGTCTTTGGGGCCGTGGGTGTGTCGGGCCCCCGCCCTTCACACCCACGACCCCAAAGACACCTTTTAGTCGCCTCTTACGACAGGCAGGGCGTATGCGTATGTAGGTCTACGGTATCGTAGACCTATTCTTACGCCCGGACCTACAGGGCTTATCACACTGCTTAGTCTGTCAAATGTCCAACTACCCTCAAATAAAAATAAACTATGCACAGGGAAAGTGCGCTGGACGTTTTAAGGATAAATCTTGTCTAACTTACTCCAGTATAGTGTTATCTAACTAAGTAAATTGTTTTCACAGAAATACTTCTTCCGTAACCTGGGAGCGATCCTCACGTTCGCGATGGTGGGCACGGCGCTGTCCGCGCTCGTGATCGGCTCGCTCATGTACGGCTGCGTGCAGCTCATGCCGGCCTCGTTGGCGACCAGCTTTACGTTTCTGGATACTCTGTATTTTGGAGCTTTGATCTCGCCGACGGACCCTTTGACCGTACTCGCCATATTCTCTCAGTTGAAGGTAATTCAAAGTACTTAATAAACAACAATTTATTTACTCATGTATGGTGAATGTGTAAAGTCCTGACTAAGCATGTGCTCAACGAATGCAATTCTTAAAAAAATATTATTGATATCCTTTTGAGTTAGGTTAGGTTTACTTAAGTTTTTTTTTTATATTTTAGGTGGACGTCAACCTGTATGCAATGATCTTTGGAGAGAGTGTTCTGAATGATGCAGTGGCGCTTGTGCTCAGCGGGTAAATACCTCTCATATCAGTCTTATAACTTTTGGTAGCATACTTAAAGCCAATTTTTAAGTAAGTAATTACATTTAATGTAGCTTTAATGTTACGTATCCCCTCTTTATCCATCGTATGTTGGTAATTGGTCTCAAATTTCAGAGCTATACAAAACTACGAGAAGCGCTACTCGAACGACGGCGGGTTCCGTATAACAGGGTTCCTTGGAGCCATCGGTGACTTTATCGGGATATTCAGTCTATCGCTACTGATTGGCGCCGTGATGGGCTGCTTCACTGCATTGATATCCTTTTGAATACTAATATGTTTGCGTACTTTACTATGAAAAGTTTTTATGTTTATATGTTCTTAATTACCTAACGCTAATTCTCATCATCATCAAAAAGTAACAGCTGTTCCATACATTGGTTCGATCAGCTGGCGGGGCCAATGTACGGGACAGCTGAATTTTGTTTTGATATTTCGGCCCATGTTGCTATGGGAAAGTTGTTAGGTATGGTGAGCTGAAGCCCTCCTTTGATTTATAACCGCCTTGTCAGAAACACCCAGTATATTAAAAATCAAGCATAGCATTTTTTTAGCGTAGCGTTTTAGGTGTAAAAGAAGTTGATAGTTCTGTCTTAACGAATGCACACATGACGAAGTTCACCCACGTGCGCGACTGGCCGCTGCTGGAGTCGGCGCTGTTCGTGCTCATGTCCTACGCCGCCTTCCTCATCGCTGAAGTTTGCGAGCTCACTGGTAACTAAACATATCAATACATACATAGTATTTAAAATAAGGAGGTCAATCGCCGAATCCAGTTGGGATGCGCGGCGTTCGGGAAACTACGCAAAGTCTTCTCGTCCAATATTCCTCAGTGCCTGAAGACGAAGGTATTTAACCAATGTGTGCTGCCAGTGATGACATACGGTTCTGAAACGTGGTGCTTCACTATAGGGCTTATGAACAGGCTCCGAGTAGCTCAACGAGCCATGGAGCGGGCTATGCTCGGGATTTCTCTGCGGGATCGAATCAGAAATGAGGACATACGCAGAGAAACCAGGGTCACCGACATAGCCAAGCGGATAAGCTCGTTGAAGTGGCAATGGGCAGGTCATATAGCCCGCAGAACAGATGGCCGCTGGGGCCGAAAAGTTCTCGAGTGGAGACCCCGGATCGGCAAGCGCAGCGTAGGACGTCCACCGACCAGATGGACGGATGATCTGCGCAAGGCCGCGGGTCCACGCTGGATGCAGGCCACCTGCGATCGGTACAGATGGAGAGCCTTGAGGGAGGCCTATGTCCAGCAGTGGACGTCCTACGGCTGAAATGATGATGATTTAAAATAAAATCTCTTCTCACGTACAGACGTAAAGCCAATATATAAGGACAGCCTTATTTATGCTTAAATCTTTTAAACTACGCAATGGATTTTGCTGCGTTTTTTTTTAAATTATTGAATGATGCAAGAGGAAGGTTTATAAGTATAAAACATGCACAAAATACTAATAGGTTAGACGGTACGAAGTTCGCTGGGTCGACTAGTTAATATTATAAATGCGAAAGTAACTTTGTCTGTCTTGTCTATCTATTTCAACTTCACGTCCGAAATACTGAACCGATTTAAACGAAATTTGGTACAGACGTAATCAAAGGCCTGAGAAAGGAAACAGGCTACTTTTATCCCACGGAAACGGATAATTGCGGTTTGGATGGAAATTGCGCTCGCGAAGCCGCGGGGTGCACACTAGTATAATAATACTGTATAACTATTAATAATAATAATGTACTATTGCAACAAGCAATGAAGAACATTTTTAAGGATGGATATGTTATAAAGCTAATTGTATTTTTAACTTGCAGGTGTCGTAGCAGTATTATTCTGTGGAATATGTCAAGCCCACTACACGTACAATAATCTGTCAACCGACTCGCGCAACCGGACGAAGCAACTGTTCGAACTGCTCAACTTCTTGGCGGAGAACTTTATATTCACATACATTGGCGTCTCGATGTTCACTTTCCCGAAACACCACTTTGATCCCTGGTTCATCATTGCTGGATTTGTATCCTTTGAAAAATATACACACTTATGCTTAACTTATGTATCGCAAAACAAAATAATTCAAAAAGTCATGAAAATATGTTACCAATATTAGGATGAATTCATTTAAAATTTTCTTAATAAAAAATGTCAGATAACATCGATGATTGGCCGCGCTGTAAACATTTACCCGCTGTCGTTTATGCTGAATCTAGGACGAAAGCCACCAATACCTATGAATTTCCAGCACATGCTGTGCTTTGCAGGTAATTGATATACATTTTTGAGCTGTGAGGATATAAAAAACTCACCTTTTTGTAAACTAGACTGTTCTTTGCTATTGTTTTGAAAAAGTTTTTAATAATGTTTCAATTTGAATCTTAAATGTTTAGTTAAATGAACACGGAATTACATAAAATTGGCCTTTTTTAATACCACACAATCTCCTTTTTTGAGTGTCAGAAAATGCGACTAAGGGAACACCCAAAGCAAGGCCAGCAGTGTCCTTTAAACAATCTAAACAGCTATACTGCGATACTGACTGATCAACAACATTGTGAGTTCTTGCGGCGATCTGTTCTGGCGGGAGTCCTATATCCAGCAGTGACTGACAGCTGTAACTCCAGGTCTGCGGGGAGCGATGTCCTTCGCGCTGGCGATCCGCAACACGGTGTCGGAGGCGCGCCAGGCCATGCTCACCACCACCTCGCTCGTCGTGATCGCCACCGTCGTCCTGCAGGGCGGCGCCGCCTCCCACGCTCTCGCCTACTTGCGTATCCCGACTGGGTGAGACTATACATATAAATGGTATACATTTTAAAAGTTTTCTACTTTCTTTGAATGGCACTCACAAAGATAAACAGGGATCACGAAAAACTAGTAAAATCTTTAACTTAATATTTATCAAATCTTATATATGTCGCTTTATTGACTGTTATTTAGTTTTATGTTAGTAAACATTCCTTGTAAATGTGATAAACATGTGGTGTATGTTACCACTCTTTTAATCTATCTAAACGATTACTTTGTTGGGTTTGATTATCATACTCTGAAAATATGTTTGTTACAGTCTATAAATTTTACTTTTTAATAAACATATGTCAAAAAAAAATGTTGGTCTCGTATCTTTTCATTCATTAGTTCTTAATTTCTGATCTGACTAATATTATTTTATTTTATCAGACAAGGACAAAACGACGAAAATGAGACATTGTCGTACCGTGACGTCAGAAGTGTAAGTATTACTTTGCCTTATCTACTCATTTCAGCGTGGCCAGTAGAAGAAACATAAAACATCCGTATTATGAATGTTCGTACTAAATGTAGATATGAAATAATGTAATTTGTTTTAAATAAGTCACTGTTATGGTTTTGTGTATGAATGTTTTATGATTCTTACAATACTAGCTATGAAGTTTTGAATACAGCACCGTAATTTTGATTGGTTAGTAGAGTGTAGAAAAATTTGCTTTTCTTTTTACTAACACAGACGACGATTTCGATCACAATATTTCGAATGGTTAATTAGCTTATTATTTTAAACTTTTTCTGCACTTTACTTTCAAATGTTATTTTTACATTCAGTGCATTCAAGGTTGTTGACAATAAAAAAAACCAAGTGTGGCTCACTCACTACAGTGTTCATTTGTTTATTTTACTACCATGCTTGCTTCTAAAACATAATAAAAAAGCATCATAAAACAACGAACAAGCCATTTGTATTTGTATTATTTCAACATTTGTTAGCTCACCCCATAAGTTGGCAACACTTTAGAAAATTGATGCAGGGTGAAATTTTAATGTCTTCATTAAATTAATTAAAATATTACCCTGTTTTAATAAGCGATTGTTGTGGGCAGCTCTACCAGGCCACGGACACTAGCGGACCGGTACGTACTAACTCTAGCGAGCCAGTGTTTGCAGCTGTGTCGAGTCGCGAATTATTTTACGATTTGAGGATTTAGTCCTTGCAAAGCAATCGAATGGTTCGCGGTTCTCGTCGTAATGTAATCGCTATCGCTCAGCTTTAGTGAGTCCCTCCCACGCTTATTTTATAATTCATCTGCACCATACGACCGACATTACAGCTGTGTCCCATAAGCTAACCAATCTGCATCGTGTTTTTATGTCTTAAAAACTGATCTAATTTGCAATATGAAAAAAATTATAGATTGATAGAGTTTTACTGTTTGTAAAATTTATACTGGCCGTTTCTGCCAAGTCGCTAATAATTTAAGGGGGTTATTTAGTTAACCATACCTAAATTTCCTAAAGTAACGTGGTTGAAAACTAAATTAAAACAGTTCCATACATATTTTTGTTCGAGAAGCTGAGAGGATCAATGTACCTACGGGACATCTGATTTTGGTTTTTCGGAGTTTTCGACCCATGTCGCTTAGGTAAATTTGTTAGGTATATTGAGCTGAATCCTCTTTGATAAATTTATTTCGGTCTTGTCAGTAGCATCCTGTATATTGGTGTTGTAAGCGTTATGTTTTTCTGTGTGTGCGTTTGACTATACAAGTGCGCTAATTCCTTTCCATCTTCAGCCTGGGGACGTAGGGTTCGGCCTGCGGAATTTGGACGGATCACAATCGGCTAATGGCGACCGGGCACCAGTAAGACCACTATACAAAATGCACGATTTAATGACCCCTTTTATTTGGCTGTTTTCTTTATGTGAACGGCGGTTTTCTTTGTTATGCGTTTAATTGTTTCAATGTTAAATTTAGGCTGTAAATAATGAAAGCACGCATTCATGCACCGTGCGCGTGCGCTGCATGCTCTCCCAGGCTGAACTTGGCATAAGATAATGTTCATTGATGTTCGATACCTTTCCTTGAGACATGGTGTTTTTTTTTTGTTTTTAAGTTTCGAAGGGCACGGCCTTTTGGTTTCGGTGGGTGGTATTGGTTGGTAATAGGAAACAACGAGTTTGATATTTAACCGGCACTGAAGGAAGGTTTAAGAAGTATATATCAGCACATCATAATTTTAAACTATTTACATTATAACAAAACTGACTTTTCTGTATTATATTCATACACCAAATCCTACTTAAAGCTAATTTATACACAGAATAGTTAAGACGCAAACTATTTGAACTTATTTAAGCCTGACTTAACTGAACTGTGTGTGGGTTCATCGGTCATACTCATAATACCATAATGCATTGCTTAAAGCCTTACCATATCTTACAAGTGTAGGGCTTGAAATTATCTCATGTTTTTCAGCATAATAATCATAATATAATAAATTAACCACTGATTTTCGCATGTATTTATTTTGGCTGTTTGGTTTCCTTTTCGATACATAGAGAAGCCGCATGGTAGTTAAGTGGGGCAATGGCGAGAATGGAGTGATAATGCCTTGGCAACTTAACAATTACGAAGTATGTACAGACATTTTAAAATTTACGAATGCTGCCACAGACGTAACGATTGCATTACGAAATGGAGAGATATATGCTAAATCTTGATCTAGAACAAATTTGCACTAATATCGATACTTCTATGGCATGTTTAATAGAAATAACGTTTTATTGTGTTCTTTGTTGAATTGGTTACGGTAGATTTTAAAGTAATTTTATTATACTTATTTCTTAAAACTTTGTTCTTCTCGTTTTGCTATTTACTTTATTCTTGTAGCTACTGCTTTGTATCTCATTGCACAATTTTGTTTTAATTACCTTCCTACTAAGTTTATTAAGATAAATCTTAACCGACCGGGCACCTCTGGGTTCGATTCCCAGCAACCCGATATGTGTCTTTGTATGTGTTTAGGGCACCCTATACGCTGGTTATTTTTCGTTAGGGCCCCCGAGTGTGCTGCGTTATTACTAATTGCTAGAGAGAGACGCAGCAAAAACTTTAGTCGTTAATAGGTTTTCTTATTGAGCTATTTATCTGCTATTAAATTCAATAATTTGGCCCTTAACATTTGTATTAAAATTTGCCAGGACACGCCTCACGGCGGCGGCGACGGCCCGCCCGGAGACAAAGCGCGCCTGGCCCGCCTGTGGGGCGCTCTGGATTCGAGACTTCTCAAGCCCCTTCTGACTCACGCTAGGCCTCCGCTGACGGAGACTCTGCCGGGCTTCATGAGGCCAGTGGCCCGTCTTCTTACTACCACACATCAGTTTACACAGGGAGTAAGTTGCTTGATGAACTAGATACTTAGCTACTAATAAAATTATGAGAATTCTGGATTTTAGAGTCAGATCATATTGGTTGCCAGTTTGCCACAGATTTTACTGGATAATGGGCGCTCTATCGCATGCTTATCATCAATTGTTCTAATGCTCTGATGTATATGGATTCTCTGTTTGCTCGCCTCATAAGACGAAAACGCCTATACTAGACGTATGAAAGGCTAGCAAAATGTATGAAAGGTGCACGGCGTCCACTGCCACCCGCGGACATCGTCCGACCCGCCCGCGAGCATCAAAATCGTAGCTTAATAATAGGTACTGGGAGGTAGTGTATTTTGCTTTGAATATAACATCTCTGTGCGGTGAAGTTGACCGTATGTTCTCTTTCAGGAAGGCGACCTGCGCCGCGTGGACTCCGACTCGGACCTGGGCCACGAGCCCGCCGCGCCCAACACTATCGACCCGCAGGTAACGCTGTTCACATGAGCTTTATAAGAGCAGAGGGCATTTGTTTATAATGTGTATTGTATGTATACTTAATGTTGAGTATTTGAAGTACTTATAAATATTTGTTTTTATTTTAAAAAATTGACTATGTTTTATTTTTACTTTTGACTATATTATATAGCAGTAGCCGGACCACGACTAAACGCTTACAAAGCTTCAAATCGTCTCTATTGTGCTCGCAATCGCGCTTTCGAGCGGAATGGAGAGGTGCGTGCGTTATAATGTATTGTGACCGTTGTCACCTAAGCCGTGTTCCGGCTGCTGTTATTTTTAATGTTATCTACATAATTACATTTTTATTTGTTATTTAGTTGTATTCAAATTCAAATATATGGTACTATTTTTTTCGTTGCAGCTTTCGATAAATATACGAAATGGATATGGGCATGTTTAAACTACATACTACTTAATGTAGGTTTCGGTTGACTGTGATATAAGATAACTGTTGTAATAAATTAGTTTGATAAATAAGAGCGATGTTTGTGACGCACGCAGCAATTATGGCCTGGACTGGTGGACACGCGCATCTCCGTCGAGGGCATCACTGGTAGTAATATTTAAATTACTATGAAACAGCTAGTTTCACGAAATGAAGCGTTAACATGGGACAACGAATTGAAATATCAATTGTAATCGTTTTCTTACCTTACCGGCCCGACCTTAGTACCCCGCCCGCACCATCACTAAATGTGATATAAAATTAAAAAGGCATTGTTCTGTAAATTGAATGTGTACAAAATAGTCTTATTCTAATGCAACAAATTGCCACATAATATACGTATTAAAATGTTAAAGACAATTTATAAAAATATATATATTTGTACATATTTTAAAATCATCATGTTCCTTTAAGATCTGCGAAATGTATTAGCTTTTAAATGTTTGCTTCTATCTCTGATAGATCTTTTCATCTAGTCTGAATCATGTATCCCTGGAAATATGTATGTCTAAGAGTAAAATACAATGGTACTAAGTTTTAAAATATTTTAGTGTTTTTTTTGTTGTAGATACATATAGCACAATGTGCACACATGTCATGTGTTCATGTGTATTATGTGACGGATGATACAGAAAAGCACCAATATTTTTGTTTTCTGAATTTACCTATGAGGTTTTTTTAATATTCTTAAAAAGGTTTTCAAAACCGATCCCTGTAATTGCAATTTTTAGGTACCTACCTAGTACCTAGTTATTAAAATTGTTGAGTTTGTCTAGACTTAGTTATTATTTGATGAGGTATCATTAGAGGTATCTTACTTTTTATTTTGTATAAAAAAAATAAGGTTTACACTATTTCTGTAATATATATTTTATTTTATTCAATTTTTTTCTTGCGAAATTATGTGTGTAATTGTTACTTACCTACCTAGGTATTCATATTTCATATGTTGTAATATTTTCGTATTAATTGTTACTAGAGGCTGCCCCGCGGTTTCACTCGCGCAGATTTCTCATAAACACAATAATCCCGTTTTTTCCCGTTCCCATGGGAATTTCGGGAAATCCTTTCTTAGTGCTCACCTACACTCCCTAAGGAACCTACATGCAAAATTTCAGCCCGCTACGCCCAGTAGTTTAAGCTCTGCGTTGTCTGTCAGTCAGTCAGTCAGTCAGTCAGTCAGTAACGGAAGAGTTTTATATATATTGATTAATACTACAGCAATTTCATTGTTTTATATTATTACTATTAACTGAAACTATCTTTGTTCACACGTAATTAATCAATAAAATACATGTCATTTAAAGTGCTATTTGATTTTAGTTTATTTTATTTATCACATTTTAGATGATCTTTTAATGTATAATTCTTTTAATGTATATCTCACAGGTTACTATAATTCCTCATTTAATTGTTTTCTTAGTTTTTCTCTAACAATATCATTGACTTTGAACTTGGGTCCATGGCCAGGAATGATCCAATGTGCCAGCTCAGCCACTTTTACTCTGTTTGCCTTCTGTAACTTGGGGCTTTCACTGCCAGCATCTTGCCATAGTTTTGGGTCATCTATATCTTCAAATCTTTCAAAAAGATCACCTTAAATGAAATATAACCTTATAATATAAATAGGTAGGTAACTAATAAAAAGAAAAGAAAGCTAACATATTTGTATACAAAACAAGCACACACAAATTGACATATTATAATACAAATACATAATATCACCAAAATGGCATAGCTTGTGCAAAGGTTTAACCATCACTGCTGTTAAAAGATAAAAACTTAAAAAGGTACCAACCTGCAACAGCAAATGTCTCATTACCAACTTTAACCAGAACTGTGACATCAGACATTGTGTGGCCTGGAGTAGGAATAACTTTTACATCTTTATTAATAACAAATTCTTCCCCTAAAAGAAAATCAATAAATTGAAAGTATATCAACATGTACTGAAATAGGAAATTTTAATAACTATGTTTTAAATTAAAATAATTAAATATAAAGCTCAATATAAAGTGATGATCTTCACTTTATGCTAAGTATGTATATTTATAACTAGAGGCTGCCCTGTTTACGCAAGCAGATTTCTCATAATCACATAAATCCCGTTTTTTCCCGTTCTCAGGGGAATTTCGGAATATTATTCCTTTGTGCTCCCCTACACTCCCCAAGGAACCTACGTGCAAAATTTCAGCCCAATACGCCCAGTAGTTTCAGCTCTGCGTTGTCTGTCAGTCAGTAACGGAAGAGTTTTATATATATTGTAATAGTAGTTTATGCAGCAAGGGTGAAGTGATATATTATGTACCCTTGTTCTTCGTACATAACCGAAATACATTACCAGCATGGTACTAAGAAAAAATATTCTTAGTACATAACCAGAAATGTAATAAGAAATATTTGTTCTTTGCACATTTCCAGTTTTGTACTAGGAAAATATATTCTTAGTACAAAACTTGTAATGTATTAAGAAATATGTGTTTCGTTCTACGGGAATTAGATAGATATATGGAAAAAAAGGAGGGAATAATGACTTGAAACTTTAACAAGCGAGGCAAAGCAAAGCTAGATAAATATTATAACATCTAGTTCCCAATCTCGCATCATTTATGTATGATTGGATAAATATATTTTTACTACAAAAGGTTAATAATGAGTTTGTTGTCTGGCTTACCTTTATCAAATGAATGTAAATAATATTTTTCCTGGAAAGAAATGCTGAAGCCTACTATGTGCTTAGCATTTAAAAATAAATTGTTGTTTCCAGTGTGGTCAGAGTGTCCATGTGTTGAAACAACATAATTAATTTCATCAGGTGCTAAATCATGGGATTTTAGTGCTGAAATTAACGAAAAGTAAATCTTATATGACAAGTTCTTAGACACTATCACATCAATTTAAAGCAAAGAAAACTTCGACTTTCGCAAGGCATTTGATACCGTGGACGCGATGTGCTCCTTGCCAAGCTGGCGGCCATTGGATGCACTCCTCATTCATTAAAATTCTTCGCAAGCTACTTGAGTAACAGGCGTCAATACGTAGATTATAAAAACCAAATCTCGGAACCCTACTTGACTCTGTCGGGAGTTAGTCAAGGTAGTAACTTGGGGACCAAAGGTGGTAAAACATTCAGTTTGCTTGCTTTTCGCGGACGACTGTTAAATACAATAAAAAATGAGTCTGATTGTGACAGTTTACAGCAAAACATAGATGCGATAGAATGTTGGAGCAATACTAACAAACATTCAGGTTTAATGTTAAAAAGTGTGTAAGCATCTCGTTTTCTAGAGCGCAGAACCCGCGGCAGTACAAGTACTCACTGGAGGGAAGCACTTGCAGCAGCTTGAGTGCTGGCAGTCAGGGACTTGGGGGTCTGGATAACGCAGGATCTATCTTTTAGGTAACATATTGTTAATGTATGCAAAAAGGCTTTCCAAGTTCTTGGCTTTGTGCTAAGAAGGTCAAAGTGTTTCACCAGTATTGAATCCATTAAGGTCCTATACGCTGCTCTTGTTAGAAGCAAACTAGAATGTAATGCTGTAATCTGGTCTCCTCATGAAGCTAAGTATATAGCAATGCTGGAACACTTACAAAATAATTTTTAAGATTTCTTTATCTCAGGCAATACGGTGTTTACCCTTTCTATCCGTTGATGTATCCGACCTTATTTGTATTGGGTATGGTCGGATACAACAAATTGGAAGTAAGGAGGAATTTCGCAGCAGCGAAATTCCTCCTTACTTCCAAATTGCTCTTAATAATATTTCGACGAGTTCTGTACAATCCCTCAATTTTATCAATGATGAAACTGATAGTTCCTAACACGCGGATGCGAAGGCACAGTGAGCGCACGTTCCAGGAGCCGCAAATGCGGACGGGCCTGCTGGGCGGCGCCGAGGCTGCCCGCGCTAGCGCTGCGCCGACAAGGTCGCGGACAGAGTTGACATTTTTGTTTGTTCTTTGGCTGAGTTCACAAGAGTTACTATTGATATTCTTAGTTACTATTGAGGTACTCACTGTATTTTAAGATTATATATATATTTTTGTTACTACACTACTGTATTGGGGGTTATCCTGTAATGGTAGTGTAAGTTATGCTATAAATAAATAAATTATATCGGTAGTCTCATGAACTTAGCAATGCCTACCTTTTAGAATCTTTTCAGAATCCCAGGGCGTCATTGAATCTACTATTATATTATGCAAACCCTTAATCAATGTGCAAGTGCAATTAGCAGTCATATATTCTTGATTATTAACTAATGAAAAGCCATCAAATAACACTGAAATTAAGCTCATTTTAAACAAAAATAAAAACCACCGATCGGCAGTCGCCTCGAAAGTTTTGTTCACAGACCAACTAGACTAGTAGAGATAGAGAGAGATGGTTTTGTTGTTCTTATTGTTCAATGAGATGGTTTTGTTAGGTATCATGTTGTTTACAAACAAAACAAACATTTGGTTGGTAAATAAACGTCAAAAACAGCTGTTTCATTCAGTACTAATATTGACGTGGCTGTCATCAGGGACATGAGTGTTGTTTTAAAATTTGCTCATTCCGGGCAGGTTAATAAAATAAAAATAAAAATAAAATAAAAATAAAATAAAATAAAAATAAAATAAATAAAAATTCTTCATTTCAGGCCACAAAAACCCATACAAAAAATAACATCACTTAATAAAGAATGAATAGGAACAGTATCATATCACAAAAAGAGCTAATCTAATAATACCTATCTCTTTGTCTTGTACGTGTAACATGTAACTCAGTAAATCTTACCATTACTGGAAAATCTAACCTATCTCCTAACATCTCCAGGATCCTGTTGCGGCTTCCCACCACTCTGCACCGCAGGGATGACGACTTCTTCCTCATAATGGTGAAGAAGTCATCAACCCTAGCGTCAGCAAACATGCCAGATGCACTACAAAAGCGAGGAAGCCGCACCAAGGCCCTGAATATGTTATTATAAAGAACCCGCAAAGCATCGTACGACCTTTGAGTAAAGTCCACCCACAGGCTACCAGTGTAGAAATTTTGACAAAAAGCTTTAAACAATGTTATCTTAACGGGTAATGTACACTTGGCAAACCTGTGGTTCAACATGTTACCACGGGTTGACAACGCTCTGCGTTCTCTTTCAATATCTATATCATCTTTTAAAGTTTCTGTAACTATATAACCGAGGTATTTAAACTGTTGAACACGTTTCAAAGGCACACCATCAAGAAGAAGTGGTGGAACCATTTTTGGGCCTTTATTCCGCCCTCTCAAAACCATCATCTCACTTTTCTTTGTGTTGTATCTTAAACCATGTTCAACAGCATAAGTCTCACAGCATTGTAACAGTTTCCTAAGACCAGTAATAGAGGGACTCAGCAGCACCATATCGTCCGCATAACTAATGTTATTCACACAGACATTGTCTACTCTGCAGCCGACATGCATGCTACTGAGCCGCTCTATTAGACTGTTAATGTACAGATTGAATAGTCTAGGAGAACTTCTCCCCCCTTGCCTAACACCACATTTTGAAATATACTCATCAGAGAACTCTATACCCCATTTAACAACATTAACTTGGTTATTATACCAGTAACAAAATATATTAACAATATCATCAGGAACACCTGTCTCTCTGAGCTTATCCCACAACAAGTCATAACTTACTAAATCAAAAGCTTTTGATAAGTCTAAAAAACAAGCATAAATTGGTGTTTTCCTTTTAACATAATAATCAACAGTATGCTTAAGAGTTAATATTGCACTTTCGGTAGATAAACCTTCTCTAAAACCAAATTGGGCATCATTTAGATTAATGTATTTACTTATTTGGATGTCTAGAATACAATCCAATACTTTGGCTATAACAGTTGCTAATGAGATTGGTCTATAGTTATTTTTGTCTGAGATATCCCCGGTTCTATCCTTAGTTATAGGTACAACAATAGTTCTAGTTAAATTATATGGAAGATATGAGTGTCTAATACAGAAGTTAAATAATAATGAAAGCAGTCTATATATGTGAACCCCGGCATTCTGCAAATGCTCAATGCTGAGACCATCATGCCCCGGCTAAGGAACGTTGGTTCCGAAACCACGTGTTTTGTTAGCGGGCTTTTAAACAATAATCCAATTAACTTTAAATAACCATACAACGTTGCCGGGCTTTATGCCCACCCTTTTAATCTAATTTGTGAACTTGATATTGGCAAAATACTACACTGAAGTGTAGTCAAGTCCATTAAATTAAAATAATATTAAAGGAGCTTAGTCCATACAGCTAAAGGTGGTAACTCTCGGAACATACCTATAGCGCGATATTCAAAATTTTTCGCGTTGTTTAATTATTCTGGTGAAAGAATTCATTTTTAATAAAGTTTTAATGAATTCGCGTATGTAAAACACCATCTCGCACATTGATTGTAATATAACGTTTTTGAAAGACAGAGACCTACTGATTTTGTGTCTTAGGACATAAAGACCAAAAATCAAGTTATGTCCTAAGACGGTGTCTTGAAACGGAACCATTTTTATTTTAAGTTGGAAAACCTTAAAAAAAAAACTAATTGTAAAGAAACCGATCATAATGAACGATTTTGGATTTTGACTAACTTGGGCATGGTGTTTTATTTAAATAATAATAATAATATTCATTTATTTCAGGCAATATTTACATTACAAGATGTTAAATAACATAAACAGAGGCCCATATTGATAAATACCTTAAATCTTAAAATAGATAATAAAATTTTTAACTATTAAGTTAACTATGGCTATTTTACACGTATGGTCGCTGACGTGTGGGCAGTATCGGCAGGCAGTCGACCTCGGAACTTCCGAAATACGACACCCTGCGGCCAGAAGTCCTCCTTCATGAACTTTGCTAGGTGATGCGTGGGCACTCTCACCAAAAACGAATTGAAATTCGTTTTATGGCGAGCCTCCAACAGCTCAACCCTCAAGTTGAAGCTGGACTTCTTCAACACGTAGTCTACGACGTCTGTGACCTTCGTAGACCAGTGGAGTCGGGACACGTACAGCGGCGTCGTGGGCACGGCGGGACGCAGTGTCGGTCCGGTCGGGGCTGTGCCACAGAGGTTACGGTTTGAAGGCTTCCTCTTCTTCTTCTCTACCCTGATGAAGCCCTCCTCGTCAACCTGCTTCTTCTGGGTAGATTTTGGTGGCACCTGTTTTCCAGACGGTTTCTTATTCCCTCCAGCGGAGGGCCGCTTGCTAAGCGGGGCGGGTGCAGCGGCGGGCGCGGGCGCGGCGGCGACTGCGGCGGCGGCGGCGTATGCACGCGGCGGCGGGGTCGTGACCGCGCTCGCACTCGAGGTCAGCTGCGGGGGGGCCGCGGAGTGGGCGGCGGGACGGGCTGACTCAGGTGCCTCAGCAACCATCGGCGGCGACGATAAAATGCTGACAGAAGCATTGTTTGCGCCACGACGTTGGTTTACGTTGGAGATCTCGGCTGGCGACCTAATTACAGAATTATTATTTTTTAACGATAATAACTCTGTACGAAGTTCGCTTACGGTAGATTCCGAAATCTCTAACTTAAACTGTACCTCGGCCAGACCGGCTTTCAGGGCGTTGATATCCTTAAGCAGTCTGGTGACATCGACGTGGTCGAACGACACGGGAGGCAGCTTGTGCAGCTGCTTCGCGACGAAAGCGGGCACGTCGTCGGGATCGGTGGTCTTCAGGAGATTGATGATGTCCTGAAGACTCTTCTCTCCTTTTTCATCTCTCCTGCGGGCGGGCATTCGGTCGGCTTGGCCGACAGTCTCGTAGAGAAGCACCTTGCTCTTGCAAATCTCCTCTTCTTTGAAGTTAGACTTGCAGATCTGCATTATGCTGACCTCGTCCATAGTGTCGATGGCATGTTGCATAAACGCCAATAGCTCGTTGGCTATGAGTTTTTCCGAACTCATAGCGACAGAATCGGGCAGCAGCTAAGCCGCGCAAATCGTGAATAAAAATTCAGGTCAGTGCTGTTTGCAGTGCGCGTCCGTTACCGAGCGCGTACTGCTGAACACTTAGGGAGGGAAACCGCCACTTAATTTAATTTTTATTTAAATTTAACTCTACATACAAAGTGGCGCCCCCATTATTTTCTGGATATCCTGTGCCACACATGGACTTTTTCGCGAGACATCGATCAGAATTATTGTTCGGGAGCGCCTTCCTCTATTTAACCATAGCCTCGGCAGAATAATTAAGAAAATAGAGAAACAAAAGCCCGACATTTTCCTCTTGCTTCGCGCCAAAAAGTCTGTCATCATGACATGATCCTAAAATAAATAGGTACCTAACACACTTGACATTGTCATGTGTGTTATTTATTTTAGCGTTTAATCATAAAAAGTTAAAGAACATTTTAGTTATTTGACATATGTCAATTTAGACTGGATGTCACGTATTTACCATACAACAAACCAGAGAAGTAGACCTCCAGTAAGGCTACTTAAAATCTACTGTATCTTTATGAAGAACTGCTTCTTTAGACTGCGGGTACTTTATAAGATGCGATCTTACCTAAGTATTAACCTTAGAGTAAAATTATGCGACTCACTGGTGCTATCCAAGCTAGCTTACTGTCTGGGGGTGTACGGGCCATGTCTTCTCAAAAAGACTAAACGTCTCCTTCAGCGTGTTCAGAATGCCTGTGCTCGTTTCTGCTTCAACATTCCACCGCGCACGCACATCACTCCATTCTTAAACGACGCAGGTATTCTGAAAATGGAAGGCAGACTTGATTTGTTACTAGCTTGTCTCTTATTTGATGTTATTAAAACCAAAAAACCCTCTTACCTTTATGACAGGCTGAGTTGGCGTGTTGCTCGTCGCAACTGCAGATCGTGTGTGCCACCTCTTATAGTACCTCATCACCGCACTGTAGCTTTTCGAGGCAGTTTCACATACAGTTCTACCAAATGCTGGAACAACATTCCACCACCTTTCAGACGGATCACTAATAAAAACACTTTTAGATTTAACTACAAGAAATACTTATTCCACGCTCAAACGCAAGACGCACAGTATGTGAAATAACTATATTAATATGTAAGTATTTCCTTAAACCCTAACCGACAATATTTATTCTCATCTACCCACACATTTACACAAAAACAATACAACATTACACCTTACGTATATATAAACACTGTATTTATAAAACTAACACTTGCTATTTTTGTATATGTATACTCTCTAATAATAAACACTGAAATTTACTCACCCGATATTTTTGTACATAAAATAATAATATATTAACTTTAACACCCGCACTCCCATGGTTCTGGCAGAATCATCAGCGTTGCATCAATGCTATTGCATTGCTTGCAACATAAGCTGAGTCGGGACCATTTTGCGCCTACAACACTTACAATACATTTGTTAATTTTATTATTTGTGTTATTTTTTTTTTGTGTATCTTTACGTAGTTTATAACTTATTATTGTATGTTTTGCATGCGCAAATAAAGATTTGTCTATGTCTATGTCTTTGTCTTATGAATAAGACGGTAATTGTTTAATTCTAACCATTTTTAAACCAGATTATGCCACAGAATTATGCACATACAGTGGCGTACTAGGAGGCCGTAACATTTTGGTTATACAGTCGTCAGCCCTAGACTGTATAACCAAAATGCAAGAGCTATTTTGCAATACAGAAAAATCGGAAGTGTTACGCCGACCGTGTCCGCCACTGTACCGTACCGTAGCGAAGAATATTTTAAACAAAATGCAAAACTTACTTCGATAAATAATTAAGTAAAAACCTCAGGTAAAAACAAAACGAAACGCTTATAAAATGTCTGTTTGACGTGTTTGATACTTGACAGACTGATGATTGACGCCCTCCTGCAGGGCAGCAGCGAAGCGAGCTCTCTTCACCGGTTTATTTTTAGGTTACAAGTAGGTACTGTGTAGGTACCTGTCTTTACTGTTTCTAAAATAAACTACGACGGTGATAGAAAAGCAAGCTCTCGCGCGTGCTGCGTATAGGTTATTTTAAAATTTCTGCGTGCGCCATTACAGTTTATTCATGAATGTGCACCTTCATGTAGAATATTTTCTTTGTTTACTAAGGTTATGAGACAACAGTCCCCTCCATAGCACTTCCAAGAGCCTGAGAAGAGCACGATGTCAGGCGACGTCCAACCAAGGAAGCGTAAGGATAAGAAGAAAAAGAAAGGCAAGTAATCAATCAACCACTTCACAATATTTCATAACCTGAAAATCATTGTCTATCAAATTGATTAAAGATATTTATTATTTAACAGATGAGCTGGGAGTGGAAGAGCCGTCCCGTGGAACATCTGCTATATTTGGTGAAGGGGACGTGTTCTTGCACTCGCAGCACGAGCACGGCACAGGGGGGCACTGGTGTGCTAAAGTTGTATTCTTCTCCCTGCTGGCTATACTTTTAACACTCATTGGTTTGATTATTCTTGAGACCAGAGGCCTTTCTGAATGTAAGTTATAACAAATTATTAAAACATTTATAAACTGTACCTACTAAACTTTAGAATAGAACAATCATAAATCCATAAACTTGAAAACAACTTTATATCTCAGATCAAAGCATCTGTGTATTGAAATGAGTACAGATATGTACTCAAGTTGAGCCCAGGCATTAAAGTTTAAGTTAGTTTTACTGATCTAAAACCAGTAAAAGGTTTTTTGATTTACCAATCATTATTATTATAAATGTCTCTACCAAAAATATATTTCTTTAAGTGGAAGCTAATCAAGTACAGACCCAGTACTCAGGAGTGCTAGAAGGTTGGCTGGAGGATGCGGCTGATGACGACCACCACGACATTCACACCTTGGAGCTGAAGCATCATGTAAGCTGCTTGTCCTAATATGATCACTAAATATAACATGAATAGCTTTGTGGTGACTTTATAACAAATCTGTGGTATATTTTTTTATTGAACATTATTTTTATCTATTCATTGTTTTCAATACATATTGCATGGCCTAGTATTATAAATTAGCCTTTAAATAATTTATAACAAAATTTTGGGCATCTTTGTTCATAATCTTGTTTTGTCAATTACATAGTCATGTATCCATCAGCATAAGGTTCCAAGTGGGTTGCTTGGAAGAAATTGTTTTTAGCGAAAGGGCCAGCCACTGCATGTAAATTCAATTTGTTTGTTATTTTAGAATGTACCTAATGTACAAGAGTTTGTATCTTACTTTGTATGCAATAAAGTGTATTCTATATTGTATTCTATAGTCAGGTTACTTGATCAAATAATGTTATTAGGATGACGACCATGATGATCCACGCGACAGTGAAGAGCATGAAGATTTTGAAAATGGAGATGAAGATGATGATGAGGTTTGATAAAACATAACTTTTTGTGTGCCTCTCAAAAGATAACAGTTCAGATAAATTAACATACCTTTGTTTGAAACAGGATGAAGAACATGGTGATGATGATGATGATGAAAGTCAAGATCCTGATGATGATGAGGTGTGGGTTTTTTTGTGTGTGATCATGTGTGTATTTTTCGCAGAGGTTTCTTCCTCTCAAATTCCAATTTGAACTATGGAAAACAATTTGTCTTCATTAATTATATTGCTACTAAAAACAATATTTTACCAATTCTAAAATATATTTATGAATGGCAAACAGGATGAACAAAATAGTCTAGAAGATAATAATGATGATGAAAATGAAGAATATAATGATAGTGCTGAAGATGATAAATATGACACTGATCATAGCTATAGCATCATTAATGATCATAGTGATGATGATGGAGATGAAGATCAAAATGGTGAAAATGTCAATGCTTATGAAAATGAAATGAATTATGTTGATGATGATGAAAATTATAATTCAAATGAAAATCAAGCATTAAAATACGAAAATGAAGATGAAATTAATGAAAATGAAGAAGATGATGCTGATATTCAAGAAAATAATTATGATGATAATAATGAAGACAACAATTTAGTTGATGAGGTTCCTAATAACATTCTCCAATGGACTTACCATAACCCATAAAATTCTGGTTGTTTGGCTGATACTAACAAAAAAGCAGTCACTTGAGCCTTTTAAAACAACTTTTTATTCTATTGTGATCTATTTTCTTTACAGATACTTTCTTCTTCTGGATTGTTTTATAATTATTTAAATACTAAATCACACTTTAATAGAAACAGCTAGAGTGAAGTAGCCGAGTGTGAATATTAATAAATATTTAACAAACTAAGCTTTTTGGTGAAATTAATTTAAGAAACTCGAATTGTAAGGCTCGAACTGTACCTTAAGATAGATGCAGCCTTCATGTTTTTTTTTTTTTTCAATTTAACTACAAACAAGAAAAGTCAATAATTTATTTTTATCAACAGGATGAAGAAGCAGACGATGAGCACGACGATGGTGATGACGATGATGATGATGAAGTAGAAGTGGAGAAGATAGAGGCGGAGGCCAGCGACGAGGAGCCGATCACAGCGGACCTGCCCCCGCTGCCCGAGGAGGACGACGACGACAGCCAAGGTGATCAATTATACATAACTAGAGGCTGCCCCGCGGTTTTTCCCGCGCAGATTTCTCATTAACACAAAATTCCCGTTTTTTCCCGTTCCCGTGGGAATTTCGGGAAATCCCTTCTTAGTGCTCACCTACACTCCCTAAGTAACCTACATGCTAAATTTCAGCCCGCTACGCCCAGTAGTTTCGGCTCTGCGTTGTCTGTCAGTCAGTCAGTCAGTCAGTCAGTCAGTCAGTAACGGAAGAGTTTTATATATATTGATAAAGCATACGGCGGCATAAAACGCGACGCTTTTGTCCGCGAACTCTAGCGCAAAAGAAGTATCACAAGGGAGCAACGTAATATATTTTACGGCGAAGGCGCTTTTTTGAATCCAGAGTGAAGGGGGGATTCTAGAGTAGAATCCCGAACGTAGCGAGGGATTCTTTAGTAGAATCCCGAACGAAGCGAAGGATTCAAAGTAGGTACTTACGTCGCCCGAGCCAAAAATATATTTGCTTCCGTGTTACAATCTACTTTTAATCACTGAGAAAATTATATATTGTTATTAATTAAAAAAATAAAAATAAAATGAGGAATACTTAACAACTATATTGAAATTACATTCGAGAAATTTTCGGGGTTATAAATTATTCATCCATTTCTTGCGGCATTTTTGCTACTTTAAGGACTTAATTCTTACTTTCACTGTCACTTGACTTGAAGAAGTACACAACAAAAACATGAATTTTTACCAATCCGTGAAAATTTACGAAAACTTAGTTCCTGGTACCGTAGACTAGTTCGCGCGTTTTTAATTTCTTTTTTTTATCCAGCCAGTACGGCCCGCGAGCCCGTCGACCAGCCCGTTACAAATTCAAAAAGTGTGCCTAAAAATGTATGGAAATCCTTTTAAGGCGACTTAAAGAGGATTAAAAATTAGGTACTTTAGGACCCGCTATGTAACTCCTATAGAAAACAACAACTTTAGGCGCATTACAGGGGACTAAAGTGGTAATTTTGGAATAGGTGTGATGAAAAGGAAATTTTATTCTACTAAAGCACACGGTGGAGAAAAATGCCACGCCGCGCCGCGACGCCGCGCCGCCGTCTTCATGTCGGACTACAAGATAGATACTGGATAATATTACACAAGCTTTCTTGCTCCTTATTTGCTAAATACCTAACCGTCATTTTGAGCTACTTACATATATTATACGAAATACAATCAAAGTCTTATTATATTACGTTTTTTTTTTACTAAGTGCACTTTCATCACTTCCTTTCTAGTTTTAACTATAATATTTTGTTAATATTTTCTAGGTGATGATGACAAAGATGAAGAAGACGAGCTAGACAACGATAATGATGATAACGACAGCGATGGCGGCGATGATGGTGATGATGATGATTTTCTCGATAACGACGTAGACAAAGTGCTGCCTGTCGTCGAGCGCATCACTGCGCCTGCGGGAAAGCCTTTTGTTGAGGTAAGATTTTAGGTTGACTTTATCATAAAATGCTATTTTGCAAAATAGATTGCTTGAATAATAAAATTTCATGTGTATAGTAAGTACATTCAAGTCATTAACTAATGACTGGTGCAGTAAATAAAATTTAGTAGTATGTATACTAACTCTTCGGGGAATAAAAGGCGTGAGATTATGTTATGTTTTTTTTTAGTATGTATACTTGACTTCCGGTGTTCCCTACGTGCGTAGCCAATTACCCTAAAGCAATTATATTCTCTGAAAGCGTTTGTCAAACAGACGGCGCTATGCGCTCTGACGCCGGGCGTTCTGTGTGACAGGGTAATGCTGTCATAGTGCATTACCAGTCGACGCTCTAGCATAGCGTAGGGCTAGATGCTATAGTTCCGTCTGTTTGCTCCTATACAGCAAAAACTAGCTAATGACGACGCACCTTATGAACCCAAAGTAAATATACCCCCACAACATTTCCATCATAAGCATTTTAGATTTTTGAATAGTTTCTGATAGTAATGCCTGGTAAACTAGGTGGACTCGGAGGACTCGGCGGAGGCGGCGCCGGCGGACTCGCTGGCCGAGGAGGAGGCCTACGAGCGGCAGCAGGAGCAGCTGCGCCGGGAGCAGGAGCAGGCTTCACACAGTAAGTTCACTTGTAAACTAGCTGACCCGGCGAACTTCGTAACGCTGTGCAACGCCAGCTACGACGCAACGCTATGACGGTTTTTGATCGAGATTCAACTTTCTTGAAAATGTACAATTAGCCTATTTTCATCAAGAATAATGTATAATATTCTAATCTATTAGACATAATGTGTAAATTTCAGCATGTGCATGTTTCTCATTAACTCTTCCACCTCCACCGCGATTTCAAAAAACACAACGCGCCACGCCACCATACAAAGATTTCGTTCGCCGCGCAAGGCCGACAGTGCGGCGTCCCCTGGCGCTGCGCGAGCTGTAAAAATCATCTAAAAAGCTACCGATTTTGGCAGAAAAAATGGACGTGTTTACGCAGAATTTTTTTTATTCAACAATCAAATGCTATACTTTAGTTTATTTATTTTCTGACTAAAGTAACAGTTTTTAAATGTAGCTGCCAATTTATTTCTTATTTTAAGAACTAAAAAAGGTTTGGTGTATTTTATCAGAAAAAGAGGTTTCGAATATTATATTTAATTGTTTTGCAACTTAATGATCTCACAATTTGTTAAAGGTCTAGTCAGGTAGTCAGGACCCATATCATGATTAGGATAAGTCCTTATTATTTCACAAAATTTTGTCTCTGAGGACATAAAAATAAAATAGATATTGCCGTTTCGAACACGCTACCAAGTTCTGGAATAAAAATGATTATTATGTTATTATATTATTATTATAATCTTACGATTAGGCTTTCCATTGCCGTACAGCGCGGTAACGCAGCTAGTGTGATGGGAGCCTTCGAGGTAGGTGCTCTGGGTGGTGGTCTTTTTTAGGGTAATTTAAATAATTTTATTTGGACGAAGCTTGTGCTGATTTTTATTATGTTTTCATTATATAATCAATATATATAAAACTCTTCCGTTACTGACTGACTGACTGACTGACTGACTGACTGACTGACTGACAGACAACGCAGAGCCGAAACTACTGGGCGTAGCGGGCTGAAATTTTGCATGTAGGTTCCTTAGGGAGTGTAGGTAAGCACTAAGAAGGGATTTCCCGAAATTCCCACGGGAACGGGAAAAAACGGGAATTTTGTGTTAATGAGAAATCTGCGCGGGAAAAACCGCGGGGCAGCCTCTAGTTTTGTATATTTAGTTAAGTTAAGTTTTTACTTTTATCTGACATACTATGTATTGACATTTAGTTCACTGTCATAAAATAAGAAATATCCCTCAAAAAAAAATCTTACGATTATGTCGATATTTGTCAACGCTGAATGGTGAAAACCAGAAATTTTTCGAAGCATAATTAAGGCAGTTGTCGAACCAACGACGAGAAAACGGCTAACTATCCGCTATTTTCTCGCTCAAGCAACGTACAATAGATATACTTTCTGTGTGAACAAAAGAGATGCATATACAAACAGTTGATCGCTGACTGTTCTCACTGCCGGCGAGCACTCGCTTCACAAGTTTGTTTAGTTTTCACACACAAATATCGGAACTACGCACTCGCTCCCCGCGTCTCGCTAACTCGTTTCTAGTTCTAGCTCTACTCGTTACTCGTTAATCGTTGCCGGTGAGACAAGTGCCTTAGGCAGAGTCCGACTCTGTAGGCGAGAGAACGACTAACTATCAGCGATTTACAATACATAAACATTCTGTGTAAAGGAAAGTAATGCATGTATTAATAGTTGCTCTCTGACTGTTCACACTGCCGCTGGCTACGACTAGCTTTTAAAAAAAAGAGCTCGTTCAGCGATGCTCGCTCGCACTGACCGCAGCGACAACGGGCGAGTGGCGCGAGAAATCGCTCGTTGCCCGGCGTAAAAACTATCCAAACTAAACAGTCGCCTTCCACTGATCGTCAACTCGTTTATAGTTCTACTCGTTTCTCGTTAATCATCGTCGTCGCATCACTGCCTTAAGAAATAATAAAGATTGGATGGTGGGTAAACGATACAAGGATAATGGCGCGGACATCGAGATCTAGACTTATGGACGGTTTGGAGAAGTTAGGCTATTGCCTTTCACAATGAAAATAAGAATGAGATTTTTTTTGACATGTGATAAGTATACATTGCGGGTTTACAGCTGAATCTCTTGTAGGTAGACAAAATGATTCACCTATATACCCGCAATTTATACATATCTTATGTCAAAATGATTCACTTTTAAATTTCATTTTGAACGGCAATAGATCCTCTGGCTTTTAGGTCAAAGCAAAGTGAAATTTGTCGAAATTTGTGGAAGTAAGAAACAGGTTCGAAGCATTAATGTTTTTTTTAGTAAAAACAATAATAACGGTTAACAAAGTGAAGAAAAAATCTAGTATCAAGTCCAACACGCTCAGTGAAAATGTTTACATTTGACCTGATATGTGGATGCTCATGACTCCACTCTGGCGTTTCGAGGTCAACATCTTTATAATTCTGCAGCATTTTCAATAAAAATATTATTTTGCTGTTCGCTATTTAATGATTCTTCTATAAAATTTCATCTTCATTCAATGATTCATCAAGTCAGATGAATCATTCCAGATTCAGGTTCCGATAAATAACGAGTTGCAACCACTAAGCCCGTTAATTCATTTTCAGTAAACTCATCGTCCATATCTGTTTATAGCAAAATCCAATTTACATACCAAGTTTTAGAAGTATGTAAAAGGATTTTATAGGATTCTCTGAATTAAGATCTAGTGATTCAATTAGCAAATATGGATTGAACACATAGTCTAGATTTGATATGGCAAACAGTTGTAAACAGGAAACGTTATTCTGATAAATAAATAAAAATTGAATTCTGTAGTTTACACACTTAAAATGATGTCCATTTAAGTACTAGGTACTAGTTTCTTATGTACTAGAAAGTACTTACAGTTTATTTCGATAACATCTCTGTTGATTACATGTTTTGAAAAGGGATTCAAAAAACTTTATTTGTCTGTTTTTATAGCCAGATCAATCATCAAATGAGGGTTCAGAGTACCAGTTTCATATCCCATATCAATCGTAGTGCCAGTGTTCATTGTCAGATCAGTCTTAGGAGGGTTCGTAGTTCGTAGTGCTAGTATCTTTATCTAGGTCATTTGATTCAAATCGGAGTATCGGGATTTACAAACAGGTCACAAATTTCACAGAAATACAAACAAGAGATGAGATACGCCGCAGTACCTAACGATTAGACCAAGGCTAACCTGCCGTTGCATTTACTACCTAAAAGTAACCTAAACCAAAATTTTTTTTTATAAGTAGGTATGCTCTCGGAGGCAATATTTACGTGTACACTTTTTCTAAGAAGGATTAATCTGCTAAAACCAATAAAAATGTCGACACATTTCTTTATTTTTGAAAACAATAGGCAATGGACCGACGCTGTGCATTTTTATGATCGAAAGACAAAAGAATAGCGAGCGGCGACCACTCAAAAATATCCTTATCTTATGTTAAAAACAATGAAACGCACAGCTGCACAGATTATGTATTGTGTGATTTTCGTAATATTTTTGAAATGTTTCTTTATAATTAACCGACACATTAAATAAAATAAAACAAAAAATGTTTCGTTTGAACTTAAAAGCACCGATAAATTACCGCCTTATCTTTATTGCATTGAATACAAAATTGGTGATATGACGCTTGTTCAAATCTACGGTCACCTTTATAATTACAAAAAGTCGAAACCGTTCACCACTTCAATCCTAAAAGCGGCGTTAACTGCTTGCTTACAAGTCACATTTTCCCTTGCACTTGGACAAAGTAGCACGCTCGAACCGAAAAATACACTTCCTCGAGCGCCATCGGGCGCAACGTATGTGCCCTGTTCCAAAATATACTAAATCGAGACATAAAAATTTCAAAAAATTACAACGTATAGTTCTATTAAAATTATTAAATTCTGCATTTAAATAATTTTTTTTGAGTAAAAAGAATTAACTTTATCTCAAGTTGAACTTCAATGGCTATTTTTATATAATAAATGTATGAAAAAAGTATAAGACATGAATAAAATCCTTTTAATCAAATCCTTGAGTGTCTTTTTTCAGTACAAATAATATTGTAATATCCTATTTAGTATGGTTTTTATTGAAAATAGTGCGAGCGCCAGCCGGCGTCCTCGGCGCCTGGGGATATGTTTTTAACGGACGCATACGTTGCGCCCGTGGCGCTGAATGGGTTAATTAATGTTTAACAAAAACTATAACAGTCATCCATAACAAATAGTTTAGCGTAATGAACACGATAATTGTTCGATAACAATTTTATTCAAAGCTATATGTTTTTCTAGCTTTCGATGTTATGATTTATTGTATTGGCATAAGTTAAATTAGTTTTTTCTAAAAAAATATATGTAGGTGCTATAATACTTACTATTATTACTATAAAATAAACTAGGTATTGATGTGTGTCACGTGTCGTTATTAGCTTTATTTTTAAACGTATATTAATCTAGATTAATGTTATTAAATGTCTTTACTGTAATCGAACTATAAAGAGGTAAAGTAAGGATTTGACTGCAAAACAGTGTATTGTTTGCTTCTTATTTTTTATAGACTTATAGGTTTTGGGTGATATCAATTAAAGTCATAAGGATATTTTTTTTATATTTAAGTATTATATGTAACTACTACGTTATATCTTGGTATTTATATCTAAATTGTATAAAAACACACATCTTCTTTCATCTGAAGTTAAATACGATACTTGAAAATATTATTCCTAGAAGTGGTTATGATAATGCGGCGGTTTGTGCCGTGTGCAGAGACCGCCACAAGTTCCTCGGTCTGGTTTGCGTCATTAATGGTTGGTTAGGATAGGAGCCAGTTCCCTCGCTAACTAGACAAAATAGGAACTACAGTATCCAGTACATGAACCTACCCATTACTCTTTCATGGTGGTCTTAAAGTAGTTCGCATTAAGGCTGTGTCCTCAGTAGGCAAACTGTTTGCGGCTGACTCAGTATAGCGTAACTAAAGTAAGTGTAAGATGAACTGCGTAGAGTGAGCACAAAACTAGCAAACTGTAGACACTACGTTTCAAATATATGGAAGGGCGTACTAAACCGAAACGCTACAGTTTTCCTACTAGGGCACAGCCTAAGTTGATAGTAGAGTGATGTGCTATGGCAACTGTTCATACAGAGAGACACTTATCGCGCGACACGTGTCTCCATCACGGCGCAAACCGCACCTTAACATGAATTAGGCTAGACCCAAAGTACCAAAAACCTTGGCCAAAAGTGACATTGCGCGTGTGTTGCAGTGTGGCTGAAACTGGGCGTGGGCGCGGCCCTACTGGCGGCCACGCACGCCGTCGTGCGCCGCGCCGCGCGCCCCCGCGGTGCGTATTGTTCAATAACTCATAGCCTCATAGGTACTCGCCCCTGCATCATGGCCGCATTTCACTACGCTATGTTTTTGTAGGGTTCTTTTTATTATACGAACAAAATAACTCAACTTATGTCTTTTGAGGATTAGTTTTTGTTGCAATAAACTGGTCGGATCGTTATTTTCTTGTCTTAAGGCGGTAACTGTTGTTATGGCGCGAAATTCGAATGTCGTCACGCTTTTTAATTATTTTGGTGAAAGCACAATCAATATATATAAAACTCTTCCGTTACTGACTGACTGACTGACTGACTGACTGACAGACAACGCAGAGCCGAAACTACTGGGCGTAGCGGGCTGAAATTTTGCATGTAGGTTCCTTAGGGAGTGTAGGTGAGCACTAAGAAGGGATTTCCCGAAATTCCCACGGGAACGGGAAAAAACGGGATTTTTGTGTTTATGAGAAATCTGCGCGGGATAAACCGCGGGGCAGCCTCTAGTATTCAATATATATAAAACTTCCGTTACTGACTGACTGACTGACAGACAACGCAGAGCCGAAACTACTGGGCGTAGCGGTCTGAAATTTTGAATGTAGGTTCCTTAGGGAGTGTAGGTGAGCACTAAGAAAGGATTTCCCGAAATTCCCATGGGAACGGGAATAAAATGGATTTTTGTGTTTATGAGAAATCTTGCGCGTGTGAAACCGCGGGGCAGCCTCTAGCCTATATATATAAAACTCTTCCGTTACTGACTGACTGACTGACTGACTGACAGACAACGCAGAGCCGAAACTACTGGGCGTAGCGGGCTGAAATTTTGCATGTAGATTCCTTAGGGAGTGTAGGTGAGCACTAAGAAAGGATTTCCCAAAATTCCCATGGGAACGGGAAAAAACGGGATTTTTGTGTTTATGAGAAATCTGCGCGGGTGAAACCGCGGGGCAGCCTCTAGTCTATATATATAAAACTCTTCCGTTACTGACTGACTGACTGACTGACAGACAACGCAGAGCCGAAACTACTGGGCGTAGCGGGCTGAAATTTTGCATGTAGGTTCCTTAGGGAGTGTAGGTTAGCACTAAGAAGGGATTTCCCGAAATTCCCACTGGAACAGGAAAAAACGGGAATTTTGTGTTTATGAGAAATCTGCGCGGGAAAAACCGCGGGGCAACCTCTAGTTCATATATAAAACTCTTCCGTTACTGACTGACTGACTGACAGACAACGCAGAGCCGAAACTACTGGGCGTAGCGGGCTGAAATTTCGCACGTGGGTTCCTTGGGGAGTGTAGGGGAGCACTAAGGAATAATTTTTCGAAATTCCCATGGGAACGGAAAAAAACAGGATTTATGTGTTTATGAAAAATATGCGCGGCCGAAACCGCGGGGCAGCCTCTAGTTTTAAATAAAGTTTAAATGAATTCGCGAACGTAAAAAACTATCTCCCACATTGTGATATATCGTTTTTGAAAGACGAGAGTAACCGATTTTGTGTATATTTACTTTGGAACTTGATTTTTTTACCCCTTAGACACAAAATCAGTAGGTCTGTCTTCCAAAAATGTTGTATTACAAATTTACAATGTAAAAGATGTTTTTTTACACACGCGAATTTATTTAAACTTTATTAAAAATGTATACTTTTGCCAGAATAAATAAAAAACATGAAAAATTTTGAATTTCGCGACACACCGAGAGTTACCACCTTAGACTAGTGTTGCTTTTAAACTTACACACTATTTTCTTAAATTATTATATTCACTCATGTTTAAGAACGGACAAGTTTAAAGACATGAAAGTTACAGTAAAAAACAATAATAAATATTATTTATTATCTCCCGAAGTTGCAGAGCAAAGCAAATTGTTTAGATCCTCTATGAGGTGAGACACCTGTAACATATTCAGTCAGAACAGTTTTTTGTCTGGATCTTCAAACGATTCATATGTCCAGCAGTCGCCTGTTGAAATACTTATAACTTTTAAAATTAGTTACTTAGCGTAGTGAAAAGCTGTCATGGTAGGTATAAAAGGTTAGCATCCTGCTCGCCTTGTTCATTACAACGCCCCACAATGCGGCGACAAAATATGATTTACCAAGGCGATTAGTTTGATCCAACCTGATGTCGCGGGCTCGTGACCTTCTTCCTTAAGTTAAAACTTTTTGCAAACCCGTTGCAACTAATACGCGCATTATGCTTTTGGTTCCTGATGACTCAATAAAAAGAACTCACTTTATTTGTAAAATATTTTGACTTACATTTAATTTTACTGTACTTCAGTACCCTCATGAAATGTATCCTCTTGAGAAGCTTGCTGTACAAAATGTATAAATTAAACCCAATCTAGAATAAGATTTCTATAAACAGATGAAGCTGAACAAGAAAATGAAAACCAGGAGAGTAGGGAAGAAACCCCCGTCGTTGACCGCCGCATGACTCTGATCCCTGAACAAGCTGCCGGTAAAAAATATATAATTTTATTAAATTAGACGAAGTATACTGAAACAAATGAATAACCAATAAGCTTTATCTCGCAGCACCTCCGAAAGAAGGGCCCAAAGAGATTCCGAAACCAAATATACAACAAGAGATAGCCAAAAATTTACCATTTATTATTAAATCGGCTCCGACTCCAACACAAATGAGCTTGGAGGAAGCAGAGTCGCAAGAAGACCAAGATGATATTGAAGTTAGTACACGGTTTAATAGACATTTAAATTGTTTACGAATAACTTAAATTTTAAATTGAATTTATTTTAGACTATAGATGCTAATTCAGTTGAAGAGCTATACAGCGACGAAGAAGTCGAAGAGGAAGAATTAGAAGAAGAGGAAGTTATCGAAAAAAAGATAGAGTCACCCAAACAATCAGTTCCTGTGGAAACGAAAGTAATAGTGAAACAACCGGAACCGGAAGAATCAGAGCCCGAAGACGACGATGTGGAGATAATAGATGAAGAACAAATTGATGAGGAGCCCATTGATGAAGAGGACGAAGAGGAAATATCAGATGTGGATGACGCAGAGCTGCTCAGTCGCCTTGAAGCTAAATACGGCCGCTTGCCTGAACCGGAGAGATCCGGACCGAAGCCCAGTAAACCCGCGTGCCTTGTGACTTGTGGTTCACCGCATGATTGTGATACTAACAATAACATTTGCATGATTGATATTAGTGTAAGTATGTACTTGATTCTAATGTTTTAGTTTTAGCTTACTGTAGTAGAGTAGCTATAGTTGTGTTGATCATTCATTCATTATCGAGCGTATAACCTTTTTATTTTTGAGTACTTTAAAATTATTAAAAAAAAAACTAATTTTGTTCTATTTTAAATCAGAATAGTATAAATGATTCTCAATATTAAATTCAATGTAAGCTATAATAAATATGCACAACGATTGCCGGAGTCATAAATAAGCACAGTTTTTCTAAGCGCATCTGTGGAAAAAAAGCAGTTCTAGATTATGAGACTTTAATGGACCGAATATCAATACATTTAATAAGTATTCGTAGAATGCATGCCAGAGCATATTTACACAGAATGTGAAAGAGAAATCACAAAACGTGTCTCGTTCTACAGAAGACGGCGGCAACAGCGTAGAGGACTCGTGGCCCGGCGAGCCTGGCGACGCCTTCTGGCGCCAGGAGTTGGACAAGGCTGAGGAAGATCTCCGCCAGGTAAACATTGGGGATTATATGGACCGTCGTGGATCTTTCCTTTTTATGAATATACTAGCTGGCACGGAAAACTTCGTACTGCCCTGCGTTCTGAATTTTTGAGCCTATGTCACCCGGGCAGCGTGTAGCTTGCCAACAATGAAATAATTTTCATATCGGATCAGTTCTTTCGGAGCCTAATCAATGCAAACAAACAATCAAATCTTTCCTCTTTATGATATTAGTACAGTTATTGTTGGTATTTCTATAGTCAGTTCTGTGCTATTTAAAATTTCATGTCTAATAATGATAAGAACTCTTGTCCTTTGTTGCAATTGATAAAAGGATTGAGGCAAAAGCAGCACTGGGTATTGATTATTTTAGGCTGATGAAGAAGAAATAAAAATATTTAACAAAAATTAACCAGATTAGTATGAAAAAAGGCTTGACATTATCTCTTTACTACATTAAATAACATTTGTAAATATTATTTGCACGCAGCATGATTGTTCATTTAATCATTCACTCATCATTATAAAATCCCAAAGCTTTACCTAGAGTGAACTACACTAGCACACACAAGCCCACTCAATAGACACTCAAATCAACAAATATAATATTCAACTGAAATTCCAGGGCTGGATGGAGTAGAGAATGTTTTTGCTATACTAATCCCCACCCACCAATCATACTTTAGTCGTTGTGCCATTCCCCCGCTTGCCGGCGCCCCGCGGCCGACCGGCGCCCGCACCCCGCGCCCTCCCCGCGAGGCTCCGGCGACTATTGTCCTATCCTATAGACTAGTGTATTAGTGTGTGTGATATTTACGTGTGCGTGTGTGTACTAACTCGGTAAGGGAAGCTGGGAAGCCGCGGTGACGCGAGCGTCGGCCGCCGAGCTGGCCACCAGTTCCCGGGCACGTTTCGTCGTGGCGAAGGCCTTAGACCGCATGGCTGAAGACAAGAAGGACAATAAACTGTTGAATAAAGCCATTGCAGCCTATGTCAACGTACTCAAAATGGCAGACGGTATAGAGGAAGGAAAACTACTCGAAATTACCAATCGTACGCTCAACAGGATACAGTTTAGAGGTGAGTTTAGTGTAGTTTTTATGTTATACTAGTCGACCCGGCGAACTTCGTACCGTCTTAGTTTTTACTATATTGTGCATATAAACCTTCCTCTCGAATCACTCAATCCATTAAAAAAACCGCATCAAAATCCGTTGCATAATTTTAAATATATAAGCATACATACATAGGGACAGACACATGGGAAACGACTTTGTTTTATACTATGTATTGACGATTAAATAGACGACATTTAAATGTATTAAGTTTTGCTAAATTTGTACTGATATTAATTTATTGTTAAATGATTAAAGGTTATACTGAGATGTTTAATAATATAAATTCAGTCGTTTCTATTTATAGATATGTAAGATCTCATATATTTTAATTTAATTTTTTGTTGGTTTAAGGTACATACCTTAGTGCAGAGCCGATACATAAACTTCTGATTAGACGGTTTCCTGACCATCCAGGCTACAGAAATAATCTTACAATTACGTACCTTATGGCTAACAGGTATAATATAACTCTACTAAACAATATATTTCAAAAATATACGATACGAGAGATCTGAGTGCTTACAAGTACTAGTAAGTAATTTTGAAAATATTATCTGTGATCGCAGGGCCGACCTGGCGGAAGAAGTACTAAAAGAAACCCTCGCTCGTTGGCCGGCAGACCGCGTCGCGCTCGCCCACTACGGCTTCATACTAAAAACGGAACACAAACGATACGAGGAAGCCGTCACTTACCTTTCTAAAGCCCTAGAAGGCGACACCGGCCCGGCCGCTGAACCAAGGTTCTACTATCATTTGGGCGATGCACTGTTGCTCCTAGGAAAGAACACAGAGGCCCATGAAATTCACAAACGAGGCGCATTTAATGGTCACTTTTTATCTCCTCAACAACGCTCCCTATATAACGTTGATAGACTAAAAAGTCGACCTTTTTGGTCGGTTGAACAGACCCCTTATGCCAAGCTAGTAGAAGCACTGGAGAGGTCGTGGAAGGAGATTTTGAAAGAGGGAGAAGCGCTGGCCGCGCTGTACGAGGAGGAGAAGGAAGGGTTGCGGCAGAGCGGGGAGTGGTCGCAGCTTGACCTGTTTGCTCGAGGCCGGGAGGTGCCTGGAAGGTAAGAAAATAGTAGGTACAAATACTTATTAAAAAAACTTATTTAAAACTCTATAAAACGTGTGTCTACGTGTGTACGTTAGAGCTTTCTACACAGAGATCCTAGTGTTAACCTTTTATTACTCAAAATTAAAAACATTTACAGAACCTTAAACATACTTACTTACTTACATTTATTTTATTTAAGAACTAGAGTCTGCCCCGCGGTTTCACTCGCGCTGTTTTCTCATAAACACAAAAATCTAGTTTTTTCCCGTTCCCATTGGAATCTCGGGAAATCCTTTCTTAGTGCTCACCTACACTCCCTAAGGAACCTACATGCAAAATTTCAGCCCGCTGCGCCCAGTAGTTTCGGCTCTGCGTTGTCTGTCAGTCAGTCAGTAACGGAAGAGTTTTATATATATTGATAATAAAATAAAAAAAATGAAAAAAAAAAAAAAACAACAGGTTGATGCGAGCGGGCGCTCGACGCTCCGCGAGCGTGCGTCGATCGCATACACTCTTGAGTAAAATTAAATCGTAGTAGCTTTTTGTTAATCAATATATATAAAACTCTTCCGTTACTGACTGACTGACTGACTGACTGACAGACAACGCAGAGCCGAAACTACTGGGCGTAGCGGGCTGAAATTTTGCATGTAGGTTCCTTATGGAGTGTAGGTGAGCACTAAGAAGGGTTTTCTCGAAATTCCCACGGGAACGGGAAAAAACGGGATTTTTGTGTTTATGAGAAATCTGCGCGGGAAAAACCGCGGGGCAGCCTCTAGTCAACTATAATTTGTGCTGGCTGTACCCAGTGTACCTACTTGTTTTATTAGCAAAGTTTATTATTAAATTCAATAATTGGTGACCCCAGATGCGCCCTAGCACCCGTCACATGCAGCATAATAAAGTCAGAAGCAGCGGCGCGCAGCTGCTCGCGCGGCCAGGCCAAGTTCAGCCTGATGGCGCCGGGCACGCACGTGCGCGCGCACGTCGGCCCCACCAACTGCCGCCTGCGCGTGCATCTCGGGCTCAAGAACACTGACGACACCTTCCTTAGAGTGCATAAGGAGACGAGGTAGGATACGCTAGGTTATTTGCTCATATTAATAAAAAAAGGTTGAATGTTTAGAGTTGTTTAGAAATCCACAAATAACATTAAGAATGACCGTATAGGTACCCCGAACCTGTGTATTTTCCAATGTGTAAGTTAAAAAAGTTATAATAAAATAATAATTATTATTATTAATAATCAATACATTATATAAAAAAAGTCGCCACCCGCGTCCCCTATGTATGCTTATTATGCAACGGATTTTGATGCGGATTTAAAAAAATATATAGAGTGATTGAAGAGGAAGGTTTATAGGCATAAAACATGCACAACATAGTAAGGCGGTACGAAGTTCGCCGGGTCGACTAGTCAATTAATACAATAAATTTATAAATTTACGATCGATTTTTTTTTTATTTACGATTATGTATTATTTTCCGGTAACATATCTACTGCAACGCCCACCTTATTTGTCTTTACTATAAATCCTAACTGCCGGCCGCCCATTGCCTTTTTCTTATTCTTAATTTTTTTCCGGTAATAAAGCGTTCTTATCTTACCTTGTTGTCTCTAAACACGTGTTCATAATGATTGTTTGTTGCAGACAGTGGCAAGTGGGCAAGGCGCTGATATTCGACGACAGCTTCGAGCACGAGGTGTGGCACCGCGGCGCCGCGCCGCGCCTCGTGCTCATCGTGGACGTGTGGCACCCGCAGCTCACTGCGCCCGAGCGACGCCAGCTGCCGCCCATATGACACTACGCATTGTTCTTACACTTGTCTCCTACACCTACATGAACACTGCGCCCTGCGAAATGCATAGGCTGTCCCGCTCTCACGCCCGAGTGATAGCGGGATGGATTTAAACCTTGTGATGACGGTGGCGCTAATCGAAATCCGTCGCTTCTACTGTTAATAGGGTTTGTTTGTTTTCTTCTAATATGTGAGTAAAAGCAACTGAACATTCACACAAAATGCATAAGTGTAGTCTGAGTGAAATCTTACTATGACACTAATGCCGATTCGAAGCGATACTTGATTACCTCTTGATCACCATCGAGTTGTTTGCAACTTCAAGAAAAATTACTAGTGTGTGACAGATGCCTGTTATGTAATCTTTGAACATACTTGTTGAACCTTTTCAATTCTTTATTATGATGATTAAACGGAATTTGTCTTTTTTATTGTAGCCAAAAAGTTTATACTCATCGTGACCTTACCGGGTTTTGTGTGATTTTACGAAAAGCTTAAAGCATTTTCATGAATTAGTCATGTGATACCAATATTATATTTATAAGATAAAGTTAAAAACATTTATATTGTGCTATAAGAAATTAGAATAAGTTTACTTGTAAGATTGTAAATATAACTTTAATGCTCAAAGATATTAAGGTTGTTTATTTTCGTAGGTATTAATAGATAAAGGCAACAGGCACCAAACTCTTGTATGCTCAAAAGTATTTTTTTCGTTAGTAAGAAAGAACATTCGGACAATTCATTTAGCGAGTTCTGCGCCTCTTTTTCATTTCTCAAAAAAAAAACTTATTTGAAATTTTAACTGTCGGCTAGTGCGAGTGATGCACAATATTCTGTTTCTAAATCTATAGTCAGGTGGCTTAGTCCATCTAACAAAAAGTTAAACTTTAAATTAAACTCATCATACTTTCAGCCAACTCATCACGTAGAGTCCGCACCAGCTGAGGGCGCCACTTTATACGTATCTGAAGTACCTACTTTACCCCCGAATGCTAATTAGTTCTTACATTGTCTACGCGCAGACTTAGCTGGCACGCACTTTGGACCGCCAGACAAACGCCACAGGATATCGGTATACTTGTATGAAAGAGGGGGGTCTATGCCTAGCAGTGTACACGGTAGGTAAATAATATAAAATCGCGAGAGACAATCTGAATAGGTATGAACCTACAACTACAAAGTATTTTTGTAACCGTACACGGCCCATCTGTCGCTGCCTCGCCGCGCGTTGATTCCGTCCGTTGGGTATCGAATCACCCCGTTCACTTATTACAAAAAAAAACAACTAGAATTAATTCAATATGTATTTGGTATAAAAAAACTACCTTAACAATTTGGTATGCTTAAATTAAGAAATGATTCACTTAATCTAGTAAAGCTCGATTTTAAAAGTTAACTTAAGGCATTGGTCCCTAAATAATTATAATCAATATTTTCTTCAAATAAAAAAAAACATAAAAAATTGATTTCTGATTTAAGAAGTAATTTAAGACACTGTTTATTGGGATGAAAAATCTTAAAAATTATCTTATTATTTTAAAGTGTATAAAGTATAAAATAGGCAAGCTATTATCTAGTCAGATTCCTTATAAATATCTATTGATATGTCAAATGTGTAAACATAATTTCTTGGACGGACAATATTCACAAGGCACATAAAATATTTTTGTACCCATATAATTATGAGCTAAAAATTTCTTGAGCTATCACAACTTTCATGTAACAAGAAGCAATCATATCCAAATTACCTATAATCATGACTAAATCAGATTGTAATAATATTCCTTAGCCTTACTAATAAGTCATGGAACGAGGAACCAAAAACGGAATGTATTCATAACACATAATACACGATGCCTTTGGGCATAGCTAACATTAAATTACACTTCTTTAGTACTTCAGTCAATCAATAACCCTTAATAAATTTGTTATCATTCTCCATAAAAAAAAAACGAACTATTGATCTTACATACCGCATTGTTCGGTACCTAGTAAGGGAGGTACTTAACATTATAACAAAAAAACTAATAATAATCGTGATATCTAAAAATAATTCGTACTACTAATCGAGTTTTTAATAAAACTCCACTGGAAATAAGGCACTCTTAATCAGGAGAAAACTCAATGGAACGATTGACTTGACCCTTACTGTGCCAGGTTCTTTTAGCCCATATTATTGTAGTGTTCATTAGAGGCCTGGTAGGCGGGCGGGCCGGGCGCCTGCGGCGTGGCGCGCGCGGAGTAGGGCGGCGCGGGCGGCGGCGGCGCCTCCCAGCCCTCCCCCGCGTACCCTGCGCTGTACGGCGGCGACTCGCACGGCGGCATCGCGCCCATCCGCGGGTCGTAGGCCTCTCTAGCGTCGTATTCCTGCCGCTCGTAGTTCGGCATGTTGTCATACATCCTATCGTATCCCCGAGCATCATTATAGGGACCGACGACGTCGTAGCCAGGGCTCAGCTGAGCGTTGCGTGCTGTATTTTCGTAAGTAGTGATAGGGATAGTGTCGGGCGGCGGCGAAGGGTCGTGATGGTCCGGGGCGTGGTAGGAGGCGGGCCGCGCGGCGTGGAAGTTGGAGTAGGAGGAGTGGGCGGAGGTGGGTCGAGGGGTGCGGGCGGGGCGAGGACCCGGCAGCGAGCCCGGGAGCGAGCCCGAGGACGCCAGGTAGCCGGCGTTGCGGTAGGAGCGCCGCTGCGAGCGCCGCGTGGAGCCCGCGCCGCGCGAGCCCGAGCGCCGCTTCACGCGCCGCGGGGTCATTGGCTTCATCGAGCTATCACTCACCATTGTTTCCGTGGGATTCAACTCTATCGTGTAGATTGGACGACGAGGCAGTGTCTTTTTGTCTGAAATAAATTAAAAAATTTAATTTTAGAACTGAACTGTGTACTAGAACTAGATGTAGTAAACAACATCACTGTATTAGGTAAAACATATTGGTACCAAAAAGATTAACACAGAATAATAGAATACCAAAACCTTAAAAAAAATTTAAACATTGTATTACCTGATGATGGTTTTCTTCTCTGATAGGATTGATAAGAGCAAAACAATGCAAGTGGTAATGCCAAACATGTCAAAAATGCTGCAGCAGAAGACTGTGCCAGTTCCACATGGTGCCACGGCACAAAGCACCCTTCAACCCTGGTGGGCCTCCAGGACCCAGGGCCATCCACCTCGTCCCATACAGACTGGCAGCCCCAGCCATTCCCTTCCCACCAACTGATGCTTCCTGTTCCTAGTGATAGTAGTCCACTTTCCTAAAAATATTAAAGAATTTTTTTTTGAGTTTGAGCCATTTTATAATTAACTTGTAACTTAAGTGGCTGAAACACATTTATGGCCAACTCATTATGGCTTTGGAAGTATAACTCATAGAAAATAATAATATGCCACTAAATCTTACCCTGTTTAATGCACCAAGGTTCAAATAGTAGCAAATCAGGAATACATTCCATGACAGCCACATGAAGCTCCATATTGCATACTGGAAAGAAATTGAAACAGAAAAATTTATTAATGCTGAGAGTTTTAGAATTCAATCCTTTGCTTTATAGGTTACCATAGGGGAATGTAATCTCCTCTCGTGGGTGTTGTAAATGGGGAGTCAAGGAACATGCAAATGATAGTGTTGCATATTAAAATATTTGAACAGGCATACCTCATTTTGCAAACCTGCCTACCAAGCATGGTGGTTATGGCAAAAAAATAATGTTGTGGCAAGCTGTGCATGAAGCCTATGTCCAGCACAGACAGATGTCCAGACATCTTTCCGTTAATATGTAGATTATGTATGTTTGTTTATCAATACTTAGTATAAAATTAAGTCGCTTCCTGTGTCTGTAGATGTATATTATGCTAAAATCTTAAAAACAATGCAACAGATTTTGATGCAGTTTCTTTAATACAGAGAATCAAGGGGAAGGTATATAAGGACCTATAATACATGAGCAACATAGTAATACGTAAGGCCGCACGAAGTTCGCCAGGTAGACTAGTTCTATAATAGTAGGTACTCACTGCTATTAAATATCTTGTAATGTACTGGACTGCTCCAAATGATCCAAAAATTATCAGAAGAATGTTTACAAAATTGGCAACAATGGGAAGCCACATATAACCCAGGAAGTCAAACACTTGGCGCTGAATAGTCAGGAGCTGAAATATGGAATAAATATTACCTACCTTATTTTCAGGCGGCCAAAAAATCAATGATATTAAAATTTCTACTGACTGAGTCACAACAACAAGTTTGTATTTGTTCTAGTTTGAGGATCTAGTTCGTAGGTACTCACCAGTTCCAGTATGCAGACAATCAGCAACAAAGTTCTCAATCCGCAAACAGCCATTTTTATCCAAGCGAAGATGCGACAAAATCATCTAATATTGTATTTAACCGCTTTAGTTGTTTCTAGCTTGAAACTATACATTATTAAAACACAAAACGATAAATTCTTTCTTCACAATGAATCACTTGATGAAATTACAGCGCAATGGCATCGTTTCCGTTTCGTTTCGACCGTATCAAATTGTGGATTGATTGATTGTTGCGAAAGAAAATAAATATCAAACAAAAATTATTTTGTTTGAAATGGGGCCTGTGTGAATGCGGTTGCGCGAAATTTTACAAAAAATTGATTTCGTGTGAAATAGGTATATAATATTGGTTTACAGAACAGACCTCCAACGTCTTTGCCAGATACAAGGTAATTTGATAGATCTTATTTAAAAACCTATTCGTTTTAGAAGTTGGAGAGGAGATGGTTATGTACCTACTGACCGGTATTTTATTTTTAGAAAAGAAAACTCATCAAAATGGCATCTGAACGCTTGGTACCACTTGAATCCAATCCAGAGGTAATGAACAAATTTCTCCAGAAGCTAGGAGTGTCTGGTAATTATAGCATCGTTGATGTAATGGGGCTGGACGCCGAAATGCTCTCGTGGGTGCCGCGGCCCGTGCTCGCCGTGTTGCTGCTGTTCCCCATCTCGAAAGCCTATGAGCAGCATAAAACTAAACAAGAGAGTGACATAGTGGCAAAAGGACAGGAAGTTTCTACCAATGTTTTTTATATGAAGCAATACATGAGTAATGCTTGTGGTACTGTGGCCCTTATACACAGTGTAATCAACAATGCTGACAAGGTAACAATAGCAGATGGTCCACTCAAATCTTTCTTGGAAGAGGCTAAAGGTTTGGATGCCTCAGCACGTGGAAAACTGCTTGAGAACAATATGGGCATTATAAATGCCCATAAAGAGCTAGCTCAGGAGGGCCAGACTAACACCCCAGGGGCTGATGACCCTGTCAATCACCATTTTATTGCCTTTGTACACAAAGATGGGTCACTGTATGAATTAGATGGCAGAAACTCTTTTCCTGTGAACCATGGCCCAACATCCCAAGCAACCCTCCTGGAGGATGCAGCTAAGATCTGCCAGCAGTTCATGGCCCGGGACCCTGATGAGATGCGCTTTACTGTAGTCGCCCTGGCAGCCATGGGCTGAAAATTGAGGCTTCAATATGCCAAGCTTTTTAATCACTTTACAATAAACAGCTTTGAGCTTAAACACAAGAATGAAACAATTATGTATAATGCCAAGCAACATTTATTTTGTGATATTGAACTAAAAAACATTAAATTGATATAGCAATATGTACATAGTTTATACTTTTTACAAAACATTCACACTTACAGATAGCACCACTATAGTATTAAATCACAGACATTAGGAATGCTTGATCATGGATCACACTGGCAGAGTGCAGTTGAGCTGAGTGAGATAATACCTAGGTACCTACATGTTAGTTTTTTTTTACAATTAAATAAATAGAAACTGCCACTTTATAACCAAGCACTTATTTAAAATAAAATTTCACTACTACAATACATTTAATATTCATGATTACATTACTTATCTTAAAAATAAATATATACCTATTTATTATACTTTTACTAAACAATGCTAAAGCAACTATTATAAATCTTGTTGAAGAGGACTCTTGTCTTCAATTGTCTGGGTTGAGTTGCTGTTACCTTCTAAAAATAAAAAAAATATATAAGTAAAACAAGAAGTTTAAAAAAAAAACAATAATTTCTGTGAATTTTTAAAAGAAATTATTTCTATGGAATGCTCTTGTTTGTATCAATCTCAGTGTCAAGTGATGCTTCCTGGCCAGACCACGCCAAGCAGGTTTTTTTTGTGGCACTAACACTAACTCATAACTTCTTTCCCAACTGGATCAAAATATCAATGTTCATCTCAGAATCGAACATATGTAAGGCCTGCGCGGTTTACGGGTTCTCGTAAGGATTGTATAACTATGTATAGCCTGGTCCCACCTTGAAATGTGAAATGCTGTTCAATCAAGAGTAATCGCAAGGCGGGTCCTTGGTTGTGAAAGTGTTAAAAAGTAGTAGGTAAATACTTGCCGTTAACAAGAAGCTCATGCGTGTGAGTATGGCTGATGGGGGGCAGCAGCGCGGTGAGCAGCAGGCCGGCGAGCGCCGCCGCGCCGCCCGCGCCCGCCAGCGCCGCGCGGTAGTACCACGCCGGCCGGTCGTCCGCACTGTTCGTCATGGTGCCGATTATTATTATTGATACAATCATCAATTAGGATATAGGATAAGCCGCCCCATTCTTGGCCCCCTTCCTATTTTTGGCATGTGTCCATGTAGAGGCTGTATTAAAAGATTCGTAGTATTCATGCCCATGAACGGTAGGTGAGACAAAAACGGGACAGTTTCCCTTAATTTTTTCCGACCTAACTAAACAACATGAATGGTACAGTGGCGGACTAGGAGGCCGTAACAGATTTGTCTTAGGTTTCGTCAGCCCTAGACTGTATTACCAAAGAACAAAAGCTATTTTGCAATTAAAAAAAACCGGAAGTGTTATACCGACCGTGTCCGCCACTGTACAATGAGGAGTTTTCAAAGGGTATCGTGGGTCTGAAGCGGGACGAAATATCTATCCTGCTGTTGTGGTGCTAAACCAAGGAGGTCAGTAGGTACTAAGCAGGTTATTACTAACTAATGCTGTATTAGCGCAATAGCGATCCCGCAGGAGAGCTTGTCGGTGAAGCTCATGAGGCCGTAGACGAATGCGCTAGCGGCCGTGTGCGCGCCCACCAGCTCCGCCGTCAGCGCCAGGCTCGTCACGAGCATGGCCGCGCTGCCGAAACCTGCAGAATCAATAGGTTCATCACTAGAGTTAATGCAAAAAACGCCAAGAAAAATTGAGGACGCCACTGTGCCATTGGAATTTCCAAATTACTAATTTTTATTTACTTTCTTCGTATATAAAACACAATAATCCGAAAGCCGAAATTAGTCAAAATATATGAATACGTGATCTACTTCTACATTCTACACATTAGGGTTTCCAACACAATATAAAAATGGTTCGTTTCTAGACTTTTGTGCCTAAGTGTATGTTTATTATGATGATAGTATACCTCACTGGCTGGCATGGAAAGATATATTTAGTTCTTGTAAGTAAAGCTACAATATATATAATATAGTGTTCGACAGTCAGCGCTGACGAACGGTCGGACGTAGTAGCTCTATCTATGCAAATTTATGAACGCGTATATTGCACTGCTGATCATTAGCTTAGCGCGTACAGCTACGTATGCAGATATAACTATAACGTCTGGTCCGACCGACGTAGCAGCACTATTAGCAGTTTCTTTAAGTAAAAAAAGGGGTTTTGCTCTATCTGATGCGATTTATGAAGTAACCTCACCACCAGTAACGCACTAACAGTTTATACTGTATGTATGTACCTAAGGGCTAAAGCCTTTGATAAAATGACAGCCTTATTTACAAATTATTACCTATTAACACGGCGACTACGTAAATGTAGTACAGTTTATAATTGTCGTCGCCTCCGAGGTAAACCCACACGAACGCGGACAACGCGCAGACCGCGCCGATCAAATAGTGCAGCTTGCGGGGCATTGACCTGATACAGAATAACAATAATATTGTACACAAATCATTTGGGCAGTACAGAGTAAACTAACAAAGATATAAAATATGGTATTGTCACCATATTTTCTAGATTGGTGACCCAGACGTGATTGATAACACACAATAAACATATAGCAGGATTATCAATAAAGTTCTGTGCTTAGATAAACTATGATCAGTTACAGTTACATTACGTACACTTGTACATTAAAGTGAATGAAGACTAGACGCACAGTTACTAAACATGAATTCAATGCTCAAGAGTTGCCATTTTTGCTTACCACTACTTAATAAAGCTCGTAGTATCTATTAGATAGGTAAGACACTTTATTGCATTAAATAAACAGCATATTTAATCAGTTATTAATACATTGATTGCGATGGGCGATTGGCATACTTATCGCTTAGAATGATTTCTTCCCGGAAATCCATATCTATTACGAGTAGAGATAAATTTATAACGGCCCGCCCTTATCTATGACGAGTAGAGATAAATCAGGCTCCACATATATAAATAGTGAGAGAGTTCTTATAGCTCGGAAGCCGTCGAAGAAATCTTTGCATATGGTTTGAACTACCTGCTATGAGCTCTCTAGACCTGGCTGTTACGTTTCGTTTACCTAGGAGCGACTCTCAGCGCGGCGGCAGCGCCCAGCCCGCCCAGGTACATGGCGAGCGGCACGGCGGCCAGCGAGCGCGCCGCCAGCCCGAGCGCGCGGTGCAGGTACAGCGGCACTGCGACACGTCAGCTGCCAGTTACCTAGGAGCGACTCTCAGCGCGGCGGCAGCGCCCAGCCCGCCCAGGTACATGGCGAGCGGCACGGCGGCCAGCGAGCGCGCCGCCAGCCCGAGCGCGCGGTGCAGGTACAGCGGCACTGCGACACGTCAGCTGCCAGTTACCTAGGAGCGACTCTCAGCGCGGCGGCAGCGCCCAGCCCGCCCAGGTACATGGCGAGCGGCACGGCGGCCAGCGAGCGCGCCGCCAGCCCGAGCGCGCGGTGCAGGTACAGCGGCACTGCGACACGTCAGCTGCCAGTTACCTAGGAGCGACTCTCAGCGCGGCGGCAGCGCCCAGCCCGCCCAGGTACATGGCGAGCGGCACGGCGGCCAGCGAGCGCGCCGCCAGCCCGAGCGCGCGGTGCAGGTACAGCGGCACTGCGACACGTCAGCTGCCAGTTACCTAGGAGCGACTCTCAGCGCGGCGGCAGCGCCCAGCCCGCCCAGGTACATGGCGAGCGGCACGGCGGCCAGCGAGCGCGCCGCCAGCCCGAGCGCGCGGTGCAGGTACAGCGGCACTGCGACACGTCAGCTGCCAGTTACCTAGGAGCGACTCTCAGCGCGGCGGCAGCGCCCAGCCCGCCCAGGTACATGGCGAGCGGCACGGCGGCCAGCGAGCGCGCCGCCAGCCCGAGCGCGCGGTGCAGGTACAGCGGCACTGCGACACGTCAGCTGCCAGTTACCTAGGAGCGACTCTCAGCGCGGCGGCAGCGCCCAGCCCGCCCAGGTACATGGCGAGCGGCACGGCGGCCAGCGAGCGCGCCGCCAGCCCGAGCGCGCGGTGCAGGTACAGCGGCACTGCGACACGTCAGCTGCCAGTTACCTAGGAGCGACTCTCAGCGCGGCGGCAGCGCCCAGCCCGCCCAGGTACATGGCGAGCGGCACGGCGGCCAGCGAGCGCGCCGCCAGCCCGAGCGCGCGGTGCAGGTACAGCGGCACCAGCGCCTGCGACACGTTCGCTGCCAGGCGCGTGCTCATGTAAATGCCTGCTATCTGGGACCATGGCAAATAAAAATAATAATGTTACTAGTGACTAGAGTGCGCCCAATGGCTGAATGGCTGTATAATTGTATAGGCCTGCTATATACAACTTGTGTCGCCTTGAATCTATGAAGTCATGTTTAACAAGTCCAGTCATAACACTATATTGGTGGGAATACATGGCTAGCTTTATAACATTATTTTATTATAAAGAAGAAAAACAATAAGAATGTTTTGAAAATGAAGTCAATCACATTAAAACACTGAGTCATTATACTATTGTTCTTACATTAATTGCACTTTAAACAAACCCACCTGATACATTATAGGCTTTTTGAGGAAATAAGAGTGTGAACCACTTGCTGTATGGACAACCTCGGTGGTCCTGTGAGGTGGTTTTTCCTTTACACTGATGTGGAATATGATTGCTGCCACAAGTCCTACAGACAATACTATGTAGACTATTTGCCTGAATTTCCATGCATCTCCTGGTCCCACTTGCTAAAACAATTGAAAAGCTTTTTAAATAAGTTATCTATACCAATATTATAAAGAGGAAAGATTTGTTTGTTTGTTTGTAACGAATAGGCTCTGGAAATACTGAACCGATTTGAAAAATTCTTTCACTGGTAGGAAGCTACATTAACACCGAGTGTCATAGGCTATATAAGATTTTCAAAAAAATTAGGGATCCTTACCTAAACTCAAATAATGTAACCCAAGGTGCAATATTTTTGTTGTTTACATATTTAGATAGGTGGTTTGTTGTGATTGTTTGTTTTTTATTCGGCCATTCTGGGCAGTCAAAAGAACATAGTCTATAGAGCCAAGTCTTTTGTAGTATCTTATATTCTATGGCATAACGAAGTAAGCCGGGAAAGCTCGTCCTTAATACCTTCCTATTGTACATTCAGGAACTAATATGATTAAAAGAGCTAAAAAAGTTAAAGTATTTTTTTGGATAAAATGTATAAGTTTGCTTTGTATCATTGCAGTTTAAGAGAATTTGTTAATTAGTCTTACTTCTGTATCACACTCCCCTGTGACTCGCAGAACAATCCATGTTACTATGTACACAAACAAGTTGGAGAATACTGTGAAACCAAACCTGAAATAATATGGAATAAACAGATTAAGTTTCAAGTTAAATTATTTCTACTAGAGCTTGGAAGATTAACTAATGAATGTGGAATTACCTTATGGCAGTCAAATGAGCCCTCGTGTGGTCATCATCTGACAACTCAGGAATTAAACTAAGATGGGATATTTGGACTGCTGCCCAACCAATTTGAAATACTGCTATGAATGCTGCAAAGTAGAACATCTGTGCCCACTTGTGCGTCATTGAGCAACCAAGGCACTCCGAAAATATGAAGGGAAAAGATGCCATCACACAAGCAGTACCTAGAATAAAATGAATGTTAACCTTTGTATGCGTAACACGAGGCGGGCGAAGAGCCCAAGTCCACAGCGCCTCGCAAAAGCATCATGGCAGTGTGCATACAAACAAATGACAATCAAAAAATTTACACTTGTTTTTTATATTTTGTTGAGAAGCTGTATTTGATTTGAATATAAATCAATCGGCTTTTTATCAATCTTTCAATCATTCATAGTAGGCAAAGTTATCCAGTCAATGAATAATTTATTAAAATGCAAAAATCAAACACGGAATTTTTGCGTGAGGCGTGCACCAATCAGTGCACTAATTGGTCTGCTAATAACAGTTTTCCTGCTACAATTGATGCACCAATTTCTATGAATGTTTAAGAAAACATACATAGTAGTAATAACAGGAACCCTTAAAATGTATAATTCATAGGCATTTGAGTTGTCTATAATATACATTGAATACTCACTTATCAAATTAAAGTCATATTGGCCAAAGGGGCCAAACCAATAGAGCAATTAGAAATAAATCAAGTGCAAGCACTTACCAAATAAATGCCAAATTTTTCTTCTACCATACTTGGCACTAAGTGTACCATCAGTATGATCCGAATGGTATCCAACAAAGGGTGTAGATAGTGCATCAACAACTTGCCCTATCAACAACAGGGTCCCTGCCTGGCTGGCCGAAAACTCTAGTACTAAATGAAAATAGACTAGCAGATATGTAAACCACAAACTAGCACAGACATCGTTAAGTATATGTCCAATCCCATAACCGAGCTGGAGGCGTAAACTGGTTGATATGTCGACAAATTCATTATCCATTGTAGGTGTAATATTGATCGTAATTTTTTTTTGTAGATTTTATGGTAATGACTTCTAAGGAAATTAAATATATGATAAGAAAGAAGTATAAATGCTACTTGAAAAGATTGGAACAAACATTTCTGTCGAACTCTGAATAAAAAATAAATTAAATAAAACTTTCGACACGCTCGGCTTGATCACAGACCAACTAGAGATACTACGTATCAGACGGCCATCTCAGTAATAAAAAAAATTGCCATAGTGAAAGCCGTGACTAGTGATGTATGACAGTTGTTTTTATTCTTAATTGTAAGCTTATGTTGGGCAAAGGTCCCCAGCGTATTCAGCCTCCTTTTTTTTTGGCATGCTAACCTAAATTTTTTATTTTTCAAATTCTTTAAATTATAATATTAATATATTCTTGATTCTTGTAAAGAAACTATATGCTGGCTATGCGACTTTTAACTATCTTCATAAAAGTCGCATCGCATACTTACCAGACAACCAACAGTTTCTCTACGAGAATTATTACAGTCCTGAAAATAAATGAAACTAAAGCATCATTTGTGAATTTGTATATTTTGCCCAGTTGTATTCAAATCTTTAATTATTTTACTAGTAGCTTCTTGAATGCACTTGTCTTTTTTGATTTTCTTAATTCGGGAGGCACATCTGAAAAAAATCAAAACATAATTTGAAGAGCAAACAATGTATTTTATTAATACTTCCTAAAAAATACAGAAATCTAGTGTTAGAGACTTTTTGATGAGTGCCAGAGTGACAGACAGACAGACATACAGACATTACGGTGACGGATTTGTTAATAGTGTAGTGTAGTGTAGTACAAAAGGACGTGCAATGTAGCTACTATATAGCTTCATGAGGTCGTGAGACAAGTTCACATTCAAAATTATAATAAAAATATATTGTTAGAGGAGATTTCAGGAGATATTATTGGCTGAACCGATTTTGATGCGGTTTTCAGTAATGTATTTGTTACATTCATGAGAAGGTTTTAGTACCTATTTTAACCGACTTCGAAAAAAAGGAAGTTCTCAGATTATGTTTGTTGCAGTTCGTTGAAGGCGGGTCTCTTTTTGTAAAAAAGAAATTTATTTTTTTCTCTAACAAACTAGTCCTTCAACGCCTACAACTCGGCACCATAGTAAAACCGCAAAAGACGCCGCCTCCAACACAGGCGGAAGACGACACCCCTAACCGCCTCATTGGTCAGCAGCACTTGCCTATTGAGGAAGTTTACTTGCCGGCAAATACAGTAAGTCAACAAGACTAGGAGTAGGTTAGAGTGTAGCCTTAGGGGCGCTATCCATAAAAAAAAAACTAAAAATGTTGTATGAATAAATGTATACCCGATAGTGGTACTTTTTTTATGATCAAGGCGTAAACAGGGCTGAGGGGCTTAATACAAGCACTTTTTGTCCCTCCCTATCGTGTTTTTCCTAAAGTGGCTAGTTTCTGCAAAAATCATCCGAAAATATTTTGGCGACCTCTAACACCGAAATAATGCTACGGAGTAACAGGGTTCTCTGGGCGATATTGGTCAGCTTCAGCCACACTATCGAACCCCGTTAAAGGATTTTCAACTTAATTTTTATCTGACAGAAAATTATCGATCCATATGAAAAAAAAATTGTCCCCATAAGAGTACTTTTTTATGATGGGATCTTGTAGAGGAGTTTAATACAAGCACTTTTTGTTCCTATCGGGTATTCCCTAAAGTGACCAGTTTCCGGGGAAAACGTCCGGTATATTTTAATGACCTCTAACTCCGAAATGGGGCGACGGGGTAGCAGAGTTCTTTGGACGTTATTGATGAGAATCAGACACACTATCGAACCCCGTTAAAGGATTTTCAACTTAATTTTTATCGGACTTAGAAAATATCGATCCATATGAGAGAAAAAAATGTCCCCATAAGAGTACTTTTTTATGATGGGATCTTGTAGAGGAGTTTAATACAAGCACTTTTTGTCCCTATCGGGTATTCCCTAAAGTGACCAGTTTCCGGGGAAAACGTCCGGATATATTTTAATGACCTCTAACTCCGAAATGGGGCGACGGGGTAGCAGAGTTCTTTGGACGTTATTGATGAGAATCAGACACACTATCGAACCCCGTTAAAGGATTTTCAACTTAATTTTTATCTGACAGAAAATTATCGATCCATATGAAAAAAAATTGTTCCCATAAAAGTACTTTTTTATGATGGGATCTTGTAGAGGAGTTTAATACAAGCACTTTTTGTCCCTATCGGGTATTCCCTAAAGTGACCAGTTTCCGGGGAAAACGTCCGGATATATTTTAATGACCTCTAACTCCGAAATGGGGCGACGGGGTAGCAGAGTTCTTTGGACGTTATTGATGAGAATCAGACACACTATCGAACCCCGTTAAAGGATTTTCAACTTAATTTTTATCTGACAGAAAATTATCGATCCATATGAAAAAAAATTGTCCCCATAAAAGTACTTTTTTATGATGGGATCTTGTAGAGGAGTTTAATACAAGCACTTTTTGTCCCTATCGGGTATTCCCTAAAGTGACCAGTTTCCGGGGAAAACGTCCGGATATATTTTAATGACCTCTAACTCCGAAATGGGGCGACGGAGTGACAGGGTTCTCTGGGCGATATTGGTCAGCGTCAGCCACACTATCGAACCCCGTTAAAGGAATTTCAACTTAATTTTTATCGGACTTAGAAAATTATCGATCCATATGAAAAAAAAATGTCCCCATAAGAGTACTTTTTTATGATGGGATCTTGTAGAGGAGTTTAATACAAGCACTTTTTGTCCCTATCGAGTATTCCCTAAAGTGACCAGTTTCCGGGGAAAACGTCCGGATATATTTTAACGACCTCTAACTCCGAAATGGGGCGACGGGGTAGCAGAGTTCTTTGGACGTTATTGATGAGAATCAGACACACTATCGAACCCCGTTAAAGGATTTTCAACTTAATTTTTATCGGACTTAGAAAATTATCGATCCATATGAAAAAAAAATTGTCCCCATAAGAGTACTTTTTTATGATGGGATCTTGTAGAGGAGTTTAATACAAGCACTTTTTGTCCCTATCGGTTATTCCCTAAAGTGACCAGTTTCCGGGGAAAACGTAGTAAGTAATCATAGAGCTATTCCTTAAGATGTCCGAGTTATAAGCAAAAAGGGGACCCCATTCCCTTAGCTGATCCCCCCATACAACATACTGAACATAGGCAAAACTGCAAAATAGCTGTCATGTCACAAATGATATATAAATAATAAATATACCTATTACGAATCCATGTCTTTATTGTTTCTTGTGGTGAGCCGTGGCAACGCAGCAAACTCAAAGGTTGAGGGACTTGGAATATCTGAAAATATAAACAAAAAATAATTTATATTTTCTTAATAATTTGTTTGAATATATTAAATTCAAATAGAAAAAATGAACATACCTAATTTAATTGTTTAGAGATGTTCTCTATAATTGGCTCCTTTGGGCTGGTTGCCCTTTCCTGTCTGTAAAAATAAAATTAACATAATTAAAATAAGTCAAATCGCTGCCAATGGTAAATTACCCCTTAAATCCATACCTCCCTAAGGTGTGGCGAAGCTATTGCAACTATGGGAAAAATTTAACTATAATTATAAATTTTAAAACTAATTTATTTTAGTAGTGACATTAAAGAGTTCATATAGAAATACAACAACAATCCACTCATAGTATACTAGGTTACTAAGTCACTAGTAAACAAAACAAGTTTAAAGAAAAAAGTTTACATAAAAATGAAAAAAATAAAATAAAAATTAAATACTTATTCAATTATTAGCCCAAACAAAAGCTTCTACACAAAGCATAGACCAGTATTATGACATTTAATATTATAGTTAAAGGTTTTAAAAAAAGTATACCAAAATTGTTAGCGGAAGCTTCTAAAAATAACCTTTTTTTATTTTCAAAGTATAGTTGCACAAATAGTACTTAAACTATTAATGATCTTAATAAAACATGTTAAAATGCTTCGTTTATAATATAAACTAGCTGTCCTGGTGAACTTCAATCGCTTTTCAATTTTATTAAAAAAAATTAATTGTTTTTATCTTCATTGCATTTTTCAATCTTTTCTCAGGTTTTAAACCTTCCCTGGACTACGACAAACCTTTTAAAAATAAATTCAACATACAAGTAAGTATATAAAAGAACCGTGTTAGTTACACTATTCATAACTCAAGAACGGGTGAACAGATATGGCTTTGGTAGGTAGATTGAAACCTGGAGCAGGGATATTTTTCTACTCTGGTACCTATTACAAAATGTATTATCTACCAAACAGTAAATTATTCCCAAGATATCTTACATTATGGGTAACAGCGTAGGAAAGACGGAACGACGACCCAAGAGGTAGTATTTCGAAGTGAAAAACCCTTTTGAAGTGTCTTTCACTATCAACAAGCTTGGAAAGCGGTCGGTGGGTCGTTTTAGGTGGAAAACTGTTCAGTTGATACTTTAGTTCATCACGATTTAGCCACAGTAACTACACTTTTTGTCTTTTATCACCGCACGTTAAATGGTACAAAATAGCGTCCTGACGCTGTTTTTGCAATCACAGCACTACGTAGACATATTCAGAAGCATTTTTCATAAGTTATTATAGTTAAAAGTCGAGATTACAAGCAGAAAAAGCTTTTCAAATCAAACAAAACTTCTGGAAAGCAAAACAAAGATGAAATGAAACAAAGACAAAGAAGAAGGATAAAGGGCCTATTACATTTCTCCTGAATAAGTCTCTGAATTAGCAACCTAATTAGGTTTCTTTTTAGGAAACTTAGCCAGCGTAGTTTGCAATCACACCTTTCCTTAGTCAGTCGCGATCTAAGCTTAGTGTTGCCACTTTAGTGGATTTTCTACAAAATCTGGTGGTTTGGTTGGATTGGAACCCCCATTTAGTGGCATTTTTTTGTATTTAGTGGCTATTGGTTTTTTAAGCGGATTATGAAAATTATCTTAAAATAGAAAAAAAAACCACTATTTAACCATATTTTTTACTTTCAAAATACAAATCTATATATTTTTTCGACGGGGTTAATTTCTATTTTATTTTTAATAAAGCTTAAATTAATTCTCGTATGTAAAAAACGCCGGGGGGAGGCCTTTGCCCAGCAGTGGGACACAATAAAGGCTACATAAAAAAAAAAATGTAAAAAACCATCACCTACTTAGATCAGTAGATCGCTATACCTCCCTCACCTCACCTAGTCCTCATTTACTAGGGTTCATTTCGTTTACTCGCGCGTGAGGAATGAGGTAGGCGTGGGACCTAAGGCCTACGTTGCGTTGTTTATTTTCTCGAGGGAGTAAGGGCGTGAGGCGTCGTTAAAACACAATCCTAATGCCTGACGACGCCTCACACCTCACGTCTCCTCACTCCTCACGACGCCTTACTCCTCACGACGCCTCACTCCTCACGAGCCCGCTTACGAGTTTTATACGAGGTACACAGGTGTACTCACTCACCTTACTGTAACGAGCCCCCTCAAATGAGGGAGTAAGTCTTTACTTGAGGAACCTTATCTGGTGGATTGCTATTTCATCCAGTTGGCAACACTGGAGCTAGGACGTCTTTGTTCTAAATCGGTAGCTAAATCGGATGCTAGCTCTCTAAATGCAATTACACTGTCCTGAATCAGGACTGACTGAAATCAGAGACTGATTTAGGAAAGGTGTAATAGACCCTTATAACAAGCCAAAATGGCCGATGGCCGGCTTTTCAAACCAGCCAATCACAAGCAACGTGCCTGTCATACATGACCAGTTTCAAGATGGCGCCTATGGCTAGCGTTTCGATAGTAGGGTTAAACGGCCGTGGGCTTGATCGACATCGACCACACCACAGACCAACACGAGCAGCACTTTTGATGGATTGATTGATCGATTTTAAATTCGTCATTCGCCTCAGAATAAGGACAAGCATTCTGAGTCTTTCGCCTACCTACCTACCTACTCCTTCTCTAGGTAGGTACAGTGGCGGACACGGTCGGCGTAACACTTCCGGTTTTTCTGTATTGGAAAATAGCTCTTGTTCTTTGGTAATAGAGTATAGGGCTGACGAAACCATAGACAAATCTGTTACGGCCTCCTAGTCCGCCACTGTACAAGTTCTCTAGGTAGGTAGGTAGGTACAGTGGCGGACACGATCGGCGTAACACTTCCGGTTTTTCTGTATTGCAAAATAGCTCTTGTTCTTTGGTAATACAGTCTAGGGCTGGCGGAACCATAGACAAATCTGTTATGGCCTCCTAGTCCGTGACTGTACAGTGGCGGACACGATCGGCGTAACACTTCCGGTTTTTCTGCATTGAAAAATAGCTCTTGTTCTTTAGTAATACAGTCTAGGGCTGACGAAACCATAGACAAATCTGTTACGGCCTCCTAGTCCGTGACTGTACCTACGTTCACGTTCCGGGTTCCGGCCAATCAGGCGGTTAAGACTTTTTGGAGGGAAGCGAAAAGTAGATGCAGTGGCTATTAATGAGCGGTTTTCGAACTGTCACTTTTAGTTACAGAGACTGCCATATGATGGCACTAGCAATCAGGTTTAATGTCAAATTCTATATGAATTCAATCAGTCAGGTCAATCAGATTGGACGTTGACATTACACCTAGATAGATTGGCTCAGAATAATATTAACACAAGAACAAGCCTATACAGTCAATCACTCAGTGCGCAGTGTAGACAGATGAGCTATACATACCTATAGAGATATGTGTATGACAGCTAGGGATGTTAATCAACTACTTACGTACCAATTAACGAGATGTCGATAAGTTATTTGCATTGGGTGCATAAGTATACTTACCGGTTTTATTTTGCATCTAATACTTTACGCAGAAGAAATCTTGCGGGAAAGCTATTTGATTTATTAAATAAAAAACAACGTTTTGTTTATGTTTTTTTTTATTAACAATTTATGTTTTTTAAAAGCATTTATTTAAATTGCATTGCAATGTATGTATGAATGATTGTTCGGATGAAATCTTACAACTCAATTTTGAAGCAGATATCTTTAAGGTGGTAAGTAACTCTTGGCATGGCGCGAAACTCAAATTTTCTAACTTAATCAAAAATGAATACTTTTGCCAGAATAATTAAAAAATGCGAAAAAAATTGAATTTCACGATTAAGATGAAATTTTGTTCAAAATTTTGTTTATTGTTGATGAAAGATTGTTCTTCATCAGTACCTACTGATAGTTTAGCTCTCTCTTCTTCCGCGTAGGTATGTAAAAAAGTTTAAAAGAATTCGCGCATGTAAAAAACCAGCTCCCACATACTAATCGTTATTATCACATATTATCGTTTTTGAAAGACAGAGTCACCGATTTTGTGTTTAAATAAGAAACTTGATTTGGTCTTTCACCCTATACAATACATACACAAAATCAGTAGGTCTGTCTTCCAAAACCGTTGCAACGTTCCAATGTGGGAAACGGCTTTTTTAGATACGCAAAGTCATTCAAATTTTCAATATACAGGGTGTTTCTGACAAGGCGGTAATAAATGAAATGGGGGGTTCGGTACAGCATACCTAACAACTTTCCCTAAGCAACATAGGTCGAAATATAAAAAAATAAAATCAGCTGTCCCGTACATTGACCCCGTCAGCTGATCGAACCAATGTATGGAACAGCTGATTTTAGTTTTGAGATTTCGACCGATGTTTCTTTGGGAAAGTTGTTTGTTATGGTAAGCTGAATCCCTCCTTTCATTTATTACCGCCTTGTCAGAAACACCCAGTATATAAAACTCTTCCGTTACTGACTCACTGACTGACAGACAACGCAGAGCCAAAACTACTGGGCGTAGCGGGCTGAAATTTTGCATGTAGGTTCCTTAGGGAGTGTAGGTGAGCACTGAGAAGGGATTTCCCGAAATTCCCACGGGAACGGGAAAAAACGGGAATTTTGTATTTATGAGAAATCTGCGCGGGAAAAACCGCGGGGCAGCCTCTAGTTATTAATAATTTCCTTTTTACAAAAAGAGACCCCTGCCTTCAATAAAATAGGTACAGTCACGGACTAGGAGGCCGTAACAGATTTGTCTATGGTTTCGTCACTGTATTACCGAAGAACAAGAGCTATTTAGCAATACAGAAATAACGGAAGTGTTACGCCGATCGTGTCCGCCACTGTACTAAAACCTTTTCCTGAATGTAACAAATACTTTTGTGAAAACCACATCAAAATCGGTTCAGCCAAACTCGAGACAATCGCGGACAAACACACATACATACATACAAGTCAAACTGATAACCTCCTTTTCTGAAGTCTGTTAAAAACGAATACTTTCGTCATAATAAATAAAAAACACAAAGATTTATGAATTTTGCGCCATACCGAGAGTTTCCACCTTAAATCCGCCCGGCCGGCTAGAGTTTTAGCGAGAAAACAAACCCCGATTGATTTTTATATCTTATAGTAGATAAAAGCTAGAAGATTATCATAAGATTTTAGTGATACAGTTACATTAATATACTCTGCAGATTATAAACATTTGATAAAAAAACATCGACTCTAACGTTGGTCGCGGCACATCACTAAAATCTCGAGTGGGGAGCAAGTGGGGAGTGTGGTTAGGTGCGGTGTGGAGGCGGGCTTGTGCGTACCCGCCTCTCGCGTCTCCTTCAACCCCGCGATTATTGAATTGTTTTTATAAAAATAAATATGAAAATCGACTTACCGGTGAAATGTAACACTTGATTTCGATTTGGTGTGTTTTCTGTTATCATTTTTGCAACAATCAACTGCACATTTCACCATAGTGACGGCGAAATAAGAACAAAATCTCTCCAGGACCGCACGGTGCAAGCAATCATCACAGACTATAGACGCTCGCGGCGGGAACGCCTTTTTGTTCTCACCTGTGTCTACTGTTCCCACTTGGATGTACTCCCTCTATAGCTGTAATGTATACTCTAAGTACATTGGCTACACAGTGCCATCTATTAGCACTCTCCTAGAACCATTAAAACTGTCAAAAACGAAAACCCCTCATTAATGTGCTAAAGTATGTATGTACATAACATAGTGTGGTGGAATTAGGTCGTGTATTATAACCATATTATAGCTATGGAAAACGTGAAGTAAGAAATAATGGAAGGCGCTTCCGAATTATTCTGATCGTTTTCTAGCGAAAAAGTCCTTGTAAACTGGTAAGGTGAGACTACACTCACATTTCAATAGAACAGGCTTAATGAGAGGTTTTCAATTTGAGAGCTCAGAAGAAAAAAACAAGTTTTATTAAGCTGCTACCAGATGGCGCTCTGCCAGGAGCAATAGGTCAAGCTGAAATGAATAATTTAATAGCTCAAAATGAAACATAAAAATTAAAATTTAACTGAGGCAGTTACGGAGTAGGTGAAATTAAGATTTATACTTCGCAGAAAATGATCCAATCCAAAGATTCAGTCAATATTTGATCTCCCATTTCTCTTATATTGCTTTAGACACCGCCGTCTACCGGCGTATTATGAAACTTTTTTTTTTCTTTTCTGTCACTTTGAAAACCCCTCATTATGCAAAGAAAAAAACTACTGAAGACTTGGATGTATGAACTATGTTCCTTTGCCTGCTCAGAAAAGGCGAATATTAAAACAACAACAACAACATACATGATGGTCAAACAATCAATATTTTTGGTCAAAACAAATGTAAATGTGAACTTTTAACGTAGGTAGTGATTTACCTTCTCTCTGCTTTTGTTTGATTAATGAGGGGTTTTCAAAGTGACAGAAAAGAAAAAAAAAGTTTCATAATACGCCGGTAGATGGCGGTGTCTAAAGTAATATAAGAGAAATGGGAGATCGAATATTGACTGAATCTTTGGATTGAATGATTTTCTGCTAAGCATAAATCTTAATTTCACCTACTCCGTCACTGCCTCAGTTAAATTTCAATTTTTATGTTTCATTTTGAGCTATTGAATCATTCATTTCAGCTTGACCTATTGCTCCTGGCAGAGCGCCATCTGGTAGCAGCTTAATAAAACTTGTTTTTTTCTTCTGAGCTGTCAAATTGAAAACCTCTCTGAGAGGTTGGTTGAGGTCTCTGGAGCTTGCTGCAAGCGGCTGAGAGGCTCTCATTATTAAAGTAGGTACCTAGATGCCGAAAATGTTAAATTATTAACGAAAACAAACTTTTCGCGATACCTATTAAATGCAGTACCGATGTACAAAATGATATTCCAGTTACTTTCGGTTCTTACTTTGTGTTTAAGTGTTTTCGGCAAAGATATATTCAAAGAAGAGTTACTCATCAAACCACTGCCTCCGATTCACGTTTATACTTACTTCCAGTTCATTACAACAGTTGATGAAGATTCTGCATGTAAGTAACATCAACAAGTTATTTGTGTAGGGCTCTAGAGCCTTTGGCCATAATCTATGGTCTGCATCCTGCTGTAGGTCCTGTTTTTTTCCCCCTTTTTATTATAGGTACCTACATAAAAATAATTAGGATATAGGATTATATTAATTATTATTATTATTATTTATATTAGGATTTAGGATTGTTTTTCAAGGACAGAGAGGAACAAAAAAACTCACCAACCCTAGGGACACTTCAATTTCCTAACATTATGTTGTGCTGCTTATTAAGCCATTATGCTAAATTTTATTAAACAGCTACTACACACCTCATCCTGCCAGACCCCTTACATTTTTATAATTTTATGAAGCCTTGTAAAAAAATAATAATATGTTAATGCATTTGATTGAGCTCATTCTAAAAATATAATAATATTTTTTTTATTGCAGTTGAGCACTCATTTCTGTCACCAAGATCATTGGGAGAAGTCATAACCAGATTTCAAGTTGAGGAATTACACCTGACCCTTACAGCGGGTCAATGGAGGCATGACAAGTGGGGCTACCCTGTGATGGATGCAGCCCCAGGGTCTGAGCTGATTGCCTGGTTCTCTCCGGAGGTAGCAGATGTTGACAAACAGTGGGGACAGCTGAGTGCTGCATTGTCTGGTCTGTTTTGTGCTTCTCTCAACTTTATAGATGGTGCCAATACAATTTCCCCACAGATGGCACTTGCTCCAACAGGTGCGTTCAATATTCACCAAAATTTCTCATCACAGTTGAGATATGCCTCACTGCCAAGAGAAATAGTCTGCACTGAGAACCTCACACCATGGAAAAAACTGCTCCCATGCGAGTCAAGCAGGGGGTTGTCTGCTCTGCTCAATGCCAGGATGATATATAACACCAACTATCATTCTATTGGAGTGCACTTTAGAAGAATGTGCTCAACACAAGATTGCTCACAAACATACTTTGAAATCAAGTTGACAATATCACTGGTCTATGATGGCAAGATGTTAAACAGCAATGACTGGTCTTTGAGAAGGTTGTTTGGCCAGGGCCTGCCCGGTGCTTGCCCTCTTGCTGCATCCAGCAAAGTCTATGTTGACATTACCTCAAACAACACTCAAACCTTTAAATTGTCACCATCACCTGACAAAATACTAGTTTCAGAGAGAGGGGGCAGTACAACAAAACTGGCTGAGTACAACATAGAAGCCGATGGTACCATGGTCAACATTGGTGCAAAATATGATAGCAATAATAAGTTGTTCATCCCAGTACCGCCACCATTGTACTTTAATAGATACATTTTGGGTTATGGAAAAGAATTCGGTGGAATTGTTACAGAGATAACTAATAGTTACTTTTCACCAATAAATATTGTATTGCTGGAAAATGCCCCATGGTGGCTGCCTATTCAACTAAGCTCGTTAAGAGTGAATGGAGAAGCTGAGAGCAAGCTGGTGCTATCACAGTACTTCTCTCCTGGCCGCAGCAGACAGAAGCCATACCACCTGGAACTTCTGATGTTGCTCCCAGCAAGATCCACTACTACTATAACAATGGACTTTGAGTTTGTGTTCTTAAAGTGGCAGGAGTATCCACCTGATGCCAACCATGGGTTCTACATTGGGTCAGCGCTGATCACCGCTAATTTGCCGACAGCCAGGAATTACACTAGCATACCTATTACTGGTAGTACGATGGATTCTATTGTGAATGCCTCACAAGCTTGTAAGTGTCTTTAAACATTTTTGACTGACCCAATATTTTAAATTAGATTTTAGAGAATGATCAGGTTCTCCTTCTCCTTTTCAGGGTACCCAGCAGTATTTAGAACGAACGGCGCCATGGTCTCGCTTCCGACTCCTGACTTCAGCATGCCTTACAATGTGATCTGCCTGGCCTGCACAGTAGTTGCTCTGGCCTTTGGTCCTCTCCACAACATTTGCACCAAAGAACTGATGCTCAAGCCAAAGAATGATGGACTCACGCTAAAGCAAAAAATAGTCAGATTATTTAAGAAAGAGAAAAGGGATTAAATACCTATGTTAAGTTATCTATTTATCTAATTGAACAAATAAATAACTTTTATTTAAATTTTATATTTCGCTGTACATCTTTTCATATCTCAATGACTTTATTTGTAGTAGAATTTTAATACTGCTATTCTTAGATAAATTTAGCTTAGCTTTAGGCTAAAACGAGGTTTAACCACTTTTAAGAAGGTAAATCACTATCCTCTCTGGGGGGATTTTCACTCAGTGAGGTGGGGAAACGCTACGCTCAGAAATCTTTGACCTCACTTTAGCGTAGCGTTTCCCCACCTCACTAAGGGGAAGGAGGAAGACACGGCAGAGAGAAGGGACTGCATAGTGAACTACTATGTCTGAGTGTCTATGGGACTTTGAGAAGACGACCGACGCACGCACGGCAAGTAACTGATCTACTGATCGTTTGCTTGCGAATGCTTGGTTGGTATTTATCAGTATTTATTTATAGTGATTTACCTTCTCTGTTATTTATTTTGTTGGTGTGTCAAATTGATTGAAAGTAGGCCCTTCTCTCTGGTAGGTAGGATGAAAATTTGAAGAAATTTATTGAAAATATTTTTTCGTTTTGTGTTGTTGTGTTTTTTACGCGTTTGTTTAAGATTGTTATTACGAGAATGTTAAGCTTTTTTATTTAAGTGTTTCTTTAAGTAATTTAGAATTAATTTTATTTTAGTTAATTTATTTATAATGGATAACATGTGAGTATACTTGCCATTACTTATTATTAATTTTAATTTTCTTACCATTTAACTCAGAATATAATTAACTATTTACCTGACTATCTTAGTATGTATAATACGTATCACCTATTACCCTTGTTAACTCAAAATTTTAATTTTAGAGGGCTGTCAAGGAATCCTCAGTGCTGTAAAATTAACAAATTCAGAGACAGACCCAAGGCAGGGAAAGATGTAAGTGAAATTCCGTTTTGTATTGAATTTAATGATATTTATTTAGATTCTTCCACTACACAGGAAACCACGCCTAAAACGATCGTTTTAGGGGTGTTTCACACAATATCTTATAGACTCATTAAGTTCAAAAGTTTCCAGAAACCAGAAATATGGCATTATGATAAGGTGTACCATTTCGAGCTGTGTGGTTGCAGCATAGAATATCCCATCTCCTCCCGTGGGTGGGTGTCGTAAAAAGCGACTAAGGGAAAAATACCGTTATTAAGTAATCGATCGCCAACCCGCATCCCAAGCGTGGCGTTTATGGAAACACCAAAACGACCCACTGACCCAACACTCCCCTCCATGAAGCACAGAAAATGGCCAAGACCCCCAGTCCCCGGCAGCCCCGTCAGACCTGGCTTTGGTAGCGGCCAGGAAAATTGCAGGGCAGGAGGTGCTACATACAGTTAATCCCCGGGCGGCTGCCTGGTCGATGTGGCGTTCTCTGGGGCAGGCCTATGTTCCGCAGTGGACGCCTTTCGGCTGAAATGATGTCGATGACTAGGTACTATTTATACGAATGTTTTGCGCGATATCAATACTGTATGGTACAAAAGGTTATACCCGAAAATAAACCTGTTCCATAACTTTTCTATTTGAAAAATAAAATGTTTTGAACTTAACTGAAAAACTTGAACTTAATCTGACATTTATTTTCAGCCCGCTCGGCGTGCTAGTTTGTCAGAGAGAGCTGAGAAAGAGGAAAATGTTCCTAGCGAATCTTGTAAGTTACCTAAACACAAACAACATTTCCGTATTTAGGACATTTCTTCGTACCCTTACAATATTAAACTTACTTACCCATTTACTTACAGATTATAACAGGGTACAATGTCCGCGCTGTAGGTACAACGTAAGAGAAGCTTATCAGATGTTAGGTCAAAAACAGATCGATTTTAACGACGTGATATGTGAACATTGTAAGAAAAAAGTTCGGTTTAACAATGTGTGCTCTAAATGTGAGGATGCAGTTACTAGAATTATCTCTGGCAAAGACGGTCGGGATTATGACACTAAAACTAGGCTTAAAATATGGCTATCGAAAGTTCAGCAAGAGTTGAAAGAAATTTTAACCAACACAAGAGATACTGGGGTAGACACTAGCGCTCTGAAGGCCCACATCTTTTCTGAAACATATCTAGGTGATTTGTATGGGAGAATTCACTCTCCTGTGTCACCCCGAAAGCCTGACGTTACAAAGCTCTTAGACTCTGGATTAAAAAGACAGCTACTGCATTCTGCTACTCGTTCGGGAATTCAAAGACCAAGTACTGCATTATCGATGCCAGATTTGGGAGAGTGCTGTCACGTGCCCGAATGTATCGAAAAGTGGGCAGAAACTATAGAAGCTAGAGAGCGCGGTATTGCGGGTCCTGGATCAGACCACAGTGACCTATTTGGTGATATGAAACTTCATGACCATGAATATAAAAAGCAGAGTCAGAGAACGGGGATGAAAACATATTATCGTGACGGAAATAAAGTTCATGAGGACATTAAAACGGAAGGAAAAGGCACCAACGTCCGTAACGATGATGAAAGAACTGCCATAGGAGACTCCAGATTTAAAGATAATAAAGCTGACAAAGACTACGACGGATTAGGCAAATCTCTTAAAGATAACAAAAAAACCCAAATGAAAGATGATCTTCAATACAATAAGACAAAGGAAACCAAATACCAATCTAAAGATGAAAGAGATCAATTGAAATTTCAAACTCAAACTAAAGAAACTATGGGAGATGTAGATAAATTGCAAAGTGGACGCAAGGATGCTAAAGAAGATTTAAATAAAGTTAAATCAGGAACTCAACTGAGCAAAAGTCAAAAAAAAGAAAAAGGTGATCAAGATATTTTAAGAACTAAAGACAAAGCTAAAGTAAAATCGCAAGACGAAAAAGAAGATGATATAACTAAAATACTCAAAGCTCAAGCCAAACAAGGCAAAATTAAGATAGAATCAAAACAAACTGAAACTGACGATAAAAAGCTTGTTGATGATAAAAAATCTAAAAGCAAACAAAAAGACCAACCACTTGAACCTGGAGAAAAGGTAGGAGGTAAGCAAGGAGGTCCTAAAGAAACTGGTAAAAGTCAAGGGTTAACCTCAAGAGGAGATAAAGAAACTGACAAAAAAGGAAAAGACAAAATAAAATCAGGAGACGAACTTGAAGATAAATCCCCGAAGAGAGACAAAGAGAAACCGTCGAAAGAAGACGAAGAATTTTTACTTACAATTAAAAGAGCCAAGGCAGAAAGAGAAAAGGAAAAACAGGCCAAGCTAGCTGAAGAAAAAAAAATTGCTGAAATGAAAAAGAAAATGGCTGAAAAGGATAATCCACAGCCTAAGTCGCAGAAATCAATCAAAGCTTACAAACAAACCAAACCACAAGATTTGGTGTCTCCTTCAGATCGAGCACTAGAAGCATTAAACCTTGTTCCTCAAAAAGACGAGGTAACGAAGATCATCGTAGGACAAAAAATATTAAAACAAAAGACGCCTAGAGTGACATTAGAAGAGAGGGAAAATCAAAAAGAAAAAGCCCTGGCTCCTGCTCTGTTTAAAGCTGCTGCTACTTTTGACGATGCATTTGATGGAAAAGGTGACGCAGCCACGACAACATCTGCAGAAGCTACAGCTACAGCTCGTAGAATTATTGGGGAGTTAGGAAAAAACGATGATCGTAAATCTAAAGAAGATTCCAAAAAAGAAAGAGCTACTAAAAAAATTGATTCACAAACCGATAATGTAAGTACCTACCTACAACTTTTACGTTATCCTTTCTGTAGTACAGTCGCGGACACGGTCGGCGTAACACTTCTCGTTTTTCTGTACTTTTTGCAAAATAGCTCTTGTTCTTTGGTAATACAGTCTAGGGTTGACGAAACCATAGACAAATCTGTAACGGCCTCCTAGTCCGCCACTGTACCTATATCTATATACTTTGACTGGGACTGGCGCATGCATGCATGGTTTGAGTGATTGACTTTACACAGACTCTGGTTCGTCCGACTCAGCCTCAGCGATATTTTTTTGACACTGACGACTAGATGGAGGACTTTTGACGCGTTTGTTTATGAAAAGTTTATTTTTATATCTTGCTTTATTTTCTCAGTCTGATTTCCATTATAATAAATAATTTTGATGTTTTGATGCCAGTTTTCGACAGGGACAATATATTCTCGCTTTACATTAATAATTGTTTACTCTCACCGACCCGTTTTTCCGGCACTTGTTTTGCTATAACCTATAGGTTTTCTTAGTGTTACGGTTACTTGATGATAAAACTTGAATAAACCATGTCTGGTTCAAAGAAAAAAACTGAGCCAGTTAGTATTTTAATTAAAATTAAGTTTTTTTAATCTACACTATCTCTGTTATTCACCGGCAGGTAACATGTACATAGCTATATCATGTATACACTTACGAAATTGTAGGTACTATATACCTATATAGCTTAGCTTACTGATAAAATATTATTTTCAGGCGGAAACGGAAGTGCCAGCTGGCATAACACGGTATGCTTTATCAGATCGTACATTTATCGACAAGGGATGGACCCAGCTTCCTACAGAAAAAGTTGTTCGTAAGGTAGGTACCTCTTTCCCATCATTTCGTTGTTTTAATTTCCTTTTTTTTTTTATGTAGCCTTTATTGTGTCCCACTGCTGGGCAAAGGCCTCCCCCCTTTTCCTCCATTCCACTCTATCCAGTGCCACCCCCAACCAATCCTCCTGAAACTTGTCGAGGTCGTCCCGCCATCTCCGCCTGGGTCGACCACGCTTTCGCCGTCCATCATTCGGAACCCACTCGGTAACGATTTTGGCCCACCGGTACGGGTCCATTCGGCAAACGTGGCCGGCCCAGTTCCATTTTAACTTGGCAATTACTGCACCAACATCGCTGACTCCTGTTTTTGAGTGCAGTATTGGGTTACTTACATGGTCAAGTAACGTAATGCCTAAAATACTGCGCTCCATGGCCCGCTGGCAAATCTTGATAGAACAATTTTAGAAACAATGTTTTTTATTAGTATACACAATTTTCTTTTTTCATGAAGATGAACGTGTACCGCATGCGACCCGCGCACCCCGAGTTCGACTGGTTTGCGCGCAACAAGAACCGCCGTCTCGTGGAATACGACACGGGTGAGAAGATGGCCGAGATCGACGACAATGGCCGAGGCCGGTGGTATTACAGGAACGGACATCTGGCACTCGACTACTACGACGCTGAAGGTATATAGTATAAGGGTACCTTTTGTTAACTAACTATGAGGCATAGTAACTACAATACTTTTAATGTGTGCAATTTTTTTCATAAAAACAGAGCTAAATGCGCAGCAGCGGTTCGTGCTGTACAGCAGCGGCGAGCCGGACGAGCGCGGGCGCGCGCAGCCCATCACCGTGCTCGGCACCTTCGACTACCTCGGCAACGGCGTCGTCTTTGACCACAAAGGAAAGATTCGGTAAATAACTTATTTACCTCCTATTGGGTTTTCAAGTTAATAATAGATTATAATTAGTAAATTTATTGTTCTCTTATTTGCAGTTTAAAATACAACCAAACTGAAGGAGTGGTTCTCGACAGGTCGCTCGGCCCTGTCTCGCACTGGAAGTGGCACTCGCTCAACGACCCGCCCGTCCTGCAGCAAGTAATGATCGACACGCAGCTGCCCCACAAGGACCCCGACATCGCGCAGCTCGGCGCGCCCTCCCACAACAAGCCGCGCCAGGACAACGAGGAGATGCTCGCCATCGAGTTCGACAACTTTATCAAGGAGAAGAGCAAAAAGCTCTCGCAGAAATTTAAACCGTTCCAGATCAAAATGAAGGCGCTCAAAATAAACGAGTGCTTTTCCACTGCGAGTGCTGGACCAGGCCTCGATCTACCTGATATTCCGCGACGGCTCCACGAACCTGAAGCTGAACATGGGCATGATCCTGGACCACCAGGAGATCGTGGACACGGACACGGCGGAGCTGGGCGAGGTGGCGAGCGCGGGCCGAGCGCCGGCCAGCGCGCACGGACAGCCTGGCAGCTGCAGCGCAGTGTGGCGCGCGCGCGGCAATACGAGCAGGCCCGCCAGGCGCGCGAGCACCGCCTGCGCCCGCCCGCCGCGCCCCGCCGCCAGCGCCGACCGCCTGCTGGCCCGCGCGCCGCACCGTCGCTCCGCCGCCCGCTGCTCACCGTGCCCGCCGCCGGGCTCGCCGAGGCCGCCGCCTGCGACGACACTCCTCAACATAAATTGGAAATATTGCGCTGTCGATACCTGTCACGAAAACCCCGCCCCAATAATATTTATTACGATAGTAGATTGTAGAAGTGTGGTCTCATCGCTTTTCCAAATATAAATACTTACTTAGTTGCTCTTTTATGGAATCGACAGCTATATTTATGGATAATTTTTATTTTTTTAATTATTTTATTTTAGTGTTGTATTCTTACTATACTATTCGCGACTTTTGGTATAAAATACCAAATAAACTATAAACTTAGATTCTTTCTTTTATTTTCCAAATATTGGGGGCGATAATCCGTACTACATAGGTAATAATGATAATGCGTGTTTCCTCAAGAAACGATATCGGTCGTGCGATCATTGAACTATTATTTATTACTAGAGGTGTTTACCCGCTTTCGCGTATAAAAAAAAAATATGAGAAAATGCCGTCTTGCATAATGAATGGATGCACAAATCACTCCACTGGACTAAAAAAAGACACCGGTTTGACTTATCATCGGTAAGTAAGTACCTATCCAAAACATCAATTAAAACTAGTTTTTTACATTATTTTCTAGTGTATTCCACGGTTCCGCCATTTTGTAAGAAAATACAGAGAGTAAATCGAACAGATAGGACATGTAGGTATTTATTGTTGGCTGTGACCTCCTCTTTTGTCTGACTTCGTCTGAGCGTCAGAATCTAACTAAATGTTTTTTTAAGTTATATATAAATAATGCTAAATGACATTTATGGATTTTCATTTTATTTAAATAATATATTTTTGAGCAATTTCATTTTTGTACAAATTTTATTTTAATTACAAAATAATTTATTTTCATTTACTTCTACAATTATATTTTTTATTACCAAGTCATAATTATGCAATAAATCAAATTAAGTTTCGTAGGTTTAATAGCTGTGTTTGAGCTGTGCACTTCTGCACTATTATAATCTATGAGACGAGAGAGAAAGAGGGAGGGGGAAAAGGCGAACACGATTTTTGTTAGAGCGAGCGTCTCTATACGTAGTAATTACAACTCACTGCGTGCGATATGGGTTCGACAGCCAATCAGGCAGGCTTCTTGGATATACAAGCGATTTCTATTGGCTGTCGAGCCCCTATCGCACGACCGATATCGCCTCTTGAGGAAACACGCTAAAGTATATTAAATTCTGGTAATTCAAATTTGATTTAAAAGTAATAATTAATAAAAAGATATATACAGTGTGTCCGGGGAAGTTATAACATAATTTTAAGGGTGTATTCTATGATCAATTTCATCGATGAAAACACCCCATATGGGGGGTCGCAGCCTCACCCCCCCCCCCCTCAGTATGATGTTTTTATTTTATTTTTTGCAAAAGTCGACCCCGCCTACTTTTAAATTCACAGTTAAAGATCTAAGGCTCACAGAACCTTCATTAATGTCTTGATCGAAGGCTAAGTAGTTAGGCTACCTAAGTTACTCACAAAATAACCAAGTATTGCTTTTACTTTTTTTTTTTAAGATGATAAACAAAAAAAAAAATTTTTTTTTTTGTACATTTTTTACGGTTTATCAAAGTTTTCACAAAAAAATGCAGATACTTTTTTTTATTTTTTGTGTTTTATTGTTAGCTTTTGAGTTGTTCTCCAAATTGGAATTAGATTTATTTATCTACGTCTATTACTTCAGAAATTATCAACTACCAAACAGACCCTTCGCTTTGACACTTTATTTTAAGATTTCAGTTTAACCCACTTTTATTAAAAAATAAAGTCAAAATTTAATTCATTTGTTAGTTATTTTGGTAGCCTACCTACTTAGCCTTCGTACAAGACCTAAATTAAGAGTCCTTTTACGCGAACAGTGGCGCCACTCTTGAAAAAAAAAATATTTTCTAAAGTAAGGTTTTGTTTCAGAAAAAAGTGCTCCCTTGTGCATAAAATCTTGGTCCCCAGTATTTTTTTAGTATTTAAAATAATATTTAGGTTTAGAATATTTATTTTTTACTGTTTGTTGCTAAAAGTAAATGAAGGTTCTGTGAGCCTTAGATCTTTAACTGTGAATTTAAAAGTAGGCGGGGTCAACTTTTGCAAAAAAAAAATTAAAATCATCATACTGAGGGGGGGGGGGGTGAGGCTGCGACCCCCCATATGGGGTGTTTTCATCGATGAAATTGATCATAGAATACACCCTTAAAATTATGTTATAACTTCCCCGGACACACTGTATATTATTTATTACTTTTTCCAATAAAATGTAGTAAGGTCAACCGGGGCTAATGCGTCACTTTTAATAAAATATTTTTTTTATTATAGCAAACATAATATACGCCCTTATAAGCTACAATATACCATAGATAATAGGAAATTTTATGCAATTTTATATTTTAATACTGTTTCATAGAATTTTTAATAAATTCTATGTGTAAATCGTATTTCTCTAAAAACTGGGAATTTTAGACACAATAGCCCGAGGTGGGGCTAATGCGTCATTCTCTAGTATTATGTGTTCGGAAGAGCTATTAACAATTTAAATAGAGGGAATTTATAAAAGCACTAGTAATGTAGCTAATCATTACTTTGTAAACCAAATTCTGCGGAACATATAGGATAATTCGTTGAGCAAAAATTTAAGGGGCTAAAGCGTCTAATTTTCCTTTTTTTTGTTGACGCATTCGCCCCATCCATGATTACAGGCGTGTATAACATCTTTTTAAATCGTTTTGGGGTGTTTAATCATTTACATTTTAAATTAAATTCCTTTTATTAGAATATGAGGCTGACGGAATTTTGCACTTACAATTAAATATATATAGTCAGTTTATTAAAAAATACTTCATACAGAGTTACATATAAACGTGGAAAATCTTAAACTAAAATCTTTTAATTATTTTAACTTTAAGCTTATTATGTGTAACAAATTATTTTTCTAGTCACTTGGCTTTTCTTGTTCGTTTTATTTTGCCAGTTCGTACGACTTCCTCTACAGCTTTTTTTATAGTTTCAAGATCTGTAGTTGTAGTTTTCCTTTTTTAGTGCTGAACCATGCAGGATATTCTAAAAAAATAATTTAATAAAATTAAACTTAAAAATTATAAACTATAAACATTAATAGTGTTAAAATTAGATACTTACTTACATACAATATACTACTGCACTGTAACCCTACAAAAAAAAGGTTTAAAAACTCTGAACTGGGGCTATTGCGTTACGAAAAGACTAGCTATTAGCAAAGAAGTTTTTTGTAAACGTAAGTTGCAATGGGCACGGCACATAGCTTGAAGAATCGCACCGGAAGACGCAGAAAAGCCCAGAGCAGCCCCTCAGAAGGTGGACAGACGATTTGGTAAAGATTGCAAATCCGAATCTGATTTTTGAACCATTTTTGAAGAGAGAAATTCAAGAGCCAGATTTCCCAAAACCTTTCATCGTACAGTGCTTACTGTTTTCTATAAAAATATTATGTATTATATTTTTACTTAGGTTTTGCTTATGTCAACTGATTTGTATGTGTGCTATGTGATGAATACTTTTTTTTTCTATCTATCTATCTATACATCTAATTGCGTTACGAAAAGACTAGCTATTAGCAAAGAAGTTTTTTGTAAACGTAAGTTGCAATGGGCAGGGCACATAGCTTGAAGAATCGCACCGGAAGACGCAGAAAAGCCCAGAGCGGCCCCTCAGAAGGTGGACAGACGATTTGGTGAAGGTTGCAAATCCGAATCTGATTTTTGAACCATTTTTGAAGAGAGAAATTCAAGAGCCAGATTTCCCAAAACCTTTCATCGTACAGTGCTTACTGTTTTCTATAAAAATATTATGTATTATATTTTTACTTAGGTTTTGCTTATGTCAACTGATTTGTATGTGTGCTATGTGATGAATACTTTTTTTTTCTATCTTTCATAAAATTCTGACACAGAAAAGCTCTTAAAGGAAAAAGATCAAAAACCTTTCTGTGACACTGACATATTTTTATTATAAGTTTTAATTTTGCGTATATCGATATCGATTAAAACTGGATTCGATACAACCCTGTTTGACAGTTTAGTCGACACGCGGCTCAAAATCGAACCCATCTTCTATCTTAACCTTAACGCATCTGCCAGCGCCGCGGAATCTATACTTAAGGAACATGTTGACATCGCCCCGCCTCCACTCACGTTTCGCCATGTTGGACCGCAATGCATTATTAAGATATTTAAGGAACTCAATTTAAAAAAGACAGAAGACTTATGGGGGATATCAATTAAAGTACTTCAACCTGTTATAACACTAATAGCGCCTCATCTAGCATTAATTTTTAACTCTTGTATCGAAAAAGGCATTTTTCCAAATTTATTGAAGTACAGCAAAATCATTCCAATTTTTAAATCTGGAAATACCGAAAACCCCACTGATTATAGACCAATCGCGGTTCTTCCAGCCTTAAGTAAAATATTTGAAAAACTTATTCTTGCACAATTAGCGTCTCACTTCTCAGTCAATAACTTCCTACACAAAAATCAATTTGGTTTTAGGAAAGGGCGGTCTACCTTAGACGCAGGTCACAAACTCATCAGCGATGTCTATGGAGCCTGGGAGGATTCTCACGATGCTATTGGGGTTTTCTGTGACCTCTCGAAGGCTTTTGACTGCGTTGATCATGAGACTTTGCTACTTAAATTACAGCACTATGGCTTAATTGATAAATCACTTGATCTACTTGCCTCTTATCTTACTGATCGCGACCAACGAGTGGACGTGGGTGGTGCGGTGTCTGCAGGTTGTCCTATCAAGATTGGTGTACCTCAGGGATCGATATTGGGGCCTTTCCTGTTCCTAGTCTACATAAATGATCTCCCTTACATGTTAGATAAACTTACTGATGTTGTCCTCTTTGCGGACGACACCTCTTTAACATTTAAAGTTAAACGAGGTGACTCCCTCAACTTAGATATAAACAAAACATTAGTGGAGATTTCTCAATGGTTTACTTCTAATAATTTACTTTTGAACGCAAAGAAAACTAATTGCATTAAGTTTTCCTTGCCAAATGTGACTGCTTATGATACAGACATACATTTGGACAATAACAAGCTTAATCTGGTAAATCAAACTGTATTCCTTGGTATCACTCTAGATTCGAAACTTCAGTGGGGCCCCCATATCTCAAATCTTGCGGCAAGGCTCAGTTCGGCTGCGTACGCAATCTGGAAAATCAGAAAATTAACTGATATTTCTACCGCGAGACTTGTGTATTTCAGTTACTTTCATAGCTTAATGACCTATGGCTTGCTTCTATGGGGAAGAGCTGCAGATATTAACGTCATTTTTATACTACAAAAACGCGCAATTAGAAACATTTATCAGCTTAAAGCTCGCGAGTCCTGTGGCAGATGTCATGGGTTGCGTAGCAACCGGTAATAGTAGAAAAAACACGGAAAATAAAACTACTCGAAAATTATAAAGCTCCTTTTATTAAATATTGTTAAAGGAAAATAAAAAGCAATTACAGAAATAAAGGGGGGAAAATCCGTGAAATAGTGGCGACCGTGACAATTAAAAGAATTTGCAAAAAAAAAAAAAAAATGGAACCTCTACTCCGCAAAAGGACCCAACTCCGGAGAGATTTTACCATAACGGCAGATTTATTCGAAGACGCAAGCAGCAGTGCTGAAAGGGAAGAACGTTACGAAAGTCTTGTGGCCATGGCAGAAAGGCTGTTCAGTACGGAAGAAAATATAAGGGACGTATGGTGCAGCTTAGAAAAATTTGACGAGGAGAAGTATGCGGCGGACCAAGACAGAGCCCGGACATACCAGTACCGTTACAGCGAGCTTAAAACAAGGTTTGCTAAACAATCAATCGTAGAAACAAAGGAACCTCGTGTCGAGGTAGGAGCGTCGATTGGGTGTAGGCTGCCCAAGTTAGAGATAGCGAAATTTGATGGAAACATACAAAAGTGGCTTTTATTCTGGGGGCAATTTGGAAAAATACATGAAGATGCCCAGATCAAAAACATTGACAAGTTTCAATATCTATTAAATTGCATAACACCAGAGAGCCCAGCAGGTCAGCTGGTATCGGCGTATCCACCAAGCGAAGAAAATTATCAAAAGGTAATAATGGCTTTGAAAGACAGGTTTGGAAGGGAAGACCTTATGATAGAATCATACGTAAGAGGGCTTCTACAACTTGTAATTCAGCAGAGAGGCAACACGATGGAACTGTCGATGCTGTACGACAAACTCCAAGCACACTTACAGGCTCTTGAAATGCTTGGAGTGACGAAAGATAAGTACGCATCAGTATTATACCCTATGATAGAATCGGCTCTCCCAGAAGATGTGTTGAGGTCCTGGAATAGAAGCATTAAAGATACTAGTGACCTCAGCAATATCATGAAATTCATTAAAGCCGAAGTTGAGTCGGAAGAACGTATTGCTCTAGCCAAAGAAAGTTTTACGATGCCTAAGACGGAGAGCACGCCAACAGCCTGTTTTATGGTAGAGAAGAAAGAAAAAGATGGGCAAAGCTGTATTTGGTGCAATAAAGACACGCACGCAAGCACCGAATGCCTGAAGGCATCAAAGATGTCAAAAGAAGAAAAGATTGAGTATCTTAAGAAGCAGAATTGCTGTTTTATATGCTTAAAGCCCAGACATACAGCAAAAAGATGCAAGAGTTTTCCAAAGTGTCTCATCTGCTCCAGACGTCACGTAACGATCATGTGTCAAGACGTTTTCAAGAACTCTAAGGATAAGCCGAAAGACACAAAGAGCAAGGTCAGTGGAGAGTCATCAATAGAAAACTTGATTTGCGATATGAAGAGTAGTACAACCATCTTACAGACAGTGTGCATCAAAATAGTTCAGGCCGGAAAAGAGAAGAACGTCAGAGCTATCATCGACAGTGGTGCACAAAGATCGTATATTAAGAAGAAAATAGTAAGAGAGCTGAACATGAAAGCTTCGAAGAAAGAAAGAATCACCCAATGCTTGTTTGGAGAAAGAGAGACAGCGTCCCAAGATTGTGAAGTATTCTCGGTAGAAGTACGAAGCTTAGACGGAAGGTGTTCTGTAGGAATGAATTTGCTAGAACAAGAAAACATCTGTGGCCATCTGCCAAAAGTATGTTCAACGGAGATAATGAGCGGTTTTCTTTTTTGACACTTCTAATATTTTCATTCTAATGATGAAAGATGGCAATAATGTTCGGTCTAATGTCAACGTCAAAAAAAAGTCTGACGGACTGGCTGAAGACTGATTGAATTGAATTTTCCAAACAACATAGTAATAGGGCCAGGCCAGGGTTTACTTCTGTCTGTACTTTCAATATTATAGTATAAGTGCCTTGCAATCGTTACAACCACAACATAATTAAAACCAGAGAGAGAACAGAATTAATCATGGCTAGCCCATGCGTAGTACAATTTTGTAAAAATATAGGCAACCACCGTTTTCCCCAAGATGAAACACGGAGATCAAGATGGATAGAGGCTATCAAACACGTAAAACCCGGATTAACCATAAGAAAATATAGCCATATATGTTCAACTCACTTTACGCCAGCAGATTTCTTCTCTACATCAACACATTTAGAAACAGCCCCAAAAGGTAAGTAGTACCTTTATCATGCAAATAGGAATACCTTTGCCCTAGCCTTTTAAGAGATAGCTCAGATCCCTACCTACATTGATTTGAGATTTAGTAGATTGAGTTTAGTAGAACCTGTAACTATTCTTTGATTGCAGCTCGTCGCCTAAAAGTACTTAAAAAAAATGCAATACCTAGTATATTTCCATGGAATGAAGCTTGTCGGCAAGTTAACCAGCCCCATCAGCAGTCAGAGCCAATGTTCGATACAAATATTGTTCAAGCAACATATTCTCGAAGTACCTATATTAATATTCTACCTATTGTCGATTTTAGTGGGGTAGATACTGTGAGAAACTCTTGTCTCTGAGCTTTATGGGCACACAAATAATTAATGTGCTTTTAAATTAATAATATTAAATGGCAATCACATACTGATTGTTCTGATTTATCTAAATTTTTTTTACAGCTCCTCCTGTTGCATTTGTTGAGTTGCCACCTATGTTGCAAAGTGATGCGAAAGTGGAAGAAGTCATAGACCCCTTGGATATACCAATAAACAGTGATACAGACATTATAGTACCAATAACCTCAGCAGACCATGAAATAAACAGTGTTGAAACATCACCACCACCATCTCCTCTTCAAGAGCATGAAACTGTAGAATGTATTGAAAGTTTGGTGTCAGTACAAACACAAACACCAAAAGACAGTGATCAGTCACAACCTAAAACATTGTCAGTTCAAACACAGACCCATGGACATAATATTACAAGAGGTTTCAGTATATATGATTATAAAAATGAAGATAAACGTCTTCATTTTTACACAGGACTTGAAAATTTTGAAAAAATTATGCTTGTGTTCTATTCCTTGGGTAGATGTGTAAATAATTTAAATTATTTTTATGATCCACCCCCCGCAAGAATTGATGCCTTAGATCAGTTATTTATTACATTGATTATTCTTCGTAGACATTCAACATATGAAGAAATTTCAATGTTGTTTAAAATAAGCATTAAAAATGTCTACAGTATATTTATAACATGGATTCGTCTCATGGCACTCCAGTGGAGAAACTTGGATTTATGGGTTGACAGAGAAAATGTCACAGCAAACACACCATTTGATTTCTTTGATAAATACCCATCAACCAGAGTGATTCTTGATGCCACTGAGTGTCCCATTAAGAAGCCAAAATTACCACTCGCTCAACAAGTCACATTTTCTACATATAAAAATAGAAACACTATTAAATTTCTACTCGGTATAGCTCCTGGTGGCATGATAACTTATGTGTCTCCTGCTTATGGTGGGTCTGCTACTGACCGTCAAATCTTAGAAAGGAGCTCAATCATTGAAAGATTTGATTATAATGATGAGATAATGGTGGATAAAGGTATCAATGTACAAGATATATTAATACCCTATGGGGTTAAGGTTAATATGCCAGCTTTTTTTAAAAAAGGAAATCAAATTGGGTCTGAAACTTTACTATCCAACCGAAAGGTTGCTAGTAAGAGAGTTCATGTGGAGAGGGTTATTGGAATGCTAAAAACATATAAAATTCTAACACAACCCATGAACCAAACTGAGATTTTACTGGCAAGTGATATTATTTTAGTAATAGCAATGCTGGTCAATTTTAGATCAAATATAATAAATAAAAATGCTTAATTTCTAGAATTATCAGACTTTCAGTTCACTTAATAAACTGTTGCAGGTAGGAGGATATTACAAACCCTAACACCACAGATAAAACATTATTTCCCTGTACATACCTATCTACATACTTTTATAGTTAGAATATGATAAAATCAAAGAACATATTTTTTAGTAAAATTTAAATTCTTTTATTGTATAAAAACCGCTCTAATAATGCCGGTTTATAGTAATTATCATAGAATGATTTTAAATTTTTCAACATTTCTTTAATGAAGTCATTTTCTCTCTCTACACTTGTAGAGCTAGGCTTTAACTTAATACTTTTATTTTTGTTGAAGTCTACTAAGCCATACAAAACAACAATAATGTGTTTGCATTGACCATATGGTCCAGCACCTGCAGCACACTCACACTGGGCTTCTAATATTGTGTTATGTTTGACTTTAACTGTCACATTGTAAGTGATATTTTTTCTCATTTCAGAAGAACACACTCCGGTAATATAATATTCTTGATTAAATTTTGCTGTGCGGCATGAATTAAGGAAATTTTCTGCATACATATTGAATGATGTTGAGAGATCTTCCCTCCCAGTCAGCTCGCAGAACGATTCCAGTTCACAAGTGGTTAATAAAGGCATTTCAGATCCACTGTTAATATCGCGGAAATGTTGCGGGCTGGGTAGAACAATCTTGTAAGTTATGTCTGGATCATTCACAAGTGGGCCAAACAGCTTGTCATAATCCACCAGTCTGAAACAATTGTCAATAATAATATTATGTAGGTAGGTATACCTCAGTGTGAGTGTGACCACAGTAAAACTTCCTCATCAAAAATTAAGTAAATCAAAATTACCTTTGAACAAGCAGTGCTTTTTTTCCAGTAACTTTAGCGCTACGCTTCTTGAGTTCGCTTTTAAGGTCTGCGAGTGACCACGAGCCGTAATCTTTGCTCATGTTTGTAACAAAAATCCAAGGTGGATTAATCGAGGTCCAGTTTTGAAGCGAAGTTGATCGGGTAGGCTAGGTTCAAGGTCCGTAAGCGCGCAAAAGTTGTCGGAGAAACTAGTTCAATCAGAGATTCAGGTCCGTATGAGCAAGCAAAGTTCGTCAGGGGGAATCACAATAAAACGCAAAGACAGGGAGAGAAAACAGCAAAACACCTTCACACACCGAAAGAAAACATCAGCTGTGAGCAGGCCGCAGAGTGTTGCCAGATGAAGTCAAACCTAACTCACCCAAATCACTTAATATATTAACAAAATATATTATCCATAATTTTAGTTTTAAGCAGTTCCTACTCTTTTTTGGTCGTTTGTTTTATTATTTAAGGAAACACCAAAGAAATACCTACCTTCTACCATAAATCTTCATCTAATCTAAGGTTCAGGTAATTTTCAAATTACCTACATACCATTTTAAAGCTATAATCTGGCAACCCCAATTACCACCTTACCACAAGCATACCACAAGTAAGTCTTCAATCAATTCAATCAATATTTTTTTGACATTAGACCGGACGCCAGTTCCATCGCACGGCAATCTCAGTAACTAAAACTGACAGTTCGAAAACCGCTCATTAGGAAGCTGTCAGAGCAGGGTATCACTCTCACTGAGACTATAGACTCCCCTGACGAAATCTGTGTTCTTATTGGTGCAGATTACTATGGTTTTTTGTTGACAGGTGACGTTAGACATCTTGACAATGGATTGACAGCCATCAAAACATCTCTCTGTTGGACGATTCAAGGGCCAATAACAGGAGTCTACAGCTCGATGGTAGGCATGATTACAACCACAGACCAACTAGAGATACTACGTATCAGACGGCCATCTCAGTAATAAAAAAAATTGCCATAGTGAAAGCCGTGACTAGTGATGTATGACAGTTGTTTTTATTCTTAATTGTAAGCTTATGTTGGGCAAAGCTCCCCAGCGTATTCAGCCTCCTTTTTTTTTGGCATGCTAACCTAAATTTTTTATTTTTCAAATTCTCTAAATTTTAATATTAATATATTCTTGATTCTTGTAAAGAAACTATATGCTGGCTATGCGACTTTTAACTATCTTCATAAAAGTCGCATCGCATACTTACCAGACAACCAACAGTTTCTCTACGAGAATTATTACAGTCCTGAAAATAAATGAAACTAAAGCATCATTTGTGAATTTGTATATTTTTGCCCACTTGTATTCAAATCTTTAATTATTTTACTAGTCGCTTCTTGAATGCACTTGTCTTTTTTGATTTTCTTAATTGGGGAGGCACATCTGAAAAAAATCATAACATAATTTGAAGAGCAAACAATGTATTTTATTAATACTTCCTAAAAAATACAGAAATCTAGTGTTAGAGTCTTTTTGATGAGTGCCAGAGTGACAGACAGACAGACATACAGACATTACTACTACTATATAGCTTCATGAGGTCGTGAGACAAGTTCACATTAAAAATTATAATAAAAATATATTGTTAGAGGAGATTTCAGGAGATATTATGTATATATGTTTGTCCGCGATTATCTCGCGTTTGGCTGAACCGATTTTGATGCGGTTTTCAGTAATGTATTTGTTACATTCATGAGAAGGTTTGAGTACCTATTTTAACCGACTTCGAAAAAGAGGAAGTTCTCAGATTATGTTTGTTGCAGTTCGTTGTCGGCGGGTCTCTTTTTGTAAAAAAGAAATTATTATTTTTCGCTAACAAACTAGTCCTTCAACGCCTACAACTCGGCACCATAGTAAAACCGCAAAAGACGCCGCCTCCAACATAGGCGGAAGACGACACCCCTAACCGCCTCATTGGTCAGCAGCACTTGCCTATTGAGGAAGTTTACTTGCCGGCAAATACAGTATGTCAACAAGACTAGGAGTAGGTTAGAGTGTAGCCTTAGGGGCGCTATCCATAAAAAAAACTAAAAATGTTATATGAATAAATGTATACCCGATAGTGGTACCGTTAAAGGATTTTCAACTACATTTTTATCGGACTTTGTCCCTATCGGGTATTCCCTAAGGTGACCAGTTTCCGGGGAAAACGTCCGGATATAATTTTAACGACCTCTAACTCCGAAATGGGGCGAAGGGGTAGCAGAGTTCTTTGGACGTTATTGATGAGAATCAGACACACTATCGAACCCCATTAAAGGATTTTCAACTTAATTTTTATCGGACTTAGAAAATTATCGATCCATATGGAAAAAAAAAATGTCCCCATAAGAGTACTTTTTTATGATGGGATCTTGTAGAGAAGTTTAATACAAGCACTTTTTGTCCCTATCGGGTATTCCCTAAAGTGACCAGTTTCCGGGGAAAACATCCGGATATATTTTAACGACCTCTAACTCCGAAATAGGGCGACGGGGTAGCAGAGTTCTTTGGACGTTATTGATGAGAATCAGACACACTATCGAACCCCGTTAAAGGATGTTGAACTTAATTTTTATCGGACTTAGAAAATTATCGATCCATATGAAAAAAAAAAAATGTCCCCATAAGAGTACTTTTTTATGATGGGATCTTGTAGAGAAGTTTAATACAAGCACTTTTTGTCCCTATCGGGTATTCCCTAAAGTGACCAGTTTCCGGGGAAAACATCCGGATATATTTTAACGACCTCTAACTCCGAAATGGGGCGACGGGGTAGCAGAGTTCTTTGGACGTTATTGATGAGAATCAGACACACTATCGAACCCCGTTAAAGGATGTTGAACTTAATTTTTATCGGACTTAGAAAATTATCGATCCATATGAAAAAAAAAAAATGTCCCCATAAGAGTACTTTTTTATGATGGGATCTTGTAGAGAAGTTTAATACAAGCACTTTTTGTCCCTATCGGGTATTCCCTAAAGTGACCAGTTTCCGGGGAAAACATCCGGATATATTTTAACGACCTCTAACTCCGAAATGGGGCGACGGGGTAGCAGAGTTCTTTGGACGTTATTGATGAGAATCAGACACACTATCGAACTCCGTTAAAGGATGTTCAACTTAATTTTTATCGGACTTAGAAAATTATCGATCCATATGAAAAAAAAATTGTCCCCATAAGAGTACTTTTTTATGATGGGATCTTGCAGAGGAGTTTAATACAAGCACTTTTTGTCCCTATCGGGTATTCCCTAAAGTGACCAGTTTCCGGGGAAAACGTCCGCATATATTTTGACGACCTCTAACTCCGAAATAAGGCCACGGAGTGGCAGGGTTCTCTGGGCGATATTGGTCAGCGTCAGCCACACTATCGAACCCCGTTAAAGGATTTTCAACTTAATATTTATCGGACTTAGAAAATTATCGATCCATATGAAAAAAAAAATTGTCCCCATAAGAGTACTTTTTTATGATGGGATCTTGTAGAGGAGTTTAATACAAGCACTTTTTGTCCCTATCGAGTATTCCCTAAAGTGACCAGTTTCCGGGGAAAACGTCCGGATATATTTTGACGACCTCTAACTCCGAAATAAGGCCACGGAGTGGCAGGGTTCTTTCGACGTTATTGATGAGAATCAGCCACACTATCGAACCCCGTTAAAGGATTTTCAACTTAATATTTATCGGACTTAGAAAATTATCGATCCATATGAAAAAAAAAATTGTCCCCATAAGAGTACTTTTTTATGATGGGATCTTGTAGAGGAGTTTAATACAAGCACTTTTTGTCCCTATCGAGTATTCCCTAAAGTGACCAGTTTCCGGGGAAAACGTCCGGATATATTTTGACGACCTCTAACTCCGAAATAAGGCCACGGAGTGGCAGGGTTCTCTGGGCGATATTGGTCAGCGTCAGCCACACTATCGAACCCCGTTAAAGGATTTTCAACTTAATTTTTATCGGACTTAGAAAATTATCGATCCATATGAAAAAAAAAATTGTCCCCATAAGAGTACTTTTTTATGATGGGATCTTGTAGAGGAGTTTCATACAAGCACTTTTTGTCCCTATCGAGTATTCCCTAAAGTGACCAGTTTCTGGGGAAAACGTCCGGATATATTTTAACGACCTCTAACTCCGAAATGGGGCGACGGGGTAGCAGAGTTCTTTCGACGTTATTGATGAGAATCAGACACACTATCGAACCCCGTTAAAGGATTTTCAACTTAATTTTTATTGGACTTAGAAAATTATCGATCCATATGAAAAAAAAATCGTCCCCATAAGAGTTTTTTTTTATGATGGGATCTTGTAGAGGAGTTTAATACAAGCACTTTTTGTCCCTATCGGTTATTCCCTTAAGTGACCAGTTTCCGGGGAAAACGTAGTAAGTAATCATAAAGCTATTCCTTAAGATGTCCGAGTTATAAGCAAAAAGGGGACCCCATACCCTTAGCCGATCCCCCCATACAACATACTGAACATAGGCAAAACTGCAAAATAGCTGTCATGTCACAAATGATATATAAATAATAAATACCTATTACGAATCCATGTCTTTATTGTTTCTTGTGGTGAGCCGTGGCAACTCAGCAAACTCAAAGGTTGAGAGACTTGGAATATCTGAAAATATAAACAAAAAATAATTTATATTTTCTTAATATTATATTTTCTCAATAATTTGTTTGAATATATTAAATTCAAATAGAAAAAAAACATACCTAATTTAATTGTTTAGAGATGTTCTCTATAATTGGCTCCTTTGGGCTGGTTGCCCTTTCCTGTCTGTAAAAATAAAATTAACATAATTAAAATAAGTCAAATCGCTGCCAATGGTAAATTACCCCTTAAATCCATACCTCCCTAAGGTGTGGCGAAGCTATTGCAACTATGGAAAAAATTTAACTATAATTATAAATTTTAAAACTAATTTATTTTAGTAGTGAGATTAAAGAGTTCATATAGAAATACAACAACAATCCACTCATAGTATACTAGGTTACTAAGTCACTAGTAAACAAAACAAGTTTAAAGAAAAAAGTTTACATCAAAATGAAAAAAAATAAAAATTAAATACTTATTCAATTATTAGCCCAAACAAAATCTTCTACACAAAGCATAGACCAGTATTATGACATTTAATATTATAGTTAAAGGTTTTAAAAAAAGTATACCAAAATTGTTAGCGGAAGCTTCTAAAAATAACCTTTTTTTATTTTCAAAGTAAAGTTGTACAAATAGTACTTAAACTATTAATGATCTTAACAAAACATGTTAAAATGCTTCGTTTATAATATAAACTAGCTGTCCTGGTGAACTTCAATCGCTTTTCAATTTTATTAAAAAAATGTAATTGTTTTCATCTTCATTGCATTTTTCAATCTTTTCTCAGGTTTTAAACCTTCTCTGGACTTCGACAAACCTTTTAAAAATAAATTCAACATACAAGTAAGTATATAAAAGAACCGTGTTAGTTACACTATTCATAACTCAAGAACGGGTGAACAGATATGGCTTTGGGAGGTAGATTGAAACCTGGAGCAGGGATATTTTTCTACTCTGGTACCTATTACAAAATGTATTATCTACCAAACAGTAAATTATTCCCAAGATATCTTACCTTATGGGTAACAGCGTAGGAAAGACGGTACGACGACCCACGAGGTAGTATTTCGAAGTGAAAAACCCTTTTGAAGTGTCTTTCACTATCAACAAGCTTGGAAAGCGGTCGGTGGGTCGTTTTAGGTGGAAAACTGTTCAGTTGATACTTTAGTTCATCACGATTTAGCCACAGTAACTACACTTTTAGTCTTTTATCACCGCACGTTAAATGATACAAAATAGCGTCCTGACGCTGTTTTTGCAATCACAGCACTACGTAGACATATTCAGAAGCATTTTTCAGAAGTTATTAAAGTTAAAAGTCGAGATTACAAGCAGAAAAAGCTTTTCAAATCAAACAAAACTTCTGCAAAGCAAATCAAAGATGAAATGAAACAAAGACAAAGAAGAAGGATAAGGCCTATTACATTTCTCCTGAATAAGTCTCTGAATTAGCAACCTAAGGCTACGAACGCATAGGCGGTTTTTTGCTGCGCGGATTTTATGTAACATACTGAATCCTATGGAAGTGTGCGCACCAGCGGATAAAAAACCGCGCGGTTAAAAATCCGCTGTCGCGGTTTTATTTCCGCGCGGCTAAAAATTCGCCTGTACCTTCGTGGCCTATGAATAAGGTTGAAAATGAAATAACAACCTTTCCAACCGCGCGGAAATAAAACCGCAACAGCGGATTTTTATGCGCGCATTTGTTACCGCGCGGATAAAAATCCGCCTGTGCGTTTGAAGCCTCAGGTTTCTTTTTAGGAAACTTAGCCAGCGTAGTTTGCAATCACACCTTTCCTTAGTCAGTCGCGATCGAAGCTTAGTGTTGCCACTTTAGTGGATTTTCCACAAAATCTGGTGGTTTGGTTGGATTGGAACCCCCATTTAGTGGCATTTTTTTTTGCATTTAGTGGCTATTGGTTTTTTAAGCGGATTATGAGAATTATCTTAAAATAGAAAAAAAAACGACTATTTAACCATATTTTTTACTTTCAAAATACAAATCTATATATTTTTTTCGACGGGGTTAATTTCTATTTTTTTTTAATAAAGCTTAAATTAATTCTCGTATGTAAAAAACCATCACCTACTTAGATCAGTAGATCGCTATACCTCCCTCACCTCACCTAGTCCTCATTTAATAGGGTTCATTTCGTTTACTCGCGCGTGAGGAATGAGGTAGGCGTGGGACCTGAGGCCTACGATGCGTTGTTTATTTTCTCGAGGGAGTGAGGGCGTGAGGCGTCGTTAAAACACAATCCTAATGCCTCACGACGCCTCACACCTCACGCCTCCTCACTCCTCACGACGCCTCACTCCTCACGAGCCTTTCGGTGGCATAAATATAAAACTAATATAAAACTCGAAAGGTGTACTCACTCACCTTACTGTAACGAGCCCCCTCAAATGAGGGAGTAAGTCTTCACTTGAGGATCCTTATCTGGCGGATTGCTATTTCATCCAGTTGGCAACACTGGAGCTAGGACGTCTTTGTTCTAAATCGGTAGCTAAATCGGATGCTAGCTCTCTAAATGCAATTACACTGTCCTGAATCAGGACTGACTGAAATCAGAGACTGATTTAGGAAAGGTGTAATAGACCCTTATAACAAGCCAAAATGGCCGATGGCCGGCTTTTCAAACCAGCCAATCACAAGCAACGTGCCTGTCATACATGACCAGTTTCAAGATGGCGCCTATGGCTAGCGTTTCGATAGTAGGGTTAAACGGCCGTGATTACAACTTTACATTGTTCTAATAAGGTAGAGCTCGAAGATTTGTGGAGTCTAGAAGCATTAGGGATAAGAGACCCTGGCCAGCAGAGTAGCAAAGCGGTTCGCGAGGAAGAAATGATGGACTCTTTTAACAAGACTATCAAGGATCAAGCAATCCCTGCAGATTTACAAAAGGAGTACGACAGCTGGGCAGAGACAATTCATCTTTTAGGTGAGTTAAAAATCCCTAGGAGATTGACGCAGCATGACATTTCCAAATGTCGTATCTCGCTACACATCTTTTGTGATGCAAGCAAAGTGGCTTATGCAACGTGTATCTTTCTTCGCTCAGAATACAAAGACAAGGTTTGCGTTAGATTAGTTATGGCTAAATCTAGAGTAACGCCGGCTAAGGAAATAACGATCCCTCGTTTAGAATTGATTGCAGCAACATTAGCGACAAGATTGAGCTTGACTGTAATGAAGTCCTTGAAGCTAGCTAACTGTCCAAAGTATTACTGGACTGATTCGAGTGTGGCCTTAAGTTGGATTAAGGGTGATGGAGACTGGGGTGTTTTTGTATCAAATAGGGTGCGAGAAATAAGAAGTGCTTCTTCAATAGATGCCTGGCGTCACATCGCTGGAAATTTGAATCCAGCAGACCTACCGTCCAGAGGTGTAGGCTGCAAAGGTTTATTAGAAAGTGAGTGGTGGAAAGGACCGTCTTGGTTGTTGCTTGATGAGGACTTATGGCCAGTGACAAATTTCACTGTGGACACAAACAACAAGAATTCATCAATTACGCAGGTAATGTTTATCCAGCAAGACGGAATTTTAGATAGCTTAACTAGGTACTTCTCAGACTACACAAAAATTATAAGGACGGTGGCTTGGATGATGCGATTTAAAGCAAAAGGTAAAAATAAACTAAGCGAACTTTCGTATGAAGAGGTAGAGTACGCAGAAAAAGTTGTTTTACGGCTGATACAGTCCAAACATAGTGACAAAATAGCTCGGCTGCAAAATGCTCAAGATAAAGAAGGTTTAGCTAGGCTTCAGACAAGGCTAGACTACGGTACGGAAAATTTTGAATTCAAAGCACCGATAATTTTACCTGCCACAGAACCAATAGTTCAGAGGTTGGTCGAGGAACGGCATAGGTTTCTGCTACACGCTGGAACGCAAACTTTGATGACAAACCTAAGAGAGACATTTTGGATAATAGGGGTAAGGAAACTAGTCAAAAAAGTAGTAAGTTCGTGCGTGAAGTGCATACGTTTTAAGGCGAAGGCATGTCAGACACAACCGGCAAACTTGCCTCAAGGTAGAATAGAAGCCAGTGCGGCTTTTGAAGTAAGTGGGGTAGATCTTACCGGGCCTCTTGTATTGAAATCTGGTGTTAAGCATTGGATAGTACTTTTTACATGCGCTGTTTTTCGGGCGGTTCATTTGGAAGTGGTAGAGAGTTTATCCACTGTCGACTTCATAGGGGCACTTCGTCGGTTTATTGCACGTCGAGGTAGAATACGACGCCTTATAAGTGACAATGGTACCAATTTTTCTGGCCTTAACAACGTGTTGAACAAAATTGATTGGAACCAGGTATTATGTTTCGCAACTATAACCAAAATTAAATGGACGTTCCTGCCTCCTGCAGCTCCGTGGTGGGGAGGGTTTTATGAGAGATTGATAGGTTTTTTAAAGGCAATACTGCGAAGGTCATTAGGAAAGGCTTCGATAAATTTATTAGAATTACAGACAGTCCTTTGCGACTGCGAAGCCGTGATAAATCAACGACCGCTTACCTATGTGAGCAATCAAATAGATGAGTTAATGCCCCTTTCACCTGCGGTGTTTATACAACCCATATCTGTTTCAAGCGTTGCAGATTTAGACGAAGTTGATGGTAAGTGGCTAAACGCAAGGGCGGCTTACTGCCAAAAACTACGTGAGGACTTTCGACAGCGTTTTAGAAGTGAGTATAAAGGAGCGTTAATTCAGAAGAGTAGGCAAACTAGCTCTTATGACCTACAAGTCGGTGACGTAGTGTTAGTAGAGTCAGAGGAAAAGCGAACTAATTGGCCGCTAGCTCTGGTGGAGGAGTTGTACCCTGGAGTAGATGGTTGTTGCAGAGTAGCGAAGGTTAGGACTGCAACTGGACACAAGGTACGTCCTTTCCAGCGGTTGTTTCCGCTTGAGGTAAAATGGCTTAATCAGACGCTGACTTTCCCTTCTAATCGACACATAGCTGACCAAACATTGACAGTTGACTCATCGGTACCTGATCCAGGCGTAAGCGATAGTGATGTGACAAATAATGTATCTGACACTGATTCCGTTACAGTTGACGTAAGACGTACAAGATCAGGAAAAAGTGATTAAAATTCCTTATCGTTATTATGTGTAACTTCACAATTTATTTAGCAATTAAGTTTTTATTCAATAGGTACTAAATTCAAGACAAATGTTTTCGCATGTTTATAAAGATGTATTGCCTCGGATTTAGTGATGGGCAGCGAATATTTAGAATAGGTAGGTATACGTAATGGTATATTGTAATTTAGTTATTTTTGTGGACTTATGGAGCCAATATTTTTAGCTTAAATGCTACGGTATGTTTTCTTTTGGTTTCAAATTGTAGTCATATTAGTTTTTTACATTTTATACTAAAGTGTTATTTGTTATACCTACCGGTTTTTTTGTTGGCCGCAGTGTGGCAGATGTCATGGGTTGCGTAGCAACCGGTAGTAGTAGAAAAAACACGGAAAATAAAACTACTCGAAAATTATAAAGCTCCTTTTATTAAATATTGTTAAAGGAAAATAAAAAGCAATTACAGAAATAAAGGGGGGAAAATCCGTGAAAAGTCCAGACAAAAATTCAAAGAAATTGATATTTTGACGCTTCCGTCCCAGTACGTCTTTGAAATTATTATGTATACTCGTAAAAACTTACATATGTTTGATAAAAAATGTGATAAAATTAAAGACCTTAGAACGCGTAGCAAAAACAAACTAAGTATTCCACAGAAAAGACTAAAACGGACAAACAAATGCTTTATAGGAAACGAAGTAAGATTTTATAACAAGATCCCAGAAGAGATTTTGATCCTGAATGATAATGAGTTTAAAACTCGTATCAAAAAAGGTTTGATTAAGAAAGCTTATTACAATGTTGATGATTATGAAAACGACAAAGACGCATGGAAGTAGTCTAGCTCTGCACGATATTTTCATTATTTCATGTATGTACTTTAAATCTTATTAATTTATGTTCTTTGTATTGTAAATTGAATTGTAATGTCACATATACAGGGTGTTTCTGACAAGGCGGTAATAAATCAAAGGGGGGATTCAGCTCACCATACCTAACAACTTTCCCAAAGCAACATGGTTCGAAATCTCAAAACAAAAATCAGCTGTTCCATACATTGACCCCGTCAGCTGATCGAACCAATGTATGGAACAGCTGTTTTTTTTTTTTATTTCGACCCATGTTGCTTTGGGAAAGTTGTTAGGTATGGTGAGCTGAATCCCTCCTTTGATTTATTACCCCCTTGTCAGAAACACCCAGTATAAGAACAAAAAAAAAAGAGAGAAATTGTAAAGTAGAGTTTGTTACCCCTTTCTTCTCTACGCTGTAAAATCATTGCGAAAGGGAGTAGAATCATTTGACAGAGGAGGGCTCGTTTGGGGGCGTCTCCAGGCGACCATTGTCGTAAGGCAAGGCAAACATTGTTTGCCTGAGCCAATTAGTGGGCACCCTGAACTACCTCGCCTCTATCAGTATAGGATACTTTACGAAATAAGGTATCAATATTAATTAGATTAGTCTAATTGACTTTCAATAAGCGATATCTTGTATCCTGTATTGAATAAATCATTTTTTACTTTACTTTACTTTTATCATTTTTGATCACATAGTAAGTTTTTTAAGCGTAACCAGGACAGGGCAAATACACAAAAATAGGTTTACTCTATTGAAGCGTAGCGGCGGTTTCCTATCTCTGAGGGTTAGAGGGAGGTTAGAGGTTAGGTATGTACTTTATGTAAGAAATAAATAAACTACTGAAGACTTGGCTGTATGGACTGGAAGTTTCTTTGCCTGCCCAAAATTGGCGAATTTAAAAACAACAGACAACCAATCTGTCCAGTGTTGCCAATGTGTGGGGAATACCCCAAACTGCGGTGAATGCCAAAGGGGATGGGGCAATTTGTGGGGAGAGGCACTGAGCGGGGAATATGTGGGGAATTTAGAATTTTACCAATTCAATAAAACTTACAACCAAAACATTCATTAATCAAATATTAATTACTGCCTTAATTTATTTTTAGTGATAAAAAGGCTTAAATTTATCTTAAGGGAAGTGATTATTAACTTTATTCGTTTAAATTACTGAATAATAGCGAAATAAAAAAATGAACACGTTTTACACCACCCTATATACAGGGTGTTTCTGACAAGGCGGTAATAAATCAAAGGAGGGATTCTGCTCACCATACCTAACAACTTTCCCAAAGCAAAATGGGTCGAAATCTCAAAACAAAAATCAGCCGTCCCGTGCATTGACCCCGTCAGCTGATCGAACCAATGTATGGAACAGCTGTTATTTTTTTTGAGATTTCGACCCATGTTGCTTTGGGAAAGTTGTTAGTTATGGTGAGCAGAATCCCTCCTTTGATTTATTACCGCCTTGTTAGAAAAACCAAGTATAATCAATCATTTGGTTATCATCCCTAGTCTTTGCTAATGTACCTATGTAAATATTTGGTTACTTTATGTAACTTAGAAAAGTTTTGATATTTTTTTCTTTTTTTGGTTTTTGTTCGAGTAAGGTAAATTTACACTTCATATTTCTCTATCTTCATTTTTCACATATATTTAGCCTAGTTTTTACTTTTAATCCTGAACATAAGAGTAACCGGAGGAGGATTATAATATACCGGATAATATGGCGATTTTTTAAGTGTTTGTTAATGTTAATTGTTGATTAATAAATAGTTGATTTTTAAAGTTATTTCGTAAATAGTTCACTATCTCATTGTGGGATTTTGTGGCGACTCATATTTTTCTCCCCTTGGGGTATTTGACCAGTGATCTTGGGGAATCTGAATCTGGTAAATAGCCATTGGCAACACTGGACTGTCACTTTACTTTTACTTTATAAAAAATGCCTTTTTGCTTTTATTGAAGTGGATAAATAAAATAAACCAGACCAACCCTAGTAATAATAGTTCAATGGACCAACCTCGCTAAATTTGCAAAATACATTATGGTGAGTCAGTTCACTAGGTATCTACCTACCTACAATCTACTACGATGCACTTTGTTGCAATTATGTTCTGTTTCACTCATGTTTTGTTCTTTAATTCTAGTTATTAGTTGCTTCGTAATACTGTAACTTTCCAGAGTTATCAAGATGAGCCCAGTGGATACGACGTAGGGTCTTTTCCTAAGGATTTCAGCTATGGTCCCTTTGAACAGAATGGTGATGATGACAATACTTCACTCCAAGATGACCACAAACCTCGAATTCTTCTTATGGGCCTGCGACGGTACGTTATGTATAAAATTGTTATGTATTTAAAAACCCAACAACAAGCAATACAACTTATTTGCTTCAATTATTTTATTTACAGGTCGGGAAAGTCATCAATACAAAAAGTAGTTTTTCACAAAATGTCCCCTAATGAAACCTTATTCTTGGAATCAACCAACAAAATTGTTAAAGATGACATTAACAACAGTAGTTTTGTACAGTTTCAAATCTGGGACTTCCCAGGTCAGATAGACTTCTTCGATCCTGCCTTTGATTCTGACACTATATTTGGTGGCTGTGGGGCACTGGTGTTTGTTATTGATGCACAGGTACCTATTAATATTTATCGTATTTTGTTGACTAACATGCTGTTGAAAATATATTAACTAAAGCTCTGTGCTGATAATTATTATTATTTATAGCTAATATTCGTTTTTGGGGGGGGTTTTTGTGCCTGATATCTGTTAGGTTTGATAACTTAGCTAGGTTAAAAAAAAAAACTGTAAATATTATGATTATTATTGTTATGTAACTTGTCTCATATGTCTTAGAAACTATTTATGGTCCCAATGGAGAGGTTGAAATGGAATCGTGAGGTAGGTAGGAATATGCAAAATCATTTATAATTTTTAATTATATTATTCAGGATGACTATATGGATGCTCTCAATAAACTACAGATTACTGTTACCAAGGCTTACAGAGTAAACAGCAATATTAAGTTTGAAGTATTTATACATAAGGTAAGCTTATTTTATAACCATGAACACTTTAATAAAGATTTCATTATTTTTAGTGGTTCAGTCTGCAGTAAAGTATAAACATTAAGTTCGGCTCAACTCGGTACAGATCTGTACCGATAAGTTACAACGGGCGTGGAATCAACTCGGTACACAGTGTTGCCAATGGCTATTTACCAGATTCCCCAAGATCACTGGTCAAATTCCCCAAATTTGGGGAGAAAAATATCGTGATTCCCCACAAAATCCCCTCACCATAGATAGTGAACTATTTACGAAAAAGCTTAAAAAATCAACCATTTATTAATGACAAACACTTGAAAAATCGCAATATCACTTTAAAAAAATCATCCGGTATATTATAATCCTCCTCCGGTTTTATCTTATATTCAGGCCTAAATGTAAAAACTAGGTTAAATATTATGGAAAAATTGATGGAGTGTAAATTTAACATAATCGAACAAAAACTTTTCTACTTAAAATAACCAAATAGGTATGCATGTACATATGTACATTAGCAACGACTGGGAATAACCAACTGACTGATTTTAAGGTGGGGTGATACATTTTCCTTATTGTATTTCGTTATTATTCAGTAATTGAAACGTAAAGGTCAATAATCACTTCTCTAAAGATAAGTTTTAGCTTTTTTACCATTAAAATAAATATAGGCAGTAATTTATATTAATTGATCATGGATGTTTTGGTTGTAAGTTTGTTTTGAATTGGTTATATGCTAAATTCCCCGCATATTCCCCACACAGAGCCTCTCCCCACAAATTCCCCAATCCTTTGGGATTCCCCGCAGTTTGGGGAATTCCCCACACATTGGCAACGCTGTCGGTACAGATCTGTACCGGTCACGCGCGTAGCGCCTCGCGACTTTTTTTTTACTCGTTTTTTATTTTTTGGCTGAACCAATGTTTGACAAATGTGTCGACTATGAATGATTGAATGGATTGACAATCAATCACTGAATCAATAATAACCCAAAAAATTAATAAATGTTAACAAAAAAAATTTGCGGGTATCGGGTACCTATGCCGCCATTTTGAAAATTGGTTAAAATTGGTGAAAATTGGTGAAAATTTGGGAAAATTTTGACATATCTACCTACTTGCGACACTACTTTGTTGAGCGGAAGCAGCGGGTGTCGACTTATGCTGTCGAATCTGCGACAAAAAATTGCACAGACTTGGATTGTTTCTGAGATTAGATACCCATAGGCTTTCAGGGATTTGTTTGTATACCAATAATGTTTTTAAAAGCTAAGAAAGTTGCAATTTTGTTCTCTCTGCTGGCAGCACATTGTTTTTCATAGATAGTGTGTAAAGTAGAGCATGAAGTTATGTGTAGAGTGTAGAGTAGTGCCTAACTTCTCTCTGGATTTTATGAAAATCAGAGAGAAGGTAAATCCCTACATGAAAATGTCAAAGTTACTCTATGGATAATGTTTTTGAAATTTTCAATTTTAATGGCCGTTATTTTTATTTTTTTGTTTCCTTGATTAATTATTGTGCAATGAAAGAAAACCAAAGAAGGTGCTAAACATGTCGGAATTCTGTAAAAAGTGATTCTACAATAAAACTAAACGGTTTTCAGAACCCGGAATCCGAAATAATACAAAGGTAACATCATTGAACTATTATAACTACTGGGTAACATTGAGGTTATTTTTAGACTTAAAGAACGTTTTTTAGTTCGTATGTAATAGTAAATTTGAGTTTTAACCTTTGAAAAATAACGAAGTGAATATTATTATGTGATAATCCTGATTAAAAAAAAAAAAATAAGATCTAGCGCACACTAGGGGCGACACGCGACAGCGACGTGTCGGCGGCTAGACGCGACGTCAAGCTGCGAGGCACGCTCGCTTGCTACTTGTCGCACAAAGCAAGCGACAGCTCTGCGTCTAGTCGAGACGACACGACTCTAAATATAAACGACAATGCCTCGATAATACGCGTCTAAAAGTCGCTTAGTTTCATATCAATCTATATTCACTATCCATATACAAAATTCCATTTAAATTGGTTCATTAGTTTTCTCTGGAAAGCGAGACAGACAGAGTAACTTTCGCATTTATAATTTTAGTAAAGATTGTCGCCCGCAGCCTGTCGTCACGTCTAGTCCTCGAGATCTCGCTTATAGAATAGCTTGCACATTAACGTAACTGCCTTCGTGGCTTAGTTGGCAGTGATGGCGACTGTGACTTCGATGGTTTGGGTTTGAATAATTATATAATATTTTTTTTATCAAATTTAAGGTACAAACTTTGGGCAAATATGACACAAACCTGGTGGATTTTAACTTCCTGGTGGACAAGAAACTACTGTGGATGAAATTCAAGATGTGGTTAGCTTTGCTGTTATTATTTTACTATCTGACGCGATGTAATGACTAATCATTTCTCCAAACGCCTTCTAGTGGTGGAATGCAAGACCAACTGTTTCTGTTCAAGGGGCCATACGGTGCGAAACTAGCGCCACTTCCGATAAATAATTATATCTTCTAAACCATGACCGAAATCAAAAACATGCGTCAATGACGCCCTATTTATCCTTGCTTTGAATTTTTAAGGCTCTGTTGTGTAGCTTTTAGGATAATGATCTAAAAAATATTCGTTTGTGAAATCAAAAGTGGTCACTTTAGGCAACAAAAGCATATTTCTAAGATCAGGTTTAGTTTGGAAGATATAATTATTTATCGGAAGTGGCACTAGTTTTGCAACGTGTGGCCACTTAACTTTGCTAATTTTTCTTTTCGTACAAAACAACTCCAAATTTTAAAGAAAATAACAAAAAAATAATTAATGTAATCGGTTTAGCTATTCTTTACTTAGGGCCTATCCTGGAAAATATTTAAGTTTCTGTTTTTTTTTTAATCCGTTAAAATCTTCTCGATCCTAACAATTATCTTAAAAATAACCTTTTTAAGTTCTAGTTTCATATTATTACGATTCTGCATGAAGTTTATTTCGATTATCGGGTTACCAGGAAGCCAAACAAAACAATGTCTAACAGAAATTAAAATATACCTAATAAAAATAGAGCACCTACAACAGTACTCGGGACTGCAATTTTATATACAGGGTTACTGGTAAGTAGACCCGACCATTTTAGGAGGTGATAGTAGGGGACATTCATTGACTGCTGCTCCGTGGCTCAGTTGGCAGTGATGTCGACTGAGTAAGCGTCTGCACCTGGGTTCGATTCCCGGGCGGGGTGAATGTTTATATGATGAATATCAATGTTTGTTTCCGGTCTGGGTGTAATGTTCGTCTCTGTGTGTGTTTTGGGTACCCTAGATACAGGTTCTCCCTAGTTAGGGGCTCTAAGTGTAATGTGTTATTATTATTATTCAATACCAAAAATTTTAGGACATATAGATGTTTTTTAGATAATATTCCGATTAAATTTCTAGTTGAATTTCTTCACAAAATGCAACTGAAAAATTTACCTTTGCTAAAATTAAATTAAAATTATAGTTGAGAGGGCTGCAAAACTCATATTATTATTATTATTTTTGCAATTTGAGTATTTTTTATTTAAACAATTTATTAAGGATAAAAATTGCATTTAAAAGAAACATCCTAATGCTTGAAAATTCAAATTAAATTAAAAAATATGTTCTCAAGGTGTCAATATTATAAAAAAAACTAAAAAGGTTAATAACTTGGAAACGGTTGGGTTTGACCAGGGTTCTCTAAGGGTTAAAATTATTGGCAATGACCCTGTTTGTCACCTCCTGAAATGGTCCGTTTTGCTTACCAGTAACCCTGTTTATACCTATGTAGATACCTATTCAGGTTTTACAGTTTTCACGTAGTGGGCTACGAGCTAAGATTTAATTTTATTTTTAGATTAAAGACTCAGCAGACGAGAAAAAATACACACCTGCCTGTGACTTCTACCAGCAGACAATAAACTACTGTGAAATAAATTCAAGATTTGAATATGTGAAGGAACAGAGAAAATATCACCGCTCTACAGATCTTCAAAAGTTCGACTACTTCTGATAAGGTAGCTTAGAATAATTTAAAATTTTCAATCAGTCTTTTTAAAATTTGCCATATAATTTAAAGAACAGTTTATCAAACGTCGCTGGGCTTAATATTCTAGAATTATGTATTATTAAATGAAATGTAATATCTACTTATTAAATTTTTAGTTAAACAAAATGCACTTATAATATTGTTGCAGTTGCATTAAGTTTCTTGTTTTTTGTTCATTCGTTAGTTTTATTGTGTCTAGTATTTTGTCATTAATTAAGATTAAGTTTTAACAATACCTTTGTATACATGGTCGCTTTTCCAATTGATTGAATCGATGCTTAAGATAAGTTATACTTACTAAACAAACGGTTAAACGAATTCTGATGATTAGTTTCATGTAGTAGTTCATACACTTTCCCACTTATCTATATTGCTAAATTTATTCTTATTCGCTAAAACTTGATCATGCATGGCTAAGCCGATTTAGCTGAATTTTTTTCAAAATGTTTGTCGTAGGTGGGTAGACACTTTATTATAATCAATCAACTTAACATAAATTTACTTTTTTAAGATCATATCACAACAATTTAATTTCTGAATTACACAAAACTAGTCCACCTGGCGTACTTCGTACCGCCTAACCTATTATTATGTTGCTCATATATAACTTGAATCACTCTATATTAAAAAAAAAACGCATAAAAATCCTAAATCTGAATCTTTATTTGTTACCATTGCATTGTTTTAAAGATTCAGGCATACATATGGACAGACGCGGGAAGCGACTTTGTTTTATACTATGTATTGATATAATTTTCAGCAGTGTAGGTTCTTCGGCCGAAATTATGTTAATCATGAAATTTGCCATAAAAACTGTTCTGAAACTTTAAACTTTTAATATTGACCCAATAGTACTGTTTAGACCAAAGATTCTTAGATTAACCCACTTCAAAAAAGGAGGTTATCAGTATGACCTGTATGTTTGTATGTTTGTCCGCGATTATCTCGCTTTTGGCTAAACCGATTTTGATGCGGTTTTCAGAAAAATAATTGTTACGTTCAGGGAAAGGTTTTTGTACCTATTTTAACCGACTTCTTGTTTATGTATGTATCTGTTTATTGTATCTTTTTGTAAAAAAGAAATTATATATTTTATTTTTTGTTTTTTTCTAAATCATTGCACTTTTGTAAAACATATTGATAATTAAAAAGGTGTTTTTGAACTTTGTTTTTTTAATTTTTAGGTCTCGGTGGATGCTGGGTTTAGTGCCAAACTAACAAACTAAATTATAATTCAATGCGCATCAGGTTATATTAATTTCCCGCGTATTTCTAGCCCCTCGCAGCGCCGCGCCCTCTCTGGGCCTCCCTATCCAAACTTGCGATTTTTGTCTACCTATAATTTGTTTGTAGTTATCATTCTTCTCGACTAGAGAGTAAAATTTTTCTATGAGCGGAAGGGTTAAGATAAGCACTTCATTAATAATGTCAATAATGATACAACAACAAAACTATAATTTTCATGTTAAAAATAGAATGGAAATATGTACTTTTTATTGCAATCAATAGACGGTTCAAACCTGTGTGGTGCGAAATTTAAACATTTTCGAGTTATTTATTTATTCTGGAGAAAGTATTTGTCTATACCAATATTATAAAGAGGAAAGATTTGTTTGTTTGTAACGAATAGGCTCTGGAAATACTGAACCAAGTGATATAGGCTATATTACATTTTCAAAAAAATTTGGGATCCTTAAACTCAAATAATGTAACCCAAGGTACATTATTTTTTTTAGTTGTTTACATATTTTGACAGGTGGTTTGTTGTTGTTGTTTGTTTTTTTATTCGCTTATTCTAGAAAGTCAAAAGAACATAGTCTATAGAGCCAAGTCTTTAGTAGTATCTTATATTCTATGGTGTAACGAAGTAAGCCGGGACAGCTTGTTTTTAATAAAGTTTGAATGTCTTGCCGCGGCTAAAAACCGTTTCTCACCTTGATATACATTGATTTTGCAAGACAGCGTTGCTTATTTAGTGTTTAATCCACATTTAGTCTCAAATCAAGATTTAGCACAATACACAAAATCGATAACTCTGTCTTGCAAAAACGATATACATGTCACCGTAAAATAACACATCCTTAAGGTTATAAACTAACGTACGTCGGTTTATAAACCAACGTAGGTTAGGTTAGTTAGGTTGTTTATAAATGTACGACCGTAAATTTATAAATTAACGAAAAGTATTATTTTCCGGTAACATACATATAACAATGTGAGAGACGGTTATTTAGCTGCGGTAAATTATTCAATCTTTATTCAAAACTATACTTTTGCCCGAATAAATAAAAAATCCAAAAAATTAAAATTTCGCGCCACAAAGGCTTGAACCGCCGTAAAATAATTACTTAAAATTATCGTAAATCTAAATATAGAAGTAATTAATACATTAATTGCTATGTCTAGGTTGATGGTCTAAATGATGACTACAAAATGGAATCCCAGCGAGACATCCACCAGCGAGCGACAGATGACCTGGTGGACGCAGGGCTGGAGCATGTGCACCTCTCATTCCATTTGACTTCCATCTACGACCACTCCATCTTTGAGGCTTTCAGCAAAGTTGTGCAGAAACTGATTCCTCAGTTACCAACTCTGGAGAATCTTCTGAATATTCTCATATCAGTAAGTTAACATATTATGTATTGTAATTTTATGCTAGATAATCATGATGATGGTCGCCACTGGTTACTATCTCCGTTTATGATTTGTTAAGCCTTTATGTTGAAAATTTTTCTAGTCTGATTCCTGGATAGGGGGTAGCTGGGTCTATCAAAAAAAGGCAGCTTCGTCACTAAGGGAGCTGCCAAATCATACTTTTAACCCAGTCCAATGTAAAACTAAAAGTAGGTACCATCTTTCTTAAATTGCTCGTGTGTTGTGTAGACAACAACAGACACTTGGCTAGCATAGCACCACAACCAGACTCTGTGACCAGACCTCTAGAATAACGCTAGTTACGCGCGTAACTAGCGTTCTAATCGAAATACAGCTAAGAGGCGTTCCTGGGAGAATACGAGCGTACCGACTGTACCTTTGCATTGCAAGTCAAGCGTTACAATCAATATTATAAAACTCACTGACTGACTGACAGACAACGTAGAGCCTAAACTACTAGGCGTAGCAGGCTTGTAGCTTGTAGAATATTCTTGTGTAACTTTCAGAACTCGGGCATAGAGAAGGCGTTTCTATTCGACGTGGTGTCCAAGATCTACATCGCGACGGACAGCTCGCCCGTCGACATGCAGAGCTACGAGCTGTGCTGCGACATGATCGACGTCGTCATGGACATCTCCGGCATCTATGGGTCAGTCAGTCAGTCAGTCAGTACAGTACCAGATACTCCAGATACCAGACTCCCCGCAATAGTCTTAATCACCGAAATTAAGCTTTATTGGGAAAAAATTAAGTGGTTGTAAGTGGTGATAATTATAAAAGAATGAATATATCTGAGCGTGACAGAATGATGTTTGTCATGGTTTTATAAAACTTTTTATTATGTGCGCGAGTTAGTCCTTACTTTTTGTTTGTTGTGCGACTCGTACTGTCCAAACATCCCGCATTCTCTGTTTTACCGAAAATCAGTGGTACCTAATAACACCGTTATATGAACGCGCAATAAATACCTACATTTAATGGTCGGCGTTCTATGCTCGTTGCGGAGAACGAACACAATACCTGAACAACTTGTCTACCCTTTTTAATACGATAGTAATTCCTCAGTATGGTTGAAGAGGCTGAAGCGAGCACGTTCAACAACCAGAGCTCGAGCCTCATCAAGCTCAACAACGGGACCGTGCTCTACCTGCGGGAGGTCAACAAGTTCCTGGCGCTCGTCTGCATACTGCGGGAGGAGAACTTCCAGAAGCAAGGTATTATAGGGTACATCATATATACATTGTTTTAGTTTTTAATGTTGTAAAATGCCATGAATCCTTATAATCAGCTTCTTAATGGACCATGTCAATAATAGGAAGGGAGACCGTCAATGGGGCAGATTATTGTCACCCTACATTTGGTGAATAGCAGAGTCCACACCAAGCTATCCAACGTGATCAACAATTGGTTGGGTGAGTGGGATTATAAAAAAGCTGCCCTATAAAACGGCTTATACTTCTTTTTCAGGTGTCATAGACTACAACTTCCTCTGTTTCCGCGACGCCATAACGCAAGTGTTCGAGCTACGGAACAAGAGTCAAGACGGTCAGAATCAGGAGTCAGACGAGCCGCCGACCAACGGAGCTGCCGACTCTACGGAGAGTGGCTCTCTCATATCACAAACGCAGCTGCCCTAACAGTAGACAGAAAATATGTATGTGTAGGCCCCAAGATAAATGTCTCTCAAAATAATGAAATAAATTTAAAATGTACATAGGACCTCAAAAAATCCTACTTGAGTGTATTAAAAAAATTTTGAAATAAAAAAAGTGGCAAGAGTGCAATTTCCACACAGTGTTGTCACTTTTTATTTTCTAGATTTTGTGCACTATATTTTCTTGCCATAAGACAATATTGTATCGGTATATTATGTAATATGTCTAGAGATGATAACTATTGTATTTATTAAGTATGTCCCCTCAGTCAACTGCAACCTGCAACTGTTATGTTCTTTGTTGCATATTGTAGTTTTTCTTAACAATTAATCATCGGTCCGGAACATAAATCTTGTAGGTATCTACTTAAGTGTAAAAATAAAGATCCATATCCATTATATTTGTTTTTTTTTTTTCTAGGATGTGGAGCATAGAGTTACAAATAGTTGAGCGTAGCGTAGCGAAGGGAAAATAGTATGTCTATGGTTGGGAAAGAAAGCAGTGAGATGGGAAACGCTACGAAAGAAAGACATTCTCTTTTTTTTTGAACGGCAATAGATACCCTGCAGGGCCTATTACGGCCGCTTTTGCAATATTGCTTTGCGTCCTCTGCGTTTTTTTGTATTGACACACTCGTTGACACTTGGAGGACGAAAAGCAATATTGCAAACTCAGAGTAAGGAAACATTGCAAAAGCCGTTTTAGTGACTTGGCTGTGAATGACGTAGCATGTAACATCGAACGAAAAAGCGCTTTTTACTTTAGTTTAGTTTACGGGCGAGTTTCCGCAATTTGACAGCTATCGTGCCTATTTTGCGTGAAAAGGGGTAGCGCTACTCTAACCACCCCAGCTCCTCCACGAAGTTCAGCAGCGCTTTCACGTTGCCTACTGCCTCGCGTACGGTGCTTGGGAACCCTAGGTACTTACGTCTGTATACTTCTACCTGTTTGCAGTCTAGTAGAATATGTTTGGTAGTTTCGTCCGCCTCCATGCAAGCCCTACACGTAGGACTGTCAGTGATGCCTAGAGTAAACATATTATGTTTATTAAGAGTGTTATGCCCGGTCAGCAACCCTACATACTTAGTTGGGGTTTATTAAGCCTCAAGACGTTGGCTGTAAGCTTATTGTCGAGCGTTGGTATTATTTCTTTAAAGTGTTTGCACGTCTCGGCGCTTTCCCAGTTGTCCTGGTGCAGAGTCCTGATATGCTTTCTCATCTGGCTGCGCAGCCAACTGAATGGCAGGGGTACTATAGGTTCAGGCCCATGCGGAGGAGTGTCTGAGCCTCTTCGGGCCAGTTCGTCCGCTGCATCGTTTCCTCTTGAGCCGCTGTGTCCTTTTATCCATTGTAGGGTGATTGAATCGTTATTTCTACATGCGCTAGTCAGCTGTTGATGACACTCATGTATTAGTCCAGAGTTGATCTTATCGCTCTTTAGTGCTTGGAGTACTGACATACTGTCCGATAGTATCTTTATGTTTATGTCCTTTACATGTCTTCTTTGGATTATAGAGGCCACAGAACAAGGAAGATGCTCAGAGGCAATATTGGGCATTATAGAGGCTGCAAACGCTTTTTACTTTATTTATCATGACTTTTTTAAATACGAACCAATTTTCTAAAATTCATTTTATTTGTTATCGGTACCTACCTAAGTAAAAAGAATCTATATCCAAAAATAAATTTTTGAATTCAAAGTCAACCGCGGCGGTAACAGGTAACATGATGGATAATTTGTGGAATTTGTCGTATCTATCTGTCACTTTTGTCGATCATCTCCATACATTTTACAGCATTGAAATGTCAAAAGTGATTAAAAGTGACAGTTAGATTCGACAAATGGTCCGACGTGTTGCGGGGGCTGTAGTTATACTAGTTTTAGGAGATGCCCCAAGGGGGATGACCTCTCAATCGGCTCGTTTTCGAAACAATAAGTTTTCCAGTGATGAAACCTCAGATTAATTGAAGCGTAGCGGCGGTTTCCTTTCTCGTAGGATGAAACACGAGGATCAACGATTGAAGACTTGGATGTATGGACTATGTTCCTTTGCCTGCAAATAGTTAAATAAAAAAACAACAACTTGTCAGAAGCGAACGCAGCGAAAGAAACTTCATTCAATCAATCCATCCGTCTTATAGAGGAAAACCACCAAAAATCAACCAAGTTTTTGGGAAAATATAATTGTTTGTTCGTGTTCGTTCATAAATAATTATTGTAGTTGTAGTAAAAAGAAAAAAACAGCAATTAACTAAAATTTAAATAAGTTCACCTCATTCCACAATTTGCTGTTCATCATCAGTTGGCAGTTGGTAAGCAAACCTTTGGTAGGTACCTACCTAATCAATTTTAAGTACCTACTCTTTCTGGTCAGTGGGTCTTTATGTTCTTGATCCCGATCTACTTTGATCACAAATATCCCCAAGCAATAAATATATTATAATTACCTTGTATGTACCTCTTTCCTATTACTGCCAATCGGCACGGCAGTCACCATATACCTACTTATTGTATATAACAAAGATCATCTTCTGCCTGCTCTCAGTCAGGTGTATCAAGGACTAGGAAGACAAAATTGTGGAAGAAGACAGCTGCTAGAACACGGTCTCATCATTAGACAAGAGGTTATGTTTCATTCATTTGGAAATAGTTTACGTCAAAGAGACCAGCAGCAGACTCAGCATGAGATTAGATTAATTACTCTTGCTTGATAGAGTAGAGTATTACTTGAAAAAACCATCATACAACCATTGTGTTTCCCATGTTTTGAAAATGTTTTGTAAGCAATGTCTGGTTAAGATGACCTCTTCAAAACATTTTTTTTGAATATGATCACACAGTAAATTTTTTAAATTTTACTAAAAACGGATTTTTATATGGGACCCCCATTCCAGTATAGCTTGACTCTTTTTCTGCTATCATCTAGATATGTGTCATCCATACTAATATTATAAACGAGAAAGAAATTCTGTCTGTCTGTCTTGCTTTTCTAAGAAGACTACAATTTGAATGAAATTTTGTATATGGATAGTCTAGAGCCTGAGAAAGGACATAGGCTACTTTTTATCCTGAAATTCCCATGGGAAAATTCAGAATTTGATGTTTCAAGGAAAAATGTGTTATTTATTTGGCTTTTACCTACAAAAGACTCAAATTTTATTCATAGACGCACATTTTAATTATAATTTGTATTTTAGTTAAATTACTTAAAGATAAAAACAATAAAACTAATTTTCTTTATCTATGTATTGCATAACACTACATACCTACCTAGGTACCAAGTTTACAATAAATTGTAAACATGTTTTTGTTTTTTGCATTTCGCGTTTGCCTGGATGTATTTCCGCAATGTCGGGATTAATTGATAAGCTTAGCACACTGATAATGTCTTGTTGTAACTGCCACTAAATATACTTTTCATAAAAAAAAATAGATTTAGCATTTAGCTGATTGTTTGTTTGTTGAGTAGTATGTTTGATGCAGTTAATAAATTGACATTACAAGGTTTTTTTTAAACACTCAAAATTGGAAAAAAAAATTGATTCTTGTGATTTACTTTTTGTGGACATAAAAAAAAACTAGGTAATTTTTTTTTTATACAATTGGCACTGCAGACTTGGATGAAAAACCAAAAAATGATTACAAGAAACTTTAAATAATCTTACTTGACTGTTTTAATGATACCAAAGTAAAGGTTCTCTGATTATGATATTAAGAGTAAATTAATAAATAATTAATCATTATTACTTAATAGTAATGTATTAGACATAGACAGATGTTTATTTGCGCACACAAAACATCATCATAATAATCATATAACCATAACATCATTATATGATTATCATTTACACAGGTATTAGAAACACAAAAACAAATAATATAATTACAAATTTACTGTAAGTTTTGTGGGCGGAAAATGGCCCCCACTCAGCTTATGTTGCAAGCAATGCAATGGTGTTGACTATTGATGCAGTGCTGATGATTCCGTTAGAACCATTTATGTATGTTATGAATTTACTTGAAAACTTCTTTAATTGAAAAATGTATGCTTCGGTGGTTTAGTCACTTAGAGCAGATGGATGACAAGATTGACGAAAGAAATATACAGAGCGGATGCGGAAGGCACGGTTGGAAGAGGTAGGCCACTAGGCCACGGAAAACGTTCCCCGACCAAATTGGTTATGTCCTGAGGAAAGGCCGCGTGAAGAGTTCACAAAACCGACGTGCGTGTATGAAAAGGCTTATGACTGTAGAAGAAGCGAAAGAAGTGTGTCAGGATCGTAGCAAGTGGAAATCAATTGTCTCTGCCTACCCCATAATGGGATACAGGCGTGACGTTATGTATGTGTATGAATTTCTTAATCAGTCTTTGGTACTATTATACATGTTTCTAGTCGATTGGATGGTGTTATGATCACTAAAACTTTATATGTATCCTTGCTGGAAAACGACATTGATAAGATTTGCGTTTGTTTTTTTCTTCTTACTTAAGATAATTTGATTTCTATGTAGATAGTCATATGGTTGAAATTAGGTCGCAAGTAGATGTTGTTTTGAACAAACTCTACGCCTTGGCCTTGTGTTCATTAATACGCAACTCTTATAATGTTATTTCGACAACAAGCCACGCATCGCGAATAACTCGTAAAGCAAAACGTCACGCGGGTAGTAGGACACACCCACTGGCCCTTATTTAATACGTCGAATCCTCGCTGATGCCATAATCGCGTAAGTTTAAATGTTATTCTTCGAATTACTTCAAGGATTTTTTTTGCCTTAACGGAAAAAAATATTTACTAACCTTAGCAAAGCGAATAACAAGATTGATATACTTAAGTTAATATATGTAAATAACTTCTTCTTCTTCTTTGTGTTTTATGTAATCTTCGTCGGTATTAAGTATTAAAGAGAAAGTGTTTCCAATGCTGTTTGTAGCTTTTTAGAAGCACGACGACGTGGCGTTGTAAATCTCGGCCAGCTTCAAAAAAATATTTTAAAATGATTTATTATATTATAATGCATTTAATAAACTATTTCGTTTGCGTGATGATGACGGTGATGATTTATTTAAATTATAAAATAAATAAAATACACTTCATAGTGTAAACCTTTAAACACAGCGAAGCGTGAAGCCTGAAATGAAATCTATCTTCGCGTGCATTTCGTATTAGTCATCAACCGGGTTACTCATTTTTTGTTTCTCAATATGTGTCTTATAAAGTTTCTTTTATACATCGAACCTAAAAATATTTATATTCTATAGTTATGCGTATCTTATCTTCAGCAAGGTTTTTTATAATGCGCAATCGTTTCCGCGTTGCAGGATAACTCTGAATAAACTGTCAAACATTTCACGTATTTTAGTCAGGTGCATTGTAGCAGAGCCTGCAACTATTTTCCGCTATCCTCCATTCTCATCATCATAATAATCTGCTTCCCGTCTAATCCGGTTTCTGTATGTTTTTTTTGCAATAATTTTAATTTTTGTTGTCTTGTACCTACTAAAATTTAACTACCTACGTAGCCAGCTCTAGCTTCATGTAGATACCTTAGGCTCTGTCGTACTTCATCAATACATAGTATTAAACAAATTAAGTCGCTTTCTGCGTCTGTCCCTGTATGCTTAAATCTTTAAAACTATGCAATGGATTTTGATGCGGTTTTTTTTATAAATAGATAGAGTGATTCAAGTGGAAGGTATCAGTATAATATATGAGCAACATATACAGCGTGTTTCTGACAAGGCGGTAATAAATCAAAGGAGGGATTCTGCTCACCACATCTTACAACTTTCCCAAAGCAACATGGGTCGAAATCTCAAAACAAAAATCAGCCGTCCCGTACATTGACCCCGTCAGCTGATCGAACCAATGTATGGAACAGCTGTTTTTTTTTGAGATTTTGACCCATGTTGCTTTTGGAAAGTTGTTAGTTATGGTGAGCAGAGTCCCTCCTTTGATTTATTAACGCCTTGTCAGAAACACCCAGTATAATATGTAATAGGCTACGCGGTAAGAAGTTCGCCGGGTCGACTATGTAGTTTATTATATGCGCAGGAGACTACACCAAGTACCTGCTTACTTGTTTACTACGATATTTCCACTTGAAGCGTAGGTACGCATATTGTTTGTTTCGAAATTACGTGTAATGTACAGAATCTGATAAAAATGTATTGAAAAGTGATTGAAAACAAGAAAATATTAAGAAGCATTCGCGTTGAATAAAAATATCTTCATTCAAGGTCCAGCCAAACCGAAGAACATTTCAAAATACATTTACCAAGTCCTCTCGCAGACATCGTTGTACGAAGATAACATACCTCTACTTTGAATTATAATTAGGATCGTATCGTACGATATCGAATGTCTTCCGCATGGTATCTTGCGCGCGGTAATTTGTAAATCATGAAGATTTAAGTATAAACTTACGTATGTTATGTAAGGCTTGTTTATAAGTTTTAAACATGCCATAACCAAAAGATTGTACGGCTATCCGGTGAAGGTCTTTGCTGATTCAAGTTCGGTACAAGAACAAGAACTGCTTTCGCAACGAGGTGGCGCGACATCACGCCATGCCGCGCGATCGACCGGCTGACGAACGCTGCTGCCGGTGCCGGCTTCCTACATAGGTGGGGGCGCGGTGTGGTAGCGGCTCAGCACGCGGCTTTACTCGTGTGCTCCTACTATCTGATAATTACCGCGCAGTGGGGCTCTACGTCACAGCCTGTCAGCTGTATCGCGCTCGCCAGCTCGGCCTCCCTCCGCCAACCGCCAGTAAGCCGACGGTCTCGACGCAGTCATTACGTGTCGGAGTCATAATCTCCACACAAGTGTTGTGCGCGCTAAGCAGCTAAGCTACATAAACTTACCGTGAACATTCTAAAAGAAACTTTAATTTTTGTAGTTAGGTGCCTTAAAGAGTTTCAGAAGTTAACTGTGCTAAAATTCTGAAGATCTTTTCAAGGTACGTTTAGACAAACAAGGGGGACTACATACTACATACTTTAATAATTTCTAAGATAATGGTTAACCATCGTATAAAATAGTTTTATTTATTATATTTATAATTGTTTTTAATAGGAGCAAAGATGTACTACCTATACAATCTTCATTTTAGGTCAGCTTTTATTTGAGTTTAAATTTTAAGGATAATATAAATCTAGTAGTATAAACACATTACCATTGCATAGTTTATCAATGGTTGTTTACGATTTTATTTATGCATGGAAAATTAATTATTGATATTGGCTGCCATGTAATTAATTTAGCTATTGTTTTGTTTAAGTGCTTTTATTCTGTCTAAGAGTTTACAAAGTCTATCAGAACTTGTTACTCGAGCAATGTAAACGTTTTTGACCAAGCTAGCTAGAGTCGTTGCTTATAGCACCTGTTACCATTTCCTGTAATTATTTCTCCTTCATATAGGTAGCAATAGCAAGCCTAATTGGGTATTGGGTTTAGCTTGCTGACAGTATAATGTAGTAATAGTCTTCAATAATATTGTGTTTACCTACACGCACAAGAAGGTATGTCGTCTAAAGCCACCGACGATTTTACCACAAGCGATAATCGACATCCAATAAGATAGCGATTTGCATGCGATTGGCTAAACTAATCGTTGAAATGGCAAACGATGGCTTCTGTTTTTATCTTAAGTTTACAAATAGAAATTTAGTTAAGCTTGGTGTAGCTTTGCCTTTCTTGTGTGGTTTCTAAATAAAATGTTAATAATTGTAAAGTATTATGCTCTACACAAAAATGCAATTATTTGACTGTCAAGGCATTATTGATTCTGGTAGAATATGGATATATTTTATTTTATAAAGCGAACAACCATGGCAAAAATGATTAAACTCGATTTTCGTAATTTTCTTAATAGATTTGGAGCTTGGTAAAAAATATTTGGTGGTTTCTATCTAGGAAGAGTAAATTATTGACATATCAAGCAGGCTTATGGATATCAACCTTCGAAACAAGCTCTTTATATTCTTTATCTATCTTATTATCGTCTGGAGTATTATCCGCGTCCACGTGCGTTAAACGTGAATTTTTACGGTTCAAGTTGTGTGTGCTGTAGCGATCTGTTGCAAGCGAGACTTAATAAACAGATATGTTTTCCATTTAAATAGGTGCGTGGGCATGCAAACATAAAATAATATGTTGGTAGTTATGTGGAAACTTAGAATTGACCTATGAAATTTTTTCTTCTTCCTTTGTTCTCGGTATTTTAAGATAACTATAGAGTGCGCCCCGCTCCTTCGCCAGCGCAATTTCCCTTCACTAATCCCATTTTCCAGTTCCTCAGGGTTTTCGGGATAAAAAGATCCTATGTACGTCTCGTTGTTCCAATTTTCATTCATATAGTTCCAGTAGTTTAGGTGTGAAAGCGTAACATACAGATAGACAGAGTTACTTTCACATTTATGATATTAGTAGGTATTATTAAACGTTGAAGTAAGTCAGAAGTTGTTTCTACGGTTGTTTATTTTTTTTACCTGTAAATTATAATGTGATGTCGCCAGTTTTTCCTTCCGCAAAGAAACGAGTTGTCTAAATGCGAAAATTTGCATTAGGTTCTTACAAGTCTACCTTTGTCTTTATTTTTATCGAGTATTCGGTATTCCTATAGTAGTAGGTACGTAATATTTAGGTATTTGATACCAATTACTGGATTAGTCACAAAGAACTGGGCGACGCGTTGACTGATATCCTTTGTTTGCACTGTAAGTTTGTTATCGGCTCACCTAAAATACACCGGTTTTATTTGTAATGTAAAATAAAATACGTAAATGCAAAACATACATATACTATATGTAAATGCATAACTCGTTAATTGCTTAGGATTGGTTTTTGTGCGAGCACGCTAAGCAAACATTCCCAAATTATTTTAATGTGACTAATGTATGTTAGGATCTTAATTTTTATCATTAACAGTTCATACAATTTAAAAGGGGAAAGTAACATTGTACATTAAACAATGCTAAAACCAGAACATTGTGTATCATGTGAGCACCGTTACTCATTTTTACAGTTTGAAGAATATGAAAACGGATTACCTCGTATCCGGTAAATCTCAGAATACATACACATGCCTTACTAAAGTATTTAGATTCATAACCTTTATTGGTTTTGCATCGACTTTGAACAGATTATAAGTAAAAGCATTTTTGTCCAACTATGATGTTAGGCTTATGTTGGGTTGGTTTGGCACGTTTTCGTATTCTGAGCGTGGGTACTTTGGACATTCGTGACGGCTTGTTGGATAGTATTCTTATAGATTAGTCAGTGCGATGCGAGCATGTAGAATAAGTCCGGGGCAGAGTCTGTGCCAGCTCATGGCTCACGCCGCTGCCGCGTGCTGTCCTCAATGTCACGGCTAGCAGGCGCGGGGTGAATGAAACCTTTACTCGGTATTCTTTACTTTATACATTTTGTCCCTCTTCTAAATCCCAATCCGGTTCTTGAGCTTGCTAGGGTAACAAGATCGTTCGAAACTGCGCGGAGTGGCGAGTCGAGCGTGACCTCCTTTATGCTAAAACCTAAAATAGCATCTGCTAGTGTAATTCAGTTTCTCAATAATCATTAAAAGTTGATTTTGCGCTCCGCTTGTGCGTATGTGTCTCTGAATTGCTGAGCTACCGCGCTCGTTGGGCAACGTTCTGAGTCGGCAGTGCATCGACCCATTTTGTTCCCTTATCTGCTCAATTTATAACTCATCCAGGATATTCCAGACTGTTCCTTACATTGTACTCGTCTACGATAAGTTAATTAATAATATTTTGGTTTTAGTAACAACCAACAGTCACATAGTAATGGCATCCTCTCTTTGTTGCAGGGTCGAGCTACTTCCAAGAAGTTAGGTAGTCATCAAAATGGGTTAATCAAAGTGCAACCTAAGTGCTAGTTTGATTGACAACAAAAAATATTATATCAGTAGGGGAAAGAAGAGTTTTTTCTTTTGTGGAACAAAGAAAAGGATAATTGAGCAGCCATGTATTCTATGAACTACATCGGCAAGTTCATTGCCAACTTCCGCGAGTTCTACAATGAGATCAACGGAGCGACCCTGACTGGTGCCATAGACGTGGTCGTGGTCGAGCAGGCGGACGGCAGCTTCACGTGCTCGCCGTTCCATGTGCGCTTCGGGAAGCTGGGAGTGCTGCGCTCGCGGTTCAAAGTGGTAAGACATGCAGAGCCTCTAGGTTAACATACAATCCATTCTTTGAAAGCAAGTTTAGTGCTGTAGCACTTGATAAGAATGCCTTTTGATTAAATGGCCTAGATTAGGGTGCTATCTATCTAGGTGTATAATCAGCAGAAGACTATTGTATAGGATAATATCAACAACTTCCGTCGCTAAAGTACCTAAATAAATGATCCACCGGCATAGAGGCAGTTGGTTTAGTGTGAGTATAGTACTCTTACAAAACTGAACCAAACAAAAGTCTATATAAGATAATATTTCCGGTATTAATGCAGGTGTGCGATAACACAGTTTTATTTAAAAAAAAACAACTCTGTTACTCTGTAAAGAATTTGATAAAAGTTTTAGGTCAATCTGTTGCGGTGCGGAGGTAGTTTCAGACATTTGTAAATCTGTGTTTTGGAACTGGAATTTTGGATAATTTATATCGCCACATATTTGAGTACAAAGACTTCCGCGTCTGCCTTCTGTTTCGTTGCAAGATGTTTGTTATTTACATTAATTGAATTCAGCATGTAAACCGTTTTAACCGTCGCGTTGTCCTCCTCCCCTGCGCCTGTGTTCAGCGCGGCATGTTTGCGATGAGTCACACCTGGAAAAATCAAGTATATTGATTCATTTCGACGCCGATGTTCTTTAATCTCACAACTTTTTTATAATCTTAATGGCAAATGTCTTGCCTCCAATCATGGTAATATGCCAGTCATACTTTTTGCCCTTTCCTACTTACTTAAGAATTTTAATTGGCGGTTGCCTGCCATAAAAGTAATAATAACACACAATTTTATCTATTTCCCTTAGCTACGTCATTAACAGTATCCGCCTTTTTCTTGTAAATCGGCATTCTATTAACTTCTTGTTACAGCTGAAAGAAGAGCCACATCACAGATTAAAAGGCATAGCACAGCTAAAGTAGCGCCACCCGAGAAAAAAATAAATATGATTGATTGATTGATTTAAAGATTTATTCCATGTTCTAAATACATCAAAACAAATAGGTACATTTTACAAACTTAAGTAGGTAGGTATAACTAGTGACATGAATCATTAACATATACAGGGTGTTTCTGACAAGGGGGTAATAAATCAAAGGGGGGGTTCAGCTCACCATACCTAACAACTTTCCCAAAGCAACATGGGTCGAAATCTCAAAACAAAAATCAGCCGTCCCGTACATTGACCCCGTCAGCTGATCGAACCAATGTTTAGAACAGCTGTTATTATTTTTGCGATTTTGACCCATGTTGCTTTGGGAAAGTTGTTAGTTATGGTGAGCAGAACCCCTCCTTTGATTTATTACCGCCTTGTCAGAAACAACCAGTATAAGACTACACTGTACAAACAAAATCCAGTTTTGATGTAGCTGCGACACGGAAAGGGCTCTGACTCAGCATATGCTACAGGATAATATAAGAAATACTATCCGCAGCGCTGGTATTCTGCCAGTGCCCCAACAGGCAATACATATATGCACACGTCCCGGTATTTTACATATAAATAAATATAAGTATATATAAATCTTCTAAACTAAGGCAAATATAAAAAATGTGGAACTGCATTCCCCTAGATAATTCAGCCTAGTATTTTTAGGGCATTGTTGTATAGCTTTTAGGTTAAAGAAAACACACACAGAAAGAAACTTATTGTTGCTAGAAACAGAAAGAAACTTATTGTTGCTAAAAACGGCCGCCTTTGGCAACAAGGGGATTGCTGTTTCACATTTTTGATATTTGCCTTAGTTTAGAAGATATTAATTTTTTCTCGAGTGGCGCTACTTTTGCTGTGCTATGGCTCTTAAAGAATTGCCATATGTCCAGCAGTGGATTAATGTGGGCTGATTGATGATTGATGATGATGATGGCGGGCAATTTTATAAAAAAAAAAGTTATATTTTTTATAATATTTTTACTAAAATGTAACCGATAAATTAAAAAAAAATTATGTGGTGTGTACTTTTTAATTTGGGTGTTGGTAACATCAGAAACACACTGCTATTATAGCTCGATATATTTTTTGTTTGTTTTTGCTAATTAGTTATTTACTGACGCATGCTTACATTAATAATAAATTTAAATTACAAGCTTAGATTAATAAAACTAAAATGTTTTTTTTTTATTCTCGCCCCTGAAATATTTTTTATTGATAACTGGTACTTGGTCAAATTATTCTAAACCAGTTTGGTCAGTATGACCTAGACTAGCTAGATTTAATTGCCACTATTGAATGAGGCTATGCTTATACATTTTAATTAAATATTCAAGGATTTTATATTGCTACCAAATTTTATAAAACAACATTTAATAGCGCCGAGTCGTACAATGCCCTGCCTGTAGAATCAAAGCCAAAAATTGATATTCAGAAACTCGTTGTATGCTCATTTTGGTTTAACTTTGGCGACGATGCTGACCTATCAGACTTGCGACACGAACTTGCAAAAGCCACATTTATATCAGCTTTGCGGCCAATTATAATTTATTTCTACGTTATTTAAGTGTCTTCTAAAAAATTATTTTAGTCTGAATCTTTTAATATTCTAAAAAAATATATTTATGCCAGATGAGGAACTTAATTATTTAAAATTTGTTTTTTTGTTCAATTCCAACGGTCGCTATTTACGCAGTCAATTAGCATAACATGCTTGTTCATAAATTATTATTGGACTCAGTCTTGCTAGGAAAAAATATACAAAAGTCATGTGTATAATAATATCATGCCCAGTACAGTTGATCACGGTAATTCAGATTTTATGACTCGCTTCTCGCTTATTATTTTGTGATTTATTGAAATGTGACCAACTGAGTACATATGCAGTTTAAGTTATTCTTGGTAATATCGATGATCGTAGAGTTGGTTATAGTATTTATTTAAATACATACATAAGAATTTCGAATAATTATTAAATTAATTTAATTAGTAAAAATTACATGCAAGTATAGGAGCACTTTGTTTTTCACACATCGTTTCCCAGAATATGCGCTGACACTTAACATTACAGTCCACTCCACATTTTATTTTTATGAGAAAGACTACGCTCAATGCACCTGAGAGAGCGGCTGGCTCGCACCACCCGGCTAGAACCTTCTAGAAAGGAATAGCTTGTTAGTGAGTGTTATACCAAGAAAGTGCTTTTTCTTCTCTGATATGTGGTGTTATACATATACAAATATCTCATAACACAACCGCTCGTGCGAATACCAGCATACTGGTCAGCAGCTTGCATCTCCATAATACAATGAAAGTTGTATGTGCAGCAAACGTAAAAAAAAAACTTACAACATATTCAAAGCATTCAATGTCTATTTTTAATATCGCTCGTGGAGTATTTATTTAAGAAAGACAGACATTTACAAGCTCTACATTGCCAAAAAGAGATGTGTGGTCGAGATCTGACTGATTTTGTTCTAAATTTGGCATATCGCCAAATGCGGGCGGATAGTCTTCCGCTCGGAGTATGCGAGAAATGGTGCCAAATGCCGATCTTCTTCCTTCACCTGTTACTTATTACGAATTATTCAACAATGGGAAATATTCTCCCCTTTTTCCATTAGTCACGTTCTTGCTCGGTCTGCCACTGCCACCCACACATAAAGGTATAAATGTTATAAGCACAAAAGTCACCATAAGCACCACCTGTGTTTACGTTTCTCATTCCGACCAGAAGACAACTCAAGGAAATAAACAAATACGGATAGTCGGATAAGTATAAAAATAAACGTACGAGTAATTGTTTTACAAACTATTTTTTTTTGCTCGCTTCATCTTGGCAGAAGCTCACGAGGTTTTTTCCATGCTCTATGAGATTTAGCTTTTATGACACACTATGTAAACACTTAATTGTCTTAGGTTTTTTTTTTTTGCAAAATATATTATTATATTAATAAATAGGTACCTATTTTTCCGTCCAGCCTTGATGAATGAGCGAGCGGACATCTATCGGTCAGTTACCTCGCTTGGCAAGCAAGAGTGTCCGTCAAAATCAAAATGTGTTCAGAAAACTGATTGATTTTTACTAAAAAAAAACGACCGATTAGATCGAATTAAAGTCTACTACTACAAACTAGTACATGTAACCTTACAACTATTCCTGACGAACATCGATCGATCATGGTCAATAATAAAAGCCAGTCGGTAAAACAGCTAAACGAGTTGAATCACTCTTTTTATTTAACACCCTAAAGATAAACTCAGTCCAGTAACCTCAATTTAATACCCGCAGGTGGATCTAGAGCTAAATGGCGAGCCGCTGCCAATCCACATGAAACTAGGGGAGTCTGGCGAGGCGTTCTTTGTGGAAGAAGTAGGAGAAGAGGAGGCGGCGTGCTCCGTGCACCTCGCCACCTCGCCCATACCTGCCGGCCGGTTCGAGGAGATGTACGAGCCGCGGCGGCGCAACTCGCTATCGGCCGTCGAGCCGGACCACGGCCAGGCTTCTGACTATACTAAGAGGAGGTAAGATTGCTCAAATACCCATAACCTAAGTTTATTTCTAAAGAGAATATTAAATTAAATAAGTACGCATCACACTCAGGTATACATGTGTCAAACAGACTACGATATTGCTCCAAAATATTGGGGACTAGATCGATATACATAATTTCAATGTCGCCCCCGGCCCCGCCGGGAATCTGGAACATCCGGTATAAAAGTCGGATTCACTGCCCACTGCTCCACGGAGGTTTATCAATTCTACCGTTAAAAAGTACTTCCTAAACACTGTGTTTGTGACTTTTAAAATGATTCTTTAAGTACAATCGACGTCTTGAAGGCACATTGAGGAGTTAAACATCTTGTGACTTGTCATTTAAGAAGTCTTAACCTGAAAATGACTTATTATTACTAATTATCCTAGTCGAACCAAGCCGGCTCTATTATTAAAAGGTTTCAAATTGTTTATAATTATTTGAGCATGTACAATATTTGCCTTTCGTCACGCGACAAAGACTTAATTTTTGTTCGTATAATTAATTTCCGTTTGTATATTTGTTAAGATTCCTTCAACATTGTATTCTATTGAATTTAAAAGTGCCCAGTATAGAAAGCGACATGCTACTGGCGCTGTTGCATTGTGCGTAAAAAAAAACAACCTGCCACGGTGAATGAATGTGTGCAAACAATGGAGCTAATGCTTCTGTAGCTAATATAGTAAAAACGAGAATACCGTTATGAACTATTTATAAGCTTATGAAACCATTTTCTTATGCCTAGTTGAAATATATCAGGCAATATCCAATTCCCTTCTTTTTTCAACAGATACACAGCTGACGGGCAGAGCATGCAAAAGCCGGACTTCTCCAAAATGACAAAAAAGGACACTAAAGAAGACAAGGACGTCAAAGACGGCCACGATCATGACGCCTTGTTCGAAATGGAAGGTTTAGACGAAGTTCAACCGGATTGGGACTCGGTTACGCCTAAAACATTTGCAGCCAAACAAGTAGGGGACGACGAGGCTAGTCAAGCAGTACAGAAAATAAGTGAACACAACGACTTCCGGCCGATCGAGGCGGCGTTGGAAGAGAAGACTAATGGTAACGGAAAGAAGAAGAAGAAGACGCGGAAGGTGAGCTCGAAGAAGAAGCATCAACGGAAGTCGTCGAGCAGCTCCGTGTCGAGCCAGTCGGACCGCGCGGGCTCGGAGCAGCGCGCCGCCGCGCCGCCGCCCGCCGCCGCCGCCGATATCAACTTCTTTAGCGACTCTGAAGTCAATGCTGCTATTAAGTAAGTTCTTTTTTACTTACTTTAAATTCAGAACATACATAGACCAATATTTTTAAAGTTATGGTGTAGTATGTGGGCATCTACTTGGTGCTCGTAATCGTTCTTTCGTCGAACAAGGTCGCTACCGCAACGTCATCTGAACCGATTAAATGTAATCAAGGCTAGGCAATAGTAGTTAGTTGCCCTTTGAGGAACTAGTGATCATTTAGCAGTGAGGATGTTAGAGCTAAAGGATAGCCTGTTGCAGCGAAGAGATGTCCAAGTTGAAGCTGTGCGGCGACACGCGCTTCCCGCTGGCGCTGTCGGACACGGCCTTCGAAGTGCGCGCCGCGTCGCGACACGCGTAAACCACTTTATAATATCTTAGCTTAGCGTCGTGGGTGAGCGAGCTGGATGCGAACGCGGAGCAGCGCGGTGCGGCGCGAAAACAATAAACAGTAGATACCTACTAAAGCTGCGAAACGCGCGAGCATCGCACTTCAATCGCATCGGATCAATTCGCAGTCGCGTTCGCATTGAGTCGCCCACGTAAGACGAGACCCGTAATAGATTCTTCACGCCTCGCTCACTAAGCCTAGACTAGACAATGCTCACGCTTTCATACATTCTTACGGTGGATTCAGATTATGATGTCGTGTCGTGTCGTTTTAGGGCTATAACAGACGAGCGACCCTGTGCCGCGCGGCAGCCGTGCGACCAATACAATTCGGGCCGCGCGACTGCCCGCTCGGAACAAGGTCGCTCGTCTGTTATAGCCCTTACAACTATATTTTCTAGAACTCAAAATTGGTTGATTGAATTAAAATATCATTGCGATGTTTGCTTGTTACTTGTTTTTAAGCTGCCTCAAATACTTAACAAAAATAAAGGTTACACTAGTTTCCTCGCTCGCCTAAGTTGTATTAATAGAATTTGGACACGACGACACAATGTGAATTCGACTTAAATAATAATTGTACAGAACACGACAAAATAGTAGTTTATTCAACATGGGTGTAAAGTGATATATTATGTACGAGGGTGGTCTGTTAAAACCCGAGCGCAGAGATAGTTTCAAGGGTTTATTCCCGAAAGTAGTGAGGGAATAATGACTTGAAACTTGAACAAGCGAGGATTTTGACCTCACCCGAGGCAGAATAACTTTACCCCCAAGTTGTATATTTTATTCCATCAGACGAGAAAATTTACATATAAAAAAAAAGAAGCACCTTTGTACCTACCTAATTTTGCTGACCTAATCAGCTAGCTTGTTTTCAATCCCACTTCACTTCAATAATTTATTTTCGTGACTATAATACAATACAATACTTCATAATTGGCCATGGGTCAATAATGAATGTATGGAAATTCATTATTGACCGGCTACAAACCGCTTGTGAATAATGATGAACTTTACGACTACAGAACAGTAATAAAAAAGTCTACTTTTCGAGTGGATGGGTAAAAATATATCTTATATGCGATTCCTGTCGATTTTCTTCTACTTTCCCTCTCATTTGTACGGATGGTTGGTGTTATAAAAAACGCCTCATAGTTGTAGACTATACATTTACTAGAATATTAATAATGAAATAGGTTGATTAGCGAATTAATCAGATAAGTTTTTATATTAGACAAGTAAAATATGGTTAGTAAATTAGGGTGATTTTATTATCTCGTATCTTAATCCTTTGTAAGGATAGTCATTATATTTAACAACTTTTATTAAGTAATTAAGTATTTATAGCTTATTGTACTTTGAAGCCTAGTACCTAATTGTAATGTAGTGTAAGATAATATGTCACGTAAATTGCCAGTCACGAGTTCATTGGCACAGAACACGCAATGACAAACCTGCAAATGTTCGTTATTTTGCTTGAATTTTGAGTCTCTACTGAGAGTTTGTGCGTCAGCTAATTTCGAAACATCGAAATAGGAAACCGTGGGTGTATACTTTCTTTTAGTTTTTTACCTATTTCCGTAAGGCCCAAACTCTATGTAGGGTTCACAGCAGATGTAAACTTTAACTTCTGGCGTGAAATTAAAATGTCATTTTATTGTTTTTATTTTATTAGGTACATCTCTTGACTCTTTATTTGTTTGTTCCATTTGGCACCGATAAAACACTGTTTCACGTTTATTGTAAATATGTATTAATATTGTAAATGTAAGATGTAAAATTATGAGAAAACTCATTCTGCGTTAATTAAAACAGAATTGTTATTCTAGAAAAATTATACTTAATAAGACGAGTGACGGACAATCATTTTTTTGCGAAATGGATCAGACCAATAAACGAACGATATAACAAAAACTTTATTAATGGATTACGCGTCAGACCTTGTAGGGGTGATTCACGTAACCAATAGTGTCACTAAGTCAATAGCCACCCCTAATTTGTAAGGCTTATTACACTATAACCCTACTAAAACCTGCAGTGCCTTTCAACTCAAACCGTCACATGATAGCCGTAGCACGAGGTTACGTGGATAGCTGGGTCCACACCGAACGATCCAACGCGATGCGATTGCGTACTCCAGAGGACTTAATACTCGGCTCCTTTGGAGCGCGCTCTTTGAGTGCAAGATGGGATCGTTTGATGTGGATCCGGCCAATTACCTTCCTTGTCGGATCACCGTAATAAGTTCCAGCTATGTTTTAGGGGTTCGCGCGGCGGCACCCCGGTACAGTCGGACACAGAAGTGGAGCTGTCGCGCGGGGTGGGCGGGGCGGAGGGCGTGGGCGGCGACAAGTCGTCGCAGTCGTGGCGCTGGGGCGAGCTGCCCGAGCCGCCCGTGCGCTCGGCGCCCGCCGACCTCGCCGAGCCCGCCCGCCGCACCGAGCCTGCTGAGCCCGCTTCGCCTGTTGAACCTTTGAGGTAACCGTATTGTGAATTTAATTTTTCTTTTAAAAATGCTTCAGAGAAGTTAGTCCATTTTAAAAACTTTTATTTCGTAATTTTATATGTGACCTGTTTGACCGTAATTTGTTTTTTTTTGTATGATCTTAAAGTATTTTTATTTAAGAAAGGCCTTACCCATAAGCATTCCTTTCTTCCTTTTAAAATATCGATGACCGCTATTAAAATAAATAACCAATTAGAGTCTCCATTCTATATAAAACAAGGCGGTTATGATATATTATAACCTTAACTAATAAGCTCCTTCTCAAATAGAATATTGTAGAATTGGAATTAAGTCTTAAGACTAAGAAGACCCTTAACGCTTCTGTGTTCACCAGTTCTGACGAGGAGCGAGGCGCGCGCCGCGGCGTGCTCAGCGGAATGTTCAGGTTCATGTCGACTCGGGAGGAAACTGAAGCGATCATTGGCGGAGTGTACCTGGACGACCTGGACCGCGGCCAGGTCGACCCCGATCTCTACTTCCCCAAGCACCACGCTGAAAAGTACCGTGCTAGTAAGTTTTCTTTTAAATAATTATAACGCATTACACTAAGAGCCCCTAACTAGGAAGGATTGGTATCTGGGGTGCCCAAAACATATACAGAGACAAACATTACACCCAGACCGGGAAACAAACATCGATATTCATCATAACAATGTTCGCCCCGCCGGAAATCGAACCCGGTGCACCCGCATCTCAGTCCATATCACTGCTATGCAATCTTCGCCACGGAGCAGACAAAAAATACACTTTTATGTAAACACACATCAATTATAACTTTATACTGGTTCGTGTTCATGATTAATCTAGCTCATTTTTGATTATTACGTGCACATGCAACTCTTTGTATCTCATTGGAATTGATTAGGTTTAATGTTCTTTGTTGCTAATCAGTGATTTCACTCGATAAGGCTGACCGTGCCGCGAATCTCGGTATTTCTTTGACGCGCGTTTATGACGTCTAAAGATGTTTTTTGTTTTACGAAGAAGTCAATGTGGGTCGCTTCAGATCAGCGTTCGCAAGCATTAATGCCAAAGGTCACCGAGGTCATATAATCGACTCTACACGCTCACAAAGGCTTCGTTTACTATATCAGTAGGCTAAATATTTCGCTTCCTTGTTTTAATTAATTTAAAGTTACCACTTTATAGTATAGTACATTAGATAATATTCATTATTTTCCGGAATACTTTTAAATGTCTTCATGATTTTTTGACTGTTTTACTATGTCATATTATTACGTTTTTTTAACCAGTTAGCCGTTTAATGATTGCTCACTATTATTAAGCTTGATTGTGCTGTGCAGGTATTATTAAAATACTAAATTTCGGTTGAGGTCTGTCTGACTTGCCAGTTACAATAGAAAAAGTTGTATGGATGTTACCTTTTCCCGCCTTAGTTATAAGTTTTTTTTGGGGCAGTCTATCCAGTAGGAATGAGTTACTTTCAGTATTTTTAAAGGAAATGTGAACATTTCAATGCAAATTTAAGACGCTATATGAGTTTTGAAGGTGTTTTAAATTAAGTAATTCTCTTAATCTATAATAGGTAAAAATCTGAAATTTCGATACATATATTTCGTCAACGATAACCATTTCAAAAAACGGGAATAGCTAGTTCTTCGAAATTACTAACTAGATTTTGTTAAAACTACCTAGGAATAATGATATAATAAAGAAAACCAAATTCTGGTCATTTAAATTTGATTTAAAAGTAATAATTAAAAAGATATTCAATATTTATAACTGTTTCCAATAAAATGTAGTAAAACCGACGTGGGCGACTGACATAATGACTGCCCCTATCCCTCAGTATGCTATATCGAAGCTCTATCTCTGTTCATTCGGTCGTTTGATTTATTTCTTGTATATCCGCTCAAGAAAAAAACATTATAAAATTCAGAGATCTTTACTAGATTGAACCAGTATTTAGGGTGCACTTGTAAATAGGAAACCAATATTTAATTTTTTTTTATAAGTTTTTTTTCAACATCAGCAACAGCTAACCAGGACATCCGACCGGCGCCGACGGACGAAGAGTACGAGTCGGGCAACGGCCCCTCGCTGCCGCAGTCGCCCGCGTCGCTCGCCTCGCCCGCCGCGCGCGCCCCGCCGCCGCTCGACTCTGACGACGACGAGAAGATGTTGGCCAAGTATGTCTACTTCACCATCTTATCTTACTAGAAACTCTTTATCATTTTAATTTCTTGAATACTTTTACTAAGTACAATATTGCATATGAGGGTGAGTCATTATTTTTCCTAATAGTTCGTCCTTTAGGCACTAAAACAAGTAAAAATCAAATCTACATACTTTATGCAATGCAATATTTGTTAAATGTTGACAAGCACTGATTTTACTGTGTCTGTGCAGAGGGCAGGTGGGCGTGTTCGCGCGCGAGGCGGGCGGCGGCGGGGGCGTGTCCCGCGCTCTAGACTACGCGGAGTTCTGCTCCCGGGGCGGAGCACTAGCGGCAGAGGGCCGTCTGCTGGTGCGGCTGGGGGACCGCGTGCTGCCCTGGCGCAGCGCCGGCCCGCTGCTGCTGTCGCTGCTGGCCTACAGGCGCCCGCTGCCCGAGGTCAGTCAGTCAGTCAGCTGCTGTCACTGAGAGCTGCAGGCCGCTGCTGGGGCGGCTGGGGGACCGCGTGCTGCCCTGGCGCAGCGCCGGCCCGCTGCTGCTGTCGCTGCTGGCCTACAGGCGCCCGCTGCCCGAGGTCAGTCAGTCAGTCAGCTGCTGTCACTGAGTGCTGCAGGCCGCTGCTGGTGCGGCTGGGGGACCGCGTGCTGCCCTGGCGCAGCGCCGGCCCGCTGCTGCTGTCGCTGCTGGCCTACAGGCGCCCGCTGCCCGAGGTCAGTCAGTCAGTCAGCTGCTGTCACTGAGTGCTGCAGGCCGCTGCTGGTGCGGCTGGGGGACCGCGTGCTGCCCTGGTATTGCAATAAGATTGTGGGAAAAAAAATAAAATTGCAATTTTCTAAAAAAAATACACCTCACGGTGATGGAGTCCAAGACTGATGTATGGACAGACTTAGTCAAACTAGAGAGTGAGACCGTACTGAAACGACAATTTTTTCTCGAATTAGGGATTTAAATCTAGTTGAAATTGAATAATACCAGGTTTAACTATTTTTGTGGTATTGCCGTAGTAGATCTTTGTTTGAATCATCATCAATATCATTCATCATCATTGAACTGAACTATTACCTTGATTGCACACGCACAGAGAAATAAGTCTCGTTGGTGGTGCGAGCGGGACGACGAGTTCCCCAACCACCGGATTGGTGTTCAACTAACGTGTCTCGGTCTTTAACATAGTGTGTATTCGCAGCGCGTGCTGGAAGCCCTAGAGAAGGGTTCGGACAAGGAGTCGGCGACGGGCGCGGGGGGCGCGGAGGGGGGCGGCGCGGGGGGCGCGGGGGGCGCGGAGGCGGGCAGCAAGGCGCGCGGCTACTCGTGGTGGAGCTGGCGCCGCTCAAGGGACGCCGAGGCCAAGCTGTTAGTATACACATACACCACTTAATAACACACTAGCTGTTGCAGCGAACTTCCTTTAATATAGCCTTTAAATAAATTTTCAAATCGGTTCAGTAGTTTCAGAGCATATTCGATGCAAACAAACAATAAAATCTTTCCTCTTTATAATATTAGTGTAGACTTCTATTATAAAGCTGAAATGTTGTGTGTGTATGAGAAAGTTAGTGCATCTTTACTCGGTGAAATGACGGAATAGATTGCAGATTGGGCTCAAACGAGCCCGGCCCCTGGCCTAGATGTCAAAAATAAAATTATTATTGGGTTGCAAAAAAAAAGTTCAAACCTGTCTGTAAACAAGACACTTACTTATTTTACAATTGAATACTGGCATTTATACTTTTTCAGTGAATATACTGCTAATGATGTTACTTTTGTGCATCGTATAAATATATTTGTTTACTATAATGCAGAGGTTGTAGATAATGAGTCATGCTTGTTTACGAGGCTATTGAAAAATAGGAACATATATTGTGAATTATTCTAAGTTCGCCATCGATACGACGTAAAACTTAATGGAATAGTCTGCAATAAACTCTCAACATAAACAGATAATACATCAATGCTTGGTTTTAATTTAAACATTGGCAGCCAACTTGCTTTGTGTGTGACGTAGTCCAGTTGTTGACGTACCTAAAAATAAGTACTTACCACTTGTAAGCCAGTAGATTTTACTTCTATTTTCCTTATTAAATGAATTAAATATATGAATGTAAAATAAGCAAGGGAATTATTTACGCTATTTTAGGATTGTAGTAGCGTTTTTTATTTATTTCTACCACTCTTAAAATGAGACGCGAATGTAAATATTTGTGTTTGAAATTTACAGATGAAAATATTTTTTAAATCTTTATAATAAATGACTGCAAAGATAGAAATTGTTATTTTCTCTACATGATATGGATATAGAATTGGCCTATATTAATATTTAAAAAACAAACGTAAAGTAAACGTTTGTCTATTTATAATAACGTGTCTCGCCATTCTTAGTCCTCTACGCCCACACACACAAGTCAAGTGATAACACCGTTCTGTAAAGATAAATCCAAATGTGATATTATCGCGTGAACTTTGCGTGCTTTCGATAAAGTATACCGGTGACTTTCACGACTAAGATTATATTTATTTTAACATTATATCTTATGTTATCTTTTAAATTAAATTATATACCTACATACTTAATGTATTTCTTTGTTTATCAAAGTTATAAAGCAATGGTTTTTACTTAAATCTAAATCTGTAAGGTCAAGTAAGGTGGATTGTAATTGCAATGTAATATCTATCCTAGAGGGCGTTATTCAAGTTAGTTGCGTTTACCAGACGTTACTATTACAAGACTCTACCTTAGGTAGGTTTATTAATCACGGAACTAACATAAACATTATTTCTCGAACTAGACCCGAAGCAAAAGGCATAACAACAGAAGAAATAGCAAAAGAAGCCATCTCAAGTCAAAGCGAAGTCGCAAAAGTGACTGAAGTCAAGGAAGATGACGTCATCGAGGCCTCGGAGACGGCGGAGGATATAGCAGACGGAGTAGAAGAGGTGACGAACAAAGACGATGACGTCATCGAGTCCGCTTTAGCTGCCCAGCCCGAACTGCCGGAGAGGACTTTCCCAGGTAGCTAAGAACCTTGGGTCTGTCATTATGGCTATGAAATCGACAAGCATTTAGACACGTCATAATCATAAGTACTCATTGTGGGTATATAGGTGAATCCTTGAATAGACAAAGAGATTGTCCTTTATGTCTGTCGTGGCCAAATCGTAAAATTGGCCATTTCATGATATGGCCGGCCATTTCATGAAAAGTGCACATTCATGCAATGGCCAATATTCGTTGGCCAGATCGTTAAAATATCAACGTTTAACGATTTGGCCAAGTGATCGTATGACTATTGCATGAAATGGCCAAACGTTAGCGATCATATCGTTGAATAGTTAAAAATGTCTCCATATCATGAAATGGCCAATTTTACGATTTAGCCGCGACATGTCTACCAATAACATGCCAAAATACTTTTCATTCTCATAGCTATAGAGAACGGCAACAATCTGTGTATATCATCATCATCAGCCTCAGCCACTCTATATTATTCCACTGCTGGATACAGACGTACAGTCTTTAAAAATTATACAACATGGTTGGTTTTCAAGTCATCAGCGGGTTCATGAAAGATACGATAAGAAGACCATCATAAGCAAAATATATATATACAAGAGGCTGCCCCGCGGTTTCACTCGCGCAGATTTCTCATAAACACAAAAATTCAGTGTTTTCCCGTTCCCATGGGAATTTCGGGAAATCCTTTCTTAGTGCTCACCTACACTCCCTAAGGAACCTACATCAAATATTTCAGCCCGCTACGCCCAGTAGATTCGGCTCTGCGTTGTCTGTCAGTCAGTCAGTATTAGAAGAGTTTATATATATTGATTGATTTTATATTTACACCAAACTGTTTATTCTAGCTGACATACAAGAGCCGAGCTCGTCGGACTCGGAGCAGGAGGGCCGGCTGCACCGGCGGCCGTCGAGAAGGCACTCTACTTTCAGGAAGACGTTGCGGCTGTCATCCGACCAAATTGTAAGTAAAAGTATAGTTTAAATCACTGAGCGACTAAGCGAATATAATTATGACTTCTTTCATGCCAAGGGGTACTAGTGGGTTACAGAGTGCTAACTATTCGGCGAAGCCAGAAACGACAAATTCAGTTATAGCTTGCAAATGGAAATGCACATCAAAACTCGTGATGAAATGGAAAACCGTTCACTAGTTATTTAAACCGACATCCTCGTAAATAGTGAGCGATTTCAACGTAGACTTAATGTGTAATAGCAGCTTCCCGCGCGAACGGAATGTGGAGCAGCTCGTCGGCGGCGGCGGCGGCGGCGGCGGCGGCGGCGGCGGCGGCGGCGGCGGCGGCGGCCGGGCTCGTCAGCTGAGCGTTATGATCCGCGTAGGCTCGCGGACGTGGGATCAGCTTCCCTTTAACATCCCCATCTAATGAAATGAAAGTTGTTATTTATTGAGATAAATTCCGCAGACGAAGCTGAACCTGCGCGCGGGCATGAACGAGATGGTGTTCAGCGTGACGACGGCCTACCAGGGCACCACGCGCTGCAAGTGCAACGTGTTCCGCTGGCGCTACGACGACAAGGTCGTCATCTCGGACATCGACGGGACCATCACCAAGTTTGTATTCTAACATACTTTATGTCTTATGTTTAATCGTAGAGGTAATATGTACGTACTTACTAGCGTCTCACCTCGGACACTCGCACTATGAAGAAGTAGAAGTCGAAGAAGCTCGTGTAAGTGCAGGCGTACGATGCTTGTGTGGGTGAGATAAGACATACTATTTGTACTGAGAAGTAACCGAACGCGGGTGGGCAACACTTGAGGCGGGAGTACCCGGTAGTATACTGCTGGACTTGGACACGCTTACTAGAGTTCTAAAGAAAAAAAAATTAATGGTAAAATCATTAAATCCATTTTATTTAAAGTAATGAGTACCTTCTTTCAGGTCTGACGTGCTCGGGCACATATTCCCGCTGGTCGGCAAAGACTGGGCGCAGTCGGGAGTCGCGCAGCTCTTCACTAAGATCAAGAACAACGGCTACCAGATCCTCTACCTCTCCGCGCGCGCCATCGGCCAGGCGAGGGTAAATACTTACACTTTTTATACTGACTTTTTATTTAGTAGGGTTTGAATAAGGTGACAAAGTTCAACTTTTTATTTTCTGTCGCATTTATGCTTTAGGCTGTGTTTGCACTGTGCAAACTGTTGGAGGCCGACTGAGTAAGCAGCGTATAGGTTTTGTACGCCATTCTATAATTTGACATTAAGTGTTCACAGTTTGTTAGTTTTGCGCTCACTTAGCGTGTTTACTCATGCAGCGATTCGATACAGAATTGCGTCGATAGGCGATATCGGTGCGATATCGAAACCACGCGAGTCCTAACATATAATATGAAGAATCGCGTGTGTGTCCTCATGAGCGAAAGATATCGATCACACGACCACTCGATATCGAATCGCACGTACATTCACATGACGCGCGATACAGATTGAATAGTATGAAGGCAGGTCGAGCGCTCGACTTTCCTCGACTCTGTTCGGGTCGTTAATCCAAAGGGTTATTTTTTTAAATATGATATTGTGAGAGTGAGGTATCTGTTACGTAGTAAGTTTTCTGTAATCTGGGCAGGTGACGCGCGAGTACCTGCGCTCGATCCGGCAAGGCGAGGTGTGTCTGCCGGACGGGCCGCTGCTGCTCAACCCCACCTCGCTGCTGCGCGCCTTCCACCGCGAGGTCATCGAGAAGAAGCCCGAGGAGTTCAAGATACAGTGCCTCTCCGACATCAAGGCTCTCTTCCCGCAGGGGTCCAACCCCTTCTACGCCGGCTACGGGAACCGGGTTAATGTTAGTTCTATTAATGAATTCCTTATTAAAAAAAATATTTTTGTTAATCTGGTATAGTTTATGCAATCTCTTTACATAGGTTATTAAATAAAAGTTTAAATACGATATATGCTTGGTAGACATAATTTATACACTAATCTCTTTTGGTATAAAAAAAAAGGATTAAGTATACTTAGTAGTTTAAAATTTTCTTTAACATTGATTTGATAACCTAGCATTTATAATGTCTTAAATTTTATTAAATAAAACCTTTATAAATGTTGAAATCGCCTTTTCAGGACGTTTGTGCCTATCAGGCGGTCGGCATACCCATCGTGCGGATATTCACCATCAACTACAAGGGAGAACTGAAGCACGAACTGACGCAGACATTCCAATCCACGTGAGTATACTGCATCGTACATTTTCCTATTTTGTATGTAGCTAAACCGAAAGCGTTACTAAAATGTATATTAACATATAGCGCGGCAGAATAACACAAACATAAAAATCTACCAATTTAAGGTTCTACTTTTTTATTTCAGTTACCACGTGCAAAGTGACATGGTCGATGATTTCTTCCCGCCACACGATCGCGATAACGTATTTAATATAGGTGGAATAAATTGAAAATAATGTAGAACTTTGATAGAGAGAAAACATGACAAGAGCCGAATGCGGCCGCGCCGGTAAGCCCGCGGCATGATCACGATCCTCTCACCTAACACGGATCGAACTCATCAAGCTTACAAATTACTTACAAATAACAATCATCGCCATGTCATCTGTATTGTGCTCTGTTCTGTGGTCAACCGTGTGCCTTCTCGTTAGATAAGCTAGCGACCGCTTCATGCTGCTGCCTCCTTGACTTCTCATAAAACCGATTCTCGAGTACAAATACTGCTGCTTGAGATTTCGGCGCTGTGTTGCCACTTTCTGTTCGGTGTGGGATAACTATAAGGGGATACTATTAAAAACATAATTTCAAAATAAAACTATTAGGTACACTTCGCAGTACCTACAACGGTGCTCCGGCTGCGCATCGATATCAGTCATTTTTTGTGTTGATTATATTTAATTGTAAAACAACAGGGTTTATAAATATTTTGTTTAAAGTAGATTAACCTTTTTGTAACAAATTTTTTGTCTTCTTTTTAAAATAATTATACTTAGTGTTCTTCTATTTTCTAAGGCTACTTTTAACTCTCAACGTGTGTATTGTAATGAGCATTTCTAACTTAATATCATCAAAGTAGTAAAATTTTGCGAAGCAGTGTGCTTGCAATAGATAAATTGAATAATAAATTACTTTTAATTAAGATTTAACAAAATAAAATAAAGTCATATAGGTACTTACTTACTTGCTTAAAAGTTGGCAATCTAAATGTCAATTAGAACTAAGTAGTACAGAGCGGCGGTTTAGGACGGCATAACATTTCCGGCTTTTCTGTGTTGCAAAATAGCTCTCGTTATTTGGTAATAGTCTAGGCCGCACGAAACCATAGACAAATTTGTTACGCCGTCCTAGACCGCCACCGTACGAGGAACGCAGTAACGCAGTGCAGTAGACTTGGGTACTCCCAGCTCCGGATAGTGATTGGACTTATTTTGTCCGGATCCGCTCTGGGATTCTACTCATCTTATCGAGCCGGGTCCCCTTATTAATTCCGACTCCAATACGCTCTAAGCACTTCGCGCGAGTCCTCAAATCTGGATCCGTACGAGTCAGAATCCGCCGCCCGAACATTGACAGTTGCCACTCTGTGGTGGTGTGCTACGGCTCGTGTTCGGAAGTTAAATCGATTCTAACTGTATTTTAACAATAGCGACAAGTACTGGGATTTGGATAAAACTAGGGGTCAAGTTTCTTATCAAAATTCGATGTTAACTGTACATTATTAAGTAATGCAACTGTAAAATAATGTTTTAATTTCAATTTGCAAAGACTAAAACAATCGCGCTACAACGAAAACAAATTCGGACTTTCGTAACAATTTTATAAAGTTTATTTACAAATGTTTTTGAAATATTGAAAAATTGAAAGTCCATAAAAAAGCATGATACATGCTACTTGCCATACTACTGAAACGATACAAATTTGCAAAAAACAAAAAACCGAACGCTTCCGAAATTCAGCGATTACTTAAACCCGAATTAAATTCCGAAACTGCCAAGTTCAAAGCCCAGCCAAGCTCTCACTCCGGACTTATTTGGGATCCGGCTCGATTAGAAATCTGAGGAGTGATTCAGATTTAGAATCCGGAAGTGGAATTAGCTTTTTTTAAGTCTTCTTATCCGGAGTTACCCAAGCCTATTGCATAGTTTAGAGAAGAACCAGCCTAGTTTCGTATCAGTTACCTTAGTTTCGTTGAAGTAAAGTGAGTGTCCCGTCTGCCTCAGGTACTCGCACATGTCGGTGCTGGTGGACCAGGTGTTCCCGCCCGCGCTGTGCGAGCCCAGCGACCAGTTCTCGCAGACCGTGTTCTGGCGCGAGCCGCTGCCGCCGCTGCCGCCCGCCGCGCGCTAGCCGCCCTCACTTCGTAGCTAATATTTACCGAATTATTTATTCAAGACTGGACTGTCCCCACGTTATGTTATTTTCGGTATAAGTTTTAGTTGCGCCAATCAAGTAAGCTGTGATGATGACTGATTAGCGATGCTTTATTTTATTTGTACTGTGATGCTTAGTTATCTACGTGTTATATAGGTACTCGTACATTCATTTGCTGCCGAGGCCAAGTCTCGGTTGGAGCATTCTTGTTTGGTATGATGTTTAGATTTATATTTAATTTATGTAATTTTATAAATAATTTAAGTTAATACAAATTGTTGATTTAAATATTGTATTGAAGTGCCCAGTGCTACAATGCCTGGGCAATTTATAGAATAATTTTATTGTTTCTGTGATTTACCTACCTACGCTGTTTATTTTTTATGAAAAAATATAGGAGTAATATGAACATTCTTGCCTTGGAAGGGCTTCTATAACTTTACTACTCAATATTTTATTTTTGTAATGCTTTTCCCACAACACAAAAAGAAACTGTTAATATTTATTTAAATATCAATACAAAATGACAAAGTAAACGAAATGTTACATGTTTTTTTTTAATAAATTGTGATAATAATTAAATTGTATTTCATTTGTTAAAGAGGAATCAAAATCACAAATAACACTGCAAGCAACTTTGTGTTAACACAAAGTTACTTAACAAGTGTAGAAACAGCTGAGCTGAGTATACTTACAGAATAAATAAAATAGATACAAGATTCACATCATAATGTATATTTAAGTCTCATCTTCATCCATTTCCTCATCCTCCAGCACATTATCCTCTTCGTCTGTGGCTTTTGATTCCTCATCACTGACCACATCCAGGTCCTTGTGGAAACCCTTGCCCTTACTCCAGTGACATTTGATCACTATCTTAAACTCTGCCATTTGTATATTCAGCAGCTTCAGTATACTTGCCTGCTCTGGTGTCAGGGGAGCTCCTTTTTTGCAAACCTGTTTATTTTAAGTTTTGAAGGTTCACCCCATAATGTTTAATAATTATCAGTCATGCATGAGGCTGCATTCAGAGCCTGTGCAAAATAATAATACATTTCAAGAGATCACTGTGAGTGATAATTAGTCAGTTTTTAATGCTATTACTTATCTCAAATAATTACCTGATATTCTTTTATAAGCTGAATAACTCCCTTATCAAGAGCTGTAGGTAGACCTAATTTTCTTAAATGAGGCTCTATGGCATGTGAAAAATCCTCAAGTGGTCCCTTGGGTAAAATAACATCTTTAGTAGCAACAAATCCAGCCCTGGCAAACTCTACTTCACTAAAGTCTTCAAACCATTGTTTAACTTCTGGAACATCTCTGTTTGTCATTAGTAAGCCACACTGGCCTTTAAGTCGTTTTGATAACTGCAATTGTCAAAAAATACATAATTGATTGATATATAGGTTTTACATAAATATAAGTGACTAAAAGTTTGTTTGTTTTCAGAAGTCTTTATTTCAGTATATAGTTTACATACAGTATTACAGAACACAGTAAAGTAATATATTTCAAAAATAATTCAAACATTTAACAGCAGAATTGCTTTTTCTAAATTTACGACATGAAGTTTTTATAATGTTGAGATTTGCTGGTGTGTTAGCAGTGGTTAAGTAGGAATCTTAGTCTTATAAAGTCAAGTCAAATACTGCCAACTAAACAGCTAAATCATAATTAAGAAAGAACAAAATAAAGGCGTAATGCTGTCTTATAAGCCATGCACATTTTAAACAATAAAACCAATGTAACGTAGTTATGCAAGTACACATTATTAATCATCATACATACGATAAATGAACAAATTTATTTTTAATTGAAACAAATATAATTTTAAAATAAACTTAATTTTTTTTTTTTTGTGTCTAAAAGTAAATTTTGTCAAATGGCTGCTCCGTGGCTCAGCTGGCAGTGATGTGGACTGAGTAAGCATATGCACTGGGTTCGATTCCCAGGGGCAAATATTGATCTCTGAGTTGGATGTGTCATTATTATTATAATGATTATAATTATAAGGTCAATGAAATGTGGAGATCCAGCGAATTCAGTGACATGACCACACAAAAGGTAGCTCTCCACAGTCTGCAATACCACAAATTAACACAGACCAGGGTATCGAGTCACGTATTTGAAAATGACACAAATGTTAACGTGATTAGATGTTTGTTCAACATTGGTCTTTCGGCACTTTGTTAGTCTATTAAACATACACTGCCTTTGATATGACAATTGCGAAGGGATTGCAAGTGAATGGTTGAAAACGTTAAAATACGCAGCTCAGGACCCTGCTCGCACAAAGCAATGTGAGAGGGGTCTTGGCCGTGGTAATACAGGCACAAGTCAGAAAATAAATCCATGTTCGTCAGCTGTGCTTATGATTGGTACAATCACAGAACCTGGGATGCTACTTTCACACAATATGCCTATATGGCAAAGATGTGTAGTATTGTGTAGTGTTTTCTATGTTTATATTATTTTGTTCACTCCACTTTTATATGGTCAACCAAAGAGATACAGAATAAAGAAGGAAACTATCTTTATTTATGTTTGACTTACCAAATTAAGCTGGTCCTCTGATTCGTCACTTTTTGTTTTGCCTAAAGCTAAAGCCATTACTTTATTCTTTCCAAAAAAGAACCTAGAGTCCTTCCAGTCATTGCGAAGATCTTTGAGCTTTGCATTCCTCATGTTGTCAACAGTAAACAGAAAAATGTGCTCGAACTTAGATATTGATTGTCTTATCTCTTCGATCGTTTTCTGCTTTAACAATAGTCCTTTTTTTGTTGTTTTTGTCAATGAAACTGAAACAGAAGAAATATTTGCAGGTTTGTACCCATCATCAGAAGTTTTATGTTAGGTTATATATAAAAATCCAAAAGTTTGCTTTATTTACCCTTTTTATCACGTTTTGATTTAGGCATTGTGTTATTTTATCCCGGTTTAAAAATATATAGAATTAGTTTACAAAAATGGATAAACTTATAAAACTGCACGTGATAAACTTATTTTCAGGTACCTATCACAGACCAACTAGAGATACTACGTATCAGGTACGGTACTATAACCTGCGCAGATAAAGAACAGATTTAAATATGGCGTCGATCCGCATGCTATCTCGCTCACACAGTGAAGTACACGCTGCAAAAAAAAAAAAAATTAACGCACAACATAATATGTCAAAAAAAAAATATGCTTTTTTTAAATGTATAAATATTATTTATACATTTAAAAAAAGCATATTTTTTTTTTGAGAATTTTTTTATTTACAGCTTTGAATAAACATTATATTATCTTATTACATACATTAAAAAAAACTAAACAAAGAAATATTTACAAATAAAAAATTGCCTCAAAATCGCTGCCACCGGAAGGTACGGTGCCTAGCAGGCTGGCTGCGTTGCCCCTCTGAATGGCCAGACTTATTCTCTGGCCAAGGTACGAGCCAGCGCGCCGTTCACCGGAATGGTCGATTAGACGCGTCGATAATTCCTTGAATAGTCGACGCGCCCCTGGCCCCCAAGGCCCGATAGTTTCGACCCCAAACGGCACAAACTCATACTGCTGACTAATTGCTGCGTCTTTGCGCCGTTTGAGGTCTTCGGTAGCTGTGGCTGCCGCGCCAGCCTCGCCTGATGTTCTTTGCACGTGGCAAGCCGCCATGGTGTCAACACACGTGGCGTCCCACACCAGCGGCCTGCCACGTGTCCAGGGGACGATAGTCATACCGTCGGGCCTCTTTCCGTCTTCTCGTGCCAGACCGTTAGGTTCAAGAACGGCCGGCACGTTGACAGTGGTAAGGGCCCGACGGATAATGTCATTTAGACTGGCGTGGTGAGCCATGCGACCAGCGCTGCACAAACAGGAGAGGCCGTGGTGGCCGAGGTGATCGACCATATCTCCACAGTGGCACCGATGAGGAGCACACGTCCCGACTCCTAGTCTCAGGCACACCCCCAGGGAAAGTGTGGTCTTGTGTAAGAGGGTTCCCAGGTTAGCCGATGGTAGCGCCTGCAGCCAGTAACCTGACACCGGGTCAAATGCTGCGTGTAGGCGAGCCCGTTCTGCAGGATCGCTGGCCGAATTGCTTGAATTGCGAAGCTTATGATTTTGCAGATGGGATCGTCCCACTGCTTCTGGGAGTTTGGGTTTAATGGAAGATCTGCGCTCGGGTAAGCTGCGCTCCAGGCGGTCCTTGCCTCGCCTGAGTATGACGCCTCAACGTCACCGAGTGACGGGTTAGTTAATTTACCGTAGAGGACGTGCGTACTCGAGACCGAGGATAGGAACGCCAGGAGCGCTATATCTGAAATTTTCCTAACTCCCAAACCGCCGAGACGAACAGGTAGAGAGCTCTGAGACCATGCTTTATCAGTAAACGGACAATTTAGAATCTCGGTTAGTGTTAGTTTAATAATATCGTCGATTTTTTCTAAAAGGTGTTTAAATTTAAAAAGGGGTGAACAACGTAGAGCGTAAGTTAATTTGGGAACAAAAAGACAGAATTTTAAAATAAAGAAAGCCATATGGGGGTTTATTTTAAGAATGTGTTCGTAGCTGTTATTGAATTTAGTAACGTGTTCGTCAAGGAAGTCGGGAATTGCCTCGGTGAGGAGAGGACCTCCCAGAAGGCGAAGTGACTCTTTGTGTAACATTTTAATATTAGTGGCTAGATTGTAAAATTTGGAAATAATTTCAACTTTACTAAGAGAATTTAGAGTCTGATAAAAACAGTGCGCATTTAGAAAAAAAAAATTCCAAACCAATATTATTAAAACTGGAAGTAAATTTAGATAGGTCAGCCAAAACGGTGGTCACATCGTCTCCAATGGTTCCGTCATCCAGGTGATGATGATGATGATTTCTTCCTATAGCCCCTCATCAGGGGCAAAGGGCTCGAAGTAATTTTTCTCCATTTTTTATGCGGTCCTGGGCTGCCTCCTCCAGGTCCCGCCATTTGAGACCAGTTGTTGCGATCTCCTTCTCCACCGATCTCCTCCAGGTGATGCGAGGGTGACCTGGCCTTCTGCTACCGGATGCGTGCCATGTCAGAGCCTGTTTGGAGATGTGATCGTCGGTTCTCCTTAACACGTGACCAATCCAACGCCATTTCCTCATTAAAATCTCCTGCTTTATCGGTTTCTGGCTGGTCAATTCCCACAGTCGCACATTTGAAATAGTTTATTTATGGCCAACGTATCTTTAAAATACGCCGTAAGCATTTGTTGACAAAGATCTGAAGGCTCTTGGTGATTTCTTTTTTGACCAGCCAGGTTTGGCATCCGTATAGAAGTACGGATTTAACGTTGGAGTTGAACACTCTGATTTTAGTTCGACGAGTAATGACCGACGAGGTCCACACAGGGTTGAGCTGGGCATAGGCGGCCCGAGCCTTGTTAATTCTGGAAGTAACGTCCGCCTCCGCTCCTCCCAGCGGGTCAACCACACTCCCAAGATATGTAAATGATTGCACTTGTTCGATTGCCTGACCGTTTATATGAATTGGCTCCAAGTCTATGGTGTTGAGGCGCATATCCTTTGTTTTGCTGGAGTTTATACGCAATCCTTTTTTGGAAGCTTCAACAATCAGGTCGTCGGTCTTGGATTGCAGGTCTTTCCGTGACATTGCCAGCAAGCATAAGTCATCTGCGAAGTCGATGTCTTGAGATCTACCGTGAAGCCATGCCAAACCTCTCGCTTCGCGATCCATCGCTTTGTGCATCACGTCATCCAAGACTAAAATAAATAGAAATGGCGACAACAAACAACCCTGTTTAACTCCTGCGGTCACTGAAATCTTGTCCGTGAGTTGTCCTCCGTGCTTAATTCTGCAGTAGGAACCCTCATACAAGTTCTTGATAATTTCTATCACCTTTGCTGGTATTCCTGTTCGTTTTAGAACGCGCCACATGCTTGACCACTTCACTCTACCGAACGCTTTTTTAAAGTCTACGAACAGAGTATAGAGTTTGCTTCGCATTTTATTGAACTCCTCCAATATGATACGCAAAGCGTTAATTTGGTCAGTGCAAGATCGCCCTGCTCTAAAGCCACTCTGTTCACTTCCCAGCTTGCAGTCAACCGCGCCTGATATTCTCTTAAACAGTATCTTACTGAGAACCTTAGCGCATACTGGCAGAAGGTTTATTCCTCTCCAATTGCAGCAGAGGTCATCTGGTCATCCAGGTACCACACATAAAATTTTGATTCAATTTTTGAAATTATAGGGTGTATTGTCAAACTAAAAATAGCTGACCCGAGCGGGTCGCCCTTTTGACACCCTACCGCCGAATGTAGAAGATAATTTTTGTAGGTTAATTTGGAGGGTGAACTGTAACATTGCCATAAATAATTACAAATTTCTGGGGTCTGGTCTTTAATCTGGGTCAACAGAGCGCCTCTGTCGACACAGTTTAAAGCGTTCTTGACGTCCACCTTCAGCAGAACGTCGGGGCTACCGTGTTCTCCGTGTATAGGGTGTATTGTCAAACTAAAAATAGCTGGCCCGAGCGGGTCGCCCTGTTGACACCCTACCGCCGAATGTAGAAGATCATTTTTGTAGTTTAATTTGGAGGGTGAACTGTAGCATTGCCATAAATAATTACAAATTTCTGGGGTCTGGTCTTTAATCTGGGTCAACAGAGCGCCTCTGTCGACAGAGTTAAAAGCGTTCTTGACGTCCACCTTCAGCAGATCGTCGGGGCTACCGTGTTCCAGATAGGTTCTGGCAGCATGTACGGCAGCTTCGCAACCGCCTTTGCTGCCAAAACCTATCTGGATCGATTGAAACCTGCTACAAACACTCGGAAGTATGTGTTTGCAGCAGATTTTGGATACCATTCGCCGTATGGTCATACCCACCGCGATCAGTCGAAACCCACCGTCTTTTTTTTTAAAGCACAAAGGTTGGCGCCATACAGCAAATCCGTAGATTCGGCATCAACCTTTCCTGCCAGCATGAGGTTTGCTAGCAGTGTGAGGGCATTTAAAAGTTCATTGCCGGCATCACGGACGGTCCCACCCACAAGGTCTTTAAGATGTTGTGGGGTTAAACCGTCGAGGGCACCGGCAGAACCATTTTTAAAAGACATCACAGTTGCTTGCACCTCTGTTGCTGTTGTCTGTGGCGTGCTGGCAGCGGGGTCGGGTGGGTCCGGCAGGCATGACCCTGCCGAGGGTGGAGGGTGCTTACTCACCAGGGCTGCGAGCGTTTCCGCGGTGGCAGGAGCAACATCATCACTGCTGAACAGGAGCTAAGCTGCTCCCTTAAGGTCGCCGTCACTAATTTTGTTCTCCACTAATTTATACCTAAAGTTTGGTTTATTTCGGTTTGGTTGGTGATCTCGATTGGATAAGGATGTGCGAGGATTTTTTCGGTTAGCGCAGTTTTTTTTTTTTTTTTTGGGTAAGGGAGCAATGTCCATTTTATTATTTATTACTTGTATTATGTGGCAATAATGAATTTTTTAACATAATTTTATCTTTCTTGTTAATGTTTTCAAATCACAACTAAGACTACGAACGCACAGGCGGTTTTATTTCCGCGCGGTGTCAAAGTTTGTTATTTAATTTTCAACCTTATTCATAGGCCCCGAACGCACAAGCGTGTTTTTACGGTTTTTTATCCACTGGTGCGCACACTTCCATAGGATTCAATATGTTACATAAAATCCGCGCGGCAAAAAACCGCCTGTGCGTTTGTAGCCTAATAGAGAAAAATAAAAGAACAATGTTTTATTTACCCCTGCTTCTAATTAATTTAATATGATATTATTTGTAAATACGATTATATCATTCATTAAAAATAATAAAAAAGAATGATTTATTACACTGTAGAAGAAATATTAATCGAACTTTTTTTGCCAAACATACATTACGAAAAAAAAACGTCCGCCATTTTTAAATCTGTTCTCTAACTGCGCGGCTTATATCTCTAGTTAGTCTGTGAGCAGAGCAGTGTTGCCAGAAAGTTTTCATATCATAGCTTTGTGCATTCGATTTCTTCCATGTCGATTTTGTGTTTGTAACATCGAGATGCCAATGCCAAACCGATGTTTGATTTAACAACATCTATGTTACAATATTTGATATACGCAAAATCGATGTAAAAAATGGATGTTTTGGCTCCTAACATCGATGATCATCGATCATGTATCGAGCATCCGTACTCTAGAGCTTCTAGAACGGGCTTCAGTGATACTATCGCAAATCTAAAAAAAATACATTCCTATCCCAACAATGGCTAAAATAAAAAATGTGAGCCTATGATGCTATGGATTAGGTAGGATTTTTAAGGCGCTCTGTTGTGTAGCTTTCATGGCATGGCAGGCTATAGTTATTTATGTGACTGATACTTAATGAGTGTAGACTAATACACCTAGTAGACCTAATACAGTACAGTTGCGTACATACCTTTACCTACCTAGGGTAAGCAGTACTAATGTTTTGAATTTAATCAACGACAATAATACACGTATTAAGAAATAGAAAACCCGCCGGAGGTTAAGCCTATACACACACACGGAGTGCTTAGTTAGTACGTGTAACGAAAAAAAATATTTGGTATAATAATAATAATAATATATAATAACTCCAATGATTGGCCCCTTCAATGAAAAATCTATTTATTAAGAGTTGTATTTATATACCAGAAATGAAAAAATATCAATATATATAAAACCCTTCCGTTACTGACTGACTGACTGACTGACTGACTGACTGACTGACTGACTGACTGACTGACTGACTGACTGACTGACTGACTGACTGACTGACTGACTGACTGACTGACTGACTGACTGACTGACTGACTGACTGACTGACTGACTGACTGACTGACTGACTGACTGACTGACTGACTGACTGACTGACTGACTGACTGACTGACTGACTGACTGACTGACTGACTGACTGACTGACTGACTGACTGACTGACTGACTGACTGACTGACTGACTGACTGACTGACTGACTGACTGACTGACTGACTGACTGACTGACTGACTGACTGACTGACTGACTGACTGACTGACTGACTGACTGACTGACTGACTGACTGACTGACTGACTGACTGACTGACTGACTGACTGACTGACTGACTGACTGACTGACTGACTGACTGACTGACTGACTGACTGACTGACTGACTGACTGACTGACTGACTGACTGACTGACTGACTGACTGACTGACTGACTGACTGACTGACTGACTGACTGACTGACTGACTGACTGACTGACTGACTGACTGACTGACTGACTGACTGACTGACTGACTGACTGACTGACTGACTGACTGACTGACTGACTGACTGACTGACTGACTGACTGACTGACTGACTGACTGACTGACTGACTGACTGACTGACTGACTGACTGACTGACTGACTGACTGACTGACTGACTGACTGACTGACTGACTGACTGACTGACTGACTGACAGACTGACAGACAACGCAGAGCCGAAACTACTGGGCGTAGAACGCTGAAAATTTGCACGTAAGTTTCTTGGGGAGTGTAGGTGAGCACTAAGAAGGGATTTTCCGAAATTCCCACGGGATCGGGAAAAAACGGGATTTTTGTGTTTTGAGAAATCTGCGCGGTAACAACCGCGGGGCAGCCTCTAGTTTATTTATATTTTTCTTTATTTAAAACACTCTACAACGAAATTAATAGTTTTTAAATGCAACAGCTAGCAATGAGGGGTTTTCAAAGTGACAGAAAAGAAAAACAAAAGTTTCATAATACGCCGGTAGATGGCGGTGTCTAAAGCAATATAAGAGAAATGGAAGATCGAATATTGACTGAATCTTTGGATTGGATCATTATCGGCTAAGTATAAATCCTAATTTCACCTACTCCGTCACTGCCTCAGTTAAATTGTGTACTTCAAGCTGTAATCCTCATCTTTTAAATCTTCGCTAAAACAAATTTTGAGAATGCAAATAATTAGTCATGAATTGATCCAAATTGGTCCACAAAGTAAAATAATTAGTCCACTTATACTTTAGAAGTTATAGCCAAATGTTTGTGAGGATCATGGCTTGACGTTCAAGCTGTAATCCTCATCTCTGGTCCAAGAAAACGGTAGGTTCTATCGACTTGGTTCAGGTCTAAATAATTAGTCCTCAATTGATCCACACGACATGCCAAATCTCAGAATTGGTTCTCAAGAGGTTCCGGAGTTATAAGGGCATCTTAGTGAGGATTATGGCTTGAACATTTGGCACCTTCAATTATCTCCGGAACGCCTATAGCTATTGGTTTGAAATTTGGCCAAAAATTAATCCTCAATTAGTCCACCAGAATTATAATCACTTCGAACTAGGTTTTCTTTGAAGAAGTACGTTAAAATCATCAGTTTTACTTTCCCATACATTGCGATCCATGTACAGTTGTGCACAAAATAATTGATTAACATTGATATTAACCAGTTACCTAAACGATTCTTTAGAAAAGTGAAAGTGGGTTTGGTTTTCGCTATGTACTTATGTTTAAGACAGCCTGATTGATTAATTGCTATCACTAGTTGCAGGTTAATCATTAATGCACCAAAAAAAACTTCTATGTATAATTTAAATTTTTGTAAGTATATATTCAATTAAAAGTTTACAATAGTGTATTTTCTTACTTAACTTAATTAAATCACCGTTTATATCACAATACTTATACTTACTTACTTATTTTTAATAACTAACAATAATCTCAGTTAGTTCAATTATAATAATAACAAAAAAAAAATGTTTTAATAATCACAGTTGCTTCATTGCAATAATCACAGTTTTTTATGGTGAGGTGGTAACTTTCGGTATGGCGCGAAACTATACTTTTAATAAATAAACGAAATAATTTTATCAAGTATTTACATTGTTTTTTTTCATCTCCCGATTTTGGCTACAAATATACCCGTTTTAGCTACATTCTAGTACTGTTCTAGTTTAGCTAATACTAGCTCTTCGACATTCGAGAACCAGGCTCTATTTTCAAGTGCGCAGTTGCGTGTGCACACGCTGCCTTTGAGTGGAGACAAGGATAGCGCTATTTGGCCAATACCGGGTTGATAAAGACAACAGTCCCGCGACGCGCGTCAGGCGATATACTCGTGTATATATTATTTAATGTAACTCTACAGGAGTATCTCGCATGATGTCTCAACCCAGGATTGGCCAAATAGCGCTATCCTTGTCTCCACTCAAAAGCAGCGTGCACGCAATCGAACATAGAGATCAGTGTTACAATATATACATATAGAGATATTAGACGTAAGCTTCCCTTACACTGTGTTGTTTGTTACTGTTGTCATCAATATCATCAATACATAGTATAAAACAAAATAGCTTTCCGCGTCTGTCCATATGTATGCTTATATCTTTTAAACTATGCAACGGGTTTTGATGCGGTTTTTTTTTAACAGATAGAGTGATTCAAGAAGAAGGTTTATAGTATAATACATGCACAATGTAGTAAGAGGTAAGGCGGTACAAAGTTCGCCGGGTCGACTAGTATTTTATACAATAGTAGTAGGAACCTAATAATAGTAATATAAATAGTACTTACTTACTCCCCGCAGCTCCGTCTCCCCTCCGCGTTTAAAACACATTTTGCGTAATGGACAGAAAGATCCAATGTCGCCCTTACAAAATCGCTTAATTATTATTGCTTACATCCAAAATAATAAAAATATGTATACATACACATAGATAGCAATTTACGTTGACACAGACACATAATGTCAAACATAGTAACACTGGTTACTTTAAATAATTAATTAAAGAGGGGTGCAAGCGCAAGTACATAACAAATTTTTGTTGTTGTTTTATTTACACTTGAACCAACTGTGATTTTGTTAAAACTAAATAATTTTAGCAATATAAACGGTGCTGTAATTAAGTTAAGTAAGAAAAGAAACTATTGTAAACTTTTAATTGAAGTACATGCAAAAATATAAATCATAGATAAAGGTTTTTTTTGGTTAAATATCTTGGTAAGTACATTTACGTAATTGGGAACTCGTCAAAATAATAAGTACATACTTTACCCACTTTACTCTTCTAAAGAATCGTTTAGGTAACCGGTTAATATCAATGTTTATCAATTATTTTGTGCACAACTGTACATGGATCGCAATGTATGGGAAAGTAAAACCGATGATTTTAACGTACTTCTTCAAAGAAAACCTAGTTAAAAATGATTATGATTCTGGTGGACCAATTGAGGATTAATTTTTGGCCAAATGTCAAACCAATAGCTATAGGCGTTCCGGAGATAATTGAAGGTGCCAAATGTTCAAGCCATAATCCTCACTAAGATGCCCATATAACTTCGGAACCTCTGGAGGACCAATTCTGAGATTTGGCATGTCGTGTGGATCAATTGAGGACTAATTATTTAGACCTGAACCAAGTCGATAGACCCTACCGTTTTCTTGGACCAGAGATGAGGATTACAGCTTGAATGTCAAGCCATAATCCTCACAAACATTTGGCTATAACTTCTAAAGTATAAGTGGACTAATTATTTTACTTTGTGGACCGATTTGGATCAATTCATGACTAATTATTTGCATTCTTAAAATTTGTTTTAGCGAAGATTTAAAAGATGAGGATTACAGCTTGAAGTACACGTTAAATTTTAATTTTTATGTTTCATTTTGAGCTATTGAATCATTCATTTCAGCTTAACCTATTGCTCCTGGCAGAGTGCCATCTGGTAGCAGCTTAATAAAACTTGTTTTTTTCTTCTGAGCTGTCAAATTGAAAACCTCTCATTGATTAAAAAAATACCTACTTTGTGTTGGACTACAACAGAGGATGTGTTTTCTTATGAAAATCGTAAGAAGTACGTAACTTTTAGAATGGTTTTACTCGTTTTCTTCTTGTTTAAATTGCAATATATTATGTTTCCATATATGTTTATTACACTTCATTCAGGTTTATTTACGGTAATTCGTGAAAAACACTAAAGATTACCCTCAAAAATAGGTAGGCCAGCCCAGCGGGTGTCGACTTATGCTGTCGAATCTGCGACAAAAAAGTGCACAGACTTGGATTGTTTCTGAGATTAGATACCCATAGGCTTTCAGGGATTTGTTTGTATACCAATAATGTTTTTAAAAGCTAAGAAAGTTGCAATTTTGTTCTCTCTGCTGGCAGCACATAGATAGTGTGTAAAGTAGAGCATGAAGTTATGTGTAGAGTGTAGAGTAGTGCCTAACTTCTCTCTGGATTTTATGAAAATCAGAGAGAAGGTAAATCCCTACATGAAAATGTCAAAGTTACTCTATGGATAATGTTTTTGAAATTTTCAATTTTAATGGCCGTTATTTTTAATTTTTTGTTTCCTTGATTAATTATTGTGCAATGAAAGAAAAACAAAGAAGGTGTTATACATGTCGGAATTCTGTAAAAGGTGATTCTACAATAAAACTAAACGGTTTTCAGAACCCGGAATCCGAAATAATACAAAGGTAACATCATTGAACTATTATAACTACTGGGTAACATTGAGGTTATTTTTAGACATAAAGACCGTTTTTTAGTTCGTATGTATGTACTAGTAAATTTGAGTTTTAACCTTTGAAATAATAACGAAGTGAATATTATTATGTGATAGTCCTGATTAAAAAAAAAAAATAATAAGATCTAGCGCACACTAGGGGCGACACGCGACAGCGACGTGTCGGCGGCTAGACGCGACGTCAAGCTGCGAGGCACGCTCGCTTGCTACTTGTCGCACAAAGCAAGCGACAGCTCTGCGTCTAGTCGAGACGACACGACTCTAAATATAAACGACAATGCCTCGATAATACGCGTCTAAAAGTCGCTTAGTTTCATATCAATCTATATTCACTATCCATATACAAAATTCCATTTAAATTGGTTCATTAGTTTTCTCTGGAAAGCGAGACAGACAGAGTAACTTTCGCATTTATAATTTTAGTAAAGATTGTCGCCCGCAGCCTGTCGTCACGTCTAGTCCTCGAGATCTCGCTTTAGAATAGCTTGCATATTAACGTCACTGCCTTCGTGGCTTAGTTGGCAGTGATGGGGACTGTGACTTCGATGGTTTGGGTTTGAATAATTATATAATATTTTTTTTATCAAATTTAAGGTACAAACTTTGGGCAAATATGACACAAACCTGATGGATTTTAACTTCCTGGTGGACAAGAAACTACTGTGGATGAAATTCAAGATGTGGTTAGCTTTGCTGTTATTATTTTACTATCTGACGCGATGTAATGACTAATCATTTCTCCAAACGCCTTCTAGTGGTGGAATGCAAGACCAACTGTTTCTGTTCAAGGGGCCATACGGTGCGAAACTAGCGCCACTTCCGATAATAATTATATCTTCTAAACCATGGCCGAAATCAAAAACATGCGTCAATGACGCCCTATATAACCTTGCTTTGAATTTATAAGGTTTTGTTGTGTAGCTTTTAGGATAATGATCTTAAAAATATTCGTTTGTGAAATCAAAAGTGGTCAAATGGTCCGTTTTGCTTACCAGTAACCCTGTTTATACCTATGTAGATACCTATTTAGGTTTTACAGTTTTCACGTAGTGGGCTACGAGCTAAGATTTAATTTTATTTTTAGATTAAAGACTCAGCAGACGAGAAAAAATACACACCTGCCTGTGACTTCTACCAGCAGACAATAAACTACTGTGAAATAAATTCAAGATTTGAATATGTGAAGGAACAGAGAAAATATCACCGCTCTACAGATCTTCAAAAGTTCGACTACTTCTGATAAGGTAGCTTAGAATAATTTAAAATTTTCAATCAGTCTTTTCAGTTTATCAAACGTCGCTGGGCTTAATATTCCAGAATTATGTATTATTAAATGAAATGTAATATCTACTTATTAAATTTTTAGTTATACAAAATGCACTTATAATATTGTTGCAGTTGCATTAAGTTTCTTGTTTTTTGTTCATTCGTTAGTTTTATTGTGTCTAGTATTTTGTCATTAATTAAGATTAAGTTTTAACAATACCTTTGTATACCTGGTCGCTTTTCCAATTGATTGAATCGATGCTTAAGATAAGTTATACTTACTAAACAAACGGTTAAACGAATTCTGATGATTAGTTTCATGTAGTAGGTCATACACTTTCCCACTTATCTATATTGCTAAAATTATTCTTATTCGCTAAAACTTGATCATGCATGGCTAAGCCGATTTAGCTGATTTTTTTTCAAAATGTTTGTCGTAGGTGGGTAGACACTTTATTATAATCAATCAACTTAACATAAATTTACTTTTTGAAGATCATATAAACAAAAATTTAATTTCTGAATTACACAAAACTAGTCGACCTGGCGTACTTCGTACCGCCTAACCTATTATTATGTTGCTCATGTATAACTTGAATCACTCTATATTTAAAAAAAAAAGCATAAAAATCCAAAATCTGAATCTTTATTTGTTACCATTGCATTGTTTAAAAGATTTAGGCATACATATGGACAGACGCGGGAAGCGACTTTGTTTTATACTATGTATTGATATAATTTTCAGCAGTGTAGGTTCTTCGGCCGAAATTAAGTTAATCATGAAATTTTCCATAAAAACTGTTCTGTAACTTTAAACTTTTAATATTGACCCAATAGTTCTGTTTAGACCAAAGATTCTTAGATTAACCCACTTCAAAAAAGGAGGTTATCAGTATGACCTGTATTTTTGTATGTTTGTCCGCGATTATCTCGCTTTTGGCTAAACCGATTTTGATGCGGTTTTCAGAAAAATAATTGTTACGTTCAGGGAAAGGTTTTTGTACCCATTTTAACCGACTTCTTGTTTATGTATGTATCTGTTTATTGTATCTTTTTGTAAAAAAGATATTATAAATTTTATTTTTTGTTCTTTTCTAAATCATTGCACTTTTGTAAAACATATTGATAATTAAAAAGGTGTTTTTGAACTTTGTTTTTTTAATTTTTAGGTCTCGGTGGATGCTGGGTTTAGTGCCAAACTATCAAACTAAATTATAATTCAATGCGCATCAGGTTATATTAATTTCCCGCGTATTTCTAGCCCCTCGCAGCGCCGCGCCCTCTCTGGGCCTCCCTATCCAAACTTGCGATTTTTGTCTACCTATAATTTGTTTGTAGTTATCATTCTTCTCGACTAGAGAGTAAAAGTAAAATTTTTCTATGGGCCAGCCTGTGGTATGGTAAGTATGAAGCACAGAACAAGGAAGATGCTCTCTCTCTCTCTTGTTCTGTGGTATGAAGTATCAGTTGATTGGCATCTATGCCAATCATTGTATTTTTTGCTTTTTAATATTATTTAAATTTAAATATTAAATAAAATCTTATCAACAATAGCGTTTAAAATGCTAAATCTTTTTATATAATAAAATCAGAGGAACCAGATTTTGGCATGGCCAATCATTGTACTTTTGTGTGATTGACCATGCCAATCATTATACTTTTCCCTATGCCAATCATTGTACAGTCAAGGACTAGGAGGCCGTAACAGATTTGTCTATGGTTTCGTCAGCCCTAGACTGTAAAACCAAAGAACAAGAGCTATTTTGCAATACAGAAAAACCGGAAGTGTTACGCCGATCGTGTCCGCCACTGTACTAAATTTGTAGTTAAATAATAATAATATTGAAAGTTAATGGTAAGGTAACCATTACCTTTTGAAAATGATCAGCTTAGTTCTAGTTTAGTTGATGAGGGTATCTGACTCAGTCGGAAGGTTTTTTAATTTTTTTATTTTGATTATCCAAAGCTTGTGTCAACATTTACCTCAGTTGCATGGGAATTATGCATAATTACCGGTCAATGTGAATAGTTTATTACATTTACCGCGTGCGTTGGTAATTACCATTATACATACTTACCAGTAATTATGCATAATTACCGATAATTCAAATTTACCATAATAACACAAGCACTATCTAAATTATAGTCACCTCACACTATAGACCAATACAAAATCTTATTACGTTGACGAGTTATCACTTTGCCTCCGGCATTTTACATACCCGCAAACTTTCGTAAACAGACGACACATTTTGTAAAAGGCAGAATCATAAGTACAAATTGCCTGCGACAGATAAAATATTATTATTATTATAGTAAAGTAAAAATTAGGAAATACTACCTGTACCCACTGATAGGTAGGTAAGTACGAGGGCCTTTAACGGCCACTTTTGCAATATTGCTTTTCGTCCTCTAAGTGTCAAAGTCAAAACAAAAAAAACGCAAAGAAGACGCAAAGCAATATTGCAAAAGCGGCCGTAATATAATATCCCCTCAGGTTTCCAATGTATATATATAAGCCAATAACTTATCGCTTCTGAACAATATTGGAAGTTATGTTATGGATGTATAGTTAAAAAGATGTAATGAAATATTAAATATTGATTGTTTGTTGCTAAAAGCGAGCGGGTTGCTCGGCGATCGGCTTGAATTTGAAATTCCCGCACTGATGTCACTTCCTTCATAGACAAAGAACATTGCCTGTTCGTGTTGATTTGAAAACCCCTGTTCCGTTTTTTGTTTCCCCTCTTGCCCCGCTGCCGTCAATGTAGTTTATCGTTCGCCGCAAAAGAAAAACTTAATTTTTACAGCGATTTGCTGGTTAAATTACTAGTTTCCCTTCCAACAAGTAAGTGAATCAAGATTTGTGTGTAAATCGTGTGGTTCCTCATTTCAGAATATTAGTGGTCTCTATGAAACCTGTCTTCTCTCAACTGTGACTGTGACGCATGAAGGAGTGCCCCTTTTCGCAGCCATTTTGCCTGAACCGGCGACACGATTTTGTAGCGCGTTTTGGTTCGTAATTATAGGATCCTATCTTAAATTACAAATCTTTAGAAATCGTCAAATTGGCCAGATTTTGTCTCAAAACGGCACTTCAAACAGTTTGGTTTTGCGAACGAACGAGCGAGCGAAGATATTTTGTAAGTGGGCCTTTCTTTTTCTTTTTGTTGAATAAATTTGGATTCTTTCTCAGTACCTACCTACCTACCTTATCTTATGTGTCCTGAAATACGAGTTTTTGGAATTAAAATATAGCACAATTCTTATTTCATTGCATATCCCACCATTGTGTTGCTGTAATTGCCTTGTCTTTTCCATGTGAGGTCATCTAAGTGCGTCGTATTTTAGCGATGCGTGGTCATGCTTTCCGTTATCTTAGCGTCAGTCAATACTTAGAGTAAGATAACTCATTCCTGTTGCCATGCATTCTTCGAGACTTTGGTTTAGCTATGAACTAATGCCGCAACTTTGGGTGATTCATTCATCATACATTCTTGAGGTCATTACTTCCTTTCACACCTACAATAGTACCTACTAACTATCTATGTAGGTAGTTTGTAGTAATTTGCGTAGGATTGCTTTTCGCTAGCTTATACTTGTGGCCTAAAAAAGTATAGAGACATGCTAGGTACCTTAGAAAATACCACATTGTCCTAAATCTTATAGTTCATATTATTGTGTACTGGATGCAGCAGGTATTTAACATTATTACTTTGAACAGGTAGGTACTTATTAGGTGTTGGACGACATGTCCCCTGTTCACATGTAAAATTTTCATTCAAATAAATTTTCATAATAATTCTAGTCAGTCATAGATGATAAAGGCATGGTGGCAGATTTTAAAAGGTTTTAAATTTGCCTAAAATATGAAAAAAGAACCTTTCATTAGTACTGTTCTGATAGGTTATTGTCGTTCACAATGAAAATGAGAATGAGAAACATTTTGACATGTGATAAGTATACATTGCGGGTTTACAGTTGAATCTCTTGTGTAGACAAAATGATTCACCTATATACCCGCAATGTATACTTAGCGCATATCAAAGTGATTCACATTCTCATTTTTATTTTGCGTGGCAATAGATCCACTGTGTGGTGGTTTCCATTATCAATGGCTGTAAGAAGGATAAACATTTTGACAAGTGCTTAGTATACATACTTTGCATGTAATATAGGTGAATCTGGTCTGTCTGTATCGTTAAGTTGACAAAGAGATTCACCTATATAACCGCAATGTACGTATATCACATTTCAAAATATTTTTAATTCTTATATCCATTGAGAACAGCAAATAAACAAAATAAACACACTGATCTTGGCACTTTAAATAAATAATAAAATTATGAGGTTCTTACAAAATTCAATGTTTTATCTAGCAAACTTTAGTAATCTGGCCAACAAAAGCTAAAGAAGCTCCACTTTTGATGGAAAATTTTAACTTTTCAAATCTAGACAAATATCAAAAATTTTATTTAAAAAGTTTTTGCTCTTTTAGATCAGGAGTTTTTGCAGGGAATGTAAAGTATGTATGACAAAAAATCGGCTGCCCATATTCAAAACCTAGTAACTGGTGTTTTTGAAAAAATCCCGTTTTTGTCATTTTTCGACTTACTAGGCGGTATTGATTTGATATGAACCTTAAAACACCCAGTTTCCTACGTAATTTTTAAAATAAAATTTAGCAAGTCTACCCAATTTGAAAAAGTTATTAAAAATTCCATGAAGTACAAATTCTAAACGTAGCATGTCGGATTACAAATAAAAAAACGAATTTGAAAGCTGAATTTACTATGTTTTGAATTTGGCGCCGATTATAAAATCAATCATATTTTGGAGTAATTTAGTAAGTTAAAAAAACAGTAAGTCAAAAAAAGAAAATTAGGCTGAATTAACGCCGAGTCGTAACCAAAACTAAATTCTGCCACAAATAAACCATTTATATAACTTTTAAATGAATTCACTTCAAAAAATTACATTTGTCACTCGAAACATACAAATCAAAATATAAAATTCTATAAAAAGTAGAGAATTAACTCAGAGATTGTATTAACTAAGTGTGAAATACTATGTTTTGAAATTGTTTTCATTGTCATATTTAGGTAAATTTCCAAAAAAAATATAGTGGGATTAATTTTAGTGTAACTATAACTTCTAACACGATTACAAGTACTACAAACTATAGTCAACAATAACTCAAACTTTTGGTCAAACACCCAAATCGCTATTGCGTCTGGTTTCTTCAGGGCAACAAATTAAAATGGCAGACTCGTTTTTTGGCTCTCCTGAATATTTTTGTAAAAACGAGTTACTAGGTTTTGATTTTAAGCAGCCGAAATGAGAAACTAGTATTTTAAAAGTATTGAAGGACATTAAAGTGCTCTCCTCAACGCATGGCGAATGCCATACTTGAAGGAATTCTTACAAGTTTCCCACAAATTTAAGTACAGTCAGAGACTAACTTTGTTTAACTAAGATGTACAGCATACACTGATGGCGTAACACTTATGTTTGGGTCTCGTGCGCCCTAGACTGTAATACCAAAGAACAAGTGCTATTTTACAATTCAGAAAAACTGGAAGTGTTATGCGGTGTGTGTCTGCCACTGTACAGTAAGAATAAATTTGAAATTTGATTTCTACCTGTTTTTCTACATTCTACACTCATAACAAAAACCACTGTGTGGAACACATTATTTTTGTGATTTGTGTTGGGTAATTTGTAAGAATGGCACATCCTGATTTAGTATAACCTATCATTAATCTGATTGGTTATTCAAAACACATCTCATCTCGTCTCTGCTCTGCTTTGGTGGCTTTTAATAATGCTATGTATGAGTGAATAATGAATAAACACATCATTTTGGCCTTGATGACATTATGTAACATAATGGTTTCATACACCTAACTTAGTGCATGGTAGTGCTATAAAATTCATTATACTAAGAGAGATTTAGATCAAATATATACAATTTCATGTAATAAGCTGAAGAAGAACTGAAAAATTGGACAGACAAATACAAGAATCGACTTAAAAACCATGTCAATTAGCAAATGCACTACGGCGGCGCAACATCTTTGACTAACAACACCAGCACACGCAAAAACACTATGGAGTAACCTTCAATGGAGGGCTGCTTCTCAACGTCATTATTACTCAACAAATCTGATAAAGGCTCATGAGCTGATTGCAGATCTTAATTAAAACAAAAAAAATATGTAAAAAGTTACAATATGTATCTACATTGTTTAACTTTTAATTGGTTGGGACTGCAGTGATAGTTCGTAAAAGTGTATGTTTGGTGGAGCGTGCATTCTAGATGACCTAGCAACGGTGTTTGAAGGGTGAGGAAATGTGGGATCTAGCCCGGCAGAGGTGGGTAGGTGGTTGCGATGGCAGCCGGGTGCGGGGGTGGGGCGAGGGTGTTACTGGCTAGCAGCGTCGCGCTACTCGCCTTGTCGTATTTCGTCTGGAGTGTTTATCCCGCGACACTGGCTGGCTGGATCAATACCGGTGGCGCAGTGGCGGCGGCCTAGCGTGGGGTGGGGGCGCGGCGGCGCGCGCCTGCCAGACTCTGTGAGATGCTGTCGGACTCATCGCACGCCGCGTCCATGTTGCCTCTGCTGTGAGGGTCGCTCGCTCTTAGAGCCACGTTCATTTTGTACATTGACTTTAAAAAGCCTCAAGGCAAGGTGCGAGTTTTCATGATGACAAATACCCTTTAGTGATTCACTGACGTGAAAGTGATACCTAACGATTAGTCTTTCTGATGAATGTGAATCTCTAGCTACACGTGCGGACGAGAGTAGTTGGATAGTACAAACGCGATATATTATTTGCAGGGGCATCAGTAAACGCATCCTCTCGGCACGTGCACGATGTCGGTCGACAAGGAGGAACTGGTGCAGCGCGCCAAGCTGGCGGAGCAGGCGGAGCGGTACGACGACATGGCGGCCGCGATGAAGGAAGTCACCGAGACCGGCGTGGAGCTCAGCAACGAGGAGCGGAACTTGCTCTCGGTCGCCTACAAGAACGTGGTGGGCGCCCGGCGCTCCTCGTGGCGAGTCATCTCTTCCATCGAACAGAAAACCGAGGGCTCCGAAAGAAAACAACAGATGGCAAAAGAATATAGAGTTAAAGTAGAAAAGGAGCTCAGAGAAATCTGCTACGATGTACTGGTAAGTAATTTGTTAATTTCTATTAGGTGTATTTTGTCCCTAAAATTTATTTAGGATCTCGAAGAAATCATTAAGTTTGTGACGTCATCGGTGCTGTTTGTAATTTGGTGCGTGATGCAAGCGATTAGTGGTCGTTTTCTGTTGACCATGATGTTTGATAACGCTTTATAGATTTATTAGGGAGCATGAGAGTAGTGGGGCACGGAGCGGCGGGCGCGAGGGCGGGCGGCGGGGGGCGGGGCTACGTGTGCGCCGCGTCATTGCGCGCGCCTCTATTACGCCTTCGAACGATGCCCCTTTCTTTGTGTATAATTGACATTTTGCTATTGCAGTAATAAAAAAAATACTATGATTCCTAATAGAAACTCTGACAAATAACCCAAATAACAACTAAATTAAAAAATGATATGCATTATATAATTTCCTTTTTCTATTTTTTCAGGGCTTACTTGACAAACACCTAATCCCTAAGGCTAGTAATCCAGAAAGTAAAGTATTTTACCTCAAAATGAAGGGAGATTACTACAGGTACCTTGCTGAAGTGGCCACAGGAGAAACCAGAAACAGTAAGTTGATATAACATAAATGTAGGAACTTTTAACTTTGTAACAATAACAATATTATTTCCAACCATACATTCCTAAAATTAAATATGTTTACTAATATTTAGATAATTTGTATTACAGCTGTTGTAGAGGACTCACAGAAAGCATACCAAGATGCTTTTGAAATCAGCAAGGCGAAAATGCAGCCCACACATCCAATCAGGCTGGGCCTGGCGTTAAATTTCTCAGTCTTCTATTACGAGATTTTAAATTCACCCGACAAGGCGTGCCAACTTGCCAAACAGGTCTTTACCGTAGTTCACTATACGTACGACTCTGTGCTGGCTGGCCGCCGCCCCGCCCCCGCCCCCCGCCTCGCGCCCCCCGCCGGCACCGCACTAACCCGCTCGCTCTTCCCCAGCCGTGGTGGAGGACTCTCAGAAGGCCTACCAGGAGGCATTCGACATCGCCAAGGCGAAAATGCAACCCACTCATCCCATCAGGCTTGGCCTCGCGCTCAACTTTTCTGTATTTTATTATGAGATAATCAACTCGCCTGCGCGAGCGTGCCACTTAGCTAAACAGGTTTTCTAAATTTGAAAAATTTATAGTGTGACTTGAAAATTATCTTAATGATACTAATTCACATTAATTCGTCCTTTGCATGTACCTAGTACTGATATTTAACTCCATCACGTTTGGGTTTGAGTGAGCGACTAATTCAAACAGAACGCGGCATGCGATGTTTTATTCTAATAAATATATTAGCGGGAATGGCAACTAGCCAGCAACAGAGAGGTTTTTAGTTTTAAGTTGATGTTAATGTCAAGTATTAATTATTAACGTTCTAATACCGTAGTACCTGTAGCTTTGCATTACAAGAAATGGTAAATATTGTTAATACAAACACGTATCTCCGACAGGCGTTCGACGACGCCATCGCGGAGCTGGACACGCTGAACGAGGACTCGTACAAGGACTCGACGCTCATCATGCAGCTGCTGCGAGACAACCTCACGCTGTGGACGTCGGACACGCAGGGCGACGGCGACGAGCCGGCCGAGGGCGGCGACAACTAGTCGCTGCGCTCTCCGCAGCCACCGCAGTCTCCGCACCACGCATTTGTTCTCATCGGTGTTTTATAAAGAAACGAGCAGCATTGGAGAGCGCCGCGGCGCGGGCGGCGGCTCGCGCGCGCGCGTGCCGGGTCGCCGCTTGTAAAAAATAATGTTAAATGTCGTTCGCAGCGGACCTTCACGTTCCGTCTAAATGTTATGTGTCATCTTTGACGGTTTTGTATTTCTGTATTTACACTGGATTACAGATATCGAGCTGACCTGATGAATATTAAATATTTATTACTTAAGTTGTATTAAAATTACGGTTTCTTAAGTTAAAAGTGTTTTCCTTTCACAATTAACTTGCTCGGTCGGCCCCTGAACATTCCTTTTCGCCGCATGTCCGCAGTGAAATGGGTATATAAATTTGGCCAATGTTGAGTTGAACTTAACATAAGATAATTTTTTTTTTGTTAGATACCCATTGACACAAACTAGATTTTTCATGAATTTATTAACCTACTAATGGCTGTATCAAAAAAGGGCACAAAAAACTCGTTAGTGTTCATGTGGTCTCGTGATGTGCTCTTCTATTTAATCTTACCAAAGGCGTCTTTTGCATAATAAAATAATTATTGACTTTTAAGACATTAACCATTTTGTTGTGCCCATCAGTTTAATTAGCATCTGAATTGCAGGCATTTATTAGAAACATAGTTTGTGATGGTCAGATATTGTAACATTTCTGCTGCATTTTATCAGCCATTTATTTTTCATGTTTTCACCAATAAACATTTGTATTAAATACAACTTTTAGTTTCAGAAACGAATATATAAATAAACCTATTAACCCACTTTTATGTTTCTCTAGTTAGGCATCAGTCCTGAAAATCACGTTATCCTATAGGTTAAACAGTTAAACAAAAATCACTGCAAAATTAACTAAGTATAGATACTTTAATCTCCCCTAAACGATAAAAAAAAGTTAACCGCAAACCGCAATAGAATATTCTGGAAAGTGGCTTTATTCTAGATGGCACCAATAGTGATACTGCGCCAATCTGGAAAAAATATATCTGCTAAACCTGGCCCAAATCAAAATGTTGGATAGGTAAAATTATGCACTATAACTTGCTTAGATTTTTTTTTTGAAAACTTGAAATATTTTTTTTTACATGGTGTAGAATTAATTATACATGGTTACTGGTAAGTTATAGACGCCACATACTATAGGGCGCGGCCACCAGCTCCGATTAGTTTGATTTTAAGGCAACCAATGCTACAGAATATCTACTATTTAGTACTTAAAGGAAAAAATAAGTACTAGAGTACTTTTCGAGTTATTAGAGGTTTTTGGTGGCCGCGTTGGGAAGGATGCTTTGCAACGCGGCCACTTTCAGATTGAGCCAAAATAGCAGCAAATATAAAATTTATGAAATAGAAATAAATCTACGCAAAAACTACTTCGCAATAGATAAACTTTTGTTTCCCTGAATCTAGGAGAAACTAATAATTAAGTAAATCCAAGTTTTACCGCGCGGCTTTGAGGTTATTTCCAGGAATCTCGTAAATACGCGTCATATGAAGATGAGAATTCTAACGAGTATACTACAGTATGTCTACTATTTAGTACTTAATGGAAAAAAATACTACTAGAGTACTTTTCGAGTTGTAAGAGGTTTTGGTTACTCGGATGTGCATCATTACCATCCAAGTTATCACAGCCAAATTTTTGTACAACATGGTTTTTTGTGTTATAACTAAAAACTTGGACAGTAAAAACCATGTCGTGCAAAACCTTCCGGACTCAACATAGGCAATTTTTATGCATATAGACTCAATTTAAAATACATCGTTCTGGTTGGTCGGTGCTTAATTTATGTCGTGTGTCGGGATTTAGTTTTTGCCGTACAGATTTTGCACGACATGGTTTTTACCAGCCAAGTTTTTAGTGACTGACACGAAAAACCCTGTCGTACAAAACTTGAATGGTAGGTAACGATGCACACCCGAGTAAAGTAACCCATAATTTAGTAAAAACTTTTGGATTAACTTAATTTTCAGTTTCTTCGAGATTCAGGAAAACAAAAGTTTATATATTGCGAAGAACTATTTTCGTAGATTTATTTGTCTTTGTTTTCTTGTTATTATAATACCATACAATTACTCCTGAATTAGTTATGATAAGTTCCATAATAAAGAACCATGTCTTGTATAAAAGTATAGACAACTTGATTTAGGACAAGTTATTTTTGCCATCACTAGCTTTTTAGAAAATTAAAAATAAAAAGTCGAACCCAGCTACGGGCAAGGTGCGGAAGAGTCATACGACCCAGTGGAGAAAGTATATTGGTCTCTTTTTAACATATTCAATGGTTGCACTTGAGTAAGTAGCGTAACACAATGATGTGACTTTTTATTTTAGGACTACTTCTATGCTTGTCCTTATTCTGAGCATTGGACCCTTCGACCCTTCACTTTACTTACGTGCGAAGGGGACACATAACAATAAACGACGTTTCACTTGAGCTCGTTTATTAAAAGTGATATTTGTTATTTTTAATAGCACTTTATTCACATACTAATATAGTTCATTTTGATATGACTAATAACAAGCATTCCAATTTTACGTAGTACTTTTTAATTCCATGCATAAACATGGGACATTTCCATACATTAATTACTTGCAAACTTTGTGAGCATATAGTCTATCTTAGAATTCAGGAATTTTTGACGTTTCGTAGGTGTTACTACTAATAAAAGATCTCCACCGAAATAGAGGAAAAAATTACCAACAAGAGCGAAAAAAAAAATTTTTATATTAACATATTTTAACTCACATATTTTATAATCTCTACGAAAATAGTATCCTGGGAGTAACATCAGATAGTTATTATTAGTGTTTTAATACAAAAATAACAAATATTTCTAAACACGAATAATTGATACAATTTTTTTTCAATATCACGAACAATTTTATTTATCTTACGAGCTTTCCCGGCTTACTTCGTTACGCCATAGAATATAAGATACTACAAAAGACTTGGCTCTATAGACTATGTTTTTTTGACTGCCCAGAATGGCCGAATAAAAAACAAACAACAACAACAAACCACCTGTCAAAATATGTAAACAACAGAAAAAATATTTCTCCTTGGGTTACATTATTTGAGTTTAGGTAAGGATCCCTAATTTTTTTTGAAAATCTAATAAAGCCTATGACACCCGGGGTTAATGTAGCTTCCTACCAGTGAAAGAATTTTTCAAATCGTTTCAGTATTTCCTGAGCCTATTCGTTACAAACAAACAAACAAACAAATCTTTCCTCTTTATAATATTGGTATAGACTACTCCCTTCAAATAGGCGGGTTTATTAAACCTTTAACAACCAGCGAGACAAAGTGCACAAATACCACTATAGTTCCCTATAGTCACGTAACCACGCACTCGTGCTGCTGAAGCTCAAGTGGTTGTGATGTGGGTGGACAATGAGCATGGAGAAAATTCAGTAAGTATAGCAAATATGCTGGTGAATGTGATCATTGGATGCAATTATTTTGCTAGTTCTGTGTGGACTATTGTCTATATTATTTCCGGAAGGTTTTGCAGGACATAGTTTTTACTGTCCAAGTTTTTAGTGGTAGGTAATACGAAAGACTGTGTCGTGAACATATTCTCATACGTAGAAGTTTTTGCAGTACAGATTTTGCACGACATGGTTTTTGCTAGCCAAGTTTTTAGTGACTGACACGAAAAACCCTGTCGTACAAAACTTGGATGGGAGGTAACGATGCACAGCCGAGTTACCCTTAACTTTGTAAAAACTTGGATTTACTTAATTTTCCGTTTCTTCAAGATTCAGGGAAACAAAAGTTTATATATTGCGAAGTACTATTTTCGTAGATTTATTTCTAATTCATACATTTAATATTTGCTGCTATTTTCGCTCAATCTGAAGGTGGCCACGTTGGGAAGGATGCTTTGCAACGCGGCCACCAAAAACCTCTTATAACTCGAAAAGTACACTAGTAGTATTTTTTTCCATTAAGTACTAAATAGTAGACATACTGTTGTATACTCGTTAGAATTCTCATCTTCATATGACGCGTATTTACGAGATTCCTGGAAATAACCTCAAAGCCGCGCGCGGTAAAACTTGGTTTTATTTAATTTTTAGTTTCTCCAAGATTCAGGGAAACAAAAGTTTGTTTATTGCGAAGTAGTTTTTGCGTAGATTTATTTCTAATTCATAAATTTTATATTTGCTGCTATTTTGGCTCATTCTGAAGGTGGCCGCGTTGCAAAGCATCCTTCCCAACGCGGCCACCAAAAACCTCTAATAACTCGAAAAGTACTCTAGTACTTATTTTTTCCATTAAGTACTAAATAGTAGTAATTCTGTAGCATTAGTTGCCTTAAAATCAAATTAATCGGAGCTGGTGGCCGCGCCCTATAGTATGTGGCGTTATAGACCTGAATATTTATTGCCGTTTCGACCGCGCAACCAAGTTCTGTAATAACCCCCTTACCACAAAAAAGTTAGACTGGTCTCTAAAATCGCCAATTTGTATGACGAAATAGTGATTTATACCTAGTCTAGTGATTTAGACCCGGTTTAACTCTTTTTGTGGTAGTTGTAGAGCCGTAAGGCTCCTCCGAATGACACCTAGCTAGACCGCTAAAGCCTCAGAGAAAGAAAACCGCCGACTAAAGCCCTATTTATTGCCGTTTCGACCGCGCAACCAAGTTCTGTAATAACCCCCTTACCACAAAAAAGTTAGACTGGTCTCTAAAATCGCCAATTTGTATGACGAAATAGTGATTTATACCTAGTCTAGTGATTTAGACCCGGTTTAACTCTTTTTGTGGTAGTGGTAGAGCCGTAAGGCTCCTCCGAATGACACCTAGCTAGACCGCTAAAGCCTCAGAGAAAGAAAACCGCCGACTAAAGCCCAATGCAGCGAGATAAATTTAAAAAACTTTATCCTAATAAAAGCCAAAGCCAGCCAGCAAATTTAAGATTAAAATTATTAAAATTAAAACAACCTTAAGTCCTATCGATTTTAAATTTGGTATCGTGTTAGGTTAGCCTGCGTCCCACGTGGACGACTCATTGCCGTTTCGACCGCGCAACCAAGTTCTGAAATAAAAAAATGATTACGCTCAGATTCTGTCGAAATTTGTCAAAACTGAATGGTGAAAACCAGGAATTTGTCAAAGCATAAATAAAGAAGTTATGAAGGTTTGATGGTGTCCGCGCGAACGAAACAAGGAGAACCGCGCGGACATTGAGATCTAGACTTCTGGAAGGTTTAGAGACCTGTTTTTTTTTGTCAAAGCAAGGTTCAATTTGTCAAAAATGTCAAGTAATAAAGTTTTGGCTACCTCTAATACTTTACTAGTTAATGACCCTTCAGTCCCATGGCCGCGCGAACCTCCAATTAAGATTCCTTTAGGTTCAATTATTTTCGTAACTATGCGTCCAAAACAGCCGGAATCGGTGTTCAGACCTTTATCTTAATTTGTCGAACCCTATGAAGGCCGAAAACCGCCGTGGTCTGTTGTTAGTCACACAAAATCTCTGAAAAACTTAATCTTATTTCCGCGCCAACGAAACGCTTCTTAATATGGTGATAACTAGTTAACTAAACTAGACTAAGATATGTTTTATATATCAAATTCTTTGACATTTAAGGCTCCTTCGAATGACACCTAGACCGCTCAAGCCCACTGCAGCGAGAGAAATTTAAAAAACTTTACCTCCTAAATTTGTTAAGTAGGGTGGCTTTTTTGAGTAGGATAAAGTTTTTTAAATTTCTTTCGCTGCAGTGGGCTTGAGCGGTCTAGCTTCGTGGAATTCATCTCGACCCTTTTAGGGGCGGGGAGTCGGGTTTTTGGCCGATTCGCCACTGCCCGAAGAAGTCTTCGCCTCCCGTAAATGCGGGAGTGTCGTTGGGAGCGACTCCCTCTCAGACCCTTTCGGGGAGGGGGAGTCGGTGATTTCTACTGATGATCTGCTAACCAACTCTCCCTTGCCGGAGCAAGGGCTTGGTGGACTCTTGAGTCAACTCTCCGACAGCTGAGACCTTGAAGCGTCAGCCGTCGGCTTGGGGATATCAGTCGGGCATTGGACGTCAATCGGGTCGTGGAGTTCGCGCGGGTAGGGTGCTCTTTGGTCGTAGACTTCGCGCGTTCCAGAGGATCACCCCCAGAGTCTCTTTACGGTGAGAGAGCTCTGAGGTTCTGCTGGTGGGCCAGTTGCGGTGGCGGTGGCTGGAGGGACTGGCCTGCGCGCTCGCGGGGCTGCTGGGGCGCTTGCGCTCTGGGCTTGGGCTTGAGGCGCTGGGGGAGGGGCCGAGGAGAAAGGCAGGTTTTCTGGCGCTGGGGCGCCGCGGTCTCCGCGGGTGCGGATTGGGCGGGCGTACTCCGCTGCGAAGCCCAGGGAGATCAGCTCCTCCTTGATCTCCTCTGGGTCCGTGTACCCTGGGAGGCCTCGGATGGCGACTTTGAGGTTTCGCTCCGCGGGGATGGAGTAGGAGAACCACGCTAAGTTGGTGGTTCTCTCCAGGTCACACAGGTATCGCTGTGTGACCCTGTACTCCTCCTCCGTTCTGGGTGTGAAGCGCACGCCCTTGCCAAAGGGGCGCGCGTTCGGAGCGCGGCCGAGCCTCTCCTTCAGGACCCGGAAGTGCCTGGCCCAGTCAGGCAGGGTCTCGCAAACGAGTGGCGGGTACCTACTTCGGGGCGGCGTTGGCTCTTGGTGCTGCGCCGGCTGCGGAGGTGGGTTGGGAGGAGGCGGCTGAGCGCGGCCTCTCATCCATCTCAATCTGGGCGGTCGGTGGGGCGGCGTGGGTCACGGCGTCAAATTATTCGCCCGAAATATAAAATTTACCCATTCGCCCGAATATTAATAAAAAGTGCTCCCCATTCGCCTGAATTTATTTCATGAATAAATAGCACCGTTACAGGTACAGGACACAAAATACAACGCATATGCACGTAGGCAACAGATGCTTCAAATTCTTTATAACTTCCAAGATTCTGTTTCTAGTTTAGGGCTTATAAATTAATTTATCAAACGCGTAAATGATATTTAAGCGCTAATACTTTGCGTTATTTTCGCCGTATGTTTGACAACCTGAATCTTTATCTTATTGTCATCTAAGATCAGCTCTATTTCTAGTTTTTTTAATTTGAGTTATTCTTCTGACATACCGTTGGTGCTACTGAACCCTCAATTGACCTTGGATATTTATATTTTTTTAATTATTTTTATATGGTTAAGGTGGTTAAGTAAGTACTTAGGTAAGTACTTATCTGAAATAATATCTAAAATTAAAATTTCTAAACACTCACTTTGGTAAGTATACTTAGTAATATTTACTGATGTCATTTTGTTAATTACAAACATAGCTCTTACATACATAAAAGTAGGTGTTAGTCATTTTATATTTAAGTAAGGTAAAGGCACCGGTGTTGGACATGGCTCCTATTATGGACATTTCAAATTCAGTTTAAAAAAATAAGAAATCTGCTGTGTTCTATTCCTGTTTGTAATTGTATTTATGATTGGTAACAATTCCTCTACCACATACAAACATTTAAAAGTTAATAACTATAAAAGATTCGAAATGAAAAATATAAGTAGTGACTTGGGCAGAGAATGGTTAAAAACTAAGTGATTTGCGTTAAGGACTTGATTGGACGTATGATGATTTTACTGAAAATTTATAAGATTTTTTTTACATTACTATGCAATTATCTGTTCTTTAATAGACTAGGAGTGCCTGTAAAACCTCATATTTACATTCTGCCTTTAGAAAATGGCTGGAAAATGAATGTTCATGATTGGTTTGGTTTAGTAAGTACTCCCCAGTCATGGACATTTTGTCTATGACTGGATTATTAAAAAAAATTGTAACAATATACATTTATGGTCACCAGACTATATGCTTTTAGGTAGACCAATCAGATTTGCTTTAGCACATCTAGATCCAGTCTTGTACATAGGTCCATGACTGGAGTGTCCATAACTGGGCCTTAAGAATGGACCCGTTTATTTCTTCTACTATGGAGTAAGTTTTATAAAATATTTTTGTGTTTTTTGATGACTTTTTCAGTAGGACCAGTTCGTTAAATGTCTCTTCTAAACTTAATTATTTATTAATGGTTTCTAACAAAGACAAAACAAAAAATACGAAAATTACGAACGCAAACGATGATTTTAGTAAAGCGGCAACTTTTACTAATAGACAAAGAAAACACCGGATGATTTTTTCTTAATTTTTGAATCTTAGAAACATCAAAAATCCCAAATAAAGAAGAGGAATAGAGTACAAAGAACTATCAAAGATATTAAAGAACTACAAAAGACGGCATCCATTACGCATATGAGAAGTTCAAGTCGCACTGCTCCCATATAAACTCATTTCAATCTTATAAAAACCTTTCTAATTTACTAAAAGACTACCAAAGCCTATGCGACATATTTTATAAAACGACATATTCTAGAAAATTTTATGTTTTATCTAGCGTGGCGATCATCAACTCTACTCTACTTTTATGGTTCATCTGATATAGTGTTACCAGAATTTAGATACTTACACAACTGAACGCTAGCATATTAGCTAGAATATTTGTGTGAATATTTTTTTTTTATACAAGTGTTGGCCCGTCACATTTTCAATATTTCCTAGCTTCAACTTCCATTATAATCACTTCCATCTAATGCTATAGGTACACAAACTTATACTACTTGCCTAAACTAAAAATATGTCTCTGAGACTTTAATAATCATTTATGAGCCTATTCCAAACCCAATAATATTCAATTATACCTTTTCGACCAACGTTATCATTATAATTCAGTGAAATCTCCGCTTAAATAACTAGATTTATATTGTTATTATTAGCCTAAACTTTCCTACTCCTAAAAAATGGTCTTTTCCCCTTTTCTACACTTCTCTATCTTGAGCGGACTCCCACCAGGGGGTCGGGTTTCTTGACTGGGAACGATCGACTCGTAATTGTCTTGTTGGCGGCTTCGTAAAGCATTGCCGCTTTAACAAAGATAATTTCTGTTGCACGCCCAAAGAAAAAATCAATGGTTAACGAAGTCGCTAGCGGGACAGTTGCGAGTTGATCGCTTTTGGTTAAGAAACTTGGCCCCCAGGACCTGGCCTGGCGTGTGCTCCCAGTTTTTCGCTCCATCATTTCCATCCATTTTTTATTACAATAATCTAAGTTCGCCATAATAACCGGTCTTGCGTGATCCTCATTTAATCTTCCACAGTTCGTCTGACCGTCAGGTGACAGTTGGGTCAGAGTGTCGACCGTCATGGGGCAGTACTCTTTTGCGTTTTCCAGTGCACTGTTAGTTGCCACTAGATCTTTTCGGCACCAGCGGCTATCTGTTCTTCGAGCTACATAATAATATTTGCCCTGCCTGCCCATGCTCTTATTTGATTCTCTGGGATTTTTAGTTTGGTTTTTCTGCGGATCTCGTAATTGTTTATTTGATCACGCGGGGAAACTCAAAACAGTCATATAGGAGAGGCCTATGTTCAGCAGTGGACATCTGTCCGCTTAGATTATGAAATTACTCTTAAAACTTCCGTCCAAGATTGGATGTCCATAACTGGATACTGTCCATCACTGGGTGTCCATCACTGGATTTTTCATGTCCATGACTGGTGAAAAAAAAGTGTTTCTTTTTTCTTAAATTTTGTTAAACGATTTGTTTAATAAAATTATTAAAAAAATACGTAATTTTTAAGAAAACCCCGCTTCATTTCATGTTATAACTTTTACACCTGTAGCGATCATAGGTCAGAAAATATTTGCGAAAAACTGAAAAAAAATCCTTATAGCGTCCAAGACTGGTGCCTTTACCTTACTTATATCCTATTCGTGGGGCATCATGTAATCGTCTTTCGATTTGTGGCATCATGGATTATCTAGGGCCAAGCATAGGCTGAACAGTCATTGCGATTTCAGTCCCACCATACTTTTACTATAGGAGCAAAACGCTGATTAAATTATAACACCCCTCTGAATTTTTCGTTCGGGGGTTAAAAATGCGTGGATAAAATGTATGAAGTTGCGTTTCAAAATCAGCCGGCGTAAAAACGGGCTAATGCGTGCGCTTTATACAAAGATAAGTGCTACATTTATTTGCGATTTCAGATTTACGTACAAATTGTCAGTCGCACAACCACAAAGGTCGTACTTAGTACAAAATTTATTTTATTTCCACGTCAGACTTGTGGTCCCCCTGCGTTGCCCCCCTGGGGGGGCAACGAGGAATTTGCGATTTACTCGTGGTCGCCCCAGACTTGCACTTGACCGTCGGATGCATGTGGTATGTAATTGGCTACTTATTGGTTTGGTAGTTTTAAAGAATAAAGTACCAGGGCTAACATGAACGAGTAGAAGCTTTTGAAGTTCAACAAAAATACATATATCTCGAAATATAGTTACGGACCCACAAAGCGCATATAAATTATCAAAATATGTAACAATAATATCGAATCCCCGTGCGTGAACTCATATTTGATCACCATGTTTGGCGCGGGCCTTAGATACTGTCCAATTTCTTTCCGTGCGATTTTTTACCCGGTGTAACATATTGAATTGAATACAAGTCTGGGGGACCACGAGGAAAACGTAAATTACTCGTGGCCCCTTCAAGGGGGAAAACGCAGGGGGACACCAACTCTTCCTTGTGAATATTTTATATTTAGTTGCCTCCACAGTTAAAAAAAATTTATAGATACAACTTGTTATTAAATGTAGGAGTACTTACTTACCTATACTCAATTAAAACTTAGTAAGTAGTACGTATAGTATACCTACCTAGTTACTAATTTATTAACTGTGGTACCTTATATAGTTTGTACGATTTAACAACATTTCTATTTGAGTTGTCCCACGTATCAGTATACCTAAATCATAAAAACCATAGTAGGTAAACTTATGTAGGTACCTACTTATTATCTAGGTATCTACCATCTATGTATGACTAGACTTTAATTCGTATTACTTAATAATTTCTTTTTTTACAAAAAAGGAACCCTTCTTCAATAAACTGACACATACAGTAATCAACTGAGCACTTTCTCTATTTCGAAGTCGGTTAAAATAGGTTCTAAAACCATCTCCTGAATGTAAGAAATACTTATCTGAAAACCGCATCAAAATCGGTTCAGCCAAACGCGAGATAAGCGCAAACAAACATACAACATTAAATTCGGTTAGAAAAATAATTTAAACGAGTTCCCCAGTATGAGTTCGGTCTCCATAACTAAATACTCTAAGCAAGCTAGGTAAAAGGGTTATACATAGAATTGGCCGCACCAAAGTCGCTAAAAATGCTAATCCACTGAATGACATCGTCAGCACGGCTGCAACGGAACCTGGCTGCAGCAGAGACGAGCCCGCGGGCTCCCCCGCCGCCGCGGCCGCCACCGCCCGGTACAGCGCGGCGGCCGACCGCGGGGCGCTCAGCGCGACGAACGCGACAATCAAACAAACTGATAATCTCAGCGACGCTATTAATTCATATTGACCATCTAACACACGTTTGACCGACTTCAATTTCACTAAAATCAACAGTACAATGACACTGTAAATTAACGCAGGAAATAGCATATCAAATACAGCTAGCATAAAGTTAATACTTTGTGAAGACTCGACTAGAGTGCAGGAGACATAACCATCTTCTGATGGTACCGTGTTCGTTAATGTGAACTCTGGGACACTTAAGGAGGCTGCAAGTATCCAGACGAAGACCGACGGAGGAGCTACTTTAACACGCTCATGAGGAAAGCGGTAGTCGATGTGCATCGTCCTGGGCGGCGTGGAGGAGTCGCTGCTGGCCACCAGGCTGTGCCGCGACGAGCGGATCTCCTCTTCCTCCTGGTGAATCCGCTTCCTTCTTCGTAAAGCTGATTTCTCCTCGTAACTTATCGTAGCTAAAGAGTGCATCGCGACTGTCGCCACTAGATATACTGAAGCTGTAGAGGCGAAAACATCCAATCCTCTCACTACTTTGCATCCTGTATAGCCAAAGCACCAGCTCCCATAAATGCTTGCCCATAGCTCTGGGCCGTAGACGCCAACAATAAGGATAAAATCTGCTAGTGACAACTGTATCAGGATTGATGATAGGCCTGAAAAAATAAATTATTAACAGTTAGGTTATTGAGTATAATTAAGTACTAATAAGATAGGTAACTTAAAAGGGGTTAACTGAAACTTTGTTTGCATTGAGTCTTTAAGAGCCAGTTTACCGCGATGCTAGCGCCATTCTCGAATAAAAATTTATATCTTTTAAAGTAAGGCAAATATCAAAAATGTGGCACAGTATGACACTAGAAATCTTGCTTAGTATTTTTTGAGCACAGTAAAGTACTTAGTTCTAACTTATAAGAACAAAATTATACACAGATTGTTGCTAAATGTGCTTTTGTAGCTTTCTTTGGTCTTTAATTCAAAAGCTATACAACAGTGCCCTGAAAATACTAGGCTACATTATCTATTCTAGTGTCATACTGTGCCACATTTTTGATATTTGCTTTAGTTTAGAAGATATTAATTTTTTTCTCGAATGGCGCTAGCATCGCGGTAAAATTGCATGTAAGTTTTTTTGAGGGTTAACAGTCTGGCAATAGATACTTATTAGATAGGATATTTTATACCTACCTACCTACCTACACAAATTTGCTGGGGAAAGCCCAAACCGCTTTAAGATCTACAGGATGACTTTGACATCAGCGTTTAATTTTTAACAGGGCACTCCGATTAGGATGCTGAATCGATAATAAATAGTTTAAAAAAAATCGGCGTTGTCAATTGTTTTTTATTAAAAAGCCCTATTTGTACATCAGTAAAGAATAAGAAATCACTCTTGCTACTTTTTAAAATTAAAATACAAAAATAAAGAAAAAAGTTAAAAAAAATATAAGTTATAAATATTTAAAACACTTTTGTCACAAACAACAGTCTTTTTTATTAACCGACTTGAGAAAAGAGGTTTTCAGTTTGACCTGTATGTATGTATGTTTGTATGTTTGTCCGCTATTATCTCGCGTTTGGCTGAACCGATTTTGATGCGGTTTTCAGAAATGTATTTGTTACATTCAGGATAAGGTTTTAGTACCTATTTTAACCTTCAAAAAAAGGAAGTTCTCAGATTATGTATGTGTCAGTTTGTTGAAAGCGGGTCTCTTTTTGCAAAAAATAAATTATGTTCAACCGTTCAACCTGATTCCGTCTCACTCGTCCTGGTCGCGCGCGCGTCTCGTGATAGTGACTTGGCCGTGAAGGACGTAGCATGTAACATCGAACGAAAAAGCGCTTTTTTTCTTTATTTATCAAAACTTTTTTAATGCGAACCAATTTCCTATAATTTATTTTATTTGGAATCGATTGGTATAATAAAGAATCTCTATATCCAAAAATAAATTTTGAATTCAAAGTCATCCTTTAGACATGAAGACAATTATGTTTTTTGGGAATGCACAGTAGGTAGGTATAAAGATGAATAACATTTGTTGCGAACATGTTGTGCGACGAACTTAGCGCAACACGTTGGCGATAGGCTGGTATCTATCACGTATTCTACACCAAAACAAACTGTGTTCAGCACTCTGTTCAGCTGTTCGCGAATTCCGGTGTATTCGTACTAAAGTGGAATCGTTGCCTTAAAAAAGGTGGCCTGCCGGAAAGGCTAGGTAATGATATGATTAGAATTCAATATACTGACCATTTTGAGAACGCTTGAGCAGAGCAGCCAAGAGGGCACAGTTGGCAAGTGCGGCGGCGCCGGCGATGCCGATAGCCAGCACGGCCAGGAGCAGCGGCGGCATGGGCGGCGTCGCTGGCGGCGAGGACATGTGCCGGGCGCGTCGTGCTGCCGGGAGCGCGCCGGGATCAATGACTCCGCGCGCTCTTCTCGTCGTGCCTCCCTACTCGCTGATCAGACTAAGTTTTTTTTTCTATTGTGATGTGAGTCACACTGACTTGAATCAAACATGTGCGTTGGGATGGGAGTCAAGAAGTTATTTCTTATCCTCATTTTCTCTACATTAAAAGTTCTTGTTGGAGATAATAATATTTTATTTAGTCATATACTAGTCGACGCGGCGAACTTCGTACCGTCTTACCTTTAATGTTGTGCATGAATTATATTCTTGAATCACTATCCTTTAAAAAAACCGCATCAACATCCGTTGCATAGGTTTTAAAGATATAAGCATACTAACATAGGTACAGACACGGAAAGCGACTTTATTTTACACTATGTATTGATATTTATCAGTTAGTAGGTAGGTAGGTAGGCTACCTACTGAAGTAATTATTATATTTTTGGGTAGGCACAGTGCTATTAGATGAGATGGTGGGTAGGAATGTATAAGAAAGTTACTATCATAAAATTATTTACTGCAAGTCACATCTTAAAACCAACATAAGGCCTACCTTTGGCCTACCTTACAGTTAGTAAAGTTACCTACATTAATTAAGTATGTACAAGAATGTAACTACTAAGTACTAAGTTGTCACGCATAGCACAGTCCATTGTCCTGCCTGCCCGCTGCGGGCGGCGCTGGCTGGCGAGCTGCCGCCGGGGCGCCACGGCCCCCCGCACCTCTGCCAGCACCAGCATTACTCATACTCATCACATAACCATCGCTTCACAAACACCGGAAGCCAGGAGATACCGTTGTATTTGCTTTGGACAACATTTGCGAAATCACATTTGTAAGAAATATAAAAATAATAGTAAGAAAAAAATAGTTTCCGGTGAAATATAAAAGTAATGAAGCATTTTATGAATACTGTTCTGAGTTTGACTAAAGATGGCTGTTTCATTACTTCATTAAAAGTGCTTTATTTATACAATAATGTTAAAATACTTACTAATGAAACGAATATTATAAATAAAAGACTTAAGAAATATGATATATAATTAAAATAAGAAAGTTATTAAATATGATGAATAATGTTTATTATTTAAAAGAAGGACTTGTAAATGTAAGAAGTAACAGGATGTAAAGATTAGAGCGGATTTGGAGGTTAGAATGATGACGTTTGGAAAAAAGGGTTACTGTGAAAATAAAAAGAGGAAATATTGGAATTGTAACAATAAATGTGGAACATGAACTATAAATGACTGTGGTTTACTTTTGGGATACTGGATTATCTTAATATCAGAAGTGCAACAAACCCAAGTCCACTAAGTATACCAATTCGGCGGGTGATGTGGAAATGAAATTATATAGTCACACAGGTATAAATGGAAGGCAGCTGGGCTGGATACCATTACCACAACCAGCCAGCACAGCGGATAACAAAACGACAGGATATACAGAATGCTGGTTTGGTTATGTGAAATGCTCTTGCTTTTGCTAGACACCATGATGATGACCGCTGTTTTATACCACTATGTATGTACCTACTCAGTCTTATAATCAAGACCAGGAGCACCAGTATAGCAAAAATGGATATTGATTGCATAGAAACGATGGCTGTGGACGAGAGAGGCCGAAAATGTCTTCCTGCTGGCGTCAACTCTCGCCTCAAAAAAAAAAAAAAAAAAAACGGTGAGCACACACATATACCAAGTTATGTTTTTAAACTATTATACTTTCCCTAACCAATTTCAATATTTGTTTTCGGTTAACGAACGCGTCACCGTCGCCGTCGCTGCTGCCGGCCAGAGCTGCAGTATCAGAGCGTTCTGGCGAGGTGTGGGGTAGCTCGTCTTTGCAGTGGGAGCGCAGACGCCTTGAGACCGGCAACTTCTGGCGTGCGTGCGTCAGCACGTCCCTCTTGCTATTTATTCAGCTTTGGTAAGGTGTCTGTAGCACATTCTGATGCTGCCCTCCAATGTGACCCTGGCTCGGTGCCAGAACACAAACTCACAATCACAGGTTATGTACATCAAGTAAATAAGTATTAATACATGTCTAATGAGCATGCAGCTCACTAACTAGGCATCATGTTAGAGAAAACAAACCACAGGAATACTAAATTAATATCAACGGATTTCTATAAGTTCTCAAGGAAATAGATGTCATAGAAACATTGAGTATACAGTAAAATAATAATAAAAATAAGTGTAATGGACAGGGACGGCCTTAAAACTTAATGAATAAATACTTTATGGTATTGACATTTACAAGTTTTATAACAGTAAGGTACCTACCAAAAGACTATCATAATGCTGAAAAGAGATTTCTTCCAGGCAGGCAACTTGTTTAATAAAATATGTTTTGTCTTTGAAGAGAATTGTGTTATTGCCATTGAATGAACCATTTGGCAAGATTTTGAATGTTTCTTGAAGTGATTTGTGACTAATTACATGAGTAAACATGTTTGTTTGGTAATAATAATGGAAATTTAAATGCTTGAATGCAAAATAAAAATAGTTTAGTCAATATTATGATGAAATATATATTTATTAACTAACTTAAAAAAAAAAAAAAAAAAGAAGAGGTTCTCAATTTGGCCGGTATGTATGAATGTTTGTCCGCGATTTAGCTGAAACCGATTAAATGTGGTTGTGTCCGCTTATGGAATTATTGAACATGTGTAATATTAAAGGAAAAGAACAGCAGATGTCCAAAATCATGGAATTCAGGAATGGATAAATTAACAAGTTAATTCTCAGGTAGATTTTGTGAACCAGAAGATTTTATTTTATTTATTCTTAAAAGATTTAAGCGACAAACTTAGGATTTGAATAAGTTCACAGGGATATTTAAGTGAAGATTGTTGAAACTTTCAAGCTTTAACTTGAATGGTAAACAAAAGGGACACTTAGTAGCAAATACTGAAAACCTACAAATAAATTTAGTGTTTTTGTAATCTTCGGAGACACAAATCAACAGAATGTTTTATAAATAGTTTGTTTATAAATACTGAGAAAACCTAACTTATATATATATATAATTTTAATAATATTTAATAATAATGTGTTTGTTCTAATAAAGGAAAAGATACCTAATAAAAATCATGTCAACTCAAACTAAACCTTATGAAGGTTAGGAAAAATCATAAACGGATCCTTAAAACTGAATAGATATAGACGGCTCTACCACAAAAAGAAGTAAACCGGGTCTAAATCACTAGACTAGGTTTAAATCACTAGTTCGTCATACAAATTGGCGATTTTAGACCGGTCTAACTTTTTTGTGGTAAGGGGGAACAAATGATGATATTTCTGAAAATGAAATGAAAAAATAAAAATTTATTTATTGGCATGCTTTCTTAACCTAGAATATAAAAAAAACATAGTTTAAATAAAAGCATGCATTAGCCTTAGTAAAATGAATAACATAAAATTTGCTTAGTAAGGGCCACTCACTAGACTAGGCCTGTATCGAGAGCCCTATTTCTGTAAAATAATTTATGATTTTAAGCCCTGTTACAGTAAACATTAAAATATATTGAAATTAGAATCTTACTAAGATTGTAATTAAAAGAAATTAAGTGCAGATATAGAAAATAATAATAATAATAGTAAAAATAATAATTCAAAGTATTAAGTGTGATATTATGTCCAAATATGAATTAGTAAAATAAGTAGATTAAATTAGAAATTATGTTATAAAATTAAAATTATAGAGAATAGTCAATTAATTACCCTAGTTACGGCGAGACTTACACGGGAGACACAAGCTCTCTGTCTGGTCGTAGGTTAGACTTTTTAAGTATTTAAGAAGGGGGCGAATACTAAATATTTTACATCCATTCATTCATTTCATTCATGAAACTGAATTTATCTAGCTGATTTACCATGAAAAGTTAATACAAAGACGCAGTAGTGTGATGAAGTTCTCACAGAAATAATAATAAAAAAAAAAAAAAAAGTATAAGTACAAGTATCAAATCACACTGCTACATCACAGTACAAGGATCAAATCACATGTAAAGTACCTATAGAAAAGTATAGACAACTTAAATATAATATTGGGGCCAAAGTGAATTTTTATTTTAAAATACCTATATTGTACAGTCCAATTCTATACACACAGACAAAGGTTTTGGCATTAATATTACAGTCTAGGGCACGAATTGGCCCTACTTGAAAACGTTACAGCAGATAATGTTGTTGATTCATCTGGGTACAAGTTGAGAAAAACTGTATGGTATATGGAGAATGAGATTTTATTGAAAGTTACAGCTTGGCAACGGTGTCTTAAAACGGAACCATTTTTATCTTAGGTTAGAAAATCTAATAATAAAAAAAAAATAAAAAAAAAAAAAATAAAAAAAAAAAAAAAAAAAAGTCAGTTGTAAAGAAACAGATAATGAATCTGTAGATTTTTGATTTTGACCAACGTTGGGCTTAAATTGTGTTTTATATTAAGAGAAAAATTAGAAAAAGATTTATTACTTCACATACAAAGTGGCGCCCCATTATTTTCTAGTTATCTGTGCCAAGCTGTAGGGAATGTAATATTGTAAAATGATGGGCAGGAAATATTACGACCTCTTAAGGGGATAAATAGATCTATAATTAATTATTTTATTTTTAATTACTATACTGCTATTGCAAATTAACGTAATTTAATCGAAAACGCTGGTAAAATATGCGTATTTTATGGTGATTTACATAAATTACGGTAAAAATAACTACTTCTTGGTATATATATTTCAAAAAAAAAAAAAAAAAGACCTTTATTTTTTATAATTAGGATGTTAAAAATAATTATAAACGAGAACACAGTTAAGTTTACACTTAACAGAAATTTACACATTTTATAAGAATCTGGTAGCCTTTTAAAATTTATAAACAGAATTTCTAGAACGATAATAAAATGTGGTATTTATATTAGCGCTGGATAATTTACATATAATATATAATGATACAAATTCTAAACAATTTGAAATATTATAAAGTATTAATTATAAGAATAAAAAAAAAAATGAATAAAATTACTGTTCTCTTGTACTATTCCACTACTCAAGTGGATAGGAGCGTTGCCATTTCTAACGGCAGTCATTCGTGCGTCATCGGGCCGGCTGGTTTGCCTGTTGGCGATAACGCAGTGATCATCCCATCAGTGGGGCAATCGTTTCCGTTGATGCGCATTATCGATGTTTAGAATTTTGTAATATGATTTACAGGAAGGTGAAACCAAACTATTGTAATGAGCACGAATTCTTATTTAATAAAAAATATAAAAAAAAAAAGATAGTTGAAGACGCTCGCTGTGTAAAAGGCTGTTTGAATGTCGAGCAAGAAGATTCTTGTTTAGCGATTTTGATACATGATCAGCGACACTGTCGAACTATCGTTGTTTCCTGAACTGACTGTCGAATGCACTGTCCTGAAACCGAATTGTTCCTTAGGAATAATTGTCGACCATTATAGCAATTCTACCAACTAGGTGGTTCAAAAAAAAAAAAAAAAAATTATATATATCTTAAAGAAAAGCAAAAGGGATTTCGCAAAGATAAATTCACAACTCTAGCAAGCATTGTTCGAATATTAGTACATATATATTTATACTTGGTACAAAATAAACATTCAAGTTGAAGACATAGAACATGTTAATAACATGTTTTTATGCATTATTACATAGATACTCATAATAATTGGAAATTATTATGTACAACATGTTTTATATTTTTGTGGCTTTTGTATTTGTTTTTACCAAGCAGGAATTACAGTTAAAACATTTTTGTAAAATTATATTAGTACACCTACCATTGTAGTAAGCTAAATAAATATATTTAATATTCAGTATTAAATAAATGGTGGGTACGCGCGCGAGCAAATACTCGTAATATAGTTGCGTTCGTGCGTATTCCGTACGACCGCATTGCCAATTCTTTGTAATTTATTGGCTTATGCTGACGACGGAGCACTGCGACTAGGATCATTTTTCTTGGAAGTAGTTTAATTCGATTTTATCTTACCAAATTTTATCGTGAAATATCCTATTATTAGATATTTATTTATTTACGAAACAAAGTCGTTATAAATGTAAAAAAAAAAAAAAAAAAATGTAGCATACACTGCAAGCTTTGTAGCTGTCGAAGACATGGCGAATACGATAGTCGAGAGATTTCAGAAATTTGTTTTGTATTTTCTCAATCTTATTAATATGTATATGATAGAAGGGGTTCCACACTAGACTGGCAAACTCCAAAACACTCCTAGCGAAGGTAAAATACAATGTTTTATAGGTACTGGCCAAATTAAAAGGTTTTCCCTTACTACGGGGTTTACTACTATACAACGGGGTTTCTGGTATAAGGGCGAATTAATTCAATAACTGTGCTATGTGGATTAAAACTTTATAACCCTTATAATGAAACATGCTTACACGTTGATGCGACCAAATATGAGCGATAGTACTACAAATAGTAATGTTACAGGCTTTCAAAAACGAATAGTATGGTTCAGTAGGAAAAGCCAGTAAGGTAAGTTCCACCATTTAAGTTTCAAGGTACCTAAATTCAAAAAGATGTTAAAAAAGGATTATTTAGGTACATTATAGTTATAAAGTAATGTATAACAGTGATAATGTCGAGACTCAGCTGATCCCGCAGACAAACTGTTTAAACAGTTTTGTATATGTTTAATAAATAAATAATAAAGTTATGTCGATGAACAAAATAAATATGTTTTTATGCTAGAAATGATAAAAAAAAGTGAGAAATTTAATGATTAGAAAAATATTTGATGATCACAAATGGCAGTGTTGATAGATCCACTCATATGTTAAAGTTGTAGTAAGAAGGCAGATGGGTAGTGTTGACAGATCCACTAACATCATGTCAAATGGCAGTGTTGATAGATCCACTCATATGTTAAAGTTGTAGTAAGAAGGCAGATGGGTAGTGTTGACAGATCCACTAACATCATGTCAAATGGCAGTGTTGATAGATCCACTCATATGTTAATGTTGTAGTAAGAAGGCTGATGGGTAGTGTTGACAGATACACTAACATCATGTCAAATGTCAGTGTTGATAGATCCACTCATATGATAAAGTTGTAGTAAGAAAGCTGATGGGTAGTGTTGACGGATCCACTAATATCATGTCGAATGACAGTGTTGATAGATCCACTCATAATGTTAAAGTTGTTGAGAAGAATGATGGATAGTGTTGAACGCACTATCATTATGCCATGGTTGTAATAAATGTAAATGTAGTATTGTACCTATACTACGTCACATTATCAAAGTTGTTAAGAAAATATTGAATAGTGTATAACACACTATCATTAAGAGATGATTGTAATTAATGTTAATTTACCTACGTCAGATTATCAAAGTTGTTACAAAGACGGATGGATAGTGTTGTACGCGCACTATCATCTTGTTATGTTATATATTGATAGTAAAATACTTATAGTTTTGTTTAATTAAAACACAGTTTGTTTGATAATGGTGGAGATCCATTATCATCATATCGTTGAGAAGATAAGTTAAGAAGCAGTATGATAAGATGCTGATGAATAACTTTAAAGATTGACTACCTTATTAAATATCATGGTAGAAATATAAAAATAAAATAAAAAAGTTTATGTAAGTAATGTAAAGGTCACTTTAACTAAGTTAAAGTAGTATTAGCAAAAAAAAAAAAAAAATTAAAGTTTGATTGTGTTCCACTATCACAATGTCAAAATTGTATTGAGAAAGCTGATAGTAGAGCTGCAAATCTACTAACATCATGTCATAGTTAAAAAACATAATAATAATAATTGTGAATACCTAATTAAAATGTATAGTACCTATATATAAATAATCATTCAAAATTATATGTTTTGCTTTGGCACCTATGTAAGTGTGAAGTCCAAGTTTGAGGACAAACTTAGTGTCAGGAAAGGCCGAATGTAAGAAATATAAAAATAATAGTAAGAAAAAAATAGTTTCCGGTGAAATATAAAAGTAATGAAGCATTTTATGAATACTGTTCTGAGTTTGACTAAAGATGGCTGTTTCATTACTTCATTAAAAGTGCTTTATTTATACAATAATGTTAAAATACTTACTAATGAAACGAATATTATAAATAAAAGACTTAAGAAATATGATATATAATTAAAATAAGAAAGTTATTAAATATGATGAATAATGTTTATTATTTAAAAGAAGGACTTGTAAATGTAAGAAGTAACAGGATGTAAAGATTAGAGCGGATTTGGAGGTTAGAATGATGACGTTTGGAAAAAAGGGTTACTGTGAAAATAAAAAGAGGAAATATTGGAATTGTAACAATAAATGTGGAACATGAACTATAAATGACTGTGGTTTACTTTTGGGATACTGGATTATCTTAATACATTCAATCAATTTCATTTACGGACCATTGATGTTTATAGCTTTTCTGCATATCGCAGTCAGTGATACGTTTTTAATTATCACAAAATGACAAACTGCTTTTTCAGAATCACGCGTAGGAGCAATCCATTTTGTGCACACAAAAAAAAGGATTCTTATTACTTTTTTGTGAAACTTTTATTTGCATGAATTGATTGGGGAGGATTCCATAGTCAACCAGAAGTTAGGTAGAGTTCCGCATTGTATTCAGCCATTGCCATACAATCGGCTTTTCTCAAAAATATTTTTAACACTATAAACTTTTGCATAAAGGTATGTAAGAATGGGTTGTATTGTATGTATCGACAAAATGGTACTTAGCATGCTGAAAAAAGGTAGGGAAGTAAGTAAAGACGTAAAGGACCGTCCATAAATCGCAAAGGTATTTTGCGACGGTCGATAGATAGAATGTGCATATCGTCGGCAAGATTACTTCAACGTGCATCATCAACTTATATTATAAATGCGAAAGGCTGTGAATGTGTATGTTTATTACTTCTTCACGTCTAAAAGGATGGTGCGATTTTAATGAAATTTGGTATCGAATTAGCTGACACCCTGGATTAAGACATAGTCTACTTTTACGTTAATGAACCGCGGGTAACACTGCTGGGCGGGCACAGCTAGTACATTATATAAAACAAACTCCCTTCCGCTGTCGTCTGTGTTGCTATACATATCTTTAAAACTAAGTATATGCAACGGATTTTGATGCAGTTTTTTTTTATGGATAGAGTGATTGAAGGGAGGAAGGTTTATATGTTTAATACATGCACAACATAGTAATAGGTTAGGTGGTACGAAGTTTGCCGCGTCGAATAGTTTTTATTAAAGCGGCTCAGGTTGCGTAGCGGAGCCCTCTGAAACCGAGCAGCGGAGGGATAGGCACCGCGGGGCGGCGCGGCGGCGGGCGGCGGCGGCGGCGGCGGCGGCGGCGGCGGCGGCGGAGACGGCGGGCGCGGATTGATTGTAGAGAGAGCGCCTCTGCGTGTGCTGTGCACTCCTCATGTTGCTCATTTGTTTTGATGAGCGGAAGCCGGCAATGTCGCGTGATGGATGACTAGCGACAATGGTCCTCCGGGGACGCGTGTGGGCGGTGCCTCGGCTGCCAAATTCTGCACTTTCCTTCGACTTTCTCTCGGAGGTGCGAAAGGTGTTCACGGGTTACCCACGGTAATGCTTATTCGGTAGCGGACGCCGCATAAGTGTTTTCGTTCTGTTCGGAACAACACCTCCTCAGAAATTCGACTACGGCGCGGGCGGTGCATCTCGGAATCTCGTTGCGTTATCGTTTTAAACACCTGCATGCGTTGTGTTGTGCGGGTGCAAGTTTATAAGGAGGTGTCTGTGGAAGCAAGCCGGAGTAAGGCGCGGAAGAGCGATGCGCCAGGTCTGCGGGAATGGCGCGACTACTGCTCGGGACAGCTGCGCTGCTGGTACCGCTTTTGCTACTTCAGCAAGCACGCGCGACGCGCTTTCCGGTAAGTGACGTACCCGGCGGGCCCAGCGGCCGCCCCGACGCGCCGCCCAGCCGGTGTTACGCCCAACATTGAACAGAGCAGGCTCCAAGGCAAGCAGAGGTTAAATAAATAGGTATATATAAAACTGGCCAGATGCGATAAAATTATTCACTCAAAATCGACAAAATTACAAAAAACCCTAATGAATATTCTAGGTATGGAGAGTATTACCTATACTCTCCATACCTACTCATTGCCTTACCTACTCTATCTTTCTATAAATTATTTAGATTTCCAAAATGAAATGAAATTTCATAAACTACCCTCCGGCAATTTTTATTTGTTGCCGCTGCCGCTGCTTCTTTGGTCCTTAATTTAACAGCCCATTATGATCGGTAAAATGCGGTGATTGCACTATTTTGCACAACTCTATGTGTCGCATAAAAACTTACTACCACACAATAACAACCATAACAACAAGCCTAACAAAAAATGGTTATCTAATATCTTCAGCGGCCGCGGCCCGCTCTCGATCACGTCCGCAGTAAAGTTACACAAGAGAACGAAAAGACACGCTTTTCGATTGCCTCTCGATGATTCATATTACGAAGGTTATTATTTGGGCTATGTGATTGCAGTGTTCACGTAATAGATACCTATGTGAATAACTTTCTTCGTGATTGAATTTTTAATCGTACATTCACAACACACACTTGCAAAAAACAAAAGATGTCTACTAAGAATTATGTTCGTCTTCAACTATTATACAATTTATAGAGTGATTTGGCGAGCTAGCGTGATTCTTTTATTTGGTAAGCCGTTAATTCACTGACTTCCATTGTGTGATGCTAAAAGAAAAGAAAAACAAACAATTTTACTTTCCCCTTGGCTAAGTTACATCCGCTAATGTTAGCTGACTCACGTGGTGTGATGTTGTTTTCGGTTTCACTCACATTTCTATACAACATGAATTGTCAAAATTGATAACAGCAAGTAAAAAGGAATACTTAAATAGATATAAGCGTAAAAACATGTGTAAAATATTTTAAAAATCTACCTAGGATAACTACAAAGACTTTGAAGTGCAACGAGTTAGAGATTAAAAAGATACAATTACCTAAGTGTACACGGTAATTTTTTTATCGTTGCGGAAACTTTGCATGATATATGTCTCGAATACATATTAAAAAAAAAAAAAAAATTGACTTTCTTTTTTTTATTCAAATTATAAAAAAACTTATTTAAGGCCGATAGACTCCTTTTTTACCCCCCTGCGCATTGCCATCCACCCTGGCACCCTGCTAAGCCACCGTAGGTTCTGATGCTACACAACATTTTTAGTTTTTTTTAACAAAAACTTTTTACGTACCTTAAGTGAGCGCGGTTCATTATTTTTCAATTTTGTTTTCAGGAATCAGTCCTGTATAACTATGCCTATAAAAAAGTAACCGTGTATACTTGTGAAAAATGGAATTGTGCTTTAATACAGAAAATCTAAAGTACTGGAATTTGGATGCAGTGTCAATGACGCTAAAACAAAAATTAGATACTGGCTACTTGGACTGGATTACGACGAAACTAAAAATACTTATATAAATAACTAGACGACCCGGCGAACTTCGTACCGCCTAACCTATAACCATCTTGTGAATGTATTATACTTATAAACCTTCCTCTTGAATCACTCTATCTTATTAAAAAAACCGCATCAAGTTCCGTTGGATAATCATACATAGGGACAGACGTGGGAAGCGACTTTGTTTTATACTATGTATTGATAATAACAGATTTTAATTTTATTTAGAGCATGTTGTATGCATATTATGTTGTTTTTATATTGTATGTTAGATGTAGGTTTTTCTGAAAATCTGTTTTATATTGTGAATGTTAAATAAAATGTACAAATCATTATCGAGGCGGGCCCTCGCGATACAGTCTATCGCCTAGTGCAAGATCCGCAGTTAAAATTTTTATTTCACTAATATAAATAAGGTAAGTACATAAATACTGTATCACTTAAGGGGGTAACTCACGGTATGGCGCGAAATTCAAAATTTTTCACGTTTTTTAATTATTTTGGCGAAAGTATTCATCTCTAATAAAGTTTAAATGAATTCGCGTACGTAAAAACCAATCTCCCACATTGTGATATATCGTTTTTGAAAGACAGAGTTACCGATTTTGGGTATATTCAAGGAAATTGATTTTTGGCCTTTTACCCCTTAGACACAAAATCTGTAGGTCTGTCTTCCAAAAACGTTGTATTACAATGTGGAAGAAGGTTTTTTACATACGCGAATTCATTATAACTTTATTAAAAATGAATACTTTCACCAAAATAAATAAAAAACGCGAAACATTTTGAATTTCGCGCCATACCGAGAGGGACCACCTTAAGCATAGGTACTTGTTAGATAATAATCTCAAACTATAAGATATATAAGATATAACGATAAGAAACTCAAAGGTGACTGACTGACCGACTGACAGACTGACATAATGAATGAATGATATCTTTATTGCACAAAAAAACACAAAAACAAGAACAAATAGTACAGTAAGTTGACAAAAGGCGACCTTATCGCATAATGATCTATCAACGCACAGCCCAAACTACTGGACGGATTAAGCTGAAATTTGGCATGCAGGTAGATGTTATGGCGTAGGCATCCGCTAAGAAAGGATTTCCCAAATCCTAATTCCCTCAGGAACGGGAATTACGGGACTTTTTAGTTAGTATGAAAAATCGATATTATTGAGTGTATCGACGTGAAACTTGGTGTACAGGTTCCTCAGTGAATGAAAGAGTGTTTAAAGAAAGGAATTTACAAAATTCCTACGGGAACGGGAATTACGGGACTTTTTTTGTGAGAATGAAAAATCGACATCATTAAGTGTTTCGACGTGAAATTTGTGTACAGGTTCCTCAGTAAATGTAGGAATGTTGAAAGAGAGACATTAAGAAAATTCCCACGGGAACTTGAATAACGGGACTTTTTTGTGAGAATGAAATCTCGACTTCCTTGAGTGTATCGACGTGAAATTTGTGTATAGGTTCCTCAGTAGATGAAAGGGTGTTGAAGAAAGGAATTAACTAAATTCCTATGGGAATAGGGTTACAGAACTAATTGTTTAGTATGAAAAATCGATTTCCTTGAGTATGCCAACGTGAAATTTGGTCTACAAGTGTAAGGGTGTTGGAAGGAAACATAACGATCGAAAGATCACCCGTGACCCCCTTGCCAACAGCCGAGATGGACACCGGCGGGGTTTTAGTGGGTGCGAACCCCACATAACCCTGCGACTCCCCCCGGGGTCGCAGGGTACTCGTTAGGAGTTTCCCCGCCTAAAAAAAAAAAAAAAAAAAAAAAAGGGTGTTGGAAGGAAGAAACATACTAAATTCCCACGGGAACGTAAAACGGGACTCTTTAGTTAGTATTAAAACAATGTATATATTATTTTCTTTATTTCCACGTAAAAATAGGAAAACGGGTTCTTCAGTGGGTGTAATTAGATTCAGAGTTCTATTAAGAAAAAATTAACCAAAATTCACATGGTAACGAAACATTCCCGAAACTTCAACTTTTTTTTACTCGAGTAGGTACATATACTAGGTATGTAGGTACGTATATCCAACTACTTTTACCCAACCAGCTAATAGAAATGTTAGAAGTTTTAGTGTCTGAATGGTGGAGTGTGAATGTGAATGAATTTATGGAGTTGCCACGGAAACTGAAATAAAGATAGATATTTTTAGGGGGTATGGATGCGATCAGAAATGATGTCACCAAAATCCTGAGTCGTGAATCAACCAGTAATTAACGATTTTAATGAAAAAGCGCGTGCGAAGCTGCGGGCAAAAGCTAGTTGTACTATAATCAATAAATTTTATTTATTTTTATTTTATTTATGCATTATATAAGCTACGATGGAAAATTCTAATTTAAGCTTATTAGGTACAGGTGAATGAACGGGAACGGGTTTATAGTAACAAAAGGAGGTTCCTTCGCTCTTATACAAAACACACGGTGTTTAATAATTATCCTTGAATCCTACTTTATTTATTTTACTGGTTTGCTTTGGTATGGTGCTTACCAAACTTTCGAGTTAGGCGAATTCGTGCAATTATCACATAAGTACTTACATTTTATAAATATTTACCATAGTTCTTAGTAAGTATAACAACCACAACCCCACATTACCAACAACGACAACCCCTTCTTATCACACATCCATACCAAATGAATTCTATGTCTCGTATACTCCCCTAAAAAATGATTAGGCACTTATTAACAATAACTACCTACTTACATACCTTACTGTATGTTACATACATGCATAATTTTAGGATTGAATTGTTTATAATTAATTACTTATTAAGTACTTAATCAATTTTGAATATATATAAAACTCTTCCGTTACTGACTGACTGACAGACAACGCAGAGCCGAAACTACTGGGCGTAGAAAGCTGAAAATTGGCACGTTGGTTCCTTGGTGAGCACTAAGAGGGGATTTCCAGAAATTCCCACGGGAACGGGAAAAAAAGGGATTTTTGTGTTTATGAGAAATCTGCGCGGAAAAAACCACGGGGCAGCTACTAGTGTAATAATATGTTAATCAAATAAACTAGGTACTTACCTATATTACTTATATAAGTTTAGTAAAGTCCTATCTTTCTTCACATCGGATCATGCGCATCATTCGTGGTTTCAGTTGTCGTTTTTCAGTTTTGCCCCGCCCAGACGACGCGCATGTTGTTGTATTGTGCGGGAGCGGGAGTTGCACACACGTATACCAGATTCCTGAGTAAGTTGTGGATGTGGAGTAAGTATACATACTGAACTGTATATTGTACTTACATTACGTTCCTGCCTACCTATCCTATTTCAAGGTTCAGCCACTGACGTATTTTATTCGGTCTACATTATGTACAACAAAAAAAAATTTGCAAATAAAATAATGTATTACTATAAAAGCCGTTATAAATAAACATTGTTTGCATGTAATAGGTGACCTTATCTTTAATTTATTCCGACTAATTCCGAGCAACCTAAGATTAATTTTAAATTTAAGTTTTAGGTTTCTCTATACCACAAAAGCTTTATAAGAAAGTACAGAATATATATGCTCGGCAGGCATGACACAGGCATTTGCCTAGTATGCCAGCCATTGTTATCCAAATGTGTGCTTTAAAACGTGTTTTTGTTCAATAAATGCTTTTTAATTTTTTAATTTTTAATTTTATATATTACTAGCTGTGCCCAGCAGTGTTACCTGCGGTTTATTAGCGCAGTAAAATAGCCTTTGTGTTAATCCCGGATGTCAGCGAACTCCATACCAATTTTCATTGAAATCGCTCCAGCCGTTTAGACGTGAAGAAGTTACAAACATACACACACACACTCACAAACTTTCGCCTTTATAATATTAGTGAGATGAGATATAATGTGATCCCGTTGCCCGTTCGTTCGTGTGACTGACACAAACTTAACACCCTGGAGGCTAAATATGACTGTCCCGGAAAACAAAGAATACCTATATTACTTACTATATCAGAAACAGTTAACACTCATACCTAATTAGGATTTTAATATTAAAATGTTTTTAGTCGGAAGTAGGTTGGTAGGTAACAATGTAAAATTAGAAAATCCGCCCACTGCTGGTTCTGCTACCTCTGTATTATATTTCTTATTGTGACAAGTTTGCCGTCGACATCACATGCCGGTGACACAGTTAACTCGAATTGTGATCATCTCGTTTGCTAAATGAATTTTTTGTCATCAAGCACCAGTGGCACATACATACCTATGTTTTCTGAGTGGCACTTAGACAGCAATAGGCTTTGGATGAGCTTTGATAATAGAACAATTGTGCTAATACATTGAACTATGTAGCATTGCAGATGTGCACTGGCTAGTTACGAAACACTGATACTATAATAATAATATTAAGATCGTTGAGTCGGGTTGATGGTAATGAAACGTTGATATAAGATTTACATGTTTATTCTTTAAGTACCAGAATAGAGTGTGTCTTACGCTAATACAACTATAATTTATATATTACGTAAATAGCTAACCAAGCAATACGCCTCATGTCGCAGGCAATAGCGACTTGTTGCAGTTAAATCTTTAAATTAGTATGTATTAATTACCCTTCATTCCCGAGGTTCTTCTGAAAAAATGTGAGGCTATTACTTGGTTCACATTTTTAACTTAAAAAACTAAAAAATATTTAAGAAAATTTAATAAATTTAAATCTTTTTTTAAAAATAGCTTAGTATTATTTTTATGTATTTGATCAATATAAAATTATAAAGACATTACCTCAGATACTTACATTTAACATAATTCTTTTTATTCATTTATTTTAATTCATTTCAAAGCAATTCGGCGGCTGCGGTGGTACCTACTCTGAGCAGTTTTATTTAAGTATAGCAGGCGATCAATTTAGAACCTGTCTAGGGATGTGGTCATCTGCCCTTCGGAACGTGTTTCCGATCCATCGTCATTTTATATCTCTGATCTTCTCAACAATGACCACATCCCCACACTAGCCCTAAATTGACATCCTGCAGGTAGCTCTAGGAGGGCAGCCTGACCAATACACACGAAGCGGCCCGTCATAGCCGAAGCTCGGCAGGCGGGCTGCTCATGGGAGGAACTGCTGGATCTGGCTTAAGACCGACCGCGATGAAGACTTCTCCAAGACTTATCTTCTCTGACGGCCCCAGGCCCAGGCTCTACGCGGGAGCAGCGGGATTAGAGATAGAGAGAAAGAGCTATAATATGTGCTATTCTGAAATTTTAACCGTCTTATTCATAAAGATACAGTACATTTTAAGTAGCTTTAGTGGAGGTCTACTTCTCTGGTTTGTTGTATGCTAAATACGTGACATCCAGTCTTAATTGACATATGTCAAATAACTAAAATGCTCTTTAACTTTTTATGAATAACAGGGAAAGAATATATTCTATACATAAGTCAAAGATTTAAAAAAAATGTAGCCTAGATGTCGCGGGTCCACGCTGGATGCAGGCCACTTGCGATCGGTACAGATGGAGAGCCTTGAGGGAGGCCTATGTCCAGCAGTGGACGTCCTACGGCTGAAATGATGTAGCCTAGATGATCAACAGGGATGATTTAGAATTTAATAGTTTTCTTTTTCTGATCAGTTCAGTTGTTTCGGAGCCTAGTCGATTCAAACAAACATTTATATATTTCTGTAGTAGTAATGTACTTACCGTCTTAACATCTAAATAATAATATAAGTAGGTAAGGTATGTAAATAAACCTTATTTCCAGGAGACAACTCATGGCTGGTGGTCAGACTGGGGTCCCGCGGAGGAGCCCGAGGTGCAGGTGGTTTACCTGCCAGCGCTGCTGCCAAGGGAGGCCCAACTGACGAACGACTATCCACACTTAGACGTGCCGTTACCTTATAACTTTGATGCTTTTGGACGGTAAGATGACTAATACTAGCTTTTATTATTTTAATAAGAAAGTACAGATCTCAGAACTCTCCTTTTACTATTTACGAGCTTTCCCGGCTTACTTCGTTACGCCATAGAATATTAAGATACTACAAAAGACTTGGCTTTATAGACTATGTTCTTTTGACTGCCCAGAATGGCCGAATTAAAAAACAAACAACAACAACAAACCACCTGTCAAAATATGTAAACAACGGAAAAAATATTGCACCTTGGGTTACATTATTTGAGTTTAGGTAAGGATCCCTAATTTTTTTTCAAATCTAATATAGCCTATGACACTCGGGGTTAATGTAGCTTCCTACCATTGAAAGATTTTTTCAAATCGGTTCAGTATTTCCGGAGCCTATTCGTTACAAACAAACAAACAAACAAACAAACAAATCTTTCCTCTTTATAATATTGGTATAGATTTATAGTTAATGCTATACTGTGAGGCCGTGAGGCAGGGTTAGAGATTAGAATAGAGAAAAATATTTAATAGTCACACCATTAACGGATGATTTTCTATCTATTTCTACTTCTTTCTGATTTTGTTGGTGTCACGTGCACAGCACATGCACTCTGATCAGCCTTGGCGGGTCTATATCAAACAAACGGCTGGTCTTGACTTGCAGAAGTTTCGAGTTGCAACTGGTGCCAAACCGCCGGCTGCTGTCGCCAGAGTTCCGCGTGTGGTCCGACGAGGGCCCGGACGCGCCGCTGTCCGTCTCCGACTCCTCGTGCCACTACCAGCACTCGGGGCCTGGCGCTGTCGCTGCCCTCTCTGCCTGCAGGGACCATTCTTTGGTAAGAAAAAATAATATTTATGAAGTTAGGTACTTACATGCCAAGACAAATGTGTACTCATATTTCTGTTTGTTTGTATAGTTAAGCCTACTAAACACTGACTTCCCCAGCACGGCCTGATTTTTGTCGATAATTCAACATACGAAGTGCACCCGTTACAAAACGGAGCTGGTCGCGCTGAAGACGTTGAGGAGGGTCGCACGGCGCACGTGATCAGACGCGCGCTGCCGCCGCCCGCGCCGCACGACGACGCGCGTCCGCTGCGTCCGCGGCCGCGCAGACCCCGCGCAAGGCCGCTCCAGCGCAAGGTGCCCGGCCCCTCCACCTATACCATCGAGATAGCCCTGTTCTTGGACGAAGCAGCTTACAGAATTTTCAGTCCTCTCTTCAACTACAATGAAGAGGATTTGAGGGATATGTTGTTGGCCTATATTAATGGGGTAAGTAGTATTAATGTATGCATACATGTAAGGCTACAAACGCACAGGCGGTAGTATGCGCGGTTCAAAGTCTGTTATTTAATTTTCAACCTTATTTATAGGCCCCGAACGCACAAGCGTGTTTTTACGGTTTTTTATCCGCTGGTGCGCACACTTCCATAGGATTCAGTATGTTACAAAAAAACCGGGCGGCAAAAAACCGCCTGTGCGTTCGTAGCCTAAGTACTTAGTTTTACTAAGCGGACCTTTTCCAGGAAGTAGATTTGATTACGATTAGATACTAGTACTATTACTATACGAGAGTTTCTGTAATAATAAATTTAAATCTACGCCTCCTGCCGCCGGGGCTTACCACAGCGTACTTAAGTTGCAAATTTCATGAAAAACATTCTTATTTGTTGTAAAGTCGCAATAATAAATTTAACTACCTAACTGATGAATACTCAGCGCATTGTGAAATCAGAAGTGGTATCATTTAAGATTCCGTTAGATTTTTAAGACAATCTGCCAATTGTAAGTGTCTCTTGAATTTCAGGTGCAAGCGTTATATCAGCACGCATCCCTGGGGTCTCGAATCCAGCTGTCGTTGGTCCGACTGACGCTGCTGCGGAGTCAGCCGTCCGCGCTGCCTCCCCACGCCGAGAGGGGGCGTCTCCTGGATGCCTTCTGTGCGTACCAGCGGGGCTTGAATGTTGATGATGACGATGACCCGGAGCATTGGGACATGGCACTTCTTCTTTCGGGGTAAAAAAATCATGTGGTAGGCCGCGAATACACCTGCAAGAAAACTTCCGAAATAACTGTCCGACAGTCTATTTGACATCAGCTTGCTAGTGAAAACCCATAGAAAGTGTTGTCGCTACAGCACTTTTACAGTGTTTTCACATGCAAGTCAGATGTCAGACTGTCGGACATTTCTCGAGGAAGTTTTCTTGCAGGTGTAAACGCAGCCATATACTTACCGTATTAGGGTGCTTCTTCGAGCAACGCATTATTTTGTGATTTGCGTGGCAATTCTGAGATTTCATTTTTTTGTTGTTTTGACATCAAAGTTCAAATATATAAGTAAAACTAATGTTTTTAGCGGATAAGGCATCACAATAACTAAAAAACTTACTGAGATAATCAAGGTTAAAAAATCTAAAGCCACGCAAATCACATAACACTCCACGCAAATGAGAAGTAAAATTTTATTGATTTTAATAGCTCTTTATTACTTTATATTATGGAATATAGAAGTACCCTCAAATGCATACGAACTACGCCCAGGGTATGTGCGAATGACATTTTAAGAATTAAAACGGCTAAATTTTTAGGTAGGCAGTTACATGTGAATAGGTAGTATGACTTAAACAGTTTTTTATGAGTTCAGTCTAGCATTTTTTTTTTCTTTAGTAATTTTGTAGTAAAAACGTATAAAAATTTAATAAACATTATAAAAAAATTACTTTATCAGTATTTTTTCAGGAATGTCCTTGAAAATTTAAATTTAAAATCATTAAAAGTTTTTATCATCAAAAAAAAAAATCAAAAATCAAAATTATTTATTTAAAGAACACACAATAAGAGGGTAAAATACATTGTTACAAATTTTACATTTCATAAATATTCTTAGATGCATTCACAGTCCGTAATGTGTTCTTGGTTAAGTTCATTTTCGAGTGGCTGTGGTCCCCGCACTAGGCGAACCTGTATCGCGGCGACCGCGGTTGATGACGACACGTTTGTGGCCATGAAAATAACTAATAATAATCATAGTTATTTAATGTCTCTCTTTAACTTATTTTCTTCTATTAAGCTCGGCTGATTTCTTTTTTTCTAATTATTCCTGACTTGAAAATGGCATTCTATAAAAAAAAACTCATTTCTATTTAAATATGAGTATTTTTCATACTTGCGTATTAGTAATAATGATGTTTTAAGTTTAAATTAGATTTTATTATTTATTCATTACATTAAATATTTGTACGTAGTATTAAATAATGATAAGAATGTAATACTATAATAAAAATTGAAATAATATCAATTGCGTGACCAAACACTTGATTTGCGTGGTCAAAATTGCCACGTAAACCACGCAAATCACAACCACCGAAATCAGAATAAAACCTTTATGATTTTTTTTAAATCAAACCTTTTGATTAAATAAACTGTGAGTTAAATAAAAGTTATGTTACCGTATGTATGTTTGCTACAATATTAAATTAAATGAATAAGTCCCTTTATATTGCTGGAAATCGAACCACGTAAATGAAAGATTTCAGAAACCAAACCCACGCAACGTTGTCTTTGCCTTTATTTTTCTGAAACATGATGGCTCATCACACATCACACTTAGCTAGACCGAAGGAGTATGGCTAAATATTACTTTTATTAGGATGACATAAGACAGGGTCGCGAAACAAGGGACGTACGAGTGATTGAACGCTGATCCACGCAAATCAGAGGCAACCCCAAGACAAGTACAAATCTTTTTTGTTCTGAAAAAGTTAAACGTATATAATCATGTCAACATGTTTTATCGCATTGTCAATAATGTAGGACTTTATGTATTTTTTTTTGTAATTTAGAATCTATTAGTTTAATAGATAAAATTATCTGAGTTGCCAAATCTGGGTTAGGGACACACCACGCAAATGGAAGAACGGGGGTTTGTAATTTTTTTTATCGCATTAAATACTTGAATTAATGGAAAATCAGTGATGTTCCAGCTAAAGGAGGATGAAAACATTGCCTGAAAAAAAATATTGCTTTCTTACTCAACGAATTCTATTTTTTATTTGCAATGCCGCCTAAAAAACCTGTCCCGAAGAATGACCCATTATTCTTAAAGATAAAGAACATTTTAAGTAGCCTTACTAGAGGCCTACTTCTCTGGTTTGTTGTATAGTAAATACGTGACATCCAATCTAAATTGACATACGTCAAAAAACTAAAATGCTCTTTTACTTTTTATGAATAACAGGGTTAATCTATATCTTACGTTTTAGTAAAAAGTTTTCTTAGCGGATATATGTATTTCGTTGGATATGAAATCTAACTGAATGAAAGTTCTTTGATTCTAAAAAAAAAATCAATCGATATTTCCAGTATGGACTTCTACTCTGAAGAAGGTGGTCGTCGCAACGGTGTGACGATGGGCCTGGCGCCGGTGGGCGGCGTGTGCCTGCCCGCGCACGCCTGCGTGGTGGCGGAGTTCGGAGCCAGCGACGACCTCGGCCGCCCCTACCCCTCGGCCGGCTTCACCTCTGTTTACATCCTGGCGCACGAGATTGGCCACAAGTCGGTGACTTAACTTAAAAAGTTACCGTATTATTCATAAACATACAGTAGGTTTTACCTAGCTTTACTGGAGGTCTACTTCTGGTTTGTTGTATGGTAAATCCGTGACATTCAGTCTAAATTTACATACGTCAAAAAACTAAAATGCTCTATAACTTTTTATGAATTACAGGGTAGACTCTTCCAATCTAGGAAAGGGTACCTTACCTACGCGCACTGGCGCTAGCATTTCATGTTACGTTAATTATTGTGTATTTGCAACTAATGCGTTTAACAAAAGAGGGTATAGGTAATATATTATTATGTTAATATTTTATAAAAAAAAACTATAAGGACAAACAACTAAGTGTAGCCAGTGTCTTCAGAAAGTAGCGATACGGATATCAATAAAATATATGGTACCTACCTATAAATAGCATACTTAGTATTATTTATTTAAGGAAAAGCCCTACAAGATTGTCGGATTCCATTGAACAAGATGTGGTTCCAGGCAGAGGGACGCCCACCCACATAGCCCTTGATCGCGACATGTAGGAAAATAGTTTGGTCACGATACTCTGCCATGAAGGAACCACGAAGAAGACTAAGAAAAAGTATTTATTTGCTGACATTTATTTGCCTCTATATATTTAAATAGAGAAACTTACATAGAGTCTGCCACGTTTACACTTAACTTTATCTTTATTCAGAAAACGTCTTTGTACTTAAAATGTAGAGTTGTTTAAGATAATGTAGTTTAAGATATTTAATGAAGTTATTTGTCCAATTCAATACGCAGTATAATATTCCAGCCTGGGCATGCACCACGACGGCACGGGCAACTCGTGCGGCCGCGACGGCTACATCATGTCCCCCTCGCGCGGCACCAGCGGCGAGGCCAGCTGGTCGCCCTGCAGCGCCCGAGCCGTCGCCGACCTTGAGTGCGTTCTTCTTCATTATTTCAGTTTCTGGTATTACGATCTCTCGAGAGATCGTTGTAGATATTCATTTAATTTTTAAAATGTAAATGTGAAATTTCTGAACTCTTACTACTAGCTTACTACCAATGGTATCGTTTTCGTAAATCAGCCAGCACGCCTTGAATTTGTCATATGCAATATGCAATCCAACGTGCTATCATAATAACTCAGCCTTTATTGCCCGTATGACACAAATATAGCTAGTTCACCATGAGTTGACCTTGGCACATGCACTGGAGCTCCGTTTTATCTAGGGCAGTGCATATTTAATGCTTTTTAGGCTACCTGTAAGCCATACTCTATCTATATATAGGTATGTACTTACCAAATACATATTTACTTAGTTCAATCGTCAATTCCTTTTTACCCAATTAAATCTATTCAAGGCAGCCAATAGTTTTAGTAATGTATGATTACTACGGAATGCTTGATGTGTTTCAGTTGGGCGACCTGTCTGTTTGACGGCGGCGGCGAGGAGCCGGACGCGCCGGAGCCTCTCCATCATGAAAAGTACGACGGCGCGCCGGGCCAGCTGTGGGGAGCTAAAAGGCAGTGCGAGGTTTTGCCTTTTTCTGAATAATTTATTTGAATTTTATTAACCGACTTGTACTGACCGATACATATAAACCTTCCTCTTAAATCAATATATATAAAACTCTTCCGTTACTGACTGACTGACTGACTGACTGACTGACAGACAACGCAGAGCCGAAACCACTGGGAGTAGCGGGCTGAAATTTTGCATGTAACTTCCTTAGGGAGTGTAGGTGAGCACTAAGAAGGGATTTCCCGAAATTCCTACGGGAACGGGAAAAAACGGGAATTTTGTGTTTAAAAGAAATCTGCGCGGGAAAAACCGCGGGGCAGCCTCTAGTAACTATATATATTACTAGTCGACCCGGCGAACTTCGTACCGCCTAAACCATTACTATGGTGATCATGTATTATAAACCTTCCTCTTGAATTGCTTTATCCATAAAAAACCGCATCAAAATAGATTGCATAGTTTTAATGATTTAAAGATACATAGGGACAGAAGCGACTTTGTTTTATACTATGTATTGATTGAAAACGCATCAAAATCCATTACGAATTTTGAAGATCTAAGCATACTTACGGATAGATAGCAGGAAGCAACTTTGTTTATACTACTTAGTGATAGTGATTTTCATGTCCAGGTCCTACTGAGGGACAGGGACGCGGCGCCGTCCCCGAGCGCGCCGGCGGCGCAGCACTGCGCGCAGCTGGCCTGCCGCTCGCCGCACCGCGCCGGCTTCTACTACGCCGGCCCGGCGCTTCCGGGCACTGCTTGCGGACATCGAATGGTAAGATACGACCATATTTTTCTTGCATGGTGAGGTAGCACTTGGGGAAGATTGTTTACAAGCAGGTAAGGCGTACCGTGTGTTGGTGGCATTCCTATGCCAAAACACACCACCCTATCTCGATTCTTTTAAACTGACATGTCATACTGAGATCTCCAATCCGCCTACGCCTGCCAAGAATTGCGATTATGGCAAAACCTTAGCTCCACACAATTGTTGTATTGTGACTGTCTCTGGGGAGGCCTTATGTTTGCTGTGACTAGTGCAAATATTAGCTGTCTAGTTCGCATTACAACCCACCAATCTGCCGTGTCTAGCTCAGTAGGTCGTATACGGCAGATATTTAGGACAGAACCTGTAGTTGAACTTTGACTATCCGGCAGTGGTGCCAGGGTGGTGAGTGCGTGGCGAGCTCCGCGCCCGCGGCCGCCGCTAGCGCCAGCACGGAGGCGGCGGCGTCGTGGTCGGCGTGGCGCGGCGGCGCGTGCCGCTCGGGCTGCCTGCTGCGCGCGCGTGGCTTCCGCGAGCGTCGCCGGAGTTGCCCGCCCGCCGCCACTTGTGAAGGAGCTGCTTATGATGTCGAACTTTGCGAGGACATGAAGGTTTTTCGGTTTTTCCACACTGCTTTATTTGATCGTCAACAACCTATATACTTACGTTCTACTGCTAGATTTGGTTGTTTATCCTTACGCGGCCCAAGTGCCAATAGCTGGACTTAGGTGCGATAAGATTGAGATAATTCCAATTTCCAGAATTTTTAACACCAAAAGGATTCTGGCAGCGCTCATGAATAAAATCGCCGCTACAAAACCTCTGGAAGTCTGATAAACTTGCATACCTGACCCCATCCAGCATAGCTCAATGTCGGTTATCGTTAATTTCAGGTCTGTGGTAAAAAGCGTCGCGTCAGTGCTGGCGAGCTCGCGTCGCGCAAGTGCGCGGAGTTCTCGCGGCGGCTGCCGGAGCTGGACGCGCGCGGCGGCGGGCTGCAGGCGCCGCACGACCCAAGTTAGTTCTAATTATTACAACCGGCCTTATACAAAGGGGCCTAACCAATCAATATCAATACATAGTATAAAATGAAGTCGCTTTCCGCGTCTGTCCCTATGTATGCTTATATCTTCAAAACTATCCAACGGAATTTGATGCGGTCTTTTATAATAGATAGAGTAATTCAAGAGGAAGGTTTATAGGTATAATACAAGCACAAGAAAGTAATAGTTTAGGCGGTACGAAGTTCGCCGGGTCGACTAGTAACCAATATAACAAGAAAAAACGTTGCCAAAATATTTTGTAAAGAAATTAGGTATCTACCTACATACTTAGTAGTTATATCGAAGTAGTGTAGGCAAGCAGACCGTCTGCCCGTGTTCTGAAGACCGTCGGGCTATTGCAGGCCTTATTTGGACAAGAGGAGCCAGAGATCGGACAGAATTGACACTGCTGAATCCATAGCAGGGGCATACGTTCACATGTCAGACAGTGGACATCAATATGCTAAGGGAGAGGAAGAGAGTTATCGTTGCCAATCATAGGCAAGTGACTACTAAGTTACTTACTAAGTTACTAAGTTACTTAGCCTATACAGAACTATGAGACTGGATTGGATACAGTAGCTGGCCGCGTCACTTTGCCGTTCCTCTGAGGTAGGGGCTCTAAACCTTGGGGAGTGAGTTATGTTTCGTTGTCGCTCAGCTCGCATGTGGATGGGGTGCGCGGTGTTCTGCCGGCGAGCGAGCGGGGGCGGCTTCTACGCGCCGCGCGTCGAGGTCAACGACGCCGGGCTGGACCCCTACTTCCCGGACGGGACGTGGTGCCACCACGATGGCTCCCAGAACTACTACTGCATGCAGCACCACTGCTTGCCTGAGGTATGTACGTTTATGATATACTTTTTGATTTATAAATTTTATTAAGTTAGCCGCCTCCGTAACACAGTGCGCGAGTTTTGATTAGGGCACGGAAGGTCGTGGGTTCGATCCCCGCGGAAATTTCTTCGCGCTTGATTTCTTACAAAAATCACGTTGGGTTGTTTTTGGATAGGACATTTCAGGCTTAAATCACCTGATTGTCCGAAAATTAAGATGATTCAGGACTTAAGCGGTTGGTCCCGGCCGCAGTAGTGGTCGTTATAACCGCAGCGACAAGCTTGCCCCTTCTCACGTTAATAATAAAGCGTAAACTCGGCTAAACGTGGGTCCGGCTCTTGAGCTAGTGCCTCTGCCTATCCCTTCGGGGAATAAAAGTCGTGAAATTATGTTTATGTATTTAGTTAAAAGATTCCAACCACGATACTAACGCCATTTTCGAAACAAAAAAAAACTTCTTAACCATGGATGCGCAATGGTTTATCTCATACTCATAACTCATCAGTAGGGTAAAACGTCTTAAAAATATAATACCTGTCTTAGATGATACTATATTAACAAACAAAAATATCTTATCATGTAGGTACTGGTACAAACAAAGGAACCGACAAGCTCACCTATGATAATAGAATGACACAACCAAATCAATATTCCATAATAAAGTTAAATTAAGTTGTAGATGACCTCTAACTGCCCCGAACACCTTATCTCGAAATGCGAATTTTATGATAGGGAACTTCTGTTGAACCGACTGAGAGTGATATAAAGTATGTAGGATAACCTTTTGAACATGAGACGAGCGTGAACTGCGGTTTTGTGACCGCATTGAATTTGCTATTGTTTCTGTTTAAATAAATGTTTTCGTCCCTAGAAACCTTGCTATAAAAAATTGTGTAATTTCTCTAGAATTGGTATTGGGTGTCTGTTACTATCTAAATCGTACACACGTACACAGGTAGTTCATAATATTTAAATGTACTACTCCGTCAAGAAAGTATCGGGAATAGATCAATAATCCATAAAATGTTTGTTATCCTTCAAGATAAATTATATAGTTATAGTCGGCCCGGCTGACTCCGTACTGCCTAACCTATTACTATTTTGTGCAAGTACCTTTAAACCTTCCTTTTAAATCACTCTATCTTTAAAAAAGATGCATCAAAATCCGTTGTATAGTTTTAAAGATATAAGCATACATAGGGACAGACGCGGGAAGCAACTTTGTTTTATTTAATACCTTCTAGTGGGGTAAAAAACAAAAGCGGACTCTGAAAAAAAATAAAATAAAAATGCTGCTATAATTTCAAAATTAGACTTTATTGATTGCTAATGACATAAGTAACATAAATAAAATAGTGAGCGAGATCATTAACGCATGGGCTGTGATTAATTAACCATTGACTTTTTTTTTGGTACACAGAAGTGACCAAATTCCACAGGAAAGAAAGAATCAAGTTACAGTTTTAATATTTCGTACTCTACTTTTATTTAAGTAACTAAAAACAATCAAGGATTAAATTTGACACAAAATAACTTCCTTAAATCCTTAGAACCACTTATTACAACAAAAATATATATGGTCTACAGAAGATATTTTTCTGTGGACACTTAACGTTGTACAATTACTTACTGAAAAAATATTTTCATCAGAAACATGAAAGAAAGATTGATTTGTTATTAGTTTAGCTTTAGAAAAATTAAAGAGGCATCAAAGTGAAGATCTTTAAAGTAGAGGGTTTTTTCGGCGTTAGTGGTAGTGGTTGCGGTTGTGTGTTTTACAGATAATTGCAAAAATAGTGTTCTGATACCACCTGACCTGACGCCGTTGAAGCGGTATCTATCCTTAGTGATTATTAGCTTGAAGATGCCGTAATGAATTATTAAATGTTAAGTCACGTTGTTTCAGTACCTATATACAAGTATCATTTAAAAATATATGTAGGCACGGTAACGGCATTACATTGTTTCATCTATTAGCTTATGGAATATCTATGGACTGACAAGATAGGTCTACCTAATAATCAAATTTCACGAGATCCTAAGGCTCTTATTTTATATGAATCTAGATATATGATAGGTAGGGTAGGCTTGAGCATCAGGCGTAGCAGGGTTCTCCCCCTGGAGAATCCTGCTACGCCTGATGATCCTACGGGATAAGGATGGGCTGAACATATCATACATAACAGGTTCAGATATTTTAACCTAAAAGCATGTAAACTATCTGAACCTGAAAGGTCCCTTGAAAAGGTAACTTATACCCAAGTATGAATCGCATCTGCAATATATTAAAATGTATTAACATCTGCTGTAATAGCAATCAGAATAATCTTATTTTTTATAGTTTCATCCGATATATTCCTTCTTAGTATTTCTTTATGCTTTCTGCGTCTTTTTTCTAAGTCTCAGTCATCTTTTCCTCAGTCAGCTCTTGCTCTCCTCCATAGAAATACTCTCCTCATAATAATCTGTTTTTATACTCTACGGCGTTTCTTTTTCTCTTCTTTGCTAAAATGTAGGTACCTTAACGAGACTTAAGGTTTCCAGTGGCATAATGACGCTGAATATAACTGAAAAATATTAAAATCTCATAATAACGACTTTTCCGTGGTCAAATGTCTCTTCTGTGGACGTCTAGTCCACAGAAAAGATGTCCACAGAAAATACAATTCAGTTTTAAAACATCGATAACGGTTATAATTTTTAGGGTAGAAAGAAAAAAAACTGTATTTGCAATACTACTCCCAGAAAGGTTCACTGAACTTAAGTCATTGCAATAATAATACTGAAACTTACCAGTTAATCCATAGAACAGGAAAGTTGCATCGATCTTTGACAAATTTCTAAAAACAAATATTATCAGCTGCATTCAAGAAACATTTCGACGCGCTCCGGTGAAAACGAAATGGTTTAGGACAGCTGATCGGTGTTTCTAGTGCATGATTCTCAAATTATCCACCTTTTTTAGTATTCTGGATGTTTATAGGTCCACAGAAAAGTCGTTAGGACGTATAACCGATTGTTTATGATGAGTATTATTAATAAATACCTATTGCTTGTAATTATCAAATTGATGAAGAAATATAGAAATATGAACAAGTAAGTAACAGTATTTATAGTAACGATATTGTTATTAATTATATTTTTTTAACGGGTGTATAGCCATCAACTGTCAATCTGAACAGACCACAGGAAATAGTTTTAAGGCATATATAATTTTTTTTTAATACTAAATTCTTACTTATTTAAATGGTTTTTACTAAAATATAAAAATATAGTGTCTTAAATATGTAAATAAATTAGAATACTGAAATATCGTCATACAAAATTTTTAGTTATAATGTCCGAACATGCTAATGTTTTTTACCCAGTGAGATCCCCTCATCATTTCAAATCTCATCTCAATTATCATACCAGATTTCAAATCGATAGAACATATGTCCTACCGATTTGAAATTTGGTACCGTGTTACTTCAATGATATTGAAAGTATATGGTAAGGTAACCATGACCTGATCAGACGTTTGAATTTTCAAATCAGCTGAGATGAGAGGATCTAACTACCTTCCATATGTCCTATAGATTTTAAATTTGGTACAGTGTTACTTCCATGATATTGAAAATATATGGTAAGGTAACCATGACCTGATCAGCCGTTTGAAGATGATCAGCTCTTAAATAGTGGATGAGAGGATCTAACTACCTTCCATGTCCTATTAGCACACACATTAGTCCCACAGCAGTTTCACATACAGTGCTACCAAATGCTGGAATGACATCCCATGATCCCACCACCTATCAGAAGGATCGCTAAAAACAACACTTTTAGATTTAACTACAAGAAATACTTATTCCACGTTCAAACGCAACCTGCACAGTATATGTGAAATAATATGTATTTTAATTCACTATAACCGATAACTTTTATTTATTTTCACCTACCCACACATTTACACCACAGAAAAATCATACTGGTATATCACTTTTTATATTATACTATGACCACTGTATTTATAAATTAACACTTAATATTATTTTTGTATACTACTTTCTAATATTTTCACTTGATATTTAATCTTCTCATATATATATAAAATTCAAAGGTGACTGACTGACTGACTGACTGACTGACATAGTCATCTATCAACGCACAGCCCGAACCACTCGACGGATTGAGCTGAAATTTGGCATGCAGGTAGATGTTATGACGTAGGCACCCGCTAAGAAAGGATTTCCCGAAATTCCCTCAGGAACGGGAATTACGGGACTTTTTAGTTTGTATGAAAAATTGACATTATTTAGTGTATCAACGTGAAATTTGGTGTACAGGTTCCTCCGTGAATGAAAGAGTGTTGAAAGAAAGGAATTTACAAAATTCCCACGGGAACGGGAATTACGGGACTTTTTTAGTGAGAATGAAAAATCGACATCCTTGAGTGTATCGACATGAAATTTGGTGTACAGGTTCCTCAGTAAATGTAGGAATGTTGAAAGAAAGTAATTTACAAAATTCCCACGGGAACGGGAATAACGGGACTTTTTTGTGAGAATGAAAAATCGACTTCCTTAAGTGTATCGACGTGAAATTTGTGTAGGTTTTTTAATGGATGAAAGGGTGTTGAAAGAAAGGAATTTACTAAATTCCCATGGGAACGGGGATTACCGGACGAATTATTTAGTATGAAAAATCGATTTCCTTGAGTATGTCAACGTGAAATTTGGTCTACAAGTGTCTCTGTAGATTTAGGGGTGTTGGAAGATAGAAATATACTAAATTCCCACGGGAACGTAAAACGGGACTCTTTAGTTAGTATTAAAACAATGTATATATTTATTTAGCCGCCTCCGTAGCTCAGTGGCGTAGCGCGTTGCGCCACGGCACGGAAGGTTGTGGGTTCGATCCCCGCAGAAAACACCACATATTGATTTCTCACAAAAATCACGTTGTGGTTGTTTTCGGTTGGATAGGACATTGCAGGCTTGAATCACCTGATTGTCCGAAAAGTAAGATGATTCCGTGCTTCGGAAGGCACGTTAAGCCGTTGGTCCCGGCCGCAGTTAGTGGTCGTTATAACCGCGGCGACAAGCTGGCCCTTTGTCACGTTGGTAATAAAGCATAAAACTCGGCTAAACGTGGGTCCGGCTCTCAAGCTGGTGCCTCTGCCTAACCCTCCGGGGAATAAAAGGCGTGATATTATATTATTATATATATATTTCTTTATTTCGACGTAAAAATAGGAAAACGGGTTCTTCAGTGGGTGTAATTAGATTCAGATTAAGAAAAAAATAACCAAAATTCACATGGTAACGGAACATTCTCAAAAACATAAAGCGCCTAAAAATCTTAAACTTTTATTTACTCGAGTGGGTACATATATTAGGTATGTAGGTACGTAAATCCAACTACTTTTACCCAACCAGCTAATAGAAATGTTAGAAGTTTCAGTGTCTGAATGGTGGAGTGTAGAAATGAATTTATGGAGTTGCCACGGGAACTGAAATAAAGATAGATATTTTTACGGGGTATGGGTGCGATCAGAAATGATGTCACCAAAATCCTGAGTCGTAAATCAACCAGTAATTAACGATTTTAATGAAAAAGCGCGTGCGAAGCTGCGGGCAAAAGCTAGTGTATAATATAAGAACACACGCACTCCTATGGTTCTGGCAGAATCATCAGCGTTGCATCAATGCAATTGAAATGCTTGCAACATAAGCTGAGTCGGGGCCATTTTGCGCCCACAACACTTACAATACTTTTGTCAACTTTATTTCGGTATTTGTTCTTTGTGTTTCTTTTATCTAGTTGTTACATAATATTGTATGTTTTGTGTGCGCAAATAAAGATCTGTCTATGTCTATTAATTTAAAAATTTGTACAGTGTTACTTCAATGATATTAAAAGTATATGGTAAGGTAACCATGACCTAATTAGCGGTTTGAAGATGATCAGCTCTTAAATAGTAGATGAGAGAAGCTTTTGAATTAAATACCGTGTAACTTTAATGGTATTGAAAGTATAAAAGTTAGGTAAACATGACGTTTTATTTTATTATTTATTTTATTTTATTTTTTAGGAAAACAAACAAGCGGTACAAACAAAAACTTAAGTAACTTCTATTAAAATAAACATAGCCTCATGGTTTCCACCAATAATAATACTATGCTAAGAGGCAGACTCGAGGCAGATAACCCATCCACTGTGACATACTGTGGAGATTTGGCGGCCATCTTGTTTTCGCATTCCTTGGTCTGTGAGGTCCATATAGTAGTAAAAAACAAAAAAATATAATAAGGGGATATATAATTAAATATAATATACATTTCACAAATAGATACATAAATATGAAATAAATACACACTATGTATTTCTATATTATATTACATAAAACAATACCAATTCTTACACTACTTCCACATACATTTTAATTTTAACAATAAAATATAAGAATAATTAATGAACAAAGTATTCATTTGCCATCGACTTTTTAAAAGATTTGTTGCTCATGTAAAATGTAGTGTAAAATAGATCGAGATCAAAATTAAGACACAGAAGTTTATTATAAGAGTTTAACGCTCGGATCATGTTCTCTAGCTATTTTGCCTATAATTTGTGGGAACCAAAAGGAACCCCAAGACGGCTTGGGTGCCTTGGATTAGATGAGCGAGGCACTTTCAAATGAATAGAGCTAAGATTTTGATTTTCAATTCGGAGCAATCAATTTGACCCTGGGCAACCTTTTTAAGAAAATCTACATCTGCGATATTTCTTCTGAGTTCAAGTGGTAGAATGTGGTGTCTTTTATAACGAGAATCGTAGTCCGCGACATGCGTTCCTGTCTTATATTCTAGCCGTCTTATTCATAAAAAACCCCTAAAATGACCTTAACGTTCAATTTAGTTAAATCGTTTGCTAACGCTAAAATACTGATTTCAAAATATATTATTCATAAACGCAATTTAGGCCTGCTATAACTACATGAGGCCAATAGTAGTTTTTTGCATTTTCAGGTTGTCGCATCAGAATTCACCAGGTCAATCCACGATCAATCATCCAACAAAAAAAAACAAATGTCAATTTTCGGGGCCTTTGCCCAAGCAGTGGCACAGCGCACAGCAAATTCTAGAGAAAAAAAAACTTGTTATGATTGATTGACTCAATTGAGGTGACTGATGATTTTTTGTTTTGTTCAGGCATTACATCATACGTAGTATCTCTAGTTGGTCTGTGCATTACATACGGAGGTATTGTTTATAAAATTATTTAAACTTTATTTACATAAGTACCTAGCTAAACTTCGTTTAGTATTTTGAGGGCATTGAGCAAGTTTGCAAACTGGAAAAGCAAAAGATATTACGCGCTGCGCTGGCCTGGCACAGGACACGGCCCGCTCTAATGAGAATCATCCCTGAGAGGTAAGTAACAACAAAATATATTTTTCGTGCGAACAAAACTTTATTTTACAATACGATTTATATAACTGTTTCAGATCACATTCAAGCCCAGAAAACTGCAAAACTTTCGTCGGAGCGACCTGAAAAAGGAACAAAATCAATATAATAGGTATAGGTATATTAAAGTTAAGAAAATGTTTATAAATTGAAAATAAATATTTTATGATCAATTTGTTTTTCTTTCTCATCATAAATAAGTTGTGTATTCAGATTTTAGTATTCAGATGAATACAATTAATTAAATTGGGCCTTCTAACTTGAGTAAGTATCTTTATTCTGGTTTATCAAAGACAAAGATCCCATAGCCATGAGCGTTGCTAAAATAGTGTTATTCAGGTATTCAAAATGTAAAAAAATATACACAAACACAATACATACCTACTTCACGATATCCCCCCCCAACACCTGCAATGCTGGTGATTTGTCACACACAATCCCTTGTGTCCAATTGCAAGACTTCCTTTACGAAAAAAAGATGATGTCCGTTTATCGTAGAGCGTTCGAACTTTATCGAGCAAAGAAATCCAGGTCGTACAATGTACATTATATTATTTTCGAAGTCGCGGAGGAAGTACGGAGGGTTTGGTTTCCGCTTCTATCTTCTAAAGCTACCAGCGCTTGGTGTACTTCAAGCTGTAATCCTCATCTTTTAAATCTTCGCTAAAACAAATTTTGAGAATGCAAATAATTAGTCATGAATTGATCCAAATTGGTCCACAAAGTAAAATAATTAGTCCACTTATACTTTAGAAGTTATAGCCAAATGTTTGTGAGGATTATGGCTTGACGTTCAAGCTGTAATCCTCATCTCTGGTCCAAGAAAACGGTAGGGTCTATCGACTTGGTTCAGGTCTAAATAATTAGTCCTCAATTGATCCACACGACATGCCAAATCTCAGAATGGGTCCTCAAGAGGTTCCGGAGTTATAAGGGCATCTTAGTGAGGATTATGGCTTGAACATTTGGCACCTTCAATTATCTCCGGAACGCCTATAGCTATTGGTTTGAAATTTTGCCAAAAATTAATCCTCAATTAGTCCACCAGAATTATAATCACTTCGAACTAGGTTTTCTTTGAAGAAGTACGTTAAAATCATCAGTTTTACTTTCCCATACATTGCGATCGATGTACAGTTGTGCACAAAATAATTGATTAACATTGATATTAACCAGTTACCTAAACGATTCTTTAGAAAAGTGAAAGTGGGTTTGGTTTCCGCTATGTACTTATGTTTAAGACAGCCTGATTGATTGATTGCTATCACTAGTTGCAGGTGAATCATTAATGTACCAAAGAAAACTTCTATGTTTAATTTAAATTTTTGTAAGTATATATTCAATTAAGGTTTACAATAGTGTCTTTTCTTGCTTAACTTAATTAAATCACCGTTTATATCACAATACTTTTACTTACTTACTTATTTTTAATAACTAACAATAATCTCAGTTAGTTCAATTATAATAATAACAAAAAAAAAATGTTTTAATAATCACAGTTGCTTCATTGCAATAATCACAGTTTTTTATGGTGAGGTGGTAACTTTCGGTATGGCGCGAAACTATTATTTTAATAAATAAACGAAATAATTGATTTTTTTCATCTCCCGATTTTGGCTACAAATATACCCGTTTTAGCTACATTCTAGTCCTGTTCTAGTTTAGCTAATACTAGCTCTTTGACATTCAAGAACCTGGCTCTATTTTCAAGTGCGCAGTTGCGTGCGCACACGGAGCAAGGAGAGTGGAGACAAGGATAGCGCTATTTGGCCAATACCGGGTTGATAAGAGACAACAGTCCCGCGACGCGCGTCAGGCGCTATACTCGTGTATATATTATTTAATGTAACTCTACAGGAGTATCGCGCATGATGTCTCTTATCAACCCAGGATTGGCCAAATAGCGCTATCCTTGTCTCCACTCAAAAGCAGCGTGCATGCAATCGAAGATAGATATTAGTGTTACAATATATACATATAGAGATAGTAGACGTAAGCTTCCCTTACACTGTGTGTTGTTTGTTACTGTTGTCATCAATATCATCAATACATAGTATAAAACAAAGTAGCTTCCCGCGTCTGTCCCTATGTATGCTTATATCTCTTAAACTATGCAACGGATTTTGATGCGGTTTTTTTTAACAAATAGAGTGATTTAAGAAGAAGGTTTAAAGTATAATACATGCACAATGTAGTAAGAGGTCGGGCGGTTAAAAGTTCGCCGGGTCGACTAGTATTTTATACAATAGTAGTAGGTACCTAATAATAATAATATAAATAGTACTTACTTACTCCCCGCAGCTCCGTCTCCCCTCCGCGTTTTAAAACACATTTTGCGTAATGGACAGAAAGATCCAATGTCGCCCTTACAAAATCGCTTATTATTGGTTACATCCAAAATAATAAAAATATGTATACATACACATAGATAGCAATTTACGTTGACACAGACACATAATGTCAAACATAGTAACATTGGTTACTTTAAATAATTAATTAATGAGGGGTGCAAGCGCAAGTACACAACAAATTTTTGTTGTTGTTTTATTTACACTTAAACCAACTGTGATTTTGTTAAAACTAAATATTTTTTGCAATATAAACGGTGCTGTAATTAAGTTCAGTAAGAAAATAAACTATTGTAAACTTTTAATTGAAGTACATGCAAAAATATAAATCATAGATAAAGGTTTTTTTTGGTTAGATATCTTGGTAAGTACATTTACGTAATTGGGAACTCGTCAAAATAATAAGTACATACTTTACCCACTTTACTCTTCTAAAGAATCGTTTAGGTAACCGGTTAATATCAATGTTTATCAATTATTTTGTGCACAACTGTACATCGATCGCAATGTATGGGAAAGTAAAACTGATGATTTTAACGTACTTCTTCAAAGAAAACCTAGTTCGAAGTGATTATAATTCTGGTGGACTAATTGAGGATTAATTTTTGGCAAAATTTCAAACCAATAGCTATAGGCGTTCCGGAGATAATTGAAGGTGCCAAATGTTCAAGCCATAATCCTCACTAAGATGCCCTTATAACTCCGGAACCTCTTGAGGACCCATTCTGAGATTTGGCATGTCGTGTGGATCAATTGAGGACTAATTATTTAGACCTGAACCAAGTCGATAGACCCTACCGTTTTCTTGGACCAGAGATGAGGATTACAGCTTGAACGTCAAGCCATAATCCTCACAAACATTTGGCTATAACTTCTAAAGTATAAGTGGACTAATTATTTTACTTTGTGGACCAATTTGGATCAATTCATGACTAATTATTTGCATTCTCAAAATTTGTTTTAGCGAAGATTTAAAAGATGAGGATTACAGCTTGAAGTACACAGCGCTTGCATTTTCAAAATTCACTTCACATCATTCACGCACGAGTCACGACACATCCTCGCGACCTCGTGACAAAACAACAAAAACAGCTGATCAGCAGGCGCCATCTTGGCAAAAATCAGTGTTTTAGTGCGTTAAAGTAGGGTCGGACCTACTTTAACTTACGGAGGCACTATAACGACGTTTTAGTGCTGATGGGCGTTTATGAATCCAACTTTTTTGACAACACGCCATTTTAGGCTAAACGTGTGGTTTAAGGCCACGTTAATTTTTTATGAATAAGACGGTAGATATCTAAGAAACCGTCTTTGTATACCCTCAATCCTGTTTTATGTAGACAGTATATCTTGGGTTCCATACCTGAGACGCATACTCCAAGGCACTACGTACGAAAGAGCAATAGATAATTTTAACAGCTTTGATATTCCTCATGTATTTACAAGTTCGTTAAGAAAACCCAGTAAGTTCATATGCTGTTTATGTGTCAATTTATAGAATAATTCCCAAATCTCGCGCTGACTCAGTAGTCGACAGAGGTGGCCTTTGAGCAGGTATGAAAAAGTTATCGGATGTCTTTTACGCGTAAATGACATAACCAGGCATTTAGACACGTTAAGTTCAAGTTTGTTATTAACACAAGTTTTAAAGATTATCTGCTCTAGTTCTAGTTTAGTTAATAAGGGTCTAGTTTAGATGATCTGAATATCTACTGTAATTGTAAACTTAGCGCCAGGCGTTTGACATATAGTGAGACACAAAAATCTAGAAATTAAAAAGTGGCAATACTATGGAAATTTGAAGGATATTCAAAAATCTCCATACAGTGTTGCACTTTTTAATTTCAAGATTTTTGTGTCGCGCTATTATAACCATCAGTCGTTTTAACGTCTGCCGGGTCAGCTGGTATTTAATCAATATTTTGACTTTGTGTGTGCATAACTATCACACTAAACTAGCACTAAAGTACAGTAGTACACCACTACCTACTAGCTATCAGCTAGCTATACCTTTGCTTTGTTTATAAAGTGCTCATTAGCTGGCTTATCAGATGTATATCAACACGATGACACCGCGTCAGGCCGTCACAGTCACGTGCTCTGTCTGCCACATACCGCTCTGCAGCCAGCACGCTCCAATCTGCAGTGGATGGCTATCTTCACGCCAGGCGACGACGACGGCAAATATTGTTGTAATAAAATAAGAGTAGATAGTAGGTATCTGTAGACGTTAGTCAGGTAACATTATTATCTTTCACACGCGAGTGAGCCGAGTTCGTTTCCGTTTGGGACGAACCGTAGCGGCGGTTTCCTTACTCTGAGGGACGAACAGTGATAATGTGTGCACGGGTCTTATTTTTTTTTTTGTCTTGGGACACCCCAGAGCAGATTCTGATACACTACACATCCTAAACGTCATTAAATTTTCAAAAAAGTATACTTAAGTACCTATTAGGAAGACTATAGGTATGTATAAAATGTTAACGGACCGATTTTTCAGTGCTGATGCTGGATGACAATAGCTGAGCAAGTGACAATTATGTAATCAATATCAATATATATAAAACTCTTCCGTTACTGACTGACTGACTGACAGACAACGCAGAGCCGAAACTACTGGGCGTAGAAAGATGAAAATTGGCATGTAGGTTCCTTGGGGAGTGTAGGTGAGTACTAAGAAGGGATTTCCTGAAATTCCCACGGGAACGGAAAAAAACGGGATTTATGTGTTCATGAGAAAACTGCGCGGGAAAATCCGCGGGGAAGCCTCTAGTCATCAATATATATAAAACTCTTCCGTTACTGACTGACTGACCGACTGACTGACAGACAACGCAGAGCCGAAACTACTGGGCGTAGCGGGCTGAAATTTTGCATCTAGGTTCCTTAGGGAGTGTAGGTGAGCACTAAGAAAGGATTTCCCGAAATTCCCACGGGAACGGGAAAAAACGGGATTTTTGTGTTTATGAGAAATCTGCGCGGGTGATACCGCGGGGCAGCCTCTAGTCAATATATATAAAACTCTTCCGTTACTGACTGACTGACTGACTGACTGACAGACAACGCAGAGCCGAAACTACTGGGCGTAGCGGGCTGAAATTTTGCACGTAGGATCCTTGGGGAGTGTAGGTGAGCACTAAGAAGGGATTTCCCGAAATTCCCACGGGAACGGGAAAAAACGTGATTTTTGTGTTTATGAGAAATCTGCGCGGGAAAAACCGCGGGGCAGCCTCTAGTATATGTATAAAACTCTTCCGTTACTGACTGACAGACAACGCAGAGCCGAAACTACTGGGCGTATAAAGCTGAAATTTAGGATCTAGGTTTCTTAGGGAGTGTGGGGGAGCACTAAGAAAGGATTTCCCGAAATTCCCACAGGAACGGGAATTACTGGACTTTTTAGTTACTATGAAAAATCGTCTTCATTGAGTGTATCGACGTGAAATTTGGTCCGAAGGATCCTCAGTGGATGTTAGGGTGTTGAAAGAAAGGAATTAACTAAATTCCCACGGGAGCGGCAACTACGGCAATTTTGTAGTTTGAATGAAAAGTTGACTTTGTTGAGTGTCAAATTTGGTGTATAGGTTCCTTAGTAGATGTCAAGGTGTTAAAAGATAGGAATTTACTAAATTCCTACGGGAACGGGAATAGCGGACTTTTTTCAAGTATGAAAAATCTACTTCCTTGAATGCATCAACTTATAATAATTGTGTACCGGATTCCTATGTGGATGTAGGGGTGTTGGAAGAAATAAATAAATTTAATTCAGTACGAGGACACATCCAACGTGTTTTCGGATGTCCAGAACATGGCGCGGCTGAGGAAGGCAATCAACGGGCAGGCCAAAGATGCAGTGTAGAGCCTACTGCTGGTGACGTCAGACCCCAAAGAGCGACGATACGGGCGGCCAGTGTTCCTAATACTGGCCTAAATCTAGAAGATAAAATGGCATCCGCCGGTGAGCGACGCACCGAGAGACATTTGCGCCTACGCAAGCAAGGTGCACAACGTCGTCACCACCATCAAGGCGCTGAGAAAAGTGCACTATCTCTACTCGCCCGAGACGTGCCGCCTAATCATCGAGCGACTTGCAGCGATCGTAAAATATCGGTGGTATGACTTCAGGAGCAGACATAACGAGGAGGAGGAACCCGAGCTCCTGAAAATTGACTGATTCCTGAACCTCTGCGGCACCTAGCCGCCGCCAGAGTTGGAGCGAGCCAGACCTCCAATCCGCACTCCGGCTGTCCCGCCTCGCCCGCGCTAAATCTACGCGGCGCATGAACAAGACGGGGCGGAGGACGACATAGTGGCGACGGCGAGCAAGGCAGAAGTCGCGGTGACTTAATACACCGCGACAGAGAAAACAAGAGTACCAGATCTGCGGAGGCGAGCAGTGGCCTGTGGAGTGCAAGCGTTACCTGCAGGCAGACACCGAAAAAGATGGAATATTAATGGATTTTCCGTTAAAAAATACGGGAACGGTATCTTTAACGGTTTTTTTTTTAATTTTAAACTAAGTTACTAGCGCCGGAAAGTGAAGAAAAACATAGATTCAGAGTTATATTAAGAAAAGATTTACCGAAATTCACATGGCAACGGAACATTCCTAAAATATAAAGCGCTAAAAAATATTTAAGTACACTTTTTTATTTACTCGCGTGAGTATACCTACTTATTCCAACTAGCTAATATCCCAAGCTAATAGAAATGTTAGAAATATAATTTTCTAAGAGAATATGCGGTGGAGTGTAGAAAGGAATTCCTGGAGTTGCCACGGGAACTGAAAATAATTTCTTTTTTGCAAAAAGAGACCCGCCTTCAACAAACTGACACATACATAATCTGAGAACTTCCTCTTTTTCGTAGTCGGTTAAAATTGGTACTACAACCTTCTCCTGAATGTAACAAATACATTTCTCAAAACCGCATCAAAATCTGTTCAGCCAAACACGAAATAATCGCGGACAAACATACATTCATACATACATACAGGTCAAACTGATAACCTCCTTTTTTGAAGTCGGTTAAAAACTAAATTTTACTATCGTAAGGCCAAACCATTTTTAAGGGGGTATGGGTGCGATCACAAATGATGTCCCCAAATCATAAACGCAAAGAAGTAGCAATATCAACCAGTAATTAACGGTTATAATGAAAAAGCGCGTGCGAAGCTGCGGGAAAAAGCTAGTCATAAATAAAGCTAATCTTTTGTATTCTCGAAGTCAGACAGGAGGACACGAGTTTGTTCTTTTTTAGTTTTTTAGGAATTAATAAATCTTCATTGTAGTTTTGTTTTACTGTTTATTACCGTAGTGCTCACTATATTTTTGTTGTAGGTTCCTAAAAAATTCGAGACATCGATAAACTTTTGGGCGTAGGACGTACTTATTGAAAAATCAATATTTTACCTAGATTTAATATCGTCATATACTTTTAACACGACTTTATTTATCAAATCAATCAAAAAATCCTTCAGTGGCAGTGAGCGGTGTGGTGGCGTGTGATGTTGTGAAGCGGAGAGCAAACACTCCGCCGCCCCGCCCCGCCGCGCCGCCCCACGGGCCGTGCGCTGCGCGTGCGTCACGCCGCGTCGGCGTCACGCATGCCTTTATAATATTTACGAACTCTGTGTTAATTGTTCCCTAATTTGTCAGGTTAATCTAGAGTCAAACATCTTAAATAAAGCAGTTAAAAAATAATATGTCTGTATGCCGCCCCGCTCCCGCAGTGTTACAATATACTTCCCTAGAAGTATAACACTGCTGCTCCCATTCTCATTTGCAACAACACCCACTTTAATATAGGTTTTTTTGTTATATTGCCGCTATATTTCCTACATATCTCTTCGGTACGGTAAAAAAGTTTGGGTACCTACAGAATTTAACAAACTATTTTTATAAAAATATAAAGATTGATATTGATAGGAATATGTCATTTAATGAGGACTCTAGTCTCTTAAACTTACGATTATACTTCTATTTTATTATTATTCTACTATTACTCTATTACGATTTTGTCAAAAATTGCGAGTCTCGTAACTTTGATCGATCATTATAGTATAGCAAATGAATATGAATAGCAAGCTATAGAATAATCTGGGATTTTGTTACCTAAATAGTGAATCCTGTTTTATTAGACGAAATTGGAACGGGCGTAGTGCAACTGTCACTTAATATCAATCATTTTTAACATATATAATCTCAGTCGAACGTAATCATAACATTATCTTAATATGGAGCAGACTACCCTTTTTGGTCAATTCCAATCTGTTGCGATACTACTGCTATAGTTATAGCAAAATTGATTACGAGACTACCAAATGTGTATTTTCTTGCGATTAACGTACTGTTTCTACTCTACTTTTATTCGATAGTTACGTTTTGCGCGATGAGACTAAGGGCCCGGTAGGTATTGTTATTACGAATAGAATAATTGTACTGAGGGGCACCTTAGGGTACCATTAAGTTATGCTAATGTGTTTAATTTTATATTTAGTTACTAATAACGCCTTTCTAATCGATTATGTACTACCTATGTAACGGTATGCAGTGACTTAGGTATTCTTAGTAAAACGGAAATAATGACAAAATAGATTCTTTACTGTGTTCATATTTCAAAGTAACAATTAATAATACAGTAAATTTGGTTTCATTTTCATTTACAAAATATTATTATGTAAGAAATTAGATTAACATAAAACATTTTTTGTAGAATTTTAAGATGACTGCTCAGTACCACGTGTGGGAGCTCCCAAATGAGGACTTCGGTGGAGCCTTCAATGCTCGGGCTAGGGCGGCGCCCGAGGACGCGGGGGCGGCGGCCGCCCTGCGCGCCTACCTGTCGCCGGACGCGCTCGGAGCGCCCGCGCTGCCCCGCGGCCAGCCAGGAGCGGGACTGGGAGGTGGTCGACTACGTTGACAATAAATGCTAATCACAGTATTTCTAAATTATAACAAAAGAAATAAAGGAGAACAAGCTGCGCCTTGTTACACCTTGTGCTAGAGACTGGTGGGTTTAAAATTCCGACTTAATTCATTTTTTTTAATTAAAACCCCTGAATGTAAATAATATGTTGAAATCTTGCCAAATACCACTTTACCTCTTGTTTTTTAGTTTAAAAGGATGACTTGACACTCTCAAATTTTCATAAAATCGCAGTTTACATAATCAAGGCTATTAGTTTTTACAGATAGATAGGTACTAGAAAATTATAATTATGTTTTTGTCAATGCGTTTGTTAAATTTAAAACTATTTTTATTATTTATATAATAAAGTGTAAAAAAAGGTGAAACCAGTTTCTGTATTTAATCTATTACATTGTAATAACATCTATTTATATCAGTGTTGTAAGTCTAGGGTTTTTATATTTAAAAGTTAGGTAAGGTAGGTAAGTAGGTAATATGTGTAGATCATGTGTAGATGTAGAGATATATGTAGTAGGTATTTAGGTGCTTAAGTAAAAATTTAGATTAAGGCAATGTGCATGCATACATGCCGAATATGGCTATGGTTCTACGAAATCTTGATTTTTTATGGAGAATAATTTGCCATCCTATGCCACATAGTTATGTAATCTAAGAATATGCTAGTCTTTTCTTATTTATAAATCATAAAGATATGTAAATAGTACCTATAGTATAACATCAGAACAATACAATCCGCATGTTTGGAAGTATTAAGGTGCGCATTATTTGCAGCTCATTAGGTCTGTGCTAGCGCACAAACACGACAAGAATAACTAATGTAGTACTTAGTACTAAGGAGAAGTACTACGTATTCAAAAACAACCTGACAATTCCAATACAACCTGACGTGAACGTGAGCACACTAGCAAAAACTTGAAGAAATATGGAGTCTAGCCGCTGACAGCTTGATTACTGCGAATTTAAACAATAAATTAACACACAATACCTACTTGAGTTCGCCCTTGAAGATGTGGTGCTGCGTGGTACTATACTTCCACACGTAAAATTTATCAAAAAGTTTTTTTGGTTCGATTTTCTACTACTTATGTGAACAGAAGTCGAAGGACGTTAGTTTTTATCTAATGTGTTTTTAATTTTTAAGACATACCTAGCTATTGCTTTTCGGTCTATGTATACTAAACGAATTCTAAAAGATCAAATTATAAAAAATATAATGTTATTCTAATGGTTTCATTAATAGAATCTAGCTTGAAATTGCTAGGTTATAAGAAATATTATAACTACTTGTAAAGAAGGAGCTATGAATAACCTAAAATAGGTTGTATTCATCATATTATACATTGTTAATAAATTATTTAAGGTTTTTATGTTTGAAATGAGCTAGCATAGCTTTCTGAAAAATACATTTTGAGGGAAGATGGCTGCATCATCTCTAATGTACATAACATAAGTACCTATACCTATATTTTATTTAATACTTAAATGCTCTATGATTTCATATTTGTAATTAATCACGTTACATTATTTACTTAAGTTAGGTACACTATTACGTACTATTTATTATACTGTGCTATTACTAAGCATTTGTTCCCAACCAGTCACACCCCCCAGTGTCACACTGTGACTCGTTAGTATGAATTTTTTTTTAAATTAATTCCCTTCAAGCAATACTGTTACTGGTTAGGGTTTTTTTTCAAAATGTAATACCTCGTGTCACACTAGACACGATAAACTTTGTTTTGTCATACATTAAAAATCTCTAAACAACTAATAATAATACTGTAAACTACACAAAGGCAAATGCGGTTTCTTACCCTGTTTTATTCATAAAAAGTTTAAGAGCATTTTAGTTATTTGACGTATGTCAATTTAGACTGTATGACACGTATTTACCATACAACAAACCGACAAGTAGACCTCCAGTAAAGCTACTTAAAACCTTCTTTATGAATAACACGGTTAGTCTATCATAATATACATACTGTCCGTTTGTCTCGCTAGAGAACGGCTGGGCCAATTTTTGATTTTGTATTTGAAATGATCGGCGTAAGTAGTAAACAGTGAAAAATGTTTAAAAAGGCAATATTCCACGCAGATGAAGTCTCAGGAACAGCTAGTCATAAAAATTCTACCAATCTTTCATCCTATATATAGTGCTATTCTAATACTTTAGTACCTAAACAAAATTTGTATTTCGGCTCACGTCGATCGTGCTGATCGTGCATCGAGTTAAGTATTATAAATCTTGTTAATTCTTAACCTAAACACCACTTGTAGCTAGAATATTCGGTATATAAGTATACAGGTACTTCAATAATGTTAAATTATTTTCATGACAAGGCTTATGTAACCTCTAACTCAAGCTATTTTCATGTTCGGCCGCTGTGCCGTCGCATGTTGAAAAGGCAGCGCACAGCCGCACAATACAATGATGTAGAGCTTGAACTCGTGATTCAGGCACATTGTTCTGCGCACGCTCTATTCTCTATAATAGGATTTTTATTTGCTCTCTCATTGACGACTTGTGAAATTTATTCAAATTAGAATATAATAAAAAAAACATAATATTTTACGGTTAATTAAATATAGGTTCTTAGTAATTTACTTATTTTGATCAGAATTATATATTTTCAAGGTGATAAGTAATTACGCCCTGCAGTACCGGGCCGAAGAATAGGACTGAGGTATCCCCTGCCTGTCGTAAAAGGCGACTATGAGGGGACCCAGGGGTCGTTGGGTGCACGAGGCGGGGGCCTCGTGTAGTCATATAACAGCCCCGAGAAGGACGACGGAACGCGGTGTCCCGATTCCGTCGTCGAGCGTTGGGAAGCAATCCACGCTCCGGGGGGACAACCATCATGTCCCCCCGAGATGAGGCTAGTCAGGCAATGCTGGAGGGGGTCGTACGTAGCTTACAAAAAGCACCTGCCTAAACTTTCAATCTGGGTATCGTTTTGAGTCAACAAAGTAAGTAGAGGTTTCTTGAATAGGTACTAAAAAGCACTTGGAGATTTTAGCTGAAATAACCATCTATCAATTTTATGTCACACAATAACAAACACATAAACGGTAATCTATTTTAAAACAAAAGAAGAATACGAACAGTGCTGCACATTAAAAAACACTTGGAGTATAATAAAATAAAATAATGAGTTCATTACTGTTGGATAATTAGCGGCTAACTAGGAGAATACTCACATTATTTAACCAAGTGGTCACCTTTCGATATTAAAATACAATAGGGGGTCCGAGATGTTTAATTCGAAATTTTGATGGCTCAGAATAACCCCCGTGGAAAGGCAACAAATATTATGTAAGTAGTATCATTCATTAGTTTGTGTAGCAATTTACATGCAAAACAGATTAAATTAATAATTAAAATTAAAGTAACAGGAAAACAGTAGTTCTAGGTATTCCCCTGCATACCTGCCTGACCGATTTATCCCTATTTACCTATTCACTAATTGAGGTAGGTTGATAGATAATTAAGTCCGAGGTCCTACCAGTCAAGCCGACTAGACTTTCCCACTTTCTCTGTCTCCTGTGTATACCTATGGTTTACATTTTTCCTCATTCAACTTTTCAAATGTGGAAGCGTTTTCCCAAAAAGTTTTACTAAATCAACAAATAAAACTTTTTATTAAAAAATAAAACCGCCGAAAAAAAAACTGAAAAGCATAAAATAATAATCGAATTACTAAGTTGTTAAAGTAATGTAGAGTAGAGTAAATTTTCCTACCCTTAGGGTGGGAATTTTATTTCCAAATTTTTATGGGACCCTCTTCAAGGTATGCCCCGTCGATTAAAAAAAGAATTATCAAAATTTGACTACTCTGTAAAAAGTTATGCGTGAGTATGCGTTTAATGTATGATATTAAATAAAATAAAAAAAACGTGTATAATTGAGTACCTCCTTCTTTTTTTTCGTCGGTCAATAAGGACAGATAAGGGTTTAATAAAGTTCAATGTATTGATTTATAAGTTACCAGCTTTTTGTGTCGCACCGCACTTCACAACTTACTCTTTCTTATTGTGTGTTGTATTTAACGTTAACATATTTCTCACTGTTTGAACCTTCCATGTACTTCGACAAGTATTTCATAACCAAAAAAAGCTAAATCGGTCCAGCGGTTGTCGAGTTTTATATCGATAGACAAACGAACAACAATTGATTTATGAAATTGAAATAACGAGATATGACCTGCCTAAACGAGCGAAATTTTAAAGCCGTCAATCTGTCCTTGCAGAAGGTACTATTCTAAAATTGTTTTCTTAAAAACTATAAATTATAGTGAAAAAAACTGATAAATATAATATTGTTATCAAGCTATTTTGATTTAATTTTTCTTTTGGTAAAAATTTATTGCTCGGTTGCAGTTATTATCCTGTTGGCTCTAATTTCGTGAGGCCCCAAATGGAAAATTATTTATTGCCTATTGAGTCCATAGACCACGCAGGTGTTTTTGTGCAGTTTCGACCACGTTTCGACGAGTGTCGAGGTCAACTCGCTCGTGTGACCATACATAATACAGTCGGTTAGAATTTAGCTAATGTTATTTATGATTGTCTTGTAAGAAGTTAGGGTTTGAAATAATTATACACTATACAAAATATAGAATAGAATAGAATAAACATTTATTCACCAAAACCGACATAATTACAAAGATAAAATAATAATAATAACACATCACACTCAGAGCCCCTAACAAGGAAGAACCTGTATCTAGGGTGCCCGAAACACACACAGAGACGAACATCACACCCAGACCGGAAACAAACATCGATATTCATCATATCAATATTCGCCCCGCCCAGGAATCGAACCCGGGTGCTCACGCTTACTCAGTCCACATCACTGCCAACTGAGCTACGGAGCAGTCAAAATAAAAACAAAATAAAATACAACTTGCAAATAGACGTTTCATAGACAAAATAAAACAACTAAACATTGATAGCAAGATGCCTACGGTCACTCGTCACTCGGGTCCTGCGCGCCTTCGCTGACGCGCGTCGTCAGTCGGTTATTCGGTGAAATGGAGGCCATTTCAGCTTACGACCTCAACTCCTAGGAACTGAAGCTGAAGCCAACTGTTCTTCCATTGGCCACCGCTAGAATTGGACTTGTCAGTGTGTAGTTGTGAAAACGAAAATTATGATTCTCATTTGTTAAATGTAAAACTATGATACCTACTTACTGCGCAGTAAATTTTAAAATTATATAAGGAAATAAATATATATGGGTAACTTGTTGTATGTAGGTACCTAATGTATTTCGGTTTCGGGCACCCTAGATAATTTTATTATAAAATGTATGTGTCGTAGGAAGATTTGATAATTTTTTAAAGGGATTTTGCGAAAACCCGGATAATTTGATATACTTACCTTAAGATTATTTTTTGCAATCGTCCTGACAAAAAGCTGTAATTTTTTGCAAAAAACCTAGTATAATTGAAAATTTTTAAACCGTCCGTTAAAATACCTTTGACGCTACAGAGAACCAATCAGAATAAGAGTTGACCAGAAGCAGTATCTAGCCAATCAGAGTAATGGAAGGTTTCAAATTTTTTAATTAAACTTGCTTTTTTGTAAAGTAATCCGTTATAAAATGATCCGAGTTTTTGCAAAATCCCTAGTTTTTTTTGGAAAAAAACTAATTATCAAATCTTCCTACGCATGCATTTATCGTATAATGTGTTTTTTTTTAATTAAGGTAAGCAAAAGCTAAGTACCGACCTATAATTTTATAGGAAGCAATATCTAAAGAAAATCTTCTATAATATTTCCTGCGTAAACCCGTTGATGTCTTTTCCCTGACCGCAACCCTTAAATTGCGGGATCAAGCCAAAAGATTTCAACGCGTAGCATATTAATAAAAATCGCACACTTCAATTAAATTTATATTTATTTATTTAATGTTATTATACTATTCTGAAAAATATTGGTTCATCGTTAGTTTGATATGAATTCGTTTAGGTATTATTTATATTAATTATGTAAGTATGGCAGATTTAAGAATATAGTTAATTAAGTATAATAGTGTTGTATATGTGAATAAAAAAACGATAACTGAAATGTTATAAACACGAATACATAATATTTCAGGTACAGAGAAGAATCACTGAATCTTAACGGGTACCGTATTGTCGAACAATTGTGGTTGTGTAGAACGCGTTTAGGTGTCACGGGACAGTTGATTTGCTGTCTACTTGCACTAGGTAGGAAGGTACAACAACAAGGGGGTAAGTAACTATAGGTAGGCTGTTTTATGAAATATATAGGAAGACCTTGATTAGACATATCCTAAGTGCAATATTAAAATTAAGGCGTGCGTTACACGTGGGCCAGCGACCGACACTGACTCTTGACAATGTGTTTTTGATACTATTGCGGCGGCGTAGCGTGTGTGTGGTGTGAGCAAATAACACTGAAATGAAGTTAGTGGCTACGAAATTAAACTGAGAGCGATTGACTTATAATAACCGACGCGTTTAAAGGTCGTACATGTTTGCTTCAATTTATTACAAAATAACATTCCTATTTCTGCATCATAAAAAACGTGAATTATAGGCATGTCATTTTCCAACTGTATGTTATACAAATACTATAGTCGATTAATTATATTGAGGTACTGCCTAGTTCCTTCCTACAAAACTAATCGCACCGCTCGACGCTCGTTGGTACGGCTCGTGGGGCCCTGTAATCGCGCTCGCTCGTCGTGAAAGTGGCAACGCGGGGCGGGCGGCGGCGCGAGCGGGGCCGGCCGCCGGCGCAGCGCAGCAGTCCCGCGGTGAAGCGCGCGCGTGCGGCCGTCTCCGCACCATCACGCTATATAACCCTCGACCCTCGTGCAGCCGCCCCACTCGCTCACGCTCCACCGCCGGCAGCAGACCTTGACACAACCAAACACCACGCCCTCAACCTTGACCATGGCTGAAGACTGGGGCTACTCCAGCAACAACGGTGAGTGCCGTTCCCGTATCGCCGCGCCGACCGGTTTGTTTACAGCACTACACGTGACCCCTTGCAAGTAAATAAACGGAAACTCGTTTCTATATAAGTGACCCAACGCTTGCAGATCTTTCTTTTAGCAAACACATTATTGATCGTCGCGCTGATCATGTGACAGCGACATACAAATCAATTTTTATAAAAGCTACTATGACCTGCTTGACTCACATACTAATAACACATGATGATGATGATGACTATACCATGATTATGAGATAACAATTTACTTTCTCCTACCTACCTTTTAACCCATTTGAATATGGTTTTGTTTGTTTGATTTCATCAACGGTTTCATTTTTAGCGGCAGCGACGGGGTGGCGCGAAGTACGCTCTGCCCTGAAACTTTAAACTTATAAAACTTGTTTCTATTGACTTCATCTAAGGATAAATCGAAACTAATATATTTATTGTTGATATATATTCTTAGAAAAAGTAATTTTCTAGTAGGTACTTATAAAAAACTTATCTAACTAAATAATGAACCTAAACTATCAAAATCCTAAATTATAAAAAACCTAACAAAATCCGTTGCGTAGTTTTAAAGATTTAAGCATACATAGGGACTGACACGGAAAGCGACTTTATTTTATACTATGTATTGAAGTCCACCACTATAACTATACTGCCTTTCTTTTCGTCAACAAAAGCTAAAAGCAAAGCCATAATTTAATGATTTCCCCCCGTTTGTACCCGAACCTGCATTTTCAATAGCTGTGCATTTCATTTCAATAGTAGAATGTTACATAAAAATAAAATCTTGGTAGGTATGTCAACAAATTAAAAGTTAAAATATAAAAGAATCTAAAAACGTACTGTATGAAAAACAACGCAGTTTACGTTGTGTGTAACAATGACAAAGAATTGTGAATTTTCCGCAATATGTATTTGACAAGCTGATACTGAGTGAGCTAATAATAATAAGTATATGAATGACGTATTAAATAAACACGGTATTAATTTATGTTGAATAAAAATTTAGACCTAATTAATAATACGAGTAGCAAACACTTGTTGCACAACGCAGGATAAGTTTGAAACAAGCACAGAACTCTGAAGGAGCACAGTCAATATCATTAAAATCATGTAGGTACTTTTAGAGTCAAAGCCGTCGTCGTCGCCGTCATGCATGCGCATTCACCAATCCAAGAAGCCGCGCGAGACGCCCTAAGAAACGACTTCACCCTTACTTATTATAGATTATTCTGCTTCTTTTTCGCAACTTAACAGTATTAAGCACAGAAAAGAAGATGCATAATCTGCTTTTTAATTATACACGGTTATTTTTTTATCGTGGCGGAAACTTTTAGGACTAAGTCTTTGCATGATATATTTCTCAAATGTATTTATTTTATACTTTGATTTTTTTTTTTCGAATTGTAAAAAATAATGGACTCTTTGTTCACCCCCCTGCGCATTGCCCTTCACCCCCTGACTCGTCTGGTACCAGCTTAGCCATCGTATGTCATTGCTTTGATGCTACACAACGTTTTTAGTTTTTTTTACAAAAACTTTAAAAGTATCTAAGTACTCAAGTGCGCACGGTTCATTATTTTTCAATTTTGTTTTCAGGAATCTGCTGTATACCTATCCCTACCGGGTGTTAAATTATCTTCTACGATAACAAAGTTACCGTGTATACATAGGAAGAAGGTATCTTGCTTATTAAAACTAGTAGGTACCTACCTACCTAAAATATTTTACAGTTTTTTTTATCGATAATTAGGTACTTACATACTTAGTATAAAACAAAGTTCGTTCCGCTGTCTGTCTGTTGCTATGTATATGCTTAAATCTTTAAACCTATGCAACAATTTTTTATGCGGTTTTTTTTTAAATAAATAAAGAGATTTAAGAGCAAGGTTTACGTATAACACATGCACATGAACAATATAGGATAGCGCGGTACGAAGTTCACCGGGTCGACTAGTTAAGTAAGTAAGTATTAGATAAGTTTAATTCCCGAATTTACATTAAAACTCTAACAAGCGTCAATACTGCGGTCATATGAATATGATGACACATCAAATAACAAAGCATACCAAAATTTTGTCGGTTATAGTGTCATTGAAAAAAAGTCAGTTCGAAATTGAAGGCGCGAGGCGACTTGCGATCAGCGCACATCGCATGAGTCGCGTGTTGCGGTGGCCTAGATCAGCACCGCTCACCGTCGCCGCCGCCGCCACGCCGCCTCTTTTAGCTCCACGAGGTCCACGACCTGAGCAGTAAGCAACCTTCCACTTAATGCCATTATGAAGGGTCAGACTCCACAAAAGCGGAGATGGGGGAAGATGACCATCTGGAGACTAGGAGAGATGGTTTTGAGCTAGGGTGTATCGAACATGTGCTGCCAAGCGAGAGTAAGCGTATATAGAACGCAGAACGTATTATAAAGTTTTATGTAAATGACAAGAAAGGCAGAATGTCTCAGCCACCACACCAATGCCACCACAAGTATAGAAAAATTAACGCAGCACCACTTTTCTCGTCTCCACTGCCCGCCCCATCGCGCGTCGTTGCGAGGCACTGGCACATAAAGCTTACTAAACTCAAAATAAGATGTCTCACAATATCTCAATATGTTATTCTCGAACTCCTCTGGTCTCAGCCTCAGCTTCGCTTTGTTGAATCAGGCTCTATAAGACGTCTCCATGGGTTAAAATAATTATTTAAATAAGTAGTTTAAAAAACGAAATAACTCAAATTTAAAAATTTAAAAACCCCCGACCCAGTCCAGTCTTAAAAATATCATGGTTGCCTTACCATATACTTTCAATATCATTGAAGTAAAACAGTACCAAATTATCGACAGGACATAATATATGAAAGGTAGTTAGGTCCCCTCATCCACTATTTAAGAGCTGATCATCTTCAAACGGCAGATCAGGTTATGGTTACCTTACCATATGCTTTCTTTAAGTATCATTGAAGTAACACGATACCAAATTTCATATCGATAGGACATATGGAAGGTAGTTAGATCCCCTCATCCACTATTTCAGAGCTGATCATCTTCAAACGGCAGATCAGGTCATGGTTATGTTACCATATACTTTTAATATCATTGAAATAACACGGTACCAAATTTCAAATCAATAGGACATATATGGAAGTAGTTAGATCCCCTCATCCACTATTTCAGAGCTGATCATCTTCAAACGGCAGATCAGGTCATGGTTACCTTACCATATACTTTCAATATCATTGAAGAAACACGGTACCAAATTTCAAATCAATATGACATATGGAAGATAGTTAGATCCCCTCATCCACTATTTAAGAGCTTATTATCTTCAAACGGCAGATCAGGCCATGGTTACCTTACCATATACTTTAAATATCATTGAAGAAACACGGAACCGAATTTCAAATCGATATGACATAATATGGAAGATAGTTAGATCCCCTCATCCACTATTTCAGAGCTGATCATCTTTATACAGCAGATCAGGTCATGGTTACCTTACCATATACTTTTAATATCTTTGAAGTAACACTGTACCAAATTTTAAATCGATAGGACAAATGGAAGGTAGTTAGATCCTCTCATCCATTATTCAAGAGCTGATCATCTTCAAACGGCTGATCAGGGCATGTTTACCTTACCATATACTTTCAATATCATAGATGTAACATGGTACCAAATTTCAAATCGATCGGACATAAGGAAGCTAGTTAGATCCTGTAATCACCTAGAAAAGAGCTTGATGATCTTTAAACCGCTGATCAGATCTTCATGAGACATGGCTAAGAACACTCGGGCTGAAATTATCTATGATACAAAAAAAAACTCAACGGAAATCGGTTCAGCCGTTTGGGCTCTACGATGCCACAGACAGATACACAGACAGACATACAGACAGACAGATACACACACACTTTAAAATTATAACAGCCCTCTCTGAATTTTCGTTTGGGGGTTAAAAACACGCTTCTCCTCTTTTTCTTCTTTTCTATTCTTCTTCTATGATTCGTTCTTATTTATTACTAGTCGACCCGGCGAACTTCGCAACGCCTAACCTTTTGCTATTTTGTACATGTATTATACTAAACCGTCCTCTTAAAGCACTCTATCTATTTAAAAAATCCGCATCAAAATCCAGTGCGTAGTTTTAAAGATTTAAGCATACATAGGGACAGACGCGGGAAGCGACTTTATTTTATACTATGCATTGATTGATTGATACTAGGTATGTATTTATATTGTAATTTATTTTTAAATTAAAACAGTACAAATCGAGCCCAGAATTATAATATCAACTTAAATAGCACTACCTACTTTAAATATTTTTTACCTTTAGGCAAACTTTAGTTAAGTGGTAGATACTTAGGTTACCATACCAGTAAACCAGTACCCAGTTTTTTTCACGTCTTTACATATCAGAAGCACGCGTTCTCGTTTTTATAGAATTAAAAAAAAAAACCTATTGTTGAATTCGTATGGATTAAAAATGAAAAAATCAGAAAAGACAAAATGTAATCATGTATTTGAAAACATAGAAACATAAATGAACACAATCTCAAGCGCACTGGGTAATAAATTGAATCTTCATATCTAAATAAGCCATTCTCGATTTCAAATTATTTCTATCAATGAATTTTGTAAAATACAAAATTGTAAGAGAGTTGATGATAGCGATAACTCGGGTAAGGTTAACAAGGCGTTCGATCGATAGCCTTTCGCTTGCTTATTTGTAAATAGAGCTACTTATAGGTTACTTAAAATTTAAGTATAACTGGTACAACCGTCGTCGGTCTTCATGTCTCCGCTCAGAAGATAACCCTGTGTCAGCACTGATTCGCAACTGTCATGGTCAGGGAAATCCACACAAAAGTCTACGCTTTTTATTTGCTTAATCAGGAACAAGGAAGAAGGTTTTTGTCAATATGATTTTATAAGTAAGATGCAGTTTCAACTCTTTCAATTGTTTTATTTACAGCAAATCTAGAGCAATTCAACTTCTAATACAGTTCAGTTCACTGTTACAATTAAAGTAATTTACCAACAACGATGATTTGAATTGAACTGAACTGTTGTTTAAACACAGTCCTGGCAATACAAGTATAGGTGAAGGAAGGTAGGTACTCTAGGTACTTCATTGTTATCAAGATAGCGGCTGCTTCCTATCCTAACACACGTGAATGTGTGCACTTTTGATCCACTTTGAACCGTTTATGGTCCAACAATGAAAACTAGTTAGATATATGCCTCAACATAAGGGCTTACGCGGTGCGAAACTAGCGCCACTTCCGATAAATAATTAATATTTTCTAAACCATGGCCGAAATCAAAAATATGCGTTGTTGACTTCTGACTGTACATTCTTAGCAAGATTATCTAGACCCTAGAAAATCTTGCGTAGAATTTTCAGGCCTCCCTAGATTTTAGGGAGTCAAAGACGCATATTTTTTATTTCGGCCATGGTTTAGAATATACTTATTAATTATTTATCGAAGTGGCGCTAGTATTGCACCCGTTTAAGATACTGAATGTCATTGTTTTCAAACATAAATATAACTTGCGGCGTTCAATTGTTTCTAAAAGCCATGCACGGCATATGAAATGCAGTTTGGTTCTTCAAGATGTGCGTCTGTCAACGCTTTATTTTCTTATTCTACATTCATATACGAAAACCTACTAGTTTAATAATCTCCTCATACAAATATACGATTTATACCAATATAATAAGCAATACAAAAATGTATGTAAGTATGTATACTTAATATGTTACTCAAACTTATTATACCTTTGTGATTTTCTGTGAATAATATAATTTGCCTAAAACTTACACTTTGTTTGATCAAGAGAAAAAAAAATGAATTATTCAGTTGATAAAACATGAATTACCTATTCATGAAAAGGCTGAAAGAAAATAGGTTTTTGTTTATATCTTTTTATGATAATTTTATGTAGCTAGGGTGGGTTAGAAACGTACACAATTAAATAATGTTTGGAGACTGTTCTATGAAGTTTTTTTATACAAGATCTTATTTTTTCTGCCTTGATTATTATGAATCTGTTGTATGTACCTGTTGTACAATTTATTAAAAACGCGAAAGGCCCAGGTTTAAAAAACGCGAAAACGCCGTGTGAAAGGTGTCAACTCCACTATTCTTAAATAATTAGTAAAATAACTACCAAACCACTATCGGACCATATGATATTTATTTAAATATGACAAGCAGGCGCGATAACCTTTTGGTATAGTCTAAATAAGTTTAAGGTTAAAAACCTTTTTCAAATCAAGCTTTTATTTCGTTTAGAAAATTTTCGAGTTATTCTAAGCAAGGCCTTACATTTGATAGGTAATTATTACCCATATTGTAGGGGTACTAAAACAACTAGTCCGCCATCTTGAGTTTACGGCCATGTTAGATTTTAATGACGTCACCATACTATGTATGTATGTATGTATACCTTACTATGTATGTATTGTTAGGCACACTGAACGCGTATACAAAATTTCAGCTCAATCGCTATGGATATCTGCTTTTAAAAGAAGAAGAAGAGTTGCAAGTTGCAAGATTTTACCCGAACAAACATTCAATACATAATGCATTGCAAGTTATATAAAGCTTTTAACTTTAATAAAAACAATTTATCGGACGGAATAAAATTGTCAGTTCATAAACAGAAATCATGTATTATCAAACTAGCCGACCCGGCGAACTTCGTCCCACCCCAAATATCAGTGTTTATCTGTTAAATAATGAATGTCAAACCTACTTGAGGCTGGCTGGGCGTTTGGGACTGCAACACAGTTTTAACTACAGCAGTCCTTAACTATATGCGTTATAATGTACAACTTATTATGTAAACAATAAATCATTTTTCATTTTCATTTTTCATTTTCACTTACATATAAAACGGCATCAAAATCCGTTACATAAAGACAGACTGGAGTTACTTTGTTTTATAATATGTAATACCTAGTAGTGATGATGACAATCCAACAGGTGACATGACAGGTTTCCTGACCTGTCCTATCAGCATAATTAATATGTAAAAGCTTCTTAGGACAGTGACAAAAATAAAATAATGTGTAAGTAAATAGTGATATAAGTATTATATTAGTAACACATGGCGCTTGGCCTACCATGATAACTACTGGCCGTGCCATAGACCCGACGAAGATTCTAGCTATGTTTTATAAGCGATTGTTTCATTAAGGAGTAGCTAATCAATCGATTCCTAATCGCTATCATTGACTGAACGCGCCAATTAAAGTCTAATAAATCCACCGATCGCAACGAGGCGGTTGCTTGCTGTGCTTCTGTAGATTCCTCGATTCGCTCTTGTGGCTATTGCGTTTGCGTGCCGATAATGTTAGGTTGGCTGGCAGACACTTACGAAGAATAATGTGTTAACTAAACACTTGTTCCGCCCTGGCTCTAGATAAATTAAACTCTATGAGAACATTTGCTCTGTAGTGCATATTCAATCATATGACAGTATACTTCCAAGAAAGACCTGCTTTAATTTACTTTTTACAATCATTAATAAAGTACTTACCTAAACATTTCTTATATATTTTTAAATAAGTTCATCAAGAACGCCCTTCTTAAGTAAGTTAAGTATATTTTGAAAAATATGGTTATGGTACTCATGATTAAAAGGATTAAATGATTAAACATCAGTGTAATTTTTAACTTCAATCGAATCGAATTATAAATGAATAAATGATCACTGGTCGGAAATAAAACAGAGCGGAAGTGTTTAACGAGCTCGCGCAAATGGATGAAGGCGACACGAGACGAGAGCGACAGGAGACAAGAGCGAGGGCAGCATCAGCCCGCGGGCCGACGACGCGCGAGGCCCGGCCCAAGGCCGCGGTCACGCCTGGCTGCGTCTCCACGCCTCCTCCACTCCTATCCTATCAAGCCGTCTGGGCTTCTCACGATATTCTAGACTTGGTTTAAAAACATGACGTAGCAACTTTCTTTTTCAATGTAAAGTACTCTCCTTTTTAATAAAGCAGGTAGGTACATAATATTGTAAATTTATATAAGTACTAGTCGACCCGGCGAACTTCGTAACGCCTAACCTATTATTATTTTGTGCTTGTATTATACTTATAAACCATCCTTTTGAATCACTTTATCTATTAAAAAAAACCGCGTCAAAATCCGTTCGGTAGTTTTAAAGATTTAAGCAAGACTTTATTTTATTCTATGTATTGATATTGATGATTATACAAAGCAGATTGCAAGTGAGGTGTTAAAATTTATATAATAAGTATACTTACCTGACTTAAAATTTATGTAAGTGTAAATGTTCCTTGTTGATTCATATGTTGTTTGTTAAAAATCATTCTTGAACATTTATTAGCAAAGTGCTACACACAGTTAATCCTTTCAATCAATTGCTTCAACAGATCGCGAGAGCCCTCCGCCTCTGTCATATCGTAATAGTAACTAAGCTGCAGAACCCCAATTCAATTGAATGAGTTATTTAGTTATGGGAAATGTTTCACTCAGATCACTCTAGCTCGTACACGCAGCATCAATCATCATAACACTGGCTTATTGGCGTAAACCGATATTATTTTCGGGTTTTTGATGTTTATTTTAGCACCATCCCAGATCCAACCAAGTGGACTCAATAAATTTACCATCAAATTGTCCGTTCCCATTTATTTTTTACGAGCTTTCCCGGCTTACTTCGTTACGCCATAGAATATAAGATACTTCAAAAGATTTGGCTCTATAGACTATGTTCTTTTGACTGCCCAGAATGGCCGAATAAAAAACAAACAACAACAACAAACCACCTGTCAAAATATGTAAACAACGGGAAAAAAAATATTGCACCTTGGGTAACATTATTTGAGTTTAGGTAAGGATCCCTAATTTTTTTTTGAAAATCTATTATATTCTATGACACTCGGGGTTAATGTAGCTTCCTACCAGTGAAAGAATTTTTCAAATCGGTTCAGTATTTCCGGAGCCTATTCGTTACAAACAAACAAACAAATCTTTCCTCTTTATAATATTGGTATAGATTAACATTCGGGTTGTACTGAACTCCCTAGGTATGTAGTTTCATTCTTTGTTAAAGCGATTTAAATACATAATTGTGCGGAGATAATTCGTTGTGATTTTGGTTTAGAAATATAATTTTTAGTGAAAGTTTGTCATTGAGTTTTTGTTTTTTTTATTACTTATGGAATTTTATGAACAAGTAATTATTTGCACGTAATCTACAAAACTATTGTTATTTTAATTATAAAAGTACTTTACTTAGTTAGGTTTATATCCTACGCATTACACATACGGAGAAACCTGTTTTTTTGTCCATTTCAGAATTTGCTGATTTTTTATTAAAAGTGGCGCTAATTTAGCTCTTATGTTAGTATACTTACTTATTTTAGTTTTGAATACGCAGATAATAATAAATTATGTTGTAGGTCAGAGTTAGGTTAATGTATGTGCAGAAAATGTAGGAATTCCCACCGTTTATTTGAAATCAATTTGAATTAAGTACATACCTACTTATTACTTACTTAACTTTTACTTGAGAATAACAATGTATTTGCCTATCTACGTAAAACCTTTGTTTTTCAAACTTAGCGGAAAACCGTCGCAAAATAGCTATTCCCTACCTATTAGTATAATCTATGGTAATTTAGAAATCATTTTAGATTGTCGGACGTAATGGTGAAATCATGTCAATTTGGACTTGTTTTTATGTGCTAGGTATACTAACCGATCCCAGCAAACAGAAATAACAATCATTAATTTTGTATGACAAATTTATTTCCTCGCTGATTCCAAGTGGTATCTAAAGAAAGATAAAACTAAAACACCATAAAACAAAAATATCTTGAAGAATATAAGTAAGTACTTAAATCTATATGACGGTCTTTTTATTTGGCAGCCTGAAATTCTTAAATGCGCCATCTGTTTTATGATTATTCTTTAGAACGGCTTTAAAAGTTATATTACCTTTATTGTTTAATGTAAGTATTCTTTTCATGCGAATGTGTGCCGTTATAATGACAACGACAACGCGCCATACCGTCAAGAAAAATTGCCACAAATTTATACCTATAAATAATATGTAATAGGTACAGTGGCGGACTAGGAGGCCGTAACAATTTTTTCTATAGTTTCGTCAGCCCTAGACTGTATTACCAAAGAACAAGAGCTATTTTGTAATACAGAAAACCCGGAAGTGTTACGCCGACCGTGTCCGCCACTGTACCTACATACATAAAATACTATAATACACTTACAAATGTATGTTTCCTGTTCTTGTGTTTTTTATATAATAAAGAGATCTATATATCTAAATACTTACATAACTTGGATTCCTAGTAGAATTTGAAACTATAAAAAACATGTTACTAAAATTGATGTTATGTTACCATTACCATCCAACGTTATTACTAGGCTACATTATCTAGTGTCATACTGTGCCACATTTTTGATATTTGCCTTAGTTAAGAAGATATATTTTTTTTTCGATAATGGCGCTAGCATCACGGTTAACTGGCTCTTAATTTTCATAAAACTAACAAAAGAATCCGATAATGGTATACAGTACAGTAGCCAGCACATCAAGCACCCAATCAGACATTATGTGAAATAAATAAGGACGATTTCGCAATAATAATGCGTAACATGAAGGATTGCCTACTTTACTGGAAAAACAAATAAAAAACTTGGGTAAAATGTACGTGGACAATAAGTAACGTTTACCTATACGTCTTTCTTTACTGTGACAAATTACCTTCTTGTAAATGACAGATTTATCATTATAAAAACGTAATGCGCTGCCTCATCAAGCTCCCAAAAGCATCAAGCAAGTCTGATAAGATTATAACCTTTCTAGAGATAAGCTTAATTACACACATCTCGGTCGGTAAATTTTTAAACTACGTACAGTAACAATGCAAACGATTTTAGAACAATTCGAATCCTAATCATTGTTTTCGTTTTTCTTGTAAATTTCTAAAACACCTTCACATCTAGATTTACCTTCTCTCTGTTCTATGTATCTATCTATATATATGTAAGATTTGATAATTAGGTTTTTTGCAAAAAGAAATAGGGATTTTGCGCAAACCCGGATAATTTGATATAAGCATTACTTTTTTTTCAATCATCCTGACATAAAGCAGTTTTTTTTGGAAAAAAACTAGTATAATTGAAAACTTTGAAACCTTCCTTAACTCTGATTGGCTAGATTATTGCTTGCTGGTAAACTCTTATTCTGATTAGTTCTCTGTAGCGTCAAAGGATATGTTAACGAACCATATTATGTTTAGCACTCAGGATTTTGGTGACATCATTTTTGATAGCACCTATACCCCATAAGTGCGATCAGAAATGATGTCACCAAATCCTGAGTAGTAAATCAACCAGTAATTAACGTTTTTAATGAAAAAGCGCGTGCGAAGCTGCGGGCAAAAGCTAGTTGTATATATATATGGTTAGGTAACATAATAATCAGTTAACTAAATGGTAAGTATAAGTAGGTGGGTAGGATAGGAGTCATTCTGTTGATTTAGATTAAAATCCACCCAGTTGTTTATTATTTCGATATGAAATTAATTTCACTGGACTAGACAGAAAAGTAAAAGTGTTAGAAGCACCTAGGTATTTACCTAGCATGGTAGTTAAGCAATCAACGATAATAGTATGGTGATTTAGATAACATTATAGTATTGAGCCCTGTCTGCTAAACACTCACATGGGCTAGTAATTTGAAATTCCTATACCTAAGTCAATTACCTACTTATTACTTCAAATATTTAAAATATATGTTCAAAATACAGGCTGGCGGGACCATTTGGTTGGAAATTGGAATCATGAAAATCGATTTTCGTGTCCGGTTTGGTTGTTATGATAAATTAACGGTGTTTACCGCAACTCTGTAAGAATGTCGTTTAGTGTTCATGTTAAAGCCTAACCGAAGTGCACTGTGCAGGTCCATCCACCTGGACGGAGAAGTTCCCCGAGGCGCGCGGAGCCCGGCAGAGCCCCGTGGACATCGACACCAGCCGCGCCAGCAGCGGCGGCTCCGCACCTGCCCTCCTGTGGAAGTACTCCGTAGACCATACCCGTTCCATCGTTAACCCTGGCTACTGCTGGAGAGTAGACGAAAATGGCTATGATTCAGGTAATAAACATGTTATTTATCTAATACCTACTTACATATTTCAGGCTTCTTCTTCTTCTTTGATGGAGGTAGACGCCAGGTATATTCGTTACCTAGCTGTGGTCAATCCACGGTCTTGCCTATTAGGAGTCTCTGCGAGTTAGCGCTAACTTTCTAATGAAACAAGTTTTTTTTGTAACCAAACAAGTAATAGGATAGGTAACTTGCAAAATATTTACTTAATTATACCTATTACTTACAACTATAAATAATTTTGGCACATTCCTTCTAAGCGATAAAAAGTAAAAACTATAAGCGAAAAGCGTACGTAAACGACTTTAAAAATACTCAACAAGTACATAGAACATTAGCAGCCTCCGTATCTAATGTGCTCATTAAAGCAGAGCGAGCGTCGTCGACGGATCGTCAACAAGCCTGAAAAATATACAAAAAGTCAATAACAAATTAAGTGGATTGCCGGTGCTGTGTATATTATGTTTGATCCCACCCATCCTTCCCCTAACAACTGACTCGTCCTGTGATCGCGTTATCGCCATCCTAAGCAACTGAAATAAATAAGAAACTATAAATATATTTATTATGAAATATTTTTGCCTCAGCAAAATTTCTGAATGTTCTGAGAACCTGGCACCGGCACTTTGGACGATTCAGTCAAAGAAATATCAACAGAGTGAGCCAAATAGATTTTATATGCACCTGCATAAACAAAGTTTACAGAAAAGAAATGCTACCTAATATAAATATGTCTTTGTCGCTCTTCTTAAGATCCGTTTGTTTAGTTACTTAAATAATAAATAAGGTCTCCTCCTACTTTAATCAAAATATTACAATATTATTATTTATCCTTCACGGCTTCGGTTCGGTTTTCTGAAACAAAATAAGTATTTATACGGAACCCATTCTTTTCCTAAATGGACAAACAATATTTCAGAGCTGCGAGGCGGGCCCCTGGGCTCCGACGTGTACAAGTTGCAGCAGTGGCACTGCCACTGGGGCGCCAGGAACGGCGAGGGCTCCGAGCACACGGTGGACGGCCGCAGCTTCTCGGGCGAGCTGCACCTCGTGCACTGGAACACCACCAAGTACAACAGCTTCGCCGAGGCGGCCGGCCAGCAGGACGGGCTCGCCGTCCTCGGCGTCCTACTTATGGTAACTATATGAGGATACACTTAGAATTATTATACAACATTATTTGAGTATTTTTGGATTTTCAGGAAGAGACAATTATTTTAACATGTTCATGTGAATAGGCTTCATGTTATGTTCCATTGATATGGCTTTAATAAAATACAATGAATTATCATGTTATTGTGACTTGATGTCTTAGTGGAAGGTCACCTGAAGTGAATTTGCACTTAAATGTATATGACGGGCGGAGCTTCCTATTATGCTTGAAAAATTTTAACAAATTATTTCAAAAATTATATATAATGTAAGTATTTGATTGGTGTCCTTGTAATGTTTAATCAATCGCAAGTACGCTGTGGTTTGGCTCAATCACGTAAATAATTGCTTCCTCAATGAAGAATATCCGTGACGAACGGAACGGTTTAACGTTTTCGTTGGTCGATTTACCTAATAACAGATTTTTATATTTAGTCTGAGCTCTATTGGTCGAAAAGAGAGGCAATCATGCACTTTTGTATTAGAAAACGCCGCGAAAGATGCACTCTTATCTATCTACGTTTCTACCCTTCTTGCTGAATCAGTGGGTTCTTGAAAAAAAGTTCAAGGTTGTAAGAAATAGATTTCCTACTAATTATATTGACCGGCCACCAAATATCTCTCCATTTCCTAATGTAGGTAGGTACATAGGTACAACTTTCTGTCAATCACCAGAGGCAAACAAAGAACCTACATCTTCACATGCGTCTGAAGTTATTTACCTAGACATTGACACATTTTTAAGAATAGTTTAAGTGGTCTTTCAGACCAGAATGATTAAACTAGTTTGTCTCGATTCGCTCCGGGCTCTTAACTATAGTCCGAAAGACAATGGCGTCTGGCATCCCACGCTTCATACATAGAGGTAGAACATCGAATATACAAACTCGGACACGGTTCAAATGTATGTTCGTTGTAAATCTCTCCTAGTGTAGACAAGCGGAAGCCCACATGCCCAACCCACACCCATCGATACCGCATGCAGAGTTAGCGAGCATAGAATAACTTAGCTTAGTGCAGGCCTCGTGCAGGCATAACGTCACTAACTGAAGCCCCGCAACGCAATCCTTTTAGGGTGACAATCTGCTCATGGAATATAAATAGAAATGTAAATTTAACAAAACCTGTTAAATTAAACTGTATAGCGTACAGTAGCGGACACGGCGGCGTAACACTTCCGGTTTTTCTGTATTGCAAAATAGCTCTTGTTCTATGGTAAGTTAATACAGTCTAGGGCTGACGAAACCATAGACAAATCTGTTACGCCCTCCTAGTCCGCCTACTATATGTAACATATAGTAGGTACCTAACGATAACAAGTGGTAGGTACCTTTAGACGGTACCTACCCTTATAATAACAAAGACATATTTTGTCGTATTTATACGCTGTGCGTTACCTGGCAACATCTCTATTTTACAATTGTAATGTGTATACCTTGTGCTCTAGGTACCGATTCCGTGTAGCGATCGTCGGTATAAAATGTGAATACAATAGAATTAACTTGGTACTATTTGCATTATTATACTTTCATAATACTTTCCGTTGATAATCAAAGTAAGTAGGAAAAGATAAATCAATACAATACATAGTATAAAACAAAGTCGCTTCCCGTGTCTGTCCCTATGTATGCTTATATCTATAAAACCATGCAACGGAATTTGATACGGTTATTTTTAAACGATAGAGAGATTTATGAGGAAGGTTTATATTTTATAATAAATGCACAACATAGCAATAAGTAAGGCGGTACGAAGTTCGCCGGGTCGACTAGTAAAATATAAACTAGTGCCCCCCAAAACCCTTCTGCATTCTACTGCAGACTCTTGAGATGATAATTATTATTTTTACACATGAACCCGCTCCAACTTTATTTAATTTTGTGCTTTTCTAAAGAATACCTACTTAATTAATATTACAGGTTGGATCAAAACACGCGGAGCTTGACAAAGTCGTCCGGCTCCTTCCCTACATCCGGCACAAGGGTGACAAAGTAACAATGCCCGACGGGCTGGACCCGGCGAAGCTGCTGCCCGCCAGGACCGCCTACTGGACGTATCCCGGCTCGCTGACCACGCCGCCCTGCACAGAGTGCGTCACATGGATCCTCTTCAAGGAGCCTGTACAGGTGTCCGCTGAACAGGTGAATCCCAGCTGAACTATTAATTTATACTTAAATTACTACTGACCCAACAGACGTTGTCCTCGGAGAGAAGGTAAATCACTACGTTTTAAAACTGACTGAAACGACTAACAGTCTCAGTCTGTCAAACGCCATAAACTGCAAAGTTTACAATAGAAAGAACATTTTAAATGGGAAATTTAGAGAGAGATCATCTTCCTTGTTCTGTGGGAAATTTAGTGTTATTTTTACTTAAGTACTTACTTCCTCTCAATTATTATGCAATATTTTCTCACCTTTTAAACCTTCTCTTGACTAAGTACTACAAACATTTCAAAACCAAAACCAGCTAAATCGGGCCGGCCATTCTTGGGTTTGAACGAGACTAACGAACCACGATTCATTTTTACATTTATACTAACAGAAAAAGTAGATTCTTACTCTGATTAGGGTAGTTATTAATTCTGTTAAGAAAAGACAGGTAGATTAGTTAGTTTCGATAGTAACTCCCTACTTAATGTTACGTTCCTTTACCAGATGGCAACAATGAGAAAGCTGCGCTGCGCCGACGCGACCGAGTGCGGCGTTGAAGCGATGGAGCTGCTCCACAACTACCGGCCCACGCTGCCGCTCGGCAACCGCGAGCTGCGCGAGTACGGGGCTGGCAACTAGTCCACAGCGACTCATCGTGCCTTCAAAAAAACTTTATAAACCGAGACGTGACTAAGCTACATCTCAATTTAATCAAGACAAACATACTTATAACGTCGTGTGTGCGCGATATTTTTAATGGATAAAGAGACACCAAAAATCCTGTAAAGAAGAGTAACAAACGACGTATGTTAGTTTGTGATATATATATATGTTATGTATACGTCTATAAGTGAAGGACGATGAGTGGAGAACCAGAACTCGATGTAAAAGTTTATATCTGCACGGCAAAAGTTATACCTACCTATTTTATTGTATAAACTGGACAGGAACAGTAACTCGGCCTACCGGCAAATAAGCAAATACCTACCGAGCTGTTACTTATTAGTGTTTCCAAAACTTTTTCGTATATTAATGTGAAAAATAATGGATCTTACTAATGCACAGTAACTAACTGTGCTTTAATCGACTTTAGCATGTGTGTGGCTCCGCCTGTTCAGTTTAAAAACATGATCTTGTTGCGACAAATTTCGCGACAGTGTGACGCGCCCTTAGGTTTTATTTTAAAATGTGCAATAAATCATCATTACTATAATTTCAAATAAATTGACTCAAGTCTTAGTTTATACAAAGTATTTTTTAGTTTATAAAAATATTATACAACTCATTTAGTTTTATGAATTTCACCTGTTTTTAATGCAAAAAGTTAAAGTTTGAGTTTGTTGCACTGTGTAGTTAGTGTAAGTCTCGAACACTTGTTCAAAGTAAGGTTCACCAGGGTATTGTACCAAACGTTAAGAATCAGCTGTTATAATTAAAGTTCCATGTAAATCCAAAATATAACCGCGTGTTCAACTAAACACAGTATTAAAGAGATGGGAACTTATGTGAACTAAAAACAAGATATACTAAAGGTCCAATAAATTACGCCTTAAATAAATTTGTCTGTTACAGGAAATTACCTATGTACCTTTATTTGGGATAATTGACATTTCAAAATTAAACTTAATGTATAATATGAATGATCATTAATGACTATACCAAGAAAAAAAAAAAAGAATTACTTTTGTGATAAAAAGTATTGTTTTAGGGGAATATAATAGGCGAAACTCATATAGGTACTTATTTCAGCGTTTTTAATCCGCCAGCATTCTGTTCATACGCTACATGCTATATACATTCAATTTATAACTATCTTGTCCCTCCAAATCTGAGTCTAAATAAAACCAATAACTCATAGTTAAACACTAGAATCCAAGCCTTCCCAGAGGAGGAGGCAAAGATCTTTGGGAGTCACCTGTACTCATAAGTATAATTAGGTAATCGCCTTTATTAAATTAAAATACAAAAATAAGAATATACAAGAAAATACTTATATTTAAAGTTCAGTACCTATCTACTTTGTGTTTTAGTGGCAGTTAGGTGCTTTATATTATGACCTTTATTTCAATACTGTTTATTTCAATTTAATTCAATACTTACGTTACAACGTTGCCGGGCTTTAAGCCCACCCATTTGATCTAATTTGTGAACTTGACATCCAACCAACATCCATCCATACAATAATAATAATTCAATACTTACCGTATAAAATATAGGGAATTTCCGCAAAATTGAATTTATTTAAATTAGGAAAAAAATGCATTTCACCTAGGTAACATGCAAATTGTGCCAGTCTACACTTTTATTAATACGTTAAAGTGATATAAATATTTAAGATACGAGCAACCATACTTTATACCCGTGTGCCTCGAATGTAGATGACACAGTTATGTTAACTGTGTCACGTAAGTTTTGTTAGATATAGTAGTTCATTTTAATCTACAGTTTTAACACCGTGTTTTATGCAGAGGGAACTCTATATTATTGTTTTGCTTATGTGAATAGAACCTTGTTTTATGTTGAAATTTGTATTTTATTTAACTCTCACCCACCCCCATAAGATTTAGTTAAAGCATAGTTAAAGCTCACTGCTGTTTTAAACTTAGAGCATTTAACCAACAATTGGTTGATTCCTCTTAGGTTTTAATTATATATATTTTTAAGGTTCTGGGTACTCGTCCCGGGACCTTCGAACTTCGGACCGTCTGTCAAAGGCACTTATCTCCGAAACGGCTCAATAAATCTTAATGTAATGTTGGCACTAAATTTTTCTTGTTGTCAAAGAATACCTACTAACAAATATATTACGTAAATTTAGAGATAAATGCAAAGTTTTTTTACCAATTTTGTTGAGCCTCTACTGAGAAACCGACCGGGTTAACAGGCACCAAATAATTAGAAATGGCACCTTCACTTAAGTGCTTACACGGTGCGAAACTAACGCCACTTTTGATAAATAATTAATATCTTCTAAACCATGGCCGAAATAAAAAATATGCGTTTTTGACTCCCTAGATAATCTTGCTTAGAATTTTTAAGGCCCTGTTGCTGCCTGTAGCTTTTAGGATAATAATCTTAGAAATTTTCTTTTTTGAAGCTAAACAACAAACGGCACAAACAAGGCAACAAACGGTTTTTTTCTTAGATTTGGAACCTGAAAGCTACTCAACAGGGCCTTAAAAATTCTAAGGAAGATTATCTAGGGAGTCAAAGACGCATATTTATGATTTCGGCCATGGTTTCGAAGATATTATTAACGAAGTGCCGCTAGTTTCGCCCCTTAATATAGAATAACAACAAATATTGAATAGTATGCCAAAGCTAGCCAATTTTACACAATAAATTTCTTCCGGAACCTTCTAAGCGCGAGCCCTCGCACTTGGCAGTTTATTTAAACTTCTAATCAACAAGTGCACCGAGCAGGAAAACTTTTATTAGCCGCCCAATTAATGCACCGATCGGTGCACGCCTCATGCGAAAATATCTTGTTCGATTTTTACGTTCGTTCTAATGAATTATTCATGGACCGGATTGCCTTCTATGAATGATTGAAAGAATGATAAAAAGCGAATTGATTGACATTCAAATCGAATATACAGCTTTTCAACTAAATATAAAAAAACAAGTGTAAAATGTTTTGATTGTCATTTGTTTGTATGCAGAGAGTTTGGAAACCCGCCGCTACGCACATAGACTTTGCTATGATGCTTTCGCGAGCCGACGAGGAATGGCGGCTTTCCGCCCGCCTCGCGTTAAATATACAAAGGCATGTTAAAAAAAAATTAAATTTATAAATTTTATTTGTTTTTCATTTCATAAATGCTATATACATCTTACTTTTACTTGATAGGCATTAAAATTTGTTAAGAAGATGCGACGCATGCTGTTTGTTAAAATATATTTTCTTTAGATGAGTGTTACCGTCTATCACAAGATTGTAATGCCGGATTTAATTACTTACCGTCTTATTCATAAAGATACAGTAGATTTTAAGTAGCGTTACTGGAGGTCTACTTCGCTGGTTTGTTGTATGGTAAATACGTGACATCCAGTCTAAATTGACATACGTCAAATAACTAAAATGCTCTTTATCTTTTTATGAATAAGAGGGTAAGTGTCTTAATTAAATGGTATAAAAAGCATGACTAGAAAAATATCTTGCGTCTTCCTATACATACTTAATAGTTATCCTTAATTTTAGCAGTTAAATTAACATTGTTTTAGTTTTGATTCTAATTGAATGTAGATATAAATAACACCTTATAACCACGGCAAGAATCAGGTTGGTAAGAAAGACAAGGTTAAAAAAATGCATTTAAGAGGACAGTAGGTATAGCAACGCAAAAATATTAAGAAAAACTCATGCTGTCGCCCCCTAACCGCAATTATTTTGATGTCCATCGCTTCAGCATTAAATAATCTAGTTTTTTACGTTTTCCTTTTTTTTTAAATATGCATTGGTTTCGTAAAAAAAAAAACAACTTTATTCGACCAATTTTTTATCACAAAATCTCTGTATTTCAGAGGCCAATAATCTGTATCTATAGCGAATTTTGAAAAAAAAAAAAAAGAGAACGTACAAACCTGTTTTTTTATGGTGTTAGTAACATACTAAAACATCACGGCGATTGGTAAATTAAAAATTAGTAGTGGAAAAACGTTTTCTATTTTTGTATGGACGCGTTAGGGGTATACGGTCCTCTTAAGTAATCATAGAGAGATAGGTGGGCTAAATTAAATTAAATAACATGCTGAAATATCAGCTACAGCTAAAAGTAAAAGCTGGACAAATAAAAAATCTAATATAATTTTTCTAACCAACTACCTACCTAAATATTAAAACGTAATCAGATCCTTCTCTTCTGGAGGCTTTGCTTCTTGAGTATTATTATTTGTCACATTTATACTTGCACTACTTGCATTCATTGGTTTGGGAGACAACTTTCTTTTGGGTGGTACAGGGATTGTGTCTAGGATGCCCGTGGAAGCCAAGAACTTGCTTGTATTTGGCGGGCGGACGGCGGGGGAGAGCGCGGGCGCGGGCCGCGAGCGCGCGGGCGGGCTCGGCGCCGCGCGGGAGTACGTTGGTCTATTATCAAAGATACTGTTTCTAGAATTGGCTTCAAACAAAGCTGATGTCTGACTTCGTTCTAGCCCAAAGTTTTGACTGGCGATATCTGGAACTACGCCCGTTTTCGTGTAGAACGTAGCTTTATTGTTGAGCGCTGTCTCAATCTGCCTGTGTGCTTGCACATCAGACTTGCTGCGTTCAAGTGTAAAGGCACTGCTTGTGTGCAGGTGGCAGCTGAAAGAATTGGTGTTGACGGAGCAGGCGGCCGCGGTCGAGAATGGCACTGAAGGCGCCCACAGGCAAGCTCCATCATTCCTTGGTACAAGAAGCAGTGGATCCTGAAATATAATACCTACATAATTGATGTAACATGTATGAACAAAAGACGTAAAGATTCGGTTTACGACCTATACTCTACTAAACATGCTTACGCACAAAGGTTCTTCAGCTTTTTGGCCCCCTTTATAATAAAACTAGCTGACACGGCGAACTTCGTTACGACACAGAATTTAAGATACTACTTAACACTTGGCACTATAGACTATGTTCTTTTGATTGTCCAGAATGGGCTAATTAAAAATAACAAACAACAACAAAAAACAATTTATTTCTGCATACAAGTTTTACATTACTGTTCCGTCCATTGTTGTTGTTGTTGTTTTTAAATTTGCCCATTCTGGGCAGGCAAAGGAACTTAGTCTATACAGACAAGTCTTCAGTAGTTTATTTCTTAGTAATCAAGTCTTCTGTAGTATAATTCTTTGTTTTTCCTAACCTTACCCATTGAAATGCGAGGGTGGTCTCACATTTCAATGTTCACACGGACTTTTTCGCGGGACATCGATCAGAATTGTTTGGGAGCGCCTTCCTTTATTTCTCACTTCACTAGACAGTTCTCCATAAAGGGCACATTATTACACTAATTCCACCACACTAGCACAATAATAGCCAAGGAAAACTATTTTTTTAAACTGAGAAACAAAAGCCCGACTTCTTCCTCACGCTTCCCGCGAAATAAAAGTCTGTTCCGTCCATTTTGCTTTTAAAACTTGATTGATTGATTTGACGTTGTTTTTTTATTTCTCCCATTCTGGGCCGGCAAAGTAACAAGTCAATTGAGCCAAGTCTTAAGTGCCAAGGTAGTGTATAATAATCGTGTAGGTACACTTATAATCTAAGGCGATACGGAGTTTGCCGGGTCAGCTAGTATTACATATAATTTATCTAACTTTATCATTTTATTTTAATTTCATATTGTTTTTATTATTAATATTTCATATTGTATTATAACTATTTTAGTTTTATTTAACCCAGTCTGAAATACAGGCTATTTAAATAAGCCTAGTTCAGACTTCGTTAAATGTTAAGCTTTAAATTAATATAAGGGCTACTTTGAGTTTTATTGTAATTAATGAATTTTCCAAGAAATTTTATTATTATTATTTACTAGTCGACCCGGCGAACTTCCTACCGCCTTACCTATTACTATTTTGTGCATGTAGTATACTTATAAACCTTCCTCTTGAATCAGGCTGTCTATTGAAAAAGCCTCATCAAAATTCGTTGCATAGCATACATAGGGACAGACGCGGGAAGCGACTTTATTTTATACTATGTATTGATGATTATTATGTAAAATAAAAACAAATTACATTGTTAACTGCTATTGTAAATCCTTGGAAGTGCTATTTAAACAATTTTAACAAGCAAATCACAATCAGCGCAATTTTAAACAATTGATAACATACCTTGCCTGTTAGGGAGTACACCTTGGACTGCAGAGTGTGAAGGCGACCCCTAAGGTATTCATATGAGCATTCTCTCAACTTCATAACCCAAAGCACTACATTGTCTTCAGATCTGGCTGCGAAAACATGCCTCTTCTCTGGTTCATCACTAAAACAATTAAGCTTTAGGTCAAGAAAAATGTAGTTAAATGTTGCTTAATAATTATCCTCATATTCAGGGTTACTAGTAAGTAGACCTTCTACTATCTTATTCTCCTATCTCTATAAAATAAAAATGAATCGTGGTTCGTTAGTCTCGCTAAAACTGGAGAACGGCCGGGTCGATTTACCTGATTTTGATTTGAAATGTTCGTATTAGTTCAGGGCAGGTTTAAAAGGTGAAAAAAAATTGAGTGGAAGTTAGTAAAAATAACAATTTTTATTTCCCATACAAATTCTTCCATTACTGTTCAATGCATTTTCGTGTTACTAAAGATTTGACGTTTTTGTTTTTTAATTCGCCCATTCTGAGCGGGCAAAGTAACATAGTCCATTCAGCCAAGTTTTTAATGGGTAGGTAGTATAATAATGGTGTAATCTTATAAACTAAGGCGATACGGAGTTTGCCGGGTCAGCTAGTTACTAATTTATATAATAAGCAACAATATAAAATACTGAATTAAAAATCATGAAAAATTACTAAGATAGATTAAAAACTTCTAATAACATGGAATAAATTTGGAGAATTGTAAAATCATTATTACAACTAAAGTCCTCACAAAAAACAGGCTCGTTTTGATTTTTGAGATAAACCATAAATTGAAACTCGGAACAAAACTAAAAGAAACAACAAAATAATATTTAATTACCTACAGTGTTTCTAAACAAACATGCATACTCATTGTAGTGTGTTACTTTATATGATAAAATATATTGTGACTATTCTGGTTGCTCTGAATTTCTCACCAGCTTCTTTCGATGAATTGTATTGAAATCACTCATCTGTCGATTTTATCTTCTAATCAGAAGATAGTTGTGTATTTAAGTGAGCAAATTTATTAAAATACCCTTTCATAACATTGTTTAATTTAAAATTACCTAGGTACAATATTAAAGTTAAATTTATAATCATAAACTTGAATTAATTAATTGTGAGTATTGTGTACCAAGTCGTATAGCTACATCACAATTTACGCCACAATGACAAGGTCGAAACAGGCGAGCTAAGTGCAGGCACTTCTTAACCCACACTGAAGAAGATGAAGAAGGTCAAAACGGGCCTATCATTTTGTGACGACTGTGTCTTTATAAAATACACTCACATAAAAGAAACTGAAAATGAAAATGGAATGCTCTGCCCATGTTCCATTTGAATTGAAGAGTTTTCCATAATGAAAACCCCAGCTGGATTCTTAGTATCAAACTTGCCCATTTCACTGATTTTGAAATAGAACAGATAGTTGTTTATTAGACGAAACCATCGCTCCTTGAAGACTGTAAATAAAACCAACTTTATTAAAAACAATAGAGGAAAGTGGGGAGGATTCGTACAATTTTTACTACGAGGCTTCTCAAAGATAAACTAACAGCTTTTTCAAAATGAGTTTAAGGCTTCAAACGCACAGGCGGATTTTTATCCGCGCGGTTGTTTAGACGCGCGGATAAAAATCCTCTTTTGAAATGCTCTATTCGCACCGCGGATAAAAAACCGCGCGGTTGCTTCAGTTCGATTCAGTTCCCGAAGGAGACGGACGTAATGAACATCGAGAATTTTTTGTTTGACATCGGCGACGTAACAGAAAAACGTCTAAAAAGATGTCATAGTAAAAACTAAATTCACCCATTTAGGGCCTTGTGACTGAAATGACTTTATTTTAATTAAACTTTGTGAATTTTTCTCATAACACACACAGGATAGAGGCAGTACGTAGTGATCTTTATTATACTGTGATCGAGGATTAACTTTAGATAATATGTACATAATTATGTATAACATCATATTAGTAGGAGTAGGTAGGCACGTAAGTAGATAATTACTATTGATCAAATCAATAACTATCAAATTTATGATTGAACGAATATAAAGATATCAGAGAATGCGGTTGTGTTGATGGACAACGCTTTGGTGGCAAATAGGTATAAAATAATTGTGCAAGTATAATATTGCGCAATTATATCGTAACGTGTGTGGCCTGCAATAATATTTAGACTTTGGTATAACTCGCCCACTTAAAGAAAACATTTATATAACTCAAATTTAAAAATTTAAAAACCCCCGACCCAGTCAGACCCCTCATCAACTTAACTAGAACTAGAGCTAATCATCTTAAAAATATCATGGTTACCTTAACATATACTTTCAATATCATTGAAGTAACACTGTACCAAATTTTTAATTGATAGGACAAACGGAAGGTGGTTAGATCCTCTCATCCATTATTCAAGAGCTGATTATCTTCAAACGGCAGATCAGGTCATGGTTACCTTAAAATATACTTTCAATATCATAGATGTAACACGGTACCAAATTTCAAATCGATCGGACATAAGGAAGATAGTTAGATCCTCTCATCCATTATTCAAGAGCTGATCATCTTCAAACGGCAGATCAGGTCATGGTTACCTTAACATATACTTTCAATATCATAGATGTAACATGGTACCAAATTTCAACTTGATCGGACCTAAGGAAGAAAGTTAGATCCTCTCATCCATTATTCAAGAGCTGATCATCTTCAAACGGCTGATCAGGTAATGGTTACCTTACCATATACTTTCTATATCATAGATGTAACATGGTACCAAATTTCAACTCGATCGGACATAAGGAAGCTAGTTAGATCCTCTCATCCATTATTCAAGAGCTGATCATCTTCAAACGGCAGATCAGGTCATGGTTACCTTACCAAATACTTTCTATAACATAGATGTAACATGATACCAAATTTCAAATCGATCGGACATACGGAAGCTAGTTAGATCCTCTCATCCATTATTCAAGAGCTGATCATCTTTAAACCGCTGATCAGATCTTCATCAGACATGGCTAAGAACACTCGGCCTGAAATTATCTATGATAGAAAAAAAACTAAACGAAAATCGGTTCAGCCGTTTGGGCTCTACGATGCCACAGAAAGATACACAGACAGACAGACAAGACAGACAGACAGACAGATACAAACGTTAAAATTATAACACCCCTCTCTGGATTTTTCGTTCGGGGGTTAAAAACTATGACAGCATCATGCGTCCTCGCTCAGAATGGATGTGTCTGAGCGAGACAACATGATGTTTGTCATTGTTTATAAACCTTTTTTAAAGTGTGCTGCTTATACTCCTAGTTCCGGCAAGGGATTGCACTTCTTGTGCGGATCCGCTCTGGGATTTGATTCATTTTATCAAGCCAGTCCCCTTATTGATTCCGAATCCCCGTATTGATTCCCCAAATCAGGATATTCATCATCAGTGGCAATGGCTCTTGAAAGTGTCATAATAAATAATATTAAATATTTTATTCAATTTCAGTACACAATCAATATATATAAAACTCTTCCGTTACTGACTGACTGACTGACAGACAACGCAGAGCCTAAACTACTGGGCGTAGAAAGCTGAAAATTGGCACGTGGTTCCTTGGGGAGTGTAGGTGAGCACTAAGAAGGGATTTCTTGAAATTCCCACGGGAACGGGAAAAAACGGGAATTTTGTGTTTATGAGAAATCTGCGCGGGAAAAACCGCGGGGCAGCCTCTAGTTATTATTATATTATTTTAACTTTATTTTTTGAGATTAAAAAAAAACTTTTTTTAGGCTGATGGACCTCTTGTTCACCGTCCCCTGTGCATTGCCCATGACTCCCTGACTCGTCTGGCGTCAGCTAAGCCACCGTAGGTCATTGGTCTGATGCTACACAACATCTTTAGTTTTTTTTACAATAACTTACGAAGGATCTAAAGTGAGCACGGTTCATTATTTTTTAATTTTGTTTTCAGGAATCAGTTCTTTCTAACTATGCCTATCGTGTGTTAAATTTACCTCCACGACAAAAAAATAACCGTGTATATGTCAAGTATTTTATTTTCTTTATTTTATAGAAGACTGGCTAGAATCTTAAATTACCTACGAGCAGAACTAGTTTTTACAATGTGTGTCATGTCATGTCGTGGCGGCGGGCAAAATAATAATAACAAAGTGTTAACGCATCATACATAACTCTATCATCACATCTATTTTTGTTAATTTATCATCTCTATTAAAAATTCAATAAAAAAGTCACAACACATCTTTAAACAACAAAAATATATTTTATTGAGTAGAATCAAAAATATAACTAGAAAAAGCTTTAAAAACATGAGATAGCATCACATCAAAACCACAAAGTTTAATAAATCGATTCTAATAAAAAAAATTACAACAGTTACAATCACTTTAATTTTATATTAATCTGAAGGCAAACCGCACTGTATATTATTTGAAAATTATAATTAGAATCTTATTTATTTTAAAAATTAAAATCTAATTTTAATTTAGACGCTCTATGACGAAAACATTCAGACTTTGGATAAGAATTTTAAAGTTTATTAATACACATTAAAGTTTAAAGTTGAGTTCAAGCGCGTCCAAATAAAAACAACATGTCACATGCTACTTGTTATACTACTTCAGCGATAAAAATTGCGTCCGTTCCCAATCTCACTCACTGAACACGACATGACGAGAAGCGTTCGGTTCGTCCGAGCTGAGCCTTCTAAGTCCGGACTCATTTGGGATCCGGCCCGATAAGAACGCCGTGGAGTCATGAGTCCAGGAGTGGATTTGAGTCCTCTCAGTCTTTGTCTTGCAATCCTTGTCAAATGCGAGAAAAACCGCGCGAAAAATATAACCGCAACAGCGGATTTTTATCCGCGCGGTTTTTTATCCGCTGATGCGGACACTTCCATAGGATTCAATATGTTACATAAAATCCGCGCGGAAAAAAACCGCCTGTGCGTTTGAAACCTAAGGCTAATGTATAATGAACTTATCTGGGTATATTATTATAAAAGTTTTTTTTAGATAAAACCCCATTTTGACCAAGATTTGCTTGTCTGAAAAAATAAGGGAATTCGTACGAAAGCACCCCACGAGTTGGGTGCTTTCGTACAGAGGGTGGGGAACCTTCATACATAGTGTTAAAAATACAATTTATTTGAAATAAAATATTTTATTGTTATCAAATTAATTGAAAAACTGCTGTTCAAGTTAACATGTCAACCTGAACTGTATAATCAACCAGCCTCAAAAGTTTAACCTTTTGATGAAAACCTACCTATATCCAGCAGTGGACGTATTTTATAAGATGATGACTATGGATGATTACTTTCGTAAAAAGCAGTGATTTTGATTTCTGTGGCAACTATTAATGTGCTTCTTCAATTTCTCCCAACCTATCAGGTTTTCAGGAGTATCCTTGACTTTCCAGTAATTTTTCCGTACATAAATAGCGTACGAATGTAACCCACCTACCACTGTATGAATGTACCCCAAACCAAAAAACCAACACATTAATTCAATACAAAAAAAAACATTTAACTCAAATGAATATAAATAAAATAAGCTACATAAATAGCTTGAACTTAGAAAGTATCGGTTATGCAGTTAAAACAAAAAAATATAAGTAAAAATCTTGTTATAAAGCCAATTGGAAAATTACTTAGGCGTTGCGAAATCACATTTTGTTTAGTCCTGGCGAAGTTGGTGAGCTCACTTAGCCCCCGCCCCGGGGGTAGCCTTTGCCTAATATTAGGAGTCACACGCTCAATGTTTCAGGTGTAGGAGATATGGCTACTGTACGAATGCTCCCTTTGCATGAATCCTCCCCACTTTCCTCTACCAATGATTAAATTACATATAAAAATTATAAATGTTTTATTTACAAACAAGCTTTCCTGGCTTACTTAGTTACGCCATAGAATATAAGATACTTCAAAAGACTTGGCTCTATAGACTAGACTCTATTGACTGCCCAGAATGGCCGAATAAAAAAACAAACAACAACAACAAAATTAAAAATTATAAATGTTTTATTTACAAACGAGCTTTCCCGGCTTACTTAGTTACGCCATAGAATATAAGATACTTCAAAAGACTTGGCTCTATAGACTAGGCTCATTGAATGCCCAGAATGGCCAAATAAAAAAACAAACGACAACAACAAACCACCTGTCAAAATATGTAAACAACGGAATAAATATTGCACCTTGGGTAACATTATTTGTGTTTAGGTAAGGATCCCTAATTTTTTTGAAAATCTAATATAGCGTATGACAATCGGGGTTAATGTAGCTTCCTACCAGTGAAAAAAATTTTCAAATTGATTCAGTATTTCCGGAGCCTATTTGTTACAAACAAACAAACAAACAAATCTTTCCTCTTTATAATATTGGTAAAGATAATGTATTATGTATGGGCCCTTAGTCTCATCGCGCAAAACAGCAACTATTGGATAAAAGTAGAATAGAAATAGTATGTTAATTGCAAGAAAATACACATTTGGTAGTCTTGTAATCAATTTTGCTACAACTATTAGCAATAGATTGGAACTGACTAAATAGGGTAGTCTGCTCCATACTATGATAATGATAAGATTACATTTGAGTTACATTATATACATTAATATTGATTGATATTAAATGACATTTGCACTACGCGCGTTCCACTTTCGTCTAACAAAACAGGATTTACTATTTAGGAAAAAAAAACTTACTAGGGTAAGCAGTACTAATGTTGGCCCCCCTCCAATGATTGGCCCCTTCAATGAAAAATCTATTTATTAAGAGTTGTATTTATATACCAGAAATGAAAAAATATTTATATTTTTCTTTATTTAAAACACTCTACAACGAAATTAATAGTTTTTAAATGCAACAGCTAGCAGTTGATTAAAAAAATACTTTGTGTTGGACTACAACAGAGGGTGTGTTTTCTTATGAAAATCGTAAGAAGTACGTAACTTTTAGAATGGTTTCACTCGTTTTCTTCTTGTTTAAATTGCAATATATGTTTCCATATATGTTTATTACACTTCAATTCAGGTTTATTTACGGTAATTCGTGAAAAACACTAAAGATTAACCTCAAAAATAGGTAGGCCAACATTAGTACCTGTGGTAAGTATGAAGTATCAGTTGATTGGCATCTATGCCAATCATTGTATTTTTTGCTTTTTAATATTATTTATATTTAAATATTAAATCAAATCTTATCAACAATTGCGTTTAAAATGCTAACCGTCTTATTCATAAAGATACAGTAGATTTTAAGTAGCCTTACTGGAGGTCTACTTCTCTGGTTTGTTGTATGGTAAATATGTGACATCCAGTCTACATTGACATACGTCAAATAACTAAAATGCTCTTTAACTTTTTATGAATAAGAGGGTAAATCTTTTTATTTAATAAAATCAGAGGAACTAGATTTTGGCAGGGCCAATCATTGTACTTTTGTGTGATTGGCCATGCCAATCATTATACTTTTCCCTATGCCAATCATTGTACTAAATTTGTAGTTAAATAATACACCATTTTGATTATGTTCTTTTTATTTTGTCTTGTTTATTTAGTATTCTTATTTCCTACAGATAATAGTGCGATTTTAGGTACATGAAGGGTACCTTTTAGTTTTTGAGCTCAAAAAAAAATTGACTGGGCATCATTATTGAATAATTTAATGGGTCAGTATAGTCATTGGCCTAGGAAAGTATAAAGATTGGCCATGCCAATGCCCAAAAAGTACAATGATTGTCATGCCAATCATTGTACTAGGGTATGCCAATTTTTGTACATACCCTGCCAATGACTGTACTTTTCGCTACATTTTTATATTTTTATTGATAAAGTTGTTTATAAGCTAGCAAATAATGATTCCTGTGGTTTAATCTTATTCTCAGATAAATGAGCTACCATCCTACATTAATAGTTTTTCAATTTTGAACCTTATTTGGCACATAGAAATGTTCAAAGTCAAAACTTTTCTTAAGGGGCCAATCATTGTACTGCTTGTGCTTACCCTATTTATATTCTATTGCTATACTATTTTGATCGATCAAAGTTACGAGACTCGCAATTCTCGAGTCAATTGTAATAGAGTAGTACATATTTATTAGAATAGAACTGTAATCGTAATTTCAAGAAATTAATGTTCTGTACTTTAATCCATTGCTGGATCTAGCTGCTGAAGAAGACGGTCGGTGGTTCGTTTTAGGGACCCTTTCTTAAAATTCTACATAAAATATATTACCTGACTGATTACGATATCCTCCATTCGTAAGCTTTTTGTAATTGAGCCTCCCTTCAACAATGCAAGGTTGATCGCTTAGATGGGCCAGTTCACGAACATTGCACTTCATTAGTTCTCTTCTCACTTTTTTATTGTTTAAAAAGACACTTGGTAAAATTAAGGAAATACGATACGAACTAGGTAGGTAGGTATACCGTATACCTATTTAAATATAATCAAATTAGTTTTTGAACACAGCAGACAGTTTTAGAATATGTATACTATTGGCAGTGTTGCCAATGACTGTTTACCAGATTCCCCAAATTCACTGGTCAAATTCCCCAAATTTGGAGAGAAAAATATCCTGATTCCCCACAAAATCCCCTCACAATGAGATAGTGAACTATTTACGAAATAACTTTAAAAATAAAACATTTATTAATGACATACACTTGAAAAATCGCAATATCAATTTAAAAAAATCATCCGGTTTATTATTATCCTCTTCAGGTTTTCTCTTATATTCAGGGCAAAAAGTAAAAACATGGTTAAATATTATGTAAAACTGATGAAGTGTAAATTCATAATCGAACAAAAACTTTTCCACTTAAAATAACCAAATATTTACATAGGTACATACATTAGCAAAGACTGGGGATAACAAACTGACTGATTTTAAGGTGGAGTGATACATTTTCATTAATGTATGTCGCATTTATTCAGTAATTTAAACGTATAAGGTTAATAATCACTACTCTAAAGATAAGTTTTAGCTTTTTTAACATTAAAATAAACAAAGGCAGTAATTTATATTTGATCATGGATGTTTTGGTTGTAAGTTTGTTTTGAAATGCTAAATTCCCCGCATATTCCCCACACAGAGCCTCTCCCCACAAATTCCCCAATCGCTTTGAGATTCCCCGCAGTTTGGGGAATTCCCCACACATTGGCAACGCTGACTATTGGTTTTTGACAGTGTTGCCAATGGCTATTTACCAGATTCCCCAAGATCACTGGTCAAATTCCCCAAATTCAGGGAGAAAAATATCCTGATTCCCCACAAAATCCCCTCACAATGAGATAGTTAACTATTGACGTAATAACTTAACTAAAAATTAACCATTTATTAATGACAAACACTTAAAAAAGCAATATCACTTAAAAACCCGGTACATTATAATCCACCTCCGGTTTTCTCTTATTATGTTCAGGTTTATGGGTGAGGCCGCCAATTTTGCCACTTAGTGACATAAAGTTACATACACACTTTTACGTTACGGTAACGCAGCAGAAGTAACGCAAAAGTTACATATTTTTTTGTAAAGCTAAGAACACAACTTAGGTAATATTTTGAGTATATATTTTCTTTAAATGTAATGAGTACGAATCTATTTCTATTATTTTTCATATTTAATGGTTAAATAGGGTTTTCTTTATTCACATAATAACAGTTGTTTTAGGAATAAAATAAACCAAAACGACCCACAAACCCAAATTGATTTTAATAGTTGAGCTTGTTCTCTCAACTAAATAAATAGAGTTACTAAAAATATAGCTAAATCGTTAAAGAACAATAGTTATTTAAATAATTCTAATATAAAAATTTACAAACACAAAATTCGATGAGCACATGCTTTATATCATTTTATGTAACGTTACATAAAAAAAATGTTAACGGTTACATAAAAGTCACATAAAAGCAACGTAAAAGTCACATAAAAGCGAAAAATTCAACATGTTTTTTGGTCAGCATTTCGAAAGTAAACAGAATAGCAGGCTTAAACCTAGATTTTCGGATAATATAAGCATTGTCGAAACTATGAATAAAACATTCATCAAAAACAAGCGTATGCAGAGGTTAAAATAAAAAAAAATATGTTTTGCGATTTCGCTGACGAAGCACGTGTGCACCACTTTGACATCAATTAATTCTCAAAATCATAGAGTTTTAATAGGTTTATGAAAAAAAATATCGTTAGTGTTGCCAAAGTAATCATTACAATTAACCCAATTATATTCAAATGCTACGTAACTCGAGATAATTCGTCACATAAAAAAATGTTACATAAAAGTGAAAAACTCGGGACATGGGTTCAAACATTGATAAAAACTAAATAAACAGAGTTATGATAGAATTATTTCTTTTATTTGATAATAAAAATATCGTACTTGGGCTAGGCATAGAAAGATTTTTACTAACTCCAAAAAATTTTTCATAATTTTGTAAATTTCGTCAGCAAGTGTTTTTGGGACAAAGATCATTTGTATGAAAAAAACAAAACTCACTTACAAAAAAATTAATTAAAATAAAACTACGCTAGCTACAGCCATTTTCTAATCGGCCATTTTTTCCCTAAAGATTGCTTTGCAAGAAATCATAGCCGAAGTAAATAAAATTTGAAAATTTTAAAAGTTATTTAGGAAAACTTAAAAGTGTAGCAAAAAGTGGCAAAATTGGCGGCCTCACCCTTATAAGTAAAAACTAGGTTAAATACACGTAAAACTGAAGTGTACATTTAACTTACTCGAACAAAAACCAAAAAAATATCAAAACTTTTCTAATTTACTTAAAAGAAACAAATATTTATAACATAGGTAAGTATGTACATTTGCAAAGAGTAGGGATTACCAACCACAGACCAACTAGAGATTGTTACCAACTGAACTGACTGATTTTAGGGTGGGGTGATACATTTTCATTATTGTATTTCGCTATTATTCAGTCATTTAAACGAATATTATTTCTTTGTCTTTGCTTTCCTTAAATAAATATGGATCCGGCTAGGTTAGGCAAACATAGTTTAAGTGAGAAATAAAGGAAGGCGCTTCCGAATTATTTAGATCGGTTGGTGTCCCGGGAAAACTTTCGTTGTGATGGTCATTAAACTAGAAGGCCGTAACAGATTTGTCTATGGTTTCGTCAGCCCTAGACTGTATTACCAAAGAACAAGAACTATTTTGCAATACAGAAAAACCGGAAGTGTTACGCCGACCGTGTCCGCCACTGTACATCTCTGATTAAATGTGAGCCACCATTGAGACAGACCACGTCCTGCCGAGTAATCTGTACATACATACGAAAAGCGGCAGTGGCAGTTTCCTTTCTCTGAGAAAAAACCTTTCTCCAATCAGAGTATCAGAGAGGTTGGAAACCGCCGCTACGCTTCATTAATTTGAGTCTTCAATACAACAGAAAAAAGTAAAAAGACATATAGCTGTATGGGTATGGACTACACGCTCTTTTTGACCGACGAAAAAAAAAGGAGGAGGTACTCAATTCGACACGTATATTATTATTTTTTTTTTTTTTTAATGTATGATCACGCATAACTTTTTACAGAGTAGTTCAATTTTGATAATTCTTTTTTTAATCGACAGGGCATACCTTGAAGTTGGTCCCATAAAAATTTGGAAATAAAATTCCCACCCTAAGGGTGGGAAAATAGGGGTGACTTTTTGGTCGGCGGGTGGATTTATCAACTCACAAGTTGCATTTTACGTGTAACACTATACATTTTGATATCTACTTACAATATATTTTGAAATGAAATAAAATCAGTCGAAAGACGTCCACTGCTGGACATAGGCCTCCCCCACAAATCGCCATACCGACCGGTCTGTTCGTCCCTGTCAACCATGTCGTCTGATCACCTTATGCGGAGTGACCACTGACCACCTTGTGGGAGAACAAAATAATAAAACCCTGAAAGAACTGAAAAGCATAAAATAAAACTTTTTATCAAAAAATAAAACCGCCGAAAAAAAAACTGAAAAGCATAAAATAATAATCGAATTACTAAATTCTTAAAGTAATGTAGGGTATATACCAAGTAATTTTGAGTCGGCGCCACAGATTCCTCGTACAAAGACCATTAAATTAGGTACCTTAAATTTAAAGAAATAACCAAAATTCATGCGCTGCCGCGCATCAATCTTTACGTAATTATGGAATTTGCTTGTGTGGCGCGCCGACTTAAAATTACTTGGTATATACCCTACATTACTTTAAGAATTTAGTAATTCGATTATTATTTTATGCTTTTCAGTTTTTTTTTCGGCGGTTTTATTTTTTGATAAAAAGTTTTATGTAGGTAATGATAATATTTTTCGTTCGGTATGGCGCGAAATTCAAATCAAATCATATTTAAATTTTGACAGAGCCTAAACTACTGGACGTAGCGGGCTGAAATTTTGCACGTAGGTTCCTTGGGGAGTGCAGGTGAGCATTAAGAAGGGATTTCCCGAAATTCCCACTGGAACGGGAAAAAACGTGATTTTTGTGTTTGATGTCTGCGCGGGAAAAACCGCGTGGCAGCCTCTAGTCAATATATAAAACTCTTCCGTTACTGACTGACTGACAGACAACGCAGAGCCTAAAACTACTGAGCGTAGAAAGCTGAATATTGGCATGTAGGTTACTTGGGGATTGTAGGTGAGCTCTAAGAAGGGATTTCCCAAAATTCCCACGGGAACGGGAATTACGGGACTTTTTAGTTACTATGAAAAATCGTCTTCATTGAGTGTATCGACTTGAAATTTGGTCTAAAGGTTCCTCAGTGAATGTAAAGGTGATAAAAGAAAAAAAGGAAATAACAAAATTCCCATGGAAACGAGAATTACGGCACTTTTGTAGTTAGAATGAAAAATCGACTTCGTTGAGTGTATCTGTCGTAGTAAGATTTGATAATTAGGTTTTTTTGCAAAAAAAACTAGGAATTTCGCGAAAACCCGGATAATTTGATATGCATTAATTTTTTTCAATCATACTGACATAAAGCAGTTTTTTTTGCAAAAAACCTAGTATAATTGAAAAATCTGAAACTTGTCTTAACCCTGATTGGCTAGATTAGTAAACTCTTATTCTGATTGTTTCTCTGTAGCGTCAAAATATATTTTAACGAACCAATCAGAATAGAGTTTACCAGCAAGCAATAATCGAGCCAATTCATTGTTATATGCGCTTTTGCCAAGAAAGTTATTATTAGTTATAAAACAGCAAACAACTTAATATATAAATAAATATTTTTTTTTATATAATAATGTTATGTAGTACGGCTATATGTCAAGGATATTGAGTAGGTACAGGAACAAGTACGCGAATTAAGATAAATATTGAAAAGAGAAGAAGACGAAAACTTGGAGCTCAGCTATACGCTGATGATTCGCAAGAAAACATTAAACGTCTCTAAAGATTTAGTACGGAGCAAAGCACTATCGAATTACAAGCCTGATTAGAATGCTGATGCCATTAGATTATATAAAGTTTATTTATTATAAATATTGTGTTTTTAAATTGTTTGTTTTTCAATTGGTGGCAACCTTAACTCTGCTTAAATGTTACTATGAAAATATTTACAGATGAAGCTCAAAGTGTGCCCAACATTGCCTGCTACCCAGATAAAAAAAAGTATCGGCTCTACCACAAAAAGAGTTAAACCTGGTCTAAATCTCTAGACTAGGTTTAAATCACAATTTCGTCATTCAAATTTGCGATTTAGACCAGTCTAACTTTTTTGTGGTAACAGGGTATGAGTTTATGTGCTAACGATGGTAACTCAATTGTTACAGATCTGTAATTAAAATCGGTTTTTAAATGCGACCTATATTTTTGATAATAATCTACTAGGCAAAGTTGAGTTATTTCATCACAACTTTGCCTACAACTTTGACAGTCTCTGGAAATCTATATATCAACAGTTTCGGCAATATGTACCTTTAGTCGTATGGCATACATCTCTAATTAGCTTGCTAATGTTTACAAAAACACAGATAATAAATACTTAAAAAGATATTTCAAAAAAACCTTAAATTTCGTGCAAAGTTGCAGCAGTTTACGGTATGAATACAAAATAGTATTTTTTTTAGATTTTTACGCAAAAATAGTAAAACTGGTTCTTCAGTGGGATTAAGGGTATAATAATGGATTTTTCTTTATAAAACGGAAACGGTATCTGTAACGGTTTTTTTAACCGACTTCAAAAAAGGAGGGTAACAGTTTGACCTGTATGCTGTATGTATATATGAATGTGTGTATGTATGCATGTGTGCCCGCGATTATCTCGAGTTTAGAGTTTAGCCGAACCGAATTTGATGCGGTTTTCACAGACGTATTTGTTACAATCAGAAGAAGGTTTTAGTACCTTTGTGTAAATTTATTGAAGGCGGGTTCCTTTTTTTAAAAAAACCTAAATTATTTTAATTTGAAACTACTGCAGCCTGAAAGAAGAAAAACATAGATTCAGAGTTATATTAAGAAAAGATTTACCAAAATTAACATGGTATGGTAACATTCCCAGATTAAAAAGAGCTACAAAAAGATATACACACATATTTTTAAACTCGCGTAGGTAAGTATGTACATATTCCAACAAGCTAATCCCTACTAGCTAATAGAAATGTTAGAAATATAATTTTCTTTGGGGGGTTAAGGGGGTATGGGTGCGATCACAAATGCACTCTAAATTCCTGAGTAGCAATCAACCAGTACCTAATTAACGATTAAAATGAAAAAGCGCGTGCGAAGCTGCGGGCAAAAGCTAGTCTTGCGATAAATTAGTCAAACAAATAAAAGTGGTTAAACTTTGTACTTATATCAAAATTTTCGATTCTGGAAAAAGTACCTACTTACAAAGATAAAAACTTTTTATAAAAAAATTAAACCGCCGAAAAAACTGAAAAGCATTAAATAATAGGGAAACATTTTCTATTAGGCCTTAATTTACTCACTTCTTAAAGTAATTTTGGATTACCAAGAAATTTTAAGTCGGTGCCACACCACACAAGCAATTTTTTTCGGTTTTCGGTATTTCTTTGAATTTCAGGTAATTTAGTGATCTTTATTCGTTGATTCTGTAGCACCGACTTAAAATTTCTTGGTAATCCAAAATCACTTTAAGAAGTGAGTAAATTAAGGCCTAATAGAAAATATTTCCCTATTATTTATGCTTTTCAGTTTTTTCGGCGGTTTAATTTTTTTATAAAAAGTTTTTATTTTTTGCTTTTCATTTTTTTTTGGGCTATTTTTTTTGACCCCAGCTAATCACCTTCACAGGGTGGTCGCACCCCACAAGGTGGCCACACAACCACAACCTTTAAAATTTTGCGTGGCTGTTACAACTGCCCCGAACTAGCAAATTTGTTCACACGAAGCACCTACACTGCCACACGGGGTCACGCTGATAAATGCACAACAAAGTCCAAAACTAACATAGGCCGTAACTTTGTATCAAATCGAGTTGTAAAGAATGGAACAAACTGCATAAGCAAACTGCAGAATCTGATAATCAGTTTAAAAATAAATTAGATATCTATCGTAAAACAAAAAAAATAAAGTAAAAAAACACTCAAGATTTAAACACATCAGCTATAGAGCTGCCTCTTTTAAATATCAATACATAGTATAAAACAAAGTCGCTTCCCGCGTCTGTCCCTATGTATGCTTATATCTTTAAAACTATCCAATGGATTTTGATGCGGTTTTTTGTTATCGATAGAGTGAACCAAAAGGAAGGTTTATAACTATAAAACATGAGCAACATAGTTATAGGTTTGGCGGTACGAAGTTCGCCGGGTCGACTAGTAATAATAATAAACAAAAAAAAAACATTTAAGGTGGTAACTCTCGCTATGGCGCGAAATTCAAATTTTTTCGTGTTTTTTATTTATTCTGGCGAAAGTATACATTTTTAATAAAGTTTAAATGAATTCGCGTATGTAAAAAACCATCTCCCACATTGCAATACAACTTTTTTGGAAGACAGACTTACAGATTTTGTGTCTAAGGGGTAAAAGCCCAAAAAACAAGTGCCTTGAATATACACAAAATCGGTAACTGTCTTTCAAAAACGATATATAACAATGTGGGAAATAGGTTTTTACGTACGCGAATTCATTTAAACTTTATTTAAAATGAATACTTTCGCCATAATAATTAAAAACCGTGAAAAAATTTGAATTTCGCGCCATACCGTGAGTTACCGCCTTAAGTCCGGCCTTTCAGAGAATACGATCCTGACAGGTCGAGATTGAAGGGACGGACAGTAGCGTTTGTTTCCCCATCTCTTTGGAACCATCTGGGACGGACGATGTAACTTTGATTTTGAGGTTTAGTTTGCGCCAGATAAGTCTGCCCAGTCCATCTATCATCTACGTTCGTATTTGTATGTACCTACCTACTTACTTTTTAAGTTCGGATCGCGGGATAGCGCCAGGGCGCCAGGTTATAAAAACAAAAATAAATTTTCATTTTTTAATTTATTTTTAATTTTTAGTACAAAATAAAACTAGTACACAGGGATACTTACATCTCAAACCTAGCATTTGCAATGTTGAATAGTCCAAGGCTTTTACGACAATAAGTCTTCACATTTTGTACTATTTTAGACATTTTAAAACGTCGCGCAGAATAAATTAAAACGGTTGACTGAATAATGTTAACGTCCTCTTGATGATACGTTACAGTTACAGGTCAAGTAATGTCATTGCAATGCTGAAACTATTATCTAAGTCTAGTATTCCAATTTTACTTTAGAATATAATTCTTAATACATAATTTTGAGGTTTGGAGCGGCATTGATGAGTTTTCAGGCACATTCAATCCGTGCACACCAATAGTGGACGCACAAGCCCGCGCGGCTTTTCCGATCGCGGTCTACTCGGCCTTGTGCTACCAAAATTACGTGAAATCTCATTCTCAGTTTTACTTATCTTCAAATGTTAACTCACTTCAATTTACCATAGAATTATACTAACATCAAAATTTAAAAGAAAAAATAATAACGAAAATAAATTAGGTCGGTCCTATACATAGTTTTAAGTGCAATCGCTACCACTTAATAGTTTAGTTTATTTAGAAATTTATTTTAAAAAACAATTTTGTCAGTTAAATTGTGTATTTTTTTATTTAATCAAAGGTCAAACTTTGCCAGCTATATAAAGTGTGTCTACATCTGAGGTCTACATCCTCTATTTGATGATCGATCATTTAACTTTTTATCTATTGTTCCCAAACGAATGGTTAAAACACGGTTAAAGGTTAAACAAAATAAAATATTTTTGAGAACCAACACTGCGTAACTAAAGGGTTGTTAATTAATACTGTCAAAAAAGAATGAACCACTATCATCTATTTCTGTATCTTTCATAAGGGAACAAAAGCTCCTCATAGGCACCTGATTATAAGATAAGTCATGCAGTAATTTCAATGCCAGAAAATAACTAAAAACTAGGCACACGACAGTCAACTGTATCATAATGTGTCATTCTATTCAACAAATTATTAGAAAACATGTTTATATGCCATGTTGATGCTATTTAATACTTTCAACTAAGAATAATTTTAAAGTATTTACATAAAACAAGTACCCACTGAGAATTAGTGCTCATTGTATAACTTATCGTGATAATTAACATCGAGTCGAAAGTCTGTAATTTGGTATAATATGATGATTACATCTAAAAGGCGGAGGTAGATCGTGTGCACTGCGCAGTCGCTCGCGCAGCGCACACAACACCATTTTCTGCGATTTAGCTCATCTCAATGAGCACTTTATCAAATAGCACTTTGTAAAACAGATATTGAGGTGCTAATATGACTTGTTTCAAACAATATTTAATACTTTATACTTTAGATTATTCATAAGACATATTTCTTAAATTTCATTATTATTGCGCTCGGGAAAAAAATATCCTTTTTCTTATTAGCTTTAATAGTTACAATTCGTCAGTTTTTAAGTGTTTACTGAAAGTAAATGGAACTTAATTTTACAATCGATTTTATCCTGTGATTATTATAGTATGGTAGATGATTTCAGATTCTCACTGCTGCAAGTGTTCTTTTATTATGACGTATTGCGTAAAACGTTATGGACTGTATACCCCAAAACGCGTCCATGCAAAAAGAGAAAACGTTTTTCCACTACTAATAATTTTCCAATCTCCATGAGGTTTATAGTACCTATGTTACTAACACTATAGAAAACTAGGTTTGTAGGTTTTCCTTTTTTTTAAATTCGCTATAGATTCGGACTTATAGGCCCTGAAATACAGAGATTTTGTGATAAAAAAAATTGGTCGGATAATGTTTGTTTTACGAAACCGATGCATATAAAAAAAAAGAAAACTTATAAACCTAGATTATTTAATGGTGAAGCGATGATCATACAAATCATTGTTATTTGCTAAGATTTAGGTAAGTATAGTGAAAAACTTTTTCCCCTGAAACGCAATTTCATCAAAAAATTTGTTCTCTCTCTCTGGCATGGTTGCGTTTAGGAGACGAAAGCATGAATTTTTCTTCATATTTTTGCGTTGCTTTAACTGTCCTCTGAACGTTTCGATTGAGCATCGGCAGCCGGGCCTGTGCCCCTTATTTCCTTTACCAGTGCTTGCGCGTCCTCGTATACGATCATTTGCTACTGTTTTCTACTATCTGTTAATATAAAGCAATGTTAAGACGCATTTTTTTTTATTATTCATTGTATGTAATGTTAAAGCAAAGGTTCTAAGGTACACAATAAATAATATCTGGCAGTGATACGATTCCAAGTTACATCACAATGTTTTAAATTGCTATTGATCTCTACTTATTAAATTATTTATTTTCAACCTTTTTTACTAAGTTTAACCAATTCTCTTCCTAGCCTCGCAAAAGGTATTCTCTAAGAAGGTTTCAACATACAATACTAAGTATTTACAACATCCGTTATCGAACCTATATTAAATAAGACCTCGAAGAAATTATTAACATTATTCAGACTGTTTCTGCGAAAGAAAGTTAAACCACTAAACAACCTAATCCCTCGACAGCGACACACAAGAACGTGCCGCCGACCGAGACGCGAGCCCTACTCTTTACAGCTAAATGAACACATCGAATATAGATCAATTACGACACGATCGTTCTAAAACACTTCAATAAAACATTACGATAACGTTAAACTAAATTAAGTTAAGACTTATATGTAAAATAAACTCAGTATAATATACATAATTATTTACATTATATATTCGAAAAAAAAAAAACAAAAAAATAACCGTAACATGTCTAGTTTCGGAGCGTTATTTACAAGAATAGGGAGTATTTGGGACGCGTGCCGCGGCGCGCCCGGCGGCAGTCGCGGCAGCGCTAGGAGGCGCGTCACATGGGCGGGCGCTCCCAGTCCACGGCGGGCGGCGGCGTGCCGCCCCACGCGCCCCACTGCTCGCGCCGGAAGAAGCGCTTCTTGAAGTGGTGCGCCGGCAGCGCCTCGGCGGGCGGCACGGCGGGGCGCGGCGGACTGCGGCGCCGCGCCCACCCGCCCCCCGCCGCCGCCCCCGCCCCCCGCCCGGCTCGCCGTGCCCGATGCCCGAGTCCGGCGACGTGTTGCACGTGTCGTCCGAGCGCCGCCGCTTGTCCTCGAGTGCAGTCGACGCGAATGATATTATCTGATCGAATCGAAACGCAATCCGATCTTGCCACTTGCTCTCCTCCACCTCCTCGCCGCCTTCGGTCTCTGCAAAACGTAGATCGACAATGTGAGCGGGCACAAACAAAGACACATGCTTCGTATGCTGTTTATCTATCTGGATGAAAAATGATAGTGCAGCGTATGCTGTTGACGAGGTGTTTGCTTTACCTGGTGGTCGCGCTCCCTCGGGCAGCTCGTCTACGAGCGGCGTGGAGGTGTTGGAGTGCGGGTCGCCGTCCTCCCCCGCGCCCGCGCCCGCGCCCGCGGCCCCCGCCGCGCGCCCCCCGCCAGTACTCCGAGGCCAGCACGCGCGCCTGCAGGCACGCCGCAAGACCTGCCAGATACAACATTATGACGAGATGCTCACAATGAAATAAACTACTGAATGTCAGTGGCACTTGCTTGACGCACCTTCCAGCGGCTGGTGGCCGGGCGGGTCGGGCGGCGCGTACCGCGCGGCGGTGGTACTCATGGTGACGGCCGCGTTGATGATGCTCTGGTTGAGATCTCCAGCGTGCGCTCGATCTCTCCGTTCACGAGGTCGCCGATGGTGCGCGCGCCGGTCGACAACCGCTCCTGAGATAAGTGACGCCGGAGCGCTAGTTTTGCAGGTGATACCTGGCCAAAAAAATATCTGAGCTGGCATACTATATAAAAGGGATACTACTTAGCATATTATATGAATAATTTGGAAATAATAAAAAGAAAATAACTAAAGTCAACAATATAACAACAGCTATTATTCGACAAGAAAAAGTAAATGTAATAAGTATCTATTAGATTTGAAACGGTACCTGTGTGTAGTCTGGCTGGTGCGGCTGATGGGGTCTGGTGGTGCGGGTGGTGCGGGTGGTGCG